>OX421965.1:50237256-51558292 GCA_949128115.1 Anaspis maculata
AATCAGAAACGTTGCGCTCTGCGTTGCGGCTGCGTTGCGATTGTTGCGAATTTCCATAGAGCGGGCATAAGGCTTCGAAACGTAAACGTAAGGGCACTTATCACACATGAGAACACAAATGGACCCGCAATAGAGCTCCGAATAACGTTTATCCCAATGTACCGCAAGCTCGACCAATATAAGATTTTTGGTAAGTATTGAGCAGGATAGTATACGACAAGGGATGGGAAGCTGCGAATGAAGACCAATTACGGCGTCACATTTTTCAATAGCATTAGAGAATTCCACATTTGACAAATTGATACAGAAAATCATGGAACATGGAAGAAGATAATTGAGATCCATCGAAGATGATGGTTCATTTTCAATATGTTGAATATGAGTTTGTTATTGTTATATAGGATGTTAATTTTTGCGATATCAAGTATGAAAATAAAGACTATTCAGAAACAGTTATTAGCTTAGAACTATTTCCCAAAACTTTCGGACCATACGTTATCACATGAAGGCACAAGAGACTTACTAATGCTCCGAAAGTCCAACAACTTGACAAAGCACAAGGGGGTTTAGTGGAATTCTTGAAGCCACAAAAAACACAAAGAGACTCATTAGGGCTCCAAAGGACACATGAGGACAAAGGGGGGCCCGAGAGCTCCGAGGACCACGGAATAATGTAAGAGGGCTCAGCAGGATTTCAAAACGATATCGAGGACACAAAGGGGCCTAATGGAGCTTTATATAACAAAAGGAGGAAATGGGGGCTAACTGGTACTATGAAAGTCAAGAAAAAACATAAGTGAGCTAATTAGGGCCCTTAACACGTTCACTGCCACGCTGGTCCCATGGGACCAGTAGCGTGAAGCTCCAACTGGCCGCGCTGGTCCCATGGGACCAGCAGGGAATTTTCATTTTTTCAGGTTCTTGGCTTGAGTACGCTGCATATCGACAATGGCAGCGGTCCATCACGAGCTAGGATGTTACAAGTGCATGGACATTTTTTCGATTTTTTTATATATGCGAAATTTGGCTTTGAAAAAATTATTATGTTGGGCTCAATTTTTCGTAATTTTTCGAAAAACCAAGGTGTATTTCGAACTTTGACCTGTGCTAGAGGACTTAGTTTTCACTGCACTATAACATGACATAATTGGCCTGGTAAGAAAAATCGCAAAATTTCGGTGGCAGTGAACGTGTTAACCACACTTGAGGACACAAGGGGGCTTGATAGGGCTCCGGACATCACATGAAGGCACAAGGTGTCTATTATTGCACCAAAAATCAGAAAAACTATGAGGGGGCTCGGCAGGGCTTCGAAACAATTTGGAGGAACAAGGGAAGGTCCAATGAAGCTTTGCATAGGTAATACAAAAATGCAAAAAGCAAAACTTACTAATGCTCTAATAAACACAGGGAAATATGAGGGGGCTCAGCGGGGCTTCAAAAGACATTGAAGGAATAAGTGGCCCTCGAAGGACCACCAGGGCCTCTGGCAACGCAAGAGGGCACAAGGGGGCTCACTGGAATTCTGGAAGCTATGAAAAACATAACAGGGTTCATTACACACGATACTTACATTCGGCACAAGGGAGCCCGACAGAACTCCATAAGCCACGGGCGAATGCTAAGGGGCTGAATAGGGCTTCAAATGATATTGACGACACAAGGGGGCCCAACGGAGCTCTATTAACCGAAAAGAAGTGAGAGGGGCCCACTGGTTCTCTGAAAGCCATGAAAAGACATGACGGGGCTAATATAAGAACTCCAAACTACACTTCCGGACACAAGGGGGCCTAAAAAGACTCGGAATATGACATAAAGATACAAGAGATGCTCCGACCGATAGGGCTCCTAATGGCATAACGGTATAAGGATGCTTACTGCTTCGAAAGTAGCGGAAAATGCAAGGAGACATGCTATGTCTTCAAATTACAGTGAAGACACAAGAAAGTGTCTCACTGAAACTCTGGATAACATGAAAGACTGAATGGAATTCTGAAAGCCATGAAACACATAAGGGGGCTCATTAAGAGCTCCCTAGTGACGGAACTTGAATCAATACAACGAGGGGCTAGCCCTCAAGAAAGTGCAGAGGGCAACCCGCCATCAAAAAGAATCGATTCTGTAGATCTTAGTCGATAGAGACTCACAAAAAAACCTCACCAACCTCTTGACAAAGTACGTCAAAGTACGTGAAGACATTGAGTTCTGGCTTGCAGATAATGTCAAACTCAATTTTCTCGCAGAAAAAAGCTGAAAAGAACTTTTTTCTAAGTACATCCTAGCTGAACAATGTATTTGATATAGTAGGTGAATAGTCGAGGGGCATAGGGTCAAAAGAGGCTTGGCCGTGTGCAACTTCGTGAAGATAGAGATATGTCCTAATCGATTCCTGGGCGATCAAGGACCATGAAAAATTATGGTGGAATATTGACATCTGCTGCAGGCAAATATGGTGGAGGCGCCAAAATGGGATTCATTTGGTAATGAGAAACTGGCTGTAGCTCGTTTGTTTTCCAACGGATTCCAACATCCGGAACGTCATTTTGTAGACAAAAAAATTTTCTTCTTATTTCATACCTAAATTTACAAACGTCATTTCGGGAAACTGTCAAAATTGTCTTCATAAGATAAGTTAAATTCCGATCTTTTTTTGAAGGTTATCTGATATTTTTGAAACTTGGCAGTATTATAGATCTTGAGGTGCTTTTTCCGAAATTCCACTTTTCCACTTCGTATACTTGCCGTTTTGGCCGCCATATTTGAAAGATGGCGCCTAAAAAACAGTTTTCTATCAGTATCTTCATTTCAGTCAATGTGAGGAGGAAGCGTTTAAATGCGAATGGGAGCTTATTCAATTCTCTACAATTTGACACTTATACAATTTGACACAATTTGATACTCGTGTACGTGCTACTTCCGGTTCTCGGGTTATGGCTTCTAGAACTCCCTGAAGCATCAACTTCTGTCATCCAATCAGCATGTTAAGTTGATCTCAGCTCCACGTGGCAGTCAAATTAACCATAAATAATGATGAGTTGTCAGCCACAGAATATTTATATCCAGAGAATCAATCATGGTAACGGTTGTTATGCAACTACAGGGTGAACTCTTAGGGAAAATTGACTATGAAACAGTATAGCTCGAGAACCGTAAGTCGCACATGAGTGATTCAAATGTCAAATTTTAGAGAATTTAATAGACCTTCACTTTTAATATGAATCTTGAAATTTTATGACAAATTTCTCGAAAATATGTTTTTTTGAACGCCATCTTTTCAAAATTATGGCCAGAACAGCAGAGATACGAAGTGGAAAAGTGAATAATCTGAATGATGACCCCAAATTTCATCATAATAATGAGTTTCGAATGCATCTGATATCCTTCAAATGCTATATTAGCTTTATTTCTTGCTAAAGACAGATTGCTTTCACAGTTCACCCTGTAATTACACAATTAACATCACCATGATCGATTTTCTGAATTTTTACTATCTATGGTTAATGGCCAAAAGCTATTCATGGTGATTTGCTTACTACAATGACTGTGGTATCAATTTAACATGCTGATTGAATGCCGAAAGTTGATGCTTCCGAAAGTTCTGAAAGCTCTAACTCAAGAACCGTAGATCGCACTTAAATGACTGATATGTCAAATTGTAAATATATGAATGGGCCTTTCTTCGCATACACATGTTTCAATCTTGATTCAGCTGGATTCAAGATATTGACAAAAAACTGTTTTTGGGGCGCCGTCTTTTCAATATGGCGGCCAAAACGGCAAAAATACGCAGTGGAAAAGTAGAGATTCAGAAAGGGTACCTCAAGATCTATGATACTGCTCGGTTTAAAAAAAAGGATAACTTTTGAAAAACAACGTAATTTAGTATATCTTATAAAGACAATTTTGACAGTTCCACAAAATGACGTTTGTAAATTTAGGTATGAAATAAGAAGAGAATTTTTTGTCTACAAAATGACGTTCAAGATGTTGAAATCCGTTGAAAAAGAAACGAGCTACAGCCAGTTTCTTATCACCAGATGAAGCCCATTTTGGCGCCTCCACCATATTTGCCTGCAGTAGATGCCAATATTCCACCATAATTTTTCATGGTCCTTGACTCCCCAGGAATCTATTAAGACATAACTCTATATATCTTCACGAAGCTGCACACGGCACGACCTATGCCCCCATACTGTAATGTTTCAGAGTCTAAAATTGTCCAGAAACTTGAGAAATCAGAGGGGACGGGATTATGTCAAATTTCCAGTTGCTCCGCCACTAGACCACTTATCTAGAAATTAGAATTCCCCATTCTAGATGCTTGTTGCAAAGGGGCCTAGCCAAATCTTCAGCGAAATCGGTTGAAAATTGTGAAAGTTGTACCTCCAGGAAAATCGCTTTTTGAAATTTGAAGAGCTGTATCTCCATTATGGATCACTTTTGAAGAAGTTTTTCCATGAAATCCTGAACTTTTTGCAATTCTGTATCCATCCTTCGAGTTGATAATAATAATAATAATAATAATAATACCAGTAATGATAATAGTGTGGCTCTACATCCCATTGAGGGACTTGGCCCACAAAGCGGAAGGTAAGAGCTTCCGTTCTTTGTATCCACGATCCTCCGAGTTACAGAACTGAAATTCGATCAACTGGAGGCTGGCCCCTATGAGGGATTAAGGGTGCACGGGGTAACCGCACCACTTTTGGGCGTTGCCACAAAAAAAATACAATTCTGTGGACCTCAACTGATTGGAACTCAAAAAAAAAATCTTCTCGACTTCTTCAAAAATACATAATATTAGCGCTAACAGATAGACTGAGAACAGTTGCGCGGAATATCGTTGCCGCTACTTCTTCTACTTCTTTCGCCTGAAACGGATACAACTGGGAGCTGAAAACATTCTTAATGATCCTTGATCTTAATTAAAAATCTACAGGGTTCCTACGAGTGGGACTGCATTTAAAATCTCGGGATGTTGTTGAGGAACAGTCCAGCCTATGTTCTTCTAGTAATATTACCAGTAATATCGATTGAGAAAATTTAAAAAACAGCTGTTGAACATGGCAATGAAAATTGCTAGCTCTCTTGTTTGGCATACTCCTAAAAATTGGACTATCGCAATTTCGACTTCATAAATGGAATAAGCTGATGCAAAAATTTGGGAAACAACGTTGAAAACGCCAATTTTTCATGTTTTTGTAAGCGAAAAAAAATGGAAACAAATTTTTCGCACTGGTCAAATACTATTTTTTTTTTACAGTAAAGAACGATGGCGAAATAGCGACTGATGCTATTATAACGGTCTATGACAGAGTCAAACGTTTTCTTTTCAGGAAGTACAACCATATTAAGTAGTGGTTCCTCATAGGAGCTCAAATTTCGAGGGCCCCCTGCCCTTTCACCTCTGAGAAAAATCTGCGAGGCGCTTCATCTCAATCGAAAGAGAAAGAGCAGGTTCATTGAGCCACCCTACCAAATTTTGTGCTTCTATCACTAAGTGCAAGGTTCATGTCACTAATCTCCGAACTATAATACCAATAATGTATACTTGGTAGGTGATTTCTCTAAAGATCGACGAAAAAGTTAATTCACTTATCCTTCAGATTATTACCCCGTAAGTACCTATATCGAGCTACTGATTGGTGCCAGCGTCAAAATTAACGAAAGAAATATCGAATTAAACAGAAAATAATAAGCGTTTAATTATATTCAAACGTCGCGCTTCAGAGAGATTTTCATTCACCATCGGAATAATGGAAGGCGAGCGAGAGGGCTAAAAGGGCTGCGCGATTTCACCCTTGACGCGTCAAAGAAAATATGGAAAGTCATGGAATTAATAGTCCTTTAACGTTCGCTTTTCATTCGAGATGCAGAATCGTTTATGCGAGAGTACATTGATGCCTTATTTGACGGGAGGCATTTCGACCTACTCGCACCGTGCGTGCTCGATTTTCTGCGTTGAGGTTGAGCATCAATCCAGAGCGATTGGTGATTGATTGTGCTCTCGATGCTCGCATCGTTTTGTTTTCATCCATCGACCTGGAAACTTTTCTAAACAAAATTTTGATTAAATCAGATTGAACGCTACATGGGTCCCCCCAAACTCGGCGGCCTAATGAACACGTGTAATGATTATAAATGTTTGAAGCTTCAACAAAGCTTCAATTCAATTATCCTACTGGTTCGAAATAATTAAAGTAGTGGTCAGCAATCCCGTGTGGGGCAAATGAGGGTAGTGGTGGATAATATGGTAATAAACTCTTGCTGTATACCGCCAGGCAATGCTCTTATGAACCAATTAAGAAATTACGTGATCCGCATGACCCACATCCCGCCTCGTAAAATCCATGTTCCATAAAGAATGCCTGCTCCTTTCTGACTATAATAAGTAGAAAAATTTGCCGCCAACCGACCATGAGAAATGGGCTCACTAACTCAGGCGTTTCTTTGGTATGAAAAACGCGTTTCTTATTCCCCCTGTGAAGTAATGGAACGAGCGACGCTGAAAGGCAGGTATATGGGCCTCCTAAAGTCTTCTTTCTACTACTAGTCGTGAAGTACATTATTATCAGCCTGTTCCTGGATAAGGATGGCGATTTTCAAGTAGTAAAAAATATACTATATAAACCACAGTCAAGGATGTCGACGGCCTCTACAGCCATCACTATTGACCACATTCGACCCAACATGCTTTTCTTCTTTACCTAGGTTAATACTTTTCCATTACTACCCAAGATTGAGAGAGAAAATTTGAAACTAGCTAAGAATTTAGTAGAGAAACCACGAAACTGAACGAAACGTCATTTTGCTGTATAAAAGAATTACATAAATCTGTAACAAGTTTTGTTCACAAATCTCATAACAGAAATATCACCGTTCAATACGGCTTTCAAGCGAGAGTGGAAAAAATCACGTAATTCACGTCAGATATTTTACCTATACCCAATCCGGGTTGTCATAATACTACGTATGGTAGAAATCACGGTATCATGATGCACCCTATACCTATTACAATTTTACGAGGCCTCGAATAGTTCCCATAAAAAACATCGTCAATATCATTCGGCAGTATCAATAACTTTTATATGTTCCTTTTTAGCTTTGAACGTTCGGATACAAAATTATCGATATTTTATCGAAGTGCGATAATAACGAAATGGCATATTGAGTCAGCCTGGAAAAAAGAGCTTGCAAAACAATTTGCACGGTAAAGAATACATATTTGCATGGGTAGGGAATTCAGTCAAGATAAAACAGTGAAATGAAGACGTCTAATGGTCAGTTTATGATGAGCGATACCCGGCGGAGCGGAGCTGAGCTGAGCGATTTTTTTTTGTCTGGACCAATCCCGTCCATTCATGATGTCACGTCCCCGCATCGTAATTGGCCTAGGCAAAAAAATCGCTCCGCTCCGCTCAGCTCAGCTCAAATCGCGGCAAAAAATCGCTCATCATAAACTAAGCTTTACTTTATAAATAATCGCAAATGCATGCTGATGACAGCCCGTACGGCACACAAGGCACACTGCAATCTGCAATGCGGTAAGGCAGACCAGTCTGCAAAACCGTCTATAAAATACGAACACACAATTTAAAATAAAGTATTCGTACTTATAGTGTATTCTGACGTTGCAATAATAAAAAGCACGCTGCTTCTGGACCACAGGATTCACCAGGTTGAGAAATACACGGTTTAAAATGATACTATTATTGAATTAAATGTTTGCACTCACTGTTAGTTGATAATCAAATTCAACGCTAATTGATTTATCAATAATTATTATTTCCTTTGATCTGCAGCTCTGCAGCCACTGTTTATTATTGAGCTTTTGTAGGTATCCTGGCTCTGGCGTGCAATGAATGGCACTTTATAGTAACAATGGTTGTTGTCGAATAGAAACAACAACATCTCTGACAACAACAACCAAAAATAAATAAAGTGATCAACAAAGTAAGTGTCATACTCGATACTTTCATCGGCTTTCAAGACCTGACAGCTTTGAATTTCTTTCTTCGATTTCGGATCTGTTCAAACTAGTCGATTGTCCCATTCTTTGGTTTTCGGACCCCAAATTTAAATTTACAGCGACAGCAAGTACATCAACGGCGAAGTTGGGCGAAGGGATATCTCCAAGTGTGCATGGTAATTTATTTGATGTGTATTTAGTAATACGCATCAATGAACAGTGTGCGTTTAAACGTTCTTTCTCAATAATAAAAGTACTAAGCCTGAATACGTAAGAATATTATGAAGGCAAATTTGACATCAATCAATTGAATGACGGTTCCCTGAAACACATTTTCCTCACTCACCCGTAAAAAAGTTATTTCTGGTAATTAACCAGAGCCCCCGCGGGTTGACTTGTTGATAAGAGAATCTGCATAGCGTATCAATATTAAGACTCAAGTGCATGACAAATGGCGCCACGTGAAAAAAGAGAATTTGGTTGTCGAATTACTTGGGCTGACCGTCGCGTCGTGAGGATGCCGAACAACGATTTAAACTACAATAAGTTACAAATTTTTTAAAGACATGAAGTGCGATATCCTCCCTTTGTTTTGTTTGTACGTTGGTACCTGCATTAGGTACCGTCGTTGAAAAGACGTTCGTAGCGTTTGCCGATGGAAGGAAGAGATGGCGCTGAGCGCGCGGCAGCCGCAGAGAAGAGAATCAGCTGTTGGACGGACACGTGAACAATGGTGCGGTAGAGTGTGTAACGTTTTTACGAATTCAAGCTTGGTCTTTCACTGACTATTGTATAGTAATTTTGGCTTCCACCCATCCACCAAATCATGCATGGTATTTCGATACATGTTTTGTCCGCACAACCATTATATCGAGCGCAAAATTCCGACCGAGTTGTGTACGTTTTGTTTTCAACGGGCTTACGTAGATCGCAGTTCTTTGCTCTCTGTATTTAGGTTGCTTTTCACTACTTTGAATTTTGTGTAATTCATCTACTCCCAAAATGATCTCAATTTTGATGGCAAAGGCCGTACCTAATCCAGTGGATGTGCATTTTGCGCACTCAGACGTTTTCCCAGAATCACACTCTGTTGTACAGAAATGTGATTCTGGACCAGCGAAGAGTATTCAAGGTTCATTATGCACGTAGACAAGTTATGTTACAAACAAAAAGACAATAACAAGAAGAAACTCTGCCATGCCAAATCATCCGCTAAGTAGAGAACAGTGCTTTTTATGATTCATTCACTTTCATTGTCGAATTATACCTGGAAGTAGAGGAAGAAAGAGAGCCTTGCACGCTTTTCCGTGTCCAGGGAGGGGAGTCCACCTGCTTGTATGAATCTGACTTATTGTATTTACTTCCATTTTCTTACTTGGGTGGAAATTATGTAATCTCTTTTTCATAATGTTTAACGTGCTCTCTTGGTGTTCCTATTTATAGTGCAGTTCTGTAAAAAGTGGCATTCTGTAGACACTTTCTCAAGTGAGAAATCCTACTGGCTATTGGTTTGTCTAGTGTAACGGAGCGTTTGTGGAGTGTTGTTTTTCAGGAGAATCGCAACATCAGTTTTCAATCCTTTTGCCGCTGCTACAGACTCGGGTTTGTTTTGTTTTACTGTCCTGTTTTGACAGGCATATTTATTCACAAACATATTCAGTAGTATCACGGAAGCTCCTCACCAGGAATGCGTACGTTGAATGTTGGGACTCGAATGGAGTATGAAAGCGGTGTAAGTGTCCAGTGGATATGATTGCAATTCTCATTCCTCGATAATACCGACAATGTTCGTTCACAAGCTCAACTGTAAATGTCACTAATCTTGCATTGAACGAAAATAAGTGTTTACCTTTGGGAACGAATGTGAACACACTGAATTTTGAAGAAGTGTTTTCCTACCCGTGTTTTCATTTCTTTTGCTTTTACCCCGCTGTGTTCAGTACCTTGGACGGACTGTCCGGCATTATCACCGGCAGACAACTGAGTGGGTTGATCCCACGTGCGTACTCTATCGAAAATAGGCTCCTTGATAATTCCTTGTCTATCCCATCAGGATTCCACAAAAGTACATCTGACTCCAAATTTACCTCTTCGATTTACGTTGTGGGGTTTTACTTTCAATGAGAGGACAAGAGAGGATCGCTGAATCGAACCTAGTCGCACCTTCATCTGTACTGTTTACTAATTCTTCTTCTGTTTTGTATGTATGTATCTGTGGGGTTTGTGATGTGTAACCGCAAGGGCATTTCGGGCAAATGTGTTATGTATACTTCTGTTTCCCAGTTACTTATCAAGGAAATGATGAAACCTGATTTTACTTGTTCACATTTCATTTGTTCTCTTCTTGACATATCTACATATTTATTCATCATTTGTTTCTTCTTAACCTCTCTACTTATTTATCTCTTATTGTTTCTTGGTTATGTATCTACAGCGTGTTCAACAATGAGTGTCCTTGCCGCTTTTCCGGAATTTGGCCCGCATTAGACATGCGCCGCTTCAATGAAATCATTTTGGAATACCGTAGTAACGAAGTTGATAGACGTCACGTCACACTGACTGATATCAAATTTGAGGCTAACAGTGCCAGCTCTGACTGCTGGTAAATAGTGAACAAGCAACCTGACGGAACGGGAATGGATCAGCCGTCAATTCCGTCACTGTTAACCTTAGATTTTGTATCAGTCAGTGTTACGTGACGTCTATCAATTTCGTTACTACGTTATTTCAAAATGATTTGATTGAAGCGGCGCATGCGCTTCAATGTGTTCATTGTTGAACACGCTGTACTTGTTTATTGATCATTTCTCTATTGTTTACTTATCTCTCAATTTGATTTGATTCATTTCTTTAGTTTGTAAAGTGTAAAATGACACTGCTGAGCGTAAAGTTCTTTTCAAAGCGTAAGCGAGCGAGTTTCCTTTTGTTGTTACGTGAATAACCTGTTAACTAAGCAAACGTTGCAAAGAAGTTTGAGCACCAATTCACGCTGACTTGAAAAAATGCATTACTGACGTGACTTCTGTCATTTCACTATGACTCATTTACACTTCACTTTTGTTCAGATCATTTGGGGAGGGATTTCTCAGCAATCAACCAGGCAATATGTAGGAGTTTCTTTGACGTGCTCTTCCCATGTGTGCCTGTGAGCGAATGCGTCATTTTTCCTTTGCGATTAAATTGACAGTTTGACATCTTCCATGATTTCTTGTTTTGTTTTGCTAATCTGATCTTGTGTTTATTTTATTGTTTTGAGTTCCTGTAATGTCTAGAATGCATTGTATTACAAGAATTTGTAACGATCTTGCTTGTTGCAATTCGTGTTTATATTTTGTTGTTCACAGTCAGTTTATTGTTGCAAAGTGTTTTGAGAAAAGAAACAAATTCATTCAAAACTTTGCTATTGATTTTCAATAAACGTTCATTTTGCTCGTGTTTCATTTGCGTTTTATTTAAAAAATTCAACTTCATCCCCACGAGCACATTTTCATTTAGAGTAAGAACTCACACAACGTAGGTGAAAGGTGAACAACCTTGAGAAGGAACGGTCAACGACGATCACAGCCAAACGCCGAAAAGTGAGTTGCACTACAGAAGTCACCAAGTACACAGCTTCAAAAGTGATTTTATGAGATTGAAGTCATCAAAATGCTGTTACTTTTGATTGCGCTTAAAGTCAACCAAGTGACGTCTTAAGATTAAAAGAAATTGTTTTTTAGGAAACAAACGGAAAAATGGACACGCTTGTTTCAAAATATAAAGTATTAGGTAGATCAGAAACTATTAGAGAACTCATTATGAATCAATGTATTTTTTCCAGTACAACATCTCATTGGACCAAGAAATAAATTCCAAATCTTGTTCCGCGGGTTTAACATTGTAGCAAATCTCGCCGAAGACCCTCGCGCAAACCCAAATTTGCTATACCTATACGCACGGAAGGTAAATTCCAATTATTTTGGCGAGACTGATGGTGGTAAATTTACTTACGCCCGCCGTGCAGTTTTAAGGAAATTTTCCAGAGACGTATTAGGAAATTCGCGGAAAACTCCCGGCGCTGATTACATGTTTTCGTTCAGATAAGGGTCGTCGGTTTGGTCGGAGGAAAACGGTGGTTGGCGTGGAGGGCCAGAATAAGTACATTTACATTTCAAATGTGACAAACACGGTGAATACAAATTCTCTCCCCGGCTGCTCCTCCGAGTTTTGCCCTACACACACATACACACACACGCCCGCTGCTCCAGAGGACAGAGCGCGCCTTGAATTCCGTAGCAGTTTTCGTCGGGCATCAGACGGAGAGAAAAATGTCGTATCTAATTACGAGCCAGTTCTTTTGGTGAAAAATCTCGAAATCGACGACGGCAAATTGGCGCAAAAATGCCGGCCAATTTTGCACAACACGCGCGCACAGTCTAGATGATCGTCTGGAGAATTGCGATGGGTTCACGTCCGCAAAAAAGTTGTCAATGAGGACAGGGCGTCGCTGAGGAAACTGATTTTTGGTCGTTCTCAAGTAGGTACCTGTATTTTACTATTTAGATATACTATAGGCTGTCTGATTTCTACATGATTCTAGTGGGCTGTGTTTCTGGTCGCCATCGGTCGATCGCGGCCTGAATCGCAGCCTACTAGAATCATGTAGAAATCAGACAGCTACTGTGGGGCTTCGCCTTATTTTATCATAAATAAATGTAATAATAACGAGTGATCTAATAAGTTTCCCTTCAACTCGTCTTTGATCTGGCGAAAAAACATGGCTCGCGGGAAGATCAGGGCCTACCTTGAAGAAAAATTTATTCGATCACTCCGTATAAGCGCGCTGTCTGCAATAGTCTTAAAACTTCTCCTTTTGTAAGTTTTCGAACTGTATCGAAATGCACCCAAACCCATATTTGTACACATGTGTGTTGGGCCTGGAACCCCGAGCGGTGCGAAGAGCGAAAGGTAATACTCCACCTTCTTTTCCCTCAGGTCGTTTCCCTGAGGAACAAAAGCGGGCACAACGAAGGGTTAAGACGATCCCAGGCCAAACAATTCAAAAGTCAGGGGGTGGGGGTACCATCACAGAGTGGTGCCGTGACCAGGATTGTTCAAAGGAGGGGGGCGCTGTGAAGAGAAGCCAGGAGTGTTCCAGAATTGTACCTCCATATTTTTTGTTGGGATGTTTTCGGATGGAGAATTGTTTGAGGAAGGGAAGAGGCCAGGATTGTCCAAGAAGCGAGTCGTTTTTTTTGCACATCAGTTTGACAGAAAGGGAAGCAAGGATCTTTTTGCCTTGACTCAAAACCAGTGTAGTTCAGGAAAGAAAACCTTGGGGAGAAAGCTGTTTTTCTTCTTTTAAACCATTCAGACCAAGAGTGTTGAAAGAAGATATCGATGCTCAAAGAATATTTTTTTGTTTTTGTGTGTGAACCATTTACTCCTGATTTTTACTTTGTTTCATGAATGACAACCTCAATCTTGTGAACGCTTGTACCTGACGTCAAAATGATTCTCTTGAAAATGAGTTGTCCACATTTCGACAGACGAGAAGATGCGCTTGCCCTCAACATTATCAAAAATTTCAAAAGACACTCATTGGATGATTTCGGCCGAACCAGCAAGCCTGCTCAAACATAACTGATTCATCCTTCACGAAACATAGTTCGAGCAACACCGGATCTTTCGCAGCCACACAACATCGTTGACCTGACATGCTCTTGGCAATTGAACCAGCCTCACAATCTTGCAAAATGTCACCACTGCCAGCTTGCACGACCTCGCCGCCATCTTGTTTTAACACCACTGTTCGAACACCGAACAAAGAAAAAATTGCTGAGACGAGATGAACCGTCCAGAGAAGATCCAGACGTCACTGTCATCGTGCTACCCGATACTACAACAATTTTGGCACCAAGAAGTTCCATGAAACAGCATTGTCATGTTGCCTCATGATGACAAAACTTCTTGCCTGTAGTCAACATCATTATTTACCAAGATTTTTGCCTCCATCACCACCTAGTTCCACTGAAACGTCTTGTCTGGGACAGAAAACAAGTTTTGTCTACACGACTCTCAGTTGTCGACAGGATGTCCGAAACCTTGGTCACCAACTACGATCTAAGGGCGTTTGCCTCTTGTCTGGTTCCGAAGAAGTTGCTTGAAGTCGAAACCGTTCTCACTAACATCTGGATCCTTGCTCAACTTTTGTTGACTAGGGGCTATCACTGAACCACTGATCTGTACATTTTGTCAAGTTTCGTCTTGCTACCTTGACAGCAGCAGAAGAACAACAACAACAACAACAAGAAAAAACATGAAGAACTTGAGTGAACTTGATGAAGAACTTGATGGAGAACTTCCGTCATCAACCTCTGTTCTCTTCTGTCGTTTCTTCAAGGGGCGTTCTGTGGGGTTTGGCCCTATTTCACAATAATTAAATGTAATAATATAAGCGCGCTGTCTGCAATAGTCTCAAAAACTTCTCCTATTGTATGTTTTCGAATTGTATCGAAATGCGCCAAAAGCCATATCATGAGTACTGATTGTACAATTTTTATTAATTACTTGTGTATACGCTAATCGCTCTATCTCGAACTTGTTGAGTCTGAAGTCACTTTGGAGGATTTCATACTGTTATTTGCACATGTGTTGATTCACACCCCCACCTACAATCAGGTGCGTGATTTCTTTTGTGAGCTATTTTCAAACACCCACGACAGTTTTTATCTTGAGGCCGTGCTCTAATTTGTAAATTGAACTCGTGTGTTCACATTTTGTCAGTATTTTGATGATTATCATTCCATAATTATTTTTGTCTGTGTCATGATTCGATTTTCATGTCAATGTCAATTGTCCACCGTGTTTTTTGTGACTCTAGCATATTTTTTCATGTCATTTTTGATGCTGGTTGATATTTTTATCAGATATTTGGTGTAGGTATTTCTTTGGATCCTACTGACACCATACCTATTTTGTCTTGTTGTGAGTTTTTATGCAATGTTGATTTATTATGCACTGTTCAGTGGTTAGTGATATTTTTACATTGGTCTACTGATGTATCTGCGATTTTGTTTCACTAATAATTACTTAATAAAACAAAGCTCTCCGACTACCGGCTACTGTAATTATTACTCACATTGAATACCGGAAATCATCAGTGAGTCGTATGTTTTTTTGTCACACATTTGAGAGTCTTCTTCTTCGAGCAAAACTCGTTTTTTTTACGAGTTCTTCCACTGTGTGCTTTTGTTTTCGAATCCGTCACTCTCCCTCTCCTTTGACTTGACACTTTGACATATTTTGTTGTGTTTTTCAAATATGCCAGTGGTTCGATCAACATCACTTGCTTCGACAACAAAATACATAGTCGTTGAGCCAGGGGACTCGAGTGGTTTCCACCTTGGGGACTTGACGTGTCATACCTTTTTGGATTCCTCACAACACCAGCATAAAAATAAGCCATGATACGTTTTTGTACCGAGTAGCTTAAGACCGCCATCTTGGAAGAACCGCTCCAAATATGTAGTTCTTGTGGTTTGTATTTTTTATACGCATCCTCCAATTGGAAAAATGAAACTGAATAAAATTAAACAACAAAATTCACTATAAATATCGTTTAGCACCGTTTTTTGACAGGTCTCGTTACTCTAAATATTACAGTTCATAGTTTAGCTATGGCAAATTTCTTGATTTGACATTTTCGAGTATACCCAATCAATGATATTTATATAGACCGAGCCTCACGTCATTGTCTTTCTGGCGTACTTTACTAGAAATGTTGCTCTTAGCGGCATTTTGATGTCCGTCTGTCGGTCTGTCCATCGATCTAACTATCTGTCTCATCAATTATTTGCCCCTGAACCAGAAGACCTAGCGAAAATCGACTTCTTGTGTGGAACATGTAGTCACCGGATAATGGAATTGAGAGAAAGAAATTTTCTCAAATCGTCGCCATCTTGATCCGCAATGTCAAACTTTCTCAAAAGTGATCCGATTTTCATGAAACTTGAAATTGGTTCAAGTGGTCCGATTTTGATGAAAATTAGAACCCAGTCGCGTCTTGTGTATGCATTGATGGTTTTAATTGGAACCCAGTCGTGTTTTGTGTATGCATTGATGGTTTTTATGTTAGTTTCACGATTAGCGCCATATTGACGTGTCACCAGCTGTCACAAAATCAATTTATTCCAATATTTTCTGAACAAGGGGTTTCCGATGTGACTGAAAAACTTGGTAATAGAAATCGGTTTTTGTTAGTTCTTTTTCACAAGTAGAAACTTCTCAAAGAAAAAGTACGGAGAATGCTATTAAATTTTCGGAATTTTCCAAAAAAAATTGAAATTTTTGATTTTTTCTTTGGGAATATAAAAAACAAGATAGCAATGCCATACATCTATATTCAAGAAAGTCGCATACTGAATTTGAACTTTCTATTTTCAAAAAAGGTACCAAAAATGGTTTTCCAGTAAACATGAAAAAATGAATGAGTAGAAACCATTTTTAGTACCTTTTTTTTTAAATAGAGAGTTCAAATTTGATATGCGACTTTCTTGAATGAAATATGTACATCCGTTGCTATCTGGTTTCCAAATTTTCAAAGAAAAATTTTCAAATTTAATTTTTTTGTGCAAATTTTGGAAATTTGATAGCATTATTCGTACATTTTTCTTCGGAGAAGTTTCTACTTGTAGAAAAGAACTGACAATAACCGATTTCCAACAACAAGTTTTTCAGTCACATTGGAAATCCCTTGTTCAGAAAATATTTGAATAAATTGATTACGATGATTACGAGAAACGTATTATGGTTAATTTTTATGCTGGTGTTGTGGGGAATCCAAAAAGATTTGACACGTCAAGTCCCAGGGTGGAAACCAAAATCGTGATTTTTGGCTCCTGGCTCATCGACTAACATGTAAATAATCAATTTATCGGCTTACGTTTTAACTATTTATAATGCATTTCTCTCAAATTTGAGTGGAAAACGTGAACAATTAAAGAATCCTGGGATCAAAAAATGCATACTTCCAGAAAAAAAAATCCTGTTGAACAAGATACGATCAGAGTTCCAAAACCATCAAAGTGCAATCAGAAAAAATCTACGATTTTTTGTACGCTAGGGGCACGCTGCTAAAACTGGACCATTTCGACACTGGTTTAATCAACACCTTGTAAATCATGGATGCAGCAGCTATCAATCTCTTCAGCGATAAACAGGTTTAGTAGTCAAAAATTGGGCTATCAACCAGTACTGCCTGTTTGGAAATCGGTTGATTTTTTCCTGAGATATTCTTATTTGAAGTGAAGCGAAATTTTTGAGTGGCTCACTGCAATCGTTGAGCAGTTTATTTCGAGAATAGGGAAAATAGAGGAGAAAACACCCTCGAAGCGTGACACCGTGCAACTTCAGAGAACATTTTGTACTAAGCAGGGCCGGCAACTTTGGATTTAAACGTGTGGTGCTGACTGTTGAATATTTCAGAAAAAGAACTGGGGGGGGGGGAGATCAGCATCGCAGGCGATTTTTTTTTCAAGTTTCATTAAAACTTAGAAAAAACTTATTCAGGCACACGTCATATTTAAATACAATATACTGTTACGATATCTCGCGTACGGGTTCGAATATAATTGAGACAATCGTTTTAAACACACATCGTTCATTGTTGCGTACTACTACAATAAATACACGCCAACAATTATTTACTTGGAATTGTATCGTAGGTACTTCGCTTGTTGCGCACTCGTTACCACTTCGCATTCCAATTCAATACTGCCGCGAGCTGTCGGCTGATGCCTTATATAAATAAGGCCTCCGAACAGCGTTCCCGAGCTTTCTGTCTACTTCCAGCAAATTCCATAGTGCCTGGCATATGCGGTTTCTAGACCATTCCTGAATAATCACACACCTTCCGCGTGCTTTCCATGTGTTCTGGAATCTGCACCTCCGCCAAAGTGAACTGATGTGCCTTGATCGAACGTTGGAGTCTCCATCCAGTTTCACTTACACGAACGCTCTGGAATGCACCAGATCGCTCTAGACTTCTACACTGCGATCTAATGGATGGAAGGATCCAGAAAGATCGAGTGTTTACCAATATAAACGGGATCGCCGCTCGTATTAATACTATACTGGCTATCCCAAAATAAAGTAGCCAAACGCCTATGGGAGATAGCCCGGAAGGAATTGGAGGCCCCTACATATGTTTCTCGGCATTCGAACTTTTTTTTTAATTTTTATTTGTTTCACTACTGGTTGGATCAAGTATAATTATGCCAGTAGGTAAGGAATCATTCAAAACAAGTCTCTGGTAAATTTCAGCCGAACACTTCGACCCGTTTATGAATTATTCATGAAACACCAATGAAAAAGTCAAATTTTGAAGAGCTGTACCTCGGTTAATATTAAGCTTTCGCAAAAAAATAATGTGGAGGTCTTCTAGTGTCTTCTGGACTCCCATAGACCGTTACTTCATTCTGGGGCATCTGTATGATATAGAGGTGATAATACATAAATAAAACTTTCAAAATAAAACAAAAATTCTCGAAATTGGTAAATTGGAGTGCTATGACGCTAATTTCAAATTTTGCATTTCCAACATGTGGTGCTCAGCACCACCTCTTCGGGTTACGTGTGGTGCTCGAGCACGTCAGCACCACTATTGTTGCCGGCCCTGGTACTAAGTACAAATCGAATGTTGACCGAGTTTTTCTGTGATATCAACAATAGTGCAAGAAAGATAGATTTCAACCTCGGAAAAAATATGGACGTCCTGAAAATTTGATATTTTGTTCAGAATTGAGTGCTCTACAACATATTCAAAATCGCCAAAAATCGCACCCGGGGGTTTTGAGTTCTTGGAGGGGGGGTAAAAAATTGTAGGTAAAATGGAGGGGATGGAACCCGTCAATCCATTGGATGTGAATACATTATAGTTCGACGTATAATATCCCATTGATACTATTTTGGCACAAAAAGTGTCCATCATTGTTGAAGGGGAGTAGTGGGGGGGGCGAAGCTCTGCTAGGTGGTCCATTTTGTTTTTCTGGCCATGTCGAACCGATCACGACAAGTTTGGTATCTTTTCCGACTAAATTCAATATCCTGAACTCATATTCGATGTGTAAATTCGGATGAAAACAAGTTTGGACAAGTTAACTTGAGAAAACTTGTTTTTTCTTTGACAATTTTGACGAATTTTTGTTTTACTGTTGGAGGCGTTCTTTTTTAAAAAAATTTCAGGGGCCATTAAATTGAAGTGTATTCTCCACAAAAACCATGCACTCGATGTTTAATTTTGTTTCTCGAGTTTAAAAAATTGATTTGAACTTGAGCCAGCGCGGCGCGTCGTCTACTACTGACCAGAACACTACAGCATGCACCTTTAAATGAAAACACCTCAAACTATTGAAGAAATAACAACTCATCTTTGAAAATTGGAGGATCTGTGGAGAATTGATCTTCCTATAACATAAACAAAATCGCCATGAATCGCACTGCAGGGTTTTGAGTTATTTAAGTGGAGAGGTAACAGTTCATAGAGTATGAATCCTGTCAAAGTGTTATCCTCATCCTCGAATAACTCGAAATCCTGCATTGCGATTTATGGCGATTTTGTTCATGTTATAGGGAATTCAGTTCTGCACAAATCCTCCAATTTTCAAAAATAAGTTGTTATTTCTTCAATAGTTTGAGGTGTTTTCATTTAAAGGTGCATGCTGTGATGTTCTGGTCAGTAGTAGACGACACGCCGTGCCGGCTCAAGTTCAAATCAATTTCTTAAACTCGAGAAACAAAATTATACATCGAGTGGATGATTTTTGTGGAGAATACACTTCAATTTAATGGTCCCTGAAAATTTTCTAAAAATGAACACCTCCAACAGTAAAACAAAGAATCGTCAAAATTGTCAAGGACAAAACAAGTTTTCTAAACTTAACTTGTTCAAACTTGTTTTCATTCGAATTTACACATCGGATACGGGTTCAGGAGATTGAATTCAGTCGGAAAAGATACCAAACTTGTCGTGATCGGTTCTACATGTCCGGAAAAACAAAATGGACCACCTAGCAGAGCTTCGCCCCCCCACTACTCCCCTTCAACAATGATGGACACTTTTTGTGCCAAAATGGTATCAAGGGGATATGATACGTCGAACTATAATGTATTCGCATCCAATGGATTGACGGGTTCCATCCCCTCCATTTTCACCTGCAATTTTTCACCCCCCCCCCCCCTCCAATAACTCAAAACCCCCGGGTGCGATTTTTGGCGATTTTGGATATGTTGTAGAGCACTCAATTCTGAACGAAATATCAAATTTTTATGACGTCCATATTTATTCCGAGGTTTTGCCGATTTTTTTACTATTTTTCCTGTACTACAAATCAATAGCTTCGACGAATTAATTATTCGAGCACAATTTTTTTTTCCAAATATGCGAGTAGCTTGATTCATTAACAAATTGATGAAATATAAAGTAGTTTTATTGTAAGGTTCCAACAAACATAATTATCAATTTGTTTGAACAAAACCTTGTCAAAATATTGGAAGTGCGATTTGAAAAAAAAATCAATGTAAAATATAAAATGTATGAAAAAAAGTTGTAGATACTAAAATAAAGTCTTGAAGGTTGGCGAAAGTGTTGCGTCAGCTTCAAACTTCTTATGGCGGAAAAAAGTCGAAATAATTCTCAATTATTTATTTCAACTATCACGACTCACCCATACTTCATACCTTACCTATCAATATGATATCTAGTCTATCTTTAGTGAACTTGATATACCTGATCGATTTTGCATTAAAAAAAAAGTATCAATAAGTAGCAAACCGACTTGCCATAAAGCGGATCGTTTTATAGCCTGCGAAATTAGCTCTAAGCAAGTTGGTTGTTCTCGCAGAAGTTATACACTTGATAATTAATACTTGCTCGACTCAAATTCAACTACTGTCTGACCTCCTTTATTTTGCCTTTGGTGCATGCAACTTCGACTATTAGCTCATGCACATTACTACAACTCACTCCATTTCAGCTCGACTGTTTGCAACATTAGCGAGAGATGAATGACTGTGATAAACACTAAACGTCACAAACTGAAATGCAAATTATTGTCATGTGCAATTAGCACGGCGCTGGTGAAACACTGTAACCCGGCTTCATTCATGATCAATCAATAGGTATATTTCACGATTTTATCAACCCGTTGTCGTATCTACCACACAAGGCGTTAACCCAAGTTTGGATCGGCTTCGGCCAGTTCGTTCGGCTGATCAAAGGCCAAAGTTTGAGTTTAGCTTTTCTCAATTTATCAAAATATTCGAATGATTTTGCCTGGTAGAGGCAAGGCTACCACTTCATCTCTTACTTTCAGCTCCTTACAATTTGCACTTTGAAAATGCCAAAAGGCTACAAGTTAATAAACAAAAATAAGCTCCTGCCGCTCAGGTGAATCAAGATAAAAGAATCCGTTCGAGTTGAAATTTTGCTCAGCTCGTGCCGCATTCCGCCTTCCAATTTATCATTATTATTCAAGCGACAAACGCTCTCTCGTAAAAAATTTATTGTATTGCCCGCAGGCGCCCGGAAGCTGATGCGAAAACTTTTTTCATATATCTCCTGTTCCATGCACTAACCTTCCTGTGATTGATTAATATCATCCCGCGTCGTTTTATGGCCGAAGTATAATAATAATGTCAGGTTCCGTTATTATGGACTTGATGAGATTTCTTAGTTAGATTCCTGCCGGCGGAATCCGAAAAAGCGGGGTTTAAGAGGCCAGGCCAAAGAAGAGGGAGGATGAAAGACAACCACATATACACACAGAAAGGATGAATCTCTATGCCGGGATCCTTTTGCAACAACCATGAAATATCTTGCGCCACGCTCCGCTTGAGGCAAATTATTCGGCAAAAATGGAATTATATTCCTTTTAGTGGCCGGCGAGCTTCCATGCCAGGGTAAGAGCTTGAGCGGTTTCCCACGGGTTGAAGGGGTTGTTCAAGAAAAGGCGCGTGCAGTGCGGACTGAGGAGGTGCGCGAATCGATAATTGAATTAGGTACGTATATATGTGAATGGTTGCTCGGAATACTTTCCGCGAACACGCTGGAAGACAAAAATTTATGGAGTGTCACATTTTCGCGGATCTCAGATAGGGGACTTTCTTTCCGGCGGGCCGGATGTCAACGGTAGTATAACTTTGCATAAGATGATGAAAACTTAGCAGGAGCGTTTGTCAACCCACTTTTCGGCAAGCAGATCACGAAGATGAATTTTCTAGGCGGCGCATCAGCGGTCCGTTTAAAAATGGAAATGTTAACTGAAAATTCAACGCCATCGCCATCAAACTAAAGCTTGATGATACCTGATTCGTCGTAGAATGTACCTATGGGAGACACGACAAAAATTTCAATCGCCTTAGGTTGGAGCACAAGATTTCCTTTACTTAAAAAAAAACGTCGTCATGTCTGCCGCGGGACTTCTCATCCCTAGTATTCTTCCTGCAACGTCTTTGAAGATAATTCAATGATTTGTAAAATTGCTTTGATAATGCAAAATTATTTTTGTACATACACTACTTGTTCCAATTATTACAATACGGATCAACAAAATGTATCAGTTTGGAATTATACCTATAAGCAATAACTGACTGAATGAAATCTGTTTAGTAATATAGTAGGTTCACTTGTACTGTGATTCTAGTTGGCTGGTCAAATTTTCTACTTTAGCATTGTAGGCTTGTTGCCTTTTCACCTGGTGTGAAAGTGACTTGTCTGGAAGTGAAGTTATATTTCTTATCAAATTGATGAAAAAAACTTGGAAAACTGACCTGGTCAAAAGTGGAAATGCGATTAGGGGGACGCAGAGCTGTGTTACCGTCATGTAGACACCAAAAGAGCACAGGTCGGCCGCAAATCTAAGTCATCTAGACGGCGGCCCATTCAGGGTCGACAGAAACTCGTCCCAGGAAGCCCCAAAACGAAAGCAAATTGCAAATTGAAGGTTCTCACATCAATTTCGGTCCAATACGCAACTTTGAGCGGCTGGGTTTTTTGAAATTTGGGTTCATTTACTTTTTACACGTAAATTCTTTTGCCAATGACAGACTTGTATCGCCTATAATTCTACAGGGTCTGGCGTGTATTTTTGACTGGATGAGGCAAAAAGGTTGATGATTGCATGGAGCTCCTTTTTTGGACGAAGGGCATTGTATACTCTTCAACTTGAACCATCAAAAGTTGAACCGGTTTCGAGGGGTTAGAAATATTTTCGATAACTGTCAAATGTCAAGGCTTTTTGGATTTATATGTTCATTGGTGAAATTGGAAGACAGGTCGAAAAATTGCTACATTTTCCAGTAAAATGGAAAAAAAAGTCAGGCATCACGTCCCGTAAAAATGTTCCGGCTATCTGCAGAGGAAATACGCAAAAACTGTGTTTCAAAACGGCTTTGACAGCTTATAGCTTTTGACAGATGACATGTGTCATAACTTTTCAAGTAACTTTCACACGTTTGAGTAGAGTTTTCCAAGGGCTTCAAAATGAGCGATTAAATATCAAAATCATTCGGTCCAAAGAACCACGCGCACGTTTACTATTACTACCGGGTATTTATAAATGTCTGTGATCGCCTCGCCTTTGGAATCCGCTTTCGATTACTACAATTGCGCCTGTTACGGCGTTTTTCGGCCTGACCCATGCCTGCCGCGATTACAGTTTCTCACAGTGGCGCAGCCAGGATTTAGCCATGGGGGCGCTAACGAACGCGAGCGAAGCGAGCTGCGCCAAAGGCGACCCCCCCCCCCGGAAAAAAAGGCCTTGGTCATCCTATTTTCGAGTATAATTATTGTGGTACCAATGTTACCTACCTTAAATTGAAGTCGGTATTAAATTCAGTATTCCCCGGGTTTGCGGGGAAAATGACAGTGATAAATGGTAGTGATGACACTTGCAAACTGACAGCTGCGCTCCGCGCACGTAGAAACATATCATACACGATCGTTCGGCACATACAAACGATACGGCCGAACGCAGCTGTTCACGAAATACTGTTTTTCGTGCTCTTGTTAGATCTATCGATAGTGGCAGTCTGAACGATAATCGTTCGCTAACGAGTCGTTAGTGAACGAGAAGTTACAAAATAAGCCCGATAGGTAGGTGAGTATACTTGCTTAAGGACGGAGTTATATCGGTAAAATAAGCGTTGTGGAATCAATAATCCCTGTGGGTTCATTCTTTGACAGCATCTTACCATTTAGGTCTCTCTCGAAAGCTACAAGGATGCAGTTTGGTTTGAGCCCATTGGCATTTCCAAAATCGAAAAATATCTTTTCATTTTTGGATGAATAATTCATTTCTGGATTTTGTAAATGCCAATAGGCTCAAACTAAAGTGCACACTTGTAGCTTTCGGAAGAAACCCAAATGGTGAGATTCTGTCAAGAAATAAACCCACAGGGATTGATTCCGCAACGCTTATCTCACCAATTCAACTCCGTCCTTAAACCGAAAGAGTTTCTCTCTCCGCACCAATTGAAAAAAAAACACGCAATCCAATCGCAGTGCAAGTCTCACACAAAGAGACTAATGATCTATTTTTTAAATGATAAAGAAGGTAGGTAATAGTCGAACACAATATTTTTTTAATTTGTTCAAAATTTTTCATTGCTTCGGTGAAAAAGCGAGACTGTCTGGGGGGGGGGGGCTATAGCCCCCTAGCCCCCCCCCTTTGCTGCGCCACTAGTTTTTTTATAAACACCCCGTATAAAGAAGTGGTTTTGGTGATTTTGGCTGAATTTTTCATATGTTGTAGATCTTGACTTGAGAAAGATATTTCTGAAAAATTGAATCCCTCCTATGAACAGTTTTTCCCCTGCACCCCTGATAAGATACAAATAAGGAATTGCGTCAAAAAATTTGAAATTCATGGAACTATATACCGGGTGTTTATAAACGTCTGTGATCGCATCGCCTTTGGAATCCCCTCTCGATCACTACAACTGCGCCTGTTACTACGTTTTTCGGCCTGACCCAAGCCTGCCGCGATCACAGTCTCTTATAAACACCCCGTATAAACTACTCAACAATTGAAGTGGCCCACCCAAAAATTTTAATGAAGTTCAAAGTGCCCTAGCTCCCGAAAAAATAGGACTAGTTCCAAATTTTTTCTTTCCTCACATACCTGCGCTCTTTGTCTATCAGAGGATGGATACAGAATCAAGTTCAAATCTCGATACGCGATACCCTGTATAACCAACACGGGAGATTTGAACTTGATTCTGTATCTATCCTCTGATAGACAAAGAGCGCAGGTATGTGAGAAACGAAAAATTTTGGAACTAGTCCTATTTTTTCCGGAGCTAGGGTACTTTGAACTTCATTAAAAATTTTGGGTTGGCCTCTTCAATTGTTGAGTAGTTTAGTTCAAATCAAGGTTGTTATGATAAGAAAAAATACTACAAAAATCCAAGTTGCAGTACAGGTAAAAAAATCGGCGAAACCTCGGAATAAATATGGACGTCATGAAAATTTGATATTCCGTCAGAATTGAACGCTCTACAACATATCAAATCGCACACGGGGGTTTTGAGCTATTAGGGGGGGGGGGGGAAATTGCTATTTGAAATGGAGGGGATGAAACCTGTCAATCCATTGAAAGCAAATACGTTATAATTCGAAGCATCATATCCCGCTGATACCATTTTGGCACAAAAAGTGTCGATCATTGTTAAAGGGGGGTCGTGGGGGGCGAAGCTCTGCTAGTGGTCGAATTTGTTTTTGTGACAATGTAGAACCAATCACGACAAGCTCAGTATCTTTTCCGACTGAATTCAATCTCCTAAACTCGAATTTGATGTGTAAATTTGGATGAAGACAAGTTTGATGAAGTTAACTTGGGAAAACTTGTTTTATCTTTGGCAATTTTGACGAGTTTTTTTTCACTGTTAGAGATGTTTGTCTTGGAAAATATTTCAGGGGCTATCAGATTCAAGTGTATTTCCCACGAGAATCATCCACTTGGTGTATAATTTTGTTTCTCGAGTTCAAAAAATCGATTTAAACTTGAGCCTGGCGCGGCGCGTCGTCCACTACTGACCAGAACTCTACAGCATGCGTCTTCAAATGAAAACACCTCAAACTATTGAAGAAATAACAGCTTATCCCAAAAAATTGGAGGATCTGTGCAGAATTAAATTCTCTATAACATAAACAAAATGTTCATGAAACGCACTGCAGGGTTTTGAGTTATTTAAGGGAAGAGGTAACAGTTCATAGAGTATGAACCTTGCCAAAATGTTATCTTTCTCCTCGAATAACTCAAAATCCTGCATTGCGATTCATGGCGATTTTGTTCATGTTATAGGGAATTCAGTTCTGCACAAATCCTCGAATTTTCAAAAATAAGTTATCATTTTCCAATAGTTTGAGTTACTTTCATTTAAAGATGCATGTTGTAGTGTTAGTTCTGGTCAATAGTAGAAACCGCGCCGGGCCGGCTCAGGTTCAAATCAATTTTTTCAAGTCAAGAAACAAAACTATACATCGAGTGGATGATTCTCGTCAAGAATACACTCCAATTTGATGGTCCCTGAAAATTTTCCAAAAATTAACACCTCCTACAGTAAAAGAAGAAATTCGTCAAAAATGTCAAAGAAAACACAAGTTTTCTCAAGTTAACTTGTTTAAACTTGTTTTCATCCGAGTTTACACATCGGATACGAGTTCAGTAGATTCAATTTAGTCGGAAAAGATACCTAACTGCTTGTCGTGATCGATTCTACATGGCCAGAAAAACAAAATGGACCACCTAGCAGAGTTTCGCCCCCCCCCCCCAATACTCCACAATGATGGACACTTTTTGTGCCAAAATGGTATCAACGGGATATGATACGTCGAACTATAATGTATTTGCAGCCAATGGATTGACGGGCTCCATCCCCTCCATTTTTAGCTGCAATTTTTCAACCCCCCTTCAATAACTCAAAGCCCCCGGGTGCGATTTTTGGCGATTTCGGATATGTTGTAGAGCACTCAACTCCGAACAAAATATCAAATTTCCAGGACGTCCATATTTTTTCCGAGGTTGAAATCTATCTTTCTTGTACTAAGGGTTAGGGGTGAAAATCGAGTGAATAAAATAAAGTTCTGGAACGTTTGTTACTCATAAAAGCTGAGCAAAAGAATAATTGAGAAATAATGTTAAAAAAATTCCAATCAATAAACTGGGGTGGTACTCAAGACTGTTGGGGGCCAAAATAAAAAAAAACGGGATAAATTCTGAAACTTTTGACTCCCATAAAACCAATTTGGATAAGGATTGAATTCTTTAGTTCTCGACCATCCCTACCCCTTACCACCCACCATGATCTCGTATGTATCTGGCTACAACCATGTCCTAGTCCAAATTAGAAATTGTCTTAAAAATTCTCAGATTCATGAAACTAGATGAAATGAAGGTTGTGATCATGAAAAAAAATCCAAGTTGTGAATTGGAGTAGTTATCGAAAGGGTGGGGAGGGTCGAAGTTGACGAGTAAAATAAGTAAACCAAGGTGGTGACTGAGGAGAAAATGGTGGGAGTCCGGCCAATTTTTCTTCTTGACACTATAATATGATGGACAGCACACAGACCACAGAAGCGTGGAGCAATATAAATATTATCCGTGAGTTCTCAGAATCTTCATCCCTCCAGCCCCCATTGTGAGTGTGGGTACAGCATGATGAGTGGGTAAGGGGTAGGGATGATGGAGAAATAAAGAACCCAATCCTTATCAAGATTGGTACCCAGTTCCTCCCAAGATAAACTGGAAGGCACCGAATTTCATTTTTACCTAGATTTCTACCGTTCATCCCCTCATCAATAACGCCCGAGTTTATTGGTCTAGATTTTTTAGGATTATTTATCCATTGATCGTGAGATCATAATTATATGAGAATCGGAAGATTCGGAACTTCACATTATTTTCTCCATTTCGACCCCACAACCCTCTTCGTAACTATCTTAATCCACAACTTGGATTTTTTAAATTATTTTCCTTATTATTACGAATCTGAATTGAACCAGTTTCTTGAATTTCTTAAATTTCGAGACAATGCCTAAGTTTGACCTTATTAGGGGTGTGGAGGAAAACTGTTCATAGGGGGGGTCCAATTTTTCAGAAATATGTTTTTCAAATGAAGATCTTATACAGAGAGTTCATAAATTAAATGGGTCAAGGGTGCCTGTGAATTCAAAAACGTCTGTCGAAACTAGCGTAATCCTTTTGTAATAAATTTGTCAAACTTTGACAAGTTACGTCCCATTTTATTGATATCTGATGATATCATAAGTGCACGAGAATACTTCAAGTTCAAAAATATTCCTCGATCATGTAGGTTTTGTGCCCTGCCGTGAAAACCACATTTAAAATGTTCCGAAAACGAAAACTGCGGCTGGTTTGACAAATTACGATAACCAAAAAATTACAGACATCAAATGAACGATGCTAGTTCCGACAGATGTTTTCAAAGTCACAGGCACCCTTGACCCATTTAATTAATGAACGCTCGGTACAACACATACAAAATTCCATCAAATTCACCAAAACCACTTTTTCATAAGAACCGTGCGGGGTCCTTTCCTGTCACTCTTTGACAGTGATATTTCCCGCCGATAGATCACGTTGAGAATCATATTTTCTCCTTTTTACTATAAACCCCACTTGCAAACCAAATTTGATCCAAATCGGTCTAGTACTTCTTGGGATATTGATTAATATAAAATTTTCGGCTTTGCCAGCTGATACTCGTAGCTTCTGACAGATCACAGAAACACCCTGTATATGGACCAACGTAGCGTGTGAAAGCGCTTTTCCAACAAAATTGTAAACGTCTCGCTTAAAATGGATAATCATCACTGGATATCAGTAGTACAATACAGGGTCTTTTTTTAGCAATGTCACTATTCCGGAAGCTTTTATAGTAAACAAAGTACGCAACTTTTTGACAAGGCTATGGCAGCATCTTGTAGTTTACAGTTTCAAGTTTTGTTTGACACTACAACCATGGTTGGCAGTCATCAACTTCGTGTCCACGGTGCCAAGAGCCTTGAAGTTGCAAATTTTTTGTTTCTTCATTTTGAAATTCAAAATTCTCCTCCATTTCTGTACCAATTCACTTGAAACTTGTAACAAATTGAAACCTAGATTTTGAATTTTGATACGGTGAAAGATGTTTTCGTGCAACTTCAGGGTGATGGCCGCCGTTTCCCAAAAAAGTCTTTGATCAGAAATGCAGTGCTCGGCGGGTGTCACAGAATCTCGAAACGTAACTTCAGTGCAGATATTTTTGATTCCCTTCTCAAGGTAACGATTGTCCCTGATCACGTCTGTGAATACTTGGTCTTTGAGAATGCCTACAAAGAAAAAACAAAGCGACTTTTCAACACTGTTTCCTTCTATGGCCAAGCACAACATTTTGTTTTGTCGCACCGTGCAGACAAAGTTGATGGCTGACAACTGTTGTTGTAGTGTCAAACAAAACTTGAAACTATAAGTTACAAGATGCTGCCATGCCCCTGTTGATAAGTTTCTTACTTCGCCTGTCAGAAGCCATTCAAATGATGACATCCATAAAAAAAAGACCCTGTACATAATATACCTACCATAATATCGTACTACTTTTATGTCTGGGATTAGTAATGAAAAAAAAAAACTCACCTTGTAGATCCCAATGAGGAGGACTATGCTCAGAAATATCATGAATAGTTGCGTCCCAATGATGGCCATGTATGCGATTTGTACCCCTGCAAAATAGAACCACAATAATAAACGTCAGGCCTATTTCACTCCTCCGCTGGGTTATTTATGCAGCCTCAATATTGCTCAAAAGGAATGTTTGCAAGCGTTTCAGGAACTTGAAGGTAAAGAACGCCCGAGTCAAAGAAATCACCCCAAAGCTAAATTTGCACAATAAGGCAAGGCATAAATAATGCGCCCTGCTAGGCTGCTATGGACGTTATTATATTAAATATAATCACCCTAACCGCACACTCCTTCCTTTCTTCTTCTTCCTTCATTACAGACTGATGCCGAACTGGGTCAGCTCCTAGGAACACGACAGCACGATAGACCATGAACTTCGATGGGCATATTGATATCACCGGACTATTCGATTACAAAGGCCGGACATGTGTGAGAGTTTCACGATAGCAATTTTGGTGATATTGAAATCAATAGGGGAAAATGAGTGAATATCGACCGCGGTCTGATATCGAATGAACATCAACTTGAATCTTGGAGGCCGCCAAATATGCAAGAGTTTTACATAGCAATTCCAAATGACACGCTCTCGCAGCTCAGGAGAACAAACATTTGACCCTATTCATTCTCAATCCTTGCACCACGGAAACTCTCATAAATAGAAACAAATTCCCGTGACCATACATGCACACCTACTTATAACGTTCAACACTCAGTTGATGGATGTGACGGATTATGATTATGAGGGAAATAACTTTAATCGGAAATGTGAAAAAATCTCACTGGGCATCCAGCAAGCGTCAACAGGGTTCTTCCACTCGCGCGCTCACGCAAGTTCCAAAGCTTGTTACTTACAGTAATAGAGAAGTTTATTTAAGTAGCTATTACATCGCCAAGTTCTTTGCTACTATGCAAGGTAGAAATAGCCGAACGTACCTAACGACTGAACTAAACCAAAAATCTTTGTCAGGTAAAGTAGGTAGGTACTTAATTCGATAGTTGAAGTTGAAACACTAATTAAAGTCGAATTATCAAAAATCACAGGAGGGGGAGCTAATTGTTTACCGACAATCGTGGAGAAGTGGCAAGTTTCCTACTCGTACCTACGCATCCCAGAATATCCACAAAACTCAATTGTTTCAATTATAATACTTAATTAACAATGCGCCAAGCTTTAATTCCGCCATTATTATTTCAAATTTAATTAATTACTGACGCTCACCGGCGCGGAAAATGGGAACACAAGCGGAACTCCGCGAAACCCGCACATAAATTATTCATGTGGCATAAGGAAATCATATTTTGTATTATAATACTTATATAAATACCCCCGACGAGCAGATACTCCACATGTGCACCACATAGGATCTGGTGTGATATACGATATACCCGCCCTACATGATATCATGTATCTACTTCGAAATAAATAGGCCAGACTCACCATAGTAAACATCTTCGAGGCTGGAGTACTTCTTGATGTTGACGCTTATCCTCCAACTGTACAGAAGCACCACCAAGATGGAAATGTTCTGGAATAAGACGGTCAGTAAATATGCGATTGGATTCTTTCCCCTGGCAAAATGCAATTAAGCCCGACTATGGGATTTAAAGGCCGCGTGAATGCTACGCCCGATGTGCCTCTTCTATTTTTCTACCACTACTCTCATAATATTATTCCGCCGGGCCATGGAGAGAGGAAGCGGGACAAGGACGGCGGGATAGATTAGAAAAGCTTGGAGTAATAAGAGATAAAGCGGATCGGAGCACCGAAGATGATGTAATTTTTATGTATTATGGAGTAGGGGGTGGAGAGGATTAGCCGCTTCCGCGAAGAATTAATCTGTAGAGCGAAGGAAATTTTGTCTTTGAAAAGGACTCCCTTTGAACGATAAGCATGATTCAGTTATAATGTATTATTTATATGAGCTACCAAGAGTCTGTGGTGAGCAAGGCAAAAAATGAGATATGAATGTGTTTAGCGCGTTCTCCGCAAGGCAACATGAATAACAGTTTATCAAAGACATAGCATGATATTGTGTCATTTTAATCTGTTAAATAAATCATACTGACTAGAGCGTAGATGGCAGCAGTGACGGCGGCGTGTCTGGGGCCCAAAACTCGACAGTACCCTCGTCCTGTATAGCCGTCGTAAGGGTATAGCAGAGCTGACTTCATGGCTATAACATGGTGACCTGCAAAAAATAGTGGCGTTTTAATTTAAATGCTCCCACTTGAAATAATCTAGCATTACATGTCAAGGTGGGGAGTGCTTCATTATCATCACTGTTGAGAATGAAGCTCTTACTAAAGAGAGTGGATATTTTTTTTCATCCACAATTGTTATTCAAGAATCATCAGTAACAGTAGGTATCTAACACAATTATGAGCAATAATATGTTGCTCAAACGGTTCAGGATTTTCGTCCATACTAGCAAAATAGGCCGCCAAGACATTGATAACTAAATAATTATTAATTTATTATGTCAGATGTTATTTGGCACAAAATTTTAAATCTTTCGTTTTGTTAAAAAATACCCGTGCGCTCGCCAGATGTTCGAGTTCAATTTTGAAATTTTGGAAATCCTGAAAGAATCGTCGCAAAAAATCACTGACTTACTTAGAAAAAAAGTCATAACTTCTACATGTTTCGAATAGGGATTTTAAAAAACTTCAAAAAGCTATCAAAAGTCAAAATCGTCAGATCAAAATCCTCTGTGTCTTTGGATGTGACAATTTCGTCTGACAGAACACGGTGAAAATAATTTTCACCATTCGCCATAGACCATATCCCTATGTGCACTGTTCCTACCAAATTTGGTCAAAATCGGTCCAACGGTTCAGAAATAAATTGGGGAACAAAAAAAAACTGATACACCACAGAAAATTTAACTTTTTTTCAAGTAATTTTTTAAGTTGCATGTCCGATTTTTATCAGAGTTGCACAACATTTTTCGTCAAGTCTCTGGTGGGTAGTCTTGCTGCGAACCAAATTTGATTGAAATCGGTTCAGTACTTCTCAGGTTATTGAACGTCAAAATTTTGGCTCTAACATCAGCTTATAACTTTCGACAGATATGATGACCATAACTTCTACATGTTCTGAGTACCTAGAGTTCCTTAAAAGACAAAAAGAACTATCAAAAGTCAGAATCGTTGCATCAAAATCTCCTGTCACACTTTTATAGTTACATTTCTCTCTGACAGATAACGCTGAAAAGCATATTTTTACTTTCACTACGTGCATACCAAATTTTGTCGAAGTTGGCCCGGACCGACACAGATTTTTCGAGATTTTTTCTCGGCAGATCTCAAAGTTTCAAAATACGGGAAGTCCGAGGGGAAGTCCAAAAAATTAATGAGATTTTTTTATTTTTTTGCGATTACTTGCAAAAATCCCCTAATTGCTCATTTTTCGAATACATAGTTTGATGAAATTTAAAAGCGCCAAACATCATTCGTTGGAAACAGGCAGTGAAGAAACATTCAAGCGACAACATTGGTATTGTCGATCAACAAGATCCATCAATAATGAAAAACCCTGTGGGCACTTACCCGGTATCCATGGTAATCACTTGCCCGCCCCCTTGCATGGCTTGTACATTTTTTGACATCATGCACCAGTAAAGCAAAAAGGAACTGTAACAAGTGTTTTTCATACTACTCTGACTATTTCGCCCGAGATTTCGCCTTGATTAACTTTTTTTAAATTCAAAAATGTACTTATTGTGTCGACTAGCTTACCTATAAAAAAAGAATGGTTGAATAAAAATGGAAACGTAGCTGTCGGATTTAAAAGAGAGGATGAACCGCTCGAGAAGTCAAGACACACGCAAGATAGTTGGCGTGGGAATGCCAAGGGTAGCGGGTGTAGAACGACGCCTTATTCAGTGTTCCATTTATCTATATTATACCTGTTAATTAAGTTGTTTATGGTTTATTGATTGTGGTATTCAGTGTGGAGCTGTTTTCTTGAAAGCAAGGCAAGTAAATCACTGATTTGATTCAAATAATTGAGGTGGCAGGTGCACAGAGATTTACTGGCACAAATTATTGTTAAATCAAAGTCGCACTTCAATCGAATGAGGCACAATCTCTATCATAAATGTTGAGATGTCGTAAGCTCATTTGTCATCAAATATTAGATTTGATCAAACTTCACTAAGTGAGTTACATGGGTTTTCCCCACCTGTACAGGTGCTTCAGATTGGCTTTGCTTCCTATCCCTATAAGGTGAAACCTTTTTCAGGTTAGACTAGCATTAGTCAGTGCGTTGAAATTGTAAGCTCAGAAGTATAAGGAATGGGAAGATAAGTCATTTGATACATGATCCGAACTAAAGTTCTTCCCGAATGAGTCTATCTTTTTCTGGATTTATTATTTTCATCGAGTTCTGGGAGAGCCTGTATAAATGCATGTACGTTCTCTTTATTAGGTGCCTGAAATCGACGAGTCACACAAAATGTTCTCTAATCAAAAGGAGTTTTTTTCACGAACTAGGTAGGTATTATTATGGAAGTTCCAAGCTCTGACACGACTTCCAAGTTTGAGTGAATTTTCTGCTTATTATAATTGGGAAAGGCTGTATAATAATTTCTTTTGAAGAGCAAGAAGCAGCGGGCTGCGAATTTGAAAGAAACTAAGTAATTTTGCATAACGAAGCGTTATACCAAATTTCAAATTGCTTACTTATTTGCATGCAAATGAGATGCCGCCAGCTCAAAGGATTGCATATCATTTGTGTATAAACAATGGGAAAGAAGTGCGGGAGCTGAGCTTGTTGTGTCATATTATTTTCATTCGCGTAAAATTGGATTCAGTGGAAGCCATAACATCCTAAGTAATAGCAATTTGTTTCTCTGGTGAGCTTACAAAGGGGTCAAAATAGTTATATACAGGGTGGATAAAAGTTTCCGGACCCTACATCGACAGACGCTCTCATTGAAAACTCCACATTTACGTATTTTCAGTGCATTATTTGAAACTTATATCAGAACGCCTATTCCGCTGATGAAGTGCTCAAAAATAAATAAGCATATCATACATCATACACTTTTGGAGACTCGTTCGTAGCAAGTTTCTCAAATGGCGCCATCTAACTTCAGCTTCCCGCAAAACGTCTGTGAGAATCTCACTTCATTATACGCGTTGTCTTGATACACAGAGTTTTTTAACCAGAACTTTATTACCAAAGACCGGATTCTAGGCAAAATTCCTTATTGCTTTTGTTTTAGGCATTTGCATGAGACCTTGAAATAAATGTTGGTGTTGGAAAAATATTACTTTTGACACCCCTTTGTTTTTGCCCAAATGCCTAAAACTGGCAAAAATCGGATTTACTGTCCTAAAAAGACCTTTTCAACGGCCTAAAATAGGCATTTTCAATTTTTTGGTGAAAATCATCCACAATGTAGAAAAATATTCATTATTGTTTGATTTGTTTCGTTCAAAAATGATAGCGTTTGAAATTCCTATGTTTTTGTCTATTTCGCCTAAAATTTGCAAAAATTGGAGTATTCGTCCTGAAAGTCCCCTCTTTCTCATTGGCCTACAATAGGCTTTTTTTATTTTGCGAGGAAATGATTTACAATATTTTGAAAAACATCCGTTGTTGTATTTGTTATGTTGAAATGTGCTACTTTTATTTATTTTGATACCAATTTGGTATTTCTTGTAACAAGTTGAGTACGCAAAGTAAATCTTAGCGGATGAATCCGCTAGCTTAGGGGCGAGGTGGCAGCCAATTATCTCTAAGAGCGGATGAGTCCGCTAGAACGATTTGCGTTCGTTTTACATTCAACATTTTTCAGTTGAAGCTTTCCAAACATCAACTTGTGTATCTACCGTCTTTCAGGTACAGTTCGCAAAATAGTCCGAAAAACACTATTTCAGGGATAAATACTGAAAAACAGTTTATTTGCCTCAATACATAAAAAAATGTTTTTTGCCTATTTTGCCTATTTTAGCTTGTTACGGCCTAAAGTGTCCTAGAATGGAGGTTTTATTTGCCTAAACATGTGTCCTAATATGCACTTTTTAACGGCCTAAAATTCTGTCTTTGTTAATTACTTATTATGCATAATATGCAATCATATTAGAAAATCATACTCAAGCAATCAGAACAGGTTGAGTACTGCAGTAGTAATGCCGTGATATCGGTACAATTTCAAGAATTCGATTTTCACCGAACCGAAAGCAAAACCGTTTTGTATCGGGGATGATTTGTCAGCTGCAACCTGTTACCCAGTAACCCAGTGGCTTGATGCCTTTACATACATTCATAGCCACAGCCATGTGGGTATAGAACTCCTGATGAGCTTTGCGTCAAGTTCTACCCGTGTCGTGCCAAAACAAGCAATATATTATTGTTTTGACATTATAACATAAACGGCCAAACATGCTTGACTGTCGCTGTATGAATTGTCGTAATATCCCAGTGTTATCCTCTCAACTAAACCGGAAGTTAAAAGGCTTCACGAATGGACGAATGGCGCGCATCAAAAGATTATGTACAGTTCACGGCGTGATCCTGAAAAACGATCCGCATGATGGAAAAAAGACGAAGTGAGTCCTGATGCATGACAGCCAATCAATACACAGCATTCTGGCAATATGTACGAGTATAGTACGGAAACGTGAAACTTGACATTCGCAGCAGTGCTGACAACCAAGAAACCGATAACATCATGTTTCATGTGCCAGTTGTTGGAAACAATTGCTTTTGCTTGCCGAATTTCAGTTTGTCTGGAAAAGACGATGCATAAAAAGCAAATAAGGGAACCATCTGACACAACATATGATGCTTTTGAACAAAGTGCACTTTTGCATTTTTCATAAGCAGTCGCTCATTCTGTTCATGCATGCAACATTTACGTATGCAGCAATGACACAGTGCATAGTTTTCCCCGAGTGGTGGAAATGCAGAGGAGCAGCAGGACCAAAATGCGAAAGCTCTTGGCGCGTTTTCCATCCAGCCAGACCTAACTTCGTTAAACGTGATGCGGCAGTTCGTATGATGTATTGTAATGCTGTCCATGTTGCGATGATTTGGTGATAAGTGAAATATGTCACTGAAATTATTGGAACATTTCTGATTAACTGCTGCTGATGCAGTCATAGTCGTTGAGCGCTCAGTTCACTATTCCAAAAATAGGAAAGAACAAAGAAATTTTCAGAAAATATTTCTTCGTATAATATCACTCCATAACTAGAGATTTTTCCGAATATTTTCCCCAAATTCGCAAACTATACGTCGATTTAGCTGGTTGTGGAATAGATAACAGACTGTTGTAAGACTCAGCTTGAATTTTGCAACGCCTCAAACGCCCTAGACAAAGTTTACCATGTCGCGCATGATGAGAGCGGATCCCATTCAGCTGGGGAACCTAGTGTAAAATTGCAAATTGGACAATTCTCATTATTCTTATTTGGGCTTAGGTTCGTACCCCTTGCACCGAAACAGCAGTTTATTGTGCCCCCCCCCCAAAAAAAAAACTGGACAATATGAACACCCAGACTTCACCCGGGAATCGAACCCGGGCTCCCGCGCAGCCATACAACCACCTGCACCACGGGGTCGTCTATTGTAACGAATTTGCGCTGAGACTTTTATGATGGGGTGTTATATTGGGAAAAAAGAAGTTATTTTTATTGATTATTCCAACTGTTTATGATCTAATTAAGCCTTTCATGTAACACGCACATCAATTTCTCCTCTGATTCTCTAGAATATTTTTTCTTGTTAAACTATGACGTCACTCGGTCAACCTCGCGCGCGAACCAAACGTGACCTACTTTACCGACATTTTGTCATCTTCAAGTTTCAATCACATACTTAAATAGCTATACCGCGCAAGAGAGACGTCCGACACCTGTAATTATGGGCGCCGCCATCTTGATGGTTATTTAGGGACTTTGGGTGGTGTGGACTGGCACCACTTCGCTAGTTGGCCACTTGATTAAGCACGACATTATTTTATTTCTCCCTCAAAGTACGTGGAATCAACACTAATAACATCAAGTGAGAATCAACAGGTGAAGAAAAGGTGTGCGATCATTCCAGCATCCAAAAGTTCGGTTAACTACGTGATGTTTATTTACACTGTCAAAAAGCTCTCACTTGACGTTTCGTTTACTCAGAGTACAGTGACTCCCAACCATCCAACTCGATGTGAGTATTTCGTAATTTCAAGAAAACTAAATACACTTACGTGATGGTACTTGAGAAAACTGGATCGCTATTGTAAAATTGCAGAAGGTTTGATCAGTTTCACGGGCCTTAGGATATTTTGTGGTAGCTATATAGCTCGGTATTTTGAGATACACTGGAAATTAACCATCAAGATGGCGTCATTCTCTAACTCCTTTTATTACGCGGCGCAGCAGAATGCGCAATAGGTTCATGAGCGGTATAGCTATTTAAGTATGTGGTTTCAATCACGTTTTGTCACTTTTGACTTGTAATGTGTGATTGAAATCAACAAATCACATAACCTCTGTGACATTTGTTTGAATTTAAAATTACCACACCAGCACGATACACTACATGCCACTCTACTCAAACCAGGCAGCACACCGGCCGACTACACACTACTCAAAACTTGACCCAGGCTGCAGACCAATGATATCATTGATGATGGTGTTGTCTTACTCGGTTTTCCGGGATAAAGAATAATTACAATACTACCAATCTAAATCGACAGGCTGAAACAAGAAATATGTAGGTGCCTTGAATCTTCCAGGTTAAGTCCAACACGTGCAAAATTTAGGACTGGTTTTTAATTAGGTATCGAGAACAAGCAACTGACGCACTCCACTATGAATCACTTCAATGGGACTAGACAGCAGACTTTTTTACTGCTTGTTCATGACTTGTTTTTGTCTATGAAGGGAAGGCAACCATAACCTCAGACAGACTGTGATGAAACGCAGTTTCAGCGACTTTTTACAAACTTACTCTAATACTTCGACGCGAGTAAAATATTTCTATATTAGAAACTAAATGTACAAACAAAGGGGATTCTTGTGTTGTGCTTGATCCAAGCTAGATGTGCCCGACGACGACGTCCGTCAAGACTGGCTTTCAGAGGTGGGTTATTTTCCGTTCATTCCCCATTATAATTCTAATATAATTTTCCAGACGCTTTTGGTGTGACCGCATTATAGTTTCTTTGGTGATTCAATTTTTGTTCCCAATTTCCCCAATTTATTTGTTTCCGGAAATTCAGAACAAGGAAGAGGACCGGAAAGGGGTTTTCGCGGTTTTTACAGCCTAGTTTGAAGCGAGGATGGAAGCACCCTACGCGTCTCGTGGATTTCACTGATTTTCTGAGATATCCAACGGCCCTCATGGCCCTAGACGTGTGTTAGGTACTAGGTACCTACGCTCTTTTTCCATGGATGATGTCATACTCGTGTCTGGATCGCACCTCTTCCTCTATGAACACACAGCGGTGCCTCGCGCAAAGAATTGTAGGTTCTAAAAATAACGCGTATGGGATTTTGTTGTTTCTTTCAGGTTCGAGCATAAGTGCGTATACGGGAATTGTTTTCATGTTCAGGTCCGGGCTTAGATTGATTTCCTGTATGAGTCTGTTCTACGTTCTAATTTTTGATGTCATTTTTGTTGTCTCACGAATTTTGTAAACTTACTGATTTTCATGTCAATATTTTTAATGGCTACTTCATCAATTTTGTGTGTGATTTGCTTGTCATGTACTAACTTGTATTTTTGTCTGTGTCATGATTTTATTTCATTCAAATGTCATTGTCCGCCGTCTTTTATGACTCTTATATTTTCATGTCATGTTTTTATGCTCGCTGCTATGTTTTTTGTCAGAATAGATATTCAATGTAGGTATTTTACAGGATCCTACTAACCACCCCTGTTTTGTCTTGTTTTGGGTTCTTATGCATTGTTGATGATTTTATCTGCATTGTTGATTTGTTGATTTATTATGCATTGTTAACTGATGTTCCACATTTGTTTACTGATGTTTTTGCGACTTTGTTCCACTTATTGCACTTACACTGAATACCGGAATTTATCAGTAAGTTTTTGGTATTCATTTGTCACTATGTGAGAGTCTTATTCTTTGGGCCTAACTCAGGGGTTTGTTTGACTGGGTTCTTCCACTGAGTGCTCTTTTCCGAATTCGTCACTCTCCTCTTTTTCTTTGACTGACGGTATGACGTATTTTGTTGTTGTGTTTCTAACTGTTCTTGTCTATTTTGTCTATTGTCTGTCATGTTGCTAGTCTGTCAGTCCTGTGTTAGGTGTTTTATGAAAAGAATCTGATTCATTCAAATTTTGCTGATGATTTCAATAAAAATTCATTTTGTTTGCTGTCAATTCGTGTTTTTGTTCAAATTTTCAATACAACCCTCACCCCCAAAATTCAGTTCTTGTCTAGAGTAGAGCCTGAGTGAACGACAACGTAAGTAGAACGTAGGTAAGAGGTCCAAGGTAGAAGGGGAGGGGAGTCATGACAATCATAGCCAAGAGTCAAAATGAGGGAAACAGTTCAAGACTTCTCAAGCTAGGTTGGGGCTGTACCGCTGCAGACTGCAGACCAAATGAGAGCTTCTGGCGGCATTCCTGAATTTTTCTGTCGGCATCCCAAGGTCTGGGTGAGCTGAATCAGTTCAGGGTTGGGGTTAGGGTTACAGTTAGGGTTACAATCAAGGGTTGTTATTGAAGTATTTATAGCCCAGTAAACGTAGGTTTCAACCGAGAAGGAATTCACCCAAAGCTGATTTTTGGTACAGTGAGTCCTAAGAATATGAGAACTCACCAGTCAATTTTCTCAGAATTTCTCGCGTGTGCTTCATGGTCTTCCAGGTCTTCGGATGTTTTGAATCACAGTAAATTGCAGTTCTCGCCTGGAATTTGCACCACGGCCCCAAAAATGATCCAATTAGGTCGTAATTCTACGCATCATATCCCGCTGATACTATTTTAGCACAAAAAGTGTCGATCATTGTTAAAGGGGGGTCGTGAGGGGGCGAAGCTCGGCCAGGTGGTTCTTTCTGTTTTCTTGGCCAGATAGAACCGATCTCTCGACCGATCCCGACAAGTTTGGTATCTTTTCCGAATAAATTCAATCTCCTGAACTCGAATCCGATGTGTAAATTTGGATAAAAACAAGTTTGAACAAGTTAACTTGAAGAAGCTTGTTTTTTGTTTGACAGTTTCGACAATTTTTCTCCCACTGTTGAAGGTATCAATTTTTGAAAATGTTTCGAGGGCCATTACATTAAAGTGTATTCTTTACAAAAATTATCCACTCGATAAGTGATTTTGTATCCCGACAATGAAAAATCGATTTGAACCTGAGCCGGCTCTCTACTACTGACCAGAACACTACAGTGTGCACCTTCAAATGAAAGTAGCTCAAACTATTGAAAAAATATCAACTCATATTTGAAAAATCGAAAATATGTGCAAAAGTATAGCAAAAACAAAATCGCAATGAATCGCACTGCAGGATTTTGAGTTATATGAGGAGGGGAATAACTGTAGTCTTCTGGCCACTTGTAGATGCCGCGCCAGGCCGGCCAAGTTCAAATCGAGTTTTTTAATTTTGGAAAAAAAAACTATACATCGAGTGGATGATTTTCGAAAAGAATACACTGTATTATAATGGCCCCTATGACATTTTTAAAGATGAACAACATATACAGCTGAAAAAAATGGTCAAAACTGTCAAACAAAAAACAAGTTTTTTCAAGTTAGCTTGTTCGAACTTGATTTTATTTGAATTTACACATCGGATTCGAGTTCAGGAGATTGAATTTATTCGGAAAAGATACCAAACTTGTCGGGATCGGCTCTATATGGTCAGGAAAACTAAAAGACCCACCTAGCCGAGCTTTGCCCCCCCACGATCCCCCTTCAACAATGATCGACACTTTTTGGGCTGAAATGGTATCAACGGGATACGATGCGTAGAATTACGACTAATTCGGATCATTTTTGCGGCCATGGTGCGAATTCCAGGCGAGTACTGCAATTTACAGCGACTCAAAACATCCGAAGACCTGGAGGACCATGAAGCACACGCGAGAAAGTCCGAGAAAGTTGACGAGTGAGCTCTCATGGTCTAAGGACTCACTGTACCAAAAATCAGCTTTGGGCGAATTTGTTCCCGGTATTTATGATATAAAGTCTAGATTGACTGGGCTATTAAATATTACAAATCCTCACAGAATGAAATTACACTCATTACACTACTCCTGACCACACTAACTCGATTTACACGTCACTCTCTTCATACTTGTTCTCGGTCTTCTTCCTGATCTGCGAGTTTTTCGCAAATCCTGTACCGCACTAGAGAAACTCCACAAAAACATGACTGAGTAATTGCGAACAATTTTCTATGAAAATCTGCTGTGAATGGCAGTAGGATCTTTTGCCTGAGTGCTTTTCTAGGGGTAGTGGGTACCTGACTGGTAAGTACTTACCTATAGGACAATAGGTATTGTCTTATATACTTTTGCATTTCTTGAGGTTCGGGATCATTATCAGATGGGCCATAAAAGTGGCGAGCAGCACGTCATTTTTGTCGAATATACAGCCTCGGTAAATTGCGACACATCTTGGGCCTGAAACTTGGATCGTTAAGCGGCAAAGTTTTTTGTGCTTATTGAAAGTTAGAAGGATTATTAGAAGTGGCGGCCAAGTACCTCTCTCGTAAACTTTTATGTGTTTCCTTGCAGAAGCACACTGGAGTGAGTAGTGGAGCACTTGTTTTTTATGTGATGTACAAAATTCTGGTAATAACGACGAAAAGGAAAAAATTCGAGGCGTTTAGTGCAAAGAATATCGTATCCATAATGGAAAAATCTGGTTATGTTCCAAAGTAACGTGTGTAATGACAATTTGATTTTGTTGCGTGAACTTGCGAAAGCAGCTTTCTCAGCCTTAATTGAGCATATAATGTAAGATGTCAGCAACACACCTAATTGTTTCAAGATATTCACTGGAGACTCAGAAACTCAGGTAACAGCCACAAATCCGTGAAATTGGCGAAGGAGCCGTTCGAAATTTACGCGAACCGATTCTACTGGAAGTTTTGTAAAACTCTCTTGATGATATCTTGTTCACGATGTTTATTCAGTGGAGCCATACTTTTTGAACTGATCGTGCGCTCTCACGAGGAAGAATGCAATGGTCACAAGCTATTTTTCTGAATCTAGTAAAATATGCACGTGATGCCTATTGGAGGAAACCTGAAACAATCAAAATACCCCGTCTTTCAAAATAATACAATCAATTTAAAATGGGACATAACTAAATAAACATCGTGAAACAAGATACACTTCTCATAATGTTACTGAATAGTTACGAGTCTCCAAACCGATTCCAGTAGGGTTGGGAACAAGGGCCCAAGTGTACTGGTAAACTTGAAGCGGTGGTTTTGGAATGTTTGCAAAAGGTGGAGGCGGATCGTGAAGATCATTATATGGATCATTGAAGTCTCCACGCATTGAAGCCTCTGGTATTCTTAGTGAAAGGTGACGAGGTAAGTAACAATGTAGTTATACTACTTAGTGTGAAACGAGATTATATGACTGAGGAACATCGGCGATACTTGTAAAACAATAATTACAAGTGTTCAACTGTACCAGTGTGTTACGAGCGGCGATCCCGTGCATTCTGGGAAACACGCGATCTTCCCAGATTCTTCCATCCATTATGTCGCGGTGTAGATACTAGTACGGAGCTCTGGACATTTCCAGAAGTATACGCGATGGCTTGGCATTGGGAACCTTCAATGCTTGACCAAGACACATCTGCTCATTTTGGCGGAGGCGCCGGTTCTAGAGCACGAAAGAATGATACGTCGGGAGTCATATGAAAACCGTATTTCGGGTCACTGTAGAAACTACTGGAATATGCATGGAACATTCGAGATGAACAAGTCGGACCTATATGTATAGTATAAGGCATCAATCGTCGTCTCACGAGCAATTATGAATTGGAATGCAAAGTGGTAGGGAGCGGATTGAAAGCGAGTAGTAATCGGCTATATTCCTAAGTAAGTAATTGATGACGTGTATTCATTACAGTACGCAGTAATAAATAGTGTGTTTTTAAACGATCGTCTCAATTATATTCGTACCCGTACGCGAAATACGTAACAAGTGTGATACGGAATAAAGTGGAGTTTGAAAGCAGCATAATCAGCGTTTGAAAATCGAAATAGGCGAACACAAAATTCATAACAATAATAATTTCGTTAGCGTTTTTACCCAGAGCTGAAGCGCACTTAATTATACTTCGATAGCCCCGTCCTTGAGATCACACATGTAGTTTATGTTTCGATGCTCGTTTTGGCGTAATGTTTCAAGAATTATGAAATAGGTACGTGTTTCATAACCATGCCCTCCTCATACCTGCTCTTATCTAATATCCCACTCACTTATCATTATGTTTCTTACGCTCGTATAGTGCGGAGGTTTTTCGGGCGTGCTACATAAAGTGAATATGCCGCATTCAAGGAAAAGAAAAATAACCGAATTTAAAGACAATGTGAAGAGGAAAATGAGGAAACTGCAGAGAATGCTAGAGGATTTTTCTGCAAGTAAGTAACACACTCAATTTCTTTTTATTTTGTTACAGTGTTTCAACCACGCCAGAAGATTAAAGTGGGCAAACAAAAAACTGACTCAAGACGTGAGTAATATCCGTTCGTAGTCACTGCAAAAATGTAGAAAGGAATTGATTAATGTCAAATTTCCTTTTCTGCCAGGCCAAATACACAATGCGGGCTCAAGACGTGAGTAATATCCGTTCGTAGTCACTGCAAAAATGTGGAAAGGAATTGATTAATGTCAAATTTCCTTTCTGCCAGGCCTAATACACAATGCGGGCTCAAGACGTGAGTAATATCCGTTCGTAGTCACTGCAAAAATGTAGAAAGGAATTGATTAATGTCAAATTCCCTTTCTGCCAGGCCTAATACACAATGCGAGCTCAAGACGTAAGTAAATCCGTTCATAGTCACTGCAAAAATGTGGAAAGGATTTGATTAATGTCAAAATTCCTTTCCGACAGGCCTAATACACTAAAGTTGCGCGGAAATAACCATGGAAATAACCAGGGAAAAAACCTAACTTTGCCCTTTTATACAACAGGTGACAGCGAGTCCGAATTCAGCAGAAGCAACAAGCGGTTCCGACTCGACAAATTCTCGTTTGCCGTCACCCCTTGGCCAAAATCTCTCGGTAGCCAATCAACCTGTACAGGACAACATCGTGGACGATAAACTGGAAGATCTTCTTGGGGCATACCCACAAAACGAAAAAGCAGAAGGGCCAGAAGTAGCTGCAGACTTGGCTGTGCGATGGGAGTCCTACCTTTCTTCGGGGTTGGACAAAGATGATAGAAAGAAGCTGGTGGAACAATACAACGTTCCCAGCAATTGCAAGTACCTGAACGTACCCATGCTTAACCCGGAAATCCAGTCTCTAATACCAAGTGAAGACATGAAAAAAGACAAGTTTTTGCAAAACTTGCAAGAAATCATTGGTAAGGGCATCGCAGCTGAAGGGCTAGCCATTACAAAAATTCTGGGCCAAAGGGATTCGGTTGATGCCACGGCGATGCAGGCTCTGGTAGATTCGGGGAAGCTGTTTACGGACATGTTTCACACGATATCGACACACAGAAAATACCAGCTATACAAGAACTTCAACGAATCCGTGCAGAAAATTGCGATGCAACAGAAAATTGACAATTGTCTGTTTGGCTCCGACTTCGCCGAAAAATGCAAGGCAGCGAAATCAATGGAAGTGGCAGCCAGAGAACTCTTGAAACCTGGGCCAAGTCAAACACAAACATCAACAAACCGCTATTTAAACTTCCAGCGCCCAGTGTACAAGAAAAAGTGGAAAAAAGAAGAGAAGAGGGGAGGAAAACGGGCGTCCAACTACGAGTACAAGCGGAAGTTCACGCCACCAAAGAGGGACACGTCACCAAAAAGCTCCAGCAAATACCACCGCGGGAAGAAGAAGTAAAGGTAAACTACGCAGGAAGAGTGAAGGGTTTCACTCAAAATTGGGAATTAATCACCCAAAACAACACTGTGATAAACTGGGTGAAGGGATATCGAATTCCGTTCAACGAAAAACCATCGCAACAGACAAAACCTCCAAAGGCTAATAGTTCTCCAGAATTTGAGGAGAGTATTAATACCCTTTTGAAAATTGGGGCAATTGCAAAGAGTAGACATCAAAAAGGAGAGTTTATATCGTCCTGTTTTTTAAGGAAAAAATCAAATGGGAAAAAGAGATTTATTTTGAATCTCAAGAAACTGAACTCTTACCTGACATGTCCACACTTCAAATTAGAAGATTTTCGTACAGTGAAAAATCTGCTGTACGAAAACTGTTACATGGGCTCTATAGACTTGAAAGACGCCTACTTTTTACTATCAATAGACAAAAAGTATCGTAAATACCTTAAATTTCAGTATAAAAAGCAACTTTATGAGTTCACTTGTCTTCCAAATGGCTTATCAACAGCCCCGTATGTTTTTACAAAATTAATGAAACCGGTAATGAACCATTCAAGGGCGGCTGGATTAACGTCAATTATATATTTAGACGATCTTTTACTAATTAGTAAAAACAAAACGGAATGTATACGTAATATCGCTAGTACTACTCAGTTACTATTCTCATTGGGATTTTTGATAAATTATGAGAAAAGCGTGCTCGAACCTACTCAAATTATACGTTATTTAGGGTTTGTCTACAACAGCAGAGAAATGACTATGTCCATACCTAAAGACAAAATGGGGAAAATAATTGCATTAACAAAAAGCCTAAAAAGCGAAAATTTGAGGGTCAAGATAAGAGAATTTGCAAAGTTTATAGGTATTTTGGTATCAGTTTGCCCGGCCGTTCCTTATGGATGGGTACATATCAAAAACTTTGAACGCGAGAAAGTAATAGCATTGCGAAAATTCCATGGAAATTACGACAAAAGAATGACGATACCAGAATACCTACAAAAAGAGTTTTCATGGTGGATGAATAATCTCACAACTAGCAAAAGCAGCCTTGAAGAAAAATCTTACTCTCTAACCATTTTCACTGATGCTAGTAGGTCGGGTTGGGGCGCGACCTGCAACAATGAAATAGCAAGAGGGCTTTGGAATAGTCAAGAAGTAGAATTCCATATAAATTACCTGGAGTTATTGGCAGCATTTCAGGGGCTGAAGTCTTTTGGAAAGGAAAGTAGCAACTGTGACAAATTGCTGAGAATAGACAACATAACCGCAATATCGCACATAAATCGAATGGGGGGTATAAAATACCCAGACTTGAATGACATCACTCGGCAAATTTGGGAATGGTGCGAAAGGCGTAAAATCATGGTTTTTGCATCATACATCAACACAAAAGACAATGTGATTGCCGATAAAGAATCTCGTCAAACGAACATTGAAACCGAGTTCTGCTTACACCCTCATGCATTTGAGGAAATTACAAGAATGTTTGGCTCACCTCAGATCGACCTGTTTGCATCTTATCAAAATAAAAAATGCCAAGAATTTGTTTCTTGGCACCCTGATCCGGAATGCAGTGCAGTAGACTCGTTCACAATTAATTGGTCTGGAACATATTTTTACGCCTTTCCACCGTTTTCTCTATTATCAAGAGTTGTAAACAAAATCAAAACAGAAAAAGCTAAAGGAATTGTAGTATTCCCCATTTGGAAAACGCAACCTTGGTATCCGGCATTAGAACAGCTGATGATGTCAGAACCGATAATATTTCCTCCAAGTCAAGATTTGTTATTGTCTCCTTTCAGAGAACCACACCCGATCTGGAAGACTCTTACCCTGGGTGCCGCAGTATTGTCCGCGAAGCCTACTTGAAAAGAGGAATTCCAGAAACCGCGATCGATGTCCTGCTCTCCTCTCTAGCGGACAGCACGTTGAAACAATACAATGTAACATATAAAAAATGGTGGGCATATTGCGGAGGCACAGATGTTTTCACAGCAGATCACAGGAAAATAATGGATTTTTTGAACGAAGAACTATCGGGAGGAGGGAACTATAACACCCTTAATCAACACAAGTCCGCTTTAAACACCCTCCTGCAAAAGGAAGACCACCCAGCTCTGAAAAGATTCATGAAAGGTGTCTTCAGATTAAAACCGGTGTTTCCCAGATATAACGAAACATGGGACCCTTATCCTGTTTTAGATTATTTCAACACACTGGCACCCTTGAGCTCCCTCTCGTTAGACAAGCTAACATTCAAACTTGTTATCTTATTGGCACTCACGTCAAGCCAAAGAGTTCAAACGCTCACAAAAATCAAACTTAGTAACATCACTTACCATGAAGATCGAATCGAAATAAACATCACTGATATAATAAAAACATCAGCCCCGGAAAAATGTCAACCTAGAATAGTTGCACCCTATTTCCATGAAAAACCAAACCTTTGCGTAGCATCAGTACTAAAACATTATATAAAAATAACCAAAGACATAAGAGCGAAACATGATCAACTACTGATTACAACCAGAAAACCACACAACCCAGCCACGGCACAAACTGTATCCAAATGGATCAAAAAAGGTCTAACATTAGGGGGTGTAAATACAGCAATTTTCAAGTCACATTCAACCCGACATGCATCATCCTCAGCGGTTTACAAACGAGGCCTTAATATTGAAAATATCAGACTCACGGCGGGTTGGAGTGAGAAATCAAATACTTTCGTTAAATTCTATAATAGACCGGTGGTAGAAAATTCACAGTTTGCGAAACTTCTGATCAATCAGAGCGACATCAGCGCTGTTGAAAGCGACAAACAAAAATGATGGTGAAATTTTCCTGGGATTGTATATTATGTATTATGAATTATGTATGCATCTATTACATTGCATTTTCTTGATTGTGAATGAATACTTTAACTCAAACTATACTTTAGTATTCATTATTATTATTGTCGTACTTATTTTGTTATTGTTGATATTATATTATTCTGTTGCTCAAGACCCTATGCTTGAGCTTTGTTAAATTGTTTAGGGGATTTGAACCCTGTTATTACCAAAATTGTTCTGAAATTTGTTATTATGTATTAAAACGAACATTTTCCAAAATATGAAACAAAGATTGATCTTGCTACAACCAAATAACCTTAACTAAGATGGCATCGTGCCAAATTTTAAGGAACTACAGTGACGCAGATCGCGTTCCAAACTTTAAACATCTACATGTGTGATCTCAAGGACGGGGCTATCGAAGTATAATTAGAGGTTAAACGACTTACCTGTAAGGAAGTTCAATCCTCAATTATACGAGATAGCCCCGTCCGAAGAGATCACACCCGCCCACTCCTAAACAACCCCAAGAAAGACGCGATCTGGCGAGAGGCAAAACATAATGATAAGTGAGTGGGATATTAGATAAGAGCAGGTATGAGGAGGGCATGGTTATGAAACACGTACCTATTTCATAATTCTTGAAACATTACGCCAAAACGAGCATCGAAACATAAACTACATGTGTGATCTCTTCGGACGGGGCTATCTCGTATAATTGAGGATTGAACTTCCTTACAGGTAAGTCGTTTAACCTCTAATTACCACTTCGCTGTGATATCGACTGGAAGAAAGTTCAACACGATGCAGGCAAAAAAAAAACGTATAATACAATGACAATATTAATAGCTTGCGGCTTTGCGTCAACAAAAACATCACTTTACATCGCAACTTTACGCGGGCTGACAAACAAAACGCTTTCATGCCCCGGACCTGCTATAATCTGAGTGAGGACACCAAGTCAAACAAAAGGCCGCGTGGCGATTAAATCATTGCATAATGGAAGGATGTGCGCTTCCCGGTTCTACATCAGATTTTCTTATTGGGGAATGAGAATTTATGCAGGATTACGGAGTGGACAGAAGCTGCAAACGCACGCAGTAGGTGTTTGGTGTAGAGGAGGAACAAATAATAATTGGTATTGATGGCAGTGAGGCGATGCAGATAAACGCGGTAATGTGATATTTTTCAATTGTGAGATTCTGTTCTTAATGCAGGTATGTACTTTATTTGTCTTTCCTACTTGAAATTCAGAACATTCCAGATGATTTTTCATTATTATAATACATGGTGTTTCAAATTTCTAGTTTCCGAAACTCAGAGTATTTTACGGAAAATTGTGATGGAAGAATCGACCTGGAGAGTTAGTTATTTATTGAACTGAAAATGAGAATATAAGATATCTATCGAATATTATTATAGTTCCTACCGTAAAAAATTACGCAGTTTTTTCTCGGGATCAGCTGTTCGTCGCTCGGCAAAATTCACCGCATTCGCGTTACTCAGTCCGTACGAGGTCTAGCGACGAATTCTACTGCTTTACATGGCGCCATCTGTTAACGTACATGAGTCTCAGTACGCGTGACGTCACGCGGAATTTCCTTTTTCTCAAGGCCTAAATGAAAGCAAAACATCAAATAAGAAATTTGTCAGCTCTACGAAGGCTCTAGTATTTGAATGAATTTTTTTCCAAAACCCGTGGAACACCCCATTGGGATTTTGCGCCGACTACGTTCCAAATTTCTGCTCACTGGTGGCTGGTGTTCCGTTGGACGATAAGAGACGGCTTCATCATGGGGTGACACACGACGAGTAGCCTGCCGCGATTTACTAGTGATCCATCGCCGATAAGCTCTTCTACGATGAAGGATAAGAGTTTGATTCTCTTTGCGGTTGTCCTGCCCTCCACGTGGATGCGACTTGGCTCCCTTTACAGGTGAGTCCTGGCCTCCACTGAGATTAGTCTACATTCCCTTTGCGATCAAGTTTGGTTAATTCTGGACTCCACTAGGATGCGTCTTGGTCCCCTTTACTGATGAGTCCTCCTTCAGTTGAGCTGCGCCGCGACGCCTTGAGACATGAATGCTTGGGATCGATAAGCGTCAGCCTTCGATCAATTGATCTTCAATCATCCAAAAATTCCCAAACTGTACTCGGGTGAATACATTCGACTTTGTGAGTGATTATCTTGTGTTTTTCTTTTTCCGAAAAGCTTAAAGATTGGGAAATTTAGAGATATTGGTATGTTATTTTTTATGTTGATTGTTGTCTCCAACGTTGAATGAGTCTTTCCCAAAGTGGTCTGAATAGGCTTGGAGCATCTTCTCGCGGCGCTCTCGACTTTTTTCGTGAGAAAATAATTTTCCCAGACTCCACCAAAACTCTTCAGTATACACTTGAATACAAAATGACAACGTGTCGGCCTTCCTGCGGTGGTTAGTTCTGTCACAGTTGCTTCCAAAAAATCAGGGCCGGGCCTAGCAGGCGTGCGGTGCGTGCCTGCACGCAGGCGGCAAACCATAGGGGCGGCAATATAATAATAAAGTTGAATTTCAAATAATTCTTTTCATTCCCACATTTAGGGGGCGGTCTCCACTGCCGGTGAGGGGGGCGACAATTTTTCGCTGGCACACAGGCGGCAAATAGGCCAGGTCCGGCCCTGCAAAAAATTCATCACCTTCAAAATATAAAAAACTGGAACTTTTTGGCAAAAACAGGACCAATTATGGGAGTTCTTCCAAAATTGGTTCGCCATTTTGGAAACAGGCGTCTCCTGGGATTTTTTTTTCTGGCTCATCGGAAAAAATACTGACTCCAACTTCCCTCAAGAGATTATGTCTCGGGTGTTTATTGCATTACCTATCCAAAATTGCAGTGCAGAAAATTTTTAAAATGGTCCATTGTCTTACGTTTTCCCGCTATTATCTCAAGAGCAAAACAAAAGAGAAACAAAAGCATTTTGTTCTCCACACAAAAGATTATTGTATCAAATATTTTTCAATCAAATTTTCATCAACCTGCTGGCCAGTTTTGTTGAACGAGTTCTGTTTTGTGTATACCTATAGCATCTAGGCCTATAGCTACTCAATTTATTACGTGAATGGAGAGCGCATTGTTGGCAATACAATAAAGAGAATCGCGCCGTGCATATTGTCCCTATTTTAGTTAATTAATCCGGTGGAAATTGTACGGCCACGGCTTGAAGCTACGACCTACGCGATAATCCTCTCCTTACGGCCATTTATTGTGTGGCCAGGACAATGGGGATTTGCTCATCGACTATGACAACTCCTTCGACATCCCGCGGACCTTTCCCTTTTCTTATCATCAAAACCCACGCACAATCAGAAAATATTCCGCTATAGAGTCCTATCTGTTACTCCTTTACTCGTCCATGCTGTTATTATTGCCAAGAACATTTTGTAAAGCTTATAATTTCCGCTAGGTACATCTGCCACGCCACTAGAAATTTTAATCAGATCTCACTTGCCGCAGCAACACCTTTATATGGTTCGCGATCTATTTGGTTCGGATACAACTTTGGTTATTGATTACCACAAGAATTTCAGCTGAAATATCACTCCAAACTCAAAAATAGTGTTGCCGTCTAGACAAGACAAGACAAGACATTTCTTGATGGAAATTTTCCGAAAGTCTAGATAGACTCTTGAAATTGAATCACTATGAAACCCTTTCTTCCAAGAAAAATACGTGACAGAAATATAAACATCTTTAAGCAAGAAAAACAAAAAAACTGTGAAGAGCAAGGAGCACCCTTCGAATAGAGACTGCGCTTCAATCAAATATTCTACTTGGGTATACCTAAGTTTAAATTTCAAAACAAAGACCTACTTTTATCGACATTGGAATTTATCATTGGTGTAAATGCTGAAAGAAAAGGTTGCCACTGCCACCCCCGACCTGTTAGTAGACGTATGTCTGCAATGGGGTCTTATATCGTATGTTCGTTGAAATCATGAATAAGGGCAGGCTATGGAAGTAAAAACGTATGTCGTGAATTTATCAATAATCACTCAAAGTTGATGTCAACATGATGAGTCGTCGTCATGAAATACATCTTGGACATAGGCTTCGAAGTTCACAGTCTGCCCTAATACATGATTTTAACGAACATACGGTATAAAATGACAAAATACGATTTTGTAGCTGTAGGTTGATGCCTGAATAAATACATACAGTCAACTACTGTTCATTTAAAAAAGTACTCAAAAAATCTGACACCGGGACAGGATATAAAAATTTTACTCACCGCGGTTCATCGGCTCGAATCGAGTGAATAAGCAAGCCAAGAACAATACCAGGTTGCCACATGAACGTCAAGAAACAGTCAACGAAAGACTCAGAGTCAAAAAAAGTTAAACAATCAACTTCAACATTCTTCTGCTGTTTGATGGTCGAAACATTGCTGCTGGACAAATAAATGTAAAAAATTGGGTTTAAGCTGAACCTAGAGTTCCCAGATGTTGTGGTGCGGACGTGGTCCAATATTTTTGTCGAAAATATACCGATTATTTGCAGACCTGTCAGGTTCCCGCTTGTGTCAACCTGACGCGGGCAAAAAGACTAACTTTACTCAAGTTGTAAGAAGAGCACCAGCCTAATCGGTATTTTGCTTTGATACATTGGAAGGATATCTGGCTGCAGCATGTTGTCTGTCTTATTTCCCTTTTATTGGCAAGAAACACTTTGCTTCACGGCTATTGACCAAAAGCCTCATCGAGCTACCTAATTTCTTAGAAGGCGCAGCTATTTTTTAGAGAAGTAGAAATGAAAATGTTGGAGCAGCCCTTGAGAAAAAATCACTTGGACGAAACTTTTGCATGAGAACCGAAAAAAAACAGTAAAGACATATACAGAGTCCAAAGGACATGTCATTCGAATGGCATTTCTCTGGCAACGCTTTCTCGTTTCCTGGTGCAGAATCGATAAATTAATAGTGAACTGCCACCACAAACCGAAAATCAAATTGTCTTCTGATATATAAAATTCACAATAGGTGGTTCTTTTTGTTTTGCTGGTCATATAGAACCGATCATGACAAGTTTGGTATCTTTTACGAGTGAATACAAACTCCTAACTTTTAATTCGATGTGTAAATTTGAATAAAGACAAGTTAGTATTGGGTGGCGGGCGTAGCATGTAGTAGGCCGCTTCAGTCGGGTGACAACTTGACTGCAGCAACGTTGGCTGCTGCCAAGAGTTGGATGGGTGACTAGGCGTCTTTCATCTGATTTGAAGCCGGCCTGGAACTCCTCTTCGGGTGGTATTAGGCAACCCCCCCAGAATACATGTCTCCAGCCGGCGGTACGGCAATGTGTACAGAAAAACCGGCAGCGTATATGTCGGGAGGCAGACGAAGTCAGGAACACCGGCGCAAGGAGCGTGGATGTATCGGACTTCCGCACCTGCGGTTCGGGGGTGGAAGACGGAGCAAGGTCAACCGTGCGCTTGTCGGGCCCAGTGCTTGGATGGACCGACCATCAAACATCCAGGCACCACATTGCGGCTCGGTGAGTCCGGCTGGTCTGGAAGAGTGGTACAATGGGCCAAATAATGAGGCCTACGTGCCAGGTGACACTCTGTTCGACCAACTCCCCAAAATGAAATCCAGAATCCAGAAGTTAGTAGTGGAGCTATGGGTCTTCTGACACAGTTAGGAATCTGCATTATCGACATCGACAGTGACGCGATCTATCGGCACAGAGTAGCGCCACTTAGTGGCGCGCACAGGAACTAACATTGCTGACATATACAGAAACCTGCATTACCGGCATTTACAGGAATCCATAGACATTTACAGGAATGTATCGCCATTTACAGAAATCTGCATTATCGGCATTTTTAGAAATCTTTCGATATTGCAGTAGCGCCATATTCCGCCATAGTCACGAATTGCCATTGAGCACAGACATAAACCTACATTACCAACATCTTCCAGCATAGACGATACAAACCTACATAGCATTTTTGCGTTTTAGAGTAACTTTTTTTTGTCAAATCTGAGATGATCTTTTACACAATTCCAATAGTTTGGCAAGAAACAACTAACCTTTTTTACATTTTCTTCTGAATTTGGTGACTTTCTTGAAAAATTATGACTTTGTGTAGCATTTTTGCGTTCAAGAGTGGTTTCTTCTTAAAATTCAGATGATTTTTCACATAGTAGAAATAGTTTGGCAAGAAACAACTCACCTTTTCCACGTCTCCTTCTAGATTTAGTGACATTTTTTGAGAAATTATGTAAGAAAATTATGCGCGCGTGCATGACTTCTAACAACACAAAAATGCTACACAAAGCACATGATTTCTCAAAAACTTCAACTTCAACAAAAAAAAGAAGAAAACGTGGAGAAAATGAGTTGTTTCTGGGCAAACTATTGGAACTATGTGGAAGATCATCTCAATTTTGACACAAAGTCACTCTTAAACGCAAAGATATTACACAGAGCACATAATCTCTCCAAAAAGTAACCAAATCTGAAAGGAAACGTAGGAAAAGTAAGTTGTTTTTTGCCCAACTATTGGAGTTGTGTGAAAGATCATCTCAATTTTGACAAAAAGTCACTCTAAAACGGAAAAATGCTACACAAAGCTCATAATTTCTCAAAAAAAGTCACCAAATCTGGAAGAAAATGTGATAAAGATGAGTTGTTTCTTGGCAAACTATTGGAATTGTGTGAAAGATCAACTCAGTTTTGACAAAAAAAGTCACTTTAAGATGCAAAAATGCTCAACTTAGGTTGAACTTATCAAATCTATTGTAATTTAACAATACCTTTCTAATTTCTTCAATAGTTTTAATTTAATTGCCTGTGGTGGTCTCAAAATCGCAAATTATCACTAAAGTGAGTCGTCAAGTTGGATGGTTTGGAAGTCACACTGGTCTCCAAGTCAATGAAACGTCAGTTGAAATGTCAAAGTGACAGTGACTTGACGGTGTGAATAAAGTTATGTGCCTACATTATAGAGCCATGCGATATCTCTGCGACTCTGCATGTGCCGTGGGATGATAATTATTATCAATGATCTGTGCTGTGCTCTAATATGATGTGACTTCTTTCTGGCCGAGCCCCTGCTACCGTTTGTCGCGGTCGAGGTACCTAACGATCAAATAATCCTAAAAATGGCGGCGCCCAGTATTGCAGGTGTCGGACGTCTCTTTTGCGCCGTCTAGCTATTCAAGTATGTGAGGTATACAGCGCAAAGTGACAAAAAATTGCCAGCTTGCGGTTCAGCTGTGCAAATAGATCATGAACCGCATATACATCCAGGACAGCTTACGTTGCCGGAGCACTCTTAATGAAAATTTACGGGGTTGGAAAGGCGAAGCTATAGTGTTACACCTGCACTTATTAGTTTTTATCACGCAAAGCTCGGGTAAATGTAATTAAACTCAGACATGCGAGTGTTTAATATTTCAAGCTCCGGCGCTTCCATTGTTCATTTTTTCCGCGCGCACTTCAACGGAAATTGACACTTTCCCAAACTAGGGTAAGAATCTATCGAGATATTAATATATTTTCAAATATCCCGTTTCGATGAGCACCGTGGAAGCACTTGCTTTCCATATATCTATTCCGGGAAATAATTTACGTACATTATGTAAAACTCCTTATGATCCTCCCCCATTGAGGGGAAAATAAGCTTTTTTCCGGTTTGGATAATCTCCAACCCATACAATAAATTATCTGCGGCTGAGCCGGGGTAAATGACTAAAATCGGCTTAAAGAACGCGCCAAGAGCCAGGCACAAGAAGAAGGACGCGAGCTGGTGGAGACGTACGTCTCCTTGTTGCCTCACCACTTATTTTATTCGATTCCAATTTCGAGCGAAATTGGATTTTCAAATTCGAATCGGAATATTATACAGCACCTATAATAAATTTCCTTTAATGCGGCAACCGTAGAGGGAATAAATAAGTACAAGATCAGAGGATGGATAAAGGCTGGCGATACAGGAGGATAGAGTCGAAAGAAAAAGGCCAAGATGTGTTGTGGTCTAGATTATGGGCTGATGGCATGTTCAATGACGTACATTATTTTTATTTATTATCACAACCGTATCTATTCTTGAACTTATCAACGCCAAATAGACTTCAAAATATAAAGTCTAAATTAATGAGACAATTTTCACAATGGTATAATAATTTGGAAAGTTTCAAGGTTTTCCCACAAAAGTTAAATTCAAGTGTACAATTTCTCAAATTTTCTTTTGAAGACGACTGTAATTTTCTCTTAATTCTGCTCTCAAATTTCAACTGCCCCTCCCCGAAGAGACGTCTCCAACCAGAATTTTCATAGATTCTTGCATGGTTTTTAGTCAGAAAAATATATCGACGCCAAAACAGATTTTCTACTTTCTGTAGGTATAGGTAACTAAATTACCTATTGTGCAACACTGTATCAATTTTCGAACCCAGCTTGAAGGATCCTTTTTTTGTCTTTTTTCTTGGGTAAACACAATCTATTCCCATCATTATAATGAGCTTTCTTGAAAAAGTTGCATTTTTATTTAATTGGCTTGTTATCGACTTATCGTCCGACAACTCGGGAATTGCAGCTTTTGAATTTATCGCCCAACTGCTAGTCGCGTGCTTGCTGCGTTTTCCTGGCTTCTGCTCTGTTGAAAAATCACCTATACTCCAAGGGCAATCCACAGGTTGTTCATCAGGATATTGGCGCGAGAGGCGACGCCACCGGCGCCGCCGCCGGTTTCTGCATATAAAGGCTCCGGTTTTATGACTTTTAAGTGTGCAATAATAATAGGCGCCCGAATATAATTGAAACGGGCCTTTAATAAACCTCGACTCGCTAGAGGCGAGATTAGCGATTATGATATGGGGGCCAAGTGCTTGTAAAATTCTCGCATTTGCATAATTAATCCTTTTCCTTCGTCCTTAACCCGGCGCTTGTGTGGTGGAAAATAGTCACGAGCATGGTGTGCTGGGGTGAAAATCACCCACTTTTGTGAGACCACAAAAAAATAAACAAAATGTTTTTTCTCTTAAAATAGTGACCAATATGATCTTTGATGTTCTATGAAGTTACCAAACCAGAATCGATTCTACAGTTTGGAGAGGTACCGTCATATCATGCAAAAAATGATAAGTTGATTTTCCGTCGTCTCATGGGTGATTTTCACCCCACCACACAAATTCATGAAATTGGGGCAATAATGGCCTAATTTTTGATGTTTGGCCCAGAACTGAACATTGTTTTGATGATAGGTTGATGTAAATATGTCTTCCGCAAGGGATCGACATATGAGCAAGAGCAAGCAGTGTTGCTTGCGCTTTGGAGAGACCTTTTTCTAATTTTGCACGTGAACTGTGTGGTGGGGTCAAAATGACCCAAGTTGAACTTTATCGGCTAATTTCTGTCGACGTATGCGCTGTGATAGCCGACTGGCAACTAAAAAGTGAAGAAAATGTAGCCACTTGAAGGTACTGAGAAGCAAGGGTGTGAAGTTCGTAAACACACCGAAATATAACGACATGAAATTTTGCTTGGGTGCTTTTTACCCCACCACACAAGCGCCGGGTTAATATTCGCGGGCAGCAAGTCACAGCAAAGAGAGGGCATAGTGTGGCGCTGGTGAAGAGAAGTTCAAGCATCAACCAGCACCGGAGAGCAAAGCGCTGTTGAACTTTGGCTCTTGTGGCGCGGAAAAATTCAAGGCGAAGCGTTAATTATTGTGTATCCAAGGGCATCCGTGAAGCCGGCGGCAAGTTTCTCCAGCGGACGGAGTCTTTGAAACTTTTGGACTTGATATAAACGCAAGAGACAGGCCTCGGTGCCTCGGGAACAGCAATAGCGCCAGGATGTGGGAGAAGGAGTTAAAATATGAATAATAATAATAATGAAAATTATTCGACAGCAGACTCAAGAGGTTCTAAAACAGTTCAGTTGAAAAAAGTGCCACAGTCAGACCTCTCTAAGAGGATATCAAGCTGTGTGATGTACCTACTTACTTGGTTTTATAAGGCTTCCCTGTGACCTGCAATTTTTCTATAAACTGAATTTCGCTTGGAGTATCCGGCTGAATCCTCCTGGCGTGAGATGCATGAGTCACAAATCAATATTCTTGCAATAAGAAAAGTGCCCCTTATACCTACATCTATACGTAAAACTGCCCGGCACCAATTCCTGATAGCTGCAGTGGCAAAGCTAGGCACCGTTAACGACAAAATTAACTTCGTTAAACGTTAAATCGTTAACAAAAAAGTTAACTTTGTTAATCGTTAATCAGTTAGTTGACTTAAAAAGTAACGGAAGTTAACGTTAAACCGTTAACGTGAACTTTTAATTTTTCAAAGTCCAAAACAAGCCGAACACCAGCTTGAAACTGTAATACCTACACCAGCATTATATACCTGTAACTAAACCAGGCCAAAATTGTAGTGGACCACCCCAAAATTTTGGTTCGATCAAAATGAGGATATCTCGAGATAAAAATTGTTCGATTCTGAAAATGTTTGTGGTGCATGAATCTTTTACAGGTTTTACAGTTGAAAACTTCACTCAATTTTTTCAGACTTTGTCTACTTATTTTGAGTTTTGAAGACAAATATGGCTTTGCAAGTTAACGTTAACGGACTTGAGTTGACGGAAGTTGAATGTAACGGAAGTTACTTAGTCCGTTATTGATTTTTCAAGTTAACTTAAAATTTAAATCGTTAACGAAAAAGTTAACTTTGTTAATTAACGATTAACGGATTAACGATTTGGTGCCCAGCTTTGTGCAGAGTATAGTTCTTTGAGTCTGACGCTTTGCTAACACGTTCTTCAAACTATAGCTGATGCAACACAAAACCATCATTTTTACATGTTTGTTGAATCCGACTGAATTCAAGTCTTGGACATCGGGGATCGAGGTGTCGCAAATTCATCGCATTCCGAGTTCAAGACATGCGTTGTAGGTAGTGTTGCATTAGACGAGATCTCGACGAAATTTCACCCAATCTCGTTTCTATCTCGAAAAATATCTCCAGCTTCAATCTTGTCTCGATCTCGTTTCCAAAATTTGAAAAACGATGTAAATAAATAAATAAATATATTTAGTAGTCTTTTGTTCCAGTTTTAGCCCAAATGAGACACGTCAATGATAATTAGTAAGACATTAACAGAAATATTTACAAAAATACTGTTACGAGCAGCGGTAAACACGCGATCTTTCAGCAGTCTTCTTCCACAGCCACAGTGTACAAATCAGCGGAGCTCTGGAGATTTCTAGAGTAAACTCGATGGCATTAAAATACATGGAGACTGCAATGATCAATCGAGACACATCTGTCCATTTTGGATAAAGGCGCCGTTCCAGAGCCCGGCAGAATCATACGGGTAATGTGTGTGATTACTCAGGAATGGTCTAGAAACCGCAGATGCCGGGCCACTATGGAATTTGCTGGAAGTAGACAGAAAGTTCGGGAACACTATTTGGAGGCCTTACATAAGGCATCAGCCGGCAGCTCAAGGCAGTATGGAATTGGAAAAGACAGCGAGCGGATAAGCGAGCGATAATCACTGCGATAATTACTGAGTAAATAATTTTTGGCGTGTATCATTGTAGTACGCAGTAATAAACAGTGAGTGTTTTGGAAGGATAGTCTCAATTATATTCGAACCCGTACGCGAGATATCGTAACAATACTCATATTCATTTCACACAAATGTACGAAACACGAATAAACAATCTAAAATGACTTCGTCGCGGACCGCCAAGGAACTCCTCAAACTCCACTAGACTGTTGATGCAATGAGATGGCAACAACGTTTTTAACTTTGACTTGAACTCTTTAAAACTTGGCCTCTCGATCTCTCGTCTCAAGATTCTCGAGTCATTTCAATAGGCACAGTTGAACATAGTACAATGGTTGAGCTATCTGGTGTCTACTACTAACACTGACAGCTCCACGGACGGACGTCAAGCTCATAATTCTGAAAAAAAAATCCTTTCAAAAAGTTGGAAAATAAACCATTACGAACTATCGACCCGCTGCGCGCTCTGCAGCTAACTTGGCTTTAGCTGTAATGAACCTCTTTCCGCCTCGGCATGTAATGTACTATTATTCACAATCGCACTATGGTGATTGATTCATTACATACTATATAAGAGGGCGGAAAGTGATTCATTATAGCTACTCCGCGGGAAAATGGAGAAATGGTAGCTTCAGAGGTAGCTTCAGAAAATAAATTCCAGAATGATGCATTCAACCAAACAATGACTGGAGAAATCCGTATTACCTCAGCCAAGTTTTAGAAAAATTGATTCATCGATCAGGAAGTTACGGCAAGGAAATTATTAATTAATTTCAACTTTTGAACGCTTATAATCTTGCAAGGTAAGCTAGGTGCATGAAGAGTGATCGAATAAATTTCTCCTCAAAGTAGGCCTCAATCTTCTTACTGGCTACGTTTTTCCGCCAGATTTTCAGGAATCATAGGCGCGAGCATAGGCGACTTGGGGAGAAATATTTAATTCGATCATTTGTTAGTAGTTGTAAGTGAAATAGCATACGTACTCCAAACAGAAAATGCATCATTACTACTGGGGGCTAGAACTTCCAGGCTCCGCCAGAACCAAAAGTTGGTCTACGATGACTGAAGAACCAGAAGAACGACTAAATAAATACCCTGTTAGTGATGGCAGTAGAGGCAAATCCATAAAAATTGAAGATTGCATCGTGAAGTTTCTGGAAATCGCAGACTTTTACTGTAGTTTTGTAAAATAGATACTGCGGAATACTACCTTCTCTGCCTTAAATTAGTTAAGCTGTGATACGTTTAGAGACCCTAGTTATGTTTTCATGACGGCCCCGTAGCACAGTCGGTCGTCTGCCGTCTGTGGTGCGGATGGCGCGGGTTCGAATCCCGGTCAGTCATGGGTGTTTTGTGTGTGTTCAAAAATTTGCGTAGGTATATTGTTATTCAAATGTAATAATTTACTGTTATCAATAAAAGGCGAAAAAACTCCTATGGCGCTGATAAGCCGAAAACATTTATTTATTTATTTATTTATGTTTTCATTGCTGTAGATTTTTAATTACCTTTACCTAAGTCATTTAAATCGATTCTCCACCTACATTACTTCACGTCGTGCTAATATCTCGATCAAACTATAGTAATAACCTCACGTTCTTTGAAAGGGGATGAATTTGAATAACTATTGAAAAATGAACAAAGTCATTTAACCACACCGCAACTTGATTACAAATTAATCAATCATCGCCAATTTAATTAAGTTAATTGATTTAATTGATTCAGTTAATTCATTCATTCCATAATTTTCAGACGTGCCGACATCAGCTAGCGTCGGAATTGGTTAATTCAGTTTACATTCAGTTTCTGAAAGAAAAGTACGTCCTAATCACGTGCGCAATCTTACGACGAATTAGCTCAACTCTCCCAAGTTAATTTCGTTCTCCCAAAGTAACCCCAACTACATGGGAATTAAATGTCTCAACAAGATCAGCCGGATCGATGGACGCTTTGAGAGCGAAATTTCAAAGCGCAGCTCAAGGCCTTCTTAATTGATAAAAGTAGTTATACCCTTCAGGAGTTTTTCGATGATGAATAGTTGTTTTGTGAATGGAAATATCATGTGACTGGTGAGACCCCATCTGTGATGGCTTCGTTGTTGCTTTTGTTATTTGTGTTTATTACCTACTGTTTATATTGTTATCTATTATTATTGTTATGCTTATATAGTTTATTTATTTATGACGACTTCCACAGCTACTAGCTGATTGTTTTGTATTGAAACCTATGAAACAGGGAAGAATGAAGTATATCTATCTATCTATCTATCTATCTATCTATCTATCTAAGCCGAACTATTGATGAACCCATTTCCCAATGCACCTGAGTTTTAATTCCCTGCGCAAATAATTCAAGTAGTGGGGTCGGTACACATTAAAAAACGGTACTATACGGCATTCAATGATACAGGAAATTCCTTTTGCATGAGTGTTCTGCAAGGTCTATCGAACGATATTAGAAGGGGAAGCACAAAAGCTTCCCCTTAAGGGGGCCGCAGGGGGCCCTGTCAAGTTAAGGGTCCAAGAACTCCTACCAAACCTTTTTTTAATTTCGTTGTATCACTCAAATGGGGATGATGTGACTTCATTGTGAATCTTGATGGCATTGGTCGCCATGTCTCTTTCATCCTTCATGCTTGAAAAAATAATTTCTTCGGGAGGTCAGAGAAATCACTTTTTATTTTTTTAAACATACAAGAGGATGCGAAGTTGGCATGTTTTGTGTCTTAACCTGTTATTTGGCACTCCCAAGATCCTATTATGAAGTCAATTTTTGAAATTCTCAATTTTGGGTTGATTGGTAGGCTAAGAAGTAGGTATTTTTTAACATCCAGTTCAGACGAGCTTTTTTCAGTGTCCAACTGGAGGTTATTGAAATCATCATCAGGGGTGGATCCACTGAACTATTTTCTAAACATAATGTCGAGAAAATCAATGATAAACCGCGAATAGAGAGTACACAGATTATTTTTCTTTCGGTCGGTCCAATTGCGATGCCTACTACGCCCGTCAAGGAGAACGCTGAGCATCGCCAGCCTAAACTGGTATAAAAACAGCCTAAACAAATTCAAAACTAACTAAAACTCTGAGTGCTGACTCAGAATTGAATGTCGAACCACATAATGAGTGTTTCCGGCAGTTTTGAATTCGTTTAGACTGTTTTCATCCTAGTTTAGTCTGGCGATGCTCAGCGTTCTCCCTGACGGGCGTAGTAGGCATCGCAATTCGACCGACCGAAAGAAAAATAATTTGTGTACTCTCCATGTGCAGTTTGGGATTGATTTCCTCGACATAGTGTTAGGAAAATAGTCCAGTCTATCCACCCCTGCGATTATTTCAATAACCTCCAGTTGGACACTGAAAAAAGTACGTCTGAACTGGATGTTAAAAAATACCTACTTCTTAGCCTACCAATCAACCCAAAATTGAGAATTTCAAAAATTGACTTCATAATAGGATCTTGGGAATGCCAAACAACAGGTTAAGACACAAAACATGCCAACTTCGCATCCTCTTGTATGTTTAAAAAAATAAAAAGTTATTTCTCTAACCTCCCGAAGAAATTATTTTTTCAAGCATGAAGGATGAAAGAGACATGGGGACCAATGCCATCGAGATTCACAATGGAGTCACATCATCCCCATTTGAGTGATACAAAGGAATTGAAAGATGGTTTGGTAGGAGTTCTTGGACCGTCAACTTGACAGGGCCCCCTGCGGCCCCCCTAAGGGGAAGCTTTCGTGCTTCCCCTTCTAATATCGTTCGTTGGGCCTTATAGAACACTCATGCAAAAGGAATTTTCTGTATCATCAAATGCCGTATAGGAATGGCTACCAACCCCACTAAAGACCTCGTCGAGATTTAAATTTTAACCCCTTCTTCTACCTAGGCCATCTTCCATAGACGAATAGAAATCTCGATTATTCAATTGTACTTAGAGAGAGATTGTTGTTAACTGAGTTTTGTCTTGGTATTTCAAATTTATATCCATTGTTTTAATTATTGATCAAATAATTTACATAAAATTTGAGTGTTGACATTCCATGAATTTGATCCAGCTGGTGTTGCAGTTTGACTAAGAGACTTATCCAGCAACTCTGTTTCACGCTAGGTTCAATACATTTACGCAAGTCTACAATCAGGAGTACCATTTGTTGCAATGAGTCTCTAATTAAATAGCCTGCAAAATATGATGTTATGTTCCTTTCTATCTTGAAGTGTTTCGAAGCAACACTGAATTTTCGTGGCATGGTTCAAGGGGTTCACTTTTTTGGAATTCAACCTTTTCTTTCATTCAAACTCTTTGTCGCGCGAAAGGGTTGAATCATTCATTCTATGGGGGAAAATCTCGCGTGAGAGATGTCGTTCAGACTTGATCCAAATATATGTCGAGAACGCTGGATTTTCAGCAGAACTGACCTAAGGAAATCAATCGGACGGAAACGAGATCTTTCGAAAGGGTTACTGAAGTTCTCACCATTTTTTGGCGTCTTGAAGGTAGGTAGCTGGAAAAGGGGCCGAATTTTAAAGCTCAGAGCAACTACAGGGAATTGAAATCGACTTGACGCTCACCATGGCTGTTCGAAATATCAAAACAGAACCTACCATCACTTTATAAACAAAACAATTACTTCAAACTCATCAAACAATCAGCCTTTGATTACAAATGGAAATCAGACTTGCCATAATATCTTCTTTCCTCGTAACTGATGCACTACAATTAATTACAGTGTTTTCAGCACTTTTCTTGATTTATCCTTCTTGAAAAATATTAGTTTTCTTCCCCCGCACATCTGGAGTTCTTGACTGCTACCACGCGAATCTCTTCTCACCCCCGAGTTCTTCCCTTGGGCCATTCCTTCCTTGCGCTCATTCCCTTCACCAATCCAAACTCCTGGTTCACAAAATCGATGCGCCGACATATTTTTCCTAACTTTCCATCACCCCGTGTACAATTCCGTCACTTCCCAATTTGGCCCGTAATTCTAATTTATTCCTTAATATTTAATTCTCTTTTATTTTATAATTTTAAGGCGTCCCAACACAATACGTTACACGTTTACCCTCCAAAGTTGAACAACAATACCGCCATCCACAAACAAATTCAAAAGTGGCCAATGGCAAATCGCAAGGCCAAATTGCTAATAACCCTTAGCGGTTGATGCAAAATTGAAAAAAAAAGAGTTCAATTTATACTATTAACCCAGATATGCCTAATGTACTATATGGTAGTACAGCTCGAAAAGGTCTTGACCTGCACACTGGGTGGTGTGGTCAACATTTGGAGTGGTATGGGGCTGTTCAGTATGAACCAGGCAATACAATTGTCAACATCTAATAACTTTTTTAAATTTACTTTGTGTTTTATACGAGGTCAAAGTTTGCCGTAAACAGAAAATTGAAGATCACACTACTCGCTTTGCGGGGTAAGTTTATTGCAAGTTATCTAAAAGTATTACAAGTTATATGTAGTGCAAAACATAACAATAAATAGTGACGTTAGTGATGGGAATTCATAAATTTTCTTTATTTTGAAAATTAGTGGTCATTTTGGGGAGTGAAACAGGGGTGTACTAAATATAGTACATTAGGATAATATATGTCTATAGCTATCATCCGATTTTATAGTTTTCCACTTCATGAAGCTCTTGCCATGTTGGAAGACGATTATGAAAATGTTGACGGAGTCGAAGAAATCACTACATTTCCACCTGTGAATGCGGTAGCCTGTCTAACAGATAAGATTCTGGGGGTGGAGGAGAACTTTCCATAAATAAAAAAAAAACGAGCAGAAGTTATTCTCCAAGCTCCAGAAGAAAATATACCAGAAGAAAATGCAAAACAATAGTGATGACAGCGATACTTTATTCCTCACAGTTATTGCAATTCATAGGAAACTCAGGTTATGTACATGATATGGCTACAAATTGTGGGTTGGGAGTGATAGTTAGGGTTATCTGAACTGGTTTGAACCATATCAAGGAGCTACAACAAATATTAGTAAAACCAACGAAGATTTAGGAGTTGGTAGAAGGTAGAGGATTGGTCTTGGAGTATGCTCAAGTCCTGCACAAAAAAAGACTAGATGTCAAGTTCCACTTCTTTCATAATTTTTTCACCCGAAAGAAAGGAAATTCACATGTTTTCCCATTGCATTGACAAGACCAACCAAAAGGTTTGGCACTTACATCACCGCAGTGGAGGAGTGGCTTAGCTGAACTTTGGAAGAATTCGAGGAAGAATTGCTTGATCGACTACTTGTTCAAAATCTTGAAAAAATCCGGCTTACCAAAAAAACACATAGCTCGCGAGGTGAAGTTCTACGTCTACGGGAATGACCATCTTGTCATTCCCCAAGACAAACCAATCTGATGTGGTCATTGCCACCAAAGAACCACCACGAAATCAGTGGCGTAACTAGAAGTGTCCAATGGGGGGGGAAGGTCACGACTGAAAAATATGCGAGAATATGAGAAAAGCGAGCAAGAAAGCGCCACATTCCAAAAAATTCCCGGAAATTCAATGGCTTATGGGGGGGGGGGGGGTGACCCAAACCCCCCCTCCAGTCACATCACTGTACGAAATGTTCAAAGTGCGATATTGGGGTGCATGTCAAGTGCTTTGTGTTGTTTCACAACGAACACTAATATTTGCCTGATAGCTATGTATGTTCCTAATGTACTATATGTAGTACGGCTGAAATTTCTGCTTTTGTGATGTAATTTTTTTTATTTTTCAATGTAGATGTTTTTCTGAGCCCTAATAAAGTGCATTACAAAGATAACTATCCATCTTTATCTTCAGAATAACTTTTAGGCATATCTGGGTTAAATCCAAGTTGTTGTCATGATGGTTTTTCTTTGAAAGCTGCTTCTGAATACAGGACGGGAGTTTGAGTGAAGTCATAGAGAAAAGCATCGGGCTTATTTTGATCGTAGTCCCACTATTGTCCAAACAAATTTTACCTGTACCCCTTTTTGCACGTGTCACCTTGAGGGCGCCTGACCGGTGAACCGTACCTCCTATTCGAAGATGCTGGAGTCGCATTGGTGCTACTAAACTATGAAATTGAGTTTATTCCAGGATTTGGATTCCAAGGACGCACCAAAGGTCAACGGAATTTGTCGCTCGCGTGCAAGAATAATTTCGCTGTCGCTGAAGGAGCGTATTATTGGCTATAAGAATTGTTTGAGCTTGAGAAACGGGGGTCTTAGGACTCTGAGGATTCAATTTTTTCAATAATTCAGTGGGTCACAGGGCTTTGAAAGACCCACCCCTCACTGTCGAAGTCCCAAACGAAGTCAAGGGAATAACTGCTCATGGTTTTAAATGGCACTTTGGTCCTGTGGTAGATGAACCAGTGTTTTTCGCCATCCCACATAGTAGGTACCTACCACAGTGTGTGTATCTGAAATCCAGACAATTGTGAACAAAATCAGCCAGTTTGCAAACAAAAACAACACAATAAGCACTTTCCTTTTACAACAAAACTTACTGATCTGATCTAAGTTAGAGAGGGAAAGAGCGAGGAATCACATGCGCGAAAGTGACATACCACTAACAACTTAGGTCAGAATACTTAGTTCAGGTTGTAAAAGGAACGCACCTATTTTGTCGTGCTTCCACTTTGTCCCCAAATCTGTTGCAATTTTTGATGGATTAAATTTATTATTTTAAAAAAGTGGTATTAAAAGTCACACTTTATTCCCCCAAATCTGTCCTAATCCTTGAGGCAATGAATTTTTCATTTGATCATTATAGACTGAGAGTGATACTACTGCTCCCGGATTGGCTCTCGCTTTAGCAGTGAGTTCTGATTGTACGTAGTCTTTCAAACTTGATTATCAGGACTAGACGGCCATTCATTCCCAGTTTCCGCACTGATGCAAGAAAGCATTTCCATCCAGCAAACAAAAAGAAGTTTTTTTCAAACGCATTTAAACAAAACTGGTTGTGGAGGGCTGAAGCAGAGAAGAGGAATCGAAAAGCCAAGGTATAATGAGACCCGGGGGGGTTTCTTTGGGGAACGGGGAACTGTTGGTGGCACACGACAATAGTTGTTATCCTTGTCATCGAGAGTGGATGCGGCGGTCAAAGCGGCTTAGATCCATCTCAGCTTGCTTTGTGTGATAACAAAATGCAAACATGACCATTGTCCTCCGGCATCGCCTCCTGGCTCCTGATGATGCCGGACGGAGCGCCCCCTTGATTTTTCAGTTCGTCCTCGCATTACCGAGGAACAATAGACAAAAGGCCACGACCGACGTTGATCGAGAGCTTGTCACTAACGGTTCACATTGAAACGTTCGTTGTCCGTATACGTATATGTATAACCTTAGTACGTGCCCATGTGTCACACAGTCGCAGGGGCCAAGAGAAGGAAGTCCCGGAGGAATTCGCGCACACTTACGGCTCTTTACTTGGTTGGATAACTTTTCGATGCCTTCACTTACCACACGCGGGCGAGCTTGTATGTGACGTTGATTCGAATTGGGTCCGGCGCGCGAGGAAAATAAAATACAAGATATTGAGATACGGCGATATTCTGTCTTCCTGAACCCGCGTCAGCGTAATTTATTTCCATTTTTTCCACGTGATTTATCAACCAAAATTGGATACCTACCTACCTCGCTACCATAGATGTCTCGCTACCTACCTTTTGAAAATTATGCATTTCAGAACTATGTAGGATTTATAGAACATTATCGACGGTTAGTTGTTTAGAGAATCAATACACGACCAAAACATTAATTATGTCACGTTGTGTTGTACTGCTATCCCGAGTCAGGAACTGAATACATCCGGCTTTGCTCCTTAATTAAGTGAAGATTGTTTGAGGCACGCAACTGAATTTCAAAGCACATAATAAAAGAGTGACAATAGATTAAGGGACTGAGGGTAGAACGGAGTAGAAAATTAGAAAAATGATGTTCGACGAACAACAACGACACAAATGTTACACGGCCAAATTCTCCCTAACTTCGAAACTTTGTAACTCTATTGGATTGCTGGAAGCTATATCTATTGAAAGTTGAGCATGCTCCCGTTTGAACTAAAACGGATGTTTTTGGATTTCAACAACAAAAGCGTAAAGATCGAGGTAAAGATAAATAAATAATAAATAAATAGCGTTTATTCACAGGAGAAGCGGAAGATTGACATCATATCTGTTTCATCTTTCATTCACAGGGTAATCTAGAGGCTGTATACGCAGGGTGTCAATATTTCCCTCTCAAAAATAAAGATGAAGGGATATAGAAATTTTGATGGGATTCCATTAAATGTTGTCCACATTGTTTTCGTTTGGATTACCCCACATTTCTTAGAAGCCCAATAGCCCTAATACAATGCAAAAGTTTCTAAAGGATTGCTGGGACATTTTTTGACAAACGAAAAAATTATCAACTGTTTTATAATTTTGAGAGACGTAGAAAATTGAGTAGGTACAGAGCAGTGTTTTTGGAAAAAATGTCTAGAAAAAAATTTACTACATAATTGAAAAACGCTCTGTATTACATTTTTTATTACACTCACACTCAGCACACCTTATGAAAAAAATGAGTTTTTAGCTTCATTTTTGAGGGAGAAATCCTCAAAATAGTTTTGGCCTGCTGAGAATACAGCTTTAAAGAAATTCATCACTGGTCTTTCAGTGATAAGTTCTTCGCGCGTGAACCATTTCCCAAAATCTAGGCCTCATGTTGAAGCCAACTTGAAATTCAGGTGGAATGCTGCGAGAGTGATGAAGCTTTATGAATCTGGTTTGACAGGGGAATTGAATGAAAGTCAATTTGTCTTCGAAACGACTTACTTACTTGAAACACTTCGAGATGTTTGTTGTTGAAGAAACATAATCACAACCTGCATGAGTTCGAGGGAAGATCATCCTTGTGCACCTGAAACTGCTCGTGAACAACGTTACGAAAATCGAAACAGTCACTGACTTGCCGATCACTATTTGCTCAAAATTGTTCTGGTTTTCAAAAAATAATTTTCTTGTTCTCAATAATCAACCAACATAATTTGGATACCTGTAGTTGCACACTAAAACCAAGTTATCAGTTCAACGGCGGAAAGGGTTATTGTCCTTAACTAATCATTATCAACAATTGCGGCTTTATGGATAGGTTCAATCATCATGTCATGATATTCATAGGAATAATAATTATGTTTAAAACTAAAATTCAAGACTTCACAGTTGAATAAAAGACGGTTTTTTATTTCAGCAGTTTTCAAAAAACGTCCTACAAAAGATTTATTCCGTATGCCCACATGCTGCGAATAATAGTTGGAGAAAAGATTGATTCAATTATTCTATTTATAATAATTTTTGGTTTTCGAGTTTTCCGCGACAGCAACTTTCCAACTTTTTTGCCTCATGAACCGACCGATGTAAATTTTTTTTCACCATCATGAATATATGCCCCCATATTCATGGCCCCCATATTGGGGCCATTACTATTGTTAGCGCGGTACACATAAAGACGGCAGCCTTCCGATGAAGGCTGCATTAAAACAATAACTCTTGGATTAGGCAAGCAGCAAGCGACAGTCAGAAATAAAATTCACAACAACAATCAAAAACTTTAATGCAAAACAAAAAAAAAACACAAACAGACAGAATTACAAAACAATAAAAAAAAAACAATGTGAATTAAATGAAATGAAAAATCCGAGTGGTTCTGATCGAGGGCAGATTCGCTGGCGCCGAGTGGCGTCCTGAAAACGAGACGAACTGCACTGAAGGTATACACCCCGGCAAACGGGAATAAACGGTAAATGGTAAAAACAATGGAAAATATGGAACTTACGGGATCTTATTCGGTGGCGGCGTCGTCCTGGCGGAGTCCGAAGGCGGCGTCGTGGTGGATGGCCGTTCTGGTGGTGGATTTCCTGTTGAAATGCACGAGTGCCCGTGTTCGTCACCAAAATGGCGGACGAACGACTCGATCCCGTCCGAAACTGGAGCTTTGTGTGCGGCTGGCTGGTCCAAGCCGCTCCCCGGTGAAAGCGGTGAGAACTGCCGCTTTCTGGACTTGGAGATGCTGCAGAGATCCTCCAGGAGTCACTATCGGACGCGATGGGCCTTGGATGGGCTTCTGGTCGAGTACGAATGTACGCCGATGGCACGACAAGATGGCCGCGAGAACGATGACCAAAAAAAAAGACGGCGTGGCTTCCCGCTCGACGTACAGAGATCGACACCGCTTCGAACGAAGCGGCAAAGGCACGAGCGGAAAGAAAGCCGAAGAATGCCGAAGACGGCCGAAGAAAGTGCTGGAGCTCGTTTACGCTTGCGCCTGACAGCCAAGTGCCAGGCACACCGAACAGGGGGTGAGGGGTGAGGACTTGGACAACACAGGGATATTTTGGGTTGCATACCCTCAGTGCACACGAATGCAGTTTTCAATGAACGGGGCCGAGACAACTATTTTTAATCTATATAAATGATCTCCCGGGCGGTGTGGATGGTGCTGAATTCATTTTTTTTGCGGATGATACAACTGTGATAAACCGTAGCAGCGATCTCTCTGTCGCTGATGATGGGAGTCGTTTGGCTCGGTCGGACGTCGAGGCCTGGTTCGCTGCCAACCACCTCTCTTTGAATGCCTTGAAGACACACACAATGTTTTTTGGACTAAGAGAACTTGAAGGGTTTCAGGATGTCGAGTCAGTTAGATTCCTGGGTGTTTTTTTTGATCCCAAGTTGAAGTGGGATGTGCATGTTCATAAGTTGTCGAGTAAGCTTGCAACAAATGTATTCGCGTTGCGAATGTTGTCGGACAGTGTCTCAAGGCCTACACTCCTGCAGGCCTACCATGCTCTGTGCCATTCCGTGATGACTTATTCAATTTTATGTTGGGGTGGCGCGTCGGATTGGTACAGGGTTTTTGGCTTGCAGCGTAGAGCGGTCAGGATTATTTCTGGCTTGGGGTATAGGGACGACTGTAAAAGCGCGTTTATTGATAACAACATACTTACTTTTCCATGCGAGTATATATACAGCTGCCTGATGTATCTGAAGCAGAACGAAGATCTTTTCGTCACCCACGAGAATATTCATAATTATAAGACCAGAAATTGTGAAAATATATTGCCTCAGTTTTCTCGACTAGTTAAGGGCCAAAAAAATCCGAAGCATATGGCCGCTAGATTTTTCAACGTGTTGCCTACTTCAATCAGAAATCTGCCAGTGAGGCTTTTTAGCCGTGTGATGAGACGGTTCCTCAGCGCAAGGGCCTTTTATTGCTGTGACGAGTTTTTCCGCTTGAAACCGAGCGATTTTTTCTTGTAGATATATCTGATGAAGGTTGTCCGGACTGCTTGTTTGCTCTCGTTTTCATCGAGATGTGATAAATGTTAACTGATAATTTATGTTTAGATAATGTTAATGATTTATATTATCCCATCTGTGATAAAGTGTGTTTTAATTTTAATTTAAATGTTTACCTTATTGTTTTGCTTGACTCGTGTAGTGCGTTTATGCACAAGAACACTTAATAAATCTATCTATCTATCTATCTATCTATCTATACGTCTTCACGCAATCAGAGAGGCGAACAGTCGAACAGACATCAAGTGACTTTTGGAAAACGTAAGTTCAAGCTTCGACCCTCGAGCAGCCACGAGAATTTGTCGGCTAAAGCTTCTCACCGCTTGGAAATTGCACCCGTCGGGCATTTCCTTTGCCTTGGACCAAAGTAGCATCCACTTTATATTTTTTGCCGCAGGTCACCTTGCAACTGAACACCGACCAGTCCCTACTCCAAGACGAGCTGATGATATGTATTGCTGATGTTGTGAATTTACATTTTGATTCAACCGAACAAAAAACTTTGCAGGTTAACCTAATAAAATTGTACCAGTTGTATATTTCCTTTGCCTTGGACCACAGTTTGGCTCTTTGCTTATTTTTCAACAACAGGTCGCCTTCCAAACGAACAGCAGCTCGTCCCTACTCTTACAAGCCGGGTCGATTTGAACATGATTGTATTGCTGGTGCTCAAAGTTTACAATTTTTATTTCAATCAAAAAAATAACTCGACAGGTCATTTTTATTTGCCTCTAATTCTTGCGACATTCCAGGTGATCGTTGTTTCAAGTAGTAGTCTAGTAAAATGAGGCGATTTTTAGGCCAAAGTTGGAACAAATTAGAGGCAGGATGAAAAAAATATGGCGATGTAGAGAATGAAACACTGAATAAGAAAAACTAAAGTTTCATATCCAGTCATCCCGGGAACCATGGAAAAAAAATGGAAAAGATGGAAAAACATGCGCCGCGATCTTTCTTTTGAAACGGTGATAGTGGGAGCGGTACGCAAAATGATACTGCATTTTAGAGTAGAGTAACGAGATTTTGCATGGGCGTACCTTATACCAAAACAAGCGATTTGACCCGCAGCACTCCATATTTCGTCCATTAGGGGGCCCATGGGGGCCCTCAAAATTTTCAAGATGCAAGAACTTTCACAAAACGATCATTGAGTATCGTCATGTGTGCCATAAAAGAAGCTTACGGGTCTATTGAAAATGTTTTTATCAATTGTCGTCGTGTCCGTTCCATTCCTCACACTTGAAAAAAAAATCTCTTGCAAAGGTCAAAAAAATGGCTTTTATTTTTTTTTATATGCAATAGTCCGGTGGATTAGCGCCTAAACTATGCATTTTGTGATAAAGCAAAGGGCTTCTGGATTTACATTCTTGAGGCTGAACTTGACAATTCCAGAAATGGCGCCAACGAGTTTGGTGTGGCAGGTGACCTCAGGAGCCATCCAGAGCTGTTAAAGAACCAAAATCTTCCATGTTCCTCAAAGGCACTCAAATACATGATACTTCGATGCGCTGATACCCTATGGGGAGGAATTGACAAAATATGTCGATGCTTATCACGTAAGGGGGCTGAAGAGAAGGCATTTTTGTCTTTGAAGGCGATTTATGGTTTTCATCAATCAATCCTGAATGAATATGAAGAAGTTTGGTATCATTTTCGACTAAAATCGACGTTCTGAGTTCGAATGAAGTGTTCAAATTACGTTAAAAACATGTTTGAACAAGTTTATGTGAAAAAACACGCTTTTTTGATATTCAACTTTAGCCTCATGGTTTTCACTCCTCGCCACAGGCATTCCATTTATTCTTGCATATTCAGTTACTTTCAACTTTTCTTCGATTGAGAAAGATGCATTAGATATGCTTCTCATCTTTACAAGCTCATAGAAGTGTCTGGTCGCGAGGGCAGTTTTGCGTCAACACGGCACCTGATAAGTGACGCATGCTTCACTTTAAAAACGTGTTGCGTCATAAATAGAGGCTCTATTGTACGGTTTTCATCTTTGTCTTGCAGAGGAAGAATTGTTCCTCCTTGTAAAAGCAACAAACATGATATCGAAGCTGTATCGCATGCACAATATGACTTTTCGTGTGAAAGTGCGTCAATTACAGTGTTCAAAGTTGACATAAAATAACTTTCGGAACAAATCCTTCTAATCATCTTGTAAAAACAAAAAACATATCCAGTGTATGTTTTTCATTATTAAGAGACCTGTGACTAATACAATTTTCAACAATTTCGATTCCAGATGTCTTCGAAAATTAATAAACCTGCAGTGAAAACTTTGATATTTTCCCTGATTTTTTTTCCGAATCGAGATACCGAGTGATGCGATCCAAGGGTACATCGATACTGCATTTTGGGTTAGGGCAACGAATTTTTTTATGTGTGAACTTCATACCAATAAACATGATTTGACCAGCAGCACCTGAAATTTCGTCAATAAGGAGGCGAATGGGGGCCCTTCAAACTTTGAAGATTAAAGAACCTGGCTAGCCTGGGGAACCCTGGTAGAAAAGTGCCCATGGGCACATTTTGGAACACATATGTGCCCCATGGCATTACTTACCATGGGGATGTGCCCAATGTAACCATGTGCACCATGAAGATGTGCTCAACGTTCCCATGATGTGCATCATTTAGATGTGCTCAACGTTCCCATGTGCGTCATGAGGATATGCTCAAAATACAGGAGGATATGCCCAACCAACCATAGTCACATCCCCATGAATACATTGAGCACATCCCCATGGTGCACATGGATACGTTGAGCACATCCTCATAGTGCACATGAGTCATCATCACATCCACATCTAATAGCACCCCCAAGGTATTAGGTATATGTAATAGCCTACCTGGAGGCTGTGAACAATCCGTAACACCCTGTTACCTACAGACTGTAAAAAATCTGTAACACCCTGTACATGAAAAGAGGCAGAAAATTATAGATAGCTAACTAATATTTTGGAATCTTCATGAAAATTGACTATGAAAAGTTTTTTTTTGAGATCATTGCAAAGAGAAAGGCCCCAAGAAAAAGGATGTAATGGCGCGGAACACCCTGGTTATTATGGAATTGATGAATGCTAATGAACAAGAACAGAAATCAAAATAAAAGTGTCGCGAAATGTATAAAATGCTCACTGCTTCATCAAACCAAAAGAAAAATCAATTCTTCCTCAAGAACACGCCATCAACATGCTTGATTTCCATACTAACTCCACAAGCAACACAAATAGGACTGCTTCCAACAAGAAAGGCTGCAACACGATACAAATCAATTATTTGTGATCGTTTTCAAGCTTTTAAATAACAGCAACAAAATTTTTGTTCTTCCATACTTACGGATGGCTCCTGAGGTCGCCTGCCACACTAAATTCGTTGGCGCCAATTCTGGAATTGTCAAGTTGAATCTCAAGGACGTAAATCCAGAAGCCCTTTGCTTTATCACAAAATGCATAGTTTAGGCATTTTTTGGCGCTAATCCACCGGACTACAAGGAAACAATGATTTGTTGCGTTCCCAACTGAATCGCATTCCGTCAGTCTAATGATGAAGAAAAATTTCTTGCAGTGGTATTTTCCAAAGAAATGGTGACGTCTTCAATACACCTTTTCCAAGAGCATTTTTTTCTATGTCCCCACTGGATATCACTCGTAATTTTTGCAGGAATAGATACCTCGAACTCTTTTTTTGGTGATTTTGACGCTACATGACACTAAAACACTCAAGGAAGCCCAAAAAGAATTTTTTTCTGCTGGGCCGTCCAACTTGCGGAATTTTGATTTTATAGTAGGAGAGACGCAAACCAATATTCAATCCAGGCTGCAGGCGCAGGCAGTTTGGTTTTAGTGGAAAATATACTCCCATGCCGTGTTTTATTGCAGTACTACAAAACGCAGAGTCGTTAGGTATGCGTTGGTATATTTTCCGCTGAAACCAGATGGCCTGACCTAGATCAAATTTATCTAACCGTCTCCCCTACTGAAAAATCAACATTCCAAAAATTTGACGGTCCAGCAGGAAAAAATTCTCTTTGGGCTTTCTTCGACGTTTTCGAGTCATTTAGCTTAGAAATCACCAATAAAAGAGTTCGAGGTCTCTATTCCTGCAAGAATTTTGAGTTATGTCCAGTGCGGACATATAAAGAAATGCTCTTGGAAAAGGTGTACTGAAGAGGTCACCACTTCTTTGGAAAATACCACTGCAAGAAATTTTGCTTCATAATTAGGCTTACTGAATGCGAATTAGGTAAGAACGCAACAAATCATATCAATTTATCGTTTCCTTACATATAAGAAAAAACAAAAACAGTTTTTTGACCTCTGCCAAAAATTATTTTTTTTCAAGTGTGAGGAATGGAACGGACACGACGATAATTGATGAAAAAATTTTCAATAGACCCGTAAGCTTCTTTTATGGCACACATGACGATACCCAATGATCATTTTGTGAAAGTTCTTGCATCTTGAAAATTTGAAGGGCCCCCATGGGCCCCCTAAGGGACGAAATATGGAGTGCTGCGGGTCAAATCGCTTGTTTTGGTATAAGGTACGCCCATGCAAAATCTCGTCACTCTACTCCAAAATGCAGTATCGATGTGTTTTTAGATGTGTACCGCTTCCACTATAAGAGAACGGTGAGAGGTGTGTGAAAACTGTCAGAAACAAAGTTGTAGGGAATTCAATAATCTACAAAAAAAGTCCCTGGGGGCCTATGTCTAACTTCTCCAGTTTAGCCGTTTATCGCAGTCAAAGTTGCGCGCCGGTCTAGTGAAGTGGAAAAACTGTCCGCGTGACTTTCCTTCTTGAATGCTGTGAAAAGGACAAAAGATATCAAAAAATTGTGAGTAACAAAGTTGTAGAGAATTGAATGTTCCACTAGAAAATTTTCAAGGCCAATTATTATCTTTCCTAGTTCAGCCGTGAACCACGTTCGAAGTTGCGCAACAATCCTGTTGATAAAGTGGTTCTTCTGGAAAACTTACAAAAACCCTAGACTTGATGAAAAACCTATGACAATGTAGAGGATGAAAAACTGGATCCAAAAAATCAAAGTTTCATTCCACACCGTTTCGGAAAATCTAAAAAAAAAAAAGAAAAAGTTGGAAAATAGCGATTTGCACTCCCAGCTTCCTCATTGAATACTGAAATAAACAAAATAAATATGGGAAATCTGAACAAACTAGCTTGTAGAGGATTAAATGATCTATAGAAAAATCCTGTGATATCATGTATGCATTTTTGTCGACTTAGCTGCGGAGCGCTATCAAAGTTGGGGTACATGACTAGTGACGCGTCGCATATGTGGTCAAACTGGCACGACGTTGCGGTTCGTTCAATTGACTATAAAACATGATTGAATGATTTGAAAAAATTGCGTGTTTTGTTGAACGTCTGGTAATTATTAATTATTGTATTGAAATGTAACTCCGCGGATGAACGCTTTCTTATGTATAAAGTTTCTTGTTTGGCAAAATTGAAGTCGTGAGTGTCACTGTACTATTTTCGTCATATTTTCATTACAGAAATCTAGGACGAGAGACTAGGTTGCTAAGGAATTTCTAAATTTGTCGTTTCTAATCATATATTTATATCATCAAAATAGTACGAAAATAATATCGTGACACTCAGGCTTAAAACTGAGAAAGTACTCGTATTTTGTAGCACAATATGTATAATAATTGAAAAACGTGATTCACGTTAGATAATGAGATGTTTTTCAACTGATTTCTGATAACAATGATCATTCCACAACAGCTTGGAGATAATGAACAATTGTCAACCTGAACAATGAGGTTGGAAACTAAACATTTCTCTGTTGATGCCTATTAGAACCCAGGATAACGTAGCTCTCGAAAATCTGCTACGGCTGATTTCCTGCAGATGCTTGAAAAACTGCGAGAAGCTTTGTGGATGCAGAAAAGCTGACCTCAAGTGTACCAAGTTTTGCTACCACTGCAGTGGATCCACCTGTTCTGACGCTTCCTGCATTGTCGTTTCGGAAGACGATGATGATGACTACAATGCTAATTCTAACAATAAGTAGCTACCCAGACGTCAAACAAAGCACGCAATTCTTTCAAATCATTTGATCATGTTTTATAATCAATTAAACAATGACCGCAACGTCGTGCCAGTTTCACCACATATGCGACGCGTCACGAGTCATGTACCCCAACTTTGATAGCGCTCCGCAGCTAAGTCGACAAAGATGCATACATGACATCACGGGATTTACTATAGATCATTTAATTCTCTACAAGCTAGTTTGTTCAGATTTTCCATATTTGTTTTGTTTATTTCAGTATTCAATTAGAAAGCTGCGAGTGCAAATCACTATTTTTCAAGTTTCTTTTTTTTTTCTCAGGTTTCCCGGAACGGTGTGACATGAAACTTTGGTTTTTTAGACCCAGTTTTTCATCCATCTCATTGTCCTGGTTGTTTTCATCGAGTCTATGAAGTTTTCCAGAAGAACCACTTTATCAACAGGATTGTCGCGCAACTTCGAACGTGGTTCACGGCTGAACTAGAAGAGATAATATTGGCTTTAAAGATTTTCTAGTGGAGCATTCAATTCTCTACAACTTTGTCGCTCACAATTTTTTGATATCTTTCGTCGTTTTCACAGCATCCAAGAAGGAAAGTCACGCGGACAGTTTTTCCACTTCACTAGACCGGCGCGCAACTTTGACTGCGATAAACGGCTAAACTGAAAAAGTTAGACATATGGCCCCCCAGGGACATTTTTTGTAGATTATTGAATTCCCTACAACATTGTCTCTGACAGTTTCCACACATCTCTCACCGTTCTCTCACCGTTTCAGAAAAAAGATTGCGGCGCATGTTTTTCCATCTTCTCCATTTTTTTCCATGGTTCCCGGGATGACTGGAAATGAAACTTTGGTTTTTCTTATTAAATTTTCCATTATCTACATCGCCATATTTTATTCATCCTGCCCCTGATTTGTTCCAAGTTAAATACTTATTTAACTGGACTATAGGTACACCAATCTTTTTAATGTGACCTAGTGCTTACTTGGTTGCTAACTCTGCTACGCAAATTCGCCCCTTGATATGACGCCTAATTCTCAAAGTTTGCAAGCAAGTATTATGACTTGGTGTTAGCCCACCCAGCCCTGATAAATTTCCCCATCAGCTTGTGCGGGTGGCGACAGAAGTTAACAATAATCGTAAATGAGTTATTACACAATCATATTTCGCGTCATGTCGGACCCGGGTGATATTAATTGCACCGCGCTAACGGACCAAAATGCATTAAATTCGGGAGACATCTGCACATTACATGCATCGCTGCATCATGTTCAACAACATCAATTCATTTCATCAATCCTACACTTCTGTGACTTATCAATTAACATAATTACAATATAACTGATGAGTTATATTTATTGGTTTTTCCTCGGGTTTTGCAAGCAACTGTCCAAAATAGGACTTTTTTGATATGGGAATCAGCGGGAAAAATCATATCTAGAAAACTGTGTCTTGAATCTTTTTTTTTCAAGATTCTTGAATGCTTTGGCTTCATTTACGTTGCTGGTTGGTTGCTGGTGTTCATTTGAAAAGTTGTCACTCCTGATCTCTCGCCGCTAAGATTTTTCACAGGAAAACGCCGAAACAATCATGTCGATTTTTGTTTCGAGGGGGACACCTAGGACACATACCTACTGCCAAATTTTTATCTTCAACTCCTTCGCCCCTAGCCCACCTTAATTTAAAATTCCAAATAGCAACACATATCTTGTGATACATCAAATTGAAGGCAATAAATACATTTCTCTTTCCGCCAAACATAGATTTCTATCTTTCTAATAAAAGTAAAATGTTTCTCCTATCAACTCCCGATTGGAGTTTGTAGGAGAAACTTTTCAGCAGAAGCAGGTCGATTTTTATTCCAATGGGGTCATCTAAGATGCATATGTCCAAATTTTCACCTTCACCTCGGTTCGGCTGTCAGCTTACTGCTTCTGCAGACTTCAGCGCTGGAGATCCGAGACTCACCTACTTGGCGTCATCTCGAGTCTTTTTGTGCCGAACAGAATATTTATATTATATTGTAGTTGGATGATAATGGAGAATGACTTTTTAGTACAAGTTTCCAAATTTTTGTATTTTTTGAAATATCTTACGGATTTTAAAAAGCGGGACATCAAAACATTCATCAAATATTCATACAATATTCACTGAATTGATTTCAATATTTTATCAATATTATAATATTTTGCTTTTAATATTTCATCAACATTTTGTGAATGTTTACGTGCTGTCTGGGTATTTATCTGTTGAAGATAATTCATATTTGACCCATTGACCACAAATTAATGTCATCGGTATCGAACCAAAATTGATTAGCTTTTTAAAAGATATGGAGATATTGGTAAATTTTGCTAAGGAACGGAGAAAATAATCAAACTGGAAGAAACTACGGACCAAAAAAAGCGTTGATATAGGTTGAACGGTGCAGACATAGTCACCAAAATTACAAAATTTTAACAAACGAGTTGAAGTGTTTGTTTTGACATTCCACATTTTCACCCGATTTCCACCAGATAACAGTAACCTCACTTTTCAAACCGGTACAGAGGTAGTTTACACTGCGAAGTATGTTAATTATTCTCAGCCAACTTGACGCACGAGCACAACATAAATATTTTGCTTGTAAGTAGCTGAGTTTTCGGGCCAACTAATCCTTTATAAGCAGGGCATTCTGTCTATGGCAATCGAGGAGACAGGAGAGATAGAGAATCGATCATATATTAATATTTCACTACAGTCATCCACTCATCCTGGAGGCATTAGTGCATTGCTAATGAATTCATTACGAATATATCGTCCCTGTCCAGGCGAAATATCGTATGCGACATTTTGAAAATTATTTTAACAGGAGAATGACTAAACTGACTTCTCGCACTGGTAATTTTCGATCATCAAGTTTTCAATTTCTGGTTGTTTTACGCTAGTAGGTACCTATGGATGGACACAGAACATTTCAAAGTTCAAGTTTCGCTGAGGTAATCTCAGGAAAAAAAAGTAAAAAACCATTTAGGTTGGTACATAATATATCGATCGCTCGACTGTTGTATCAATGCTGGGTTATAGTAATTTTTTGAGAATAGATTTTTAGCATCTCATTATGCCCTCAGGTTTAACCTAGGCCTGGAGACATTCTCGTATCACAATTGGAAGCAAATGGGGAGTGAAATTTGCATGTAAATGTGATGTATATGCAAAGCCCAAAATGGAAGGGAATAGTGGTAGGCTTTGCACGGCCTACTGCGATAATAATTCGTCCCGATGTCACCGCAAAATAGGACGGCAACACGATCCTGGAGAGAGAAAAGGTTTGGTGTGGATGAAACTATGTTGTGTTTAGTTTACACAGGGCACCGGGACACGCAGCGCAGGAAATGTGGGTTAAATCATCAATGTCGGAGCGTGTGAATTTTTCAGCAGTCTCACTGGCATGCTGTCAATGCTGTTGCATAATGACATTTTGATATTAGCTGTGGGTTCCATCAAAAGTTTTATGAGCGAGTTAATTCCAAAATCTCAGTTAGTTGCTATAATAATATGACACAGCCCCTAGCAAGGTCAGCTGCTTATCAAAGAATTCAGTTTAAAGCTAATATAACGCTCATAGAACTTCTACAGGAACCCACAGCAGATATGGAAATTCTTTCAATCTTTTGCTGTTCTTCGTTTTTTTTTTCAATCAATAAACACGCTTATTTCTCCCTTCAAACGCAACTATATGATATTGTTAGGGATTTCGCGTACCGGGTTCGTTTATAATTGAGACGATCGTTTTAAAACACACACTGTTCATTACTGCGTACCCACTACAGTAAATACACGCCAACAATTATTCACGCTTGGATATATCTCAGGTACAACTTCGCTTGTTTCGCACTCGTTCGCTTCCAATTCATAACGGACTGTCGCGCTAAGGACGGTGCTTATATATACCTCCAATTACTGTCCCTGAACTTTCCATCATCCTCCAGCAAATTCCATAGTGACCCGGCATATGGATTCTAGACGACTCCCGAATAATCACACATCTCTCGCGTGCTTCCCGTGTGATCTGGTATATGGCACCTTCGCCAAAACGGACAGATGTAGCTTGACCCACTGCTGAAGTCTCGATTCAGTTGCACGGGAAATAGCCTACACGCGCGCTCTGGAACACACCAGAACGCTACGCACTTCAACACTGTGACCTAAAAGGAAGAGTCCAGAAAGATCGCGTGTTATCCAGAATCACCGTTCGTAACAATATTTACTTTTCCAAAAAACTTCACCTGCCTTTGCATCAGCTTTAAATAACTACAAATGATCTTTCGAGTGATTCAGGGATAAGTAGCCGACGTACAAAATTACAAGGTCTAACTAGCAGCAAATTTCCTGTGAAGTTCGACAAGAATGGGGTGTAGTATTGGGAAAAATGCAGCAATTTTTATCGAGTATTCCGATTGCTTATGATCTTATCAAGCCTTTCATGTAACAGGCACATCAATTTCGCCTCTAATTTTCCAGAAAAAAAAAGTTTCTTGATAATCTATGACGTCACTCGGTCAACCTCGCGCGCAAACCAAACGTGACCTACTTTATCGACATTTCAGCGTCTTCAAGTTTCAATCACGTTTTGTCACTTTAGACGTGTAACGTGTAATTCAAAACATCAAATCACATGATATTTGTGACATTTGTTTGAATTTAAAATAAGTGCACCAACACGAAAAACTATCGGCCATTTCAACTCGGACCAACCAGCAGACCAGCAGACTACGGGCTACTCAAAACTTGACCCAGGCTGCAGACCAATGAGACCTCTTGGTGCCAAACATTTATGATGGAGTTTGTTGTCGTCTGTGAGTGGCGTCTCACTTCGTTTTTCTGAATAAATAACTACTACAATACTACCTATCTCAATCGAGAGGCTAAAATGAGAAACATGTACCTTAAATCTTCCACGCCACGTCAAGCACATGCAAAATGTAGGATTGGCAACAAGCAACTGAAACACTCCGCCATGAAAAACTTCAGTTGGACTAGGCAGCAGACTTCTTGTTTATGACTTGTTTTTGTATGCAGAAAAGGCGACCATAACCTTAGACAGACTACTCAGTCTAGGTTAGGGCTGCAGACCAAATGAGAACTTCTGGCGGCATTCTTGAATTTTTCTGTGGGCATTCCAAGGTTCGAGTTTGGCTGAATCAGTTTTCTTTCTTCCTTTAATACCAGGGAGGTATTGGAAATATTCGAGTGCTGTTCAAGCACACAGCAAATTATTGCATTCATATTGTTCATTTCTGCTCACATTTTAACGCAAAACAGTCGGAACACGTTAAAATTGACGCACAGTTTTTTTTTTTCTCGGATCAGCTGTTCGTCGCTCGGCAGAGTTCACCGCGTTCGCGTTACCGAGTCGGCACGAGGTTTAGCAACGAGCTCCACAGCTTTACCTGGCGCCATCTGTTAACGTATCTGGGTCTCAGGATGCGTGAAGTCACGCGAAATTTCCTTAATTTTGTTTCGGGGCCTAAATGAACGCAAAAATCTAATAAAAATTATGTGAGCTCTACGAAGGCTTTCGTATTCAAATTCATTTTTTCTCAAAACCCGTAGAACACCCCATTGTTCGAAACTCCTCATCCGAAGGACCACACTCCTCCCCAATCTGGAATTCCACCAGTTATACCTCATTCTCCCGAATTTATTATCATTAAATAATTTATTATTTCCCGAATCGAATCCCATTTCTTTCATCACCATTTCCACCAAGTCTTGCTGCACTCCAGCGTTTCTAGCGATAGCAATGCAAGGTAATATTCTTTTGACTGAGTGCATCCGCGGCAATCACACTTGGCATAAAAGTAAAATACACTTGGCATGGAGATAAAATGAGTCTCTGAAATTTCTCGAGCTGCACGCGGCAACGACTTTGTCGGTTCTCGCGAGAAGAAATTCTAAAGAAATTTCAACTACCGCAGCCATACACACGTCACAATAAAATTAGTTTTATCACAATCATGGCGACGCTGAAATTCTGAAATTTCCGCATGAAAAATTTTGCCATAGCCTCCAGCTCTGTTATTTCTTGACTTCTTTTGTCAAGCATCATACATCTGCAAGAACAGCAGCCGAAAGTTGGAGCGTTTAGTTTAAATTAACATGTTAATTAAGACTCTGCATCCACTTTCGTGGTGCTTGTGTTCTGGGGGTTGCGTATAGGAAAAAATGGGTATCTGGCTTAGTCTTGCCTGATGAAACCTACGAGACAGCGACTTTGGAAAGCAAGAGGGGAACTTGGAGCGAAACAAGCAGATATTACACCTATTCATTCCGTGTCTTAGTTTGGCGGATGCGGGTATAAATCTCAACAACGAGACGTTATTCCGCCGCCAACTGGGACATAATGCATTATCATGACACATATATTATGGAATAAATTTTACCGCCATACCAGACAAGTTTATAGGCATCTAATTCTTTTTTTGATGGAACAAAGCGAGACTTTTTTTGGCTTTTCCGACATGAATAAAACGTTAGTTTGGAAAGGGGGTCATAATACTCGTAATAATGCATCTCCAAAAAAGGAAGCTCTGGTGAGAAGTGTTTTTTTTTTTGAAAAGGTGGTTTCAAGCGTTAAAGGTAAGCAATACGCTCCCAGCCAGACATACTTACTTTCACCATCAGCAAGATTGAGTATCGATAGGCCAGGTACCAGGAGCCGTATTCTTCAACTCGGATATCGCTATCGGTAGTCAGGCAAAAGCCAATCACAATGGTGCTTGCCTAGCTACCGATAACGATATCTGTCGGTTCGAGTGCATAGCGAGTTAGAGAATACGGCTCCAGGTTTGACTAAGCGATAAAAAAAAAACTTGTAATGAAAATAGATGAACAAAACCAAAACGTGATCAAGAAGTTGGCATGTATACCGGGTGCTCAAAATTCATAGTCATTGCCACCTTTTGGAAATAGCGGTCGCAACTGGTCTGCGCCGTTTTGCTGGTCATTTTGAAATTCTGTCAAAGGTTACGAAACTGATGAACGTTATGACACATTGAATGAGGGTGATAGAAACTTTCATCGGCGATATCCATAGACGTCAGTAATGATTTTGATCTGAGCGTCCCTTCGGGGAAGACGAGACTTGATTGGAAAATTAAAGAAAAATTTACCAAATCGAGCGAGCATCCTGAAAGACATAAACTTGCGTTTGAGGTCACATCAAGAGGCACTATGGCTAAATAAGTACCAAAAGGCTGCAGAAATTCACCTGTGAGGAAACTCAGGTTTGTCTCGAAGAAGTTCTGTACGTTTTACTTACCTGATTCGCAGGGCCGCGCCTAGACCTTTTGCCGCCTTCGTGCAAGGTTCAAACTGGCGCCCCTCTGTTGGGCAAGATCAGATGGTGGCCAGTTGTGCCGGAGATGAAAATTCTCAGAATTTAGGCGGGCCAGTGCCAAAATTGACCCACAAAAAAATGACAATGACAAAAAATGCAATGAAAATAGTTGGATTAGAATGTTCATCGCTCCAAGTACTTCTAAACAAAACAGTTCAAAAGGGGCTAGAAAAACATCAAATATAAAATTATATCTACTGTAATATTTGAAGGTAGTAACAAAAAACAACAATGGTCATAATAGAATACTTGCATGGATAACCACCGTACACATAAAACTCCATAAACAACAGATTATATTTGAAGTAAGAGAACGCATCCACGGCGCATGCTCATCTCTCAATACAAACATTTTACCTCGAGCGGTTTCAGTTAGATGGCGTCTCTGATCAAAACTGATTAACCGAAGAAATCAAGATTGGTTTCAATAAACTATTTCATCAGATTGCTAAGCTCTCTCCAAACAACAAGAAAAATCAGTAAAAAAAAATTAGAAAATTATGGCGCCCCTTGCATTTAGGCGCCTTCGTGTGGGGCACGAAACTGCCACCTGCTAGGCGCGGCCCTGTAGCTTTGCAACATTCAACAAATTGACGGAGCGAAAACTACAGGTTACTCCTACATCTCAAATTTTTGCCCGCTACCGACAGGAAAACGATGGATAGCACACAAAAGGCACACAAAATATCTGAAAGCTACAAAACGACAGAAGCCCACAAGTAGGAGCCCCATCAGGACTTCAAACGACAGGAGAACACCATGGGGCCCTGATGCCGAACAACACAAGAGAGCCGCACACAATAGAGTCCGCAAGAACACGCCAAAGGGATGAGAATACTGGAGTCTCGAAAGTGACAGAAAACACATGAAGCTTATCGGAGCCCCAAACGACAATAATTAAAGAGCAAAGAATCGGGGCCTACTCTGGCCTTAAACAGCACAAACAGTCACAACAAAAGAGGACACTCCTTCATCTGCAACAATCGTGCGGCCGTCAGTTTGACATAGGTACCTACCTGAAAAATACTGAATCAGGTCAATATAACAAACTCACAGGTTTGGTATCCGAGGATATGGAATGGGCTAAAGGCTAGGTGAACGGTCGGTTCCGGATAGTATTGGTCAGAAAAAAGTTTCTCAGCATTTTTGCACGGCCCAGCTTGGACCCTACCTTTCGGAGACCCAGTGAGAGACTAGCAGACCGATGGAGACACCGCCAACGACGCTGCGGGCTCCTAATTGAGTACCTACCTCACTTTCATTGTTTGAACATGTTTGAAGCATTGCCAATTCAGTTCTCCTTGACTTTTTGGAAGAGGCTAGGAGGCAGATCGTGGCCGGATATTTTTTGTATTCAAGTTTAAAACTTCATTTGGGTAGCACGACTGTGGACCGTATGATAGAGGAAGACGGTGATGCGGGTTTGATTGTCTCGTTGGCCAAATTCGATCAGAGCTCAACTCGGCGGTGCACGGGACTACAGCAAAGTCTTCAAAAGTGGAGCGCCGCGAGAACGTCAGGTTCTAGAATAAATCTACCAGCGAAAGTTTTGAAGACAGCAACGTGTAGGTAGAGTTGACGGCACACCACAGGGACCTGTGGGCGGGGCTGAACAGGAAAAGAAAAATCGTTTTGGACGAGTCCGTGTGTTTAAATAGGGGAAGCAACACCGTCAGCTGGAGTGGTGGACCATTACCAGGTCATAGGCGAACCCAAAATCCCATTGCAAATCTAGATGCACCACTAGATGAGCTCAGTTCGCGCAGTTAGGCTCCGCCCACAGGTCGGTACTCTACCACAAAAAACACCTAAATATAAAAACAACTAATAATAATTCAGTTCTCAATCCTCGAACACTCGACCGTTGTCCACGACATTGCACACTGGGTAATGTGTTTGACACGAGGTAGAATAAGCGAGTGTTCGATCCTGATAATTACCTACCGAGAAATTCCTGACGAACCCTGAATTTTTATTTCACAGGAATTTCCACCCTGCTGTACGCTTTGGTTCATGAAAATATCAAATTTTATAGGAGCCGAGTTCTTCCTGGGCTTAAAACGAGGCGAAAAACAAATTTTAAATGCGCAAATTCTACGCGTTCTACTCCGAAAAAAAGGAGACAAAGACGAATGGCGATGATAACACCTACCCCCTCTCCAGCCGATATTTATGTGCTTGGATAGGCCCACTTTGTCCCGAAAAGATGAAAATTTACGAGCGGTTGCACCCGGCATAAGGCTCCCAGCTTAAAATTGGAAAGAGGTGTTATCTGAACCGAGTGCGGTAAAATTCAGTTTTCGATTTGGATGCACCGCATAATTATATTTTCTTTTTGGCTGTCGTCCTTTGAGGTGGCATCAGCGACGCAAATCGAATTTTAATGAGAACCAACTTTGGACGGAACTTCACCGGGGCGCGAGCCAACTCCGAAGAGCCCTAAAGCGATCACTATCTAATCTTACGTGTTATATGTAGTTTTGTCGCGACCTACTCTTTCACATCCATGTAGGGGATAAGTAAATGGGGCGGTAGTAAAAATCCGGATATAGGCGAGCGAAAAGTTCCATTGTGGCGTCGTAAAGTTATAATTAATTCAGAGGGCCGGACCCTAAGATTCCACTTCCGGAATGGCTCTCCGACAACAACACTACGAGGATATTGCGAGAGCCCCTGCTCTGACGCCCGCCTGGTGTGTGGTTAGAGATGTCGGAATCGCGTTAATCGCATCCATAAACACCTCGCTCTGGTAAGCCGGAAATTTTAATCTGGCACATATACGCATTCCTCCCCCATACAGGTAGAACACGCGCACCTCTGCATGGGGGTGGTATTTTTAAAATGTCCGACGTAGGTATGTGTTTTACGAGCATGTAAATTTTCTACAATGCATGGATCCAGCGAGTTGTCAGCTGCATCTGATCTACGGGCGTACAATGCGACCCAATTCAACTGGAACCATCCCAGTTTTCACAACCTGTCCCTGGATCTAGGCTGTTCCACCAGCTCGCTATGATTGCCCTTGTGGGGTGAAATAACAACACACGAAGGATTTCATTCTAGTACCACTACTGACAAGCAAATTTTTCAAATGTCCTCCATCATCAGTGAAGTTTTGCGAGTACATCCCATCTACGATGTAAATTCTAATTGAATTGATCGTGTGATTTTGAGTTAAATGACGTATTTGATTAGGATTGGTTCATATCCAATACATCTGTTGCTGGACTTTTAGAAAAATATATTGCGGTCATCGCATCCTTCCACGTAAGAGGGCAAGATCAATATTCAAAAAGTGACATCACTGAAATTGAATCAACAACGTGAATGAGATATAGGTATAGATGGCCGCCACCAAGTAGAAGATTTATTTGGCGAGCAAGAGCCTCAATAGTAAGTGGGCTGCGCTACACTTACTAACAGTCGAATAAACTCTGAAAATTTTGTCAAAGATCAATTTGCGATAGACAGTCACAGTTTGTAACGTTTACATTCCACAGGAATCAAAAACTGGCAATTTGTGTTCGTTCATTATGAAATCAGGTCGCCGTTTCACGGCATAAATTTAAGTCTCCGAAAAAGAGCGGCAGAGCGTGGCGGTACAGGAGTCTGCACATCGAGCACACCGTCGGTGCGGGGCTCTGTTTAATTTTTACCCGACAAACGCCAGAGGGCACTGTCGGTTTGCCCAATGCACGTGGAACGCGCAGCTGGAGCGGAACACGGAGGTTAGAGCTTCTTTTCGGCTAGAACTACGGAGCTGACAACGCATTGAAGTTTCGCTCTGTCCTAGTGACAGTTTTTATTTTTTTGGGAAAAACCTCTTCGTTCTCGACCGGCGCCGCCGTCCACGTGTGGCACAATTTCTGCCCACATTTCAACACAAAACAGTCAGAACATGTCAAAATTGATCCAGAGTTTTTTTTCCGGGATCAGCTGTTTGTCGCTCGGTAGAGTTCACGGCGTTCGGGTAACCGAGTCCGTACGAGGTCTAGTAACGAACTCTACTGCTTCACCTGGCCCCATCTGTCACGTACCTGAGTCTCAGAATGCGTAACGTCACGCGATTTTTTTTTGGGGTCTAAATGAACGCAAAGAGATCAAATAAAAAAATATGTGAGCTCTAGGCTCTAGAATTTGAATTCATTTTTCTCCAAAACCCGTGAAACACCCCATTGGCGGCACAATAAAGATTCATTGAGGAGGGTAAAAACTAACCACGTTCACGGAGTTCATCGAATCGGCGCAGAGAATTACCTTGAAGCCTGCGCTAAACCAACATAAGAAAATAACTTAGATTCAAGACATACTTATACTTGAATAACAAAACTCATGGACCTGCGATTTCCTCGAACGAGAATAATCGATTTCGCTTCCGTATCCGTCCGGATTTTTCCTATCACCGTTTCAATTAAATCCCTAAGATAAACTTTCAATAAAATTTGAACGAGCTAGCAAGAGTTCTTGTACCTATACGTCTCGGCGCTCCTGAGCCAGGACTCTTCCTTTGCGATCTCTAATCCAGCGTGCCGTCCCCATTCCGCGTCCAGCACTTTAAAATTCGATCTGTAGATCCCATCTTTTTATTTCGCCTGGGCTCTCTTTTGAGCACCACGGCGATACACTCGATATTTAATTAAACATCTCCATATTGAATTTCTCTCCTGCTACTTTCCCAAGGGCGTTATTATTTATCCTTTGCTCGAACGGTAGGATTAAGTTTCAAGGAGATGATATTAAACTTTCAGACAATATCGCTTAAAGTTGAACCATCAGTAACCCTAATTGAGATGAGGGGTGCGATGTGTTAGGTACGGTTTCTTTTCCCAAACAACTGTATAATTCGATTACGTAGATACTAAACAAACTACAAGTCTTTAGACATTGAAGGCCGCCCAGTGTAATTAATATCAGTTAAATCAGTTTGGGGAGATCTGCCCGGGTTGGTGCTGATGATGCTGCTGCTGCTGCTGCTGCTACTGGGATGCTGAAATTTCAAATGTCACATTTCATCTATCTGCTGCAGCGCAAAGTTTTTAATTAAATCGCTCAAATTAGATTCGAGAGAGGGCGGAATGGGAGAGTTGTTTGTGAAAAATTAGGCACGAGTTATCTCTCGATTCCTAATACATTTCCGCGATGTAAACCGGAGGGGTGCGAAGATAAATTGAGGGCACGCTGAGTCTTTTATAGTAATATCTCTTGAATTCAGAAGTATTCGGGTGTAACATCTCTGAATCGGTGGCAGTCAAGTTGTTAAATCTAGTAAATCTGAACTTTATTCTCATTGAATGCCATACGGAAGTTCGACTTGGAACAAACCGGTATTTCAAGCAAGAACACTCATGATAATTCCGTAGGTAGCAGGTTCCGATATTGCATGATATTCTTATTTTGCCATAACATTTTGGAATTGATCCATTTGATTCACATTAGATCCTCTAAAAACAAATGGAACCTCCAGAACACAACGCGCCTCTTGAGGCCCATTCAGTATCGAACGGAGACTGACAAAGTAGTTGGAGTTTTAGTTGGTCGCGTTCAAGTATTGCTTTGCCCACACAATGCCAAACAGCTTCGTCAAACATTCATGTAAAATGTTCAAGTTCAAGTTTAGTAGTCAAAGGAAGTCGTTGGCCGTTGTTAGCATCGTATATTATGTGTAACCACAAAAAAAGCTCCCAAGCATCCCCGGCGTTGGTTACAAAGTTGACTATCCTATTTACTGTCGAACACAACGTAAGATACAACCGCGTATTCAGAATAACCTGAAAATGGTCCAACACAACCAGGTGTGTGTTGGCGCCAACTACTACACATCGTCGAACATCCCTTGTACCTAACCAAACACGTCGTTGAACCGCGTTCGATAAAATTGAATAGAAAAATCTAGAAATGCAGCAGAGGCGATACATATGGGAATGCAAAGTCAAAAAACGATAAAAAGAGGGCGCCGTTGATATTATTCAAACGTGAGACGTGAGTCGCCTACTAAACTAGTTATTTATGTACAAGGCCGTGGAGGTGACCTTTTTTGGCCGAAGTTCAAGTTTTTCAGCCGAGACGCAGCCGAGTACAATTGTAGTGCATTAGTGACAAAAGAATAAAGCACCCAGGCAAGTCTACCTCCATGTAAGCAAGTAATAGTTCAAAGAGGTGAGAGTAATTGTTTTGGTTATATGCTTCATGGATCAAGTTTGTTCTGTGTTTTTCGATAACAGCCAGAACCAGAATCCAAAGGTATTGTTCAACCAAGTCAATATTGCGCCGATAGCTATGAGCTTTTGACTACAATATTTTCAGTATGCAATTAACTGACCTTGAGCTACCAGGCAAATGGTGGGGGCCGCAATAACCCTTCTACAAGTAGATCTAGCCTTCGACAGGTGATTGTATGTTCCGAGGATAAGAGGTATGTAATTCGTTTGAGACAAAGCACTAGCAACATAATGCAACATACCTGGGCGAAAATCTATAACGCGTAGTGTTGCCGCGAGACGAGACGAGACGAGACGAGACGAGACTTTGGAATGTCTCATCTCGTCTTGAGATTCCGATACGAGACTCAAGTCTTGTCTCGTCTCGAGGCTTGCGAGTCTCGTCTTGTTTCGTCTCGAAAAGTGTCGACTGGTCCACATACGATTTTCACCAGAATTTGTAATTAAATATCATAGGTGAACAACACTTTGGAGATTGAGGAGTGTGAACGTAATAATTGTACACAAAGCTCGACACAAAGCAAAGAAAATTAGCAGGAGGCAACAACCTATTCGCAAGGCACGATGGAAGTGGTGGCGTTCCCCACCCTACACCATGACATGCGGCTGCCTCTGCCGAAGTAGTAGAGTACCAGCATTCTAGATGGCGCTAACAGTAATAATGTATTAGGGTTGCTAGATTATCGACAGCTTTGGCTGTACAAGGGTTACGCAATCATCCGTTGCTAAGGGCCGATGGGAGGGGCTAAAATTCAGCTATGTGTCAAAATTTATCATAAGCAGAGAAAAAAGGAAATTTGCGGGGTCCGGTGCTGTTGCTTGATGTCCGCAACCGAACATACATGAAAATTCCATTTCATATAGCGGCATAAAAGACGTGTTTTGAAACTCATCGGGCAAGTCATATCCACCCCTCACACGAATTTGTACACCTAAATCCAAAATAAACACGCTCTTGACAGCTAGAGCCCGTTGGGACGGACGCCTATGGCCTTCCGTGAGGCCGACAGCTGTCAGTCCCTAACTCTGTGAGGCCGTCTAGTAAACAAACGGTCGGCCAGAATGCGGTACCCTTACGCCGGCCGGCCGGTCGCGTGATAATAAAGGTTCCCTATAATGTATAGCCATAATGCTGAACTTTAGTTGATCATGTAGGTGGCTACTTGATTTGCCACATTTTTTGTGGGAACTTTTTAAACCAAAATACAGATTTTTGCAAGGTAAATATACCGGGTGATCATTTGAAAACTATCCACCTGCAATATCTCCCGATTCCTGGTGCAAATGTCTTTGAGCAAAAACAGGTCGATTTCTATATCGAAGAGGACATCTAAAACATACATTGGAGAATTTATAACTCAAGCCCCCTCGCCCCCACCAGCCCCAACTTTGAAATTTCAAATGACACCACCTACCTTGCGATACATCAAATTGAAGAGAATTAAATTGTCTTTTTAAAAAAAATATTTTGAAATTTTTCAACTCCACCCTCCGTTCTACCAAAAATTCTCTGACTGTCCAAGTTAATATTTTTGACCTCCATTTTCCCTCAATACAGTCAACGTCATCCTGCACAGCATCAAAAAAGAAAATTTTCTATAAAAAAAGTGCCACCCAAATTCACCCCTTCGCTCCCCCCACCTGACCTTAGAAATATAAAATGTCAATACCCACTTTGTTATCCATCAAATTGAAGAAAATTGAGTTCTCTCCCTGAAAAAGATTTTTCCACAAATTTTAAAGCTTCCCATTCTCCCCCTAGAATACTACAAATAACTAATTTAATGGGGGAAAGGTAGCAAATTTCGAAAAAATTCTTTTCAAAAAGGGAATTCAATTCCCTTCAATTTGATGTATCACAAAGTAGGTGGTGTTTTGTTAAATTTGGGAGTTTAGGTAGGGGAGAGCAGAGGGGTGAATTTGGATAGCACTTTTTCCACCAAAAATTTTCTTTTTTGATGCTATCTAGGATGACGCCGGCTAAAATTTAGAAAAAAATAAGGGGTCTAGAATATAAAATTAGACAGTCAGAGAATTTCTAGGAAAAAGGGGGTGGGGTTAAAAATTTTGAAAATATTTTTTTCAAAAAGAAAATTTGATTCTCTTCAATTTGATGTATCGCAAGGTAGGTAGTGTTATTCGAAATTTTAAAGTTGGGGGAGTGGGGGCGAGGGGGTGAATATAGAAATTTGCCAATGTATATTTTAGATGTCCCCCTGATATAAGAATCGACCTGTTTTTGCTCGAAAAAATATTCACTAGGAATCGGGAGTAATTCCAGGTGGATAGTTTTCAAATGATCACCCGGTATATAGATTAGTCTAGAGACCGGATTCTAGGCAAAATGCCTTTTTGTTTCTGTTTTAGGCATGTGCATAAGACCTTGGAATAAATATTAGTGTTGAAAAAACATTGCTTTTGACACCCCTTTGTTTTTGCCTGATGCCTAAAACTGACAAAATCGGATTTACTGTCCTAAAAAGACCTTTCTAACGGCCTAAAATAGGCTTTTTGAATTTTTTGGTGGGAATGATACACAATGTTGAAAAAAAAACATTTTCTGGATTGTTCCATTAAATATATGGGAGTAAATTGATTTCAACCCTAATATAATTTATTTACTTCAATTCATTTGAAAATGCATTTGGCCTATATTGCCTAATTTAGGTCGTTACGGCCTATTTTAGGCTGTTACGTGAAGTACAGCTTTTATTCACCTAAACAATGTGAACATAACGTCTCAATCTCCACTTTTCAACAGCTCGAGATCAAGTCTTGACGCAGAGATAGGATTTTGGGCAAAATGGCTTCCGGTTTTTGTTTTGGTCATTTGCGCTCAGCTTTGAAATATATAGTTATCTTGGAAGAGATAGCCTTTCACATCTCTTTGATTGAAGTCTAATTCGCCTAAAATTATCAAAACTCGGATTTAGTGTCCTAAAAGTGCTTTTTTCAACAGCCTACAATAGGTTGTTTTCTATGTCAGGGCTGAAATGATTCACATTGTTTTATTTGTTCCGTACTGTATGTCACTTTCATTCATTTCGACACTAATTGGTCATTTATGTAACAAGTACGCAAAATGAATCCTCAGCGGATAAATCCGCGTTATCCCTAAAAGCGAATGAACCGCCTCAGCATTTTGCGTACTTGTCGCATACATCATTTTTTAGCATGAGCTTTCCAAACACCAATTTGTATCTTCTATATCGGCCACAGTAAAGTTGCCTGTTCCGTAACAATGTAACTATAACAACTGAACTGCTAAATCAAAAATGCCACCTTGAGAGAATCTTTCAGATACAGTTCGTAAAAATTCGTGTTTTGTGGACTCAAAACAGTCTGCAAAATGACTATTTCAGCGAGACAATACTGAAAAATCAATAATTTGTTTTATTATATACGAAAAATGTTTTTGGCCTATTTTGCCTATTTTAGTCGTTACGGCCTAAAGCGTCCTAAAATAGAGCAATAAAGCATCTGAATGCCTACACTACAGTCTTGTTCGCATCGCGTGAAGTTCGTTTGAAATCCACCCTATATAGATTAGGTAAGCCTATCACCCCATAGGTATAAAGTCAAATTGAGCTAATGATTTCAAATCCAACGCAAATAAAATGAAATCAAACCCCATCCAACATCCTTCTCGCCCCCGCCAATTTATATCATAATAAAAAGACGCTGAGCGGACCCCATTCACACCAATATCAATTCGCTACGTGCTATTTTTTTCAAACCAACAACGTTTTTATTCGGCTTCTTCCAACTGGCCCGGCGTCGAAGTAAAACGCTCCCGGCGCGAATTTTAATAATAAAAATTCCAATTTCCCACGCCCAACCAATCTGAAAACAGGCTCACTTTTTTTGGCTTTTAAATGTTCTATTTCCGTCACCGACACCCGGAGGGCGCGTCCTTGGAAAATCAAGGGCCGTGTTGTTGTACGACCAACAATATACCAAAATCTCGTGCGATTATGATGGAATTTTCACCATTTTTCCGGCATATTTTCAGTCCCTACTGCGAGACTCTAATTACCGAGCTCGACGCCGGAAGAATGTTCTTTTTCTGTTACGCTTTCCTTCAGGCATGAAAATGGTCGAATCTTTCAGAGGCGAAGCGAGTTGGGTTTCGGGTTTGATGCCATCACCCTCGCCATCACCGCAACATCTCTTTTCAAGCGGAAAAAAACAACGTCTGAGAATTTTTGTCAAATAAATAAATAACTCTGAGAAGAATGGCAGAGGGAGGAGATGGGCTGGCCCGCAAAGTTATGGGTATGGCCACATTGTAAGTGCCTACTGCCTACAGCTATCGTCGTCTTGAAATTTTGTAGGTATACAGCTTCATATTGGGACCTGGCAGTTTGTGCTTGAGTTTGAGTGAATTGAAATAGGTACCTAAAATAATTTCGTCAACAGTTTTTCACAAACGCTTATCCGGAAAGACGGTTGCAAAGTTCCGATATTCTGTCAGCGAAATCAACTCAACACTCAACAGAGATGTCATTCAGTTTGAATCCGCGGAAAGAAAGAAAACCTTTCATTCGTGGACGTAATTCGTGATTTCAAAAATCTAGACGCCCTCTGGCGGCTGAAATGGCGGACCTAGTTTGTAAGTTTTTACGTCATTTTTGTTTTGTCGCTTCTGTCAGATAGCCATTGACAATCGCGCGAACTGCCAAAATACTCGTATAGGTGATCGAGTTATTCAAGAAAATGAACTTTTGTTCAATAACGATCTATAACTAATTAACCTGAGTACTACAAATACAACCGTTATACAACGCACGATGACAAGTGACAGAAAAACCTACAATCCTCCATCTTGTTTACAGCGCCCCCATCGGTAGTTAAAATCGCGAATTGAAGTACACTGACAGTCAATTGTTTGGAACCACTTTAAAACTGTCACGGATTTGGTGACTTTCATGCGTTTCATAATTATAATATACCTACAGGGTGACCCAACGACCACAAAACAGACAGATTTTCGGGCGCTTTAACTCATTTGTTTGTATACTGTGATATTTACTATGAGAGATATAAGCCCCGTCATGGGTTCGGCAACTTCGATCCAGCCTCCTGGAAGGGGCTGTAACCCTCCAAAAAAACTGAAATCAGCATTATCTTGGAAAATTTTCATCGAATCAAAGAAAAATGATAACACCGCTGTAAAGACAATTAAATCAGCTTTAAAATGATGTATCACTCGACAACAATTGTTGTTCACAATTTTCGAAGGGGCTGCCACCCTGACTACGAGGGTGGAACTTCACGGTTAAATTACCAGCAGTTGAACGTTCCCCTTGAAAACAAAGTTCACCTGTCTAAGCTTATTTCGGAATAATGATGGCAAATCGCCAAAACTTTGTCTGCTTCGTTTTCGTTGGGCCACCCTGTATTTCTCTACTGTGTCACACTTTAGTGAAATATCCCCTCCAAAAGTAGCAGAGAGATCTAAACGACTTCTCAGTTGCTGGTCTTTGCCTTAGTTACTTTTTCAATCTTCCATTGGCTCGTAGCTATGCTATACGTCTTGGAGTGGAAAAATGATGAATATATTGCCTTTCCATTTTCCAAGATCGAAATTGGAAATAGGCGCCTACTTATAATAAGCTACACGACTTTTCTTCATTAGAGTGAGCAATGGAAACATTTTATTGTGTTGACGCGAAGTTAGAAGTCGTCGCCGCCAGTTGTGTCGATGAGGTACGTTATGTGCAGAAGTTATGTGGAATGGACAAGTTTCATGTCAAGAAAATCTTCCAACACAGTGCACTCACGTGTCTTTCTAGGAAAGTTCTCTCAAAAACACTGGAGCCACTGGGCGGTGGGCATTGTCACTTCGTTTTCTTTGGTACTGCCGATTCGGCTCCATTTTATTCAGCGGCCGCCACTATCCAACATAAGCGAAGAGCCCACTAACCGGCCAACCAGTCAAGACGATGTCAGATATCAACCGCATCAAATTTCCACCCCAAAGAGACTCACTTCAGTCTCGTATTTACGGCGCAAAAACCCGATAATTTCGACTTTCGCGCACAAGGTGATCTACCGAGAGTCTCTCCTTCCCTGTCAGAATTTTTCCCGTTGGGATAAATTTTCAGGGAAAAACAATTTCGTAACAATTTTTCCTGTTGAAATACTGTTTTCAATTAGTTTATTTAACGTCGGCCTATTTCCGCAACGAGGCCTAACACCGACGCCGGTGAATGCTTTCCTCCACTATACCGGAAATTTTGCCGAACCCAGGGTAGGGATTTTTAACGACCACCAACATTGCATTTGGTCGGCACCATCGTTCGTATTTGACGTGCTATGCGACACACGGCGCGTCTTGCATTCAGCAAGCATTCCAACTAAACCAAGAAGCTTGTTTTCGAGGCGAAAATTCATCCCCGGCGGAGATCGAACCCGCCACCTCTGGAGTGGTAGTCGAACGCGCTAACTACCACACCACAAGCTCCTCTCCTGTAGAAATCAAAGGACACCAGAATTTTCGATATCTTGCAGTGTACAGAGTGTTTAAAAAAAGTTTCAAATTTTCTTGACATCCTGTTTTCAAATATTGGAAATGATGCGGTATTCACTTTTAAGTCCGAATAATCTTATTCTATCTGTGATTATGATCACATATAGGTGTTTATTTCCAAACTTCCCACAGGTGTTTTGCGACCAAATTGTTTTTTAGGAAAACGCCGATGCAGGTCGATTTATATTTCAAGGCGGATCTCTGGGACACGTATTGCCGAATTTTCATTTTCAAACCCTTCGCCCCCACCTACCCTACTTCAAAATTTTGAATAGCATCACCTATCTTATAATACATCAAATTGAAGGTGACGAAATTCTATTTCTGTGAAACATTAAAAAAAATCAAACCCATCTCACATTACCTCTAAAGTAGGGTGGGATGGGGACGAAGTGGTTGAAAATAAGTTGCTAGAAAATCGATCCTCAAATATCGGAGGTTACTAGGAGGAGAGCTATTCTTCAATAACCAACGACAGAATTTTGAGAAGGATTCTGGGAGTGGTCTAAAACAAATTTTGAATTGTTTGTCAAAATGAGAGTTTCAATACTTTCAATCTGGTATATCACAAAAGAGGTTATGCTATTCAAAATTTAAAAAAATGGTAGGGTAGGGGCGAAGGAGTCGGAGATAGAAATTTGGCAATATGTGTCCCAGGTGTCCCACTTGAAATGAAAATCGACCTATTTCGGCCTTCGCCTGCAAAAAAATTCGTGCCAAAAAATTTGAGGTGATAAGTTTGAAAATGAACACCCTATAATATGATCATAATCAAATAACAAATCATATGTTTTGTACTTGAAAGAACAAACTACATTATTTTCAATATTTCAGACTTTAGAATATTTATATTTTAGAATTTTTATTTTTTATTTTCCAAGTTTTATTGAAACACTGTACAGAGTGTTTCCAAAATTGTGATACAAACTTCTAGGGAAGATTCCCCATCAAAAATGGACCAGGAAAAAATATACCTTTGGTGTCCTAAAATGCTTCGTAGAAAACTTACAGGGTGAGTTGAATCTTCAAAATCGATTTTTTGACATAACTTTAGAACCGTTCAACTGATTTTATTCAAATTTGGAACAAAGTCATCCAGAATAGGTCTCTATCAAATAATAGCATCGTGTTTAGAAAAAAAAAATCAGGAGCGTAGATAATGGGGGTTGTTGTCATATTCCCCCCCCTATTTTTTACCCCTTAGCTATTTTCCCAAATTGTTCTAACTTTTGAATTTTTCCTCCAATTTAGAAAGAAAAGTGACTCTTGCAAAATTTTGATTAGATGCTTCATTTTCGAGATATTTGGGTTTGAAACTTTGAAAAACATTTCGAAATCGCCACTTTCAATGAGCCCATTTATTTTTCTCTAAAAACTTCTCGTTTCTTAGAAAAAATAGTGGTTTATCAACTTAGAAATTCTAGAGAACCTATTTCTGCTGAGAAATCGTGAGTTTTTCTGGATTCTAATTTTTCAAAGTTTTTTCAAGTTTCAAATCCAGATAACTCAAAAACAAAGCCTCTAATCAAAATTTTGCAGAAGTAACTTTTTTCCCTAAATTGAACGCAGAATCCAAAAATAACAACAATTTGAAAAAATAGCCAGGGGTGTGAAACATATGGGGGAAAAAATGAGGACACCCCTCATTATCTACACCCCTGAACTTTTTTTTCAACACGTTACTATAATTCGATAGAAACTTATTTCGGCTGAATTTGTTGAGAATTTGAACATAATCGGTTAAACGGTTCAAAACTTATTTCAAAAAATCAGTTCAAAAAAAGTCAACTTGAACACCCTGTAACTTTTCAACAGAACATTTTGGGACATCAAAGGTATATTTTTTTCTGGTTCATTTTTGAGAGGGGATCTCCCCTAGAAGTCTGTCACATCATTTTGGAAACACCCTGTATACTGCAAGAAATAGAGAATTTTGTGTCCAAATTTGAATTTTAGGGGGAAAATTGCTACGGAAATTGTTTTTTTCTGCCAATTAATTCCAACGGAGAAAATTCTCGGTGAATAACCCTGTACCCCAGCTGTCACATAACCATCACACAATCATCTTCCTAGTAAGATACCGCTCTACCTACACAACTGGTTGCGACGACCTTAGCTCCGTACCAACACAACAAATTGTTTTCTTAGCTTACTCCAATGCAATTTTTCACTTGGATATTTACTTAATGAAATAAAAATCTTGTGCTGTCAGAATGGCGACATTCCGAAGCGATTTTTTTTGTCCACACCATTAACAAAATAGAACACAAAACATTATTTTTCCCTCCAATTTTCTCAATCAGAAACAGTCAGGTTTACTTTAGAGGACACTTGACATTGGTAGGTTAAGGATGGTTTTCAAAATGGTCAATAGACCGTTACAATTTTATCTGTTCAGTTTCGGCAATGGTGGCCAGACCTCCACGATTTAGTGTTGACAGGTAAAACAAAGGTCGTGAGTGACAGCCAGTATGTAAATCGTGTGGAATGTGCTGGGTAACGTCTTTTGGAGCGGTGTGCTTCGCCCTGTTTAATTCTTACCAAATTCTCAACCCCTAAATTATAATAGTAAAATTATATTGGTTCGTATTTGGGTTTGTCTTCAAATCAAGCATTCCAATACTTGAACCTTTATAATGAATTTTGGCTTCGGGTGGGCCACCGACCTTCGTGGATACAAAAAAATTATAACACGACACAGAACACAACTAAGCCATTGTCAAACCAAAAAAAGACAAAAAAAAAAGTTCAAATCACTGTTGGGATCGACGAAGTATGTAGCCACTGCTGAACCCTAACAGCTCAGATGAAATTAAAAAGATATATTGAAAATAGATGCGGAAGTGGAAACAATGCACAATGCATTCAATAAATGACACATGAAACGTACAACTTGCTTATCTGTATTAACCCGACACCGGACGTATAAGTCGACACGTCACATGGCGATCCTATGCCAATGAACCTGCAAGAGGTTAAAGTATGAAAGATACAAAAATGGAAGAAGAGCAGCAGCCACACCGGAGGTGCAGCATATGGAGGAGAGAAGTTTTTTAAAATTACTGACGGCCACAGCACCCCTTAAGTTGCAAATGAGAAATTCGCTCCGACTACGTCACACCCAACTGCACAAGCGAGGAGATGAACAAAATTCCACGACGACCATGCATGCACCAGCCGGCACCTGTACCATCTGAACAAGTTGATAGCTAACTGCAATTCAAAATTAAAAAAAAAGAACATCCGGTACATACCAAGTTTGCGGAAGATATTTGCAGTCGATATCTAAAATTGAGCGACATTCCCATAACTTTTGTGAAGCAGTTTATTCCATTTTCATGCATCGAATGTATCTACCGCCGCGGAAAAACCTCTTTCCTAGCTGCGCATCACAATCCAATATTAATACGTTATTCGTCTCAAGGGTGCGATACATTGTGGAGTTTGCAAAGTGAAAACGAGTCCTTCAAATGTATACGGCGTTCATATTGCTTCACACGGTTAGAATTTTATCATCTCTAAGGTAAATCTTGTTTTTTTTTTATTTGTGTGTGCTTAACAAACAAAGAGGCGCGCGAAATCTTTAAAGGCAAATAGGAAATCGTATCGATATCCCGACATAATCTCAAAGGATAACGCCGCGTGCCAGCCGCAATGCCCTGTGTAAACCTGCCGGAGGGCCGTAAGGACGATGGGAACCAGGTGGATACTAAACCGAGTGTTGCTCTAGCAAACGGTCTGCGAAATTGCGGGCATTGGTTTTGGTGAGCCAATAATATGGCCCCATAAAAATGTAACAAGATTGAAGCTTCACGGTTTGTTTAGGCATCATGGACGCCAACACCAGCACAATCATAAACGCACAATAGCGCAAAACTCTCAATTTTTCGACAAACAGTGAATTTTCAGCGTCACTGAAGATCGCTATACCCAATCGTCATCAGAGAACTCAAAACCACTAGAGCAGAACTTGAAATCTTAAGTTGAGTGGAATAGCCCCTGGCTAGACTTAGCCTTTCAATAAAGTCGTTATATTATTGGTATTATTATTAATATTATTATTATCATTATAATTATAAATAATCAGTGAAATCATCAAGGAGAATATTCTGTTGAAGTTTTATGCCCGTATTCATAGTCGTTGTCAAGTGCACCTTGTTCAAGTATCACTTTTTCTCGAGCTGTAACTCAAGTACGATTTCTCTTCCATGAACATATTTTTGGCTATTCCCATGCAATGGTATTCCTCGAGGAAAGCCGAGATTATGTCAATGGAACAGAATTCGTATTCGAGTTACAGCTTGATTGAAAGTGGTACTAGAACAAGGTGCACTTGACAACGACTAAGAATACGGGCATTAGACAATTCGATGTACCTAGGTACTGCACTGCATAATTATTTTCACAGAAACCATTCCGATGAATATTTCTGTTTTTGGTCAAGTTTTGCTTGCCAGAAAGGTCATTGAAGTCGGTGATGGGGCATTGGATGTGCGTATGGTCCAAACAGCATCTTTTTTTCCCACGACTGACTGTTCAACTGTTCCTGTTTGGATATAGTTCTCCGCAAACCACCCAGCAAGCGACAAAGAAAGCAACAAAAAGAAAAGAACTATTTTGAGGTCATAGCCACTGTCACTGACTATTCACAAGATATCACACTGACGGCGGACAACAGCTGATTGGCCGGCTGGGTTTGACAGTGTTGGCACGTAGGTATGATTATTCCGTGACTTTGTTCAAATAAGTGCGCAAGCGCCACACGGTCAAAAATTAGGATGAAATCCACTAAATGCTGGAAACTGGAACTAATTCGGTTCATTCGAGAAGCCGGCTCAGTCGCAATGACCTATTTCTCCATACTACCAACCGTGTTATAGTTTTGTTATTGCATAAACAAATTAATAATTCAGAACGGTAATTAATAGAGTTCATAGTCTCTAACTCTGTAACTGTTATTGCTGTGTACATACAACTCCCCTGTTGCATTACTGTCCCCGCAAAACTGCGGGATTCACTTAAACTGCGGGCAATAAAGTTCAGCTCTGTGCTCGTAATACACAGAAGATTTACGATCCTTGTCGGAATATTAAAATATTACTGCAAAGTGCAAACTTGAACGTGCAGTGTGTACATGCTGGCGCTTTGCATTTTATTCCACTGGAATTCCCAAGACCAAACAATTTTTTTTTCATTGTCTCCACTTCACTATTCACTGTTCGAACTACAATAAAAACGTCATCGGTTCAGTCTTGCTGCCTAGATACGAGAGATTGCGATTTTGGTGAAGTACCTAGTGCTTGCATTCAATGCAAATTAGTTTGAAACGTAGTTTTTGAGCTCACTTCCAAGTCTTGCCGTACGGAGTAGCGAAGCCAAAGACCATTTGTAGCCACTTCACCGTGATTTTTCGGTATGCTCTTTCTGGGCAGCTTCTTCTCGGTAGCTTAATTTTCCATATCTTTCAAGGGGGTGAAATATCGAGTTCGTTTTTGAAATAAAACTTCTATTCTCGCGCCTAGATCACAACACACAACTAACGCAGAACCACACATGGGAGTGAAATTGGTTCATAGCATCAGTGGTTGTAACGAACGCCTGTAACGTTGTCTTGTCTAACCTTGGGGCGACCAGCGTCGTCCCAGGAAATGGAAGAATAAGCTGTTGCGGTGTTCGCCACTTTCGGTTCTATTTTATACTAATCGCCGACACTGGACTGCTCTTCGTGTTGTCATACTGTTGGCCCCACAGGAATGGTTCTTGACTTGGCTTGATGAATAGATTCGAGCGGATGTATTTCATTAGAGGGATAGGGAGGTATATTCAGGGCCGGGCCTAGCAGGCGTGCGGTGCGTTTCGGCGCGCAGGCGGGTATGGCAGGCGGCAAGTCATAGAGGCGGTAATATAATAATAAAGTTGAATTTCGAAGAATTATTTTCATTCCCGCATTTGGTGGGGCTCTCCACTGATGGTGAGGGGGGCGCCAATTTTTCAGTGGCACGCAGGCGGCAAATAGGCCAGGCCCGGCCCTGGGTATATTCTTCAACAGACGTTTACAATTCAAAAATAAAATCGGATGCCGCACACCCAAATGTAGACACAACTTTCAGGTACCTAAGTACCTATCAAGCAGGAAAGCAGAGGTGGATGATTAAAGCTCAGAGGGGGAAAAGAATTTCCGACAATTGAGGCTGAACCAGTTGCTCAATGTTCTAGATGTCAGCTGATCGTATAGCGATGATATTATACTGGTTTGATAATCAAATTCTTATGTTTGAAAATTGATTTTTGACATTATTCATCGTTAATTTTTTGAATGGTTTGATTTCACCTCAATTAAATGTGACTTTCTAAATATAAGTACGGTGGAGAGCACATAACTGGAAATACTCATATCAATTCTGTCAATATTTTAATTTAACCCACGGCCTTATTTTAATTGGAGAATATGATATCGTAGAAACTCTAGAACCACGTAGTTACCTCAAATCACATTCACAAGGTACCTACCTACATACCTATGTAAATACCTATGTATTTTATATTTTTTCAATTAAAATTGATACCTGATCGAGTTTTCCAAACGACATTCTTATACTTTGTGGAGATTTTTAGATTGCCATGCTGTGCCTGCCAGAGCACAGTTTCCACCGTGCTGAATTATAACGGGGAAAATCGTACAGTAAGAAAATCCGCCACGATGTCACATTCGCATAATTATTAGTAGAGAATATTATTGATGAAAATAGATATTTATTGTATTAGGGGTATGAGTGAGACTTCATGTGACGGAGAATAGGAGTTTAAGCGCCGAGCGCAGCGAGAAAAAAACAGAAGAAGTCTAATCGTGAAAAAATCATGTCGAAAGTATTCTGTCCTTTGAGTGACTCATGATAATGATAATATTAAGATTGATAATAAGAAAAACAAGATGATACAAACCGTTAGGGAGCGGAGCGGAAGTACGAAAAGAACACCTCTTCGAACGTTGTTTGCTGATTCATATCTATAGAAGTTTCACTTCTTCCGAGGGTGACTATGGTCACGCACCCACGTTTTTTTGCTAATCGAATCTTACCTATTTAGCTATTTCGGCTCGACACCTGTTGCACTCAATTTAGGTACGATCGGTGACCCATAAGCAATTTATATGCATATCTTGAGTTCGTCTGATTGGAAAATCTCTAAAAAAGTCCAGCATTTCGCTTAAAGATCCGTCAAGTTATCGAAAATGTCCTGCGCCAGATTGTACGGTTTTGTTATCCACCCTCAGTCAAAATCTCTAGCCAATATCGTAGTAGTCTTCCATATCTTCCAAAAAATTTAAAATATCGACCTCGTATTTTTTCTAATTCAACCCTCGGTACTTGACCCCTGCTCTACTAAATGACAATGGTGAATAAAACAGTTGATAACGGTCCAGTGGAAGATTTCACATGTGTTATAATATAATAAGTGCTATACCTACCTGAATGCCAGCAACAGATTTTCATGGCATTTTATAATATATGGAAGTCAGTCATTTCAATGTGTCTACTACGTCCGGTTTTGATCCAGGAGTCCAGGAGGCTGAAGACGGTGAGCGGGTCATTTCCGAGAAGGAGTGTCTTGCTGTCATTTATGCAATTGCAAAGCTGCGTCCTTACGCGGAAGGAACACAGTTCACTGTTGTAACGGACCACTTCAGTGGTTGAATTGTTGAACTCATTGAAAAACCTGATCGGTTGATTAACCAGCTGGAGCGTTCGTTTGCAAAGGGTTCAACTCGTATACAGAAGAGGCAAGGATACCGTTGCCGTTGTGTCGGATGCTCTGAGCCTCGCTGTTTCAAAAGTGTAATTTTGAGTTGCCTGATAAAATGCTGATTCTTTGAGACTTGAACCAGTGGTAGATGGCCTTGTTGAATTTAGGTGGTGTGCTCTCCAAACTGTATTATTTTCCCGTCATGAATCGTACCAATACTACATTACGATGGGTCCTAATAAGACTAGCTTTATTCGCAGAGCCGGATGTGAAGTAACGTTTCTCGCAGGGCATCTTTGTAACTAGCGCTATTGAAAAGAGGTCGTTGTAACTGGCGCATCTCAAATGAACGCATGTGAACTGGCGCAACTTCTATTCGCGTACATAGAAGTTGCGCCAGTTCACTTGCGTTCATTTGAGATGCGCCAGTTACAACGACCTCTTTTCAATAGCGCTAGTTACAAAGATGCCCTGCGAGAAACGTTACTTCACATCCGGCTCTGCGAATAAAGCTAGTCTTATTAGGACCTATCGATTAGTCCATCAAGTGAGTGTCCAACGATTGCGCGTAGGTAATTATGTTTTACCTAGGTATGTTTAATTTTGTTGGGCTCCCTCACAGCACTGCCAAAAAAAAACTGAATTTTTCAGAACGAACAGTCTGTGCGAACAGGACAGTTTTTCATTTCCACAGCAAATAAAATTCATATAAGCTTATTGAGTATACTCAATTATCCCAATGGATATCTTCCTCACCAAAGTATAGCAAACAGTTTTGCTTCCGCGACAAATTGTTGAGTAATCATAATAAAAACAGATCTACTACCACAACAATCTAGATTGGTTTTCACCTTAGACTCGTACAAAAAACTTCTTTGTAGTGAAGCATAATATTTGTGGAATGAAACGCGACTTTTTATCCTGCTAGTGAGTCAACGAGTCTCATTGGCATTACGATCCCCATTGACTTTATCATGTGCAAGTGAATGGTGTGAAATTGTGAAAGCGTTGAGTGTAAAAGTAAGTGTAATGTTGGTCCTTTACCCGTTCCTTTAGGTTAATGAAAGGCACTCATAATACCAACTACTTGTGTGTATTTATGCTTCACTTGCAACCCACTATATTGCGTTCTGAGACTGGTGTACTAACTGTTTTAATGTATACTAAGAGTGTTCGCTCAAGCGCTTGAAACTTAAGTTATATTAAACGCTGAGATATCCCTTCTACATAAGTAATTAGAGTGCCTAATTCATGAATAACATTCCAGGTTATCCTTCTGCTAGTAGTAGTTTTAGTAGGTAGATAATAGTATATTACATACCGAGGTGGAAAGTGTCTCATTATAACCAAAAGATCCAATATATCACCAAGGCGTGCCGAGGTGAGATAGAATCTCGTAGGCTGTAATGACGCTTTAGTCCGTGGTATGTATATGACTTTATTCACAATGATCCAGTTTGAATGCAAATAATTGGCTTGATTTGAAGTTTTTTACGTCAAAAGTTTTTATCAGGTAGGCTTAGGCAACCTTTTCAAACGACGCATCTATCAACACTCCGCGCTCCGCGACAAGTGTTTAGACCAAATCACCTCTCTTCATACGTCACTTTTGGCCCGTGGTCCAAAAGTGACATTATTTTCCAACCTGTAAGGAATCATTTACTTCCCAAATTTTTAAAAGTTAGGAATGTATCGATTGTTAACTTATTGTGAATAAAATGAGATGTTGATTTCAGTTATGTGCCTAGGTCATGCAGCCTAACCTGGAACTGGACTCATAATATCGTACATTGCCATAGTTCCAGTAGAAGGCTGACGTGACAGCTAGCTAGCAGATCATTGCAAAAAAAATTCGAAGTTACAGCCGTCAGATTTTGTTCTTTGTGTTCAATTTATTCGGTTGCCCTTGAGAGTAGAAAATAGATGGGTTGTTATTATCCTTATAGCTCTGATAATCAAAGGCGTTGTGTGTAATAATCAACAGTAATATCACAAGTGCTTGGATTTTCACGATAATTTTAGACAGGCTATCGCGAGTGCTGGTTGTAGCGATAAATGCCCGACTCCGTAGGAGAAGGGCATTTATCTAGGGACAACCAGCCCGAGGGAAACGCCTAGCCAAAATTATCTGGGAAAATCTCGAGCACGAGTGATATTTTGGTGCTTATTACAAAAAAGAAGTCCGAAGTGACAGCTGTCAGATTTTGTTGTTTACATCAATTTTATTCCGTTGCTATTGACAGTGGGATTTAGATAAGTGAATATTATCTTTTTAGGTCTATTAATCAAGGGTGTTGTGTGTAATAATCAACAGTAATATCACAAGTGCTTAGATTTTCACGATAATTTTGGTCAGGCGATCGCGAGTGCTGATTGTAGCGATAAATGCCCGACTCCGTAGGAGGAGGGCATTTATCCAGGGACAATCAGCCCGAGGAAAACGCCTGGCCAAAATTATCTGGGAAAATCTCGAGCACGAGTGATATTTTGAAGATTATTACATAAAAGAAGTCCGAAGTGACAGCTGTCAGATTTTGTTGTTTACATGAATTTTATTCCGTTGCTATTGACAGTGGGATTTAGATAAGTGAATATTATCCTTGTAGGTCTAATAATCAAGGGCGTTGTATGTAATAATCAGTATAACTTGAAGACCTCTTTGACCTGGTTGCTCACTACGAGTTCAACTTCAAACTCTATTTGGTCACTGTGAAAATAATCGTTGCAAAATCAAATCTATGACCGATTTTGCTAAAATTTTGCACCTATAGTTTTTAGTTTTTGGATACATACCCACTGCCCATATTAGGTAGATAATATTACCTTTGGAATTGTCCAGTAGTGTAGTACTGGGAAGGGGTGCCTCGTTTTCATACCTTTTTTTCTACGTTTTAAAGTGTTTTCCTCGGTGTTCTCCAAACATTCAACTACATCAAGTACAAATATCTAATGGAGGGTATCTCTTGATGAAATGTTACAAAAGTAGGTGTTTTTTCCCTTGAATTGTACAAGAAATAAAAAATGTATCAATTTTCCAAAATATCCATTGGCGTAGAAAATTATATGAGGGAAACGGGGCAACCTCCCAGTATCCGGGACTGTCACACAAACTTGATGGCTATCCGGTTGTATATCAAGAAGAAATCCATGCTTACCTGCAACAAAGAAGAAAAAATAAATTAGTTTTTATTTTCACCTCGTTTTTACCATACATTTGAGAATATTAAGAGATTATGCAAAAATGGTGGCTTTTCATGGAAAGATATTAAGTAAACGTATTATGTAGTATGAGCTTAATAAACGATTCCACCACAATGTTTTTTTTCATCCCTTGTGATTTTTCAAATGATACCCCTTTTTGAAATAGCTGATATTAGGCACAGAGGTATCAACTAGACTTCTCATGTCTAGCTTATTATTGTAGTTGTTTGTCCCTATTTTGGCAACATTTTTTTATTCGGGTCCCCCAAGGCTATGAGTTACCCATTTAAGTCTAAGTTCTTCGGAAAAATCCTTCAACTAAGACTAATTGTTGTGACGGACAGACAGACGAAACACGGACGGACAAGGCAAAGACATGAGCGCCCTTCTGTTTGGAGAGTGAAGATGTTAGGTATTTGGCCCCAAAATAAGGTAGAACCTTGGACGAAGGTCGAAGGAAAGAGAAGGTCACGTTTAAAAAAATATTTACCCAGCTTTGAACTATTCCCATTCACGAATACTGTTTGCATGTTTGTTTATTTGGTTGTTCTGAATTTGCTGAAATGGACAGGTGAACAAACTACAAGCCAACTTGGGAGTTGTGGGCTTGGGCAACATAAGCACCTACTTTTCAAATATTTAGATTTTTTATAGTTTCAATATTTTTGCACCTAACAAAAAAATTATTTTGTAATCATAATCGAGTGTAATTACAGATTTTTTTTTATTTCTTATTTGTTCATTTTTAAAAAAATATATGATTTTTTTTTCAAGATTGAAATTTTTGGGGTCGTAGGAAAAATAGTGTACACAAACTTGTTGAAAAGTGTATTTCTTGTACTCGTGGGGTTTCCGCACTCACCGTAAGCGGCTCGTGCTAAACTTGCCACTCGTGAGAAATATATCACTTTCCACACTAGTTATGTAATGTACAATTTCGCATTACCTTATTCCCAGTAAGATGTTTCAGTTAAGCTTACGACCCTATTCCGATTGCTAATTGCCTACCGATCCATTTTTCTCAGTTCAGTAATAAACCAACAGAATCTGATGATAAAATATAACTCTCCGATCATTTTTTCTCCAGAATCTGATGAGATGAGGACTTTCCAAATACTTCGCACTTGGCGAAGCACAGTTTCAAATTTTTCAGTCTCTTGTGAGTGGGCGCGGTAACAATCGACGTCTCTCCTCCTATCACGATGAAAAAATTTCATTATTTGTATTCGCGCCATCACGGCAGGCCTGGCACGGCATTTTTGAGAGAGAAATTGGCGCCGAAACGTGAAATCGGTTGTGACATTTTTACGCTTCGATCAGTGGCAAGTCAGGCGACATCAGCCACGGCCGTGACGAGGGTTTCTCCGGGACGGAAACCGGCCATTAATGTTGCAGATTAAAATCGCGACTAACGGACCCCGTGAATTTTTAATTTTCAAGATTGCATGTCGTGTACTTCTCCCTCGGTGGTATAAACGATTGAAGCTGACATCGGGGAATTTTTTTAACGCCTTCCAAATTAAATTGAAACGGGATAGGAATACGTCGCGTGACGTCACTCTGACCAAATATTAGTTAGCGAATGTATGTATGTATACACATGGCGCACAAAAGTTAATTAACCATGAAACAGCCAAGTTTGAAATTAATATCTATGTTCGCAATAGGGGGCGCGCGGGGTATAACTTCATATTATCCCGGCGTTCCCCTATTCACTGGTGATGCCCGTCTCATCCTTTGGCCTCCCTTAACGAGGTAATCCAGTATTATTCAAGATTCGCGTGATGGTAACCGCTAAACTACTGGAGGATCCTTGTTTACGCATCACATAAATATTAAAGTCGCTTTAACTCCTCCTTTTGCATATTGCATATGTGTGTGTGTGTGTTTGTGCGGAAACTGGAAAGAGGTGGATATATAGGCACGAGGGGTGGGAGTGTAATCTGTGCCGTAATTCACCCAAGCGTGCAGACTTTTGACAAAACCAAACAAATAAACGTCGTGCAATTTATGGGCTTGAAATGTTAAAAGGTTGAACATTCCATAGAGCTTTGCACCTAGGCGCGCTTATCGCCAGTTTTATACCTCCCATAGTAATAGGCAGTCCGTAAAGAATTGAAAGCGTCTGGGCCATTGTATATACTGCAAGTTTTCAAATCAAACATTGTTCCACAGAGTGTGTCAGAGGTGGGATTTTTGTACAAAAACTGGCTGAAACGACATAGGGTGCTGATGCTGATACTCTATGTAAACTGCTCGTCACTCGAAATGACTCGAATCACCAACCTAGTATCTATAATGTATTGTATTAAGTAGTATCTGAAAGGTTTATTGTGAAACTGACAGCATAGAAATGTAATAAATAATTCAAAAGGTGATAACCCGCGGCTGACTAAATCAGCAGGGTTTTGTTGTGAAATCAATTATTTGAAATCGTGAAACTTTGAATTTCTCCCACTCTATCGACAAGAAAAGTTTTGCACCGATTGGGTGGTGCTTTAATCCATGTCACCGTGATAAATGAACCACACCAAAAATAGAATTTGGAGGTTTAAAGGCGCAGTGAGGATTTCACCTTCTCAAAGACTTGACAGAGTAATACTACCGCTTCGCACAATTCCAAGCGAGGAAGTGTTAGTTCATGCAGTGGTGCTACTCATGAATTGGCAATAAGAAGGATAACTGAAAGTTCATTACTGGAGTCCACAGAGCAAAGATAAATACACGCATCATAGGCCTTTTCACTTGCGTCACCAAACCCGTGTGTTTCAGTGAGTACAGAGTTCACCGTTAGTACATGGCAAGAAATTTTGAGGGCATTCAACTTTAGTAACTCTTCTTGAAATTGCAACCGAATTGATTGCATAATTATGTTCTCGAATGACTTCATCCTATAACCGACCTGATGCTCCCATAAAGCCTGCATCAATGATTTGGCTTCAACAACAACTGATCCTCAAAATACCTAGAGAACCAAATATTGACGAAATGGTAGACAACATTTTGCGTTTTGTTAGTTTTGACGGAGGAATTGCTAGCTCTTGTCGTAATGAATGGTATCTTGATGAATGTTCCAGGTGATTCCCAAAGTTTTACACCTTCCATGCTCACCGGAATTCAGAAGAAGCAGATTTGAAGCTTAACCATTTTCGCTCGAAAGATTTCCAAGGATCAATTGGAACGAATTCTCTCAACCCAAATTAAGTCGATTGCAAGACCGGCTGACCAAAACCTCATTGTGCATTCGGATTAATGATTCGATTGTATCAGAGCCTGTAAGAAGATCGTCGACATAAAAATCAACTTTATATGTTTGAGGCAACCGAGTGAGATCTTCAGTATTGCATGACAATTGCTGAAGACATTTTGTTGTCAAGTGCGGAGCACTGGCAGTACCGTATGTCAATGTGTTCAACTGATTTATAATTAATGAATTTCTGGGTGTCGACTTCTGATTTCAGAGGCAAGTCCTTCTTTATGCAGCGAATCAGTCTAGAGATTCAAAGGGGTAATTCAGCCAGTATTTTGGGGATCTACCAATCTACCTAGTCATCACAGGGTACTGAGCTATTATTCATAATGACTGATTGATGAGTGATGAGGCATCAGGCTCTGACAGTAACATCCCTTAATATGTGGGTAGGTACAATATAATATTAACTATAAATAAAGGCTCAACAGAATTGCTAAATATGGCAATATGTATTTGCGTGGCGTGCTGATCATTGGATTATCCCGGTATGGTCTGATGATCAGCAAAACCATTAATACTGATTTAAAAACATGCTTCTGTTTTTGAATTAGAAAAAATTCGTCTCTCCGTGATGAATATTTTTCGCTGATGTAATTTTTATCGCACCTGGAAACATCCCGCGACCGATTTTTTACGAGCCCTATCCTGCTCTGACAAATGCCTCGAATATTTTTAATTTACTCACCCGGTCCCGGTTTTATTGCCCCAGTTAATTTTATTTGCCCATAAATCGCGCCAAGTATGAAAAAGATAGCAGCAGCAATGGGCGAAAGTGTGTGTGTGCGCACCACTTAATAACTGTCTGGAAGTGCTTATTGTGCCATTGTTTCGGGACCTGAGGAAGAATAGATAAAATTACAACAGGGAGGCGCCTTGTTGGTAGCCCACAGGTAGGTATATATTTGCTGGAGGAATACCGCTGACAGCAGTTTTCCTTACATTTTTTCGTTGTAATGTATTGATCTGAATCATTATTTGATGCAAACAAACCAGACACTTAACATTTTACAAGAAAACCATGAAAAAAGTTCACGAACACTCGATTTTTTGGCTTTTGGCTTTGGTCTATTCTGTAACAATACCGTTCAAATTTCAACGGAGTGAACTAGGAAGTTTCTATTGGCTTTCGGGCCTGCTTCGGACTGTTCAATGTAAATTTACTGGTCAACACCGTTAAAAAAACCTTGAATGTTCAATGGGACGTAGATAGGAGCCTCCAATCTAAAAGGAGATATCACGATTAAATGATATTTTGAACGGTTTTCAACATTCAGCAAGCCCGAACCGCCAATCGAAACTTCCCATTCAACCCGTTAAAATTCCAATGGCATCATTTACAAAATACAAAATAGACCGTTGTCATACATACTCAGATACTGTCCTGTGGTTATTGTTATCTTTTGTTGATAAAGTTGCTTATGGTTTAGTGATTTTATATTTGGTGTAAAGCTCTCTTTTGAAATGAAAGGCAAGTAAATCACTGATTTGATACCTATAATTAAGGTGGCAGGTGTTCAGAATTTATTGGCACAAATTATTGTGAAATCCGAGTCGCACTATAATAAAATGGTGTATGATCTTTATCATAGATGTTCAGATGTTGTAACCCAATTACAGTCTAATGTCAAATTTAATCTATTTTCACGAAGAAAGTTACATGGGCGTTTCCTACCTGTGAAGGTGCGTCAAGTTGGCTTTGCTTTACTTCTCTATGCGGTTAACCCTTACAGATTAGCTAAGCATTAGTTGGTGCGTTAAGATGTAAACCCAGAAAATATTAGAAGTGAGACTCAGACGCGCGAAAAAAAAAGGGGTTGAATCATCAGTGAGATATTGCGAAATGAACAAAAAGACATATCAACGTGACGTCAGGAGCTCACGAGAGAACGCTCTGGCTTCAAAAAAAACGCGATAAGATGGCACCATGAACCACAGGTAGTTCCCGACAGGACGGACTTGACGCGACCCGTCTGGAAAGATGTTCGCTCGTCAAAGAATTAGTCCGGAACCTGGCTACCAAACAACGTGATGCGATAGTGATAAGAGCGGAATTTGCCGAATTTGCGGAAATTAGGAAGTGAATAGCGCGAGAGATTCCCCCACACAAAACCCTGAAAAGCCAAGTCAGTTCTCTCTCTCGGAATTCTCTCGGAATAAATCTCTTGGAAGAGCTTTAACCAGCAAAGGCCCAAAGAGTTGATTCATGTCAATAATACTTGTAAACAAACCATTAACCTTTTATCTAGTTGAAATGAAACTGACGACATTATAACAATAATAATGTCCGACAAAGCTGGGAATTATTGCGATTGTGAACATTTCAATGCTAACTCTTTCGACTGATAACTCTTTGCCAGGGTAACTCCATAAATAATGAATTTTCCATGTTGTTGGAATTTAATTTAACGTGTGTGAAGTACTGCTGAAAAAGGCGATAATTTACTACGGAGATCAAGTTGTGTTGGTTACTGATTTAGCTCAATTAAGCGGTGAAATCAATAATCAGACCATAAGACTCACCGAGAGCAAAACACTCATGTTTGTCAAATTTTATCAGATCAAATCGAGGATTAAATAAAGGTCATTAGTGGCAATTCTATAGAATTGCAAGGCCCTTCGAAATTTCCTTTAAAATAAGTTTGTTATTCTGTATGCACCCAATCCTGTTGATTTTTCACCAGGCCGTTGAAATAGTCCCCTTAAATATTTATAAGATTTCAAAGGGATGTCCGCAGGTACCCTTAAAAAGTGACGGCTACATGAAAAGTTTACATTTCAAAAGAAAAAAATGGCGTTTTGCTGCTTTCTTACACTTGTGGGTGCAAAGGGAAAATGATAGCATAAGGCGCAGGTGAAAATTCCTCTGAGATGCATTTCTTTTGTATTAAAATCTTTTGAATGTAGAGAAAAACATCTCCCAAAAAACATCTCAGGAAAAAACGTCCCCCACAAAATGTCCCCTAGAAACTACGTCCCCGAAAAAAGATATTCTTGGAAAAAAATCCCCTACAACACGTCCCCGATAAACCATCTTCCATAATACCTCCCTTGGAAATTATGTTGACAATTCCCGGGAAGAAACGTCTTCAGGAAAAGGTGTTTCAGCAAAAATACGTCCTCCTTCTGGCTTCATAATACGTACTCTAATGAGCTCCTTCGTGTCGTCATGTTACTTCCAGAACTCCAATGGAGAGAGATCTAGGGAAAAATGCCCTAGGCAAATGGTCCTTGGCAAAAAATGTCTTCTGGGAAAAAGTTACCAGGAGAAAACGTTCCTGGGAGAAACGTCTACGGAAAAAGGATCCCACGAAAAAAACACAAGAGAGCTAATTGGGGCTCTAAACGACAAATAGAGACACAAAGGGGACCGATAGAGCTCCGGCTGCCAAACAGGAGAACAAGGATGCTCTCCAGAGCTGTTAACCACGGACAAATGGAAGAAGGCTCAGCAGGGCTTCAAATAATACTGAACACTCATGGTGACCCAATAGAGTCCTGGAAAATACAAGAAGGTAAAAGAGGGCATAATACTATGGAATTCTGTTAGCCAAGGAAAAAACATGAGGGGGCTCCTGAGGATCTTAAAACAAAACTTGACGCTACAAGGGGACCGATAGGACTTCAAATTTCACATAAAGGCAGAACGGTGCTTACTGAAGTTTTGAGAGCTATGAAAACGTGCAGGAGGCTTAAAAGGGCTTCAAAAAACATTGAAGAAAGTGTAAAGATTGTAAATAGACATTGAAGACACAAGGACAAGGGCAAGGATGCCCAATGGAGCCCTCGATAACAAAAGAAGGCATCATGAAGCTCATCAGGGCTCAAAGTTCCCGTGGGGAACAGGGAAGGCAGTTAGGGCTCCGAATACCATCTAGAGGCACAAAGGTGCTAAATAAAGCTGCGAAAGCCACGGAAAATACAGAGGAAGGGGTCAGCAGGGCTTCAAACAACATCGAAGACACAAGGGGTCTTACTAAAGGTGAAACAACTTGGAGAAAAAACAAGACGAGTTACAGGGCTCCAAGCAATATCTACATAGAGACACAAAAGGGCTCGATATGGTTTCGAAGAACAAAACACAACAACGGAGCCTAGTAGGGCTCTTCTTGTGTTTTCATGTATTATTTGAAAAACTCGGACGAACCTCCATGTGTCTTGTAGCTTTAGAAACTCGAGTGTAGGTACTTCTTTGTGTTTTTTTGTGTTATTCAAGTCTATGCTTGAATGCTTATACTCGTTTTGAGTCGTAATAAGGCCTCCTTGTGTCCTCCGGTAGGCCTAGTATGCCCCCTGTATCTCTATATACCATTTGGAGCCCTCTGATAACTCGTCTAATACTTAGTCATAGTTTTTTTTCTGGGGATTTTATTTTCAGGGGACATGATTTCCAGAAGACGAAATTTCCAGGAAACGTTTTGTGGGGGCCGATTTTGCCGGTACGTTATATATCCGGGGACGTTATTACTGAGGACATTTTTTCTTGTGACCATTTTCCCAAAGTAGGAGCGTGACGTTCTGGGGACGTTTTGTAAGGGGCGTTTTTCCCCGGATTAAGACTTTTAAAGAGGCAGCCGGCAGGCTCAAAAGCGAGGGCAGAGACAAACCCACCTCTGACGAACGTCTCTTTGACACAATGGCCTGAAAACTCGGGCCATATGTTATGCCGATCGCATTAGTTTGAGATGAAATCGCAACATTTTTGTCTACTTTCAAAGTACATTATGCCGTCCAATAGGTATGATCGACCAAATTCCGAAAATGAACAAATATTTCAACGGACCCTTGAAATATAGAATTTTTCAACGGTCCCGCTAATTTTCAGGTTAACTGAATAGCACAGTTTACCGCAAACCTCTGAAATCTAATTTTTAACAGAGGGTTATAATGATTTGAATTGTTTGTTTCTGTGGAAAATGGTACTTTGGTCCTCTCGTAGATATAACCTGGTTTGTCAACAAAAGAAAGGGGTCAACGAATAAGTAGGAAACAAAAGGGGCAATGTACATCAACTAAACGTTTTTTATTTTCATTTATTATACAGAATGAGTAAGAAACCTTGATAATCATTTTTCCTTGGAACTGTTTGGAAACAATTCGGTTGGTCTCTGAACCACCGATGTAGAGCAGATTGTCACACCGTTTTCAACCAAGGATTTTTCAAGAGAATCGGATTTTTTTCTTCATAGCACACCCTGTATAGTAAATGGAAATCTAGTGCACACCCAGTTGTTGATTTTTTTGTCTCATGACTCGCCTGAATTAAACCCAGAAAAACTCAGCCGAGAGTAACTCGAACAGTGAAGTAAGTACATCAAGTTCTCATAACAAATTCCAAATTATTATTCAGAAAGCATAAATTGCGAAGCGGCGCAGACATTTTTTTTTCTGCGCGCTCTCGTTGGGTAAAAGTCATGAGGTGATTGCTAAAATGTTTTAATTTCATTCCGAAAAGTTACAGGTAGATATCAGACAACTTTGAAGAAGGTATTACATACATATATTACCTACGCACATTTTGGTTGGTTTTCACAGTTTTCCTAGCAGTTTTCCTACTTTTTACAAGAAAGTAAAAAGCAGATGGCGTAAGAAAAATCTGGCGCGATGAGAGAATATTATATTCAATGTGGTAAAAACAAAAGTTAGGTACCTACCTATTCGTCGATTCAGCATTAAAACTGAGATACCGACCCAACCCACCTATCTTGAAGAGTTGGGGTAAAGTATGAGTCGAACAGAAGTTGAATAATGTATTAATTCCAAAGTTTGCGCCGTGTTTCATGATTAATTAACTTTTGTGCGCCATGTGTACATATATTTTGCAGACTAATATTTGGTCAGAGTGACGTCACGCGGCTTATTTGTCTAGGATCACACCCTATCCCTCCGCCGATATTCATTAATCAGATCGAAAAGTTTACTTTACATCAAAATAGAACCTTTGCGGCCCTTCCAAATATTAGCATTCCATCTTCATGCTCGAGTTCACGCTCAAGGTCGTTTTGGTAAACAATCTTTTTTCTTGTAATTAAGTGCGGCAAAGCGTCCTGACTCCATCAGGAAAGGGCATTTTTCTTCGCAGCGCGCCAAAGCTGTGGGGGTGTGTGTCGGCGCGCTGATATTACCAGGGATTCCTCCAGATAATCCACCCACAGGCGATATTTCTCACAGTTGACAATAATATAAATGAAACATTCGGCTAACATTTCCACAAATTGTGTACTTTCAGCTCCAGCCGTTTCCCTTTTCAGGAGAGCGCACGCTTTTCAGCACAAGGAAGCAGCCACGCACTACCACCATTGCCGAACTGAAATTACATTGATTCTAATTCACGTTTCAGAGAGCTCCAGCCTCGCAACGACCCAGCCCAGCCCAGTCGGATCTTGAATTCTTATTAGGCAATAACAATATAGCCGCTTTCAGGATGAATTTCTGGAGCTTGGCTGCCACTAAGTGCCGAACGGCTTTCCGGAGTGGAACTCTATGAATTTTTAATAGTTCCTCGTAGATTCATCAGGAAGTTGCGGAGCTGCCATGCAATAGTCGAAGAAATCCATTTATTCCATACCCCATACAAGTGCAAAGTAGTTACTCTGGAAACCACTCTAATCTTTGCAACATCATCACTAGTTAGTGATGTTATCTAATAAAGTTAAGCTTAGAGGTGGGTTTAGTCAGTCTTCACAGTTGTAGCTTAGTGCTAGTGTAACCCTTTGCTGTAATTCAACCACCAACTTACAGGATACCTTCAAGTATAGGACTTGGTATAGGAGGAAAATATGGTTGTATAAAACTTGACCAATGTAGGAGCTTTGGAGCATGGTTCTTGATGCAATCTCTGGTCGTTGAAAAGTGCAACGCAGTCTTATTTCGACCTCGTATCGATAGGACGGCATTGCTCTTCAATTGTACAATAATAATTTGGACTGTTCGACTGTTGCTGTACTTGGTTACGACCATTTGTAAGTGCATTCCATTATTCACAATTTTTTAATGAGACAAGTGTAAGAAAAACCTTGACAAATTAGTCCCTTTTGAAGAAAGGTGATTTTTATCAAATTCTGCACTGTTTTATTAAAAACGATGTGCAAACTTTATGTGAAGTACTGTGATAATACCCTCATTTCCCTAATTAATTAGACGCGTGATACAATGGACCCTTTACGTTGTGTTTATTTTTGGTGCCGTAGATTTTCACCTGACCCTTTTACCTGAATTATTTAAATAAATCCCCAACCCCCTTTTGATTCTCAAATCATTCTAGTCCTCCAGGTTCTTTCGAAAGAGGACAATTAAATAAACGTTGCGAATGAACAAAGTCTTCAAAATCGCTAATTTAATTTAGTGAACCTTCATTACTTCATTTGAATTGATTATTCAATATATACTATTATATTGCACTGACTCCAGCTAACAATAAGGAATCTGTTTATTCAATTCACATTCCACAAATTGTGTACTTTTATTTACATTCGGTTTCTGAAATTAGAATTGCATCTCATTGCCTGCTAATTTCCGCGCATTATTAAATCTACTCTCTAAGTTAATTTCCGTTTCCGTATTTCTACTACTCACTTGAAGGAGAGACCTAGATGAGTTGAGATTCATGACACACTTGAATTTTGACTCCTTGCCTAAATAACTGATTACCTCGTTGATTTGAATCAACCTCTTCTTTCCTAGCCCATATTTATTTGTACAAAGAGAGATGTCGATTATTTAGTTTTACTTAGAGAGAGATCATTTCCCATTGAGTATGGTCTTTGTGTTTCGAAGTTATAACCATTATTTCAATCACCGATCAAATTATCCACGCATGAACGTTAGGTGTCTTAGTTTGATCAATTTACGTCCAGCTGGTGTTGTGTTCCAACTTACAAACTTGTTACTCAACTTTGTCTTACTTAGTGTTGTGAGTTCACTCAGGTGTGCATTGAGGTATGGGACTTTAATCATTTAATCTGGAAAACTATATTACTTCTCGATGTGTAGATATTTTTTGAGCGACAAATTTGCCCCGTGTCATGTCTCAGGCGGTTCTCATGTTGTAAGGAACTCTACCGGAATGCACAGAATGCCTCTTGACACGGAGAAAAGGTTGAAGATATTTTATGATATAGCGAAAAGGTTCGCGATATTGTAATTAACCCAGATATGGTTTGAATATACATACCGTCCGTTTTTCATTTTAGGCCCCAGCCCGTAGCATCTTTATTATGGGTTTCACCCCAATGAATTATATGTTTTTGAAATCACAAAAACAAGATCTTTCGACTGATGATATGTCAAATTATTTTTGACAGATGTCATTTTTTGACAAACGACAGATTATCACTTGTGATACATCATTTTAAAGCCCGTAAAATTCTGAGGAGAACTGTGTTTTTATTTTTGTAATAGGGTGTCTTCAACAGCTTCTAGGAGTCTTTCAATAGGAAAAAAATGTTGAATTTCAAAAATACATATTAAGTAAATAGGTAAAGCAGGTACCTATTTTTAATGTAATCTAATGATAATAATGATTAAATAATCACAATGAAACAAAAAATGTCCTAAAGGAGTTGCTCGAATGACCGCCTCCTTGTTCCTTGAATGAAAGATTCGACGATCAGTGAATTGGAACTACCACCGGCCCAACAAGATTACATCCGAGCTTGCCAGAAATAACCCCCCTCGAGTTTTTATGAGCCTACCCGAAAGATAAGGTGTTTATAAAGTTTTCCAATAATTTGGACAATTAAAAAATCAGATCATCACCATTAGTTAATTTTAAAAATACCTATTACTTATTGAGTGGCCATTTCTGAAATTGACATTTTTTCCTATTGAAAGACCCCTAGAAGCTGTAAAAGACACCCTATTTCAAAAATTAAAACACAGTTCTCCTCAAAATTTAATAGGCTTTAAAATGATGTGTCACAAGTACTATTCTGTCATTTGTCAAAAAATGACATCTGTCAAAAATAATTTGACATATCATCACTAGAAAGATCTTGCTCTTCTGATTTCAAAAATATATAATATATCGGGTGTGAAATCCATAATAAAGATGCTATGGGCTGGGGCCTAAAATAAAAAACGGACGGTATACAGGGTGTCCGTTTTTCGAGGCTAAGCATGGGTATCTGGCTTATCTTTAGAGATACAGAGTCGGTTAAATTAGAAAAAAGTTGCGAATTTTCATGACGATTAATGATCCAAGAAGATATTTGACTTGTCTGTTTTAGTTTTCGAAATATCAAGAAAAAACAGAAATTTGTAATTTTTGTTTTCATTTTTTATTTGAAAAACGGTTGAAGGTAGCCTTTTCTAGTTCAGACATTGTGAAGGCACTTTTTCAAGGGAAATTCAATGTTGCCAAAATCATCATTCTAGCTTTCGAAACAACCGAGATATGACATCCAACTTTTTTCTCTTATGGGCGCCATATTGGATTTTGACATTTTTGAATACAATTTTATTTTCTGGTTACAACGATGTGTCACATGCCATTGTTGAATTCATGCTTTAGAGCAAAAAAATTTTTTCAATTTTTCAAAGAGTGCTTTGGAAACAAAATCAGCATCGACAATAGAAAAAAACGTAAATGTCAAACATTTATTCAACAATGACATGTGGCACATTGTTCTAACCAGATAAGAATACCGTATTTAAAAATATCAAAATCCAATATGGCGCCCATTAGAGAAAAAAGTTGAATGTCGTATCTCGGTTGCTTTGAGAGCTAAAATAAAGATTTTGGCAGATTTGGATTCCCCTTGAAAAAGTGCCCTGACAATGTCTAGATTAGAAAAGGCCACCTTCAAGCGTTTTTTGAATAAAAAATTAAAACAAAAATCAAAATCCTGTTTTTTCACGATATCTCAAAAACGAAAATCGATCGTCAAATTTCTTTTTGGATCATTGATCGTCATGAAAATGCGCAACTTTTTCCCAACTTAACCGACTTTGTATCTCTTAAGATAAGCGAGATACCCATGCTTAGCCTCGAAAAACGGACACCCTGTATACAGGGTGGTCCAGGTTTTAGTCGACAAACTTTGCAGGCTGATAGAGGATGAAAAAAGAAGTCGACTCACCCCAAAAAGTACATATCTAAAATGCATATTAAAAAAGTTACAGGCCTTCAAAGTTGCAGAAAAAAATTGTTTTTTTCTTGATAACCTTTGAACAGCTTGACCGATGTCGCTCAAATTTTGCACATATGGTAAACAAACACGTGTCCAGTGATTTCTTGATTTTTTTTTGTCAGAATGACGCAGTGTTGTAGATATGGGGGGTACTAACCCTCTTACCCCCCTACTTTCTACGCCACTGGATATTTTGGAAAACCGTTAAAAGTATTGAATTTGGCGTTCAATTCTTAAGAGAAAATTGGCGTGTTATTGCTACATTTGGAGCAGCGGTTTCGGAGATATATGTGTTTAAAGGTTCAAAAACACCGAATTACGCAAATGTTTCAAAATTCGAGCAAGCTTTGATCCATCAACTTTCAACTTTTTATTCAATTCAAAGTTTATTGATCCATAATTTAGCTCATGAGAAATTGAAAATTGGTTGTGAGAATTCATAATTTCAGTAACGTGACCAATAACAAACAAAGGGCCCCTGGTTCTTGTTCTTACTAAACTTCCCAACAATCAGTAAATGAATAGGTACCTACCTATTGAATATTTAATTGTTGCTGAAATTATGAATTTTCACAACCAATTTTCAATTTCTCGAGCTAAATTATGGATCAATAAACTTTAAATTGAAAAAAAAGTTGAAAGTTGATGGATCAAAGCTTGCTCGAATTTTGAAACATTTGCGTAATTCGGTGTTTTTGAACCTTTAAACACAAATATCTCCGAAACCGCTGCTCCAAATGTAGCAATAACACGCCAATTTTCTCTTCAGAATTGAACGCCAAATTCAATACTTTTAACGGTTTTCCAAAATATTCAGTGGCGTAGAAAGTAGGGGGGTAAGAGGGTTAGTACCCCCTCCTATCTACGGCACTGCGTCATTCTGACAGAATTTTGTTCAAGAAATCACTGGAGACGTGTTTGTTACCAATATGTGCAAAATTTAGACGGCCCCGTGGCGCAGGCGGTCGAGCAGCCGCCTGTGGTGCGAAAGGCTCCAGGTTCGATTCCTGGTCTTGTCTGGGTGTTGTGTACGTCCATGATTTGCGTTTGTTATGGATTTTTCAGCCGTTTGTATATTGATAATAAAGCGCAAAAACTCTTATGGCGTGAGAAGCCGATGAAGAGAAAACCATTTTTTTTTTTTTTTACCAATATGTGCAAAATTTGAGCGACACCGGTCAAGCTGTTCAAAAGTTATCAAGAAAAAAACAATTTTTTTCTGCAACTTTGAAGGCCTGTAACTTTTTTAATATGCATTTTAGATATGTACTTTTTGGGGTGAGTCGACTTATTCTTTCATCCTCTATCAGCCTGCAAAGTTTGTCGACTAAAACCTGGACCATCCTGTATATACTGCTAGCCACTGCATTTTCAGCTGATAAGAGTCTACAAAATCCACCAGGTCGGAGGCCTCGTCGGAGGCTATCTTTGGTTGATGTGACACCGTGGTGACTTACCTAGTGCTTTGAAGGTAAGTGGAATACTGGAAACAATGTAGTTACTAAAAGCTCTTTATTCGAATTTAAAATGACTGCACCAACACGAAAAACTACCGGCCACTTCACTCAAACCAAGCAGCAGACCAGCAGACTCTAGGCTACTCAAACTTGACCCAGGCTACCGTGAATGAGACCTCTTGGTGCCAAACGTTAATGATGGAGTTTGTTGCCGTCTGTGAGTGGCGTTTCACTTCGTTTTTCTGAATGAATAACAACTACAATACTACCTATCTCAATCGATAGGCTAAAATGGGGAATATGTACCCTCGTATGTACCTTTAATCTTTCACACCACGTCAAGCACATGCAAAATGCAGGATTGGCAACAAGCAACCGAAACATTCTTGAAATTTTCTGTGGACATCCCAACGTTCGAGTTTGGCTGAATCACTTTTCTTTCTTTCTACAATACCAGGGAGGTTTGGAATTATTCGAGTGCTTTATTATTGCGCCCATATTGTTTATCTCTGCGCACATTTCAACACAAAACAGTCTAAACACGTCAACACTTCAGTTTTTTTTCTCAGAACAGCTGATTGTCGATGCGCTGTCGCCCGAGTTCACCGCGTCTGCGTTAGCGAGGCCGTACGAGGTCTAGCAACGACTTCCACTGCCCACCTAGCGCCATCTGTTAACGAACCTGGGTGTCAATTTAGATGACGTCACGCGAAATTTTCTTAATTTTTTTCGGGGCCTAAATGAACGCCAAAAAATAAAATAAAACATATGTGAGCTCTACGAAGGCTCTAGTACTCAAATTCATTTTTTCCTATAACCCGTGGAACACCTCATTGTTAATTTTCTATCACGATTTTAAGTTGGTCATCACAGTACAGGGTGATCCACCGAGATTCCCCCCCCCCCTGTTAGAATTTTCCCCGTTGGAATAAATTGATGGGCAAAGACATTATTCTTTCCAACCATTTTTTCCGTAGAATTCAAAGGACATCAAATCTCTTTAGTATACAGAGTGTACCAAAAAAAAATCCAATTTTTTGACACTTTGTATCTAAATATTGAAAATGATGCGGCTTTTTCTTCTGGGTCCAGATATGTGATTTGATATCTGAATAAGATCATATACAGGCTGTTCACTTTTACACTTCTCACCCCAGATTTCTCCCCGCCAAATTTTTTTCAAGAAAAACAGGTCGATTTTTATTGATGAGAATTCGGCAATACGTGTTGTAGATGTCCCCCTCAAAATGAAAATCGATCTGTTCCGGCGTTTTTCTTGAACAAAATATGACGAGGAGAAGGGTAATGAGAAATCTGTGGTGGGAAGTGTGAAAATGAACACCGTGTATATGATCTTATTCAAATATCTAATTATATATCTGGACTCAGAGGAAAAAGCCGCATCATTTTAAATATTCAGATACAAGGTGTCGAAAAAATTTGAAAGTTATTTTGAAACACCCTGTACACTATAAGTATAAGATATAAAAAAATGTCCAAATTTGAATTCTAAGGGAAAGATGGTTGGGAAGATTCTGTTTCCCCACCAATTTATTCCAACTGGGAAAATTCTAACAGGGGGGGAGGAATCTCGGTGGATCATCCTGTACCTGATGTCTTGCAAAACTACGAGTTGATAGTTATTGGATTGTGCCAGGTTTGTAGAAATCTATCAAAGTTACATCAACCGGCCATGCGGTTCCAAAAGCGGGAAAAATGACTGAATTCAAATAAGTTTAATTAAATTAGAGAGTAATAGGCTGCCTACCCATCCAGGGGTTTAGGCAAACAACAGGAAAGTTTCACTCCCAAATCTTACAATGATCAACAATGGGGGGAGTTCATACGATCCTGGAAATTTAAAATGTGCGGAAAATTCAAATAGACACGTTATACCGAGGAGGAGTGAGGACGGGCTGTAATGTGGGCTGTAACAAAGTAATAAAGCCCCTGTTAGCGCTGCGTCTGGTTTCCACGGATATGGGCTCAGTTCGGAACAGCTCAGTTTCGACGTGGCTGTCGAAAAAAGATTTGAATAACTGGCATTATTCGAAACAATGTAAGAGCTTCCGCTTCCGAAGAACAAGAATTTAAATAGCTCGAGCCTCATAATCCGCGAAATATAAACGCAAAAAAGAATTCAGGGAATAATACCTAGCCAGGATAACGTCGCAAGACGCAAGTATGTGGAAAAACGAATGGTTTTCCGAATTCCCGATGTTCTGCGTTTTTGCGCCACATAACAAGGATCATTATTTACCAAACGCGTCTTGCGGAATAAAGAAATGACCGCTTTTTTTCTCTCGTTAGGCGCGTTTCGCCGAATGCTCCTGCGGCATATCTAGAGGGATAATTGATGGTCCCCGTCGTCCTTTCGTCGTGGCATTGTTTCTTGGAGACGGCGGGATGACGGAAGCTCATGGAGATAAGGATAAGAGCGAGGTAAACGAGGTGCGGGTATTCGAGTGAAGGTTAAGAATTCTCTTGAATATTCATCGGGGAGGAGGCTCAAGTGGCCTCATATGGATTTAATTAAAGAAGAATGGCTGAGGGTAGAGGATTTTCGCTCCCTCAGATGGCAGATCGCTATCGATTCCGCCATCATGATGGGTCTTAATTAGAGGTTTTTAAAGACAATGGGTAGAGCAAGCAGTGGAATTGGAAAAGTTTAGAGAACAACGCGCAGGGAATTTGTATATTTCTGTTGGTATTGGGATATAGGCAAACGAAACGGAAAGGCTTTCACGCGCCCCATTAGGCTTTGAAATAATTACCGGGGATTCACGCTCCGAAAAAAACAGCTCACGGCAACCGATTCGATTTAATTAGGGTGCATTGTTTTCTGATGGTGGTGCGCGGCGCGTCCATGAACTTTACAAACATCGACCTGATACGCTTTTTTGGCTTTATTGGTAAGTCAGATGCTTTGATAACTACCCCCGTAACAATACACGGTCGTCGGTCATGAGCTTCTAATCTTGTGATAGCATGTTCCACTGATGAGGAAAAATGTGCACACCAAACTGCAAACTGCCCTAACAGTGAGCATAAGACCAATCATCATTATCTTGGCTTCCTGGGCGAGTTTCCCCAGCAACAAGAGTAAAAAGTCGCACTTTTGTTCCTAGTGCGGGTAATCGCTATTGTCACACTTCTGTGGTCAAGCTGTCCAAGTCGATATATTGATAGGTTGGTGAGACATGTTGTCCTAGTGTCAATGTTGTCATTCTTTTCGGTGTGTGACTCGTTGGACTTTAGATGAAGCTAATATCTGAGAGCCGGTTTGAGTTCGAATATCAAGAAAAGCGCATTCAACAACTATAAGGTCGGTTTATATTTCGCTTATAAGTACCTATTTGTTATTTGCTGTCAATTCTATGAACGAGATTGAGAGTAGAATATTAACCATAAATAGATGGGTCACCCGTCATTGTCAACAAACTATGCTTTCCCATGTCCCGGAAAGCACAATATGAAGCCGCTGGTTCTTTTTGATTAGCGAGCCACGTCGCTAGCTACTCAAAATCAGGGTTGGCATTATTTCCAACAAAACAGTTTTAAACAAGTTTTTTTATTGTTCAAATCACGTTTAAAACAATTTTGTTCAAAACTAGTACAAACCTTTTGTTTCAAAACAGTTAAAGCATACCACCTTTGATGCTCCAAAAATAATCGGAAGAAAAACAAATCAAACCCGTGGAATCGAATTATGTGAATATTGAGAGTCAAGTGATCATTAAAAGATGTCACTAGTTATTTAATTCATACGTGTAAACTAACCAAGTCTCTATAACATAATTCACTCCTAACTCATCTGCACTTTGCTCCGCATGCCAGTCTAATGACGCGGTTACCAGATGAGAATGTTTCTACGACTATAACTATACGCCGTTCGCTGTCATTTTGGATGCGGAAAATGGATTCTGAATGACATGGAATGTAGGAATATCGATGGAGATTGACCGTTGTTTCTGGTCCAATCCGGCTGGGCTGTCGTCCGTTCCCGGCTTGTTGTATCCGTTGCCAAGTGCTTCTGCATGCAGGTCTGTAAGAGTTGAGTTTCAACCCACTTCGAGAATGCCGAGTGGAAACCCGTTGATGCTGCGTCTTGATCTACTAGAAGGACGTAGAGTTGCGACTCTTCAACGATGCGTTTCAACCCACTTGGGGGATGCTGGGTTGAAATTTTGGTTGACGCGCCTCGACCCACGTGAAGAATATCGAGTTGGAATTCATTGATGATGCGTTTCGATCGCCTTGAGGACGTAGAGTTGAGATCCATCCATGATGAATTTCGACCCACCTAGGAGCTGATGACTTCTCTTCAACTCCAGCTGATTGCTATTCTTCAATGAGTTTCGACCTATCTCTAGGATGTTGAGTTGAGGCTCTTGGATGATGAGTCTCGATCCACCTCCGGGAGACGAGTTGGAACCCATTGATGATGAGTTCAGATCCATCTTTTTTTTGATAAATGAATGTTTTCCTCCTTATCGGCTTTTTCTCGCCATAAGTGTTTGCCCGTTTATTTATCAAGTTTACAAATTCAGAAAAAAGCGAATTCCGGACAACACAACACCCAGACTTTTCACCGGGAATCGAACCCGGGACTTCCGCGTCGCAAGCAGTCACCGACCGCCTGCGCCACGGGGCCGTCAGTTTCGATCCATCTTCAGGCAGTAGAGTTGAAATCCGTTGATGATGAGTTTGGCTCCACCTCGAGGATGCGGAGTTAAGACCCCTAGATTATGCGTTAAACGTTTAGTCAAGACCTGATAGAAACGAGTTATCTCGTTTCGGTATCTCTTGTAACGGAGTGATTATCTCGGCGAACGGAGGGTTAAACTTGATGAGTTGTGGTTGGTGCTTATGATCAAGCTTTGTCTGCGTTCCTGAACCTCCCAGTTATTCATAATATATGTAAATTTTGAGAATTTTAGATGATCAAATTAACTGCTGGAGAACAAAGTTGTCCATATCGGAAAAATGGTTCGACTTTGAAGACCTATAACTTCCGATTGTCGAAGGCGATTTCTATTTCGTTCAAGGTGGTTCAAGTGATACGGAATGAAAATCGCGATGTCATATCGATGGCGAAGAACAGCAACCTTCTATGCCACCGTTTGCAGAAATTCTGCAAGCTTCTATGTCAAAAAGGGATACTTTCCAGGAGGAACAAAATTGTACTTCAAACATGATGTACTATATTTTCTTCCATTTTAGGTTGAAATAATATTCACTATAAATTAAGGTGACGTAATAGGATATGACATTTGATATTATTCACTAGATTAGGCTATAAAACGTGACTTAGACGGTAAGACGGTTTTGTCAGCAATATATTGATTACTTTTGCAGATAGAAAAACATTATAGCAGCTTTTTTGTCTGACATAGATGGCTGCTTTCCATCTTGTCGTTGAAATTTTGTACCACAACCTTCCATCTTTGACATAGAAGGTTATCATCTTCTGCCTTGTCATCGTATTTTCTGTAAAAACCTTCTTTGTCTCACATAGAAGGTTGATAGATATTTTGCACTTGCCATACGTAATGAGTCGTAATAGAATCTGAGGTTTTGTCAGTCGATTTGAGGCTGCCACTGTGATTCCACTATGCCACTCAACCCTGCTGAAATTCACATAGGAGGTTGTTGATTTACCGCAAATGGTGACATAGAAGGTTGCTGTTCTTCGCCATCAATATCCAATCTCTTTGCAAACGGGCAAAAGAGACCATCGCCCAAAAAGGAGCAACAGCTTTTGAAAACATAGTATGAGGAACCACGTAAACTTAGTTTTAGCAGCCAATCGATTACCAATATCTATCATCTATTATCCACATTCTGAATAAGTTTCTTCTTGGATAGTCTCCGGAGCTTGCATGTTCAATCTACAATGTAAGGAAGTCATAATAAGAAAATTACCTGAATGCCACCTGAAAATTACCTGAATGCCACCTCTCACCCGAGATATCTTGGAAAGGCGACGTAACAGAAACTAATTTCCAATATTTTCAATAACCATATATTCTTTCGGGACTTACATTTTTTGAAAGTTGGACATCAAGTTTCCAATGCCAAACTGTAAAGTTTGCCAAGCCGACTAGAGTCACGGTAGGCCTAAACGTACTATAGTCAGATTTTTCAAAATGTGCAATCTTTCCGTCAATCTTGTTGCGAAATGATAACCTTGAAAGGACCCCCCACGATTCTTATGGAAAATGGGTCTCGGTCAAATTCTCTAATTTTTTTATATGTTGTAGCCACGAACCTGTAGTATAGCTGGACTGCTAATCCCCCAGATTCCCCCAACAACTTATGACCCCTCTTCTGGAAGTCGCCATCTTATTATGCACCGGTACCCGAAAGTCCCAAAACGTTTGGTAGCGGCTTCGAGAATAGCTTCCAATATTCAACTGAGCAGTTTTATGTATTGATGACTATGACTATATATTCTATTTCATAAATATATATAATTTTAGTGTATATTAATATAATTTTTAGCTAAATTTGTTACCGATCCATGAAGATTTGCAAGAGTTTACCGTTATTACATAGAACGTTTGAGGTTCACTGGAAGAATTTTCGCTCGGTGACAGTCGGTGCTTGGCTGTCAGTGCCGCGCCATGTTGATCTGGGATAATATCTTGATTTCTGGTTTTGATTCCGGCGACTTGTACCTATATCCCGTTCACTTTCTATTCTCAGTAGAATGAGTTTTTTAATAAAAAATAAAGTGACAAGCTGGGGGGCTACGGCTACGGCTGATGGCACCTGCAAAGTTTTAGATCAAAACTATCAGCGGCCGTCAGCCGTACCTCCCCAGCGCTCCAGCTTGTCACTTTATTTTTGCTACAAAAAGTCATTCTACTGATAATGGAAAGTGAACGGGATATACCTAAGTAAACTCGTGAAATCAGACCGTTGCCGTGGCAGGTGATGCCAACCGTTGAAAACAAGAAACTTGGTGACCACATAATCTCATGGCAGCGCCCGCCTGGCGTCATTTCCCCCTCTGTAATCATCAGTCCAGCTATACTACAGGTTCGTGGTTGTAGCCCAATTTTACACAAGCCAAAAACCATCGTCCGTTACCCAAAAAAATGGACAGTTTTTTGCCTATAAGGGGATGAAGATGGGTTATTTCAAGGTAAAAAAATATGTTCCAACGTAAGTGAGAACATTTCAACGTCCTTTTTAACACATATGGCTCATGACAATTCCCTTTTTCTTTTGTAAAAAAATCAACCTCCTCCCTCACCCCCAACCCCTACTTGTGAGTATCAAATTCGAAATTACGTTTGAAAGTCATGCAGATGGTTCTATTTTGTCGAATTAAGAATTTTGGCACAAATTATTTTTACAACCCCCAAATAGGGGGTGGGGTTGAAAAAAAAACCATCGGTCAATTCGGCTGAATTTCTGATACTGTGCTTTACCAGTTACGCTAAACAAGATCACCAAGGGAAAACTCATTTGTATGACCAGTTTCCACCCCACAGAGGGTTAAAGTTGACTATAATGAAGCATAAAACATTCTTCCATGTCATAAACCAAAGGAATGGAAATTGTGGACTTTCATATTATCTTGTTTAGTAAAAATGTATATTCGTTTGAAATACTCTCAACCCCGTCCTTCATCCCCTATCCCTGTATCTGAACATCATATTCGAAATAAATCTTGAAAATTATATTAATTTTTATTTCATCCTTCACACGGTCGCAGTAGCTGGAATAAGAGTGTGACATAATATTTTGCGTTGATTGAGCAGCTTTCGCTTCAAATGACAATAATTCTTCAATCTAAACTATAAATAGAGGTGCATCCGTACAAAAGAAAAAAGTTAGAAATTATGTACAAATGAACATATTCAACCTGCTGTGAAGTTGAAACTTGATAGGAACACCAATATTTTTAATAATAATCCAGTCAAAAATCATTAAATAAATATGAATCCCACCCTGCTTATGGTAGCACTCTAACATAAGCATAATATAAGTGCAAGTGAATTTTGAGAGGAGATTCACAATCAGATGCAGAGGATCTGACTATAGACCTTCTCCTACACTTTCAAGATTTATTTTGAATATGATGTTCAGAAACAAGGATAGGCGATGAGGGACGGGGTTGAAATTATTTTTGAATAATAGACATTTTTACAAAACAAGACGATATGAAAGTCCACTGTTTTCATTAATTTGGTTTATGACATGGAAGACATGTTTTTTGCTTCATTATAGTCAACTTTAACCCTCTATGGGGTGGAAACTGGTCATACGAACGAGTTTTTCTTTGGTCATCTTGTTCAGTGTAACTGATGAAGCACAATATCAGAAATTCAGCCGAATTGACCGATGGTTTTTTTTTCAACCCTACCCTCTATTAGGGGGTTGGGAAAACAATTTGAGCCAAACTCGTAATTCCACAAAATAGAACCATCTGCATGACTTTCAAACGTAATTTCGAATTTGATACTCAGAAGTAGGGGTTGGGGGTGAGGGAGGGGGTTGATTTTTTCACAAAAGAAAAAGGGAGTTGTCATGAGCCATATATGTTAGAGAGGACATTGAAATGTTCTCACTTACGTTGGAACATATTTCTTTATCTTGAAATAACTCATATTCAACCCCTTATAGAAAAAAAACTGTCCATTTTTTTTGAGTAACGGACGATGGATTTTGGTAAGTGTTGAATTGGGCTGCAACATATAAAAAACTTGGGGAATTTGACCGAGACCCATTTTCCATAGGAATCGTGCGGGGTCCTTTGCTTTAACACTGAATTGTCAAAGCCAAAGCCGCCTAGTTTGTTGCGAAGTGCACTTGATAAAAACATGTTGAACAAATAATTATTATTTTTTTTTTTATTCAAATTCTATTTGATGAAATGATGAACTGATTGTGAGTAAAATCGTACAATACTATCTATTGTTACACCACTGCTCAAGATTTTGCGGGTCGTCCGTTAGGTAGAGACAAACAGTTTCGGAACATTTAGTCCACTCATGCTAGTCATGCTTGCTATACCCCCGGCTATACCACACAACTTTTGCCTACTAGGTGAGGTATTCACATACCTAGTGAATAAAACGTACCGTTCAAGACTCAAGTTCATTCTCGGTGATCCGAATCGACAAAGTATCGCAACACTTACCTATCCTATAATACTATTCACAATAATAAAATCCTGTTTATTGTTTAGGTTTGAAGTGCCCAAGCGGAATCGTTGGAAGTTGGAATAGGCCAACCAAATGATGATTCTCTCGCTGTAGTGGCGTGCAAAGTTCGTATGTTCGGCATTAGGACGACTTAGTTCTCGATTAATTATTGCTTGGAGTTATAATCATTCTGGGGTTTCCACAGCTAGACCCTTGATGAATCGCTCGAATGACTATTCAGAATTTCGCTAATTATTAATAGGTGCGGGATAAACCGAAAGGATTGTGGTGTACTGTACAGGACTATACAACATCTGCACTACAACTTGCTGATTATTGAGACAACGTGGTTCCGACATTCTTGGGGCATCAGACAGGCAACCGCGAAATAATTGAAGGATGCTTAGGTACCTACAACTATACGATTACAGATTCTTTTGTTTGATTGTTTGAGTGCATTTTGTTTTCTTTTGGAATCAAGTTATTTTTATTTGGTAGAAGAAAAAACTAACAAAATCAATGCTATCACTATCACGGATCGAGGGCTGAGAAAAGTCTCTTTTAACCTAGTGTCTACTCGGATAACCCAATAGAACGCGGACACCTCCTGTCTGTCAAAGTTAATCAATGTGCTTGTTGGAGCAACACACGGATTCACCAGTAGGTAAGAAAGACGATTTTTTTTCCGGCGAGGGCAAACTCTTGAGCAGTAATTAGCCATTAAAAATTGAAAATACTGTTACGAGCTACAAACTTCTCGTGCCATAGTACATTCAAGAGCACTCACGCCGTCTTTCTAGACCGTTTGAACACAGTGTTACGAGTTTCGAAGCTCTAGTGCATTCAACAACATACGCGTAGGTTAGGACCATTTGATTCACCTGGAGACTTCAACATGCGGGTAGAACACACCTACTAAGTTGGCGGAGACACCGTTTCCAGTGCACGCTGGTGATGCACACAAAAATGTCGGATTGTTCGAGAGTCGTCGGGATCTATATGTTGCGATCAATGTGTAATATGCCAGTGAACCGGTGGAAAGTTCCGAAATAACAATTGGAGTGTATGAGCACCGATGGGCCGACGACAGTTTTTAGATCCAGAGCGACAAAACGAGTGGTAATCGGCCATAATATAACCAAGCGCGAATGAAATTTGACGTGTTTTTGATAGTAGTACGGCAGTAGCAGTAACAAAGAGTGTGTGTGTCTGAACGTCGTCTCAATTATACGTAGAAGAGTCCAAACGCGGAATCCGTACCAATATGAAAAGTCAGCCTTTTTGCGAAGCGACAGGTCTGTTCTACACATTGAAGGCTTCAAACGACGAACTTGAAGTTGAATTGAGTAGACAAATGAAAAGGAAATGTAGCATAAAAACTTTCAAGCATCTACACTTCCAGGCTTTCTCTATAGAAGCAAGGATAAAAAATAAATATTACTCATCATCATCATAATTAATTATAACGGGTGTTTTTTTTCTTTTAATTTGGCGTCAAGCATGCTGTGCTCCGGACAAATGAGGCTCTTTTTGGCTGGAGCACAGCATACTTGGACGCCAGATTTAGAAAAACACCCGTTATTATTCTATACGGTTGGGATTCAAGCGAGTTGTCTACATTTTGTAATCTGCAGAGTGTGGAGCACTACCGCATTAATTCGATATTTGATTGCCCTTTGTATGGAGCTTTGCGGAGCTGGTTACTTATAAAGTGCAACAGCGCCAGGGAGCTTAATACACGGGAATTGTAGACTTATGGGATGATGACGCTAGAAAATTAGCAAATTTTGTTGTGTGTGCATTTAGGCTGCGCTCGTTTGTAATTAGTGAAGTGAGGCTGCGCTCGTTTGTAATTAGTGAAGTAATCTCAAAGCATAAGAACAACCGAAAAACACCACTGAAATTCAGCACACATTTTTCGACCTGTTTGGGTCTCATCAGTGCTGACGTATTCGAGGCAGAAGTTTGGCGATCCAAAAATCCGAGATTACCTATATATGTACACTCTGAGAGTACTCATAAGGGAGAGACTGACGGCGCCATTCATCCGCGGCTTCCTGGCTCCTTGCGACTTTCCGCAACGTGTATTTTGGAGGCAGTAATGCGGAGGCTTTTGGGAGCCCCCTCAGCGGTCTACAGCGAAATCAGTCCACAGCTTGAACATCCCACCGGAAAAAAGTCCACGACTCATTTATCCCCGAGTTCTCCCACCACGAAGACATCCGCTGCTAAAACGGTCCACCGGAAAAAAGTCCACATGGTGGAAGGGTGCCCACTGCCTCCCGTATACATTGCGGGAAGCCGGTCATAGATGACGCCACAGGGATGTCTCACTTAGGAGCACCATCAAAGTGTGGTACATATAAGTAATATCAGATTTTTGGATCGCTGTGTCGCTGAATTTCAATGGTTGTTGCTCGGTCAGTTTGATGTTCTGGGAATACTCTCCTAACTACCGTATGTTCGTTAGAATGATAAATTAGAGCAGGCTTTGAACTTCGAAACGTGTGTCTAAAATGTATTCCATGACGACGGCTCATCATGTTGACATCAAATTTGAGTGATTATTGATAAATTCACGACATACGTTTCTACATCCATAGCCGGTCCTAATTCATGATTTTAACGAACATACGGTATCTGTTCCTCCTTCTCCTCCTCACATAGTTATGCATGCCTCAGGGTAAAAGACTCAACTTTTGCATTAGGACATTTACCTTTCTGCGCTCGTTTGTGCCTAACGAATAGACCGGTTCAAGTTGTCAGAGGGAGATTGCTCTATTTGTGGATTGTATTATTTTGTTTTTTTCTGCTATTCTTGCAGGTTAAAGGAATATCATTTGATTTTCAGTCAAGTCGTATGACTGCTATTAGTAGCCGAGGCACACACGTTAAATGGAAAGAAAACGGCATTTGATGTTACAAGCAAGCCACTTTGCACAGTTGTTACTAAGACACTAACAAACATTTTTTTCCGCAGCACATGAAAATCGGTCCCTTAGGAAAGGGGGGGGGGAGAACCCCTTGGAAAGAGTAACTTTTTCAAATATTGACCGATTTTCACAATTTTGGTGTCGATTCCACACAATTTGATATCACCAAGAAAAATAGAGACAATGCTAATGCTGTAAGTTACAAGGTATGGTTATTTTTAGGCGCCATTTCCAAAATATGGCCGCCAATTTCGCAAAATTTTATCTGATTTGAAAATAACCTTGTCACATGTCCAAACCGACTAATTCAAGGATGCTCTTCACGTTTCCTTTATCTAAAATAATATTCGGTGCATTATTATAACTATTATCCGGTAAACGTGGAATGGGGGTGCAGGGGGCACCCCTCAGCAGCGGGTGTGATTGTGCACTCATCTGAACTTCGCCATAAGTTTGATTTTTCAGTGTTTATTTTATTCTCATTTTCATTTCTTATACTTTATTCTGGAAAATCAATAAAGACAGTTATTATTATTATTATTATAAATGAGTTCCATAAGTCTTACGTCTTATTTCAACGCCACAACCCGAATGTGGATTTGAATATGCGAAATGTTTTGGCGGCAGTTATTCATGACTGCAGCTTGCAGCGCTGTTGTTCCAAATGTAGTGACATATTGAGGTAAGGAAACAGATGTATAAAGACAACATTGCCTTCAATTACCCTCAGTTGATCTGTAAGTGGGTTTTCCCCACAGTGAATCTCAAGAATGATATTTGAATTATTCAGATTTCTTTCAGAAACGTCTCTTTCTGGTTTACCTCAAATCATAGGCTCAGTGACAACCGTAGATGAATTCGTCAGATCTTTGGATTATCTCAAAACACCAACCTCAATGATGTCACTTGCGATCAGATGGAAGAAGCTGATGGCAGGATATTTCTTCATGTCATGGACATGATAATTCTCGATACTGAAAACGTCCCCATTCCAAGTTCCGATACAGACGTCGTAGTCCTAGCGATCTTCTACAACTTCGACATAAAAAGCGTCGGCCTCAGGCAATTACGGATTCTCTATGGTACCTCCAAGCATTACAGACACCTAGCAATCCATTCAATTGCAGAAGCTCTTGGAGAGTCCAGATCCGTAGCTCAGCGTGGTTTCCACGCCTACATAGATTGTGATAGCGTTTCGTTTTTTAGTTGATAGAAAGACAAAAAGACAGGTGGAGTGCTTGGAAAGATATTTACACCGATGCATTCACACCTTTAGCTCGTCCTCCTGCACATCCTCTCACTGAGGATACACTGAAGACCTTGGAAGAAAACACAGTCCGCATATATGGAGTGTGTGATCCTGAGTGTATCACTGTAGATCAGGTTCGCAAAAACCTATTTGCCACAGAGAATCGACCTTTGGCCCTGTGGTCCTCCGACATCTGGTGCCCTAGTACAGCATGCTCGACGAGCCGCTTACCAGGCTGGTCAGTTGTGGGGACAAGCCACGTCCATTAGCCAGTGTGACACAACTCCAGAAGGATTGGGTTGGGCACTCCAAAATGATAAGTGGGAACCAGTATGGTCTCAGTTATAGGAAGTGTGGAGTGCTTGTCATGCCTTGGACCGATGTGGCTGCAAGACTGGTTGCCAAACTATGCAATGTGAATGCAAAAGAAATCGGCTACCCTGCACTCTTAGTTGCAAGAGCTGTAAGGAGGCTGCACCAACAAAAACTATGCCTTCAGTTTTTTTTTTATAAATTTGGAGGAAAGTATAGGTACTAGAAGCCCCAATAATTACTTTTCAGTTCAGGACTTGATCCTACGATTGGTTCAGCTGATCCAGGGAACAGTGTGCAACAAATTATTGCGAATAATATGTAACTGAATATTTCTTCATTAGTATAAATATTGAAAAAAATTGCCTTCTATGCTTCCTTCATTCAATAACTCCCTTCAGATATCTCGAATGTTATTTTAGATGAAGAAAACGTAAAGAGCGCCCCAAAATTAGTCGGTTTAGACACGCGACAAGCTTATTTTCAAATCAGATGAAATTTTGCTAAATAGGCGGTCATATTTTAAAAATGGCGCCCGAAAATGAAAAAATAACCGTATCTTGTGACGTACTTCATCTCTATCTTTCTTAGCGATATTAAATTGTGTGGAATCGACACCAGAATTGTGAAAATCGGTCAATATTTAAAAAAGTTGCTTTTTTCAAGGGGGGCTCCCCCCCCCCCGCTCTCCTAAGGGACCGATTTCCATGTGCTGCGGAAAAAAATGTTTGTTAGTGTCTTAGTAACAACTGTGCAAAGTGGCTTGCTTGTAACATCAAATGCCGTTTTTTTATGTGTACCTCGGCTACTATATCTATATTTTGTTGTTATTCATAGGGTGATCTATACAGGAGAAGGACTCACCTCAGAATTCTCGCTGCCAATTTTTTTTTCAGGGAAACGCTGGAAAAGGTCGATTTCTATTCTGAGGGGGACATCTAGGACACACATTATCAAATTTTCATCTTCAGCCCCTTCGCCCCCAACCTACCCCAGTTTAGAATTTAAAACAGCACTACCTACGTTATCATACATCAAATTAAAGAAATTCTCTTCATGTGTAACATATTTTGAATTCTTTTAAACCACCCCAAACCCTTCTCAAAATTTTTACATTGTCAAAAAAAGAAAAGTTTTCTCCTATTGACTGCTGATCCTTGAGAAATAGATTTTCCAGCAAAAACAGGTCAATTTTTATTCAAGGGGACATCTGAGACGCGTATTCCCAAACTTTTGTCTTCAACCATTTCGCCTCCCAATTAGGAGAATTTTTAAAAAGGGTTGGAGGGAGGTTGAAAAAACTTGAAATATTATTTTAGAGAAAAGGAATTTCATCACATTCAGTCTGATGTACCACAAGGTAGATGTTGCTATTTGAAATTTCAAAGTAAGGTAGAGTGGGGGCGAGGAATTGAAGACAAAAATTTGACGATACGTGTCTTAGATGCCTCCTTCAAAATAAGAATCAACCTGTTTTTGCTGAAAAATCTGAATTGCTCGACATTTGGATTGTCTCAACCGATTCCGATTTTGTTTTTACGGTTGTTTTGTTCACGGTATTGGCGCGATTTTTTCACTTATTTCTATTACATTCGTGACAGGGTGGAATGTAAAGCATTGCAAAATTGTACTTAGTTAATCAGATCTCCATTTTTGTAAACAATTTTTTTTCCAAATTCCAACGATAAAATTATGAAGCCTGATGTCCTATCTCGAAACAGACTTTGAATTTTCCAGATCGGAAGTCCACCAATGATGACATGATTTTTTTTGTAAAAGTTGCATTTTTGTCATCTCAATGAAAAGGAAAATATTGTGAACGTACTACAGGGTATGATCACGCAAGAATTCACCCCCATACTGTAGGCTCCCCCTTTGAGATAATTTGAAAGAGAAAACACTTTTCTCGAAAAAAATTCCCCGTATATTTCCAAATTGTAAATTATAATATTCTACAACCTATAATATACAGGGTGTCGCAAGAAACTTTTTCGTTGACGCGACACCCTGTATATTTGAATTGCAATCGATGTAGTTTTTTATTCTGAATACAAATATACACCATAGTGTTGAACTATTTCTGGAAGCGAATTGTAAAAAAAATCACAAAAATCTGATGATACTGACCTAAACTTCTGTTTATTTCAATAGAAAATTTCTCAAATTTGGTTGATTTTTTTTCTTGGAAAGATATCTTCTTTTAAAACTCAAATATAAGACAGCACTAGAAAAAAAAATTGTGGGGTCAAATTTCAGAACTTTTTTAAGCCAAATAGACGTAAATTTAGGCCAGTATCATAGGATTTTTGAGAATTTTTTGACAATTTGCCGCTGAAAATAACCCAACAGTCCAACACTGTGGTATATATTTGTATTCAGAATGAAAAACTACATCGATTTCAATTCAAATATACAGAGTCAAATATACATCAACAAAAAAAAAATTTGCGACACCCTGTATACTATAGATTGTAAAATATTATAGGCTGCAGTTTTTTAATCTACAGGAAAAATTGTCCAAGAAAAGTTTTTTTCTTTTCAAATTATCTCAAAGGGGAGGCCTCCAGTATGGAGGTGAATTCTCGCGTGATCACCCTGTGCATTTTTTTTGTTTCTGGATTTCAAAGAATAATTTTATTTTGAGGTCCATCTAACCATTGATTCAGACCATTTCCAGATCAAAGTCGGTCAGTCTGCCTGTCTGTGTGTCTAACTTTATGTAATCGTCCATGATAACTCCCAAACGGTACATCCAATTGAGCTGAAATTTGGTATGCAACCATGGTTCAGGTGTCCAATGAACTTATGTGATTTTGTTTGAAATCCGCCATCAGAGGGCGCACTTACTGCATCGTATCAATATCGGAATTTTTGACGTTCGGACCTCAAACTGAATATGTAGATGTTTTGTTGGTTCAAAAACACATTCTAAAATTTTAGTTGGAATACCTATGTTACAAAAATCTAACCTCAATTTCTTATTTTTCAAAAATGTCTAAAATGCAACTTTTACAAAAAAAATCATATCATCATTGTTGGACTTCTGATCTGGAAAATTCGAAAGCTATTTCTGAAATTGAAATAAATTGGAAATTCTCGCCAACGAAGTAGATTGCTGGAAGATGTATATAAGCAACCGTGAAGACAAAATCGGAATCAGTTGAGACAATCCAGAGTTATAACATTTTGAAAAAGGGCGAAATTTTTGATACCGACATTTCAAATAATGAACAGTTTATTTGCCAAGAATCAGAAAGTAATAGGGGAAAAGCTTTTTTTCAATTGATAATGGGAAAATTTTGGAAAGGGTTGAGGGGTAATTCAAAATTTTTTTGAATAAATTTGATAGAAAGAGAACTTTATAACCTTCGATTTGATATATCACAACATAGGTAATGCTATTTGAAATTCTTAAGTAGGGTAAGGTGGGGGCGGAGGGGTTGAAGATGGAAATTGGACAATGTGTGTCTTAGATGTCCCCCTCAAAATAGAAATCGACCTGTTTCGGCGTTTTCCTGTAAAAAAAATTTTGTGGCAAGAAATTTGGGGTGGGTCCTCTTCAAAAAATCTTCCTGATATACTGATACCTACCTCGGCTATTTGCTGCGAGAACAATTTTCTTCAGCCATAAACATATCGATATCATTATTACATCATTTTCTTCTAAAATGGATTGAAGTGGTGGAGGTAATACAAATCAAATTCATTCTTTCCACCTTCTTCCGTTGGAAAACGTATCGAACAAACAAGGGCCGTATTATTGTATTTACTGCTTTTATACGGTACCTATTGCTCTTCTCCTCACGTACCTATTTGATTATTTCAAACAATTACATTTATAATAATTAATATATATATATGTATGTAATAAATGATTTTCGGCTATGAACAATAAGAACCTGATTATGCCGTTAGTCATAACTTTTCAAGTAATTTAGATTTAAAAAGATTGGAAACAGACTAACGTACCTTGGTACGTAGGTTCTTGAGACAATGACTTTTTATTTTATGAAGGAACTGCTTGCCGAAGTTGCCAATCGACCTAGTTCGGAGCAATCGCACGAAATTACTTCTAGTGAAACATTGTAATAAATCTGGTTTAAATGTTCCTCTCGTTGCAAGGGACAGTGTAGATAACGATTCAGAATAGGGTCTGGGATGTTGACGGTCGACGGCTTTTCCTGTAGTTACACAAAAATCCTACGAGACTAATGAATATTCAATAGCGAATTGCTGGAATATTGCAATGCTCACATTTGGTACTAATGATACTGTTACGAGCGGCGATTCTGGAGAACTGGTAAGTACAAAGCTCTGGACATTACCAGAATAATACACGCGATGGCTTAGTGAATGGAATTTACGTGGAGACTTGAGCGTGCGAGTAGAACACGTCTGTCCATTTTGGCGGAGGTACCGGCTTCACCGCACGTTGGTAATGCCCGCAAAATGTGTAGGATTTTTCGGGAGTCGCCTAGAAATCGTGTGTCGGGTCACAGTGGAATTTGCTGGAGGACCCATGGAACATTCGAGAACACTAATCGGATGCATATATAAAGCACCCATCGTCGGCTCACGAGAGTATTGAATTGGAAGTGATCGATAGCGATAGAAAGCGATAGTTTCAGCGATATTTCCAAGCGTAAACAATTGTTTGCGTGTATTTATTGTAGTACGCAGAAATAAACGGTGTGTGTTTTGAAACGATCGTCTCAATTATGATCGAACCCGTACGCGAAATACGTAACAATACTGTGTTATTTTTTGGAAAGAAAAACTAGGTCCTAACTGTACTTACTACACCTACTTCATAAAGACAAGCGGCAAGCTACCGCTTGAGGATGATCAGAAATTTGATTCCGCAAGTTGGCTAACCAATGCGCAAGTATTCGGGTCCATACGCCTAATGACCAGAGATCCGCAATCACATCAGTATAAACTGAGATAGTCTGTACTGAGATGAATTCACATAGTAAGATTTCCATGTGGTGTGATTTTTTTGTGGCAGCTGGTCGCAACATAAACATGAATTGAGGCAAACGCCAGCTGGTTTGTGGAGTTTTGGGTGCAGACGTCTGAAGTGGGAATTGAACATTCCTACTACCACTTTTTCTTCGAGGCTACTTACCGCTGACTAGCTGATGGGTGATGACTAATGATGACTTAATGAATTAAAGTTCCCCCCCGGTCCTTACTTTTCAAACTTTTCTGCCTTTTTTACTTGAATTATTACTCTTCCAAATTGATTCAAACAAATTTTCCAAGTACCTACCCAATACCTAATACCTAAATCAATATCTATTACTATTTACTATGCACATCTCAGTATTTTAGTTATCTACTTTCATCAGATCGATCCAGGCCGTTCCAATGGTAAAATTCGAGCGCAAAGTAACGTTATAGGTAAATCTTGTTAGTACCTAGTGATAATAACAACTCACGAATTATTTGCAAACTTAAGCCAGATAATGTCGAACTACTAAGTACCATCAAGCATCAAACATAGTTAATAGGTATCTATACAATAATTGAGTTCAATTGCAATAAGTAAAACAAAAGGTGAAATGCTCAGTGCATTTATTCAAAGTGTTGGAATAACAATCAGTACTTCATAAATAAGTAATTAATAGTATAAATAAGTTAACACGCACGAGTAGTAGTCTAACCCACGTAACCTAAAGCCTCTCCCTCGCTAAATCCTTTCTCCGATTCCTCCTGTTCGCCGCCTTTCTTTGTGTAATCCTGGAAGTTCTTGTGGTAGCTCTGCTGGCCCTTTTCGCCCTTGAATCCGCTATCCTTGTCGACGTACCGACCTTTATCCTGGAACCCTTTGACGCCCTGCGCTCCCGCCTGAAACCCGCCGTGCTCGTGGCCGCCCTTCGCAAAGCCGCCCTTCTCCGAGCTGTGTTTCGCACCGAAATCGCCGTACTTGTTGAAGTGGCCGCTGTTGTCGGCCTCGTCGTAAAAGCTGTGATCTTTTTTGTACTCGTCCTTGTGGTGGACTCTGTGGAAGCCGGTGGTCTTCGAGCCCTTCTTGTGTCCGCTCTTTTCGCCGAACGAACCGCCCTTCACTCCGTGGCCCGACTCGTGGTTCTGCGCGTAGTGTCCGCCTGCTTCGTGACTGCCGGCCTTGTTGCCGCCTTCTTTGTTGTAGTAGCCCTTGTGGCCTTCCTTTTCGTGGACGCCCTTGGCGCCTTTCTCGTAGCCCTGCGAGCTGTCGTAGCCCTGCGAGCCTTTTTCGCCCTTGGCGCTTTGGGAGGCGGCGGAGTAGTCGGAGCCCTGGCCGCTGGCGTATTCTTGGGCCTTTTCGGAGATCAGAGGGGCGGCGATGGGGGCGGCAGCGATCGGTGCGGCGATGGGAGCGGCGATCGGGGCGGCAAGGATCGGTTGGGCTACCTGATGGGGTGCGTACGGGGCGTACAGAAGAGGCGCTTGGGCAACCGGAGCCTCAAGCGGTTGGCTAAAATTTCAAAATGTTGCGTTAAAAAACTGTGCTGATTGGGTACCTATACACTCATACAGGATGTTTACAAACTCGACAAATGCCCCTGAAAGGTTTTAAAGGTTATAAAGCTGATGCAGAGCAACAAACACATGCATTCTGCATACATTTCTGGAGAAAACTGGATTTTCAGGATTTACGACTCACCCTGTATAATAAATAAAATTGCAAAACACATTCAAAGGTTCAAAAACATTGCTGTTTAGTCTGTTAGGATGAGTTCAATGAAATATTCCAAAATAACAAAAATAGAGAGGGGATAGAAGGATTCACCATATTTAAAAAAATTAATACCCTGAACTTTTCTCAACATTTTTTTGATACTTTTATCCTGTCATCCTATCTTTTTTATTATTGAGGTCAACAATGAACTTTTGTTAAGGATGAAGTTGAACTGATGGAATAGGGCGTTGCGGAAACAATCTTTCGGAAGCTACAGGCTTTGGTTTGAGCCTATAGACATTCTCAAAATCCAAAAATAATTTTTATCAAAATTTGAATTTTTCAACGAGGTACTTATACTAAATCCCAGTATAATAACGGATTTCAACCTCCGGTCAAGAGAAGATTTGAGCGCTGTCATTGGCTGAAATATCCGTCAACCCCCCGGTTAAAATCTAACCGACGCCGACGGTCAATCGGATATTATTATACTGCACCCAAGTGTTTACGGAAATGTTTGTGCGAGTGAGTCGCTTTTAGTTTGAAAAAACATGATTATTGTGAGAACATAACGATTAGTCGATTTTGAATCACCCTATTGAGATAACCTAATTCGTCGCTTGAGAAGTGGCATCCCGGATCTCGTGTACAGGGTGATTTTTTGAAAAAGACGCATCTTCAATTTCTCGAGGTCGATTTTCTTTTCGAGGAGGACATATTATTATAATCGTAACTAGCGTATTTTCAATCTTTCCGTACTATCCCACTAGGCAGGTTAACTACCATTCCAAGAATTTTTAATAGGATTAGGGTTCGAGTTGCACATCATTTCAAAGATTTTTTAATTCTCCTCACAGCAGTTGAAAAAATAAAATAAATCCATCAACCCAATATGAAGTTAGAATCTTTTAAAATCGGATTCTTTTTCCTTTTTTTGTCAACATTCTATCTATGAAAAATCAGTTGATTCCTTCAGTAGACGTGTTAGATTGGTTAGGTTTGAAAAAGCAAATAATAGTGATATTTAATCATCATAACTCAAAATGAACACAATGTCTTGAAATGATTTTTTAAACGGTTTCGACTTTTGGTCTCCTGTAAAATAAGGGGCCACATACGAAGTGTCACTTCTAAAACGACGTTATTATAAGTACCTATTGCATAGCAGCTATAATAGGTGATGCAATAGTAGCTTATACACCAAGGGACTGAAGTGAGGTTTTATTCCCGCAGGTGAAGTTTGATACCCGAGGGCCCCTAGGGCCCAGAGGCAGCAATTCACCCAAGAAAATAAAAATGAACGTCAGTCCCGTGGTGTATACAAGACTTTCCGCAATACCGAAGTACCATTTCCATGTACCAGTACCATTCATTCTAAACGTTTGGCGTTTGAAAGGAGCGTGCGCTCCAACTTAATGGCTTATAGCGCCTTTATTTTTGGAACGCGACCCCATGTCATGTGAAACTTTATTTTCACCAGAAATCAAGGAACATTTCTGTGTAAGATTTTTCAAAAGTTTATTAGTATCTGCAGGATGCAGGGTAAGTGCTCGCGAATGGAGCTTATTGAAATTTCAATTTAAATAAAAAATGAGGTTGATTTAATAATTATTGTACCAGGAGAATCAAACAGTTTTATTGGAAGCCGTATAATTTGTTCGTAAATAGCTTGCATCATCCACTATCGTACCCTGTGAACACGTAACCATCAAAACCGGCATTATTTAATTACAGGTTTCAAAACACAAGAGCCTCTGAAAAGTTAGAATTCACGAACATTTTCAACTTATCGGTTTTCACTTAGATAAGTTCAAGTAGTTAGACACGAGGCAACACTGATTCGGGTTTGCTAAGAAGGTGAAGATATACGATCACGTCTCAATGAAATTGGCACAGTGTCCATCCAAGCATATTTCGAAAATGAAGTTTTAAATCAAAATCTTGCAAAGGTAACTTGTTCTAAATTAAACAAGAAATCTAAAAATGCATTCCACCTTGAAATATTTTTAGTGGCGTGGAAGATAAGGGGACAAAAGGAGGCGTCCCTCGTCAATTTTCGCAACTGGGCATTTTTGACATATGCAGGGGAACAGTGATAAAAATTTGAGTAAGATCAGCCAAGCGCAAGCGGTTCAAAAGTTATGTAAAAAAAGATTCTTAGTTTTAACTTTGAAGAGCTATATCTCCGTTGCTTACATTTCTGAACATTGTTTTCTTCCAAAAAACCCTAGTTTTTTTATGCCATATCGACTTTAGAAATGCTTGGGACTGATACTGATTATTAAAAATGCATAGGTAGTAACAAAAGATACAGCTCTTCAAAGTTGAAATATAATAAACGTTTCTTGATTAACTTTTGGAACGCTTGCCCGATCTTGCTCAAATGTTGAACATTGTTACCCTGAATATGTCTTCTATTCAATAACAACATATTTGGTCAAAGTGCTCAGTTGCGAAAGTAGGAAAAGGAAGGCTCTCCTTTTTGACCCTATATCTTCTACGCCGCTAAAAATATTTCGAAGCGGCATTTTTAGATTTTTTATTTAATTTAGCATAGGTCATTTTTGTGACATTTCGATTGGACGCCTCACTTTCGACATATTCTTAAATAGACACTGTACCAATTTCATTTAGACGGGGCTCGTACAAGTGAGACTTCTCAAACTAAAGTTTAGCCCTTGTTTATGATATTATTTTTCAAGTTATTGTCAATGTATTTCAATGCTTTTCGAGTTACTGTCAAGTATTGTTTGAGATGAGTGGGTATCTTTTATTCTGTGTAGAATTAGGATTACACAATAGCCACGCATGAAGCCAATGGTGGCTTCCTGAGAAGGTGGCGATATCACAATGTCTTGAATAAGTGAATGATGATTGAAAGGTGTTTGAGGATTAGGCCGGTATCAGACGGGAACATTTCTGCTGCAAGAAATACGACAAAAGATTGATTGATGTGATACAAGTTTTGTGGCGGAGATGACGTGCATCTCGAACTGTCTGAATTTGAAATCTGCCATCTAATCTTACAACAGAAAGATTCCCGGCGCTTAAGATGGCTTTTAGAGACATTTTTATCCGTTCCACAATTACCATAACGACTTTATTTCAGCTGACTGATAATGACGCTCGACAGATATGTAGCTTGCTGAAGGATCAAGCTAAGGAATACTTAAACCAATCTGATATCATGCCCGGCAATTTAAAGTTGTTCTTAATTCGTTTTGAAACCTAAAGAAAATCTCGAACACGGCGGCCCACGTTTAAAATGCTCAGCATCAGCCCCCAGTAATAAAGTCCTCCTAACAGTCAGCTTTAGAATATAAAATCCTGCTTTGCAAAATGGGGGTAGGTAGTTAAATCCAGAGAACATACCTGTACTTGGCAAGCTCCAGAGGCAGAGGATTCAAAGCGTACGCTGCGGGATTCACTGGAACTCCGTACGAGTTTAATTGCTGATCGTACACGGCTACAGGAGCCACCTGCTGAGGAAGCTGCAATTCCTGCGCGTACTTCCCCAAAGTGATCGGGGGATAGCCAAAGTGGTGGCCTACTTGAGCCGGTGCCGCCACGATTCCCGCTCCCAGCTCGCCGTTGTTGTTGTTGTTGTTGTTGTACTCGGTGTAACTCAACGGCCCCCCCGAGTGAACTTGATACGCGTAACCCGAAGCTGACGAGGCCTGATCCTCGATTTGCGACCTCTTGACGTATATCTCCATGCAGACTGCAGACCAGGGCACCATCACCGACACCACAAAAATTGCTTTGAAGGATTCCATCCTGATCGTGTCACTCGCACACTTTGACTCCTAACAATTTGCATACGCCGCCCGGCTTTTATACACCCACCCGCTTTTCGAGAATTTATCTCGGCACACACAAGAACGATGTCGTAATTGTAATTCCAAAGGATAATTCCGCAAAGATCTCCAAAGGACACGTGAAGAAACGGCTTCCACCGCAGAGATTTAGAGGACGCGCGTTGGGAAATGCGACCTAGTACCAGAAGCGGCCAGAACTATGCGCTGGATTTGTCACCTTTACGGTTGACCGACAGTGTTTTTGTCTTGTGTATTGGGTATAACGCCACACACCACAGGTGTTGGGAAAGTTCCGAATTGCATCAGTACTACTGGGTGTTATATTGAACGTATTATCCACGGACAATTTCGCGGTCGATTCAACAAAAAATGCGAACAAATAAAAAAGAACTGAATTCCGGCTGCATCAGTTCTCTTCTCTTCCTATGACGGTCGACCGCGAGAGTGGATTTTATGGAAGAGAAGAGCATTCCGGACCGTAGAAATGATAAACGGCGGAGATACACTTTATAATGAAACGCGATTGTCTGTTAGCCAGGGGGGGTGTGGGTTTGTAACAAAGGAGCTTGATTGTACCTGGGAAATTGAGATAACGAAGTGCAGAAGAGCGACGACTCGTTTACAATGATGATTATTCATATCAAATAATCAAACACAAAAGTTTTATCCAGTTGCTGGCGAACAGAGCCGTGCATTAGTCATCCTGCCTTGTTTCGGGATTAAAAGTTTTCAAGCCTTTTTGTGCTGATGGATGCTGGAAAACTTGGAGCATGGGAAACTGTGACTGTGTGGGTTTTGTTCATCTGCAGGATATCGTCATAAATGAACAAGACGTGGTATTTCTGCGTTTACGTTTTTATTCATCATCATAAAGTTTCCAGTCTCCAAACTGAATAGTAAGACACGTTTCTGTATTATTTCCAGTGGCGCAGCCAGAATCTAAGGCCGGGGAGGGCAAGGGCGATGACGACAGCGTACGAGAGACAGCGCCGCAAGAAATTTTTTAGAGTGAAACTTCTTATCGATCGCTCAGATCACAACATAGACAACTTACCAAAAGCAGAACGACAGATGGGAGTGAATTTGCTTGATGCGAGGATATAACGCTATGCTGTAACGTCTTAGTGACTTTGGGGTAACCAGTGCCGTCCCAGGGAATGGAAGAAGGGAATGTGTTGTGATGCTCGCTTCTACTGTCAGTATTTTTTTGACATTTTCATAATATTGCTGATTAAAATCGGCTTATTTTAGACGTTTTATGATTCCGGTTTCCAAGTTTTTCAGTACAATTACTTATCAAAAAGTTTGCTCCTCCTGATTCGCACAAAAAAACTTGCGTTTTTCTAAATGATTTTAGTCAGATCCTTAGGAAGTAGGGGGCGATTTTTCCCATACTCTGAGCGTAGGAGCCTATGGAAATTCCTATTCGAGACGTCCTTTTTGGTGAGAAGTTTGAATTTGAGAGAAAGCTTGAAACAAATTTGCACAACTTTCACAATAATCGAACAAAAAATTGAAAAATTCCACGCGAAAATTCGAACTTTCCGAATAAACCTCAAAGCCTTTTCCAAATCATCTCATTGTGAAAATCGCCACTTGGGGCTCCATGTTGAGCTCCATCATTTGAGTCCGGTCTTCACACGGAAACTTTTTCTACTTAGTTGATGTCAGCTAGATATGCCTAGTTCCAGTATTTTCAACTAGATTTCTAGTATTATTGTGATTGAATTCTCATTAGAGTCAACTAATCAACCGGCAGCTGGACTAGATTACCTTTGGAATTTTCAACTGTAAATTCTAGGAGTTCCACTCTAGTTAATTTTGAATGAAACCCAGTTGAAAAAGTTTCAGTGTGTTCACGAGAAATGCTTCTCATTTGATCACCAGTCGTCTGGTCTTGCCGTCTGCCTTCAACTTTTAGGTTTTTTATCAAGTTTGAACCGATTAATATAAAAATAGAACTCATTTTGTAAGTGATGTCCATCGATGTGGTGGTCAAGAAATTAGGTTTCGGTAATATAATTAAGAAGGGCAGCAAAAGCAATTTGGCCGCTTTTAATCGAATTGTCCAGCAGTAACAGGGAGGCTTGATTGACGTACGTAGGGTCCGTTTTTTATTTTAGACTAAATTTTGTTGAATGTTGCAGGCTGTCGCAAAATTGTGGGAAACTCGATCGGAAATGATGCTTCAAATGAAGTGGCAACAAAATATTCAAATAAAGTGGTCAACAAGATAAGTGTCTGTGTCGAAATTTTCATCAATTTTCAAAACTCGACAGCTCCCTAATCCTTAGAGCGATTTTGGATCTGTTTAAACTGACTGGTGCCCCATTCTTCAGCTGCCGAACTCAAGTTTTGCAAAGTATGAGAAAAACAAATGAACTTTCTACAGGGTGTCAAATAAACCAGTGCAAAACTTTTAAAGGTTCAGTTATCCTCCGTTTTGCCATGAATTTTTTTTCATGTATACCAACACCAAAAATATGAAGAATGACGTCTTTCCTCGGAACGGTTTTTGATTTACCCCCTATTTTTATTTGATAAAAAGTTACGTCATTTTTTCCTCCAAAGTACACTTTTGAGAATTGGCTTTTAAGTTGGCCATATTTTCGGAATAAATCCGGCAAAAGTTGATAGTTCAACTTAAAAAGAGGTCTCCAAACATTTTCGTACAGTACCGATGATATTAGCAGAACAGCGGATAAACTGATAAGCATAGTGCGGCACATCAGATTTACCACAGTATAACCGTATTAGTCCTCTTTTGATAATTCTTGTAAGGGTTGACAATAAGAATTAATTTTATATTTATAACCATAGTACCATAGTAACCAATATTTGGGCTGCAAGTTCAAAATGTTCGTCGTATTTTACAACAAGATTTTCTGGGGTTTGCGGATAGAAAATGGAATGGAAGAAGGTGTCGGGAAACGAAAAAAATGGATTTGATGGGTTTAATGGAGAGAACGATGGTTGGCAGGCGGAGAAGATGGTGTGGAGAGATTTTGGAGCTGTGACATATATCTGGCAAATTAATTATTGTAATTGTTGACAGTGTCGAGATATAAACTATCTCCAACGAGGTCTCACGATGGCACTTTAAGTAAATGAAATGAAAAAACCCTCAAAAACTTATCGTTTCACTTTATGTCAGTAAAATAAAATCGACCTTTTTCTTCCGCTTAACAGAACAGTTAACAGTTTTCAGGGTCTGTGGAAGTTTTCAGATGAAGTTTTCAATAATTATCAAACCGTGATTGTGAACATCAATATTATTCAGGAAGCTATAGGAAACTATAAGTGTGTACATGGCAACAGCTAAAAATGACTCCAGTTTCAAAACGGCTTGGAAATGTCACATCACACCCCACCTGGGTAACGCTGGGTTAATATTAGATAGGTATATAGTTTCCTGACTAATGAAGTATAGAGCAAGAAATAGCAAAACATTCGTTGCCAAATCAGTTTTTTTGCAGGCACTGTTGAATAAGACTGGATTTTCAGGATTTATGACTCACCCTGTACCCGGTATGTATCATAAAAACAGTGTCAAAGTCTTCGCAAGCGTGATTCTCTATAACATATTTTCCTCTTACAAATGAAATGATAAAATCTTCATAGCATAATCATAAGTCTTGACAATGGAGGCCATCAAAATTTGACATGGAGCTACTCGTGTGTTTAGCTACACCCTCCAAGTGCCGGGTGTTTTTAATGTTTTTTTTTGTGAATTTCAGTAGGCTGTGAAAGTGGAAACTTATGTCCGCGACTTCATTCACCTTCCCGCGTTACCTGGTCAACCACCTCAAAAGCGCAATTCGAATCAAGTCGCAGACATACGTTTTTACTGTCATTGCTTACTCCAATTTACAATTGAAATACCCGGTATATTTATTGAAATTCAATTCCACTGTACAAAATCAATTGTATCTCCTTTGAGTATGGAGCAATCAAAATAGTCTTTTTACGGAAATGTTTTCCATTCATTGCTGCACATTTCATTTGCTGGAAGTATAGGCATGAATCATGAATCTGCAATAGTTTGGAAACGGCGAAACTACGACGATGTTAACCTGAAATATAACATGCCGCGCGACAGCTCCGGACACAAAAAATCACAGTCATCTCGACAATTAAACAACAAAATCTCTTTTTCCCCCAAAAAATTTTCGCATATTTTTTGTACATTTACTTCGTTGAAAGCGAGCGTGCATCAGATGCATAGCTCGGAAATTCCTTCTCGACTCAAAGTTGAAATGCTTTTAAATTTGTTGGTTACGCATCATTACACTTTCTTGCAATTGCGGTGGAAAACCAGCTTTTGCCTATATCCATGCTCAGATGAATGATAGGTAATCGTTTGCAAAAAAATTAGAAGTCGCAATAAGTTTTAGTTGAGGAAGAGCTCGATGGCAAGGTCAGGCGAACGGACAAACGGACAGACTGACAGATGGACAGGGAACAGACACCGAAGCGTCAAGAATATTGACTATATCATCACGAATTTGCGTTGGGTTTTTCAATATTCCATTGAGGGACAAACCTTGAAACACGCATTATTCATAAGTACTGTTGCCAATTCAGAGGCTTTCGTGCATTCAAGAGCACACGCGGTCCTTCTAGACCGTTCTTACACAGTGTAACGAATTGCAAAACCCTCGTGCATTTCTAGTGCATTCAAAAGCATACGCGTAAGCTGTGAACCGTTCGAAATTTCATGGAGACTTTAAGATGCGGGTGGAACACAATCGCCTAATTGGCGGAGGCGCCGCTTCCAGAAGACGCGATGATGCACCCAGGAGTGTTGGGTTGTTCTAGAGTCGTCGCGAAGCCATCTGCCGCGATCAATGTGGAATTTGCCAGAGAACCGGTAAAAAGTTCCAGAATCACAGCCCTAGTATTTAAGAACCGGTACGTCGACTGACAGATCAGTTTTGAATCCGGAGCGACAACAGCGAGTGATAAAAACGATATACCCAAGCGCAAATAATTGTTGACGTGTATTTATAGCAGTACGCAGTAATAAACAGTGTGTGTTTAAACGTTCGTCTTAATTATAAAAGAACCCAAACGCGAAATCCGTTACATTACGTACCAACACGTTACAAATTATAATAATCGTCACACTTGGATATCGCTCAATTCAACTTCGCTGATGTACTCAGTGTAGCTATGAATTCAAATCTGACTTTTTCTTCCTGGTCATGTCGCTCTCAGGCATAGCATCGTGTATTCGACAATATTCCAGCTTCTGCCGGAAGGGTCTCGAAGATTCTCGTCACTTCCTTGGCTGTTCCGGTATGTACAGGGTGTTTCAATGGGAGCGAACCAACCCGAATGAATTTTTGCCTGGTGAAATTTAGAAAACTCCCCGAGACCTGTGGACTTTTGTTTCGAGGGGGACATATTATAAAGCATACATTGGCAACTTTCTATCTTCAACACCTCCCACCTTCAACTTCGAAATTCCAATTGACACCACCCTATCTTGCGATTAATCAAATTGAAGAGCAGAATTTAATTTTCTTTCTGAAAAAATATTTTTTGAATTTTCTAGACCACCCCTCTTCTTCCCAAAATTCTCTTGAGTATCCAATTTAATATTTGCGACCCATAAATTCTCTTTAATTTTGTCTGTTTCATCTTAGACAGCATCGAAGAGAAAAAAATTTGTGGAAAAAATGCTATCCAAATTCACCCCTTTGCTCTCCTCCACCCCAACTTCAAAATTTACCAAGACTACCTTGTGATACCTTATGGGAATTCAATTCTCTCTCTAAAAACATTTTTTTTTTTACTTTTCAACCGCTCTCCTAATAAATTGAGCATACGGAGTATTAGTGGACGTGGTACAACCGAAATAGGGAATTTAAGTTGCAAATGATGATAAAGACAAACTACTTGGTAGGGTTACAACTGAGACCTAAATGAACGATTTGACCCGCAGTGCTTTTCTTTTCGTCTCTTAGGATTTGAATAGCGCCCCTTTTTCAAAATGGCGGATTTTATCTAGGGGCAGAAGGTATCAAATAGCCTGGTGATGTCCAGCTTCGTTAAAATATATGGAGCTATGTCTCAATCGGTTTCTGGGACATCAAACACTAATTAAAAAAATGATGGAACATTGCCATCTACCGCAGGCAAATTTGGTGGAGGCGCCAAAAGGAATTTACTACTGCCATAAGAAAATTGCTGTAACATTTTTATTTTGCAACGGATTTTAACAGAAGACATTTCATTTTGTGAAAAAGTGAATTCTTCTTGTCACCTTATACCTTCCATTGGAAAGAGACGTTGAAGAATGTTGAAAAAAAAGTAAAAAAATGATTTGAAAAAAAAAGATTTTCAACATTTTTTTATTTTCATGCAATTGGCTCTATTTGTAGACTTTGATGTGCCCTTTCCAAACTTGCACTTTTCCGACTCATATCTTTGCAGTACGCGCCGCCATATTGAAAAATGATGTCTGAAAAGAAGTTTTTGAAAAATATATTAACTTTGGCCCTTGTGACATTCAAATGTTCATATACATATGAAAGCGCATTCAATCCTCTACAGTTTGACATCTAAACCAGCTCTCTGCGACCCACGGTTCTTGAGCTAGACCTCCTAGAAGTATCAATTTTTGGTTCCAAAAGAATTAAAAATCACCTCTTGGGGCTGTGCCAGGTCCACCAATGTTCATGATTTGAGATAAATGACGACGCGTTATCGTTGAGTAATTTGAATAAGACATGGTGGTGATCCAGTGGTGAAATCTGGTAGGCGCGGTCACTATTCAACACCGAAAATTGATACTTCCGGAAGCTCTAGCTCAAGAACCCCGAGTCGCACAGAGATGGTTCAAGTGTCAAATCGTGGAGAATTGAATGTACTTTCATACGTCTATAAACATTCCAATCTCGCATGGACTTAAATTTAGTTATTGTCAAAAACTTCTCTTCAGATATCATTTTTTCAACATGACGGTACGCACTGCAAAGATATCAATCGGAAAAGTGCAAATTTAGAAAAGGCACATCAAAATCTACAAATAAGGCAATTTTCATGAAAATAAAAAAATCAAAAAAATCTTTTTTTTCTCAAATTATTTTCAATTTTCTTCTTCAACATTCCTCACTGTCTTTTTTCATGAAAGGTGTCAGATAACAAGAAGAATTTACTTTTCTACAAAATGATATACCTTGTGGTTAAATCGGTTGAAAAATAAAAATGTTACAGCAATTTTCTTATGACCGTACCAAATTCATTTTGGCGCCTCCACCAAATTTGCTTGCGACAGATGTCAATGCTCCACCATTTTTTTTTTAAGTATTTGATGTCCCAGAAATCGATCGAGACATAGCTCCATATATTTTAACGAAGCTGGACATCACCAGGCCATTTGATACCTTCTGCCCCTAGATAAAATCCGCCACTTTGAAAAAGGGGCGCTATTCAAATCCTAAGGGACGAAAATAAAAGCACTGCGGGTCAAATCGTTCATTTAAGTCTTAGTTACGATCCTGCAATAGGGTTTGCCTTTATCATAATTTGCAACTTATTTTTTCCTACCACGTCCACTATATTTTAGGATGAAAAGAGGGTTTTTCAAAATTTTCAAAATATTTTTTTCGGAAAGCGAATTCAATTCTCTTCATTTTCTCTCTCGGTGCTATGGAGAATAATGTTGACTGGATCGAAGAGAATTAAGACGTTAAGCATATCAAATTGCGCATTCAGAGAATTTTAGGAACAAGAGGCGGGTTGGGGCTAATAAATTTTGAAATATTTGTTCAGAAAGAGATTTAAATTTTCTTTAATTTGATGTATCGCAAAGTAGGTAGTGTCATTCGAAATTTCGAAGTTGGGGTGGGTGGCGTGAGAGAGTTGAAGATAGAAATTAGCCAATGTATGCTTTATATGTCCCTCTTGAAACGAAAATCGAGGGGTCTCGGGGAATTTCCTAAATTTCACTTGGCAAAAATTTATTCAGGGTAGCTCGTTTCCATTGAAACACCTGTATTATTCCAGCATATGTATTATTCTTAGCGGTCCGTTTGTGGAGTCTTTAGAAAACTCCATCGCCTTCGCGAATATTCTGGTGTGGCAAGCTCTCGAAGGACGGCTCCTCCGCCAATTGTGCAGATGTGTCTTATTATTTGCGCGGCGTAGCCTCCGGCGAGTCTCGTAATCATATAAAATAATAACATTGAGACACGACTTACAAAAAAATCTTGTTAGCCCGGGTACTCGACTGATACGGGGTGTTTATAAGAGACTGTGATCGCGGCAGGCTTGGGTCAGGCCGAAAAACGTAGTAACAGGCGCAATTGTAGTGATCGAGAGGGGATTCCAAAGGCGATGCGATCACAGACGTTTATAAACACCTGGTACAATTATTATTGACAGGTGAATTTCCATGCATTCATCGTTTAGCAAACAGGACAGCTGATTGCAATACACTGTGCAACAAATCACCCCTCTGCCTTTCTTCTTCTCCACTCATTTTATAGGTATAATAGATAGGCACAGGGAGGTATAGGTGACGCAGATTTATTATACGAATACAAGCATACGGAACACCATATCTAACGACTTTTTTTTTCTCATCAAGTTTTAATCAAGAGCTAACCTGCTACAAAATGATGCTTAATCAAGAGTGAAAATTTGACTGTGTCGATCTGAATGGGAAGTTTTAAAACTCTCCAGTGCCTACGGCGCGAAGCTTTCGAAAGCAGTCTCGACGCAACTTTTGAAAGCTCGCCGAAATGTGAATGAAAAAAAAGATCAAATCAGGAACTTTTATTGGAGGCTGTCAATATTATTATTATTTATTATTAGTCTTTATTGTTCTTTCAGTATACATACCATGAACAAGCAAAGCAATGCGTGAGCAGTGTTGTTCCCTAATACAAACAATCATGCTAAAATACATATACAAAAGTAAAAAAAAACATCAGATCACATTAAATACATTAAAATACCAACAAATACAAAACAAACAACGCAGCACCTAGCAACTGGCACAATGCACAGAGCGCATGAGCAAAGTCACCCCCCACCCCAGTCAAACAAACATTTAGCAAACATCAAAACAACCACCGCTTCCGAAGCATTTTGTATCAGCCTTCGATCAATGGCTGCCTTATTCGTTCATGCAAAAGGATCTCAATTTCATAGCCTGAGATAGAAAGTTGTAGATCGTCCGCGCCTGTCTTTCCGTTGGTCTCCGCAAGGCAGAGTGCCAGTCCCGTTCGGCAAAATCTCGCGTAATGTTCTCTCTGAGGCTTTCGTACAAAGGGCAGTCAAACAACAGATGGTTGACTCCCTCCAGCTGTTTCCTATTGCACAATGTGCAGATCTCATCTTTTATGATGTATGAGCTATTGTTCACATACAAAACCAGACCCCTACTGTTGATCGTACGTAGTTCTGCTAAGCACCGTTTTACTTTCAGGGAGAGATTAAGGTTGAGATAATAAATATGATCCCCTAAGTTTGAGATCAAGAACTTATAATCTGAAGCGTATATGCTTAGCAATGCTTTATTCCAGTCTTCCACCGCGCGGCACTGACTATATTTATCACAGATGTTTTCAATTATCACATTATTTATATTGCTCAACTCTTCGGTATCACAGAGACTATCACTACTCAGCAGTTCACCAATAAGCCGTGTATACCAGTTATTATCCGCATTGTTCCCTGGTGCAGCGTGAAGCGTTAAAAATCTGTTCAAAGCTCTATGCGGGTACCTATTTGGACTCATTTTCTGAATTCTCTCTATCAATCTCAGAGCCTGCTTGATGACGATACACCCAATGCTCATCACTTTTGCTTCTAATCTTACCACGTAGTCTGGTGTTGAGCGCTGTAGGTACAGAATGTTTTTGATAAAACTGGTTTGAATTAGTTCCACCTCGTTCAGTTGCCTTAGTCCCCATATGCTACTTCCATACGAGAGAGTCGGCAGAACTATGCTGTGAAATAGCTTTTGTATGACACACCAGTTGTGAATCTTTTTTGAGCCCACCAATCGTGTTATTCCAGCGGCAGATATTCTAGCTTTTTGGAGTCTATCCAACATTGCTTGTCTGAACATCCCGTTCGAGCTAAACTTCACTCCCAAATAGACATAATTGTTTACCACCTCGACCGGTGCCTCTCCAAAGTGAAAGCTCATTTTAGCTCTAGTTGTCCCTCTGGAAAAAATCACAATTTTGGTTTTAGATGTGTTCACAATCAAATGGTTTGCCAAACAGTAACTTTTCAGGCTTTTCAGAATAGACTTCAACTGGGAAGGAGAGTCAGCAAAAAAAACTATATCGTCCGCGTACTGCAGAGAGACCACATTGGCACCTCCATCCAATGACACTCCTGTGATTCCATTTTCTGTGAGGTATTTCTCTAAACCGCTTATGAACAATGCAAAAAGTAGCGGGCTCAGCGATTCTCCCTGCAGTACTCCATTCTGTACCCTTACCGATCTCGCCATTTCACCCTCACTCTCCACCCTTATCCTTGCTCTCTCATAGACATCAATCAATATCCTAATGTATTTAGGACTTATTCCCAGCTCATACAAGCGACACCACAACAGTTCGTGATTCACAGAATCGAACGCTTTTTTTAAATCAATGAATAATGCATATACTTTTCTTTTCGGTAGTCTAGTGTGGTTCTGTATAAGAGCATTCAAAACAAAGATATTATCCTCACAACTACGTCCTTTTCTGAAGCCTGCTTGGCTTTCTGGTAATAATTTTGAACTTTCAACGTACTTCTGCAGTCTAACGTTTAACAACTGAGTGAAGATCTTAAAAACATGGTTCAGCAAAGCTATGCCCCGATACTGTTCTGGCCTCCCCGCATCGCCTCCCTTGAAAATATGTGCCATTCTTATTTCAACCCACTCCGTAGGGATCCTCTCATTTGTCAATATCCCATTATAAATGCCAAGCAAGTAGTGCAACCAATCCAGACTCAGCCCCTTATAAAATTCATTGGCAATTCCATCCGTGCCCGTCGCCTTTTTACACTTTACTAATTTCAAAACGTGGAACAATTCATGAATAGTGAAGTCCTTGTCCAAGTATGGGTGCAAAACCCCATAAAATGTCATTTGTCTCAATCCACCCTGGGGCAATTGATAAAGGAGTGTATAGTACCGCTCCCAGGCATCCGCCGATATTGTGCAACTATTATTATTATTATTATTATCATTATGGTGCCTCAGTTTTGCAATGATCTGCCAGAAGTCCCTTGGGTTGTTCACGTTCCTAAGCCTACCCTCCAGTTGCATGCTGTACTCTTTTTTCTTTTTTTGGGTTATATCTCTGTATAGTTTTTTCTCAGCCATATAATCTGACATCACTCCCCGCGAAAACCCCCTTCTCCTGCATTCCGCGTTTGCTAATCTTACTTTCTTTTTCTGTTCAACACACTCCCTGTCAAACCATGTCTTTGATTTCTGATGATAAACAGGTCCTGACCTCTTGTATAAATTCAAAAATTGAGCTGTCTCATAAATCGCCATTTTCATGTTCTCACTGTTTGCCTCATTAGCAGATAGCCTATGCGAATGAGACAGAATGTTAGCGTACGCAGTTCCCCTTTCACTATCCCATCTCAATCTAACCCCACTATTCTGTGACTCACCGCCGAGACGGTTTTCTCGTTTCTCTAATCCCACTTTCAGATATACAACAATTGGGAAATGATCCGACAGAACAATTTCATTCCTGACTTTGAAATCCCTCACAACTCCCACCGACTCCAAGCCAACCCATATCAGATCAATCACACTCCCCCCACCACAGCTCCTTATACATGTTATGTTGCCCTCGCCATCCGACATAGATCTGCCGTTCATAACTAAAAACCCCAGATTTTCCATCATTTCTACTAGCACCCTGCCCCGCCGGTCTTCCACGGCGTCTTGTGACGATCTACAACCGGATAATCTTCCCAAAAAATTACTTACACTGACCCCGTGCTCCCCATCGGTGAAGCTGTTTAAATGTCCTATTCTACTATTAAAATCTCCTCCGAAAACAAAGATATCACTCCCATATTTACAAATTAATTCTCTGCTCATGTCCTCTATCAACTCCATTGTGGTAGTGCTTTCCAAATCGGGTCTTAGGTAGAAGTTTGCCACAATTATACTTTGATGCTTCAATGTTATTCTTATAATCTGCCATAAATTAGACTCACTAACCAATTCAATATCATCCCTCTTACATATTTTCTTACTTACAAACATGGCCAAACCCCCACTGGCTCTGCCCCTACTTTTATTTCTCACTGCAGAACAACAAAATGTGAAAAAATTCTGAAAACAGTTCGGTGTACACAATACTGTTGCTGTCAGCCAAGTCTCACACAAACAGATTACATCATTCTCCAATACAAACTCAACTTCGTCCCGATCCATCTCCAGTAAAGTGCGGAAGCCTCTGCAGTTCCAATACATTACCCTGAGATTTAAATCTAGACTATGTAAGCCTCCACCTTCAGCAACAGTGTTTTCTTTTTGTTGGGTTCTCATCTGTTTCTCTTCCCATGTCCCTCCTCTCATTTCCTGGGTCGTCTGCTGTGTTGTGGATGCTGGCTGCTATGACTTTCTGTAGTTGGTGTTCTTCCTTATCTGCTCCATTTTTTTCATATAGCACGGGCATTTTTTGTCTCTTGCTGAATGTTTTCTTTCTTGCACTCCAAGGCGCTGGCAGTTAATGCAGTTCAGAGGGTTCTCGCAATTGTTGTGTACCTCTCGTTTACCACATATATAGCAAACCGGCTTCTCGCTACAGTTCTTGGCCAGATGATTGAACATGGAACAGTTGAAACATATCGGTATATTGATGGCTTCAGTCACAAATGTTTTCGTAAGGTTGATGTTAATTTTTCCCTGTTTCAAGATATAGTTGGCAATATCAGGAGTTGTTTCTAGAATCCAATTGTTTCGGTATTGATTTCGGCATTTTTTCTTGGCGAGTATTTTGATGTCTCTTCTTAAGGTTTCTTCTCCAAATTTCTCGGTCAGATCTTCATTTTGTTGCACAATATTGTTTTCTATCTCCCTCTCACTCACTTCGTCCGATATTCCGCATAGTTGTAAGGTAGGATTTCTCAAGTCGTTGTCTTTAATTTTCAGTCCCTCCATGTTCTTGTCTTTGAGTATTTTTTTCAGTTTTTCATTCTGTTCTTCATTATAAGTGGTTAGAATGATTTTTCCTTTGCCAACCTTTATCACGTTCCTCAAGCCTCCATCTATTTTCTTCAGGTCTATTGATCGTTGTATTTCTTTCCATCTGTCGCCGATGTCAGTTTCCTTTTCGTCAGTTTGTAGAATAATTTCGTTTCGGTCACCTTGTGCCTGGGGTGGTGTCGTCCATGGTTCTGCTTCACTGTTGATGGTTCTTGGTCCCTGATGCAGCTGTCCGTAGGTTTTAGCAAGGCTCCCGGTTGCATGAACTCCAACTGCCTCGGCATAACTTACGGTTCCCATTCCAGTTTTCTGTTCATTCTTGATGGTGTTTACATCTTGCCTTTCATCGGTGGGATGTTGCGTGAGAAACTCTTTTTGAAGCGATTTACGTTGCTGATCTAGCGATATCCGTTGTTGTAGCTCCATCCTCAATTTGACATTCTCCACCTCTCTCTTTCTGGCTGACCAATTCATTAGTATGATATTTTTATAGATTAATTCCTTGGCCTCATGTATTACTTGTTTCTGGGCATCGATGTTATTCTCCCGCTGACCGTCTCCTCTAGTTGCGGCACTAATACTCTCCAATGCTCTGAGTATTTCCATTAGTAATTCATCTTCTTCTCTTTCGTTTATTTCCCTCTCTGGTGGTGATACAATTCTTCTCTTCTTTGTCCCCCGCTCCGTTACTTCGTCGTCTGAATTCTCGACTATCCGCTGTTCGGTGTTTGACATCTTCTCAAGATCCAACTTTGTTATTTTGTTCGGTGGTGTTCTTATAACTTTCGATGGTACCTTGAACATTGCTCTGCTCCGGATCGTGGATTTCGTGCACGAAGCGGCAACGCCGCGCCGACTTTCGTCGTCGAGCGAGTGCCGTTATCGGTCTTCTTATCAGCCTTCTGTCAACCTCACTGTTTTCCGTGTTGTTATTTCACGCCTTTTGTTTCTTCTTTCTTCCAATCCCGTGCACCACTGGGCTACTCGATGTTCACCTTCTTACGCTTCGACTCGTTCAAAATTAAAACTCGAAAATGCCATACTTTTACTTGAAACTCAGCGGATCGTAACAATCATTGCACTTCACGCGCAGTTGCCAGATTCTCTCCCTTTTATTGGAGGCTGTCAATATAGTGTAACATGGGGTAGGTAGATTGGAGAAAAAGCCGAATTCGTGTTTCGCATTCCGTCAACACGATGACTGACATGCGGGGGCAGTAAAATATAGCATTTCGAATAATTGTTTCAGTATGGAAGTACGGAATTCATGTTCGGTTTCGAAACAAAGCGATTTTGGAAGCTGGGCAGGCACTCAGCCGTTATATACAGGGTGTCAAATCCAAAACTTACAATTGCCTGTTGAGAGGGAACCATAACAGTGAAATCGGTGACTCACCCCCACTCAGTGTCTGAGCCTCAGCCCCCTTCTCTAATTTTTTTCAAAAGGTAACGCCCCACTTGTGATACATCACTGAAAAGCCCTTGAAATATGCTTTTTAGTGATACTTATTATTCCATATTTTGTTTGAGTAGTTTTCGATTATTTTGGAAAAACTGTCTAATGGGTTTACATCGATTTAAATGAATTCACTCTACAATAAATCAAATTTCAATTACTCCAAACCAAAAGGAAAGACCAAATGTTCACTATAAGTGTTCAAAATGGTTGCCGTTGTTTTCAAGGTAATAATATAGCCTGTTCTCGAACTCTTGTCGAACGTTTTCGAAGGTTTCTCTTGAAAGCACGCGACATTCTTCGGTGAATCTACGCCGCAGTTCTTCAATCGAGTCCGGCTGAGTTTTCAAAACAACAGACTTGAGTGTATTCACAGAAAGAAGTCTGAATGAGTCAAGTCCGGTGATCTGGAAGGCCCTTCAATAGGTCCTCTTCTGCCGATCCACCAATCCAGTGAGATATGTATAATGATCATCTAACCATTGACTGAGTGAGGTGAAGATCCAGCTTGTTGGAAAGGAAATAGGTCCTTGGTCAAATCGGAATTTCCATCTAGGTCCATCAGATTTTCTAATTTCTGAACTATTAGGGCCACGATGGCAGTTTCGAACATTTCTGCATAAACGCTATCATCGGCCCAATATCCATAGACGGAAATTTGAATAGTGCGCTTTATGCATGCAGAAATGTTGGGAACCGCTATCCTGGCCCCAATAGTTCAGGAATCAGAGAATCAGATGGGCCTGGATAGAAATCCTAATTTGACCAAGGACTTACTCTAATTCCGACAAGATGGAGCTCCACTTCAATGTGTCTAGTTCGTCGATGGTTAGAATGATAATTATGCAAATCAGTGGATTGGCAGAAGAGGACCCATTGAAGGGCCTCCTAGACAACCGGACTTGACTCCCCTAGACTTCTTTCTGTGGGATCACTTCAAGTCTGTTAGACAAGAGCTCGAGAATAGGCTTTATTATTACCTTGGAAACAGCGGCAATCATTTTGAACACTTATTGTGAACATTCGATCTTTCTTTTTGGGTTCGATCTTTCAGAGTGGGACAAGACAGCCTCAAGACGCGTTTCTTTCCCATTGGGAACAAGCTGATTTGACGGGCATCTGCGTTTAAAATGGCATCGATTTTCAAATCATATTTCGCTAGATTTCTCCTGAAAAATCCCGATTCAATGCAGGCCTCACGGATCTCGTTTCATTATTGAGAAGGAAACCTGCGTAATGAGCGCAAGTTGCTGGAAACGCGATCGTGCAAAAAAACTTGCTTGCGAATTGATTCAATTTTCCGCCGTCCGTGTGCTGGGGGTGAAAAAATCTGCGGGCCGCCACACCAACCAACATCATCATCAGAAGCGCACCGTACCTATACCTGCCTTATGTAATAAAGTTATAAAATCGATTTCGATTCAAAGGCGGGCCAATAAAACGCCGACTTTACAGCTTTTTTTATTATTAAGTAATCCATTTCTGATAAAACCGCCAAACTTTCAGCATCGAACAACTCCCCTCCCCTTGATTTCGGTTCATCGGGAGGATTCATGGAAAGGATAAACTGTTACGTCAGACCACAGCCCATAAATCCACGCAACAATTCGAAATCTGTGCCGATATTCGTTATCAACTAATAATAACCAAGTTAGACAGGCACAGGCATAGTGCTATTAATTATGGTAATCTTAATTTACAAGCAGTTTTGAGATCATATTATTCAGCAAAATAGGAATTCAGTATGGCTGGATCGAACTAACGCAAAAAAACATACTGCGCAAACTTTCGTCTTATTTTAGAAAGGTTGTATTATACTTACAGAGTGTTTGCAGACTTGAGGTAGAAAATTGAATGGCAGTAGGAGGAGTGCTCCAAAAACGCCATAAAAATGTTGACAAAAATGTTTGATTCTTATTTCTCCTGAAAATATGAAGGGCCAAAAGGTGGTCCTTCGACCCCTTCTATTCTCGTTATTTTGAAAGATTTTATTGAACTCTTCTGATCAGATCATAAAGCTAACTTTTTGAACCTTTGAATGTGTTTTGTAATTTCATTTTGTATACCTACAGGGTGAGTAATAGATCCTTAAAATCTATTTCCGGCGAAAATGCCCGTGACAAGTTCTAGAGAGTTTTTCCAGACGAGCCCAGGATCTGGCTTTGAAATTTTTCTAACGCTGTTCGTTTCGAGGTTACAAGGTGATTTATGTATATTTTTAATTAGGCCATATCTATCTTTAGAACGATCCATTAGATTTGACTGAAATTTTGTTAATTCTTCGATTTATAGGCAAGACCTATCAAGCAGTTTGAAATTTCCAAGGTCGGCCTTAGAAACAACTTCAAAGTTTCTTCCAAAAAAGACATTCTGTATCCATATTTTCTCGAATTCATTCTCAAATTCAGAAACTACATTAAACATGCCAATAATATCGCAAAGAAATTGCTTGGCACCATTGAGCTGCCAAGAAAAATTTTGATAATCCTAATGATTTTTGAGGTTAGGATTTTTTGTGAATTAGTATTTTCAAATTGTAATCTATCGATCATGGCCCTAAATTTCAGCCGTTTCAACAAAAAAATGGAAAAATCATTTTTTTCGTTTTCTTAGTACCTAGTAGAGTACTCGGAACACCAGAAGGACCTGTGGGCGGAGCCTAACTGCGCAAACTGAGTTCATCTAGTGATGCACCTAGATTTGCAGTAGGATTTTAGGTTCGCCTGTGACCTGGTAATGGTCCACCACTCGAGCTGACGGTGTTGCTTTCCCTATTTCAGCACACGGACTCGTCCACAACGGTTTTCTGTTTTTCTGTCCAGCCCCGCCCACAGATCCCTGTGGTGTGCCGTCAACTGTAACGAAAAATTTTAGCAAAATTTAAATGAAAAATTCTGTCACGTTCCTCAATTTCAGCTAAATTCAAGATAGAAGTGGGGTGTTGAGAGACGTAGCAATTTTTTTTTTAATTATGTTAAAACTTTCTGTTGCTACTGAGAAAACGTGACTTTTTTTTGACGAAGCAGGTAAAATCTAAGGCCATATTAGATTATCAGCAAATAATCAAAACTATTAGTTTACAGAGAATCCTAACTTAAAAAATCTTCAAGATTATCAAAATTTTATAGTCAGCTCAATGGTAACAACATTCTCTACATTCAACAGATTTCAATATAGTGGGAGCGGTACGCAAAAGCATACCGCATTTTGGAGTGCAGTAACGAGATTTTGCATGGGCGTACTTTATACCAAGACAAGTGATTTGACCCGCAGCACTCGATATTTCGTCTTTTAGGGGGCCAATGGGGGCCCTTCAAATTTTCAAGATGCAAGAACTTTCACAAAATGATCATTGAGTATCGTCATGTATGTCATAAGTGAAGCTTACGGGTCTATTGAAAATGTTTTCATCAAATGTCGTCGTGTCCGATTCATTCTTCACATTTGAAAAAAAAATTCTTTCGCAGAGGTCAAAAAAACTGTTTTTATTTTTTCTGCTGTGCAAGGAAACGATAAATTCATATGTTTTGTTGCGTTCCCAACTAAATCGCGTTCCGTAAGCCCAAATATGAAGACAATTTTTTCGCAATATCATTTCCCCAAGAAGAGGTGACCTCTTCAGTACACTTTTTTCAACAGCATTTTTTTCAATGTTCCTAGTGGATAAGACTGTCAATTTTTTGCTGATATGAGAAGCTTGAACTCTTTTCTTAGTAATTTCCATGCAACATGGCTTCAAAACATACAAGAGAGCCCTAAAACTTTTTTTTTCTGCTGGGCCGTCAAATTTTTGGCATGTTGATTTTGTAGTAGGGGAGACGCGCAAATAAATAAGATCTAGTCTAGGCGAATAAGCTCTACCGGAAAATATACCTACTTACACCTAACGACTCTGCGTTTTGTTGTACTGCAATAAAACACGTCATGGAAGAATATCTTCTGTTGAAACCAAATCGCCTGTGCCTGCAGCCTGGATTGAATACTGGTCCGCGTCTCTCCTACTATAAAATCAAAATATCGTAAGTTGGACGGCCCAGCAGAAAAATATTTTTCTTGGGCTTCCTTGGGCGTTTTGGAGTCATGTTGCTTCTCAACCACCAGGAAAAGTGTTCGAGGTCTCCATTCCTGCAAAAATTACGAGTGATATCCAGTGGAGACATAGGAAGAAATGCTCTTGGAAAAGAGGTACTGAAGAGGTCACCACTTCTTTGAAAAATACCATTACAAGAAAAATTTCTTTTAAATTAGGTTCAGGGAATGCGATTTAGTTGGGAACGCAACAGAACATATGAATTTATCGTCTCCTTGCATAGAAGAAAAAATAAAAACAGTTTTTTTGACCTCTGCCAAAGAAATTTTTTTTCAAGTGTGAAGAATGAATCGGATACAACGACAATTGATGGAAATATTTTCAATAGACCCGTAAGCTTCACTTATGACATACATGACGATACTCAATGATCGTCATGTGAAAGTTCTTGCATCTTGAAAATTTGGAGGGCCCCCATTGCCCCCCTAAGGGACAAAATATCGAGTGCTGCGGGTCAAATCGCTTGTCTTGGTATAAAGTATGCCCATACCAAATCTCGTTACTGCACTCCAAAATGCAGTATCGATGTGTTTTTAGGTGTGTACCGCTTGCACTATAATAGCATGTTCCATGTTGTTTCTGAGTATGAGAATGAATAATTAAATATAGAAAAAATCGGTTGTGCCACCTCAAAAGAGTCTGGTCTCGATAAGCTAGGCCGGTGGATTCCAAAGAGGAAAAATTTCGGAAAACTTTAAGAATTCCCAGAGAAATTGCCTGGTTAAATATTCAAGAATCAATTACCCCTTGTTTAAAGAACATTGATAGAAATCTGTTCACAAGCTAAAAGTTATAAATTTGCAGGTTTTCATTGGTAACCAAATTATGTAGAAAGAAAAGCGAGTGAAGCAGTCAGACGCATTAGTACAAGGTGTTCACGATAAAATTCACCCCCCCTCTAGGAGATTTCCCTTTGAGATATTTTGAAAAACTAAAAACTTTTTCTCAACAATTTTTCCCAGGGATCTTGAATCGATCGTCTGAAAGTTTTCAATTGGTACCGTATACAGGGTGTGACATGTAACTTTTTTATTTCAAATACAACACCCTATATTTTAATACGTCATTTGATGAAGCCTATCTTTCTGATTACAAAAATATATAATATCATTGATTTACTTTGACAAGAGGCTGTCAAAAAAATTATAAAATAGGTAGTCAAATAAATCAAAAATTGAAAATTACGCGACACCCTGTATTAGGAATTAATTGGACCATTTTTCCATGCAAAGTTGAATTCCGCAGATAAAATGCTGCGAGAATAACTTTTTTTTAAGTGAACTGTAGAAACCAAAGCCATCTTGCCGCGAAACAAAATTATGTGACTACCTAATTTATTATTTTTTCGAAAACTTACTTGTCAAAATAAATCATAAGTGTCATATATATTTGTAATCAGAAAAAAAGGCTTAATCAAATAACGGAATAAAATATAGGGTGTTGCATTTAAAATAAAAAAGTTACATATCACACCCTGTATACGGTACCAATTAGAAACTTATAGAGGATCGATTTAAGGTCCCTAGGAAAAATCGTGAAGAAAAAGTTTTTAGTTCTTCGAAATATCTTGAAGGGGAATCAACTGGAGGGGGGTGAATTTTATCGTGAACACCCTGTACATGGATAGATGAGAACGATCTGAAACTAACACCACAGAAAGATTGAAAATAATCTTAAAATTTTGGAAAATTGAATTTTCCGGGAAAACCTCAAATCTTATTCTAAATCATCTTATCATAAAGATCGTATATTACGGCTTCACTTTAAGCTCCATCATTCAAATCCGGTTTTGATAACTCAGGCCTGTTTAACATTTTCAACAGGAAAAGTCCCGGGAAATTGAGAAAAAAAGTATTGGAAAATGTTCAAGAGCCAGTAACCTTTTGTTTAAAAAAAGGTGACAATCTGTTCACGGGATGAAAAGATGGAAAATTTGCGTTTTTTCTAGAAATAAAAACTCGGAAACCGTAAGTCCGATTTCGAAAATTTTCCTCCAAAAATTGATTTAATCTTTTCTCCAACTTTCATTCCCAGCATGTCTGCACCTAAATTGAATATTTCGTGGGGCTCACTGTGGGCTCACTGCTTGTCGAAGTTTGCACTGCATTTTTTTCAAATTCACTGAATATGCAAATTTAATTTTGACAAAATCACCGTCGGAAAACCAGAGCCGCGTCGATTTTGAAAATAAGCCACACGACGCTCAATGCAATCTACTTTCGATATCAGTTGGAATTTTCCAAAAAAAAAAAAGGCGATCCCCGAGCAGGAATGAATTTTTGAATGGAGTCCTGCTACAAAAGCACCGTCGTTCTGGTCAAAACACTTGTCTTGGATTTTGTGTCCTGGGTAAATTTTTGCCTTGACCATAATAGAACACCCAGTGGACAGGTAGATATTTAGTTATCGTTATCAAGAGGAACCGTGACTTTCAGCTACCTTCTCTGAGGTATTACCGCTCCCAGAGAGCCATATCCTAACCATTTTTGATAATAATAAGGAATAAAGTTCCTGGCGCCATACCTACTACCGAAACCACGTTATGGTGCGATTCCAATCGGGAAAGGATTCAATTACAATAAGTCAATAGAAAGCTATACAACAATATATTTTTAGTTTACGTTGTAAGCTCGATATAAGCGGTGGAGGGATATGGATGATGAAAGGTCAAACGGCACGCCGTATAGCTGTTTCCGATCCATTTTTCGCAGGTATGATGAAAGGGTTGGAGGGTGTATAGTATATACCTATACATTGAGCTCAACATTTTAGCATATTATTCAAAGAGCCTTCTCAGGCATGGCTGGGGTGTTTCGGGTTTTAAAGCCAAAATTAATACGTTCAACTTTCATCAAATTAATCCATACAAGCATCCGCAAGCGCTCGGGACCCTGAGAAATTACAAAGTTATACGAATCTTATTCAATACAACTTGAAACGTAAAACATGCGGGCACCAGCCAAAGCTAAAGCCGAACGCGTTTAGAATCTTTCGATCTCCACGAGATTTTCATTAAAAAGATGAACAAGTATCCCGAGTAAAGTGACTCAGGCATCCAGCATCATCCCTCTCCACCTACTGGTAGGTATAATATAATAATATCAACACAGAAAACGTTTCATTTTGAAGCATCTTCCAGCCTAATGTTCTTTAATTTTTGACGGGGGGAGCTCATTCGCAAAGGAAAACACTTCGGAATTCTGAGTGGAAAAACGCAGAAAAAAAACTTCAGGAATTTTCCTTTCTGGCGTCGGTTTCTCGTGGGTGCAATCAACAGGAATACTACTCGAAGCAAACGAGAGGCATAGGAGATTAATTTTTTCTGATCAAAACGACAAGAAGGATAGGTATTTTTCAAAGTGTTGAAAATCGAAACCGAATCAGCCTGTAAATATCAGATTATTGTGAACAGGTAGTGATACCTACGGGAAGCCGTTGAATTTTGCATTCTACATGCGTATCTTTCCAGGCCAAAATGTCTCCAAAACGTTTCCCGTTTAATGCTGTTTACCACCTCGTATCGTATATCAAGTGGCGCGCACATATTTACTTCCAGACCAGAGAAGTAACTAATGCAGCGAAAACTAATGAAATACGTGAGTTTCCGTGTGTGGAAGACGCGCCAACAGTCAGACATGCAAGGCAAATAAATTGAATTGCGCGAATTGCTTTCGAGCGAGCGCATACATATATCTAACCAACACACACTATTAAATGTAAAAATCTAGGCCGAGAACTTCTCGAGAACTCTTTTTTATGAGGGTGGTCATTGCATATAAGGAAAAAACAACTTACACGGCGGAAGACTGAAGATGTGAAACTTGCGGCGTGTGTCGGAGCAGGGAGCAGAGACGAAAGCTGTAAAACTAGACGCGGAAAAGTCACACGAGTTGTGGGGAAATGCCGTGCGTCACGTGCGCCACCGGTTCTGGCTTGGGAGAAACTCCCGCCAAAGCTCGACAAAGTGTGCTTTTATCCCGAGGTTTCTACTTACGCGCAGGTTCGCAAAGCTGTATTTTTTTTCAAAGGTACCTACCGATGTAATATTTTGTTAGGTACACGTCTTCACCAAGCTGTGTTGAACTGTCACTTTTTCAGGTCAGTTTTGTTGAAAAGCTTCCCAGAGCAATAATACGAAAGTTATAGGTTGAGTTGTAAGAATCGTTCACGTTCACGTGCCGTTAATAACTCGGCATTCCCTCACGGGCTTGCACAATGTTCGCTTTTTAAATTCGGATTCAAACTCGATTTTAGCTTTTTTTTCTAGAATCGTAGATGGAGTGGAACGTAACAGTTAGAAAGAGTAGCTAATTTATTACTTCATTAGATAGGAAGTGCCATTTGGATAATAAGCACCATCGAGCAGCTCAAGAGCGTAACCGTTAAGTATTCCAAAATCCAAAACCACCTTTGTCAAATGAATTTGTCGAAACGGGCAAAGTTTAACATAACCGGAAGCCGGTGCTGCTTTTTCTTTTCAGGCTAGAGATTTGCCAAATTAAAAATGAAAATTTAAAGAAAATCGATCCCCGAAATTATAGTGTGGTATCCTTTGACGACATTTTGGCAATCTATATCTAATATAGGAAGGTGTTAATTTATTTATACTTAATCAAATTTTCAAAATAAAAATTGTCTGTTGGAACTTACCTAGAAGCCTATACTAGCTTATCTAGAAGAAGATACATGGTAAGTCAAAAACAAGGACCGGACTAGAAAAAAAGTGCCCCTTTGTTATTTGATCAAAAAGTATATTTGTGGGAGCGGTACGCAAAATGATACAGCATTTTAGAGAAGAGCAACGAGATTTTGCCTGGGCGTACCTTATACCAAAACAAGCGATTTGACCCGCAGCACTCCATGTTTCGTCCCCTAGGGGGCCCATGGGGGCCCTCCAAATTTTCAAGATGCAAGAACTTTCACAAAACGATCATTGAGTATCGTCAGGTGTGCCACAAAAAAAGCTTATGGGTCTATTGAAAATGTTTTCATCAATTGTCGTCGTGTCCGTTCCATTTCTCACACTTGAAAAAAAATTCTTGGGCAGAGGTCAAAAAAACAGTTTTTATTTTTTCTTATATGCCAGGAAACGATAAATTCATATGTTTTGTTGCGTTCCTAACTAAGCCGCATTCCGTGAGCTTAATTATGGAGAAAATGTTTTCGAAGTGGTATTTTCCAAAGAAGTGGTGAGGTCTTCAGTACTCCTTTTCCAAAAGCATTTCTTTCTATGTCCCCACTGGATATCACTCGTAATTTTTGCAAGAATAGACACCTCGAACTCTTTTTTGGTGATTTTGACGCTACATGACTCTAAAACACTCAAGGAAGAAAAGTGCTTCTGGAAAAAGTGTACTGAAGACGTCACTACGGAAAATACCACTGCAAGAAATTTTTCTTCATAATTAGGCTCACGGAATGCGATTTAGTTGAGAACGCAACAAATCATATCAATTTATCGTTTCCTTGCATAATAAGAAAAAATAAAAACAGTTTTTTTGACTTCTGCGAAAGAATTTTTTTTCAAGTGTGAGGAATGGAACGGACACGACGATAATTGATGGAAACATTTTCAATAGACCCGTAAGCTTCTTTTATGGCACACATGACGATACTCAATGATCGTTTTGTAAAAGTTCTTGCATCTTGAAAGTTTGGAAAGCTCCCATGGGTCCCCTAAGGGACGAAGTGTGGAGTGCTGCGGGTCAAATCGCTTGTTTTGGTATAAGGTACGCCCATGCAATATCTCGTTACTCTACTCCAAAATGCAGTATCGATGTGTTTTTAGATGTGTGCCGCTTCCACTATATTTTCTGACCGCTTTTCTAAAAAGCTGCGATCGGATTCAAAAAGCTAAGAAAAAAAATCTGTCGTGGGGCGACACAAAACTTTCCTGGCGGTATCCAGAGACGGAATACGGACATTTCACCGACAACCAACTCACCGACTGGACATCTCACCGACACTCAACTCACCGAATCGCCGATTCGCCGACAGGACATTTCACCAACTCGCCGTTTTGCCGACTGGATATTTCACCGACCGCCACGCCGATTCACCGACAGGACAATTCACCGACTGGACATTCCACCGACACGCCAATTCACCGACAAGACATTTCACCTCACCGACTCGCTGATTCACCGACTGGCCATTTCACCGAATCGCCGATTCACCGACAGGACATTCCACCGACGCGCCATTTCACCGACAGGACATTTTACCGACACGCCATTTCACCGACAGGACATTACACCGACACGCCCATTTCACCAACAAGACATTACACCGAATCGCCGATTCACCGACAGGACTGTAGCGTTTTGAGTTTTGGACCATAGACACCTACATTAATTTGAAATATTGATATGCTCGATTCCGTACCGGTGCGATTCCGAGCATGGTTGCTGTTCAGCTCCAAAAGTGCATTCGATAACCAGATAAGAACCTAATTTTCACTCAAGTATCTTCCTTCTTTTCAAAGACACCTGATAAGGAAATGATTTTTTGCTTGGGTATCTTCCTTTTTTTAGACCCGCCAGTTAAGGAGTTCATTTTTGTCTAAAGTATCGTCCTTTTTTTTTGACGTAAGTCTAGTAATTAGGTGGTAACTACCACCAGATACACAGTCAGTTTCTGAATTTTTGACTCAAGCATTTGTCAAGCACCTCCTCTTTTTTCAAACCCACAAAATGAGAAGTGTATTCTTAACTCAAGTATAATTTTTTTTGCACTCATTAGATAAGAAACCGATTTTTGACTCAAGTATCAGCCGAGGAATCATTTTTCTTCTCAGACCCACCAGATAGAAAGATTATTTTTTGCTCAAGTATCATCCTTCTTTTTAGCGCCACCAGATGAGGGTTTAATTTTTGAGTCAAGTATTCTTAGGCCTACCAGATATGAAGTTTATTTCGAACTCAAGTTTGATCCTTCTTTCCTGACCCACCAAATAAATAACTGATTTTCACTCAAGTACCATCCTTATTCTTTTTCAACTCACTACATAGATCAAGTATCTATATTTTTGAGGAGTTTATCTTTGATCGAGTATCATGCTATTTTTAAGACTCACCATATGCAGAGCCCATTTTTGAGTTTTTGATTCAAACAACCTCTTCCTTTTCAGACCCACCAGATAAGAAAAGGAGTTCATTTTTTACTCAAGTATCATCCTTCTTTTTAGACCCACTACTTGTATAAGGGGTCTATTCTTGAATCAAGTATCCTTAGGCCTACTAGATATGGAGTTTGTTCTCGACTCAAGTATCATCCTTCTTTCAAGACCTACCAGATCAAGAACTGATTTTTGACTCAAGTATCATTGGGTGCTTTCCACCTAGACGGTACAAATACCACCAGACGGCACATGTTCCATCGTGTGGCACAAAATTTTAGGTGATACAATGAACGGCACAGAGCCGAGTAGGAACACGTGAATGGAAAGCACCGTTTGGCACCCGCACATGCGTAAGTGGCAGGTGTACCGAACTTGGGGCTAGGTGGAAAGCACGCATTCTTCTTTTTGAACTCACTGCACTGGCTAGATAAAGTCTATTTTTGACTCAAGCAATCTTCTTTTTTTAGACCCACCAGTTGAGGAGTTTATTTTTGACTCGAGTATCATCCTCTTAAACTTACCACATACACATCAGTCAATTTTTGGATTTTTGACTCGAGCATTCTCTCTCTTTCCAGATTCACCAAATAAGAAAGAGTTCTTCACTTGAGTACCTATCATTCTTCTGATTGAAAAGTGGGAATCCACTCCAACAAAAATAAAATAACCAGTTCAGTTACTTTATTTTTAACGATCCCATATCATATTCGTTCGTTTTTTGGATTTTCGGCGGAAAAAGTGGAAACTCAATCTTCCACAATTTTCCACTTTCTTATTGACCCCAAGCAATATGTAAGTAGAACACAACGGTTAATGGAAGAAACCAATAACGTAAATTTCCCAACGTTTTTCGGTGGAAAACAGTGAACTTTCTTCAATCCATAAGGAAACTCGGGATGTTTGGAGACCCCAGACACGGAAAAACTTGTAACTCGGTAACCGTATGTCCGAATCTAGATTGGTTGGCAGATTTATCATACCGATTTCATTTTCCTCGAAATTTCCGGGAAAAAGATATAGACAACAATCTGTTTTCCACGTTTGAGCTTCTAGCAATGTACAGGGTCAGTAAGGAAACATGAAACCTACACAAAAAAAGTTGTTTTCCGCATTCGCCAATACCAAACACGCTATGGTTCCATTTTGCAGCATTTTCCGGGGACTCATTCTCAAGCAGAATTGGCGAGTTATTCAAATTTCCTGTTGGTGAGTTGTCGAGTCGGTGAAGTGTCGAGTCGGTAAAGTGTCTTGTCGGTGAAATGTCCTGTCGGTGAGTTGTCTTGTCGGTGAAATGTCCTGTCGGTGAATCGGCGAGTCGATGAAATGTCCTGTCGGTGAATCGGCGAGTCGGTGGAATGTCCTGTCGGTGAAATGGCGTGTGAGTGAAATGTCCTGTCGATGAAATGTCCTGTCGGTGAATCGGCGTGTCGGTGAAATGGCCTGTCGGTGAAATGGCGTGTCGGCGAATTGTCTTGTCGGTAAAATGTCCAGTCGGTGAATCGGCCAGTCGGTGAAATGTCCTGTCGGCGAAACGGCGTGTCGGTGAAATGTCCGTTTGGTGAAATGGCTGTCGGTGAAATTTCCAGTCGGTGAGTTGGTTGTCGGTGAAATGTACCAAACCCCCAGAGACATCAGTAATGATTTTGATCGAATTGTCCCTTCGATAAGGGGAGGATTTGATTTGGAAATTGATTAAAAAAAATTCTAGTGAGTTGAGCGTTTAGCGAGCATCCTGCATCCATTGTTGGGCCTACAGAACAAGGTTAGGTTAGTCTTCCAAGGTGATGGGATGATTCAAAATGTAGAACTAAGAAGCTAACTGTTGTGATATTTCAAGAATGCAATGCTAGTTCCACACAGGGGGGCTTACGGAGCCCCACACAACACTTGAATACACAAAAAATCGGGGCGCACTGTTGCCTTTGATGTTGCAACTTGAATTATTGTTTCAAAAATAACTGGTGAAAATCAGTTCACGGATTGAAAACCTGGGGTAGAGTTCTTATTAACTGCAATTCAGGGCCCCTAAGTGACCTGTGAATCAAGGCTTCAAGCCCATTAGGAGGTGAGGCTCGAACCACACCTAACGGCACAATAGTTGTGAAAAGTAAAAAAGCGAAAGGTAGGATCAATGGGGCTCCAAGAGACACCTGTAGACACCAGGGAGCCTATAGGGCTTTAACCAACCCAAGAAGACACAAGGGCGCCGTTTTGGCCTGAAACGGCAAAATCTAATAGTCGAATATGGGGGCCCGCCGCATCAGGGCCTTGAACGGCAGGTAGACACATGGGGCCCTGGTACCGGATCATACAAGAGAACTGCACACATCAGGGCTTCCACGATATGTCAAGGAAATGGGCATACTGAAGTTCTTAAAGCTGCAGAAAACACAAGGGGATTCATGGAGCCCCAAAACGATACTTGAAGACACAAATTCTATCACTTTGACATAGATACGTCAATGGAACAAAAACGTACAAGTTAGGTTGCTAAGGAAAATAAATAGGCCAAAAGCCAAGGAACAGGCAAGCCCGACTGATATCGTCCAGCCAAATTTTGAAAATTCATAGCGCCCGTCTGGTGAGTGATGGGGAACTCTAGCTTCAGCATAAATTTGATTCTTTGGTAATGTTGCTTTCTGTCGAGTTTAATTTGAATATGTCGTGAATATTTCGAATAATTGAATACCAAAGTTTCAGACTTTGGCATTTTTATGATTTGACAGATAACAGGTAGGGAAATATTTTTGACTGTTCTGAATGCAGTTTTTCAAGGGCTTTCAAATGACATATCGCAAGTCAAGTTTCGTGGGATGTAGCTTCTGTCATTTTTTGATAGTGACATTTCTGCTTGACAGATGACAGCCAAAAACTAATGCGGTCATTCCAGAGTGAAATAATGTCTGCATACCAAATTTCAAGTGTAACGGATCAACGTTTCGGCAGTGATTGTGGAAGATGTAACACACACACACACATCCACCCACAGACAGGAAATTTTGCCGAACCCCTGTGTGTTCCAACATAGGGTCGGGATTTTGACCGACCACCAACATCGCATGAGGTCGGCACCATCGTTCGTATTTTACGTGGTATGCGACACACGGCGCATTTAGCAAGCATTCCAACTAAACCAAGTATAGCTTGTTTTCGAGACCAAAATCCGTTCCCGGCGGAAATCGAACCCGCGAACTCTGGAGTGGTAGTTCGACGCGCTAACTACCACACGACAATAAAATTAGAAGTACCTCAACTTTGTTGGTAGATTTCCATCTTTGACCGGACATAATCGACTCTGTGTTTGATTTCATCCATTCAAATTCATTTTTTGACTTGTCCCTGTTGAATAGAAGAGCTTGGTTGAGAAAAAAAATCCAGAGCCGACCATTTCTTTCAATGACAAATAAGTGAAACGCAAAAGGAGACTCGATTTGGTCGAGAAAAGAATCTTCGGCTATGAAATTTTTCTTTCAATCAAGTCCTTCGAGTCCATTATTATGTCCATGAGTCGATTATGTCCGGTCGAAAATAGAAACTTGCCCACAAAGTTTACTTTAAATTTTTCGAATCGAAACGATTCAGGTGTGCCATCTAAATTGAATTTAATTGAAATCTAAACAGATTCTTGAAGCCTTTTTCTTCAGCTTTTCTAATACGACAGCAGTTTTTTAGGGAAGCGGTCAGAAAATGTCCTTTTTGATCAAATAACAAAGGGGCACATTTTTTCTAGCCCGGCCCTGGATTTTGACTCACACGGTATGGGTATGGCTTCTGGATAAGTTCCAACAGAAAAATATTACGAAACATACAAAACACCCTGTATCTTCGTAACCATTCAATAAAACAAAATTTCTTCTGCAGATCCTGGATCCTGACTCGTCTCGAAGTCCTCTACCTCTGATTGGCCTATGTAAGATCAGTCATGAATCACCCTGTATTTTAATAATTTCGTGAAGGGTGGGCCATTTGAAGGTTTGCAGCGATTGAAGGTAAACTTGGGCTATTTATTCCTTGTTGAAGTAAACATTTGCATTTTTTCTCATATCTACACACGCGTTGAAAGCCCCCGAGCCCGACGCGACGCCAGTCTGTATCGCTATCTATCAGGTCTTAAAAAAAAATTGTTGATTTTTCTCTTGTTCAAAATTATGGTGAATTCACGAAATGCACGATCTCTCCTCAACCCGTGCCGGTGCTGATACAAAATTATTCACGTCAACGCGTTCTGCTGGTTTTCTACTATCACAAGTGTATAACAGAAACGTTTCTCTTGACAATTAGGTACCATACCTCTTTTCCACTTTTGCATAGATGGCGGATCAAAGATAGTGGCAAAGAAGAAAAAAATAGTTAACTGTTTTGTTTCCAATGGCAGCTGACCTGAAGAAAAAATCTGGCATAATGATGACATTCCATTTCTTACATAATTTCTTGTGGAAATACCAAGTTGTACCTACTTCAATATTTCAAAAACTGCGTCATGTCACTACGAAGTCATTGGCTGTAAGGTTGTCACTATCCATCACAATCCGCTTTTGGCAGCCATCTTTTGTCGAGAAAAATTAAATTGAATCGCAAATTTTATTTTGAAAAAGGACAGTTTTGAAAAGTGCCTACAAACTTTCGACAAGTTTTGGCCGCATCGCCGGTGGACTTGGACGTTCTAGTAGTTTACGTAATGAGTTCGTAAAGAGAATCTTCACAGAACACTAAGCACTGCCAGGCCGATGTCTGATGTCTAAGGCAATTCATCAACATTTAATGAAAGGAATTATTCCATAAAACTGTGCTATACAGGGTGTTTCAGGGATGATAGTAAAAATTGAACTGTGGGTAGATCTTGTCAAATAATAACGAAAACCTATATACCATTTTGCAAATTTTGGCCTAATGACGAAGATACAGCCCTCCAAAGTTCACTTTTTTCGGATTTCAAAAATTTGTAACTTAGGAACGTTTCAACAAATTCAGCTTTAATTCAGCAGAAGCTGGTTTGTCATGATTATCTATCAACCCATCAAATTTGGAAAGAATCCAACCAGTGCAGTGGTGTAGGAGTTATGAGTACGGTGAAGATTTACTTTCCTGCGCTTTCCTGCATATTGACGTAATCTCTTATTACAGGACTTGCCCCAGATTTCCATAGAAGTGCTGGGGACAGGGAGCTGATGCCTCAAAACTTACGTCATAAGGTACATGATTTTAACCTTGTAGGTCTAATGTGCGTTGATGAGGTTGTTAAAAATTGCTTTGTCTTACATGTCAGACTGGGGGCTCTAGGCTGGTATGAGCTTGTCAATTTAAAAAAAAAATGGCAAAAAATCAACGTCATAAGATAAGATACATGAATAAACAAACTGGATTTTGTGTGGGAGTATCCCCTTAGTCGAAAATCTGGTCGGAAGACATTAACTTTGGAGGCTTTCGGTCCATAAGACAAGTTTGAAATTTTCGAAAAAGGACCAAAATTCATCAATTTTTTCACAGGCGTTCTGTTGATAAACCCACTAAGTGTGATATATATTTGTAATCACGATGAAAGACGGAATCGACTTCCATGTTGAAATACAGGGTGTAAGATTTGAGAAAAAGTTTTCGACGTTGCACCCTGTAAGCGTGAATCATTGGAAAAATTTGTGGACAGATTTGAAACCTACGTAAAAGATCATGTAAGAATCGTTTTTCATTCCTGAAATTATGTTAAAGGAGAAGTCTCCCAAGATGAGATGAATTTTGGTCCTTTCTGAACATTTCAAGTTACTTATGGACCAACTCATCTTATGGACCGAGAACCCCCAAAAATTTGATCTTAGGGCCCAATTTTTGATTGAGGGGACGTTCCCACATAAAAACCCGTTGGTTTCATCCATGTACCTTATGACGTAAGTTTTGAAACACCAGCTCCCTGTCCACTATATACGCGTCATGATTGTAAAGATGCTCTTTCAGGACCTATTACGTGAACTATTAGTAATGATTACTGTATGCTTAATTTTCTCTCTTGATCCAAAAATGTGAAAAATCCAAAGGAAAATCTTTGATTGATTGCAAATAGAGAGACCGCTCTGATCTGTTCCAGACAAAACACTTTCCCGAGCTCTTTGCCGTCGAGTGCGGGATGCACGTCCGGAGAAATAAAAACGCTTTGAGCTGCTAACCGGTATAGTGTGCGGTGCTTTTGTCAGTTTTGTTGCCTCCGAAACATTGATTTGGCATTAAAGCTTCGCTAACAACACCCGTGGCTCCTCGAAAGACAGCAGCAACAGCAGCAGAGCCGAAGGGGATTTGTGAGGGGGCGGCTGAGGAGCTCGTCGAGGGCCCACCGCCACGATTAATCATGATTTTTTCGCTATCCGCAGGATTAAGTCTTTGTGTGTGAGAGAATAAATTTCATTTTGTTGTTGTTTTGTTGACACTTTCGCTTGTTTTTTTTTTGTCGACAAACGGACAGGAATACGTACCCAATAATTCTCGAACTGTTTTTTTATGGAGCTCACAACAAAGTAGATCCCCCAAAAAAAAAAACAGGACAGTGATGTCAGCGGTCATCATTCTCAATTCCTACATAGATACTAAAATGGACTGGCCGAGTTAAATAAAAGCTCTCACACAGGAACATGGTTTAGTTTTTTTTTTTTACGGAAAACGTAGGAGAGGTGGAGCTTGAGCTGGATGGGTGGACAACAGAACTGGACACCTCGACAGATGGGGTAACACGAAGGGTAACATTTGGAATTCGAAATTAGCATAAGAGATCATTCTTTATGCGACTAGATCGCGTTGTGCAATGTTTTAGAACTTGCTTCGATGTTGGTCTGAGTTTCAGCGCCTTCTTCTGGACCGAGGTTCGATCCCAGAAGGTGGAAGAACACTTTTCTGAGCCAAATATAGTTGAAAATAAGGTACCAAATCATTGTTATAATGGGGTACTTGCCCAATTTTTTTTATTGGCTTAATCGATAGTGTGGTTAAAAATAATGTACCCGTATTTTTCCTTTTTCGCAAATTCTTAAAATTGCGGCCGTGATGCGTGTTTTAAAAATATATTTGTTACGTCACAAATATACTAAGAACTAAACAAACAGCACTGTTGGATTGGAAAATCAAAAAACTGTTATAGTGACATTACAATATTTGAAAAAACACTGACATGAGAATCCCATTGACGTTTTCCTGCTATTACCAACCCTTTGAAAAATGAAAAATAAAAAAAAATCTTTCAAACCAATGCAATGGATATATTTTCAGGAAATACTCTTTATTACTCTTGTTGATGATTAGACTCGTGATTAGAAGTATTTTCAGTCAAATCTGATTCATTGGCAAGTACCCCATTGTTTTAATTGATATGCACTTACAATAGAATAAATTGTCTAAAGGCTTAATTTCAAGTCAGACTTGCAACCGCTGCAAAGGTTGCACCATCAAACGTCAAAAAATGTCAAACTTTTACGTTACGTCGACTTACAGCTCTCTCCGGCTCTAAACCTAAAACAAGTCCATGGCAATTGGCAAAGGGTAGACGAAAATGGGAGTAAAGACGTTCCCAGCATTAATAATACATATATTTATGTGATATGTATGAATGATGCCGGAAGTTTATTTCCCCACAACAAACAATGATTAAGTAAGTATTTCGAAAGCATTGACCCCTCCCACTCTTATTCGCACAGGTTCACTTCTATAATTTACGATTCCACGATTCGCATAGTATCAAATTAGCTATGTTCTGTGGGTTGGTTCCTGCGTTGTCATAATATTTTGATTCTTCCTTATGTTTTCCTTTTAACCTTTTGAAAACGGCAGTAGAGGAGCTGCTGAAACGTCAGAAAAAAGAAGAGGACTTTAGGCTAAGTGTTACTTGTACTTTTCATTAGTTTTAATTTAAATCTAGCTTTGCCCTTCACATTGCACTTTGTGGAATTTTTAATATAAAGTCAGGCAACTTTTGTATAAGACAAGTGTGTTGACCCTCATACAGTTGTTAGTAGATTAGAGTGAAGTAGATATGAATTCATAAAATGTCTTCTTTTACGGTCTTACCACAAACTCCACTCAGTTTTTGTCTGAACACATAAGACTTCTCAACAAAAGACCTTTTTGTCTTTGACAACTGGTCAACGGGCAACACGTTATCCAGGAAAGGGTTTTTTTGTTAAAGTTTAGATCCAGAGCTATTTCATGTTACCGATTTCGGTAACAGTTTACTATCCGGTCAACTACCAAAATCGATTTTTTTTTCAACGATTCTTATTATGTACGTCCAGTCAGGTCCTAAATAAAACAAAACGGTTGTCGGCCGCCAGATTTATAACAAAAAACATAGGAAATGTGGAAATAAACTCTACCTAATTATTGGTTGACCGGATAGTAAACTGTTACGCGGCGCCCCGGTCTCAGTTCACTATCCGGTCGAGTATTCGGTCCTATCCAAATTGCATTTATTCGGGGTAATTTCTATTGCACACATTCAACTACGTCCTGAAAATAAGAAAACTGCTGTCGGCCGCCAGTTTCATAAAATATTTGACCCCCTTGTGTCTTCAACACAGTTTGAAGTTCTGTTGAGCCCTCTTGCAGTTTCTCTAGGTTTTGGGAGCACTAGTAAGCCCTTTGTGCCTTTATGTGATAGTCGGTCCCAAATTGGAGGGCCCCTTTTGTGTATTCAGGCATAATTTGGAGCCCTAATGAGCCCCCTTATGTGCTTCATGGCTTCCAGAATTCTAATAAGCCCTCATTTGCCATCTTGTGCTATCAATTAAGGCTCAATTGGACCCCCCTTTATTGTTTTTTCAATGTGATTTGAAGCTCTGCTGAGCTCCCTTGCATTTTTCGTTACTTTCAGAGCAACATAATCACCTTTGTGCCGTCATGTCATTTGGCGATCTTTCAGATCCCCTTGTGGCCCTCATGTCTAATTTGGAGGCCTATAATAAGCCCACTTATGCTATCATCTAAGTTTTTATTGACTTTCAGAATACCAGTGGACCCCCCTGGACCCTCTTGTGTCACCAGGATTGTTGAGAGCCCTTCGTTTCAAGCCCTAATGAGCCCTCTTGTGCTTTTCGTGGCTTTCAGAATCCCAAAAACCATCTAGTGCCTTATTTCATTGCTGAAAGCACCTCATGACTTCATATGATATTCGGAGACCTATCGGACCCCCTTGTGTCCTCGAATGTAGTATGGAGCTCCCTTTTAGCCCACTTAGTTTTTATTGGCTTCAAGAATAAGTACAATAAGTCCCCTTTTACCTTCATTGGTAATATAAAGCTCGTCGGTCCATTGGGCCTCTTGTGTTTTTCTGTGTCATTCGGATCTCTATTGAGCCCTCTTGTGTCGTTTGGACCCCTAATGAGCCCCCTTGTGTTTTTTTGCGGCATTTGGAGTTCCAGTAAGCCCCCTTGTGTCTTCTTGCGTTGTTAGTGTAAATCCCTTGTGCCTTAGTGTGATTTACGGAGCCCTACCGGGTTCTCTTCATGTCCGCAAGTGTAGTTTGGAGCCCTAATTAATCCTCTTCTGTTTTTTAATCTTTTCCTTTCGGAGCATTTTTAAACATATCAAGTCTTCATATGATATTCGGAGCTCTATCGGACCTCTTGTGTCCTCCAAAGAATATCAACCCCTAATCAGCCCCCTTCTGTTTTTTTTTCTAGTTCTCAGGTTAGCCACCTTTTGCTTTCTTTGTTTAAAGCGACCGGTTTAACGCGGGACAGTTTGACGTCATGTTCATTTCGCCGCCGAGCCGGGCCAAAAACCACGCAAAAATGCAGGGGTGCTCAGCAGGGCTTCAAATGATATTGAAGACACAACGGGGCCCAGTGAAGCCTCATATAACATACGAAGGCAAAAGGGGTCTTACTGGGGGACTCCATACTACACTTGAGAACACAAGATGTCGATGTCCAAAGTCACATGAAGGCACCAAGTGCTTACTAACTAATGCTCCGAAAGGCTTGGAAATATGTAAGAGGCTTCAAAAGACATCAGCCCAATAAAGAGGCTGATTGGGGCTTCATATTCTTTAGAAGGCAAAAGGGGTCCGATAGGGCTCCAAATATCACATGAAGGCTTAAGGCACTAATGCTCTCAAAGCCACGAAAAAATCGAAAAAATGTGTGGAAAAATGTTGGGGAGATCGACAAGGATTCAAGTGATATTAAAGACACGAGAGGGCCCAAGGGAGCTTTATGTAATAAATGAAGGCAAAAGGGGTTTACTGAAATTCTGATAGCTACGCAAAAACACAAGGAGAACAATTAGGGCAGTAGGGCTTCAAACTATACTTGCGGGCATAAAGGGAGCCCGATAGGGCTTCAAACGATATTGAATACACAAAGGGGCCCAATGGATCGAGCTTTATATAGCAAATGAAGGTAAAAGAGGGAGCTTATTGGTACTCACCTACTCTTGAAGCAAATAAAAACATAAGTGGGCTGATCAAGGCTCCGAAATTCATATAAAGTCATGAGGTGCTCACAAGAAGGCAACAGAGGGGGCTTACTGAAATTCTGATAGCCATGAAAAAACATAAGGGGACTTCAAACTACACTTGCGGACACAAAGAGGTCCAACAGGGCTCCGTTTATCACATGAAGGCACAAGGGACACACACTGAAACTTTCAGCAATGCAAAAGGCACAAGCTGGCTTACTGGAATTCTAAAAGCCACAAAAAACCTAAGGAAGCTTATTAGGGCTTTAAACAATACTGGTGACACGAGGGGTTCAAGGGGCTCTTTATAATAAAAAAAGGCAAAAGGGGGGCTCACTGATACTCTGGAATACAATAAAAATCGAGATAAAAATATGAATCGGCTGATTATAGGCCTCCTAACTACACATGAGGACACAAGGTGACCCGAAAGGTCTCCGAAGGACATGACAGCACAATGGTGATCATTATGCTTTGAAAGTGACAAAAAATTCAAGCGGGCTCAGCAGGGCTTCAAATTATGCACATTGGAGAAACAATAAGGGGGAGTCCAATCGAGCCTACATAGCACAAGATGGCAGAAGAGGGCTTATTGGAATTCTGGAAGCCATGAAGCACATAAGGCGGCTCCTCGGGGGGCTCATTAGGGCTCCAAATTATACTTGAAGACAAAAGGGGGCCCCCGATTTGGGGCCAAATATGACATAATGGCACAATAAAGGGTTTAGGTACTAGTGCTCCGAAAACCTCGGGAAATTGCAAGAGCGCTCAACAGAACTCCAAACGGTATTGAAGACATAAGGGGGGCAAATATTTAATTAAACTGGTGGCCGACAGCAGTTTTCTCATTTTTAGGACGTAGTTGAATGTGTGTGATGAAATCACCCCGAATAAATGCAATTTGGATAGTTAACCGGATAGTAAGTTAAGACTGGGGCGGTATCAGTTTACTATGGGGTCAACGAATTGAACGTCTGCATTTCTCCATTATTTTTATAAAAGTGGCGTCCGACAGTAGTTTTTGATTTTTTAGGACGCAATTGAGTGTTTGTAGAAGGAATTTGTCAAAAATGATGTGATTCCGGTGGTTGACCGGATAGTAAACTGAGACCGGAGCAGTAACAGTTTACTATCTGGTCAACTCAGCAAGAGTCTATTTTCTCAATAAATTCGGATTTTTTCCATTAATCTGACGGCCGACAACAGTTTTCCTTTATTTAATACCTAGCTGATCGCATCCGATGAGAATGTCTCAAAAAAAGTGCGAATTGGATAGTTTGCCGGATAGTAAATAATCACCCAGATTTCTAACAGGCTGCGAAAAACATGAAGAAAAATCAAATTATCAAATTAGCTGTACTGGAGCGATGACAAAATAAACCTCGACATATTCTTTGTGGCATACCTGATATGTATCTACCTCCTCACAAATATATCAACGAGAAGAAGTTTAAATTTAGTCGAACGAAGGAACATCATACACTGACGTGCCAAATTATTATCGCAACACCAGAATTTTGCCTTGATAAGTTTGAAGTAATTTTTTTCTCAACCGTTCATTCCTCGGATTTGAGAAGTTCTTGTTCAGGTGATATGACTGATAGTGTGATTTTCCAGGAATAATACTGTGCAAGTGCACAATTCCGAAATATTAGTTTCGCCTTTATACCGGGTGTGACATCGATGTTGTGTCTTTCCTCTATTTTTGAACCCCTGCATGGAGACTACCAGCCCATCACAGTAGAAGATCGCGATTTGTGACCACCAAACGTTCTGTATAGGATATTTGTTCAAAATTGATCTGGAATGTATGCGTTACATTTTTACATTTTTAGAAGCACGAAGAGAACTCAATACATATAGGTGGGCATAGAGTTTACCCATACATTATCAAGTTAGGTATTCATTCATATGATAGGTACTTATAATATTTCACAAATAGGAACATACACATTTGAATTAAAACAAACAAGAACAAGCTCGGTTAAATGCATCACTTCAACTCAAAATGCTCCTCAAAAACTCCATGAATCTCCTCTATCATATCCGTGCAAGTCATGCTTCGTCCTTTCTTCGCGAAAGCTGCGGCATTGCACCCTCTGGCCAACTTGGCTGCTGCATACGCTGCCGCTAATGCTCTGTTATCATCATCAGATCCACCAATCTGCCATGCAGCTTCCGCCGGCTTATCCAAAGTCCAGGCCAGAAAAACCGCCGATGCTCCGGACAACAGATCTCCTTGCCCACCGCATCGCCTCCCTGACCCCCCTTGATCGACAGCAATCCAAGACTTGTCATTGAAAATTTCATCTTGGTGCCCTTTGCACAGCACTGTGATGTTCTTGGACAACGCAAACAAGTTGGATGCCTTCTTCCGCTTGTTGGACGACAGCAGCTTGGTGGCGTCTTCGGCAGCCACTAGTCGAGTGAATTCCATGGAATTCGGTGTCAGAAGAACCGGTGCGGGGTAGTCTTTGAGGATCTTGGAGTTTTCAGTGATGTAAAACAGACCATCTGCGTCTATCACCAGAGGCTTTGATCGCGCTTTGCAGAGATTGATGACGTCGGTGATGACAGTGAAAGTTGACGGCTCACGGCCCAAGCCAGGTCCGATGACGACGACGTGAAGGCGGTCAAGCCACGGCTCGATTTTGGCGGCAGCCGCACTGTCGTCTAGCAAAGGATGGACGATCAGTTCGGGGCTGTAGGATTTTATAACGGGGGCGGCGTCTCGAGAACAGAATACATGGCTCAGATCAGCTCCGACTTTTAATGCGCTGATCGCTGCGAAATAAGGGGCGCCTGGAACAAAAGAACATTGAGTTCATAAATGCAAAACTATGCGATTGCCGGATGAGAATGAGGAACAGGGAAAACGCGGGCAGTCTTTTGACGGTCCTCGCGCGCGCATTTCTGGGCACGATTGGGCAATTATTTATTTAATTCATCATCAACATTTCAAAACTGAGCAGTGAGCAGCAGTTCAAAGCTCTGGGAACGAAATGGAAATATTAAACATCAAAAAGGCATCTGGGGGCAGGGCGGGCTTATAAAATGCCAAGTTCTGTCCCCGACGGGGTTGGGTGTGTGTTTTGCACTTGCCGCGATAAATAATCATGAAATTATTGTGCAAATATAAAAATGCGGAGGCAGGCTGAGCTGAATTTCTGGCAAAGCAGGGGAAAGGGAGAATCTGCTTCAGGCACAACCGCATGTTATTTAGGTTATTTTTTTTTGTTTAGCGGGGAGAGATAAGCGTCGGCATAATTTTACAAGTAGGTAGGCACCTATGAATTAGGATGAATTAAGTAGCAGTAAAAATTGGTAAATTGAGATTGGTATACTTGTATTCAAAAATAACTCCATGTAAGTAAAGGGCTGTCCTGTTCCTTGAACAAAATATTTACCATATAGGAACCAAGCGTTGATAATTCAGTGGATACTTTTCAAATGATCACTCGGTTTAAGTTTTTTTTTTCGCAATACCGAAACGTAGAAGACATTTTTTGTGAAATGGGAGCTGTTTAAGTTTTCAATTTTTGGAGTACCTAATTGAGCGCCCTGTATAATTATTACAAAGCACCTGTATGAAAAATGACCCAAGACATGTTGAAGCCCAATACTTGAGCTAATCAGAAAACAAAAAATTATTCAAAATAGTTCACTCATTCAAGAGCTATGCCACTTTGAATGTGATTGAAATTCTTGGGTGGCCCATTTCAATTGGTGCGCAGTTTATTACGCCACCATTAATGTGCAGAAAGAAAACAATAGGGTGAAAAAGCTTCAGTTTGAAGAGCGTTTTCGAGTAAATTTATCATATAAAATAGTATTGCTGCGACACCGAGATTAAATCCCGAGCCGTAGGCGAACGGATGTAAATGGTATAGAGGTCCAAGATTTTCAAAATCAGGACAGAGGAATTTCTGAACAATAAAAGTGAAAACCGGGGTGGAAAAATAGGACATTAACTTTTTCAAAGTGCAAGCGAAGCAAGCAAACAGGTAAGTACTAGATTTTTTCATTTCCACCCACTTATTTTTTTTTGGTAATTATGGACGACCACTACTTCTCGACTAGCATTTTCTAAGAGTTAGGCAACCACTTGAACAGCTATGTAGGACGCTTCCTTCTTGCCTGTACTCACGTCGTAGGACATTGGTGGATAAGTAATGGAAAGAAGGCACATTTTACAGTGGAAATAGTGGTTTCCCCAGGAAACTACGGTCGACGAACGTGATGTTGTGGCGGTGTCTACCTACCGTGAAAAGTTGGTGGCTGAAGTCGAGAAGTAGTGGTCGTCAATAATTACCTTTTTTCTAATTTAGCATTTAGCAAATCAAAACTGAATACTTGGACATGTCCCAAAAAAAAAAATTGGATCCAGTTACAGTTACAACGGATCCTTACAATCTAAGAAGTCTGGAAATCAGTTTTTCAATTATTCAATAGTCAATTTCATGCTTGAAAAATCATTTTCGAAAAATTCAAAATAAAAAAAAAACAAGAAATACCCCCTGAGGCCCTATGCCTGAGGGCCTACCGAGAAATGCCCGGCTGCTCGACGGGCCAGCACGCGCCTGTTTGAGCTGCAAGCCTATAAGCAAATACAGAAGATTGATCGCGTTAGCAAGAGCTTCACCTTGCAAGACAGCATGAGAGAGCGTTCAAAGTTTTTTTTTTGTAAAACTATTTTCAGTTGAAATAAGTAGGTATTTCGGTATTGCGAAAAACCAGGTACACACCATGGGACCAAAATTTATTCAATACCTAAAGTGATTGTTGCTCGAGGGCCCTTTGGGCAACAATCAACAAACAAATTTCATCCACGGAATTAAAAATTCACTTTGGTCCCTTGGTATATACAGGGTGTCCCGTGTTTAATCGCAAAGATTTTGCCAGTCGATAGAGCATCAGAAAAGAATAAAATATGCATGTGAAAATTTCGTTCAAAAACCCGTAATAGCGGAGATACAGCTCTTCAAAGTTGGAAAACAAATGCAGTTATTTCCACCTAACTTTTATACTAGTCAACCGATTTGCGTCAAATTTCTGACACGTATTCACTGAACAAAAAATGCCTATGAACCTCGGATAACACAATTGGTGAGAACAGCCCCATGGCGTAGATAGAGGTGGTTGCGTCCCTTTAACCATCCCTAACTTTTTTCCTCACTGCGAATTCTCCAAAATCAGTACCATTTTCGAGTTGTTCATTCAATTTTGAGCGAAAAGTTGCTCTCGTCATCTCGTAAAATTTCGATAGCAGGCATACTTTTTTAAATAATTCAGTTTGAAGGTTCCTGGTCAATCTTGCAACTTGTCATAATTTAAAAATGCTTAAAATTTGCATTGCTACATCATTGGAGATAATCAGTTCCAAATTCACACAAGTGATGTTGAGATCATCAAGTATCATAACGTGAGATCGATTTTGATCAAAACAATCCAGTGGCGTAGAATTAGGGGGCTTTCTTACTTACATCCACTTATCTGCTACACCACTGGATATTTTTCAAAATCAATATTTTTTTTGAATTTGTCGTTTGATCCAGAAAAAAAAATGCTTGTGTGAAACTTTGATTGGAGGCTCCGTTTTCGAGTTATTCGAACTGCAAAGTTCTGAGTCGAAAAAATGACTGGCATATCGAGGAAAACAGCAAACCCTTTAATCAATCTTGTTTTCAATTATTCATGTTGATAAATGTACCACTTTCTTTTGATTTTACTTACGTTGTGTGAGTTCATGCCTACAATTACCTTGATTTTACAGTTCATCAATTGTGAAGAAAGTTGAACTAGGAAAAAAATTTCATTAGCGGTACAGAAGCCGGGATGGAAGACAAAATTGCATGTCAGTCAATGTATGTTACAATTATTTTTGTTCTCTAGTCATGTACCTATCTGCTTCTAAATAGGATGGACTTGAATTTTACGTTTTTTTTTTTTTAAATTGATCTTAAACTTTGAAATTTGAATAACTCGGAAACACGGCCTCCAATCAAAATTTCGCAAAGGTGACTTTTTTTTTCTGAATCAAAAGACAAATTTAAAAAAATTATCAATCCCAAAAAATATCCAGCGGCGTAGCAGATAAGTGGATGTAAGGTAGAAAACCCCCTGTTTCTACGCCACTGGATTGTTCAGATCAAAATCGTTCTTACGTTATGAAACTTGATGATCTCAACATCACTTGTGTGGATTTAAAACTGATTATCTCCAATGACGTAGCAATGCAAATTTTAAGCAACTAAAATTATGAGAAGTCGCAAGATTGACTAGGAATCTTCAAACTGAATTATCTCAAAAAGTATGCCTCCTTACGAAATTTTGCAAGAGAATTTGTAGTGGGGAAATAATTAGGGATGATTGAAGGAGCGCAACTACCCTTATCTACGCCATGGGGCTGTTCTCACCAAATGTGTTGACGGAGGTTTATAGGCATATGATTAGTGAATACGTGTAAGAAATTTGACGCAAATCGGTTGAACAGTATGGAAGTTAAGTGAAAAGAACTGTATTTGTTTTCCAACTTTGAAGAGCTGTATCTCCGTTATTACGGGTTTTTGAACAAAATTCTTATATGCATGTCTCATTCTTTTCTGATGCTCTATCGACTGGCAAAATCTTTGCGATTAAACACGGGACAGCCTGTATACTATTTCAATCGTGAAATAATGTTTGCTTGCTTAAGCTGGGATGGATAGATAAGTGGAGGTACCTATGATGAAAGCAATAATTGATGGATCTGGTATGTAGATAATAATTCTCCTGAGACAAAGATCAATCCTCATGAGACGCAAAGTCAACATTTCTCTAACGGCCAGGGACATAGGTACTATTTTGTATGAAATTGAGTTTCATATGTTTCTGGTATTACTTCTAAAAAATGCAAGAGCTCAGCTGAATCAACGTTTCCCGCAGTCTACCTTACCTATAGGGCAAAGACGCTACATAAGGAGACGGTGCCAAATGAACTACGCAACATTTAATAACGTGTCGCACCCCAAAATTGTGCGGATAACCCGGATAACTTTCAACAGCTAGATAAGGTAAGAATGATTTGAATTCTGTTTGAACTGCTCTCTATCCCAGTTCTTCAGCTGTCAGTCCGTAGATTTGTGAAAATATTGTCACGAGCGGCGATTCTGGAAGAACGCATCCAGTCTTTCTAGACTACGAGTATTCCCATCAAAGCGCAGGGTACAAGTACGAAGCGCTGGACATTTCCAGAATAAATGCGATGATTCAGTGGATGGAATTTACGTCGAGACTTGAACGTGCGGGTAAGACACATATGTCAATTTTGGCGGAGGTGCCGTCTTCACGGATCACGGCACGTTGGTAATGCCCGCGGAATGTGTAAGATTTTTCAGGAGTGGCCGCGAAACCATATGCCGGACCACTGTGGAATTTGCTGGAGGGCGATGAAAAGTTCAAAAACGCGAAGAGAATTTTTGAAATCAAACCAACAGTTTTCGGTTTCCCATTTTGGAAAAACTTCAAATTTTTTAACTTTTTATCCCGTTAACAGATTTTCACCAAGTTTTCTTTAAACAAGAGGTTACTGGTTTTTGAACATTTTCCAACAATTTTTTCCCAATTTCCCGGAATTTTTCCGGTTCAAAATGTATAGCCGGCCTGGGTTTTCGGGACCGAATTTTATTGATGGAGCTCAAAGTGAAGCCTCAATTGACGATTTTTACGATAAGGTGATTTGGAATAAGATTTGAGGTTTTCCCGGAAGATTCCAATTTTTCTGAAGAATTTTGAGTATTCTGCAAATTATTATTTCTTTTTTTCAATTCCAACTTTCCACCCGAAGGGACATACCTTCATCCATGTACCAATGCGTCTAACTGCCCCACTCGCTTTCTACATATAGCCCAAGAAAAATAGATTTTGACCTCAAAAAAAATACTGTAGTCGTGAAAATCACAGGTTTTGTTCAGAATTTTGTGCTCTTTCCAAATTTTTCAAGTCTCAGAAAAATCCCAGCGGAGGCTTTTTTTTAGAGCTGTCAAAAATGTGAAAATTCATAATTCCGAACAATTTCAAATGCAGTTCAATTTTTCATGGGGATTCAAGTACACACAGTTATGTGGAGACTGCAAATGTTGAGAATGAACATTTGAACAATTCTGAATCAAACACGATGAAAAATTTCATAGTTCTATTGGAATATTTCGATTTGTTCTGTCAAATGTATATGGTATAGGAGAAATAGTTGAAAAATCGCTAGAACCTTGGAAAGAACTTAGACGTCCTGAAAATTTGACATTCTGTTCAGACTTGAATGCTCAACTGCATACCCAAAATTGACAGAAATCCCACCCCGGGATCTTGAGTTATCGGAGGGGGGGTAATCAATTGCAGCTCAGAATGGAGGGGATGAAACCTGTTAATCCACTGGATGCAAATACATCACAATTCGACGCATCATATCTCGTTGATACCATTTTGGCTCAGAAAGTGTCGATCATTGTTGAGGGGGGGGGGGGTCGTGGGAAGGGCGAAGCTCTCCCACGACCCCCCTCAACAATCATCGACACTTTTTGTGCCAAAATGGTATCAACGAGATATGATGCGTCAGATTGCGATGTATTTGCATCCAATGGATTAACGGGTTTCATCCCCTTCATTTTGAGTTGCAATTGATCACCCCCCCCCCCTCCAATAACTCAAAACCCCGGGGTGGGATTTCTGTCAATTTGAGGTATGTAGTAGGGCATTCAAGTCTAAACAGAACATCAAATTTTCAGGACGTCCATATTTTTTTCAAGGTTTTAGCAATTGTTTCACTTTTTTTCCTGTACCATATACATTTGACAGAAAAAATCAAAATACTCCAACAGAACTATGAAATTTTCCATCGTGTTTGGTTCAGAATTGTTCATATGTTCATTCTCAACATTTGCAGTCTCCACATAACTGTGTATACTTGAAATCCCATGAAAAATTGAGCTCAATTTGAAATTGTTCTGAATTATCAGTCTTCAGACTTTTGACAGCTCTAAAAAAAAGCCTCCGCTGGGATTTTTCTGAAACCCAAAAATTTGGAAAGAGCACAAAATTCTGAACAGAATCTGTGATTTTCACGACTACAGTATTTTTTTTTGAGCTTGAAGTGATATTTCAGCTAAAATTCCTGTACTAATAATTTGGTTCCTTGTGAAAAACTGCAAATTTCTAAATTTTTGAGCTTGTGAACAGATTCATACCAACTTTTTCCGAACAAAGGGTGAGTGATTCTTGAACATTTTCATTTTCAGGCGATTTCTCTTGAAATTCTCAAAGTTTTCCGAGAGTTTTTTACTTTAAAATGAATAACCGGCTGACTTATCGAGACCGGACTCAAATGATAGAGCACAAAATGAAGCCCTCATCAGCGAAAATATCTCAATTCTTCAAACTTTTTCTCATAATCTAACTACCTACTCAAAGGGACATCTCGTAATAAAATTTCCATCCGTTCCTTGCTGGGGGAAGGTGTTGTATCTTGGAACGATTTTTTTCGAAAATTCATTTCGAGCGAAACATAGCTGTTACGAAACGGTTTTGTCTCATCATATAATCCAGTAAGGATTTATCTATCACTATGCATGTCACAATCTGCGAAATTATTCATACTGACTTGGAAATTTCAATAATAGTTTTTTCTAGCCTTCCTAAACGTGAAAAAAATTGAATTGAGGTAGGCTGGGACCTGGTCAAATTTCAGGATGTCAAGCTGCTTTCGGCCAGAGCACAGCCTACCCTAATTCCAAATTTTGTTGATCGCATGGTATAATATATAAAATAAGTTGAAAAATATTATAAGGAGCAAATTCTACGACAAAGAAGGTCCTGGTCTTTTGTTGTTCACATATTACATTACATTTCTTCAGTCCAAGGTACAACAAGCTGGCTGGTTCAAGGTACAATCAATTCAAAAGTCGTAAAAACGGCTTATTACTACTATTTTGAGGTTACATCTTATCCAGTCCGATTGTCATTAAATGAGACAGATTTGGGTGCGCACTCCTTTTAAAAAAAATAGAAGTATCCGTATAGATTATTGCTATTTGAAGGAAATATTGACTCCTGCTTTATGTTTGAATATTCACTTTGGTAGGAGAGGATCATTTTGGAAAATTTTCGACATCCCTTCTCTTCGAGGATTTCTCACCAACTCAATGACATGCGAAGAACAATTGACATTATCGACCATACAGGTCACTGCATTTTCGAAATATCACATTTGGTCCGAGATACAATCGGTCCCAGGTACAACACCTTCCCCTACTCGTCGGGGAAGTTTTGGGGTGACACAACCGATTTTTTTCAAGGTGTTAGTAATATAGCATCTCAATGTACCATCCAAATCCTTATGTGATTGAAATATAGACAGTTTTTTTTTTCTATCATTTCAAGTTGTTGAAACATGAAAGTTCCGCTTGCAATACAGGCCTTGCAACAGTTTTTCGTCGGCGTTCTGTGATGTATTCCAGACATTAATGCCTATCGCTATAGAGAGATAATGCAAGAGAGGCATCAGATAAAACGACAAATTGATTTAATTTAGCGAATTGAAAGCGGCAGAAGCAATTACTGGATCTGATAAATGTGGGAACATTGATAGAAAGGGGGCGAAAGCGCGAAATAGGGTGGATGGAAGGATATAATAGCGGCTTCACATACACAAGCAAATTTTTCAACAGGAACACATCAATTTCAAAATGCCTAAAATGATTAGGGACTGATGTGGGCAATCAGTTTTATAAGCGTCTATAATTTATTTGTGCTGAAATGGCGGTTTTCTTGAATAAAATTAGGTACTGCCCCTAACCCAGTGACAATAAATTGTATCAGAAGTGTATAATTATTATAGGGACTTGAAAATTGAAAAATTGAAATAAGTGTAATGCGGGATAAGCAATCGTGGCAAAAATATGGAATTTGTAATCTGGCAACTGTAGTGACCTCTATTCGCATCTTACCAGTGTACTCCAGACTCCCCCCAAAGACTCCGATGCGACCTGCTTGGCCTTTATGCTTGTCGTTGCTCAGAGGTGGAGCCAGTCGTTTTATTAGCTGTTCGACAGACTTTACATTTACGTTGTTTACCTCAGCATCAGACATTTTATACCTTATTACAGTAACTGTAACTTTTTCTACACTTTTCGATATCGCAGAATTGAAACTATACACGATCAAGGGTGGCCGCGATAAAAGCCGGAACATCACAGAAACTGCAACTCATTGAATACTAACTACATCAATGTCGCGGTGATGTTTTGGTTGGTATTACAGAGATCTCTTTTATACCTGGTTTCTATAAGTGTAGCAACGACCAATGGCAGGGCAACTATGGCAACACAACAATCATGCGTGGGTACCTACACAGTTGAAATTCGAAAACAAAGCAAAACCACTCAATTACTATGAATACCATTTATATTTCTTCCCCAAAGTTCATAGGACATTCTATAAAACGTATCAAATAACAAGAGTATGGCAACAATAATTTTTTAATCATCATTAATATCCTTCCACACAATAGGTGCCTACCTATATTTAAAAAAATAAACGCTAAATATCACAGCGCGTTGAAAAATGGAAAAACAATGCTATGGGGTGTAGAGATTTTTACAAAATACTGACGATGCTACCACACATAGCATTAATACTAAACCATCGACAATTTGCCGATGGTCCTAAGTATACGACACTTTTACATCAATTTAGTGTGCTACACCAACATTTTCCCAGTTGGCAATCATGGTAAGGTTGACGCTTTCGAACCGCCACCTTTGCGTTTTGGAATTCTCGTCGCATTTAGTAACGTACAGTTTTTTCTTGCCGAGGTCGCAGTCGAGGCATCTGGGATTGCCCCCGTGCAAGAACCATTGCTTTTCGACGTCGTACCTCCAGTACTGGTTGCCGCCCATGCCGTGACAAGGGTACAGGACTATGTCAGCCTTATCGTTGGGATCGGACACGTCCAGACAGAGCGTTTTTCCCTTGACTCTGATGTCTTTGTGCCAAGTCAAAGTGAAGTTTTGCTCCGCGGACTTTTTGCCGGAACCCTTGGCGCAATCCGCCAAACTAATCACCTGGTCTCGTTCCTTGTGCCCAGAGTCTACGCACAGCTCTGGTGCTGCCAAATTTCTGATCTGAAACATGAAATATTTTAGGTCGGTTAGTAGAAGGATTTTTTGATTTGGGAAAGCTTATTCATATCTTCCTATACTTGTATTTCCATCATATTTTTATACTTGAAACCAAAATGATAACGTCGCGTTGAAATTCGGGACGGGACCGAAGACTCTGTTGTCGAGATCGTGATATTCGGGTGACTTGACGTGGGAGTAACAATCGAAATCTATGGATTTCTGTTGGGTGATAACGGGCTTGCCCATTATTTATAATGAAGGCATTTTATACCTAGAAGCCAGACGAAAGAGAGGAAATTCGCAGCCAAGAATTCAATCAGATTGTTGTCACGTACCTACTAGTGAATCGCAATGCGGTAATGGGCTAGAGTGATTTTGTTCAATGCACTAAAAAAGGTCCAAGACGTCACTACCTCAAACTGTAAAACTAAAAAAAAATAGAACTTAGATAAAAAAACTCATACATACTGTGTACTACAAACATTGAGTTTCAAAAGTCCCACACATGCACGAAGGACGTAGAGATTTGATGGCCAGCGAAGACAAACGCATTTGTGCATGGAGAGGAAGCAAGCAAAAAAAAGACGCGCTGCAGCCAAAAAGGTGGTGCCGTGCCAAGGAGGAAGTGTGGTGTTTAGATAGAAAGCTTTATACGTTTGGAAGACAAGCTTCGATCTATATTCCTCGGGTTCCATCTCATAAGACTGCTTTGTGCTTTGCATTTTGCAAAAACTTGAGGAGATAGGCAGTGTTTCCTCAGTAGTGAGGGTTTTACACAGGAGATAATGCAGGCTCGCACTTCGCACAAGAGACGTGCAAGTAGGTTCAAGGTTCAAGAGAAGGTGACATTGTGAGAATACAGTTACTCATCCGCTATGTGTCCAGACACGAATTTTATATCGAACATGTCGGAGATCAAGAACTCGTCTAGAGCAATTCGTGATGGCATTAACCCCTCTAGCAAGGTTCAAGAACTGGGTCAAGCTGGCATTGATGTATGAGATAACCCCTCGCTTCCCTCAAAATTACAGTGTGATTGTCTGTGATCTGATTACAGACATTCACTCTGTTTTCTGTAGTTACCAGAGAATCTCAGAGACTTCAAAGAATAAACACGGTCCATGATAATCAACTCTTCACGCCTTATCAAATGATGGGCTTTAGTGTGAAACAAGTAAAACCAAAACACCCATACCTCTCCAACGCCGAAATCTCCGGGTTCAATCGGTGGGTACTTCAGCGGCAAGTCAAAAGCAACATTTTCCATGAACCACTTGAACGGCTTACAGTGCAGACTTTCTCGCAGCGCCTTCTGCTTCATCAAGTTCCCAGAATCAAGCTCTTTGTAATGCGGCCGGCGTAAGTAAAGGTACTCTGCATATTCGTCCATCCACACCTCAGCGACTCTCTTGTAATTCTACGAAACAGAAACATTTGAAACCATAACAATTATTGGTTGAAATCGTTGCAAGAGCTGGAACCTACCCTTCCGACGAAATCACCGATCCCTGGATTGGGGAAAGGAGCGTACTTGCGATAGATGTGCCCCACCCTCGAGCACGGGGCGTCGTACATTTGACCGCCGCATTGCCAAATCTTGAAGCTCAATTCGTACTGTTCGCCGCCCCAGATGTCAAGGCCTTCGTCGTAGCCGCCGAGCTCCCAGAAGAACTTGGCGCTGATGGCGAACAGGCCTCCGGCCATGATGGGGCTTTTGAACGGCTCCGTTGGGTGTTCCAGGTCTTGCGGCAGTAAAGGCAGTCGTTTGTAGAAGAATTCCCAGTCAAAAGCTCCTCGCGCGCCCTCATCTTGCGACCGGTATTCGAATGTTTCGAAGGCCACCACGTCGATAAAAGGGCATACGCAGGTTTTGTAATCCTGAGCGATCGGTTCCAGAAGCGGCGGTAGCCAGTTGACGTTGGCTTCCGTGTGTGAGTCCAAGAATACGAGGACTTCGGCGACGGCAGCTCTGGCTCCGGCCAGACGAGCTCGAATCAGTCCACTTCTCTTCGGCAGGTGTAACACCCGGACTTTCGTCAAATTAGCGGCCAAGTAGTCGTCCAGGGGCTTTTTACTGAACTCTGTTTGGCAAAAAGTGAGACTTGTAGAACAGTATAATGCGAGAAGAAAAACAGTTTCTTTACCTTTTGAGCTAAAATCGTCAACTAAGATGACCTCTTTGAGTAATTCCGCAGGTGACCTGTTCACCACGCTGTAAGCGGTTCTGAGCAGGGTCGACCAGTGTTCGTTATGGAATGGCACTATCACACTGACTGTCGGTAGTTCTTTCAAGTACTTCTTGGTTTTGCATCTGAAATATATGAATTTCGTTAGTTTTTTACTTACTATCATGAGAACACTATTATAGTGATAGTTCAGTTTGATATTGGAATGTTGGTAGTATCTTATAGATAAGCGCATCTATAAGTCTCCTGACACATAACTATCCTTGTGATATCCGTCTTGTTCCTGGTACTAGGTTGGAGAATTTCTGTTAGGTTTAGGAATTTTGTCATTCAGGAAGATTTAAAATTGCAGCACGCATGGCAAAAATTCTTAAAATTCAAAGAAGACTGAACCTATACTATGCAACAGTGGATGTGCCGCGGAAAGTATATATAAGTATATATATACAAAACGTTGCTTCTTAATGAAACAATACATCTACCTACGTATATCCAACTTTTATTCATTGTCATCAACGACTTTATTTTGGTTGGTGCTGACCTTAACTTTCTATTTCTATAAAAAAATTACGCTGCTGTATCTCGAAAATCTGCCGTTTATTCGAGCATCATTGTTCCGGCAGTCGCCCTTAAAAAAACGATGGTCAAAGCTTACCTAACGATGCTCAAAGAGAAAAAAATGAGAAACTTGAGTTCAACCAATGAAAAACTTTAATTGGGACGGTATACACATTTCACACCCAAGATGGTTTTCTCCCACGATAATTAATCGTTACGGTTCTTTGGGTGCAATTGTTGCTATTGTTAAGTTACTCAATTGCAGTTCGCTTCATTGCATCTAATTTTTAATTCTTGTAGGTACACTAGTCGCAAGAATGATTCACAGCCAGATCAAAGCAAAATATATCAATGTAATCGTACAATCATTATTATAGCAGGCCTTGTCCCAACACTGGTAGGTAGTCCTAATATTATTTCGGATAATAATTATTACTGTGATAATAAGGAGTTATAATATTATTAGAAGATATGTCGATTTGAGCCAGTGAATGTTAGGCTATACAATATACATAAATGCGCAAATACACAGGCTGAGCCATTTTTGTTGTGGGCAATGGTTGTTTTTTTTTTTTTTTTTCCTTTTCTTTCTTGCCCTGCATCAACTACTAGGTTATTAGCAGGTTTTTCTGTGGGGATTTTTCAGTAACGATAACAGTATTGACGATAACAACGAAGAGATTTTTGGAACAGTGGGGATGATTCAGTGTGGTTTTGTTTCAATGGCTTTCTCGTTTCATTCCTTTTCCCGGGGCATCACCTCAAGATAGTAGATGCCCCAGTACTAGGAAACGCGTGAAAAAGTCCATCTGGCCCAGTGCGGATTTGAACCCGGGACCTTCGCTTTTGAAAGCGAGGCCGAGCTCACCGTGCTACCGACTGGGTTGCAATGGTTGTTGTAGGTAAGTAAAGTAAGTGCCTAACAGATCCTTAATCTCATTTACTCCACATGCGCCTGAAGTAAAAGTCAACTTCAAGTCGATTATGGAATCCGACATTGCCATTTGTTTCAGTTCCAAACAGGCCCTTTCAATTTTGTCTGGTTGCGCGCGCATTATGTGGTGGTTGATCCTGATTGGTAGTTTTGGAAACGCGGGAACAAGGGTATACATATTCGAAAAGTACACTGTCAAACGTCATCATGATGATGATGACACGCACACGGTGTCGGTGACACTAACTAGGTTTGGTTAGGCAGTGACGAGAAATGACAACTGCAGGAGTAGGTTTGACATTGGGTTTGACGTTGACATATTTGACGTACGGTCTCAGGTCTTTGTCGCGCCCTCTGATTGTGCTTGCGAGAATGCACTTCCCTTCTTTTAGTCTATGGTCACTGAAACCGTTAGGGCAGTAGAGCAGTTTCAATACGCACTTTTTGTCGGAGGTGAAAACCGCTCTAAAAAAATATATCACAATAGTAAGTCCCATGACCTATGTATATTATGAAACTAGTTTGAAATTACGACTATTTTATCGCGATTGAGTTTGCTCAAAGAAGGCGTAAAACAGCGAGCGTACCTACAGTAAACAATGTAGGTACGAATATTATTAAAAACCAAATAAACACGGGTTTTTTCATAACGTTGTCTATTTTGCCTTAAGATTCATTGAAATAATAGAATGGAAAAGATACCTCGGGGATATTTTTTCAAGCGTCGCCACACGCTGGAAGCTGTTCATGGTCGTTTTTTTCGTGATTTTTTGAATTGTTCCCGTTTTGCGGCTGAATTTTCCTGAATCTTCCGTATCTTCTGAACGGTTCAAGTTTAGCAATCAAATCTTGTCTGTTTAGTCTCGATACCGACGATATTTCAGAACGATCGATCAACTGAACAAATCAAAAATTGAAGTGGTCTACCCTAAAAACTCGCTTAGGTTCAAAAGAGGATATCGAGACGAAAAATGAACCGATTTAAAACAAATATGCTGGTGTTGATGATTCAATCGTTCTTTTGAATGCAAGTTTCATATTTGGATGTCGTGTTTGCAACATCGTTTTAAAACATACACTGTTTATTACTGCGTACTACAATGAATACACGCCAACAATTATTTACTCAGGAATATCGCTGTGATTACAACCCGCTTTTAATCCGCTCGCTGCCACTTCGCATTCAAATTCATAACTGCCCGTGAGCTGACGGTTGATGCCTTATATAGGTCCGACCAATTCATCTCGAATGTTCCATGCATTCTCCAGCAGTTTAATCAGTCACCCGGCATATGGATTTAAGACCACTCCTAAATAATCACACACTTTTAGCGTGCTTCCCGTGTGCTCCGGAATGTCTGCAACTTCGCCAAAATGGACAGATGTGTCTCGATCGAGCGTTGAAGGTTCCCAATGCCAAGCCATCACGTGTACTTTTGGAAATGTCCAGAGCTTCGCAGTTGTACCTACATATATCTACACCGCCACATAATGATGGATGAAAGAATCCAGAAAGATCGCGTATTCACCAGAGTGCACGGAACCGCCGCTCGTAACAATAGGTAAATCAACTAAATATTATAGAAATGGTTTCTTGAAATGTACACAAAATTTTTCATTGTGATTGCAGCTACATTTTTCAATAATTTTGATGGTAGACCAAAAGTGTTTCAAAAATCTTTGAAAAAAAGTGGTGATGGTTCCACGAGCTCCGACAAATAGTCCTATGACTTTGACATCCTTCAGACCATGCGGCTCTTTGAAGAAAGGTATTGTTGGATCATAGATCATAATACAGGGTGACAAAAGATGGAGTGCAAAGTGATCAATTTTTAAGCATGTGTAACTTTTGTAAAAACAATTGCAGATTTTTTCTTATTATATTTTTAGATAACCCACATCAATCACAATATATCACATCAATTATATCGAAACGGTTTTGAACATTTCACCGCATTCCATTTCTTATACAGGGTGTTCATTTGCAAATAATACCCCTCCCCATGGAGACGTCTCTTCAATCATAATTTTAAAAATGGAAAACGATTCTTTACGACTTTTTCTGTAAGCTTCGAATCTGTACACAAAAATCATCTGTGGTTTATTGCTTACAGGGTGCAACATAGAAAAAACTCCCAAATATTGGACACCTGTATTTGATTATAGGAATCGATTCCACTTCCCATTTTTATTATAAATATATCACACTTGATGAGTTAGTCGACAAAATACATATGAACAAATCAATGAAGTTTGAAAAAATATCGAAAAAAATTTAAAGATTTTTTTCGAAAGTCCAGTGCTCAACAATTGAAGTGGAATACCTGACAAAGTTAGTCAAATTGAAATGGTCGTATTTTCTCAAGAAAAAACTGAATTGCAATAAGTTTTTTTCCTGAACAAGCTAATGTCTTAGACTAAAACACGATACAATTTTTCCTTGTTACAAGCTTTTCCTATTATTCGTACAGGGTGTAGTAGTAAGGTACTGCCAAAAATGTGAAGTTTGCACCGCTCCCGATCTGCGAAATCATTTTTTCAAATGTTCTCAACTCGTTCTGGAAAAGCATTGAACTCATGCCTCAAAATGATTTTTTGAGTTTTCGTCTATCTTTGTTAATCACAGGGTGATCTCAAAAAAGTGATATTTTAGGCTTCCAATGATAACTTCATTCATTTTCATCGGATTTTAAACATCTTTGTCTCATATTGAAGTTGAAACTTCAAGCCAGAACATTGTTAAATCAAAACTTATTAAAGACAATAATTCAGTATATAAGGGGGCATATCAGAAGTGACCCGAATGCGGAACAGCTTCCGAGTATACGTTTTATGAAAGACAAAAACAAATTGAAACTTGTCTTAAGAGGATCCGCTAATTCGGGCGATTTCGATCTGCTTTTCGCTCTAGTTGTTTTTTTTCTCGTCTCGGTATCCTCAATTGAACTTGTTTGTTATTTGTTTGCAGTCCAGAAATCATCTTGATTTTCTGTGGGTATATCAATACTTTTAGAGTGAACGACAAACTTTTTTATTTATGCAGATTTCTACATACAGTCTGAGAAAACAAATAAAAATATCGAAGCATTGAAGAATGTTTAAAAAAAAGAATATTTGGGACTCAAAATTTTTTACTTGTTACTTTTCTTCACAGAACGCGCTCGGTACAGTACCATACATAGCATGACAATAATTATCCCTAACCTGCTAGAAATAAGTTGGTGATTTTTCATATTATCAAGCTGAGCTTTCGCAGATATAATCGGGGAAGTATGTCCTCTATCACAAAAAAGTCACCAACGGTCCCGTTGACGCCAGTCAAATTAGGGGCGAAAACCGCCCTTAACGATGACAGTGTGCTAGTTGTGCTCATGTTGGTGATGGTGACACATACAATAAACAATAAATGAAATCCATTGTCATTCTCGGCGATGGCGATGTATGGATAGAGGGAGCTTGCCACTGGGCATTCTCCTATCCATGATTTTCACCTAGTCATATGAATTATATCCCATACACTTTCTATTTTCAGTAGAATGACTTTTTGGAGCAAAAATGAAGTGACAAGCTGGAGCGCTGGGAAAATAACGGCCGATGGCCGCTGATAGTTTTGCTCCGAAACTTTGCAGGTGCCATCAGCCGTAGCTCCCCAGCTTGTCACTTTATTTTGGTATTTTATTAAGTCATTCTACTGAAAATGAAAAGTGTACGCGATATACTCATTATCCAAATAAACTGCTCAACAATTGAAGTGGTCCACTCGAAAATTTCGCTCGATTTCAAATACAAATATCTTGGAAACAAATCGACCGATTCTCAAAAGTGCAGTGTTTTTCGATAGCTTTTTCTTTTCACTATAAGGTGTTCCGATAGACCAAACAATTGATTACATAATGCATAATATACAGGGCGACAACAAAAAGAGTGTTAAAATGTTTCATTTTAAAGCACGTCCCACTTTTGCAAAAAAAATCATTGAGTCTTTCCGAGTACATTTTTTAGAAGTGCACATCCATGGCTCGAAACAGTTTTTGAAATTTCCGCCTATCTTCTTTGGTTACAGGGTGATATGAAAGAAACAACTTTTTGTTTTTGTAGTGGTAACTTTTTAATTTGTTGACCGATTTCCAAAATTTGGAGCTTATGTTAAAGCGAAGACCTCAGGTAAGAGGAATCGATTAACATAATTGGATTTACACATCATTTCAAAAAGGGGGGTTGCATCAAATGTGACCTAAGCATGAAATGAGGCCGAAATCCGATTTGGGGTAATTTTTCAAGAAGAATCAACTTGTCGTTAAAGAAATCACTCATTACGAACATTTTGAGATCAGTCTCGCTTATTTGGGGCAACAATTAACGACAAAAAACCCAAATTAAGACTGCATGTTTTCACAGGAGAACCGATGCTTTTGCTCACCTGAAAATACACGTAACCTATGTTACGAGAATCACTGATCGAGTTTCCTTCGCGATTTGGACAGTCAACAGAGGGTCGACAGAAACAGTCAAGAGTATCAATAAGTACGTGTGTTTTCAGGTGAGCAAAGGCATCAGTTATCCTGTGAAAACATGCACTCCCAATTTGGGTTTTCCGTCGTTAATTGTTGCCTCATATAAGCGAGAATGATCTTGAAATGCTCGCAATGAGTGGTTCCTTCAACGACAAATTGATTCTTGTTAAAAAATCCCCCCAAATCGGATCTCGGCCTCATTTCATGCTTGGGTCACATTTGATCCGACCTTTTTTTTTTTGAAATGATGTGTTAATTCAATTCTGTGATTCGATTCCTCTTAACTGAGGTCTTCGCTTCAACATAAGCTCCAAATTGTGAAAATCGGTTAACAAACAAAAAAGTTACCACTATAAAAACAAAAAATTGTTTAATTTTACATCACCCTGTAACCAAAGAAGATAAGCGTGAATTTCGAAAACCGTTCCGAGACATGGATGTGCATTACTCAAAAATGTAATCAGAAAGACTCGGCGATTCTTTTGGAAAAACTGGGACGTGCTTTAAAATGAAACATTTCAACACTCCTTTCGTTGTCACCCTGTATATCATGCATCATGAATTCAATTGTTTGGCCTATTATTGCACTTTATAGTGAAAAGAATAAGCTATCAAAAAACACTGCACTTTTTGAAATCGGTCAATTTTTTTCCAAGATATTCGTATTTGAAATTCAGCAAAATTTTCGAGTGGACCACTTCAATTGTTGAGCAGTTTAGATAGATTGTAATTATTTTGGAACTTCAAATTAGAAAAAAAATTGTCATTCTGAAAAAATCAAGTAGGATCAATAATTCAGTTTCATGCTTGGCAAGTCGCCAAATTCAAGTATTCGTTGCCAGTCTGACAAACATAATATCACCATTTGCTTTCAGTTGAATAAAATATCACTTTGTGACACTGCAAAAAACCAGCACATTATGCAAAAAAAATATGGCAAACCAGTCCATCTCCCCACCTTGCGGTGTGTCTAATAGGAAGCCTCGCCCAAAAAAAAGGTCTTCGCAGCAATACATCATTTTGGTACATTATTACAAAAAGTACACATAAAACACGTACACACATCATACAATAAGAAGTATCGTTATTGTTTTATTAGCTTGGAAACTGTTTGAAACTTGCTTGGCAAAAAATTAGGATTGATGGTACCTACTCTAAAACTTCAATGAAGTGATATCGAAACATATTTGTCAAATGTGACCTGAGATAAAATAAGTAGTCATTAATGCAAAAAAAGGCAATGAAATAAAAAGAGAAACTGTATGTGACACGTAAGAATACCTCTCATCTGCGATTTGCGGTAAAAATGGGAGATTATTCAACTAGTTTGAAAGATTAAAAGGCACGAGCAGAGCAAATGTTTGGAATATGACCTTTCCGATGTAGAAATTAGGGGTGAATAGTTTCATCTCCATCATACCTATTTTACGTTAATACCATTGTACCGTTGAGGGCAGTCTTAGCCCCATAACTTGGCTAGCCTAAAGGGGTGCATTTTTTTGTAAAAAGCAAATATCTGATTATTTCTGTGGAAGCTCAGCTTTATACGAAAAATATCCACCTCAGTAGTAATATAGAGCATTTTGCGTAGTATGTATGAGTGCATGCGCGCACCACTTCTTTACAGTTGTTGGTTGCGTTAAAAAAAATCATATTTAAAAAACTATAAGTCCTAGATCAAAATTTTTTCTTTTAAAAAATTCTGCAATACTTTGGCTCCAATCGCTTCGCTGGTTGTATATAGAAAACTGTGAAAATAAAAAATTTCCTCGCTGATTGAAAATCATGCTGCATCCATAGCCGATGAAAATGTTCATAAACCTTATAAATAAATAATAAACCATTGTTTCTCAATTGCTGTCACACTGTGACAAAGGTCTGGATATGTAATTCAATTTAAAGAAAAAATTAGGCACAAAGCTTCATTAGATCCAAAGATATGATGATGGAAAGGCTGAGATTCATGCGTTTTCTCTATTCTCTATTGTAAATGAGTTTCACGAGTTATGCATTCTTTTTTGTTGTTAAAGATTGTTTATATTTGACCGATACAAATAGCCTCCGCCACTACGTCTGGCGAGGCTTAAAAAAGACCCCATGGTGCAGGTATCTAGAGATATTTCCACATGTATCATGAGGGAAAATTGAAAAACCGTATGCTGGAGGTCAATAATTATCCCTTTGGGATAATTTGGAGACAAAAAGTATTCTAACAATTTTCTTAGCTCTATTACACTACACAATTTCTTGAACAATCTGTCAGTTGAACAATCAAATTCATAGAATTGAACAAGAAATTGTACAAGAAATTGTGGAGTATAATACAGCTATCACGCAGAATTTAAATTGGAGAATCGATTTCCATCTTTTTGCAGTGAACAGGGTGTAAGAAAAACTTTACTTTGGCATCCTGTATTCAGCTATTATTGGAAATGCTGGTTCACACGAGTGATACATAGAGGATGAAAAATCATCTTTTTCATAACATCACGGTGATTTCAAAAAAGCGCACCAGAGCAATAATACTATGGTATATGAATCTCTCATGGAGCCCACAAAAGGTAATAATTTTTTTTTAGGAGTTTCCAAGTTACAAATGGTCAAGGTTTGGTCCTTCGAGCCCTTCTAGTTTCTCCATTATATTCCAAAAGATTTTACTAAACTGCTGCTGGCAAAATCATGAGGAAGAATTAGCATTGGTTGTGTACCAGATTTCCATTCACTATACAGTGTGTCATAAATACGAAATACAACTTCTCTGGAAAAGTCCTTAAACAAAATTTTCTGGTGGTGAACCGTGTGACCATCTGCTCGACTAGATTGGCTGAGGGATCAACCCAAAACTCATTGGTTTGGAGACATTCTTCGAAGAATAATAATTTCCGAGGTTTCTTGTATTGAGAATGAGAAGATGGAAGTGGTATACCTCCTAGTAGAAAAGATATTAATTTCTCAATATCCGATTTGTGCAATGTCATCATGTATATGGCAAGCCTGCTTCGCACCAATTCAATTCTCATATCCATCCATAATTTTTAATTTACCACTAAATTAAAGGGTTCACAAAAACTTGTTTTCACCGAAAACCATGCCCAATGGCTCACGCGTCCATGTACGAAAGTCCTTCCCCCCAAAAACTTTCGATTACTATGATAATGATCGCGTTTATGTATTTCTACACGGCGTTTTCGACCTTCACTCACTATATTGTAATGGAATGCAATTTCCGCTACTTTGCAATTCTAAGCGATTATTTTGCTCAAGACAAAAGCTTGTTAGCTGCTACAATTTCAGTTTGTTCAGTAGTTTTATAATATATAAGTACTCATTCCACTTTCGCCGTTCTGTTCCATTTTGTCGACTTTTTAATCGTGGCAGATTTAATGTTTATACAGAGTATGGTACAGTGTGGTCCATCCTTCTTATTACCCTCAAAATGAGACGTATACCTGTTATAAGTTACTTCGTGTGCCTATAATAATAATGGACATTTTGGAACCACAGACATTCTGTCTAAGCTGGTTTTTGTCAGCAATACGTCGCTATGGAAGAAATACGAAGTGATCGACCACCAGCATCTACCCATGTTTTAGATAGGTACTAAGTTTTTTTGCGGATGTGGCTTTGAATAAATACTTTTTTCCACGTGATTACCCTTTGTGTCTAATGTCCGGAACGGCACGATCCACGGCAATTTTATCACTTAAGGCGGCGTTGAATCCGTTGACTTTGTACAATTTATCGTAGAGATCAGAGTCGGCGGCGGTCAGGTATGCCGGTTTTCCCTGCTCCCCCGTACCTAGAAAAAAAGTTATTTTGAATGCAAAAATTCTCTAAAAAGCATTGTAATAGTTATCGTGAATGCGTAAGAATTATACTGAATTAACAGTATACATAAATAAAAGTGAAGGTTGATAACAATAAGCGGTCGCAAGGTTGTTTATCAAAAGGTGTTGCCACGACTTGGAAATAGAGCACGGGTTGATTAATTTTCAGTGAAGTCTGAAAGCATGTCTATGAAAGGAAAAGGTACAATACAATGAACCACGTCAGTGCGACTGATAAAAGGAGAATAATGGTAGTGATGGAATGTATTATTTGTAAAAAAAAGTCTATCATACCAGTTCTTGTAGCATCTTTCTGGATAAGGTCATAGTTGTGCCAGTCGATCTTCTCGTTACTCAGGACCCTTCCCTGAAAGCATTAAGAACCCAAGTTACTTCTAAGCTTCCTTAGATTTAACGTTTCTTTCTAATTCAGGTAAAAAAAACGTAACGACAATAAATTCCATAAAAAAAATCCAGGTGCCCTTTTTCGATAATTTCACGAGAAAAGTAATTTTGTTATCTCCGATTCTCGATAAGTGCATAAAGTTTGTTTTCGCAAGAATAGTTGTTGCTTGGTACATATTACTAAATGGCTATTTTTTAATAGAGGCATTATATCGTATATCTACAGAATAATCCCTAGTAAGCTGACTCTGCTCCTGTATAACACTATAATATACATTTATTTATTTTATAAAATATTTTGAGCACGTTTTAGAAATTTCTGAATTCGTAGCTGAATTCACATCTCATAAAAAAATAGCTTCCTGTTTTCTTCCCTAAAAGATACAAACTTACCTCCCTAGGTGGCACTGGCAACCCTTGCGCGTGTCTTCTGTTGTTGACGTACAATTCACCCACATTGCTTTTAGGGTTGATAATCCTAAATATCAACACAGTAAACACAACAGTCACGGCCGAGAGTAGTAGGAACTTGAACACGCTCTTGAGGTTCCGTCTCATTTTGCCACATTATAAAAAATTGAACAGCAGTGGTATTGTGCTATCGCTGCAACTCGAAAATTCTTATCTTTACATTGCATGTTTCGGGTGATAAAAACTGACGTTAAAAATATCTATGGTCTGGGGAAAAACATTGTTATAAGACCACGCACAGCGAGCTCTGACAGTTAACTACTGTCAGTTTGGCATTTTAACGGCGCCGATATCGATGCGGTGGCCACGCTCGGGTCGCAGTGGGCCACGACTACGGCGCGCAGGGTGCACTGAACGAAGGCGAAGAGCGGGCTATGGTCGGAGGTCGGAGCTCACTACTTGTTCACCTTCGTGGTGTGAACAAAAGCCGATGCCGTATCTTTCGCATACCTACACCGTGGGCCTGGGCCACAGCAGCTTCCTGCGATGGGGCTTCCCATAAAGTGAATAATTATGTTCTCTTTGCAGCTCAAAAATGCAAAATTAATTTTTCTCAGGAGACTTTTTGACGCACGCAAAAAGCACCGCGAAGGAGAATAGGTATCTAGCTACTTGATCTTCGTGTTTGTTATTTATATGCACTTGTAACCTAATTTTGTTAGGTTTCCTACCAAAATCTACGAGCTCCGTCTCAATAAAATTGGCACAGATTCTATTCAAAAATAACGAATATAACAATGATGAAAATTTGACCAAGCTCAGTCCAGCGGTTCAAAAGTTATATAAAAAAGATTGTTTCATTCCAACTTGAAAAGGTGTTATCTTCTAGGTATGCATTTCTGAAAAAAGTGTCCTGTAGAAAGTTCCCTTATTTATGCCATATCGACCTTGAAAATTCTTGGGATTAATACACGAGCATATCCTGGACCTGGATGAGGCGAACTGGTGCTTAGCTGAATGTGCGAACTTCACTATTGACACTATTATTAATATTGTTGATATCTGGATGCATTAGTGCAGCAATAAACAAGTGATAAAGAAAAATTATTTGCGAGCTTTGTCAAAAAATTCAGTTATTCAGACAATCCAGGCAATACAATGCATATTTTGTTCCCATACAGGCCACGCTACCTATACATAGGGTGTTCCGCGATATATTCCAGACAGCACGGAATGTTTTGAAAATATTTGGCAGTAGTTGATGAGTATTTACAACATTCTATGAATGTTTACAAAATATTCGTCACAAATATTACAGAAATATTAAGATGAAATATTGTACCAACATTCAGCAAATATTTTAAACATTTATTGAATATTTAGCAATAAATATTATCAAAATATATATAGTGAGCTTAGTTTCTCCAATATTTACAGTATTCTAGGCAATGTGGCTTCCGGTTTTTGTTTGGTCATTTGCACAGAACTTTGAAATATATATTTAGTTGTATTGTGTTGAAGAGATAGCGTTTCACATCCCTTTGACTTCAAGTGTAGTTTGCCTTAAATTAGCAAAACTCAGTTTGCGGTCCTGAAAGTGCCTTTTTAACGGCCTACAATAGGTTTTTTCTATGTTGCGGTTGAAATGATTCATAATGTCGTGAAATACATTCGTTGTTTTATTTGTTTCGTACAAATATGTCACTTCAGTTTATTTCGACACCAATTGGTAATTTATGTAGCAAGTACGCAGATATCCGCGTGTTTAGGGACGAAGCGGTAGCCGAGTATCCCTAAAAGTATGGATGAGCCGCTGAATCTATCAGATATATAGTTAGCAAATATCATATTATTCATGTAGCGGACATCTGCGTGTTGACATAGTAGTTTACCCAGAAACACTGAATCTTCCCAACGGCCATGTAGTACATGTGGTCAGTTCTGCCTGTGGTGCGGAGATTGCGGGTTCGATTCCTGCTGTAGCCTGGGCGCTGTGTCGCTTCAACGGGCGTTTTTCAGCTAAATCAATTGTATATGAAATAAAGGCGAGCTCCTATGGCCAAAAAAGACCGATAAGAAGGAAAACAAACTTTTTTCTAATTTCCAAAAACACCCGGTTCTAAATGTTTTTGAAATATTTTTGGCAAATATTGTACAAATATCAAAAAGCAGGACATCAAAACATTCAATAAATATTTTCACAATATTCACTGAATGAATTACAATATTTTATAAATATTATAATATTTGGCTTTAATATTTCACAAACATTTTGAAAATGTTCATGTGCTGTCTGGGATGTGACAAAATAACAACACTGTATAAAGAGCTCCAAGATCAACAAGAATTTTTTTTTCACTATTGTTACGAAGATACAGGGTGTTTAGTACTTTTAGTCACAATTTTCGAAGTCCAATATTTCTGAAACGGTTTCGTATAATCGATTGAAATTCTCATGTTACATTTCCTTACTGGTACTCCATGAAAAGCCATAGCAAATAGGAAAAAATTCCAGGAGCGGACTGGAAAAAAAATTGATTTTGGTTTTCGTGCCAAAAAGTAGGTACTTTTTTGAGCGAATTTCAAGAAAATAGTTACCATTCATAAAGCTGCAAAAAAAAACTACACAAATGACTTTTCAGTTCTAACGGCACATGCACTTGAGGTTTTCGGTCAAAAAAAAATTGGAGAGCAGCTTATGGACTAAAGGTAAAACTTCCAGGTACCGGGCATAAAAGTCAAAGTATAGTTCGATATGATCCACATTGATACTCCAGTTTTATCATTTCTGTGCACTGCTGTAGGCACGTGTCGTAGTTCATATTGAATGACGTAGGAAAAAATTTGGAGTCGAAAATAGTGAAATTTTGATTTTCTTGTTTCCCTTTCACTGAAAACAATTATTTCTTGTACGTGGAGTACAATTATTGTCAGATTGGGAGGATTCAGGAGCAAAAAACTGAAAGAATCGTCAGTGTGTCCATTTGGCACCATAATTCACTCTTCATCAAAAATCAGAATTAAGTTATAGTAGGGAGTGTTTAAAAATGGACTAAAAAGTAAACAATGATAACATTCTATCAAATTAATAGAACGCTTTAGATTAACTATTAGCTCTTATGAATGAACCCATTGGTCACTGCCTATCTCAGTTTGGATTTGGCAGCCATCTTGTGGTGGGAAAAAAAATATAAATCAAGAACGAGGGGTAAACCGGTAGCCAAAATTGTGTACACCAGAGATCCCTTCCACGAAGGAGATCCCCAGAGATCCCCTGAAATCCCCCGGAGATCCTCTGAGATCCCCCGGAGATTCTCTGAGATCCCCCGGAGATCCCCAGAGATCCTCTGAGGTCCCCGGAGATCCCCGGAGATCCCTCGGAGATCCCTTGGAGATCCCCCAGAGATTCTCTTAGGTCTCTCGAGATCCCTCTTATCATTATGATATAATCGCTTGGAATCGTATTTCGAAAGAGGTCTGAATGGAGAATTCATGTCAAGGAATAATAAGCTCGCAGCGATGGATTCTGCAACACCTTACTTCACCAGTTTACTTCCATCCTTACTAAGTAAACTGCGCAACAGTCAATGGGTGGTATTAATAAACAAGCGAATATGCCTCATGGGCCTGAGGCTCAGTAGCGCACTTCCTTTTTGAATTAGTGATTAAAATTAGTTTAGTGAAGGCAAGATGTTAATTAGGGTTCTACCGTTATTTGGGCAGAAATTTCAGTATGGCGGCCAAAATAACGTCAGATTTATGAAATTTGGCCTAAAAATCAAAATGATCGTACTATAGACAAGGGTGAGTTCCAAGTTCCATGAAAATCGTTCCACTAATAAGAGATTCCAAGATGGCGGCAGAATGTTGGAATTTGGCTGGAGAATAAGAATGATCATACGAAACAAAGGTGAGTCCCAAGCTCAAATCTCAATTTCACTCAAATCGGACCACTTTCAGAGAAATTCAAAATTGCGGATCAAAGATGGCGGCCAAGTGACAAAAATCATTGGTCAACTTCATATGGTGGTCACGTACGCATTCGATTGGCGTTTGCACCACATTGATATCTCTTTTCGTTGAGGCATAATTCTCCTAGTTCTATCACTTTGAAACATGTTAAATATGGAGAATACAAGATGGCGGCGGGACATCGGGACATCAATTGTCGAAAATTGGATAGATCTTGATGTGGTTCACATTGCCTGCAAATTTCATTTCAATCGGATCACTTTTGGAGAAATTCAAAATGGCGGATCAAAGATGGCGGCAGAAAAACAAAAAACTAAAAGTCAACTTGACATCCTGGACATATGTACTATTGATCTGCGTTTACACCACATCGATATCTTTCTTCCCCGAGGAGTTATCCCGGGTACGGACGGACGGACGGACAAAGTGAAGCTGAAAGCGCCTTTTTTCCATTTTTTGGGAGAGTGCGCTAAAAAATAAGCATAAGCATTTGCTTACATTTTTGTGGAGTTGCTAAGCAGACTTTCCCTAGCAACGGCTATGAAATCCAAGCAAATGCTTATGCTAATTTTTTTATCAATACTACCCCATGTGTCCACCTCAAAATTTTTACCCTTTTTGAAAATGGTATACTTTTCAAATGCCACGAGTGATTTTTTTGCCGTTTACCGAGCGGTTTGCTTAGTTCGAAAGACTGATCCTTATTCGTTTATCCGTAATATTGGCGCCCAACATAAGCAAATAACCATATTAAAATTACTGGTGACATGCGACTAAAAAGTTGTTGGCGGGAATCGGTTTTTTTTTGTCAAGTAGAAACTCCTCCAAAGAGAAAATGTAGAGGCAATGCTATCAAAATTCGAAAATTTTGAAAAAAGTTTGAAAATTTTTGATTTTGATTCCTGAAAATTTTAAAACTAGATATCGCGTGCCAAATTTGAACATTCTATTTTCAAAAACAAAGCACCAAAAATGATTTCCTGCAGACATGGAAAAGTGGATTAATAGAAATCATTTTTGGTACCTTTTTTGAAATAGAAAGTTCAAATTTGGCATGCGACTCACTTCAAGAAAGATGTATGTGCCTTGCTATCTAGTTTTAAAATTTTTAAAAATCAAAATCAAAAATTTTTAAAAATTTTTGAAAATTTTGAAATTTTGATAGCATAGCCCCTACATTTTCTCTTTGGAGGAGTTTCTACTTGACAAAAAAAAAACCGATTCCCGTCAATAACTTTTTTAGTCGCATCAGAAGCGACCCGCAACTTACCGCCTTAAAGAACAATTTGTCCATGGAACTTTTCGGAGTCGTGATAGTCGTGAGAAATCGGCGAATTCTTCATGAACATATCTTTACACCAGCGCGCATGCGTTAGAGATCGCACTTTTGCCAAGTACCCAAGAGATCCCTGAGAGATCCCCGAGAGATCCCCGAGAGATCCCCTGAGATCCTCCAGAGATCCCTTGAGGTCCCTTGAGATCCCCCGAAATCCTCCGAAATCGCCTGAAATCCTAAGAGATCCCCCGGAAATCCTGAGAGATCCCCCAGAAATCCTGAGAGATCCCCTAGTTTGTACACGGAGATCCCCACCGGTTTACCCCTCGATCAAGAATAAAACAGTCCGAGTAAAAATTCAAATTGAATAACATGAGAGCGAAAAACGTGTGTAGGTATCTTACCTCTTGTTTTATTATCTGCCGGTGATTGTAATTGATTAAGAAATCGATCTTTCCTTCAAAAAACGCAGAACAAAAAAGTGTGACTAATAAAAAAAAATAACACTTCATCTTTGTGAGAATTTTTACTATGCCATATTGTGCAACAAACTTCAAATGCCTCTTCTCACGCATGTGGTGTAGAATGGTGGAGGCTTCCTTTATAGGACCACCCTAATTTTGAGGCTGTTAGACTGATTGGAAAATGTATCTCGATTTTCTCAAGAACGTAAATTAAGTGCAATTTACCCTATAAAATTGATGGCTTGCAGCATGATGGCCACTTCGCTCAGACTTCCCGAACTGACAATCGAAGACTATTACGCATTGACAGATAATACGCAATCATCATTATGGATTCATTTATTAAACAATGAATAAAATACAGTTCTTCAAGAATAACAAATTGTTGCTGATTTTTCTTAATTGTTAATTATTAGAGACCTCCAAAACTCATGTGTAAATGTTTCGAATTAGTTGAAACGTATCTTAACTGACAAAAATTTGGGGAAAAAAATTTAAAAACTCTAGTTATTTACTTGATCAAAAGGCAAAAACAATTGATTGGAATTTCAATCAGTACAGCCCTGTTTCTCGTCAATTATGCTTTCAGCTAGGCGCTATGTTGTCTAAGTAGAAGATTTGATGGAAATTGAGTATTTATGCAGATCACATCAAACTCCTCCAATTTTTATATCCACAGGAAAAGTGTAACCACTTGCGCTAGTGCACAAGCTGTTTTCCAATTTTTTTGCCCGAAAACCTCAAGTGCGCCGTCAGACCTGAAGAGTCATTTGTGCAGAGTTTTTTCTTATAGCTTTATGAATATGGTAACTATTTTTTTGAACTATTCAAGTAAGGTAAGTATACTTTTGGGCACGAAACCCTCAATGAAGTTTTTTTCTAGTCCGGTCCTAGAGTTTTTCCACTTGTTATGGCTTTTCATGCATGAAGTATCAGTGATGGAATGTAAAATGGAAATTTCAATCGATTAAACGAAACCGTTGCAGAAATATTGCACTTCGAAAATTGTGACTAAAAGTATGAAACACCCCCTGATGTATCTTATTTATAACCAATCGTAAAAAAAAAATTCTTGTTGGTCTTAACTTATCTTGGAGTCCTCTATCCAGTGTTGAAGTTTGTCACATAGATCACGGAACACCCTGTATACATATACCTAATTAATCCTTGTGTACGGAATAGCGGAGGCTATTTTGTAGGCGTTTTTCCTGATCGTGATCTTTTCGTTCCTTTTTTCTCACTAGCTGTTCGGGTGTTTTGACTAATCGAATCTTATTTATTTGAGCCCAAGAACAGTAACTGTTGCATTTGGAGATGATGATCTGTCAACTATAAACAATTTTCAATATCATAATACTTAGCTATTTATGACAAAATAAGCCACTTATTTTCACACGGATGTCATACAATTTTTCTACGGCGGTTTTTGAAGCTATGAAGACTATTGGAAAATGTCAGAATTAAGTGACAAACACAAAAGAAATTAGATTTGTTTATCTTTTCATCATGTCATCGTGGGAAATGTGTTAAAAGTAATAATAGTCCGGATGCTAGTTGCATAAAATGAAATGAACCTTGCATTTTTTGATGAGAAGATGCTACTTAGTGGAAATGTTCTTTGAACCATACTCTTCCGATCCAGAGAGGTAGCCATCAGCGCCATCCATGCCGGCAACGTATACAGGGTGAAACAGGAAAAAAAAGGTTGAAAAATTGTATGAAAATAACCGAAGCATATGGAGACGTGTAATTTACCACATACATTAACTGTTTTATGCTCATGAAGTCACAGAAAACCGTTCTTGATTACCTTGAACCGTCTCTGAAATGTAGGGGAAAAACAGAAAAAAAACAAAAACACTCTTTTTCCATAAATAAGTAATTCTTAAAGATATTGACACAATACTTGGTATTTCTACAAAAAGTAATGTTAGAAATGATATGAGCTGGGTAGACAATTCCGAGGCCAACTATTTCCAGAAATATGATTGTCAACTTTTTTTTCCTCTTGAGCACCATCTTGAATCTGCCCTGTGAGGCATCGTTGAAAAAGTGATTGGTAATCATAATAATGGTAATATTTATTCATTGCATCGTAAAAACAACCTTCTCGTCATAATTTAGTGACCTCTTCGGCGGGAAAGAATTGCCATTCACATATTTTCTGGCTCTTTAAAGCTTTAGTGCTCATGGTGGCGTTTGTAACATCTGGAATGGTAAAATATGTTACGCAATATGAACCTTGATGTACTTTGAGGTAGCCTACCAAGTTTTGCAATCATCGATCGAAAGGTTTGTTCTTAAAAGCTGTTTGAACACAATTTGTTTAATTTTTTTTATGAAAAATGCAAAATATTGGATCTTTTACCTTCATTTGATCCCTTGATGAGGAAAGCCTGATACCGAAAGTCTCCAAAATTTTTCTGCTAATGGTTCACTGAGAGCTGCTCCTAAATGTGTGATTGTCAAAATCTGCACAGTTGCGTTCAAATTTCAGACATAGAGCGACAAAGAAGTTCATGCAGAGAAAAAAGACACAACTTTCAATGCAACGGAGATATCCCGGAAATGTCCCTTTTAGATAAGCTTCCCGGAATACACAGGTTCTGTAAGACTCTCAAGCATGGGTAAAAGGCTTGAAACATTACTTACTTAAGGCTCCAACAGTGTACCAAATTGCACATTTATGTTATAAAAAGCAAGGTCTCCAGACAGCTTTCAGTCTAGCTCTGGACTAGTTTTTTCTCGACTGTAATTTATGTCTTTTTTTACTGCATGAACTTCTTTGTCGCTCTCTGTCTGGAATCTGAACGCGACTATGCAATTTTTGACAACTTAACATTGGAGAGCACTTCCCACTGAACCATTATCATAAAAAATTCGGAGACTTTTGGTTACAGGCTCTCCTCAATGAGGGATCAAGTAAGGGTGAGGAGCCCAATATTTTGTGTACTTTTATTTTGCTTTCGGGTGCACCACAAATAATTATTAAGACTAAGAAGAAGAATCGGCGAAACCGGTTGGCTAAAGAAGTCTTAATAATTATTTGTGGTGTAACTGAAAGCAAAATAAAAGTACCTATAACGTCAACACCATTGAAAGAAGGATGGAAGAATTTTTTCAATTTATCCAATATTTTGTATTTTTCATAAAAAAACGAAACAAATTTTGTTTAAACAGCTTTTAAGAACAAACCTCTTGATTGATGATGGTGAAAATTGGTAGGCTACCTGAAAGTTCATCAAGGTTCATAATGCGCAACAAATTTCACCATTCCAGATCTTGCAAATGCCATCATGGGCACTAAAGCTTTGAAGAGCCAAAGAATACGTGAATGACAATTCTTTCCCGCCGAAGAGGTCACCAAATTATGTTGAGGAGGTGGTTTTTGCGATGCAATGATTCCATGTTACCATTATTATAATGACCAATCACTTTTTAAACGATGCCTCCCAGGGCAGATTCAAGATGGTGCTCAAGAGGAAAAAAAAATTGACAATCGTATTTCTGGAAATAGTTGGCTTAGAAACTGGCTACCCAGCTCATATCATTTCTAGCATTACTTTTTGTAGAAATACCAAGTATTGTGTCAATATCTCGAAGAATTACTTATTTATGGAAGAAAGAGTGTTCTTGTTTTTTTCTCTGGTTTTCCCCTATATTTCAAAGACGGTTCAAGGTAATCAAGAACAGTTTGCTGTGACTGCATAAGCATAAAATAGTTAATGTATGTGGTGAGTTACACGTCTCCACATGTTTCGGTTAATTAAATATAATTCTTCAACTTTTTTTACCTTTCTGGATCGGAAGAGTACGATTCAAAGAACATTTCCACCGAGTGGCATCTTCTCATCAAAAAATGCAAGGTACTTTCAACTAGCATCCGGACTATAACTCTTAACACGCTCCCGTAATCTAACCCTTTTAACACGGTAAGTTGGCGTTAAAACTCCTACTTTTGGCAGTTTTTGTAGATAAAATACACTACATAGATTTCTCACTTTTTCCATTTTAGAGCGCTCGAAAAAAGTACGGCACGTTCACTCCATGCATGAATTCAGCAAACTCTCGAACGGCTCCTCCGCCAAATGTACGGTTTTGTGGCTTATCCTCTAATCGAAGTCTCTCGGAATTTGCTCCAGTTTGAAATGAGTATATCTCTCTGGCCAACGTGGAGAATTTGATGAAGCTTATGGATGAGTTTTCTTCCAGCTCCAAGGCGCTAGGTTGACTTATGAATCGCAATATTTTTTTGGAGAAAAAACTTTTTTTGCTTAATCTTTAAAAGCTAGCATCAATATTCTGAAGTAGTTTTTGACTTTTGATCGTATATATTTCGTTTTCTCTAAAAGTTCTTGATTTAGGTATTTGAGCATTTCAATTTTTGTTACAGATTCTGCCAGTGACGTTGCTTTTCTTTGGAAATTTACAGTCGAGTATACAATCGGCCTGATTCTATAAGGGGATGGTTATGGTAATCACAGTGCTTACGATGGAATAGCTAGCGCAACGGGCCTTCCTATTGGCTGTCGCCATAGCAATTTGATGATAAGCACGGTGATTACCATAATCATTCCATTATAGAATGAGGCCGAATAGCTGTATCAATAATTGAGCCATGAGAAAATTATTGTATCCTAGCAGTCGACAGAAGAGGTGACCTCCTGGACCTCTTTGGGGAAGATGACCGACCAATGAAACATGCCGCGACATCACATTACCACTTATTGAGCCCAGAGTGGTTGGAAATGCATGATTCAGTAACCATCAGTTGCAGCCAGACTCCCCCATGGTTACCAATAACTTCTCCGATCATGTGTGACTTTGTTACTGCCAATTGGCCAATCTGGCCATTTGTTTCCAATATTGATGTGAACCATCATCAGAATCAATATGATGATACATGCATTCATGTTGACATTTCAATGAAATTGAAACATATTCCAAAAAATATTCCAGCCATGTCAGAAGTTGAAGTCCCCCGGACTAAAAAAGTACATATATCTACAAGGGTTCTCGAAGTTGAATTATTACTTTCAACTTCCGTTGCTGAAATGTCAAGGCATGGTCGGTTCAGGGGAAAATAGTGGGAAAAACAGTCGTAAAGTTAGTTATGAAGACCTAAAAATTGTCTCTTAATTCTATCTTTGCAGAATAATTATTGCAAAATATTGACTCTATATGATATAGGTGCCCAAAAGACATTTGTCATTGATTCCAAGCCAACATTTTTCACATAGAGTCATTTGTTTTAATCAAATATTGGAAACTGAAGAAAAAAAATGAGGCTGAGATGTGTATTTTTTCTATTCATTATTAGGTATAACATATTGAAGAAATAACTCAACTTCAAGAACATCCTGTTCATGGAGAATGAAATATGAAATTTGAAATATGAAATATGTGCTTATATGAAAATAAGCACATTAGTGATTATCCGAGCATGTTTTCCTAATTCTTCAAGAACATTCTGTTTATGAAGAATTAGTGATTATCCGAGCATGTTTTCCTAATTCTTCATAAACAGGACGTTCTTGAAGAATTAGAAAAACATGCTCGGATAATCACTAATGTGTCTTATTAAAATATAAGAGAAGAATAATGGCTCTTCCTCTACTAATTCCATAAGTGGTATCTCCTAGACTAGTTTATCATACAGAAAGCTGATCACGACCCTTAAATATCAATTCGCTAGCCAATCAGACCATGGAACATACAATGACAAAAAATATACCGTGCATGACAACTGCAACTGCAAGCGTGAGTGCTGACAAAGTGCGGCGATTTTCCAGCAATTCAGAGAATGAACTGGGCTTCCAACGTTCACTTTTGATTCTCATCACTACTATGTTCAACTGTGCACATCAGAAATATGGGTCAATTATTCAAATATCAATTTTCCGATATCAATTATTGTTCGAAAGCAATAATTGTTCGAAAACCATTTAGTCGCAAAGTAATTTCTTAGATGGGCAGTTATTCAAAAGTTGAACTAATCGAAAAGCAATTTAATCGAAGGGTGGTTACCTCCGGTCCGGTCCTACCACCGATTTTTGATTCGACAACAACTTGGGACACGAAAAAGCTGTAACTGACGGGGTCCATGTACACATCTCTTTCGTGTCCCAAATTGTTGTCGAATCAGAGATTGGTGGTAGGTTCGAGATAACCGCCCTCCGGGTGTACCTAACCAGGTTCATGTACACAGCTTTTTCGTGTCGCAAGTTGTTGTCGAATCGGAAATCGGTGTTAGGACCGGGAGCAACTGTCCTTCCGGCGTAGCTGACGAAGTTCATGTCTCTACTCATGCTCCCGAAACTTCGAATTATTTGTAGTTGTACCTATTTCGTACCATAAACATTTTAACTTAATAAACATCGTGGGCACACTTCCTGCGGGTGGAGAGCTGGAAGAAATTCTCATTTTATAGTTGATTTTACTGTAATGTGACTATTCTGAATCACATTCTAACAATTATCTATTCGAATAATTTGTCTTTTCAACCAATTGGTTTTGAATAATTGAATTTAAACAGGTACTTGATTTCAAGTAACTGATTTCGAACAATAATTACCTGGAAACCCAAAAATACAGGCTCATTGTATTCTCTGCATTTGGGATTACAACTCACATAATATTCCTGAGAAATTATCGCCAATAATTTGTCAATCATAGCACCATTTCAGGAGCTCATCTTCTCTGAAGGCCAATGGAGTGAATCTTTTACATGGTACAATTGATACAGCCATTTTGTTCGTTCGTCAATGTCACAATGTCTATGGAAAAGCAACACTGCTAACAGAATCTGTACTACCTATCAAAAATTCTAAACACTACAAAAAAAAGAACTCTTTGAAAAAATAAAATACGATCTGAAGTTAAAACCATTTCAAGATATTGATGTCTGTTTCCCAAAACTAGAAAATGGTTTCAGATATAACTTATCGTTTAAACTTGAGAAAACCTGATTTAAAAAAAAAGTTTTACGGCTTCTAAAATCAACGACCCTTTTGACATTCCTTCTTTTGGCATCCTGTAGGTACATCACGTACAAAAATGATAATAACAAAAACTTTGAGTCGACACAGCGTCTTGGAACCAGAGAAAAAATCGAATTCCTGAGCATCATCAACTTTTTCCAAATCTGATAATTTCCACCATACCAGAGATAAGTATATCCACTTGAAAATCGAGCAAATGTTGGTGTACTTCAACTTTTGACGAGTAGTTTATTTTCAAGTTTCTCCTATCGTTCATTAAAATCATGTAGAAAAATTTGTACGTACACAGTTATCTCACTCCTATAATCTCTTCCTCTTGAATAGTAGGATTGTTACGTCCTACCCAACTCTTACGAAGTTTGGCTACTTCGCATACGGAGAGGTCTGTGCATGTCTGGTAGTCTGGTGTAAGGACTGTTACAGCCTTGATCTTAAATTACTACGAGGCTTAACTATGCAAAGGACTCCACTCCCTTTATCTAGATATTAAGGACATTTGCATACATTACATTATAAAATTATATCAGTTTAGCCTCCACTTCTGCGGAATTGCGCTCGGCATTATCAAGTTATGTGTGAATATTAATTAAACCACAGGTAATTAAATCATATCTAGCATAAATGAGTGTACGTATGCACACATAAAGGTATATGATTATATGAATTTACAAGCCGGTTATCTTTTATAATGGCGGTCAAATTCTGTTCTTAATAGCATGTTTTTGGTGTATTAAGTATGCTTAGAACGCGATTCAAAATTTTACCTACACAACTTCGCACACTAATTCTCTTGTGTTGTTAATTATTCCGAACAAAACTGTATATAGAGTTTTTAGCTTTGTACGTAGTTGTATGTGCGACTGATGCAAAATAATTCAATTAAAAATGCTAATCCGCCGCACGGACGTAATGTTAACCCTCGGTCACGCAAACATCCAAGAAAATAAAAACAAAACCCCACATATATAGGTAGACACGGGATATATATGTTTGTTTGTGTATCCCCAGACATTGCAAACTTAATCAGGAATATGTTTGAGTTTGACCTTTTGCCTCTTCCTTTGCCTGTGCTCTCGGTTCTTCTTTCCTTGTGAAGTTGCGATGGATGATCGGAATTAAATTTTCCCAGCTACGCTCCTGCTGATGATAAGTTATACGGTAATTGGAGCGGAACCTAATTTCATCAACAAACAACGAAGTGTTTGGAGAACCTCTGTTAAGATTATGGGTAGATATACCCACTTGTGTAGGTACCTACATAGGATGTATCTATTCATTAATTAATAATAAGCCCTTTAAAAACCACCTTAGCCAGCTCACCCCTATTCATATAATCTTTCAGTTTTGGAATTTTGGCGGAGTGATTATTGCAAAACACCCATATCAAGGGGAGATGTACTTTCTCGAGGCAAATCAGAATCTGCCTTCGAAATTTTCCTGACGTCCCCCGTTTCCGATATACAGGTGATTTATGTGTTCAATCGAAAAGTTTGATCGGCCATATCTCAGGACAGAGCTGAGTAAAATACGTTTTGAAAGTATTTATTATTTAAATACTTTTCATTTAGCGAAAAAAATATTATTTAAATAATAAATACTTCATTTCAAGTGTGAGTATTCAAATAACACATAGTATCTTCATTTGAATTCTTTTGTCATTTAAATACTCTAAAAGTATTTGGTTAACTAAAAGTATTTAAATACTTTTTTCATTTGAACACCCTCTAAAGTATTTGGTGAACTAAAAGTATTCAAAAACCTTGAAAGTAGGTATTTGAATTAACTAAAGAATTTCTAGAAGACATACCTATCTACAGGGTGTTTATTTAAAAAGTTCTCACCCCTGATTTCCGGCCGCCAAACTTTTTACAGGAAAACGCCGAAACAGGTCGATTTTTGTTTTGAAGGAGACAACTAGGACACATATCGCTAAATTTTTACCTTCAATCCTTTCGCCTCTACTCTACCCTACTTTAAAATTTCAACTAGCATTACCTATTTTGTGATACATCAAATTGAAGGCAACAAAAAACAGACACATGTGGCCAAATTTTCATCTCCAACCCCTTCGCTCCCACCCTACCCTACTTCAAAGGGGTGGTTTAAAAAAAAATAGAAATATGTTTGACAGAAAGAGAGTTTTGTTGCATTCAATCTGATGTATCAGAAGATAGGTAATGCTATTTAAAACTTCAAGGTGGGATAGGGTGGGGGCGAAGGGGTTGAAGATGAAAATTTGGCCATTCGTGTCTTAGATGACCTCTTGAAATAAAAGTCGAGCTGTTTTTGCTGGAAAGTCCATTTCTCCAGAATCGGAAGTTCATAGGGGAAAAATTGTTTTTTCATTGACAAACAGAAGATTTTCACAAGGGTTGGAGGGCGATTTAAATAATTAGAAAAACGTTTGACGGAGAGAGAATTTTATTGCCTTCAATTTGATGTTTCACAAAATAGGAAATGCTATTTGAAATTTTAAAGTAGGGTGGGGTGGGGGCGAAGGGGGTAAAGATAAAAATTTGGCAATATGTGTCCTAGATGTCCCCCTTGGAACAAAAATCGACCTATTTCGGCGTTTTCCTGTAAAAAAATTTGGCGGCGCTAAAACAGGGGGGAGAACTTTTGAAATGAACACTCTGTTTGTATGATGTATGTGTGTATTATATTTGTATATAAAATATACAAATACGAAAATATGTTATATTCCTTATTATATTTTCATCATGATTTCTTTCAATTCTTATGATTACTTCACCTTGATGAAAACACGAGGACAGACACAAGCATTTTTTCTTTTTTCTGATTTCCCAAAATTGCGGCCGTAATTCGTGTTTTAAAAATATATTTGTGACGTCACAAATATACTAAAAACTAAACAAACAGCACTCTTGGATTGAAAACTTCAAAAACTGTTAGAGTGGCATAACCATATTTGAAAAATACAAACATAAAATTTCCACTGAAGTTTATTTGTTACCAACCATTTGTTAAAAAAAAACGAAGATTTTTTTCTGACCAATGGATATTTTTTCCGGAATTTTTCAGGAAACACCGGGGGAAATACTCTTTATCACTCTTGTTGATGATTGAAGGTAGATATTTTTAGTCGAATCTATTTTATTGGCAAGTATCCCATTGTTCAGAATGAATGCTTCGCTCAGGGCCAAGGTTGATTAACAGTGAAGTCTCATCCCAAGCTAGATTCCGGGACAGATAAAACGCCGGGTCACTCTTGAGGGAGCCATACATGTTTAATGTTTGTTTCCAGTCGACTCTGATTATTATGGGATAATCTCACTTGAGGTTTTACCTTCAATTTGAGCCTTGGATTTTGAAACTCGGGCAAAAATAAAAAAATGATATCCCCAGAAACCAAGGAATCGTTTTTTGATGCCGCTCTGTAGATGAAAGATGGAAGAAGGGAAATGAATCGAGCAACGTGTCGAAGTACGAGCTCATCTTTTATGCCTCCAATGTTTATTTCAAAAATTACCAAAAGATTGGGCTAAGCAACGGCACATACAGATTCCAAACCGTCCGAAAAATTTTCTGTGTGTCGTATTCGATGTTTCGTAGTTTATTTGACACGAAAAGTATTTAAATGACGTAAGAGTATTTACAAATACTTTTCCAAATAATAAATACCAAATACTTACATAAGTATCTAAATACTTCGGAAAGTATGTATTTAAATAACGTAAAAGTATTTACAAATACTTTGCCAAATATCAAATACCAAATACTTACAAAAGTATTTGAATACTTTGGAAAGTATTTAAATAACGTAAAAGTACCGTATGTTCGTTGAATTAGGGCAGGCTATGGCAGTAAAAACGTATGTCGTGAATTTATCAATGATCACTCAAATTTGATGTCAACATGATGAGCCGTCGTCATGAAATACATCTTGGACATACGTTTCGAAGTTCACAGCCTGCCTTAATTCATGATTTTAATGAAAATACGGTATTTGGCTGAGTATTTGCAAATACTTTCACAAATAATAAATACTGAATACTTTTGGAAAGTATTCAAATAATAAATACTTTTCCGACAGCAGAAAAAGTATTCAAATACTCAGTATTTAAATACTTCAAAGTATTTATTATTTGAAAAGTATTTAAAACTTAAAATACTACCCAGCTCTGTCTCAGGAATACATCGATAGAATCTATTGAAATTTTGCAGGTATATTCTAGAATCAAGAGCCTTTGTAGCGCTTTATTCACTTATGAAATAAATACAGGACCGTACCCAAAATTTTGTTTTTCAAGTTTCTGTTGAAAAAGTCATCCTGTTATAGATTTTTTTTGATGTCATATTTGGTGTAACTACCGCTCGAACTACCGTATGTTCGTTGAAATCATGAATTAGGGCAGGCTATAGGAGTATGAACGTATGTCGAGAATTTATCATTTATCAATAATCACTCAAATTTGATGTCAACATGATGAGCCGTCGTCATGAAATATATTTTGGACATACGTTTAGAAGTTCACAGCCTGCCCTAATTCATCATTTTAACGAACATACGGTACATAGAAAATGCTACAAAATACGATTTCTAAATTGTATGGCACTAATTTTGCTGATTCGAAAAAAAATTATCAACAGAGAATTTTCAAAAAATATTTTAAAAAATTTAAATTTGAATCAGTGAAATGCTATTTGCTATTCCAGATGGTCAAACAAAGTCACTATTTCAATTGTGGCGCTCTAACCAACCAAAAATAATTTCAGGAGAATTTTCTGGAAACATGAATTTGGTGCCTCAGATTCTCACCCAAATTCATGTTTCCAGAAAATTCTCCTGCAATTATCCTCAGTTTGGTAGAACATCAAAATTGAAATTGTGATTTTGTTTGACCATCTGGAATAGCGCTTGAGTGATTTGAATCAAATTTTCAAAAATAATCATGAAAAATCTGTTAATATTTTTTTGAATCAGCTGAATTAGTGCCAAACCATTTAGGGATCGCATTTTGTAGCATTTTATTTGTAGTTACCGAATATGACATCAGATTTTGAGAAAAAATCTATACAGGATGACTTTTTCTACAGAAACTCGAAAAACAAAATTTTGGGTACGGTCTTGTATTTATTTCATAAGCGGATAGAGCGCTACAAAGGCTCTTGGTTCTGAAATATACCAGCAAAATTTCAATAGATTCTATTGATGTATTCCTGAGATATGGCCAATTAAACTTTTCGATTGAGATTGAACACATAAATCACCCTGTATATCGGAAACGGGGGACGTCAGAAAAATTTCGAAGGCAGATTCTGATTTGCTTCGAGAAAGTACATCTACCCTTGAACTATGTCGGTTACTTTGTGGGACACCCTGTGTATTTTGACTGGTAGGTTCGAAGTCAAAAAAAAAACACAATTTAATTTTGTTGTATAGGTCTAAGTTTCTTTTTCTGGCGCTGCATCAACTATTCACTGAGGTATCAGCAGGTTTTTCAGTGGGTGTTTTTCAGTAACGATAACAGTGATGACCATAGCAACGAGGACATGTTTGAATCAGTCAGGGATAAATCAGTGGGGTTTTGTTTCGATGGCTTTCTTGTTCCATTTTTTTCCCCGGAGAATAATAGATAATAGATGCCCCAGTACTAAGGAACGCGTGAAAAAGTCCATCTGGCCCAGTGCGGATTTGAACCCGGAACCTTCGCCTTTGGAGGCGAGGCCGAGCTCACCGTGCTACCGACTGGGTTAGGTCTACGGTTTGCTTATCACGGCAGTATAATTGAGGAAGCTTCCGCCATTCTTTTTCCCAACATTTTGGCTTTGAATCATCTCACTTGACTACAATAGTTGCTCTCACTTTGTTGACCCTTTGTGTGTGAAATTATTGCAAAGTTACTCACAAGGTGCATTACCTTTTACTTTTAGTGACAAATTCACGACGTGCTGTCAGCATCCAAACGGTAAGTCTTTTTCACAGAGCATATACCTACTTGTGTATACTGTAGGTTGATTGTGCTTATGTAAGTATAAAACATGAGAACCTCAGCATTGTTTATACATCGTAGACGGTTGAGGTTTTGTCTAAACTAATACGCTACAGAGGCCATGTGCGAGTATCCCCTGACCTCACGGCACGATGCGGAATTGGTTGTCTGCGCTAATACACTACAAGGGCCTTGTGCCAGCATCCCCTGGCCTCATTGCACGATGTAAGATTAGCGAATGGCCCTGTCTGGCGGGATTCAGAAGCCTTGTGCGAGTATCTCCTGGCTTCACTGCACGAATCGGCACAAGGTCAAGTTATTTGTATCGGAGGTGATCACCCGTGTAGACAAACCGAAAATCCACTGATGCTCGTTGGAAGTACCATTGCACGTTTCATTGTCACGGTGTTTACTTAGACTCTGGCTGGTATTCATGTGATGTTTCCATAATGCCTATAGAAGGCCAAGTCGCGTATTTAGTAAGGCTGAGTGGAAATTGATTCAAGACTGAGTTCAAGTTTTATTTTTTTAATTGTCTTATTTTACGAGGCGACATTCAGCTATATAAGCTGCTCTACCATGCAACCTCGGGGACAGCACAAAATATCCATGGATGAAGTAGGATTCGAACCCGCACAGGGCGAAGCGAATGGTTTGGCTTGCCATCACCTGTACCACTCGACCACCACCGCTCCAAAATTCAGTTGAATTCAACACTGAATTGACCTGAGATCAAATTATGAGAGTAGCGTTATGCTCACACCCGTTTTTATCTTTTCAGAACCAGATGACCATGACCAAACGGCCGCCTTCCACTTGCTTTCAAGATTGTTGGATTGTTTAATTGATTAGTAAAGTTGATTGTTATTGAAACCAGATGTTAATTCGAATCATTGTTTTCACTTTTTGTTTTGAGGAACTAGATGCTCTTCCGGCATTTCCTGACTTACAGTAATTCATAGTCCTCCGCTATGAGTATATTGGGAGAAAAAATTCCAGGCAGACTTTATTTACTCCAAAAACTTTTGTATGCCTGAAGAAATCAATGAGTAGGTATGCTACGGCAATATTACAAAAAGAGTGTCACCGATGGAGGAAATTGACATGTTTCCCTTGCCAGCAGCGTTTTTATAATATAATAACATCTCGCTCTTTATATACCTAAGGGGAAAAAAGCCGAATAGCCGGTGAGCGCTCTCGAAAAGAAAAGTGTGGAAGGCTCAGAGAAAAATCAGAAAGTAGAAATGAATGAACTGGACGCCTGGTAATTATTGGAAGGGAAAAAGGCGCTTGAAAAGCTAATAAAGTGCGTATAGAACATTCGAACTTTTCAGGCGTGAACGTCAATAACCCGCTTTCGGGGATGTCATGAAGTTTGCAAAAATTCGAAGCTACAGTTTCATGTTTGTGTTGCCGCGCAAAATAATGAAATTACGAACTGGCAAAATCCTTGGGGTGCTGCTTGTGCGAGTAATATATCGTAATTAAATTCATTACCCGCTTTCCTTTTGTTGTTGATTCTATTATGGAAGAAGCACTTTCATATCATTCAAAATTTGTTCGTCAATCTCTGTTATGCATTATTATTATTATTTAATAATGTTGTTGTGTACTTGTCCTTCCTCATTTCTCTGTCTTGTTAATTTGGAAATGGCTCCCAATTCGAATATCAAAATAGTATGCGTAGGTACAAGTTAGTTAATTACGGAATTATTCCATGAATTGACGTGATAATATTATTATCATACGAGATTCCATAATCCGTCTTAGTGAACGAGTGTAATATACCTACTATTTTATCTTTTTTCTCAGTCATTCAACGCTGATACATTTCCGCCTGCGTTTTTGCTGACCAGTCACCGACGCCAGTGAATGCTTTCTTTCCCCAACAACCGGTGGAAAATGTTGCCGAACCGCTGTGTGTCCCAACACATCCAGGGATCTTTAAAGGGGGACTGTGGGTGAAATTTTGTGCCAATTTTAGAACTTATATAGCTGCGGGATGGCTTTAGTTGATTTTTAGTCAAAATAGCATCGAAAAATTCCAAGCCGTTACGAAGTTATCGTGAATTTTGTTGGTTGAATTTGACGTCATACTGCGCACCAGAAAGGACAGGTCGGCAGGCCAAGGCACAACGCCAACAATTACTAGACCTTTATAAAATGAAACAAGTTTACCAAACGGTAGACGCAGGTCATTTGACTTTAATTTCAAAGTACGGTGAACCAAATTTCAGTAGACATTTTAAAAAACATAATTTAAGTGCGACTTCGCGATTTCGTCATGTTGCCGCTTCATTTCATTGACAGATAGAGTCGCACTTTAATTATGTTTTTAAAAATGTCTACTGAAATTTGGTTCACCGTACTTTGAAATTAAAGTCAAATGACCTGCGTCTACCGTTTGGTAAACTTGTTCAATTTTATCAAGGTCTAGTAATTGTTGGCGTGGTGCCTTGGCCTGCCGACCTGTCCTTTCCGGTGCGCAGTATGACGTCATAATCAGCCCACAAAATTTACGATAACTTCGTAACGGCTTGGAACTTTTCGATGCTATTTTGACTAAAAATCAACTAAAGCCATCCCGCAGCTATTTTTTAAAATTGACACAAAATTTTACCCACAGTCCCCTTTTAATGACCACCAACATCGCATGTGGATCGCATCATAGATCACATTTCACGTGCTATGCGCTTTGCATTTAGCAAGCATTCCAACTCATTAATGTCGCGGAAATATCTTGTCTAGGTCAGTTTTTACGTTTGTATTATTATAATAATTAGCTAAACACATTGTTGCAAACAATTTGCAACAGCATTACCTCGATGTGGGAATCTTTGGAACGTTTAATCGTTCCAACGCACTGTCAGTTGCCTAAAATTGGGAGAAATAAGGCGAGAAGGAATTTGGCTTATCCCTGGAGTTTCTTGAAATAAGGAAAACGGCAACCTCCGAAGGAGATTTTCGTTTTCAAGAATACAAAGACAGAGCAGCTAAAACAAACTGCGAACTTCTAAAAAAATCTTACGAGTTAGGGTCTGGCCACACATACGCTCCACTCACACCACACTCACACCACGCTCACGCTCCGCTCCAAATTCAAAAGTGCTATTTTACATAGGATTTGGCTAATGTGTTCACACATGCGCTCACGCCACACTCACGCTCCACTCCAAGGACGCTCATTTTTTGGGTGGCCACACATGCGCTCCAACGAAATCCACCCGCGCTCAAAATACGGCATGGAAAGTTCACGCTCTCTCTTAAATAGCCATAGCTCGAAGGCCGTAAGCGATACGGCAGTGCTTTTTTCACTGTTGCTCAAGTAAAACCCGCCTATAATTTCTGTATAAATTTTTTACTATTCACTCATGTAGTTTCTGAAATACATATCATCAAACATGAAGATCGCACCACGAAAGTTTTTCGGCATAAAGAGCACCGCGCTCAAACTGCTGGAGCGCGGCGCTCAAATTCCGCACGCTTTGACATGAATTCCGATAGCTCGAAGACCGTGAGCGATACAGCAGTGATTTTTGTACTGGTGCATGAGCCAAACCCGCCGATTCGTTCTGTATCAATCGTTTTCCATTTACTTATGTAGTTTCTAGGATATATCAACATACATGAAGGTCGCACAAAAAAGTTTTGCCGCAAAACAGAAAAACTTCAGCATGCGGGGACCGCATGGGGACCGTCATTAAATTTTCAAAACAAGTACATACATATGCGAGAACTAAGAAAGAAAAAACTCGAAATAAATTTTGAGAACTGGAATCACTCAAATCGGACGCTCCGTTGGCGAGATAGAATTTTTTTAAGTTGAAGGTAAGTTGAAACTGAAAAATCTCCGAATTCCAGGCAAAATGAGCTTTTGGGTAGAACATGTTTATAAGTGGCCAAATTTGTGCCAGGTTGGTCCTAAAGGATCTCCTCCACGACATATCAAAAGTCCTCGAGAATCCCGTGTCTGTTTGTCTACTTTTTACGGCCTTTTAACCCTAAGTAAGAATATTACGTACTTTATAACATGATTCAAAACCAATTGATGCTCACGCTTCATGGCACAGTGGGAGAGCCTTTGCTAACCAGTCGGAAGGTCGGGGGGTCGAATCCCGTCAAGGGCAACTTTTTTTTTGTCGTACAAAATTGAATCCTACTCAATTCTAATCATATCTTACTGTTTCGCAAGTACTGTGAGTACGATCGCGCGAATTTTGAGTTTTTCTCCCTAGAAAAAAAATGCAGATTTCTAACTTTTCATCTCCCGAATAGATTTTCACCATTTTTTTTTGAGGAAACAAAATCAAGAACATTTTCCGACAATTTCAGTGGAAATCTGTCCAATTTTCCGAGAGTTTTCCACTTGAAAACGCATAATCTTTCATATTATGCAGTGCAAATCCATTGTACGAATTCCGGGCTGGTTCGCCCTGCCTGACTGAAACATCGGGGTTGCCTTGGTCTGATAATGACACCACCGGCCTCGGTCGTTATGGATACGAGTGTTTGGGGTTTGAATCAACAAGTTTTTTCTGAGAGTCTCTCAAAACGTTTAAAAAAAGCTACGTACACGAGGTAAGTAGAGATTTATTTATATATTTATTTGTTAAACAATATCTACACATGTTACCTCGTAGTGTCTACCTATACCCAGTTTTTTGGACGAATGCAGTGAATAATTGAATAAATAAGTAAATGTGTAATTGAAGTATTGCTTCCGATTTTCACAATTTTTGCTCGGGAAGCTGCTAGACTTCAAAAAAAACGAGCGATAATGCAGCAATTGACACAACAATCGTAGAATGATTTGTATAGGAAGATGCATACGGGGCAGAAAGTAATTAATTAGTCCTTCCAACTATTGCTAGTCCGGCGGCTTAAAACCGTATTTATATGAAATTTTTGAGGGATGGAGCCGTTCTCAATTTTCACCAGGGGGGAGGGGGGCGGAGGACGTGGTTGTTCTAGCGCTTTGTGTCATAACAGATTTTTCATGTGGTGTAAGGTATGTACGTGTAGGTAGGTACCTCTTTCTTCTCTTGGGAGGGGGGGGGGGGGGGGGGAGGTGACTGGGGGCTCGCTCAAATAGATAGGTATACAGGGTGTTTCAGGGATGATAGCAAAAAATTTAACTGTGCAGGTAGATCTCGTCAAAATATGGCGAAAACCTATACACCATTTTGCAAAGTTCGGCCTAATGACGAAGATACAGACCTCCAAAGTTCTTTTTTTTCGGATTTCAAAAATTTGTAACTCAGGAACGTTTTGACAAATTTAGCTTCGATTCAGCAAAGGCTGGTTTGTGATAATAATCTATCAACCTGCCAAATTTGGAAGGAATCCAACCAGTGAAGTAGGAGTTATGAGGGTCAATAATTTAGAAGCATCCGAAGAAAAGTCGACTTGAGGTGACCCCTCATAATTTCTACGCCACTGATTGGATTCTCTCCAAATTTGGCAGGTTGATAGATGATTATGACAAACCAGCTTATGCTGAATTAATGCTCAATTTGTCGGAACGTTCCTGAGTTACAAATTTTTGAAATCCGAAAAAAGTGAACTTTGGAGGGCTGTACCTTCGTCATTAAACCGAACTTTGAAAAACAGTATATAGGTTTACGTCATATTTTGACGAGATCTACCCGCACAGTTAAATTTTTTGCTATCATCCCTGAAACACCCTGTATACCTATCTATTTGAGCGAGCCCCCAGTCACCTCCCTCCCCCCCCCTCCCAAGAGAAGAAAGAGGTACCTACCTACACGTACATACCTTACACCACATGAAAAATCTGTTATGACACAAAGCGCTAGAACAACCACGTCCTCCGCCCCCCTCCCCCCTGGTGAAAATTGAGAACGGCTCCATCCCTCAAAAATTTCATATAAATACGGTTTTAAGCCGCCGGACTAGCAATAGTTGGAAGGACTAATTAATTACTTTCTGCCCCGTATGCATCTTCCTATACAAATCATTCTACGATTGTTGTGTCAATTGCTGCATTATCGCTCGTTTTTTTTGAAGTCTAGCAGCTTCCCGAGCAAAAATTGTGAAAATCGGAAGCAATACTTCAATTACACATTTACTTATTTATTCAATTATTCACTGCATTCGTCAAAAAAACTGGGTATAGGTAGACACTACGAGGTAACATGTGTAGATATTGTTTAACAAATAAATATATAAATAAATCTCTACTTACCTCGTGTACGTAGCTTTTTTTAAACGTTTTGAGAGACTCTCAGAAAAAACTTGTTGATTCAAACCCCAAACACTCGTATCCATAACGACCGAGGCCGGTGGTGTCATTATCAGACCAAGGCAACCCCGATGTTTCAGTCAGGCAGGGCGAACCAGCCCGGAATTCGTACAATGGATTTGCACTGCATAATATGAAAGATTATGCGTTTTCAAGTGGAAAACTCTCGGAAAATTGGACAGATTTCCACTGAAATTGTCGGAAAATGTTCTTGATTTTGTTTCCTCAAAAAAAAATGGTGAAAATCTATTCGGGAGATGAAAAGTTAGAAATCTGCATTTTTTTTCTAGGGAGAAAAACTCAAAATTCGCGCGATCGTACTCACAGTACTTGCGAAACAGTAAGATATGATTAGAATTGAGTAGGATTCAATTTTGTACGACAAAAAAAAAGTTGCCCTTGACGGGATTCGACCCCCCGACCTTCCGACTGGTTAGCAAAGGCTCTCCCACTGTGCCATGAAGCGTGAGCATCAATTGGTTTTGAATCATGTTATAAAGTACGTAATATTCTTACTTAGGGTTAAAAGGCCGTAAAAAGTAGACAAACAGACACGGGATTCTCGAGGACTTTTGATATGTCGTGGAGGAGATCCTTTAGGACCAACCTGGCACAAATTTGGCCACTTATAAATATGTTCTACCCAAAAGCTCATTTTGCCTGGAATTCGGAGATGTCGATTTTTCAGTTTCAACTTACCTTCAACTTAAAAAAATTCTATCTCGCCAACGGAGCGTCCGATTTGAGTGATTCCAGTTCTCAAAATTTATTTCGAGTTTTTTCTTTCTTAGTTCTCGCATATGTATGTAGCAGAGCAGTAACTATTGAAAATTCATAAGAATCGTGCACTTTGTGCCAAGTCTTTGAAATTTGGTATTGGCGAAAATCAGCGGCCACCAGAAGGCGCTGAACGCAGTCAAACATGGTGGCCCAAGGGGCCTTGACAAATAGGTACCCAACGCACAGTCCAGCGCAGTAGCACTCGACAGTTGACAGTACCTACTCCAAATAACAAGATATTGACAGTTTTGACAGTTGAAAAATAATTAAATTTTTTCGTCTTCCTTGTTTTCCACATCGTCGTGAATGTGAGCGAGTGAGTGTTGTAGTTTGACTTGAATTACTGCGTTAGTATACGCCGATGGACACAATGCACAATGCAGCAGCAAAAGCCGATACGTAAGTTGGTGAAATGCTGGCCGAAAAAAGCAATCTCATAATGCTCATTTACATTACAGGTGTTGAGTTGTGTGAGCCCCTTGCACACAAGGTGGAAATACTAAGCCCCCACAAGACAAGGCATAGGTACAACAGGACGCATCACGAAAATAAGCCAACAATTATCGTTTAGGCCAGAAAGATGAACATCCTTTTGGAGTAATCGTACGACTCATACATTGACTGTAAAGTAAAATTTCAGTAGCTAATAAGCATTTACCGCTGTCTAGAACAATAAAAATCATAGTTTATCGATAATAATTGAGTATTCTTCAATCATAAGTTTAATCATAGCTCATCGGTTGATGTTAGTGTTTCTACAATGGAAAATATTTTCATATCGATCAAGGTTCTAAATCTGAACTGATGAGGCGAGTGACGGATTCTGATTTGCAGGCCAGGTATCTTCTCTCGATACCGCTGGCGTTGATCCCCAGGCTCTCCGGCTGCTCTCACTGGCTTATCGGAGATGGCTTCACGAGTTCACAACACTGTTCTAACAACCGGTCCACAGAACCTGACCTCCAAATGGTTTTCAATTATCCATTTATGAGATATAACAAAGCACAAGAGTCTCAGTCGCAGTGAGCCCCAGTCACCCCACACACGATTAAATGACCTGCCTCAATCACTTCTTCGCCTTCGCACTTTGTCGAGAGGGGGCTGATTTGGTCACCAACATGACCATAAATATTGGGCAAATGAATCTCTATTATTGGCATTTTCTAAAACAAAAATAAGTTAGAGATACTGCAACGAAATTCCATTCCCAACGAACCCCCAGCTCTTGGCCCACTGCACAGGCACAGGCCCACTGTTACGCTTTCACTTTTCACTGACAGCTTGACAGCTATCACTGTTGACAGCTGTTGTGATGTAAATGCGCACTGCGTTTACTACCTATTTGTCAAGGCCCCTTGGGCCACCATGTTTTATTGCGTACAGTGCCACCACGCGGAAAAGATTTTCGCCAATAGTCTTAGCTATGGTCTAAAGGTTTTAGGAAACCATCGCAAGCAACTTGTGCGCGACCTCTGGTGGCCTGCTTGCGTCAAATCCAATATGGCCGCCATCTGTGCTAGTATTTTTAATAGAAGGGCTTCTACGAGACATAAAATATGATTGAATAATATATATCCATAATACCAGTATAGTATATAAATATGAGAATAATATAAGGATATAAAGGGTGTCCCAGGTTGAACTGAGGTATTTATTTTTTGAATAAAAGGCGCAGTTTTTAGAAAATCGGAAGTTTACCTATTAGTACAAGAAAGATAGATTTCAACCTCGGAATAAATATGGACGTCCTGAAAATTTGATATTCTGTTCAGAATTGAGTAGTCTACAACATACCCAAAATCGCAAAAAATCGCACCCGGAGGTATTGAGTTACTGGAGGGGGAGTAAAAAATTGCAACTTAAAATGGAGGGGATGAGACCCGTCAATCCATTGGAAGCAAATACGTTATAATTCGACGCATCATATCCCGTTGATACTATTTTGACACAAAAAATGTCGATCACTGTTGTAGGGGGGTCGTGGGGGGCGCGAAGCTCTGCTAGGTGGTCCACTTTGTTTTTCTGGCCATGTAGAACCGATCACGACAAGTTTGGTATCTTTTCCGACTATATTCAATCTCCTGAACTCGAATCCGATGAGTTAATTTGGATGGAAACAAGTTTGAACAAGTTAACTTGGAAAAACTTGTTTTTTCTTTGACAATTTTGACGATTTTTCTTTTCACTCTTAGAGGTGTTCGTCTTCGAAAAATTTCCAGGGGCCATTGAATTGAAGTGTATTCTTTACGACAATCATCTACTCGATGTTTGGTTTTGTTTCTCGAGTTCAAAAAATCAATTTGAACTTGAATCGGCCCGGCGCCGCTTCTGCTAATGACCAGAACACGACAATATGCACCTTTAAATGAAAGTAGCACAAACTATTGGGAAACTAATAACTTATCTTTGAAAATTCGAGGATTTGTGCAGAACTGAATTGTCTATAACATGAAACAAAATCGCCATGAATCGCACTGCAGGATTTTGAGTTATTCGAGGAGGAGGATGACATTTTAACAAGATTCGTACTGTATAAACTGTTACTTTTCCCCTCAAATAACTGAAGACTCTGCGGTGCGATTCATGACGGTTTTGTTCATGTTATAGGGAATTCAATTCTTCACAGATCATCGAATTTTCAAAGATGAGTTGTTATTTCTTCAATAGTTTGAGCTATTTTGATTGAAAGGTGCATGCTGTAGTTTTCTGGTCAGTAGTAGACGACGCGCCGGGCCGGCTCAGGTTCAAATCGATTTTTCAAACTCGAGAAACAAAATCAAACATCGAGTAGATGATTTTCGTGAAGAATATACACTTCAATTCAATGGCCCCTGAAAATTTGCCGAAGATGAACACCTCTAACAGTGAAAAAAAAAAAAGGTCAAAATTGTCAAAGAAAAAACAAGTTTTTCCAAGTTAACTTGTTCAAACTTGTTTTCATCCAAATTAGCACATCGGATTCGGGTTCAGGAAATTGAATATAGTCGGAAAAGATACCAAACTTGTCGTGATCGGTTCTACATGGCCAGAAAAACAAAATGGACCACCTAGCAGGGCTGCGCCCCCCCACGACCCCTCCTTCAACAGTGATCGACATTTTTTGTGCCAAAATGGTATCAACGGGATATGATGCGTCGAATTATAATGTATTTGCTTCCAATGGATTGACGGGTTTCATCCCCTCCATTTCAAGTTGCAATTTTTCACCCCCCCCTCCAATAACTCAAAACCCCCGGGTGCGATTTTTAGCGATTTTGGATATGTTGTAGAGCACTCAATTCTGAACAGAATATCAAATTTTCAGGACGTCCATATTTTTTCAGAGGTTTGGCCGATTTTTATACTATTCTTCCTGTACTATATCTCATACCTACTAAAGTAGAAACATGAGAATTGAGATGGAAAACAACATTTGTCCAATGTTCTCCTTGGTTGTCTTTGAAAGAGTTATTTTTTTAGTGAACGTTTTAATTTTATTTTCGCAGATTTGAGGTTCTATTTCTTCAATAAGTCTCCGAATATTGTCTTTGAGCTCAATGATCGTTTAGGGATAGTTGAGATAAACTCTCCCTTTAACGTACTTTCATAAATATAGGAAACAACTTTATGGTGTAATCATCTGCAAAAATGCCTATAGGTACCAAAGGGTTCAGAATGGGTAAAATTCTTATCGAACTCCAACAATTGATAAGACTTATTCAACTTTCTCTGCAAGAAATTTGCTGAACTAACCATTGGTGCTTCATATGAACTGTTCACCACAAAGAATAATCAGATGCTAAGCAACAAAACGAGAGACATAATTATCAACCATTTCTCCAAACCAGCAAGAAGAAGCAAACATCAGAATGATGTTGCGCTTGCAACACGCAGCTGAAGAAGGACATACCAAAGCGTGCCTCGCCACAGTGGACACAGACGTGGTTGTTCTGGCCATCTGTCACTTCACACTGTTGAATATGTCAGAGCTATGGATAGGTTTTGGTTCGGGAAAGACCTTTAAAGAGATTCCAATCCATCACATTTGTCAACAGCTTGGACCTGAACGCTCCAAAGCCTTTCTTTTTTTTCATGCATTTACGGGGTGTGATGTATCATCATCATCGATGTTTGGAATTGGTAAAAAGACGACATGGAATGCATGGGGTGCTCATCCTGACGTCACTGACACCTGAATCCTCATCCTGAGGATTGACATCACAAATACACCGAATAGTTTCACGTTGAAATCACATGTCTTATCTTGAACGCTTTACAGTTCTGATGTACAGTGAAAACTGTGGTGCAAATTCAGTCAATGATGCAAAGAAGTTGATGGTTACCCAAGGCCTAAAGTCTCTTGAATCTATATCACCATCACAACATGTTCTATTTCTGCATAAAAAGCGAGCTCTGCTCACTACCGCATTGATTTGGAAGGTGTCACTGTCCAGAGCACCTGATATCCCTGATTACAGTAAATTTGGTTGGGAATGGAACGACTGAACTAAAGAATGAGTACTCTACTGGACTGATCTTCCAGATGTAAGCTATGGATATTCATTACTACCCAATTGTGGTTGTTTGGTGTCATGCACAGGCAGATGTAAATGTTATCAAGCCAGGATTCGCTGAAGTCCAATATGCAAGTGTCAAGAAGGTTGCACAAATGCACAAACAGCTTACATAACACATTTTGTAGAGCGCTTGTCAGATTCTATGGTATTTGTGTCCACCGTTCATGTTTCTTTATATTTTGTAATAACACGGGATTTATATAAAAAATTGTCTCTTCATCTTGCATCTTATTGTCTAATTTGTTATATCAAAGCACTTAATGACCTTGAAATTTATTTTAAAACACAAATAAGACCTGAGAAATGGACCTATCGTATCTTGAAACCTATAAAAAGTGGTATTACTCAAGATTTTGTGTCCAACAGAAGCTAGGTAGAAGTACAGATGGCGGCCATATTGGATTCAACGCAAACAGGCCACTAGAGGTCGCGCACAAGTTGCTTGCGATGGTTTCCTAAAACCTTAAGACCATACCTAAGACCATACCAAATTTCAAAGACTTGGCACATAGTGCACGATTCTTATGAATTCCCCCTAAGCTAATGTACTTATTTTGAAAATTTAATGACGGTCCCCGCATGCTGAAGTTTTTCTGTTTTGCGGCAAAACTTTTTTGTGCGACCTTCATGTATGTTGATATATCCCAGAAACTACATAAGTAAATGGGAAACGATTGATACAGAACGAATCGCCGGGTTTGGCTCATGCACCAGTAAAAAAATCACTGCTGTATCGCTCACGGTCTTCGAGCTATCGGAATTCATGTCAAAGCGTGCGGAATTTGAGCGCCGCGCTCCAGCAGTTTGAGCGCGGTGCTCTTTATGCCGAAAAACTTTCGTGGTGCGATCTTCATGTTTGATGATATGTATTTCAGAAACTACATGAGTGAATAGAAAAAAAATTATACAGAAATTATAGGCGGGTTTTACTTGAGCAACAGTGAAAAAATCACTGCCGTATCGCTTACGGCCTTCGAGCTATGGCTATTTAAGAGAGAGCGTGAACTTCCCATGCCGTATTTTGAGCGCGGGTGGATTTCGTTGGAGCGCATGTGTGGCCACCCCCAGGATTTGAGCGTCCCTGGATCGGAGCGTGAGTGTGGTGTGAGTGTGGCGTGAGTGGAGCGTATGTGTGGCCAGACCCTTACTATTGAAGGTAAACTGTGGAGGGTGTTAACTGGGTTGTAGGTCCATAAGGCCCAAAAAATACATTTCATGGAAACTATTCCAGCATAATTTTTGATGATTTGTGATCATATATGTTTCAATAGAATTTGATTCAAACACACAGGCAGGGCTTTCGCAAGGAACTGAGGGAAAGTGTTCTGGCGTTTTCGACCTCAATATTACGCCGTCCTTAATGAACTTATTTTCGAGACGAAAATTCGATCCTCCTCTCCCGTCACTGGAGGAGATCGAGCCCACGACCGTTGGCATGGCAGTCCGAGTGCCAACCACCATACCTCCCACAAGCTCCTCTCTATTTTATCTACTTTACCCTTATAATTGTGCACAAATTGGGAATTCTAGCTGCTGGAAATAGAAACGTTTGACAAGTGACACTTCGCGACTTACGCATCAGTATCTTCAATATCGAAGATATCGGGTATCGAAATGTCACCATGTCAAATCAAAGTAAATAATATAGTAGGTTCACTTGTACTGTGACTCTAGTTGGCTGGGCAAATTTTCTACTTAAGCATTGTAGGCTTGCCGCCTTTTCACCTGGTGTGAAACTGACTTTTCTGGAAGTAAAGTTATATTTCTTATCAAATTGATATTAAAGTCTTAGAAAACTGACCTGGTCATAAGTGGACGTGCGACCAGGGGGACGCAGAGCTGTGTTACCGTCATGTAGACACCAAAAGAGCACGGGGCGGCCGCAAATCTAAGTCATCTTGACGGCGGCCCATTCAGGGTCGACAAAAACTCGTCCCGGGAAGCCCCAAAATGAAAGCAAATTGCAAATTGAAGGTACTCACATCAATTTCGGTTCAATACGCAACTTTAAGCGGCTGGGTTTTATTAAATTTGGTTTAATTTACTTTTTACACGTAAATTCTTTTGCCAATGACAGACTGCACGGCGATCCTTGTATCGCCTACAATTCTTCAGGGTTTGGTTTGAACGGGGTGTTTATAAGAAACTGTGATCGCGGCAGGCATGGGTCAGGCCGAAAAACGCAGTAACAGGCGCGATTCTAGTGATGAAAGCGGATTCCAAAGGCGATGCGATCACAGACGTTCATAAACACCCGGTATTTTTGACTGGAAGAGGCGAAAGGGTTGATGATTGGGGCCCCTTTTTTGGACGAAGGGCATTGTATACTCTTTAATTTGAAGCATTGAAAGTTGAACCGGCTTCGAGAGGTAAGGAATATTTTTCACAATTGTCAAATGTCAAGGCTCTTTTGATTCATTTGTTCACTGGCAAAAATAAGAAACAGGTCGAAATTTTGGGATTTTCAATATTTCACATTTGGAAACTTAGAAACAAAATCTCACAGCCGACTAGAATCACGGTACAAGTGAACCTACTTTGGTATATTTATATTATTGATAAGTATACGATACTATACGAGTTAAAGGTACGACGAAATGTGGTCGTACGATTGGTTTTGGGGCACGGACGATCTTGCGAAGAGTGCTCCAAAGGATGGAGTGTGATAATATGTCATTTCTCACTACTAGCTGAGAAGTAGGCCGTTATTGATCTGCTTAGAGATCGCGAAGTGATCTTTCACAACCAGTAGGCTGACTGTCACTATTAATAACCTCCTGTCACATTTTTAACCTCCTGACAGTCCTGTCACATTCCATATTCGTGAAAAATTGTTGAAAATCAAGATTAATTGTTTGCTTGTAGTAAGAAAAATAATATATAAACCACGGTTGTGAACGCTGTTATAGCTTTGGCGCCTTATATCCCTCATCTGCGTTTCGGGATTTAAACAGGCGCCGCAGCTAAATACAACAGCATTCTTCAAAACCTTGGTATATAATATTCTACTTATTTCAAACGAGTGTAATGTAATATGTCTACTATTTTATCTACATTTCTCCAAAAATTCCTCAAAAATAAAGAATTCTAGCTTTCTAGCTGCTAAAAATAGAAATTTTTGACAAGCATACCTCGTGAGTCTGACGACTACCTACCTAATACTGGAAATAAATTGTTCCTATTGATGGTTGAAACACAGTTCAACAATATGCTCCTCTCCTTTTCGACACCGCTTCCAGTACATATCTATCTTTTTCTTCGTTCATTTATTATTGGCCTATTTCCGCAACAAGGTCTAACACCGACGCCAGTCAATGCTTTCCTCTACTATATCAGAAATTTTGACGAACACCCTGTTTCAACACCAGGGTAGGGATTTTTAACGACCACCAACATCTCATGGGATTGGCACCGTCGCCATCGTTTACATTTCAGGATTTAGTAAGCGTTACAACTGAATCAAGAATCTTATAGTTTTACTCGAGGCTATTGCCATCTGATAATTCCGTATTTATTATTATTATTATTATTTTTCGAATCAATTTGTCAATTCTGGCAGCTAGCATCAGCTAGAGGGAATTATGGATTCATAATAAAATAACCCTTGAAGGAATTACGAATTTCATAATTCACTCGGTAACTATGATCCTCTTAATGTTTCTTGGTTGGATACCGTAACCAAGACATCATTCAGTCATAATTACTCTACGTTAATTCCCCCCCCCCTCCCAGCAAAAAAAAATCCCACATCGATTGGCACGTGAAGCATGTATTCTAGTGACATGGAGCTCCAATAGATGTTGATAGCATAGCGGCTTATATACTTAGCCATGGTTCGCCGTAGTCAGGGTGCAAAAAAATCGTGATTTGAATAAAAAATAAAAAAAATCGATTTTTTTCATTTGTTTCAGGAAGTACCTATGTCAAAAATTGTGGCCTTCGGCAATCTAAAAATGGGAAAATCTACGGACTGAGGAATTGCTACGTCGACCACAATTTAGAGCCTAGAATCCTGAATAGAACAATAAATATTTGTATTTTTAAGAAATGTATCTTGACACAATCAAGTTGTAGTTGAAAATTCAATATCGTTAAATCAGGTGTGAAATTTCTGTCAAGTAGGGGTCCGGTGACCGAATACATCTTCGGTGGCCGAACAGCTGTTCGAGTTAAACTTCCATGTTTTGCCTCTTTCCATATTCTACAACCGAAGTGAAGACATTCCTGCACTTTTAAAATATAAAATTTAAACAAAAACTATTGTTTGTTTCTTTAATCCAGCAGTAAAAGCTGGGCCTCAAGTATTTGGGTGATTGGGAAGCACAAACCGAAGAGGTACATACCTAGCCCCACACAAGGCATATCACTCCAGCAATGCCGGGAATGTAAACCCCCAACATTCAGGTAAAGTTTGGTGGCAAAGTTTATGCCCAATTTCGTCGGAAAATATGGATTTTCACCACTACCCTGTGCAGGTAACCTAACATGTTTGGCTTGCTTTTTCAGAAAAAAACACTTTTCCACGAGAACTTATTTTGCAGGCGCATTAAGGACATTGCTTTGAACTTGATACAAAAGTTTCAAACTCAAACTCAAAAAGGTAGCCGAGAAAAAAAATGCAGAAACTGGAACTCCATAAGCGCCGTGTATAGTTGGGTTGTTCCCGAACATTATTTGGTTCAAATTTGGCGGGCAATTCTGGACAGTTGGCAACACTGCTGTGACGTCAATGGAAATGCCTAACTAACGTTCGCCTACTTCCTATCGGCAATGAGTTGTTCTTATTGGTTGAAAAACAATTTAATAATATGCTTCATTGGAGCACTGTTTTCGATGTAATAATGATGCGATTAGTAAAGCAAAGTAGAAACATTATTCTTCACTTGCACAGGTCGTTTATAGGCGTAGTGAGGGGGAGGGGAGGGGGCGTAAGGAGACGCTACATATAGAAAACCCCAAAAACCCAACTAAAACTCCCCTACTGTATAATTGGATCATGGAGTCGTGTGATGTCCGAAGTTGGGTGTGGAATCTCTTCAGATACAGAGGTTCATCCCGCTTACAGAGATCATAAGGTTTCTGCATAACATTCAGGAACTTGTACTCCGGGTTTTTGACAGATAGAAGAATATTGTTCCAATCTGAGTCACTGTCTAGTTTGAGGATCTTATTCAAAATTGATTCTATTCGGTCATTAGTGATTTTTGTGTTGTTGTCTAATTTTAGATCTACGTCATAGGGAGAAAGTAAATTTTGAAAGTATGAGTACCAGTTAAATTGTTCAGCAGTAGTGTTATGTTTGTGTTTATGTTGTAGGCGTAGTGAGGGGGAGGGGAGGGGGCGTAAGGAGACGCTACATATAGAAAACCCCAAAAACCCAACTAAGCACCTTACCCCCTTTTGGGGCGACAATTTGAATTTGGCTGGAGGGCCGCAGGCAGCACGTACTCGCACGTACCCTAGGCGTGGCCCTGTGCTTATGCTTGCCCGCCTGTCTGCCTGTTTGACAATCCCTGGTTCTGGAAATCATACATGTATAAGTTCTTACGATTCCCCAGTTTTATTGGTAATTTTGCGAGTTCAATTTAGCTTTTTATAGGTCCTAAAATGGCATGTCTCAAGAATAACCAATGGATCAATGTATCAAAGATTATCACCTCACTTGAAAGAATATCGACCCAGCAGTGCTTCGTCGAAGACCGATGAGGGATGAGGTCACAGAATTATTTGTTAATAATGATATAGAATAGGTGATATAGTTAGTGAGAAGTGAGTTCAACGGCACCTTGTACAAATATTCATAAACAAAAGGTGATACAGATTTATGCGTGATCATTTTATACAGCAAAATGACGTTCTTCTTGAAAGTCTGCCGCACAAGTTTTCTGGTCAAATGCAACTCATGTGACACCTTTTGTTGATCAAGAAGTCTCAAATAATAATTAGGAACACAAGTGGATGAAGGTGCTGTGTCACATTTTTCTATAAAATGCTTCAATCGACTTTTTATGCACTTAGGAAAATATTTACAACTTTGGGTTAGGCCGAAAGATCCATCCCAGTTCTCTTTAAAGTATGGAGCTTTTTGCCGTTCAGTCCACTATATCCTCCGGAATCTTAAAACTGAGACTTACTGCAAAGAATTTCGAGATTCGCTCCATCAATTCGTGTCTTCAGTTGTGCCCGGCTAACACGGGTTTTAGATACACTTTCTCTTGTCCTCCTGTATAAGCCTCAGTTTCTAGATTTGAGATGAATGAATACCAATCAAATCGAATTCGCTACACAAAAAAATCTGAATCTGACCTTACCATCCCTTATCCTCCAAAAGTCTAAAGTTTAACCCCCCAAAAAACACCACGGGACGTCGACTTTTCAGGAAAACACCTGCGAGCGCCGAGACGCCTGCGCCGCATGCCGCGACGGTAGCGCAAATGCTTCAAAAGTTGAGATAGTCCGAGGACGTCGCGACGCCGAGTTTCGACAGTTGGCGTCGGTCCGTGCACGTGCCCCCACGTGCATCAGCCCCCCTTGGAGGTGTGCCACACACACGCGCTACTCTAATCACGCCAGCGACATAATCCACTCTGTACACATCAAGGGTGAGCAAAAAAAAATCAATTTTTCCCCAAAGATTCTACAGCAACACTTTGGCACAAGTTTTAAAAATATAACAAATCAGCTGATCCACTAAATTTAGAAATTTAGAAACACACGCAACGTTCCGCAGTGCTGGAACGATCGGCATCCGCTGTATAGGTATACCTCTATACCGCGTTTATGATGATGAGAAACTCAACATGTGAATGTTTATGTTTCGACCTTACACCTGAATTATTACCTACCTGCATAGCGAGGGCGTCCGCCCTAATTGGCGGTCTGGGTGTACTTACCTGTGTTTTGGTGGTATACATCCGTGTTCCCGAATTTATTGCTCCAATTTATCCAGATTCGAAACTCACTGCCGCTTGTATAGCTGCCTGTTTCGGGGGCCAAGAAGTGCCAGGTGTCTCGATAGGACGTGAAATATTATTTTGGATGTTTCTAATTCCTTTATCCTTTAACCATCCATCTATACTTAGATGAGTAGATATTGATTTTTAAACCAAATGCAAAACAAAGTTGGTTGATCCTGAACGGTACATAAAAGTATATCCCCAACTGTATCCAGTTCTAAGTCAATATTTTCGAAATATATTCCCCTAATACCACCCATTAGTCTAAGCGTTTTAGTTAGACAAGCATGTAACGAAATAATCCGCAATTACGATCACGGAACTGTGGACGACGCTTTGGTCACTTTGGTTAATTGGTATTACGATCACTGGTTGAAATTGAAATTTTCTACAGTGACCGAGCCTGATTTGATGACTCACATTCTTATTCAGTTCAAAAGATCATTACTATTTTCAGAGCCGGTGAATAACGAACTAAGGACTCGACTTCAGGTTGAAATTCAAATTACCTCAAAATGAGTTTATCATGGTTGCTCTGCATAACAAGCTCTATCAGCCAAATCAGACTGCTGTACTTGACAAGTTACGAGTTCTAACTTTAGGGTCCATATACAGGAAAAAGACCACATCATCTTCATAGCATGCCTGTATGCAGCGAGTGGTTTCAAAAATTCTTGTGAATAAGTACTTACAGTTCACACAGGATGATCCGATCCGTGAAACTATGTAAGATAGCCATGCTGACGTTTTCAACGTTGTTACATGTTACAAGGATTTTTCAAATGAAAAGTCTAACAAGGTGGGTGGAGAGTGCACTTTAGTCTTCTTGGTATTATACTCAACACAAGACAACAACACAAATAAGATTGGGCAAGACTTCTGTCATTCTGCGCTGTCGCTGTCATTCGTTCTATATCCTCCACAAATATAATGCGTGGTACGCTCAATCATCTAGTATATTTTTTATCATTATAATTTCGTTATAACGAACCCCAATGCAAGAGCCCAGCTATGGGATTGAACTCATGATATTACTAAAAATTATCATCGACATTAATCGTACCACTTATATTACAACTGAATATCTATCGAATAATACTAAACACTTCGCTGAAAAAGTGAAAGCTATTTGAATGTTTCAGGTTGGTCCGAGGGTTGGTCATTCTGATGAGGGGCTTTAATGACCTTTCAAGTAATACACTAACTTATACGGTACGGCTTATCATTTTTAGAAGTGAGGTGAATAGTCAGCCGTGCCACAACTATTGAGGGTTCTTTCTAGGATTATTGTCTTTACTTACTAGGTATTCAAAATAAAGTTCATATTATGGGGCTTCGCTTGATAATAATAAGAGAAGCAAAGGAATTTGGCCATGGCCGGCGGTTTTACTCGTGATATCGCTTCGATGACTTCGGCCTACTAGGGGTTGCTGCTGACGACCTCGCGGCCATGGAGAGATTTCTTTTCAGATTTCGGTTTTTGTACTGTCCGCTTTTTCCCCAGGTTTCGGTTTTTGCAGCGTCCAGATTATTGTCCGCTTGTCGTCTGCGCACTTCGTCGTGACGCTTGACCTTTGTTTTGAACCCCATATTCGCATTTCAGCGAGTAACCATTTATGACCGGTTATGTTGCTCTGGTAAATGATGGTTGACATAAGATTGACATAAGGTTGACTGTCAAGTCTGATAATCAGAAATCACCCAGTCATTATGATTACTCGCTGTAATAAGACTCATAATCCATCGAATGGGCAAGTTGAAGTCTCACAAGACTTTTACATGATAATATCAACTGATGACAGCGAAGAAGTTCAAACCGCGATGAAAACATGAAAATTCATGGCAACTCGGTTTAGAAACTGTAAAAACTCATCATTTCCAAAGTAAAAGTACTTGGCAACTCCAGATATATTCAAATAGGGCCATTGACACTGAGATTTGAGGATTAGTTAAGTGAATATTATTCTTGTAAATCTAATAATCAAAGGCGTTGTGTGTAATAATCAGTGAACAATTTGGACACATAGCTCCAGCGGAGTGAGTATTAGGGGGCCCGTCCTAGTTATCCCCCTTATTTCTACGGCACTGATTATTGTGCTAGGAATGCTGAAGAATTCGAATTCGACAATTAATTCAGGAGAAAAGGTTACTCTTGAGAAATTCTGAATGAAGCAAACTCAAAACGCCTAGAGATAGAAAATCTATTCCGGTGAATAAATCATGAATTTCATTGGATTTAATCTTTAGGCTTTTAGAAGTAGGGTTTTCAAGATATTTCTCAAACATTCAGGCCAAAATTTCTCAACAAAGGAGCCTTCAATCAAAATTGTTGTTTTTCTCTGAATTGATCCTAGAATTCAAATATTTTAGCATTTTTGTGTGGTAATGATGTGTATAAAACGATATTTTAATCTTAAAGTTGAAGAGCTGCTTCTCGGTTACTGTACGGTTTTGAACAAAGTGTTCTGAGAAAGGTTCACTTACTTTTTTGTATTTTGAACAAGTAAGAACTTTGAATTCGCGACGTTACAACTCTTGGTCAGAAATGATAATGCATTTCTCTCTATGAGTTATTATTACTGAGTGTTTCAGAGTTTCAACCGATCAAACTTTGAGAAAAAATTCCTAATCTTTTTTCTTCTGAAAAATATAACAATGTGCCTCTCACTTACTTCCTAAGAAAGATACAGGGTGCAAAATTCCACTTTTTGCGATTTTTCAAAATTTTTCACTACCGACCTGCCATATTTCGAAAGAATCTAATCCGTGGTGTGAGAATTATGAGAGGTCATCAATTTGGAAGCATCCGAGAAACCTTTCAAATTAATGTGCTCCCCAGATCTCCACTGATTTGATTCTTTCGAAATTTAGCAGGTAGGCTAGGCAGTTTATTTCGACAAACCAACCTATTTTGGCTAATTTGGCTTAATGGTTTGCAAGATACAAATTTAAGAAAATCGAAAAAATTAAGCTTTGACAACCTTCATCTTTCTTACGTCATACCTATTATCTGAATTAGAAAGATGAGGAGAATCTTATATCCCAAAGTTTGATCGATTGAAACTGAAACACCCTGTATAGACAATAATCATAGTGCTTATATTGATTTTTAAACCAGATACAACAAAATAAAGTTAGCTCTTTCTTCGGATGATATAGATAGGGTGTACCTGCCTATCTATCTAATTTTTATTTGATAAGCCGCAAGGGAATTGGGGAATCTGAAGTTTCGCAGAACTCTTCACACGGTTAATGTGTGATGGAGCCAGAGCCGCCTTCCGGCGGGCATAACGTCAATAGGACGTGAGCGGTTTTCGCTTTTCGCCTTTTTTTCCTTCCAAATTCTCTGGGTGATTTATTTAGTGTGATTGGAAAAATCACTGTTTCATCCGAAAAAAGGTAAACATTTACATTGCGCGACGTCCTATTTACCAACGAAATTCCAAAAAAAAACCTGTCGTCAACGCCTGTGTAAATGAAGGGATGATGAGAAATATGGTCTTTTTTATGCTGTATATCGTTATTCTTCTACTTTTCCGGTCATATTTGAAATTTCCTTCGCAAATTTCTTTTTTCAAAGTTCATTATTTGTTCTTACATCGATACGTGAAAGCTCAGTGACGATGTAGGTACCTATATCTTGTCGAAATTGGCTCTTTCGTAGCTACCCGATCATCAACAGGGAGCAATCTGTCCCGAGTGCTGTAAAACTTCATGTTCAGGACTTTTATCATGGCCCATGTGTAACATTTTGTTTTGTCCGGTGTGAAATCGCCCCCTCAAAATTCCACAAGTTCATGTAACTTTTGGTAAGCTCTCTCATTTCAACTTCATTTCGGTGTTAGTTAAAATTGTAATAAGTGATTTGTTATGCGATCGCTGGATCACAGTGTCTGCCGTCAGCAGTACCTAAAACACTAGCACCTGAATTATCTAAAAAACTTTGTCATTCTTTTCAAAGGCGGATTGAATATACCTACTGCAATGAAGGAACATAGCCTGTGTGCATTACATCCTCGATTACATCATTATCTGAACAACATCAACTGGTCACTTACAACAGAAGAAAGCAGTAAATTCAAAATTCTCAGCTTTCAATAACATCTTCGTTTCAGATACAGCTTAATATTTTTCAACAAAATCCAAAGTACTGACCAATCTCGCTAAAATCGACATAAATTCATACATACCTACAGTGGTAGAGCAGGCCCAACAAATAATCGTAACAAATAGTCGTATTCGTCATAAATCAAGTGGGCGCTATTTTTGCTGTCGAGTGTATAAGTGCTGTAGTTTTAATTGCTAGTGTTTTCCGTACCTACCTCAGTATAATGATTATTATGCGGATAAAGTAGAAACTTATTTCTCAATATCAGCATTATTTTATACAAAATACAAGAGACTCGTCGGCCACTCTCATTACTTTTTCGATTAGTCCTTCGACACTTTTTAACACTTGACCCACATTCCACGTCTCTATTCATACCGGTGCGGTGGTCGCGTATTCCTTCGAAATTCGGAAGTGGTTGAAATTCTGGACTAGCTTGCTCCTGAATGCTAAAAGCGCTCACCACTTTTCCTGAATGCCCGTATGTGCATGGGTGGGGGTCTCTCCCCACTAACGACTCCCAACGTTAACAGTAGTGAATTTATCGCACGAATAAATCGGCAAAGGGAAATCTTGCTGCAACACACGACGAAAATTCAACGTTCATATTATAAATTGTCGCACTGGTTCATAATTATAACACAAACATAACAATATCACAACAACAGGGCTCCCGGCTTTGGATAATTCACCAAATCGCGCGCCGAATCGTAAAGTAGATTCATTATATTGTTCGGATTTAATCCAAGTCAGTTGAAGCGAGAATACATCGCCGGGCGATATATTAGTCGTTGAGCCAGGGGACTCGAGTGGTTTCCACCTTGGGGACTTGACGTGTCATACCTTTTTGGATTCCCCACAACACCAGCATGAAAATAAGCCATGATACGTTTTTGTATCGAGTAGCTTAAGACCGCCATCTTGAAAAAACCGCGCCAAATATGTAGTTCTAGTGGTTTGTATTTTTTTTCTCTTCAACGGCACCTCCAATGGAAAAAATGAAGCTGAATAAAATCAAACAACAAAATTTACTACAAATATCGTTTAGCACCATTTTCTGACAGGTCTCGTTACTCCAAATATGACAGTTCATAATTTAGCTATGGCAAATTTCTTTATTCAACATTTTCGAGTACACCCGATGATATTTATACAAACCGAACTTCACGTCATTGTCTTTCTAGCGTACTTTACTAGAAATGCTGCTCTTAGCGACATTTTGATGTCCGTCTGTCCGTCTGTCCATCGGTCTAACTATCCGTCTTATCAATTAATTGCTTCTGAAGGAGAAGACCTTGCGAGAATCGACTTCTTGTGTGTAACATGTATTCACCGGAGAATTGAATTGAGAAAAAATCATTTCTCAAACCGTCGCCATCTTGATCCGCAATGTCAAATTTTCTCAAAAGTGATCCGATTTTCATGAAACTTGAAATACACGCATGTTTTATATTCAAAAGTATGATTTCAATGTTTTTTTTTGATCCGCCGCCATTTTGTCCGCCATGTTGAAATTGGTAAAACTGGTCCGATTTTGATGAAAATTGGAACCTAGTCGTGTCTCGTGTATTCATTGATGGTTTTTATGTTAGTTACACGATTAGCGCCATATTGACGTGCCAAATGGAAATTAATCTCCAGCTGTCACAAAATCAGTTTATTCAGATATTTCCTAAACAAGCGGTTTCCGATGTGACTGGAAAACGTGGTGAATGGAATTCGGGTTTTGTTAGTTCTTTTCTACAAGTAAAAACTTCTCCTGAAAAAATGTACAGAGAATGCTATTAAATTTTCGAAATTTGCAACAAAATTTAAAATTTTTTGATTTTCTTCTTCGAAAATTCGAAAACCAGATAGCAACGTCCATACATCTTCATTTAAGAAAGTCGCATATCAAATTTGAATTTTCTATTTTAAAAAAAAGGTACCAAAAATAGTTTTCCAGTGAACATGAAAAAATGAATGGGGTACTTGCCAGTGAAACGAGTTTGACTGGAAATACTTTTAATCATCAACAAGAGTGATAAAAAGTATTTCCTGAAAATTTCCGAAAAATATATCCATTGGTTAAGAAGACTTTTTTTCGATTTTTTTTTTCAAAGGGTTGGTAACTGTACGAAAACTTCACTGAAATTTTTATGTCTGTATTTTTCAAATATTGTGATGCGACTTTAACAGTTTTTTGAGCTTTCAACCCAACAGTGCTGTTTGTTTAGTTTTTAGTATATTTGTGACGTCACAAATATATTTTTAAAACAGGCACTACGGCCGCAATTTTGGGAATTTGAGAGGAAGAAAAAATTTGCATTCAATATTTTCATATATAATACAACAAGAGACTAAGTAATTACCGGAAATTTTTGAGCTGTAAAATATGAGTGCACGAGCGCGAAGCGCGAGTGGTCATTTCTGAAAGCCAAAAATTTCCTGGAATTACGAAGTCTCGAGATGTATTTGGCATGACAATTCGAACGAAACGATTTTCCATTTTCATCCTCCATAATTGTAATTCCGTACCGGAAATTACACTAGTGCAATTTTCATCTAATCATAGCCTTATTGGTGGAAATTGCTGGAATAACCCTTCTTCATTGGTTACATTTTTGACAATTGAATTGTCACCCATACTATCGATTGAGCCAATAAAAAAAAAAGGGCAATACAAGTACCCCATCAGTAGAAATCATTTTTAGTACATTTTTTTGAAAAATAGAAAGTTCAAATTCACTATGCAACTTTCTTGAATTAATATGTACAGGCGGTGCTATCTGATTTCCAGATTTTCGAAGAAAAATTCAAGAATTTTCAATTTTTTTGCAGATTTCGAAAATTTAATAGCATTTCCCGTACATTTTTCTTTGAAGGAGTTCCTACTTGTGAAAACGAGCTGACAAAGACCGATTTCTATCAACAAGTTTTTCAGTCACATCGGAAACCCCTTGTTCAGAAAATATTTGAATAAATTGATTTTGTGACAGCTGGAGATTAATTTCCATGTGGCACATCAATATGGCGCAAATCGTGGAACTAACATGAAAACCATTAATGCGTACACAAGACACGACTAGGTTCCAATTTTTATCAAAATCGGACCAGTTTTACCAATTTCAACATGGCGGACAAAATGGCGGCGGATCAAAAAAAACATTGAAATCATACTTTTGAATATAAAATATGCGTGTATTTCAAGTTTCATGAAAATCGGATCACTTTTGTGAAAATTTGACATTGCGGATCAAGATGGCGACGGTTTGAGAAATTATTTTTTTTCTAATTCAATTCTCCGGTGAATACATGTTACACACAAGAAGTCGATTTTCGCTAGGTTTTCTCTTTCAGGAGCAATTAATTGATAAGACGGACAGTTAGACCGATGGACAGACGGACAGACGGACATCAAAATGCCGCTAAGAGCAGCATTCCTAGTAAAGTACACTAGAAAGACAATGACGTGAAGTTCGGTTTGTATAAATATCATCGGGTGTACTTGAAAATGTTAAATAAAGAAATTTGCCATAGCTAAACTATGAACTGTCATACTTGGAGTAACGAGACCTGTCAGAAAACGGTGCTAAACGATATTCATGGTAAATTTTGTTGTTTGATCTTATTCAGCTTCATTTTTCCCATTGGAGGTGCCGTTGATAAGAAAAAAATACAAACCACAAGAACTACATATTTGGCGCGGTTTTTCCAAGATGGCGGTCTTAAGCTACTCGATACAAAAACGTATTATGGCTTATTTTCATGCTGGTGTTGTGGGGAATCCAAAAAGGTATGACACGTCAAGTCCCCAGAGTGGAAACCAAAATCGTGATTTTTGGCTCCTGGCTCATCGACTATATTAACTCGAGCGGAAATATCCAAATATTTTTATTGCATGCCTAGTCGTCTAAATAAACAGGCGCCAAAACGGTTTCACAGAAGGTGAAAACTTGCGATGTTTGAACGTTTTGAGACAAGCGAGGAAACAAGAGACAGGCAAAAAGGCATCGGCATCGGCAAGCTCTTGCCCGTAGGACTCACAGAACTATACAGAGCCCTTCAGAATAAACAGAATTTCTCTCAGCATAATTTTAAAGGGTCTTTATTAAAAGTTGTACTTGAACTCCAAATTGTATAAAAATGACAATTTTCACTTCCACATAAATAGCTTGTTATATCATGATCATAACATAGGTACATAATATAGGAAATTTCCTCGAGCTCAATCCAAAATACGACTAAATAGGTCAGCAGAATCAGTGGTCCATCCAAAAATTTTGCCTCACTTCAAATAGGTATAATCTCAAAAAATAAGGAACTGATCAGAGAAAAGCTGGTAGTCCAATGTTTTCAAGGGCGTTCCATTTGGCTACAAAGGCACCATGCCGGGTTAGGCGTAACACTTCTTGATAATACAGTGTGACAACTGAAGGTGTGTCCAAAAGCTCCATTTCCAACCGTGCATAGCTTGCGCCAAAATTCCAGATCTTATCTGCTGTGATTCTTATAGGAAGCCCGTATCAAAAAGTCAAAATACTTTCATGACTTGTCGCTCTGAATAGATTCTTTTAATGCCATTTTTGTGGAGTTCGAGTTTTTTGATGGTTGGCTTTGATTTGGTAGAAGAAATACTGATAATTATTTCAGGGTTCCAAAAAAAAAAGATCCGAATGATGCCAATTTTGTAGTGTGTGGGCATTTCTTTTACTCCTCTCTTGCAGAGTCTTCTTTGGAGTGCTCTTGGTCGTTTTTCATCTCCATCTGATTATTTCTTGTATTCCAGTAAAACTATTTTTCATCAGTTTTCAGCTATTGATGTAAAATTCTGACATTGTCACTCTGTTTTCTTTTTTTGTCTAGCGATCTTTCTTAATTATACAGCTATTTCGCAACTTGTTTTTAGCTATCATCACTGGATCACTGCCACCAGTTATATTCTTAGCTTGAAAATTCGACCCATGCTAATAGTATGGGGGCATAGGTCGTGCCGTGTGCAGCTTCGTGAAGATATATAGAATCATGTATCAATCGATTCCTGAGGGATCAAGGACCATGAAAAATTATGGTGGAATATTGGAATCTACTGCAGGCAAATATGGTGGAGGCGCCAAAATGGGCTTCATCTGGTAATAAAGAACTGGCTGTAGCTCGTTTGTTTTTAAACAGATTTCGACATCTGGAACGTCATTTTGTAGACAAAAAAATCCTCTTCTTATTTCATACCGTGCGGAGCTCTATCAAGCCCTATTGTGTCGTCAAGTATGATTGGAGCCCTGTTGAGCCTTCTTATGTTCTTTCATGGCTTTCAGAAAAGGTACCAGTAAGCCCCATTTTGCGTTTTCATGTTATGCAGAACTCCATTGGGCATCCTTGTGTCTTCAAGTATCATTAGGAGCTCTAATGAACCCCCTTATGTGCTTCATGGCTTCCAGAATTCCAGTAAGCCCCCTTGTGCCTTCTTGCGTTGTTGGAAGCCTCAGTATAAATTCCTTGTGTCTGCTTGCGATATACGGATCCCTATCCAGCCTTTTTATGTTCGAAAATGTGGTCCGAAGCCCTAATTAGCCCCGTTATGTTTTTAGCGCACTTCTCCAAACGGGAAGGCGCTTTTGTCCTCGCTTTGTCCGTCCGTCCGTCCGTCCGTCCATCCGTCCGTCCGTCCGTCCGTCCGTCCGTCACAGCATCTAGTCCTAGACGAAAAGGTTTTTGCGAAAAAATTTTACTCCATTGGGTAGCTCAAGACCTTGTATCCCGAACCAAGAAAAATCTCGACAAAATAATAATAAACAATGACAATAATAACAATTTAGTGTGACGCCGCATCGCCGTTGAATGCTGCATTTCAGAAGCCGGCCTGATCTCGAAAGTTATCACATGCGAGGAAGTACCCGATCTTATCATTTTACCATAATACATTATGCGGAGTTATATTTAGAGGATGATTTGAACTTCATTTTAATGGAAATTTCACATCGGTGCGAGGAGCAGGCCAATAGTTATTAATTTTTGAAAATGACTCCGAAACTACGGCTCGGCCGCAAATGATTTATTCGTTGCTTGCTGGTGGTTGATATCCTTTCCTCCGAACAAAACGAAATTCAATACAGAAAATATTTCAACTCGAATGGGTAGCTCATGGCCTTGGTACGCGAATCAAGAAAAATTTTGCCGAAATAATCATGAACAATTACAAAAATAACATTTTGGTATAGGGCAGCTTCGCCGATCAAGTGCTGGCATTCGCGGTAAGATGTAGAAAGTTGCGATATGCAGGCAACTACAATTTCTTAATGAAATACATCACTGCATGTACGGCAGTATATTTAGAGAACAATTTGAACTTTCTTCAACAAAAACCCCACTTCGATCCGACCGTCGGGTCAATTGTTATCAATTTTTGAAAACGACCGCAAAGCCACGGCTCGGCGCATATTACACGATCCTACAAATTTAAAATCAGACGTGCCGAAATAGTAATTGAACATCTTGAAATAGCCAATACTAGGTACCTGAAGGATAATAGCACTCAAATTACGAAACATGTTCGCTCAATAACAAGAAAAAAAGTAGGTAGGTATCACTAAAAATCATGTGACAGGCTACCATTTTTTCGATTTTTCGATAAAAAAGAAATGTTCCAATTCAAAAGTGAACCCGATATTCGTGTTCAGGAGGTCGAAATCAGTTGGAGAACATTTTTTTATATGAGTAACAGAATGACGCTTATGTGGTCGGTTTGTCTGTCTGTCTGTCTGTCTGTCTGTCTGTCTGTCTGTCTGTCTGTCCGAGTCCGTGCAGAGATTAAGACGCTGTACTCCTTCTCGAGAATTGAAACAAGAGTCTTGGAACTTTTTTCCGGTTAATAGCTGATGTCCCCAAGGGTGGCCAATGGGCACTATTTTTGTTATCCATACATCGTTATCATTATTCTCAAAAAACAGAGATCTCCTGTGCACTTCGATGAAGTTGAACTTCTCCTCGGGAAATAAAGCTACAGCCCTTGAAGATTGAACTTTATCCGGTGGATAGCTTAGGTCCTCAAGGACCAAATAGGCAGGTTGGCTTTCATAATTCGGCCGCCATCTTGGCTGCCATATTGAAATTTCTTATTAGTGGAACGATTGTCATGAAACTTGAAACTTACCCTTGTCAAGTACGATCATTCTTATTTTCAAGCCAAATTTCATGATTGCCCCACCATCTTGGCCGCCATATTGAAATCTCTTATAAGTGGAAGGATTTTCATGAAACTTGAGAGTTACGCTTGTCTCGTACGATCATTCCTATTTTCAAGCTGAGTTTCATAATTCTGCCGCCATATTGGCCGCCATATTGAAATCTCTTGTCAGTGGAACGATTTTCATGAAACTTGGAACTTACCCTTGTCTAGTAGGATTATTTTGATTTTTAAGCCAAATTTCATGATTCTATCGATATTTTGGCCGCCATATTGGAATTTTTTGCCCAAGACGGTAGAACCCTAATCACTTAACATCTTGTTTTTTTTTATGGCTATCAGAGTTCCAGTAAGCCCCCTTTTGCCTTCTTGTGTTATCCATGCAGAGCTTCATCGGGACCCCTTGTTTTCCTCAAAGTCTTTTGAAGCTCCGCTGAACCCCCTTACATCTTCTTGTAGCTTTCGGATTATTAGTAGGCACTTTGTGCCTTCATGTGATACCTTATTTGGAGCCCTATCGGACCCTCTTGTATCCTCAAGTGTAGTAGGTATGTCGGCTTCGAGAGTACCAGTAAGCCCCTTTTTCCATATAAAGCTCCACTAGACTACTGGACCCCCTCATGTCTCTAATATCGTTTGAAGCCCTGCTGAGCTCCCTTGTGTCCTCTTGTGTAATGAGCTGCCTTTTACGTTTCAAAACCCAAGTGAGCACCCCCTGCCTTGGGACTACATTATAGCGTTTCAATAAACCCTGCTGAGCCCTATTGTGTCTTCAAGTGTCGTTTTGAGCCCCAATGAGCTTAGTCACGTGCGGTCACAATGCAGCGAAAAACTGTCGTCCTCGGGTTTTGACTAACTCAAGGCAGACAAAATGAGAAATGCCTGAAAATAAGCAGACATAATGAGATACGATAACCTCAACTTTCATTTTGCCGGCATTTCTCATTTTGACTAGGCAAAACGCGAGAAAAATCAAATGCACTCGTTTTGCCGGCTTTTTAAAGCCTAAAAGCCTAAAATCTCGTTATGCCTACAACATACAAGACTTACAGAAATGAGGCTGATATGATGATCACGGAACTTACGATGCAACTAATAGTTACTGATTCTATATTTGAGTTACCCTGTGCTAATAAATCTTGTAACCCACGTCCACGTCCAACGTACTCCATTTAGGATGCACCTCTCCTGTGGGGTAGCACCTATAGGGATTGAAACAGTCAAATTTCCCAGGTCGATGGGGCTGTTTATCACGGTGAATTATATGCATTCCTGCCAAACAAAGCGAACCACGTCGCCAATTACGGATGCAGCGTCAAAAAATCCAAATTTCACATAACAACGAAATCACTTGCACTGGTATGCTTCCACTATACATAATTATGTTGACCTGTTTACTTGAGCTTCGCTAATTTCAAGATAAAAATAACATGATTATTACAATTTTACATAATTGTAATAATTGATACGGAAACCAACTCATACGTTAGATACCACTTAGCGACTGAAGCTATTTAGAGGAAGCAGTTGTTGTAGTCCGACTCACGGCAGGCACTATTATAATTTTTAAATAACTAGTGAATAGTGAGGATTGCCTGCTGTATGTCAAAAATTTCAAGTAGGCATTTTACAATGGTTGTGGTATTCCAAGATATTAGCTTACCATAAAACAAGATCATTGAGAAAAAACTGCAAAATATTCATATTTGCGCAAATAATATGACGGTTTATAGCGACTTTAAATTTGAAATGGTTTTCCTGTAAAATAGGTTTCACTATACAACGTTATTATTTCGCTTGACGGCACTGTAGCGTCCTTGGCCTTCACTGGCGGCTCCACGGGGGGTACGACGGTACGGTCGTACCCCCTGTTGCAGATCAGGGGCGCCAAACGTCTCATAATTAAAAAAAAATTCTATAATGGAATCATTTTGGTAAAAAAAAACATATTAATTCGATTCATATGATAAAGCTCGCTAATGGAACCGGAAATGCGGACCTGTGAAAATTTTGTTTAGGCGTTCGCGTTCCGCCCCGCGAATCCGCGATCGAATCTTGGAGTACAAGTTTCTGATGATAGCCCAGGCGCCAGGAAGCAAAAATCAGCTCAATAAGGAAATAATTGTTTCCTGGCTGGAAACTAGCTTAGAACGATCTATGTGGCTTAGGTTTTGACATACTAATTTCCCCCCTTTCGGAAATGTCGGCATCATGTCGCCATCATCAACAAGAAGTGCACCAGCGTGGTTTTTGCCGAATATCTTGATTTTGGGCCATCTGACAGCAAAAGATGTGAGGAGTCAATTTGAAACCAATGAAATTCCCTACGGAATAGTTTCTAGATGACCTTTCTGCGACCTATGGTTTTTGAGATGGAGCTTCTGGAAGCGAGAGGCATTGTCGTAAAAGCTCCATGGTCACTTGACTCGAAGAACTAAAATGTCGATGTGACAAAAAAATTTCAAAATGAAATTTCTCGAGAATCCTTCATGCTATAGTTGCGGTGATGGTCTTAAACTCTTTCTCTTGAACCGTTTATTACGAATATAGGAAAGACAAAAACGTCACATTGTACATATACAGGGTGTACTGAGAGAATCAAATCAGATCAGAGAAATTCTACATATTTCTTCGATTTAGCCTATATGCGACACTCTAAGCATCTAACACGAGTCCAATATCAATATGGATTTGCTCTATAAGCTTCACTTAATACACTAAAGAAGTGGTCAGCTCACAGCTTTACTGTAAAAAGTTTTGAAGGCCCTCTGAAATCATCAAAATATTCAAAATTTACAGTACCAAGAAATGTATATAACAGTATATTATATGCCAAGGGACCAAAGTGAATTTTTAATTTGGGGATTTGGACCCAAAGGGCCCTCAAGCAACAAACTTCACCCAAGGGATCAAAAATTCACTTTGAGTCCTTGGTATATAATATACTGTTACATACATTTCTTGCTACTGTAAATTTTAATGATTTCAGAGGGCCTTCAAAACATTTTACAGGAAGGCTGTGAGCTGATCACTTCTTAATAGTGCGGTGGCCGGCCCGGCGTAAGTGCTCGTTTTGAAGAGCGACCCAATATCGCGGTATAAAGTTATGAGACCTATACAGATCGATTTGTAGGAAAATTCTGCATTAGAAATGGAAATTCACGACTCTCTGCTGTGGTCGTGACTAATGTTGTAGCGGAAAAACGGAGGAAAATGATACTTTTCAAGCGATACTTTTACCTTCTCTTATCTCAGTGTCTATGAGAGATATCGACCTGAAATTTTCATTAGCTGATAGCCCTTTCATTTCTCTGTGAAACTGTGTCTACAGGATCCGCCCGCTTTGATTGTTCATGATAGTAAATAGACCATTTCTACCGAGATGCCGGTTTTTCCAGGCATTTCTTCACGTTCAAAGCGCTATAACTCGGTTACCGTATGAGATATCGAAAAAAAGTCTGATGTAAAAAAAGTCACAAATTTTGTAAGGAACATTTCATTCGCTGCATGTTTGCACTTATCTTCAATAGTAACGCTTCCAGAAATTATTTTGTTCATCAATGCAAGCGCACGCGCGCTACCGCTCGCATCGCCACCCCTTGCCTCTGCCACCCGCGAGTCCCTACAAGTAGGTACTCGTCAGTTGGCTATCCAATTAGTACATTACATTATCAAACCAATTTTTTGATATAAAGTTATAGAATCTTTACAAATCGATTTCTAGGAAAATTCTACATTAGAAGTTGGAATTACGACTCGTTGCTGTGGTCGTGACTTAATTTGTGGGTAAAAATCCAAAAAAAAATCGCTACTTTTCAAGAGATTCTGCTCTCAGTTCAGTTTCTTTAGCAGATATCGATCTGAAATTCGAATGAGCTGATAGCCCTACCTGTAGATGATCTGTGAAACTGTATGCCAGCATAATGCGCCAGCCCAAATAATTCATATTGCTTAATTAATAAATAAATATTGTCACAAATTTTTTTAAAATCATTGTATTCATCTCATACATCATCATCATCATCTGTGTCTAATTCCCAAAATGTTTTCACACAGCATCTTGCACTTGCATTTGAGAATGCCAAAAATTCCCTCGCTTTTGCAGTAAATTTCTGTGTAAAACAGTTTTTTTTCGCTGCAAATAAGATTAATTAGACTTCTGATGGTGTCTGGGATTGGCGGTTTTGATATAAATATTGGATAGCAATCAACTTCCTTTTTTCTACCACCACCCCTCCAAATTTAGAGGTGGCATCGAAGGTAATACCTATGGTATTACCCATACCTAAGGTAATATCTAAGATAATGGGTGATAATTAAAACCCACTAATGGCAGTAATGGCTTACCGAAGAATATGCAGTCGAAAAGAATCTTCTGTCTGAGGAATTTCTGTGGCCGGTTGTTTTGTATATTCAAAGTTAATTTAAGCCTTGCATCATTTAGATCAGCCGCATTTTGTTGCCTATATAGGAGCAATACAAATTTTCTGGCTGTATTGATGCTCTTTTCAACATTCTCTTCTCCAAATCTTTGTAAATTAAGATTTTTCAAATTTTCAACGGAAATGTCCCAAGCCGACTTATTTCAGATTTAAAAAAATGAATTTGTCGTGTCGCATCCCGTAATTGTGTGAAAAGCTGGCAACGCATCGCATAACAATTTCTCTAAAAAGCCTTTGCTATTTTGTGGACAGGCACGAGTCGCTTTTTATTTGTTGAAGAAGTGTTATGTCCCTTCTCCATGGATATTTTTCTTGCTGCGAAACTATCGTCATTGAAATATCGTGTGATCAAATGGATTCTTATTTTAGGTAGGCTGTGGCCTAGCCGAACGCAGCTTCACACCCCTGAATTTGACCAGGCCACAGCCTACCTAAAATAAGAATTCATTTGATCACACGATAGAAATATAGAAGTAAAATCAAGTTTCGCATTTTTCTTGCTGCGAAACTATCGTCATTGAAATATCGTGTGATCAAATGAATTCTTATTTTAGGTAGGCTGTGGCCTAGCCGAACGCAGCTTCACACCCCTGAATTTGACCAGGCCACAGCCTACCTAAAATAAGAATTCATTTGATCACACGATAGAAATATAGAAGTAAAATCAAGATGTCGGTGTCAGAGGTGTATCTACGGGGGGGCAAATGGGGCACGTGCCATGGGCGCACTTTGATCCTCAGGGCGCAAATGAGAGGAAAAAATGAAAATGTGAAAAATGTAGAATGAAAAAATGGAAAAATGTAGATATTTGAACTGTTGGGCACGAGGTTGGGCATAATTCGTGTGTTGACGAGCGAAATGGGAAAAAGAGAAAGGGAAAAAACCAAAACCAATACATCCAAACAGACGACCAACTTTCGACTTTTTCATCTGAATCAGATAAAGCTTAATAGGAGGGCCTAATTTGTCGTTGGTCCGCCTGAATTCTGAAAAAAAGCCTAATTCAGGGGCGCAATTCTCAGTTTTGCCATGGGCGCAATTTACCCTAGATACGCCACTGGTCGGTGTCATCAGTTTTGACTACAATTTTCTACAAATTTGTTTATCTTGTTTATCAAAAGCGGTTCATATCTGTTAACAAAATAGCTAAGGCTTTGAGAAAATTCTCATGTGATGCGTTGCTAGCTTTTCATGCAATTACGCGGAACCTCATTCCTTTCTTCCTACCACCTCTAAATTTGGAGGGATGGTGGTAGGAAAAAAGGAAGTTGATTGCTATCCAATATTCATGTCAAAACCGCCAATCCCAGACACCATCAGAAGTCTAATTAATCTTATTTGCAGCGAAAAAAAACTGTTTTACACAAAAATTTACTGCAAAAGCGAGGGAATTTTTGGCATGCCCGAATGCAAGTGCAAGATGCTGTGTGAAAACATTTTGGGAATTAGACACAGATGATGATGATGTATTAGATGAATACAATGATTTTAAAAAAATTTGTGACAATATTATACACAACCACATTTATAAATAATTTTTACATAATTTATACTTTTTACCTTCAATTTTTATATTCAGTATTATCTTTTATAGACAGATTAGTATGCTGTGTTCTAGAGCAACTTGCTTAAAAGCAAGCAGCACCACTCTATTTTTCAATAAAGTTGTTTCTCTCTTTATTATTTAAGTAATATGAATTATTTGGGCTGGCGCATTATGCTGGCATACAGTTTCACAGATCATCTACAGGTAGGGCTATCAGCTCATTCGAATTTCAGATCGATATCTGCTAAAGAAACTGAACTGAGAGCAGCATCTCTTGAAAAGTAGCGATTTTTTTTGGATTTTTACCCACAAATTAAGTCACGACCACAGCAACGAGTCGTAATTCCAACTTCTAATGTAGAATTTTCCTAGAAATCGATTTGTAAAAATTCTATAACTTTATATCAAAAAATTGGTTTGATAATGTAATGTACTAATTGGATAGCCGACTGACGAGTACCTACTTGTAGGGACTCGCGGGTGGCAGAGGCAAGGGGTGGCGATGCGAGCGGTAGCGCGCGCGCGCTTGCATTGATGAACAAAATAATTTCTGGAAGCGTTACTATTGAAGATAAGTGCAAACATGCAGCGAATGAAATGTTCCTTACAAAATTTGTGACTTTTTTTACATCAGACTTTTTTTTGATATCTCATACGGTAACCGAATTATAGCGCTTTGAACCTTGAAGAAATGCCTGGAAAAACCGGCATCTTGGTAGAAATGGTCTATTTACTATCATGAACAATCAAAGCGGGCGGATCCTGCAGACACAGTTTCACAGAGAAATGAAAGGGCTATCAGCTAATGAAAATTTCAGGTCGATATCTCTCATAGACACTGAGATAAGAGAAGGTAAAAGTAGCGCTTGAAAAGTATCATTTTCCTCCGTTTTTCCGCTACAACATTAGTCACGACCACAGCAGAGAGTCGTGAATTTCCATTTCTAATGCAGAATTTTCCTACAAATCGATCTGTATAGGTCTCACAACTTTATACTTCGATATTGGGTTAATGACACCTTTTGCATCCTCGGCTGCCGCACTATAAGTGTATCAAGTGAAGCTCACAGAGCAATGCATATTCATATTGGACTCGTGATAAGTGCTTAGAGTTTCGCATAGGCTAAATCGAAGAAATATGTCAAATTTTTTTGTTCTGATTTGATTCCCGTAGTACACCCTGTATATGTACAATGTGACGTTTTTGACTTCTCAATATTCGTAATCTACGGTTCAAGAGGAAGTGTTTAAGACCGTCACCGCAACTATAGCATGAAGAATTCTCGAGTAATCTCATTTTGAATTTTTTTTTGTTACATCGACATTTTAGTTTTTTGAGTCAAGTGGCCATGGAGCTTTCACGACAATGCTCTCGCTTCCAGAAGCTCTATCTCAAAAACCATAGGTCGCAGAAAATTGATTGAAAAACCAAACTGTAGGAAATTTCATAGGCTTCAAAATGACTCCTTACATCTTTTGCTGTCAGATGACCCAAAATTAAGATATTCGGCAAAAACCACGCTGGTGAACTTCTTGTTGATGATGGCGACATGACGCCGACATTTCCGAAAGGGGGGAAACTAGTATGTCAAAACCTAAGCTACACAGATCGTTTTAAGCCAGTTTCCAGCCAGGAAACAATTATTTCCTTATTGTTTTCCCTGGCGCCTGGGCTATGATAAAAACAAAGTCCGGTATCACATTACGGCTATTCAGGGGCGACAAATCTTCCGCACTTTACCAGGAAGTCAAAAACAAAAACAATATGCAGCCATTGGGCTCAAAGGCGTCTCGCGTCTCGTGCCAGTCGCATTACTGCAGAGTTCAATAATCATTGTTGTTTTGCATAATGTCGGGATTGTCAGGAAAAATTGTTAAAAAGCAGAAACTGTCTGGCTGTGCTTTCAGGAATAAAAAAGCAGAAAAAGAAAAATGCAGACTGCAGCAAAGTGCAAGCATGAAAAATTTTCTCCGGAAAGGTAGGTGTTTCACTCAGGTGTCTACAGTAAGTATTATTATGTATTCCAAATTATGAACTGCATTAGGTACCTTTAGTCGTGAAATTATTGTTTGGTAAAACTGTGAATTATCAGGTAGGAAATGATTGTCTATGAAGTCATCGAGACATAGCGTGAAGCTGAAAATTCTAAAATTTGCCTACATGGAAACTGCAGCTGTATGAAACCTAGGTGATTTCACGACTTTTACTGCCGTCAGGCGAATGAACAAAATACAACATTAGTTAGTAAAACCAATTTTGCTGGAGTCATTTGGAATTTGGACTTGCTTGCAAATATGAATATTTTGGCCTTGTTTTATGGTAAGCTACTATCGCGAAATTTCACAATCCAATTGAGAAAAATATAGCACACTTGAAATATTTGCCACATACGGCAGTTCTCTCCAGTATAATTTCAAAATAATACTTGTCATAGGTGCCGTACGTTGCACAGGCAAACGGTAGGTCATGTATAAGTGATAGCGATTTATTGTGAAGGGAGAATGTTAGATATTACTGTTACTGGACATATAAGCCGTAGGTGACAATACCATACGTGGTGTTTTTGTCAAGTAGGTGGTCCAAATTTACATTGCTCATTTACGTCAAAATCTGTAAGCGGAATGAATATACATACATGCGTTTTTCTTTTGGTGAGTTGATACAATTCTCTTTATCTTTCACGCACGGTCCTTTTTGAGTAGATTTTTATCCTTATTTAAAAAAAAAATCAGCTGAGGCTGAGATGATAAGATTGGACTCCAAGAATCTAGCAATGCAAGAAACTCATTTTTGAAAAATTTACACATACGCTGTGTTTTGCTTGACGGTAGTTTACTGTGCGTGTTTGTTTCGAAGTGTAGGTATGTACTTTCATCCAATCAAGTTCAATTTGTACTTTATAAAATGACTGATCTAGAAATGCTTGACTTATTATGCTTACATCATATTATTCACAGCTGTAACTGGGGCTGAATCATTGCCAAGTACTAGTACTTCCAGCTGTACTCCTATAAGTACATCTGATAAGCAAGACCAAGAGGACTTACAAACAACAATTATTGATCAAGGTATCAGGATCTAATGTCACTACTTGAATAGGTAGGCTCTTAGTGACATACTGTGTTGATTTTCAGAAGTTTCTTCAGAAAATTCAGCACAGCAAGCAAATGATGATACGTCATTTGCAGCAATTTCAAATGAAAGTGAGCATGAGCAAGAGGGAACATCATCATCATCAGAATCAGGTAACAAATATATATATTTATATATATATTTTGAAAAATGCTTTGCTAAGCCGCATATTTACTATAATTTATTATAATTTTCTCCAACAGTGGACGTCGGAATTAGTTTGGATAACGCACCAGCAGCTTTGTCTGAACCTAAAAATCACATTAAAACGGTACCGCCACATAGCAACGAGGAAGAATTTTCCGCTTTCATAAAGCAAGGACCCAACCAACCCAGCGGTCCATTCGAGAAAAAAACTATGGCAGGTTGTGAGAGGTCTTTCCATGATAAATACTATGCCATGTTTCCATGGTTGGAGTACAGCCACAGCACCAATGGAGTTTACTGTTTTTATTGTCGGGCTTTTGCAAGAAAAATTACTTTCTCTAAAGGCAAAGTGGATGCTGCGTTCACAGATGCCGGGTGTAGAAATTGGCAAAAACTCAAAAGTAAACTGGCAGGTCATAACCGTTCGGAGCATCACGTAGAAGCACGAAAACTCTATGAGTCTTATTTGAAGCTACCCCGCATTGATTGCCTTTTGTCACAAGCTAGAGCTCTTGAGCTGAAAAAGAAGGAAGAGGACCGTTTGAGAAATCATAAGATCATGGAGCGCCTGATAAGGCTTGTTCAGATTCTTGATGTGGCTGGAGCTCCTCTTCGTGGGCATGACGAAAAAAAAGAATAGCCTTACAAAGGACTCTATAGAGAAATGTACAACCTTTTGGCTGACTATGATCCGGTTCTAACTCAACATAGACTGTCATCTGGGAAAAATAAATCGTATATGTCAAAAACCATACAGAATGACTTGATTTCTTCTATTCATGAAGTAATGATGGATGATATAAGAAAAGATTCAGCCCAGGTAAAGTATTTTGCGTTGATAATGGATGAGACAACAGACGTTTCGAGGCATGAGCAAGCCGCAATTATTGTTCGTTGGTGCAATAAAAACTCTCATCCACAAGAAACACTTATTAGTGTCCAAAGAACTTCAAGCACAAGAGCAGAAGCACTTTTGGAACTAGTACGTACAGCGATAGACTCTGATAGGGGGTTAACATGGATAAAACCAAAATTATCTCCCAGTGCTATGATGGAGCTAATAATATGTCTGGATTGAAAGGGGGCCAACAAGCAAAAGTCAGCGATTTGTGTGGGAAGCCGGTCCTTAATGTCCACTGTTACGCGCATTGTTTGAATTTGGTGTTGGTTGACAGTATGAAAAGCAACAGGGCTACGATATCTTTTTTTGGAGTACTTGAGTCTTTATACGTTTTCATTGAAGGCAGTGCTGCACGTCATGCTGTTTTTGAAAAAGTGTTCAAAGAGATTTCGAACAGTCCTAGGCTGAAAACGCTGAAAAAATTGTCTGAAACAAGATGGGCATGCAGAGCCGAGGCAGTAAACTCTGTTGCTGATAACTTGGGTGTCATACAACATACTTTGGAAGAGTTGGAAGAATCATCGACTGATGGTAAAACAGTGCATCAAGCTAGAAGCTTGTTGGACGCCTTACAAAGCTTTGATTTCGCGTTCTGGTTGCACTTCCTTCGACCTGTCTTGAATGCCATCAACAGTGTCAACACTGCTCTTCAAAAGGACAGCCAGGTGTTGGAGACTGCTGTGCGAGCTGTTGCGACGCTGTCATCAACAGTCGAAGGTTATAAAGGTGATGAATACTTCGAAGAACAGTATGAAAAATTTGAGCGGGTTTGTCAGCAGCGTGGTATCGAAATTAAACAGAGGAGGAAGAGACGTATGAGCGTTCTTCAAGATGATCGGCCAGAAACGGAATACTTCTCCACTATCAAAATTGAGCAAAAGAGATCTTTCAGAGAAGTTTTAGATTACATCAGCAATGGAATTGATAAAAGATTCTCCCAAAAAGTCCGGTCACTACTTGACGCTTATCAGAAATTATTTGTAATTAGAAATAACAACGAGAACGCAATCAATACCGTTGCACAGTTCTCAAATGTGGACAAAAATAACTTAAGCGGAGAGATACAGCTCTTTTACCACGACGCCGAGCTCAATGAGGCCGTGAATATAATGACAGTTGTACAAGAGTTCCGCTCCGATAATCAACTTGCCGAACTCTATCTACTGATCGGAGAAACACTTAGGGCTTTCCTAACAGTTCCCATTACATCAGTGGAGGCGGAGAGAGCTTTCTCCAAGTTAGTTTTGATCAAAACTAAAATTCGGTCCACCATGACCGAAGAACGTCTGAAAGCTCTGTTGCTGATGACAGTAGAGGCTGAGAGGTGCAAATCTATCAAAATTGAAGACTGCATCGAAAAGTTTAAAAGCTCTGGCAATCGCAGAATTTTGTTGTAGTCTTTTAGAATTGTGAAGTTAGTTTTCCAGTTTTTTTGTTTATACATAGAGTGGACTTAAATTTATATTTGGTGGGAATAAAACCCAAGTTGTTGCCAAAATCGTTTTTCTTTGGAAACTGCTCCTGAATACAGAACGTGAGTTCGAGTGAAGTGGTTTATTTTTATCCCTAGCTAGCCTCCCTATTGTCAAAACAAATTTCGCCTGTACCTCCGTACCTCCCCCCCCCCCTATTTTATACGAGTCATCTTAAGGGCGCCTGACCGGTGAATCGTACCCCCTATTCGAAAATGCTGGAGCCGCCAGTGTTGGCCTTTAGTGTGAATCAACCTCTGGTTATCTCTGGAGAGTTGCATTAATAGACACCGACGGCCGAACGGACAAAACGGTTGCAACAAAGCGATTTTCATCAAAGAAAGGAAAATGCGCTGAAAATCTCTGACGATTCTGCAAAAGTGCTTCCAATTAACGACACCCCTTCCCATATGCTCTACTGCAATAACCGGATGCAATTAGCTCTCAAATTGAATTATTCTCAGCAGCATGTAGTTACCAGCACCCTCTCTTGAACGATCCTAAAAGGCTAATTAACTGTCCTCTTGAGGTACTTAAAGTGAAACTAACGAGAAAATGGAACTTGTGCGGAATATTTCACGTGTCAAATATTATTGGAAATATAGGGTAGCAAATATAAGTATAGCAGTGTCTGGCAGGGAAAAATATGATCGCGTCATGTACAGTTTCAGAACTTTGCCTCAGGTATATTCTCAGATTCATACCGAAAAGTCTTATTTCCAAATCAACTCCGCGCAAGTACAGCAGAGCAGCCTCTTGTCCTGATTTCTGTCTGTGTTTGTGTATTGTGTAATGTGAAATCATGAGATGCAAAGAAAACACGACTTTTCCTATAGTAGCAGCGCTGCTGGGGCTCTTATGCCAAAGTATCTGAGATCTTTACGATCGAATTCAATCATTTTCCGTGAAACTTCTCCCAAGTTGCACTGAAGTTATGGCAAGAAAGCTAGACGTATATTCTAAATACACGAATGCAGCCGCGCCCCGGAGAGCTTGATGGTAAACATTGTCGATTCAAAACAGCTTAGACTTTTTATTTCGCGCGGAGTTCTAAAAGTTTCTGCTTCGCATCAGGATTTAATATTTATGTTACATATAAATCTTACTTGTAGATACAAGAGCTACTACTCGTGTAAGAGGTCTTTGAGATCTTTTGTAAGTACTTACATAAAGGTAGGCCGATATAGGTTTCTCGAGGTTTTCGAAATACGAGGAAATTTCGAGGTTACCGCTACTATAGTGTCTTTTCAGGAACCGATAGCAACCAGAATTGAAGCAAATTTGCTTCTAATGCCGTGAAAAGTAAAGTTACATTTCTATCTTAATGCGTACTTGAAATAATATCATTAAATATAAGACAATAAATTTAGTGGGCGTCTAGTTTCAAAAGCATCAGGTGATGTGCATGAACGAGAGATATCGGCGAAGACCGGATTTTAGGCCGTTAAAATGTGGAAATTAGAATATGTACAATATGTTTGAGCAGATAAAAGCTCTATTGTAGGACGCTTCGGGCCGTAACGAGCTTAAATAGGTAAAATAGGCCTGAAGCATTTTTCATCTGTATTGAGACAAATGAATTATTTTTTGAGTATTTTGTCCCTGGAATAGTTATTTTTGGTCTATTTTGCGAAGCTGTCCGGCTGGTGTTTGGGAAGCTCTACTGAAAAATGTTGAAAAGGGTGTTTTTTTTAGAGGTATAGAACTTCAATCAGCGATAGCGTTGGTGCTTGGGAATATTTTGCCGTCATTTTTACATATAAATACTCATAAAGGCTTGCCATTTGCTCATACTCACGCACAATTGCACGGCAGCTCGAAATTATCATTTTAAATTCCAATTTAGATAGGTTCAATTTCGGGTAGTTTCTTGGCAAGGATCAGGCTCTATCTAACTAATACGGCCAACGATATTGTCCCCAAGACCCTAGACAGTTCGGGACTCATTCAGGAAAGCCAGAGACTTCACAAGCCCCAAATAAATGGAGTCCAAGGGAGTTGAAAAACGGAATCTTATCGGCCGGTAATTGGAAAATGGAGAAAAAAAATCCACAAAAAGTAGTGATGCCACGAGACGAGACGAGACGAGACTTAAGGGTAGTCTCATCTCGTCTCGACTTAAACGAGACGAGACACAGGCACGGTCTCGTCTCGAGGCCTAAAAGTCTCGTCTCGTCTCGTCAAGTCTCGACTGATATATATATGATATACATATACATACATATATACATACATATATACCTGATATACATATATATAGGTGTCCCAAAAGTAACGCATTCCGACAGTACTACGGTAGGTATATGGAAACTTCTATGAAGCCCACAAAAAATGATGACAAAAATCTTCGACTTTTATTTTTGAAGTTATGAAGGGTCAAAAGGTGGTCCTTCGATCCCTTCTAGTTTCGTTATTTCGGAATATTTTAGTAAACTGCTCATGGCAGAATCATAAGTGAAAAATATCAACCACTGGATATGTACTGAATTTCTACTTTCTAGACAGGGTAAGCCATAAACCTCAAAAAAAGGGTTTTTTTTTCCAAAATGCCCGCAAACAATTTTCTTGGTTTCCTCATCGATGTAGACCAGAAGATAACCCGAGTTTGCTAAAAGAACTCTTTGACCCTTCGTAACTTCGAAAATAAGAGTCAAAGATTTTTTTCATAATTTTTTGTGGGCTTCATAGAAGTCTCCATATACCGTAGTACTATCGGAATGCGTTACTTTCAAGACACCTGTATACCTACATACAGGATGGTGAAAATTTCGATGCTCACCATTGGTATCTTGGAACCGGTAAGAGATACTAGGTCGGTTAAATCAGAAAAAAATTGCGCATTTTTGTGGCAATTTAGAATCTGAAAAGAAACTTTGAATATTTTGAATAGTTCCCGATTTATCACGAAAAAACTGAAAATTCTGATTTCAGAAATTATTTTTCATCTTTCCAACCATTCAAGCTATTTAAATCAAACTTTGTAGTTTTATGTTTTTGGTCACTCCGAGTCGAATAACGTTTACAGAAATTTTCCAGGCCTTCTAGATTTCAAATTATGTTAGTCGACTTTTTTTCTTCTCATGCCCGCCATATTAGATTTTTGCACTAATAGATAGAGAAAAGAATTAGCTTTCCGAATTAGTAACCAACATGCTCTTTTTATGACATTTTTAGCGTCAAATTTTGAAATTTTCGTAAATTATTGACAAAATCGGGAATGCTTTGAAAATAATTGAAATCCACCTTGAATACTCGAGACGTCTCGACTCGTCTCGGTCGAGACGAGGCGAGAGACGAGACGAGACAAGACACGAGGCCAGTCTCGTCTCGAAATTTTGAGACGAGACGAGATGAGACGAGACAAGTCTCGGTCTCGACGGCATCACTAACAAAAAGCACGAGAATTCCGTATAAAAAACCAAGTTTCATAATCATTTCTGAAAAACTGTCTGGAGTTGTGCGATTGTGCATGATCAAATGGCAATAAGCCTTAATGCATATTTAGATGAAAAAATGACGGCAAAATCTTCCCAAGAACCAACGCTATCGCTGATTGAAGTTTTATACCTCTGAAAAAAACACCCTTTATATTATGTAAAACGTACGCAAAATGTTTTAGCGGACCCATCCGCTGTCAGGGATGGATAATTGGCTGCCACCTCGTCCCTGAGCAAGCGGATTCATCCGCTAAAGATTTATTTTGCGTACTCACTTGTTACATGAAATACCAAATGATGTCAAAATAAATATTAGTGACACATGTAATGTAACCCACTTTTCGGCGTTTGGCCTTGATTGTCATTACCCCCTTCCCCTTCCTACGTTGTCCACGTTTTCCCTACGTTATGTAATTCTTACTCTAGATGAGAACGTGGATTTGAGGAAAAGGCTGGAATTTACTAATGAAACGCGAATGAAAGCAAGCAAAATGAAGTTTTTATTTGAATCGTTAGCAAAGGTTTTTTATGAATCTGTTTCTTTACTCAAAATACCTCACAACAATAAACTGACAGAGTGACAAAATGACATGACATGAATCCAAATCACAAAACACAAACACAAATCAAACAAGAAACTCAATAAAAGTCATTTAGGCAATGCAGGAATTTACAACAACAAAATAAACACATAATTTGATGAACAAAGCACAACAAGAATCATAAAACGCGTCAAACTGTCAGTAAGCGCAGAAGAATAGTGACGTATTCGCTGACAGGCACACATGGGAAGAACACGTCAAAGAAAGTCCTGCGTATTGCCTGTTTGAGTGCTGAAAATTCCTTCCCAAATGATCCGATGAAAATTGAGTGTAAATGAGTCATGGTGAAATGACAGAGAAGTCACTCTTGTAATACATTCATCAAGCCAGTGCAAATTGGTACTCAAACGTCTTCAAATGCTCGCTTCGTTAGCCAATTGTTTACGTTACAACAAAAGGAAACTCGCTCGCTTACGCTTTGGTGGCAGCTTCACGATTGGGGTTCAATTTCACGCTTTACGCACAAAAGCACACTCTTTCTCCAATCCGCATCCCTCTCAAAGCAGAAAGCAATCAGTAGATACATACGACTTGACTGAATCAAGGCTCTGGGTTCCTACCAGAGTAAGGTTTTGCGTGTAAAGGCTCAAGGGACCGCTAAAAAGACCTAAACCCAATAGCTTGGTTGTCCCCCATAGGTTGAGACCGATCTATTACCAACCTGAAACTGCTCCCCCAATTCCCGATCTTCCTAATTTCCCAAACAGGAATCAGAAAAACCCCAAAACATGAAACACAAGAAAATCAGTAACATTTGAACAATTCCTGAGCAGCCAGGGAGTGTTGGCCCGTACACGGCTTTCAAGGACATATCGAGCATGATAGAAATAAATGTTAAAAACTAGCTTACACACATGTTCAGGTTTAACCAGGCCTTTTCTGATTTTGCTTTGCCGCTTGCAGAGTTTGTAGTACCAACAAACACTGTCATGACAACGTACACTCCTGAGTAGGTGAATGGATGAATGCATGAGGTATTTTGTAAGCCAACGAGAGAACATCTTTGACTAATAAGGGAATTGGATGTGTTCTGAATCTGGACTTGGCGCCTGGCGAGAATTCCAGACAGCGCAATGCTATACCTACGTTGTAGCTACCTACCCGACAGGTAAGTCCCTTCTCTCAAAAACAAACTAAACAACTCGTACGAGCAATGTTTTCCCGTTCTCCATGCGGTTTGATTTCAACTAGGGCGAAGATCCCAAATCCTGCATTTTCTTTGTTTACGTCGCCATTCACGATGACGCCCGCTGCGGCTAGGAAAACCCCCTTGAAATTCGCAAAAATGGGACATGCTAAATTGATCGGGCCCAAAATTCAGGTACCAAGGTAGGCAACACCTTGAGGAAGAAAATCAGCAAAGAAATCAGGATAAAACCCACCTGTAATCCACGAATTATTCCCAGCCTAGAACTGGGAGCACCGCTGCGTTACTATAAAACTACCCAGTTCCCTTCTTCTCTACCCCGACTGTCACCGCCGATTCTCAAAAGTGACGTGTCTTGTCGATTTATGGTCGTTTACTTGGGCAACCAACAATTTTTTTTTCGCGCGAATTAGAATGAATTTTTTAAAACCAGTCGCAAAAAAGCGATCTCTCACACACATTTCAACAAAGCTAATCGAACAACAATAACAACGGCGCGGCGGTGGCCGAGTGGTTTTGGTGTTGCCGCGCCAAGCCAGTCGTGATCTACCGCGCGGGTTCGAATCCCGCCTCGTCCATGGATATTTTGTGTTGTCCGATTATTCCAAAAATTGTTCCGACCTTACTATGCCATATCTGCACCTGTCTGACTACAGCGGTTACAGAAAAAATGGATTTCTGACTACAGAGTTGAGTGCTATCGGAGTACTGTGGCCTCACATAGTTAACAGTAGGCAATTCAAGTATAATTGAGGACGTGTACCAAAAACCCACTGAATGTCCCGTCGACGCTAATAACCTTGTAGTTGATGCGTCGTAAAACATTCAAAAAAACAAAAAAAACAAAAAAAAAAACATTGTAGATCATTTCCACGTAAAATAGAGGAAACCAATTCAATTGTAGCCTGTTAAAAAGGCAATTTTACCAAGCAAAAAAGCACAAAAAAAGTGTCCAAAGAGGCAGAAGATGTTGAGACTGAGAATAAATGTGATTATGTAAAACAAAAGTCGTGAAGATCCGAGGGGTTGACCACCTAGGAAAAATGTGTACACCACATTTAACATTTACCACATTTACCAGACATTTACCACATTTACCACATTTACCACATTTACCAGACATTTACACATTTACCAGACATTTACACATTTACCAGACATTTACTAGACATTTACACATTTACCAGACATTTACCACATTTACCGACATTTACGCATTTACCAGATATTTACCTGACGGTAACCAGACGGATTTTCAAAGCTCAACTTTGAAGGGCTTCATTTTCCTTAGGAGGTGTTCTTGAAAAAATAAAATTATCCACGTCGACTTATTTTTCGATTGACCATCCAGTGGTGAATTATTGCTACTATAACCTGAACCATCCTGTAGAAACCGGAACAAAATTTGTAATGAAGGTTTCAGAAAAGCGTCGCAACGCTTAAAATAATTTCAAGGTACGGGGTACGGGCGGCTATACCTTGATGCTATTGATGATATCACTTAAGTATTCGATGTTCAAGAACAACAAATAGCAAAAGCCGAAGCAAAGCTCAGAGGAAAAGCAAAATCTTCCGCTCCGATAAAAAGCAATCTCTTTATTAATTGATATTCCCCTTGATCGGCGCCGAAGAGCGACGCCCTCCCTGCCCTCCCCATAGAGGAGAGGTACCTACCCACGCAAGCCTGAAGGTACGCCACTGCCAATTTGAATGGCGCTTTTTTGCTAAAGCCTATATTTATTTATAGTAGGGGAGATGTGCCTGAGTTGGCATACTGTCTGAGTTGGCATATGGCCCTTTTCCCGGGAAACTATTCGAAATACTGCGCTGCGCTCTGCTGCAATGTTGATACAACTGCTTGTCAATGCTACCATGTCAATCGCAACGTCACTTGACGAAAGAGTATCTACGTTATTTACAAAACAAGAAAATTTAGGCTTCAAAGTTTTTCTGGTAACTAAATGTTATAGTCTTTATCTTCAAAATGCTCCTCTGGATCGATTCAACAAATTGATGTATGATTTCTGGTATTATGAGCTCGTGCTCTCATTATAACCTTCAAGTGTTGGCCAAAGAAATAGATGAGCAGGAAATATAAACTTAACACAGTGCATTTTAGGGCTAGTTGGCAAACCAGGGGCTCGGGCGAGATGGCATACTATGGAGAGTGTACTGGCGTCTCCAGAGCGTTGAAAAATTTCATTTGTGATATCTGCCCATAACAGGTGGAGCTCTAACCAAAAATGCCAACAAGAAAAGGTTTTTCTTTCAATACACAATATTGCGCGGAAGTGGCGCTCTGGCACGGATGTCGTGCGAACTAAGAAAACAAAGTTATCACCGCGCATGTTCAAAACTCGACAGTGAAATTGACTTCTGTGTTTGACGTTGACGTTTTGTTGTCTGTTCAGTTTTATCAGCAAGTTGTGAAGTCTTCCGATTCAAAATGGATATTCGCCGGTCGAAAAAGTGTGTGCCACCCAGAGAACTGACTGTCGTCACACCATAGTCTTTTCCGAGCGAATAACTTTTCATGACCGGTTACACTTGGTTATAGAATTTGACGTTTGAGCGAGGATTGGTTATAAGCAGTGAAGGAAGTGCCGCCATTTTGATATCATCATCGGTTATAGGTCGCGGGAACAAAAATGGCGTGCTAAAGATGGGTATATGGTATAATGTTATTCTCACTAGTACTTGTGAATACCATTTTCTTTAGTTGTAATAAATTATATGAATGATTTATTGAACAACTGCCACTTTACCAAAAAAATAATTGTGCTAAACTTAAGATTTGTGTGAGTAATGTTAAAAACAAATGAATCTCTACAGCGGTACCCTGGCACCCTGTCTGCGCTTGCGCGAGCGTTTTATGTCAATTCAACGTCGAAAGAGATGCGCATTGCGCAGTTGCCATGTCAGGCATACTTGCAACGTTGCTATAGCGGGTGTCAAAGTGACGGTTATGTTACCGCGACCTATACATTCCATAACCTGGCCATGGGGCTGGCTATTGTTATGGTGGGGGAACAAATTGTGGCGGCAACAGATTTGAATTTGGAAAAAGCAGCGGTCCAGAATTTCCAAACGTCAGACGTACTTAACCTAACCTCAAAAACTTGACTTGGCGACGAGGGAAGAAGAATCGAAGACGATGGACTCCTCTGCGATGGACCCACAATAAGAACATCAGGCCATCAGTCCGATGGCCGCCTATGGTTAACCCCTATGGTTCAAGTTTTGAACGGATTCTACAGGGTATTTCCAAGCTGGTGTTACCAACTTCAAGGGGGGATTCTCTTTGCGTGGAAGTGCCATTCACGCCGTTTTTAAATTGTAGCTTTTTTAACAAGATATCACTCTTGAAAGCTGGAGTTTTTAAATTATTTTTTAGCCGTACCTTAGATTTATTAGAGGTTTTTCATTGAGATACCAATATTTCAGATAAAAACTGAAAGTTTCCAGGAAATTAAATTTCTATTTCCTTGCCGGTACCGTCAAACTACCGAAGAATTTTCTCCGTCAATTAAATTCACTGTTTTCCCGCCAAATGCTGATAACCAAAGTTATAACCGCAACGTTTTAGCGAGAAATTTCTTATGTCAAAAAAATGACAGTAGGTATATCTCAATCTAATGTCAACCGCTGATAACCAACCGGTTATAAAAAGTTATTAGCTCGAAAAAGACTCATGCTGTCATCAATAAAGTGCAGCACTGATTAGATAAAATATCCCCATACAACTTTGCGGTAAATTTGAATGTTATGGTTGAAGTGTTCCATTTTTTTTTATTCCGTAATTTGGGGCATTCGGAAATGATCCCTCACATATAATGTGCTTTCATGAATAGGTTGCGAGGCTTACTTTGATTTTTCTATGTGATCACTTCTACTTGAAAACAACGCATAGTCCGTTGAGGTTAGTTTGAGAATCATATATTTCACAGCGTAATATACGGAAGACCCAGAACGAATCACCTCGTTAGTTAGCGCATGCGCTAAGTGGTTGCGCAAAATTGTGTATTGTGAACTTTTTTTTTCAGTGAAGTTTGAAAATTTTATCACATTCTCTTTTTTGGATTCTTTTTCAACTGGAATGCGATTTTTGTATGACATTCTATTATTCTTCAATAAAGTACACTTAGTGAAATAGTAAAGTGAAGTAGTAAAGTAGTCGTTGCTACAGACGAGAACATGATGAATGTCAACTCACCTGCACAAAGTCAGGACAAGATGGTGTTGGCATATTATGAGTATTTGATAGGAAATAAAAACAAAAAATTGAAAGAGCCCTACATAGGCCCCGGAATTTCTAATACAAAAAATTAGGCTTCAATTCAATGCAAATAGAATTGTTTTCTAAGCGTTAAGAAAAAAAATAGAAGCCTGAACAACGTTCAACGTTTGGCTCTTTTGCAAGAAAAATTTGTGCGGGAAAATATCGAAGGTGAAAACTTATAATAAAATTACCCTGTATTGGTTTTTATATGGACGCAAATTTTGTGTTTGGCGCTGGAAAGTAGCATTTTTCATTATTTTTTATTACCACATTCACCAGACATTTACCACATTTACCAGACATCCACCACATTTACCACATTTACCAGACATTTACACATTTACCAGACATTTACCACATTTACCAGACATTTACACATTTACCAGACATTTACACATTTACCAGACATTTACCACATTTACCAGACATTTACTACATTTACCAGACATTTACCACATTTACAGACATTTACCACATTTACCACATTTACCAGACATTTACACATTTACTCGACATTTACCACATTTACCGACCCTTGTACACCACATTTACCAGGTGGTTAACCCCTCGTGAAGATCTGAAGATCAACACACCGGGAGAGGGGTAGCAATGAAACTGAATAACGAGGAAATAAAAGAAGTGAAGTATTTTTCTGTATAGGCTGTAAGACTCCGAGCGTTCCGGTTCGTGAAAATTGCCATTTCGACCACTGGCTGTAAGATTAGCAATCTCGGAGCAATAGAGCAAGACATTAACATGCGTATAGGCACAATCATGTTGCATTTAATCTATTGAGGAAAGTGTGGAACTCGAAATACGCCCTATACGTTCCATGTTTCATCGGCATTGGCATCAAACTAATTTACACCAATCTTAGATAACCTGACTTCAGAAGTTTCACATGAAATAAAAAAGAATCGATTTTGAGCTTAACGTGCCTCATTGTCCTATTTTGACGTGTCTACTTCAAAATAGGGCAATGCCATATTCGAATGCCCAGGCATTCAGGGTTTGACCCTGAAGTATATTTGTTCCTTTTGAAATTTCGCACAAAAAGCTTTCGAGCGATACTGAACAATATACCTACTACCTGCTAAAAGCTGCGATTCAACATGTGTGAGTTCTTTCTTCAATAGTGGACATAAAAACTGAGAGACTTTTTAGCATTGTTACCTGTCATGCCCAAGCACAACTTTTTATTGATAGTTGCGTCCTTTGCCTGCCAGAGGTCATTGAAAATGTGAATGTACCATTAGTATAAAAAACATCAATTGTCTCGTTACGAAACTCGCTGGAGACCACAACGCGCGAGTACGACACAAACCTGCACAACTGGCGGAGGAGCCGTGCACACCACTTTCATTTTATACCCTTACAGAAGAATACCTGTAGTTTACATGATGCTAGTTAGTCCAGGAATTTTAGCTGTTTAAATCGCAAATAGCGAACAAAAATGATAACTAGCCGGATTTTTGTATATAAGCTCAGTTGAGCATGTGGTCCAACATAGTAAAAGTCCTCAAGAATCCGGTGTGAGCTTCGGCCGTTGTGGCCTCGAGAAGAACTTGAGGGTCAGTTTTTCGCGTATATCTCATGAACAATAGCACTTGGGGAAAAAGTTCCCGGGAAGAAATTGTTGGAAATTTTATTGTCTACAAGAAAGGTCCCTACACATTTCATCGTCAGTCATCTCCTTCTTCGTCAAAACACTAGAAAATAAAAATAGTCCAGATGCTCGATGCTGAAGACTGGTATGGACCTTGAGTTTTATGATGGTGAAGTGCCACTTTGTAGAGGTGTTGTTTGATCCACTCTCTTTTGGTTGAAACTTAAAGCCATCAAGACAAACTATGCCGGCGGCATATACAGGGTGAAATAAAAATAAAAAGTCAAACATTTGTACCTCGAGAACCAAAATAGGTGAAGACATGTAAATCGCCATAAATAATTCTGATTTCATGGTCATGAAGTCGTCGTAAACTTGAATTGAATATCTTGAGCCGTTCTTGAAATATCTTCAAAAGACTGAAGTTGTTGGAAAAAAATATATATTTTCGTCTACTTATCAGAAAAAAGTTGACTGTGTTTTTTCTAAAATTAGTTGGCCTAGAGAGGGCTTTTCACTGTAATTTCATTTTAAATGTAATTTATCATTGTTTCGATCCGAAACACCAAGTTTCGATTCAAGATCTGCAGAATTACTGATATGCGGAAAACTATTTTTTTTTCGTAACGACTTCAGTCTTCTGAAGATATTCCAGAAACGGTTCAACATATTTGATTCAAGTTCACGACGACTTCATCGTCATGAAATTAGAAATATTTTTGGCGATTTACATGTCTTCACTTATTTTGGTTCTTGAGGTACATTTGTTCAACTTTTTATTTTTATGTCACCCTGTATATGCCGCTGGCATAGTTGGTATTGATGGTATTAAGTTTCAATCAAAAGAGAATGGATCGAACAACACCTCTACCAAGTGGCACCCTGCCATCATAGAACTCAAGGTCCGTACAGTCTTCGGCATCAAGCATCTGGACTATTTAGCTTTTCTTGTGTTCTGACGAAGGAGTGGACTGATGATGGAATATGAGGGACCTTTCTTGTAGACAACACAATTTCCAACAATTTTGCTCCAAGTGCTTTTCCTCCAAGTGCCATAGTTTACGTGAGAAACACGAAAAACTGATCCTCAAGTTCTTCTCGAGGCCACAACGGTCGAAGCTCACACCGGATTCTTGAGGACTTTCACTATGTTGAACTACATGCTTAACTGAGCTTATATACAAAAATCCGGCTAGTTATCATTTTTGTTCGCTATTTTTTCTATAATTCCTGGACCAAGTATACAGTGCCCCATTTTGTTCCGAAAATAAAGCTTGAAAACTCAGCTGAAAAAGCTGTTTGCGGACACTAGTTCTGAAGAAGGAAGGATGGATGCTCGTTTTGGCAGTCGAAAAAAGTGAATCGTTCGCAAAATTTGGAAATAAGTTCACCGATATCTGATAATCTCTCCATTATATCCAATGATTTCTACGAGGGTGTAGGTGCACACGATTCTAGTTCTCTCCATCCAGTCGTCGTGTCCTCGTATCCATATAGAAGTTTGTCTTTATGCTGGCTTTCCAGGTAAAATAAATGAGGCTAATGAATGTGATCAGAGCATTTCTTATTTTGGTCAATTTCAGATAATTACCCATCTGCGGTTCATTGAAATGTTAAAATCTGAAATGTAGGTACAGTCCATTTTCCATAGATTCTTGAGATTTATCTTAAATTATCAACCAGGATTCAACAAACTCCGTGAACATAAATCAGCTTTATTATCTTTTCTGATATCGTTCAAGTTCTTAAAAACAACTTCACCAATTTTACTTTCCCGGCCCACCCACGAACACGGAGGGAAAGTATTGTAATCGTGCAGAAAAAAAGTTTCGAGATTTCACCGGATATATCCGTTTTGAGGTCCTCCAAGACGATTAAGACCATTTTCAGAATGATGTCTGTCTGTGTGTGTGTGTGTGTGTGTGTGTGTGTGTGTGTGTGTGTGTGTGTGTGTGTGTGTGTGTGTGTGTGTGTGTGTGTGTGTGTGTGTGTGTGTGTGTGTGTGTGTGTGTGTGTGTGTGTGTGTGTGTGTGTGTGTGTGTGTGTGTGTGTGTGTGTGTGTGTGTGTGTGTGTGTGTGTGTGTGTGTGTGTGTGTGTGTGTGTGTGTGTGTGTGTGTGTGTGTGTGTGTGTGTGTGTGTGTGTGTGTGTGTGTGTGTGTGTGTGTGTGTGTGTGTGTGTGTGTGTGTGTGTGTGTGTGTGTGTGTGTGTGTGTGTGTGTGTGTGTGTGTGTGTGTGTGTGTGTGTGTGTGTGTGTGTGTGTGTGTGTGTGTGTGTGTGTGTGTGTGTGTGTGTGTGTGTGTGTGTGTGTGTGTGTGTGTGTGTGTGTGTGTGTGTGTGTGTGTGTGTGTGTGTGTGTGTGTGTGTGTGTGTGTGTGTGTGTGTGTGTGTGTGTGTGTGTGTGTGTGTGTGTGTGTGTGTGTGTGTGTGTGTGTGTGTGTGTGTGTGTGTGTGTGTGTGTGTGTGTGTGTGTGTGTGTGTGTGTGTGTGTGTGTGTGTGTGTGTGTGTGTGTGTGTGTGTGTGTGTGTGTGTGTGTGTGTGTGTGTGTGTGTGTGTGTGTGTGTGTGTGTGTGTGTGTGTGTGTGTGTGTGTGTGTGTGTGTGTGTGTGTGTGTGTGTGTGTGTGTGTGTGTGTGTGTGTGTGTGTGTGTGTGTGTGTGTGTGTGTGTGTGTGTGTGTGTGTGTGTGTGTGTGTGTGTGTGTGTGTGTGTGTGTGTGTGTGTGTGTGTGTGTGTGTGTGTGTGTGTGTGTGTGTGTGTGTGTGTGTGTGTGTGTGTGTGTGTGTGTGTGTGTGTGTGTGTGTGTGTGTGTGTGTGTGTGTGTGTGTGTGTGTGTGTGTGTGTGTGTGTGTGTGTGTGTGTGTGTGTGTGTGTGTGTGTGTGTGTGTGTGTGTGTGTGTGTGTGTGTGTGTGTGTGTGTGTGTGTGTGTGTGTGTGTGTGTGTGTGTGTGTGTGTGTGTGTGTGTGTGTGTGTGTGTGTGTGTGTGTGTGTGTGTGTGTGTGTGTGTGTGTGTGTGTGTGTGTGTGTGTGTGTGTGTGTGTGTGTGTGTGTGTGTGTGTGTGTGTGTGTGTGTGTGTGTGTGTGTGTGTGTGTGTGTGTGTGTGTGTGTGTGTGTGTGTGTGTGTGTGTGTGTGTGTGTGTGTGTGTGTGTGTGTGTGTGTGTGTGTGTGTGTGTGTGTGTGTGTGTGTGTGTGTGTGTGTGTGTGTGTGTGTGTGTGTGTGTGTGTGTGTGTGTGTGTGTGTGTGTGTGTGTGTGTGTGTGTGTGTGTGTGTGTGTGTGTGTGTGTGTGTGTGTGTGTGTGTGTGTGTGTGTGTGTGTGTGTGTGTGTGTGTGTGTGTGTGTGTGTGTGTGTGTGTGTGTGTGTGTGTGTGTGTGTGTGTGTGTGTGTGTGTGTGTGTGTGTGTGTGTGTGTGTGTGTGTGTGTGTGTGTGTGTGTGTGTGTGTGTGTGTGTGTGTGTGTGTGTGTGTGTGTGTGTGTGTGTGTGTGTGTGTGTGTGTGTGTGTGTGTGTGTGTGTGTGTGTGTGTGTGTGTGTGTGTGTGTGTGTGTGTTTGTACCCCATTAACTGTGGCGACTTGTGCGTGCAACGACCTATGCTGTGGCGTCCGCTCTAGTTGTGGCGTCTTACACACGGTTGCCACAGCAAAAACCTTCACTGTCTCAAAAATAATCACCGCTTAAGGCTAGAACTTATAGAACAGCTTTTATAGAAGCATATTGACTTTGCATATGAAGGAAATCCTCGGATCTTCAAAACTTAGTGGTGTATAAGTGAATTCATCAGGTTGCCACAAGTAATTAGAAGTGCTTTGTGCAAGTTTGGGTATGACACCCATTTGTGACCTCCTGTGCTGAAGCGCCCCCTTGAGTTCACACACTAGTACTAAACCAAGAATATATTCAATGGTGTTGGTTGTTCTTTCGCAATCTGCACACACACATAATGCATCAGTGTACTTTTGTGGCACCCACCAGCAAAAAGTCGTAGAAAATTCAGATTTTTTAAAATCACCAACCTGAGCATAAAAAGATATTTCCAAACGTACCCCCTTTGTCCCCACTCACCCCCTTCGACTCCACTCACCCCCTCTCAAAATGACAAATATAATCACCTGCTTTGAGTACGTCAAATTGAAGACATCAAATTCTCTTTGTGAGAAAAATATTATAATTTTTTTTTGGTCAACCCCCCTCCCCACCCACCCTTGAGTTCCAAATTTCAAATGGCACCACGTACTTCTGATTAACCAGATTGAAGAGTCTTGAATTCTCTTTCTGAGAAAAATATAAAAATCATCAATCACCCCCTGTCGTCCCCACCCTACCCCTACTTATATAATTTCATGTATATTAATCTACTTTGTGGTACATCAAATTGAAAACATCAAATTCTCTTTGTGAGAAAAATATTATAAATTTTTTTGATCAACCCCCCTTTTGCCCCATCTACCCTTACATTCAAAATATCAAATGGTATCACGTGCTTTTTGGTTCCCCAGGTTGAACTCTCTTTCTGAGAAAATTATAAAAATTATTAATAACCCCCTTTTGCCCCCACCCCCCCCTAATTTAAAATTTCATGTAGAATAATCTATTTCGTGATACATCAAATTGAAGACATCAAATTCTCTTTGTGAGGAATATATTATAATTTTTTTTGTTCAACCCCCCTTTTGTCCCACCCACCCTTAACTTCCAAATTTCAAATGGCACCACGTACTTCTGATTAACCAGATTAAAGAGTCTTGAATTCTCTTTCTGAGAAAAATATAAAAATTATCAATCACCCCCTGTCGTCCCCACCCACCCCTACTTAAAAAACTTCATGTATATTGAAAAAAACTGAAAATTGCAAATTGAAAACATCAAATTCTCTTTATGAGAAAAATATTATAAATTTTTTTGATCAACTCCCCTTTTGCCCCATCTACCCTTACATTCTAAATATCAAATGGTATCACGTGCTTTTTGGTTCCCCAGGTTGAACTCTCTTTCTGAAAAAATTATAAAAATTAGTAATAACCCCCTTCTGTCCCCACCCACCCTTAATTTAAAATTTCATGTAGAGTAATCTACTTCGTGATACATCAAATTGAAGACATCAAATTTTATTTGTGGGAAAAATATCATGAATTTTTTTGATCAACCCCCTTTTTGGCCCACCCACACTCAACTTCTAAATTTCAAATGGAACCACGTACTTTCGGTTCACTAGATTGAAGAGGATTGAGTTCTTTTTCTGATGAAAATATAAGAATTTATAATCACTCTCTTTCGTCCCCACCCACCCACTTTTTAATATTTCATGTAGAATAATGAACTTTGTGATACATCAATCAGAAAAAATCATATTCTCTTTGTGAGAAAAACATTTTTTTCCTATTAACCCCTCTTTTGCCCCACCCACCCTTGATTTCCAAATTTCAAATGGAACCACGTACTTTGGCATGGTTCACCAGATTGAAGAGAATTGAATTCTCTTTCTGAAAAAAATATAAAACTTATTTATCACATCCTGTTGTCCCCCCCCCCACACCCACTTGAAAAAATTCATGTAGGCTCATCTACTTTGTGGTACATCAAATTGAAAACATCAAATTCTCTTTGTGAAAAAAATATTCAAACACCCTTAGCTTTCAAATGAAACCACGTACTTCTCGGTTCATCCGATTGAAGAGAATTGAATTCTCTTTCTGAGAAGAATATAAAAAATACTAATCACCCCTTCTCGTCTTCACCCACCCTTACTTCAAAAACTCATGTAGGATAATTTACTTTGTGATAAATCAAATTGAAAACATCAAATTTTCTTTGTGAGAAAAATATTATAATTTTTTTTAATCAACCCCCCTTTTGCTCTATCCACTCTTTTAAGTTCCAACTAAAAATGATAACTGACACGTACTTTTTGTTTCACCAGATTAGAGAGGATTGAATTCTTTTTCCAAGAAAAATATAAAAATTATCAATCATCCCCTTTGGTCCCTACCCACCCTTTTACTTTAAAATTTCAAATGAAACCACCTACCTTGTGATACATCAGAAGAGAATTGTACTGAGAAAAATATTCTAAAAATTTTCAATTTTCCCCTTTTGCCCCCACCGACCTCTATTTTACAATTTCAAGTAGAAACATCTATAATATGCTGTTCTTCACGTTGCAAATTCAGCACTAGAACTTTTGGAATCAAAAACAAAGTGATAAGTTAGAGGGCTACGGCTACGGCTGATGGGACCTGCAAAGTTTTGGCGCAAATCTATCAGGGCCCATCAGCCGTATACCTTTCCAGCTTTTCACTTTATTTTTGATTAAAAAATTTCTTGTGCTGAATTTGCAACGTGAACGGGCATTACTTTGTGGTACTTACATCAAATTGAACAAAATTATTATCTTTTTTGTTGAGGAAAATATTATGAATATTTCTTATTACCCCCCTTTTGCCCTCACCCACCTCAACTTTAAAACTTCAACTAGAATTAGGTGCCTGCGGTACGCAAAAAAAAAGTGGCATTTGATGATACAAGCAAGCAAGTCATTTTGCACAGTTGTTGTCCACACCCATTAGAAAGTTTTGACCCGCAGCACCTAAAAAATGTTCCCTTAGGACTCGAGATTTTAGAGGGCAAAGGGGACCCCATGAAAAAATCTAAAACATTTTAAATAAAGCCTGATTAGTGAATCTCAGTGTCAACATAAGCATACACTGTCATTTTCAAAATTAGGTTAAAAATAAAAGAGTCATTTTTGAGCGTCATACAATATATTTTATCAATATCAGAGTACAAAACATGTAACCCACAACCTGTATAGTAATTATATTTAAATAAACCGTCACAACGAAATTGGTGAAAATGTGATTAGGAAATGCCGAGTTTACAATAGAGTATTATATTTTGAAAAAAATATTTTGTTTTCGATGGGAACAGAAACTACATTGGAAAATAACTGACCCATATTTTTTTGTTTAGCCAGAAATCGAATCGTTTGGCCGCAATAAATAAACGAAACTCTTAAATTCTTACTAGTTCTGACGTCATTTACAAAGGCAGTCACAAGTAGTTGATCTTCTTTTATCGATTACGCCCAAACGATTCGATTTTCGACCGAATAAAAAAATACGGGTCAATTATTTTTCGATGTAGTTTCCATTTCGACAAAAAAACATTCTAGTATAATACTCCATTACGTTAATTTCACAGGGTGTCCATATGTCCATGGTTATGTTTTATGCTCTGCTATTGATAAACAAATATTGTATTAAACTCAAATGACTCCTTTTACTTTGAATAATATTTTGAAAATGACAGTGTATGCCATGAGTGTATGCTTATGTTGCCAATGACATTGGTGAAACATTTACGTAAAACATCAAACACGACAAATTATCCTACCCGTAGTTTAGGAGGATATCTTAAATAATATTTCCAACATGTCAAAAAATGCGCCAATATTTCCAATAAAATTTAAAAAAAAGTTCAACTCTACGCGCATTCGTTCTCGAATTATCGATTTTCAACTTTCGGAATTGATAACCCTGTACAAAAATGACCAGAAGGGGGGTGATATCGTAACCATGGTAATTACGATGTGACATGAAGTTACTGATGTTACGTCAAGATCCCCGAATTGAGGTCTCCAATTTTCCGTTGTCTCTCTTTACTGTGACGTCATGCGTATAAGATACGGTTAATCGAGGTCATTGGGCGCTTCCCAATAAGGCGTATAAGGACACAATTGGACACATATGGACACAATTCGACACAGCTAGCGTTCTAATAGCAGTAATAGCACCACATGTCGACACAATCGAAACATTGGCGAGGCTGAGTTTAGAATTGAGCTGGCAAGTGCACTTTGACATTGTGTATCCGTCTTGTCGCAGTTATTGGAAAGCGCCCTATGTTTCTTGAGATATGACATTTCGTTTCTGACAATGGGAAATTTTTCGAATCTGACAAGCGCTCTGTCGTGTATTTATTTGATTTCAGCATGGATTTCATGATTTCACTTGTTCTTACCCTCGTTCTTGCCAATAAGTGTGTTATATGTAGTGGAAAACTGAGAAGATACAGAAATGGTCCAAGGGTGTTGTGTCGCTCTATGCGAGTCGAGAATAAGACGAATACACCCAGCATAACCATGCACCGGTTCACGAAAGATCCAAACTTGATGGAAATGTGGCTGCACCAGCACCAGCAAGAATCACGCTGCACCAGACACGTGCATCTTACTACGAAAAAACTCTATTACTTCGTCCATTAAAAACTCCCTTATGGGCTCTAGTGACTTTCCCCACATGATAATGGGAACAGTATAGCTATCCGATTCAAAATTCCCGCAAAAGTCAGAAACGAAACGTCCAAACGTCATAAACGTCAAAACGTCAAAGGTGACCTCGAAAATCCATGTATTTTCTATCTCCTAAAATTGGAAAGGTCAATTGGTAAACGCATCGTATCCGCCACAGCATGCTTCATTTCAACCCATTCCAAAAGCGAATGCTGGCGTCCACCGGGTGGCAGCCCCCTTGGGGGTCGTTGGGGTGAATTTTTTCGTGGGAAGGTGTATCAAAGTGAGTTTATGCATATCTGCCAAATTTACGTCAATAATATGGCCAATAAGAGAATTGCAATAAAAAAATGTTAATTTTTGAAAAAATCACATAGCCTTTGAAAACAAAGAAATATTTGAAAATTAAAAAACCATTTCGGGATATTATTGCTACCTTTCAAAAAACGATATTATAAATAATCTACAATTTTTTTTAGAAAAGTGACACAACGTTGACAATTTACCCTTTTGACCCTCTTCCTTTTGGCGCACTGTATATCATGTACATTTTCAATTATGAAACTATCCTTTACATCATCACGTAGCCGAAGTAGGCTTTATCTGGCGTTGTCTTCCTTTTTGAAATCGGAGAATTTTTGTTCGAGATATTCCCATTTTACAAAATGCGGAAATTTTCATTACCCCTATTCACTTTTGAGCAGTTTATAAAGATATGTATGTACCTACATGGAAGAAAGGGATAGTACAGAAACTTGAATTTGAGCCAAAGCAACAATACTTAATTATTACCATTTAAAACAAAAATAGAGTAATACTTATACACACTTCTTTCCATTCGATCTTCCGGAAATAATCGGAAGAGCCATCAACATTTGATTTTCAAATACGACACCATATTGTTTAATATTAGCATTAGGATAGATATTATATCTCCGCGAGATTCCCTATCAAACATAAAAAGGCCTCTCTAAATCAAGGAGTTTAAAAATTTGCCCCTCCCCTCTTCCCCGGTTTCAAGGATGTGAGGGATTAAGTGTCATGGAATTTTCTTGTCCCCGCGAATTCTCTTATCCAACCGAAAAATGCCGGTTTAGATCGGAGCTACTTGGAAAAAGGGGGTGGTTTTTGGAAGAGTGGGATGAGGTGGGGGTTGCTGGGGAATTTGTGCAAGGCATATACTTAGGAGATTTTCTCTCCGCAAGTTTCCCTATCAAACAAAAAAAGGCTGCTCTAAATCGAAGAGGTTAAAAAATTTGCTCCTTTCCCCTTCCCCTGTTCACGGATGTAGGGGATGGAAAGTGTCATGGAATTTTCTTGTCCCCGCGAATTCTTCCATCCACCCGAAAAATGCCGGTTCAGATCGGAGATAGGTACTTAAGAAAAGAGGGTAGTTTGAAGGAGTGGGGTGATGCGGGAGTTGGTGGAATTTGTGAAAGGTTTATAGAAGATTTCATCTCCGTGAGTTTCCTCTTGAATTAATGAAATACTAAAAGGCCAAAGGGGTAGTTTTGAAAGGGTAAGGTGGGGTGCGGGTTGGTTGAATTTGTGCAAGGTATTATGCGAGTTTTCTCCCCGCGCGTTCCTCTCTCAAACACAAAAAATCCGCTCAAAATCAGAGAAATAAAAAAATTTTGCCCCCCCCCCCCCTCACTCGGTTTTGCGAGAGGGGAAAGGGACATTGAGTTTTCTTCTCTTCAAGAGTTCCTCTATCCTAACCGAGAAATTCCGGTTAAGATCGGAGATTCTTGGGAAAAGGGGGTAGTTTTGAAAGGGTGGGGCGGAGTGGGTGTTGGTTGAATTTGTATAAGGTACAAAAGAGGTTTTCCTCCCGCGAACTTCTCTATTTAACATAACAATTCTCTTGAAATCATAGAAATTAAAACTGTTCACTCTCTCACCTGGTTTCGGGGGGGGGGGATGTTGAGAAACATTGAGTTATCTTCTCTTCGCAAGTTCCTTCATCCAACCGAGAAATTCCGGTTCAGATCGGAGCAACTTGGAAAAGGCGGTAGTTTTGAAGGAGTGGGGGTTGGTTGAATTCGTGCAAGATACATGTAGTGCAGTAAAGATAGGTTTTGGGGTTGAAAAAATTAATTCATGAAATTTTGAAGCTGTTATCGATTCAAAATTTCATCCTCTACCATGTACTTAAAATCCCCGAAAATCCCATCGGAGCATTTTTCTTGCGGCGCTGTCAAAGTATATCATGTTTGCTGCAACAAGTCCGAAAATTGTATCCTCGCTTTTGTCACATTAGAGCTATATTGTTAGTTCAGAGCTGTTGGTATATACTTCAAGGCATGACCAGAACGTCATCTAAACCGCTGAAATTCTATCTCCCGCAAAAGAAAACATGTAACTCGCTTTAATCTGCAATTACCAGTGGTAATCAAGTGTAGTTCGGGGATTAGTGACCAAATTTGATAAAATCTGTTCTTTTTGTGATAAAGGCATGAAATTAGGTATGAGTGGTCTTCATGGTCCCCTTTTCAAATGTAGACATGGCGTCTCGCCATATTTTGATTAGGGGGGCTTAGGGACCCCCTTGAAAATTGAAGTTGCAGAAACTCATGCAAACCACCATTGAAATAATTGTCACGCATCTCAAAAAGTGATCATTCGACTCTACGTTAAATCTCAACAAGAGACACACCAGTTATCACCATGTACGCAATGTTCTTCATAATGAAAAAAAAATCTTTGGAATGTAACAAAAAATTGTGTCTTTATAATTTTTTCATGCAATAGAGGAATAAAGTCATCTTCCGCATATCATTATCCACCAATCGTATTCGCCAAAGCCATTGATGAAGTCCATTTCTTCATATTGACATCTAGAAGCAACAATCCCAGATGAAACCAGCCAATTCAAGTGCTTAGTTCAGCAGCGTTTTTTTCAATGTTACCAATTGATATGAATGACAATTTATTATTGGGTGGATAGCTTCAACTGTTTTATAATTTTATTGAGTATAACTAGTTGAGGAGTGATGCGCGAAAGCCCCGAAATTTTTTTCTTTAACCGCCACCTATCACTGTTAGAATTGCACCAAATTTCATACTACTTTGGCGAAACAACAGCAAATACAGACTAAAGAGTATAGACAAACGTCAATACGATCTGCAGTTGTCAAGTAGAAGGCACAAAGAATAAGGATTGAGGCGTGGAATACTTCAAAGCACTCAGTTCGAGTGAATACACGGTATAGAAATATTTTCAACACACCCTAGGAGCACAAATTTCATGATGGTGAGCGACGCGAAAAAAAATTTTTCTATGCTTTTGCGCTTGGTTCCGCGTGTAGTCATATAAAATTAGGTTACAGAACAGCTCCAGCTATCTATCCAAAATATAAATTGTCGATCATATTGATTGGGAACAATTGAAAAACGCTGTTGAACTTCACACTTGAACTGGCTCATTTCTTAGAGAGCTGTCATCCTTAGAATGACAGTATCAAAAAACAAACTTCATGAATAGCTTCGGCAAATACAAATTAGTGAATGATGATACACAGCAGATCAACTCACCGTTTCTTAGATTGAAAAATTATGAAAAACTGTGTTTTTTTCTGACACTCCAAAGAATTTTTTTTTTAACACGAAGAACAATGCGTACATGGCGACAACTGTTGTGTCTCTTGTCAACGTTTGGTGTAGAGTCAAATGATTACTTTTTGAAATGTGTGACGATATTTACCGGTGGTTTGTGAGAGTTCTTGAGACTTCAAATTTTCAAGGGGGTCCTTAGGCCCCCCTAACCAAAATATGGCGAGGCGTCATGCTTACATTTGGAAAGAAGACCATGAAGACCACCCATACCAAATTTCATGCCTCTGTCGCAAATCAAACAGATTTTAATAAGCTTGGTTACTAACCCTCGGATTATCTTCAATCAACACTGTTAATTGGGAATTGAAGCGACTTTCGTGTTTTTTTTTTCGTGAAATACGAGTTAGAGGTTCAAACGAAGGTCTGGTCATGCCCTGCAGTATATACCAACAGTCCTAAGCCAACAATGTAGTTCTAGTGTGACAAAAACAAGAATACCATTTTCGGACTAGTTGCAGCAAACATGATATACTTTGACAGCGCCGCAAGAAGAATGCTCAACTGGGATTTTCAGGGATTTTGAGTATGTGGTAGAGAATGAAATTCTGAATCGATATCTGCTATAAAATTTCATGAATTAATTTTTTCAAGGTTTGGGGTCTTTTTTGGCTATCTTTACTGCACTAATGGGAATGTGTACAAGGGAGTGTGTATAAATGGGGCTATCAGCCAGTCTAAACAGATTCAAAATCTTCCAAAGCAATCCAAAACTGTCGCGCTTTGAGAATTGTTAAAAATATCGACATAATCACTTAGACACTATAGACAAGACACCTTTGATACACAAACTATACACCGAATTTTGACGTCTTCGATACACAAACCATACACCGAATTTTGGCGTCTTCGATGCACAAACTATACACCGAATTTTGGCGTCTTCGATGCACAAACTATACACCGAATTCTGGCGTCTTGGATGCACAAAAACTTGACACCTAATTGTGGCAGCGACGCCACTAGTTTGTTATATGCACGAATATTCGGGGACATGCTGCGCCGCCCCCATGGAGTGTATAACCAAATGGGTCAGTTTTACGGGTTGCTAACGCAAAGGGGTACCCAACCTACATGGTTTCATCAAAGCTGCCACAATTTGGTTTGATGCACGGTTGCCACAAACCTACACCGGCGGGTATGTGTGTGTGTGTGTGTGTGTGTGTGTGTGTGTGTGTGTGTGTGTGTGTGTGTGTGTGTGTGTGTGTGTGTGTGTGTGTGTGTGTGTGTGTGTGTGTGTGTGTGTGTGTGTGTGTGTGTGTGTGTGTGTGTGTGTGTGTGTGTGTGTGTGTGTGTGTGTGTGTGTGTGTGTGTGTGTGTGTGTGTGTGTGTGTGTGTGTGTGTGTGTGTGTGTGTGTGTGTGTGTGTGTGTGTGTGTGTGTGTGTGTGTGTGTGTGTGTGTGTGTGTGTGTGTGTGTGTGTGTGTGTGTGTGTGTGTGTGTGTGTGTGTGTGTGTGTGTGTGTGTGTGTGTGTGTGTGTGTGTGTGTGTGTGTGTGTGTGTGTGTGTGTGTGTGTGTGTGTGTGTGTGTGTGTGTGTGTGTGTGTGTGTGTGTGTGTGTGTGTGTGTGTGTGTGTGTGTGTGTGTGTGTGTGTGTGTGTGTGTGTGTGTGTGTGTGTGTGTGTGTGTGTGTGTGTGTGTGTGTGTGTGTGTGTGTGTGTGTGTGTGTGTGTGTGTGTGTGTGTGTGTGTGTGTGTGTGTGTGTGTGTGTGTGTGTGTGTGTGTGTGTGTGTGTGTGTGTGTGTGTGTGTGTGTGTGTGTGTGTGTGTGTGTGTGTGTGTGTGTGTGTGTGTGTGTGTGTGTGTGTGTGTGTGTGTGTGTGTGTGTGTGTGTGTGTGTGTGTGTGTGTGTGTGTGTGTGTGTGTGTGTGTGTGTGTGTGTGTGTGTGTGTGTGTGTGTGTGTGTGTGTGTGTGTGTGTGTGTGTGTGTGTGTGTGTTTGTACTGCCTAAGTTGTGGCGGATTTGTGTGTGAATAGCACCCAATTGTGACGGATCACCCAATAGTGGAGGATTTTTCAGTCCGCCACAATTTTTTGAAGTCATCAACCGAATTGTGACTGTTTATTTAACCGCTAGAACATGTTTTCCAAAAATCCGCCATAAATGTGGTTGTTTTTACTTATACACATCATCAAAACTTTACCATATTTATGACTGACCTGTCTTTCACTGATGCCAGCGCCCTCTATCTGAGTGTATATTTTGTGAGTTTTGCATCAACTGTGACGGACCCTCTTAAAATAGAATGTCCGCTTGCCGAAAAGCCGACTTTTAGCCGATGGCGGCAGACGGAAGCAAGTCTTCGGTAATCAGGAAGTTATGTGGCGGGGTATCCCCGCGGAAGGCGGAAGACCAGCACCCGCAAAGCTGTTGCCACCGCGGAATTGTTTCGGCAGGTCAATTCTAACAGGAATTGAATCAAAACTAACGTGGTAGGTACTGCATTAAAACGGTCGTGGTACCGAATCAAAGCGGTCGTGGCACCGAATGCAGGAAGAAGATATTACGATTCTATTATAAAAGCAATATCTACAAGATGTCGCTAAATTTCAAAAGTCGGGTAAATACTTCACGAAGGCCAGAAAAATGGAAAAAAATTTACTTTTCAATTTTTCGTCAAAGGATGGAATTTTATTAGGCCTCTTTATTTTCGTAATCCATCTGAATTGCTTTTTAGTCAATGATGAACAAAACTGTGAACAGCAATTCTGAATATTGCTCTTTAGTTTTTGTTCAAAGTCTATTAAAATCGTTTAAGACAACGAAAATATCGGGGCTCCAAGTTCCACCCTCTGACCCTCCATATTTCCAAAAATAAATGACCTAGATGTTTTTCACATTTTTCTGGCACTTTAAAAGTATTCCCTTGAACAAACTATTCTGGACTTTTATTTTTGCGTCATCCTGTATATTGGGGGTGTATTCGCAATGGTTTTGTTCAAAACTAACATTTCTTCACAAAGTATTTTGTGCAGGTGAATGCACCATCCAGATCTGAAATTTAATCAGGACAAAATTTGCTCGGAAATTTGTTCAACGTTTCAAATGATTAGAAAATCTAAATAAGTAATCAGTTATTCAAACCAGAATTTGAAAATAAATGAAAATAATCACACGGGTACTTGTCCGCATAGCATAACTCAAGAGATTCAGCCGGCTTCTGAACTGCAGCACTCATCGGCGATGCTGCGCTACAAATTCTCTCGCTTTTAAGCTAAAAGCGCATTCACAGGTGCGCGTTCAGGTGCTACCCGCTTATTTTCAACTTTTGAAAAATACTTACATATTACGATTGAGCGGCTGTTTATGTATGTAATTGTATTTTGTAATTTTGAACACTCAAATATAAATGGATCGCCCCTAAACGCACACCTCTAAATGCGGTTTTAGCTTAGAAGCGAGATATGAATTTATGAATACGGCCCCTTGTTTCCGCTTGGATTACTCCACATTTTTTTTAGAAGCCGAATGGCCCTAAGACACTGGAAAAGTTTGTAAGACATTTTTTGACACTTGAAAAATTATCAACTGTTTTATAATTTTGAGAGACGTAGGAAATTCAATATATGGCCGTTTTTTGGAAAAAGTTGTCAACAAGGAAGAAAAAAATATTTTCTTTTGCATAATTGAAAAAACACTCTGTAGGCACTTCATTTTCTAACATACTCAGTACACCGTATAAAATAAAATTGAGTTTTTATCTCTTAATTTTTGAGGGAGAAATACCGGGTGTTTATAAACGTTTGTTATCATATCGCCTTTGGAATCTCCTATCACTCTTTCAAATCGTGCCTTTCACTGCGACTTTTGGCCTGACCAAAGCCTGCCGCGACCACAGACGTTTATAAACACCCGGTATTAAAGATAATTTCACCGCTGCGAATCCAGCCCTAATGCGTATTGCCTGAAGAGCTAGTCGACCGAGTAGTCAACACGACACTATCCCATAATATTTGGAAGTCTTTGCTTGCAAAATAAAAGCACATGGTTTCGGATGTTTTTTTTGCCTAGATCGCCCTTTTCGGGCACTTCTGGCTACCTAAATCCGAACTGCCTCTTGCTCTTGCGGACCGAGAGCTGAAAGAAATCCGATATTATATTATATTGGTGTTTTCTTGGGTCAGTTAGTGCAGCATTCCCGCTTCATTTATGCTAGTTGCGCGGCTAAGCCATTTAAATTGGACGAACCCTGCAAATTTTGAGGCCGCGATGCCACTTGGCAGAATTGTTCTATGGAACATTGTTTTAATTTTTAAAAGTGGTGCCACGATGGTGGTTAGTGCAAACGCTGTATACAGGGTGATCAAAAATGAAAAAATTCAAACTCAGGAACTAAAAGAGTTGGAGTCATGAAAATCACCATGTAGATTCAAAATTTGATGCTTATCAAGATAAAATCAACCGGGTCTGAATATTTTCAGCCGTTTCAGAAATATCCTGAAAGTAGTGGCCGGTTTCATGAAAATTGAAATTTCTCAATAAATCAGTGATTTCTCAAGATATTCGGATAAAATTTGATATTTACCCCAAAATTGACGTCAGAAATACGATGCGATGTGGTGCCACCGTCTCCTCCTACTATTTTCTAGAATAAGACAAGCAATAATCGTAGGAATATTCAGAAAATACGCTATTAGCCGTGCTTTGATGTCCGTCCGTCTGTCCGTCTTGTAGTTGAACTCCTCCTAAACGAAGAGTCGTAGCGGTATTGGGTTTTTTGAAAATCAATGCTGATTGTCAGCGGATAGGAATAGAAACAAAAAATATTTGGTCAGACCGCACGATTGCAAGAAAAAAATCAGAATGTTTAAAAAGTCGGTATTCAACGCTACGTTGTGAGAACTTCTGCATCGAGAAATCTTGCGAACCGTTCTATATACATGCATAAATGCAGCGAACGAAATATGCACAAATTAATGGAGACATCGTTAGTCAAAGAATCATTTTGATTCCTCTATTGAAATAGAAGATATAATTTTTTAAGAGAAGGTTTCGCCTCGCGATTTCACATTTGTCGGTTTTGACGCTACAGTGTGAACTTCTACATCGAGGAATCTTGCAAACTGTTTCAGATACATGCATACATCCAGCGAATGCAATATGCAGAAATTAATGGAGAAACTTGTAGTGGAAGAATCACTCTGATTCCGTTATTGCTATAGAAGATACAACTTTTTAAAGAAGCGGATTCTGCCCCGCGATTCCACAAAGTGAAAATTATGTGTATTGACTGCAGTGTAAACTTCGGCATCGGCATAATTCGCGTCAGACAGACGTACAGATATACAGGGTGTTCGGGTTTGGCTATTACAAACTTTGAGGGATGATTTCCCTTCAAAAATAAAGCCGAAAGAACAAAAAACTCATGGTCATAAAATGCTTCCTTAAAAGGATACAGGGTGTTGAAGTTGACTTTTTTTAATCGTTTTTTCACTGTAACTTTTCAACCGTTGAACTGATTTTGATCAAATTTGAACCAAAGTTTAGTCAACTGAGTCTCCATCGAATAATAATACCACGATCCATAAAAGATTCCTGGGGGCGTGGATAATAGGGGACTGTCCCCTATTTTCGCCCCTATTCTTATCTCTCCTAATCATTTTTTAAAATAGTTGATATTTTCAGATTCTACGTTCAATTTAGAAGAAAAAGTTACCCCTGCAAAATTTTTTTAGAGGCTTCATTCCCAAGATATTTGGTTTTGAAACTTTGGAAAACATCTCGAAATCGCCACTTTCCAAAGCCCAAATTGTTTTTCTCTGAAAACGCCTCGTTTCTTAGCCGAAAATGGCAATAAATCAACCTAAGCGACCTAGAAAACTTATTCCAGTTGAGGAATCATGAGTTTTCTTGGATTTTAATTTTTAGGCTTTTGAAAGTCGCGATTTCGAGGCGTTTTCCAAAGTTTCAGACCCAAATATCTCGGGAATGAAGCCTCTAATCAAAATTTTGCAGAAGTAACTTTTTCTTCTAAATTGAACGTAGAATCCGAAAATATCAACAATTTCAAAAAATAATTGAGGTAGATAAAAATAGGGGCAAAAATAGGAGACAGTCCCCTGTTATCTACGCCCCCAGAAATTTTTGATGACTTGTGGTATTATTATTCGATGGAAACTTATTTGACTCAACTTTTATTCAAATTTGATCAAAATCGGTTCAACAGTTCAAAAGTTACGGTGAACAAACCATTTGAAAAAGTCAATTTTAACACCCTGTATCTTTTTAAGAAAGCATTTCAAGACCATGAGTTTTTTGTTCTTTCGGCTTTATTTTTGAAGGGCAATCATCCCTCAAAGTTTGTAATAGCCAAACCCGAACACCCTGTATGCATACATCATACATCTAGCAAATGAAAAGTGCAGAAAGAAATGGAGAAATTTTTAGTGAAAGAATTAACTTGATTGATTCATTCTCAAGGAAGATACCTCTATTTTATAAGAAATCTATACTTATGCACTACTTTATGTGCGGTTGCGATTTTTACAGCGCGAGAGAATTCAGTCTGTGGCGTAGGAGTTATAGGAGGTCATTAATTTGGATTTGGCAGAGGTACCTAAATGGTTTCGACAAACCAGCCTATGCTAATTTCCAGCGAATTTGGTTGAATGTTTGGCAAGTTACAAATTTCTAAAAATCAAAAGTAGTGAACTTTGACACCCTGTATTTTTTCTAGGAAGCGAGTAAGAAGCACGAGAAGAAGCACATATGTTGTATTTTTATGAATCAGGAATACGAGAAAAATCTTTTTCAAAGTTAAGTAGGTTAAAACTGGAAAACCCTGTAATTACATTCAGGATGGAAGACTACATAAAATGCTATGTAGAAATATGTATATACAGGATGTCAAGAAATTTGTTTTTGACACTTTGTTACAGGTTGTGGAAAATTTTACTTTTCAATTTGACAATTATTATGGAACCTATAGGGAAACCGTTCAGATATAGTTGCCTGTAGATATATTGTGTCTCCCATTTTTGGATTTTTTTTGCGATACCCTGTACCTATACATCAGATAGTAGAAAAGTGATTACGAGAGTGATTATCTTCTCAATTTTGAGATTTGCGTGAAAAATCGTTGAATAAATACCAAGTAGCATTGCTCAATACTGATTTATTCCGATTCCACCCTGATTTATTCATCGATCGGCAAAATGTCACTGAAAAGTTGAAAGCTATATTTCCTCGTATATTTCTATGACGCAACGGAAAGGGGGAAACTAAAATCTGACGACTTACACAAGCTACAGACTAAAAGATCCAATCGAGTATAGATGTACAGAGGGGATGAATAATCTCCTGCACGAGAGTAAAAAACGAGGTAAAAAATAACAAAACTGAACGACTTTTTTCATCACCCTGTATCAGACATGTCCACGTAATTAATGACGAGGACCTCAGGAGTTCATGAGAATTTCAACATTTTTCTTCTAAACGGTGCTAACAGCTCAACAATCGAGTTATTTTCAAGAATTTTGTAGGGATTTTAAAATACCCTATTTCAAAAATATCCACTTAAGTTTGTAAGCAGTTTATTAACTGATTAGCGACAGTCAGGAGAAGTATAATAATTATGAACAGGTTGGATGGTAATAAATAAGTGGGCATCGGCAAATATTTTTAAGGAGGCCTGGGGGGTGGTGGGTGTGCTGCAGTGTTATGCTGTGAAAATGGCATTTTTCAGCGTGTATTACTTTCAAATAAAATGCAGCAACTCCAATGGCATGAGAAATGACGATAAGGAGACAATTACAAACAACCTCGAAAATAATTTTTGAAATGATTTGAGGGTTACGATCTATGCAGGGAGGCGAAGAATGCCCTACAGAAGAATCGAATGGCGCGAAAAAGTCGAGCCTACTAGTCACATTATTTCAAGAAGCCAACAAAGGTCAAAGAATAACAGCTATAGTGCGCTTTCTTCCACGCGTTACACCCAAAAAAACACGATGGTATAAAATGACCATCCAGTAATAAAAATATCGGTCAGGATTCTATAAGCACACACGTATCCCATGTGTTGATGCTGTGAGGGAATAAAGGGCTTAGAGACGTTTAGGCGCGTAAACGTGGACCGTTATACACTTCTGCTCGATTCCCCCGCCCAAACATATTTTTCAGTCAGTTTCATTTCGAACTACCTAGTAAATAAAGGTGATCCAACTTGAGCTTTGCAATGACAGTGCTGAATATTTTCAAAACGGCAACATATTTGTTCATCTCAGAGTGACTTTTGTACACAAGAAATATATTATACAAAGTGGATCATGGAGCAATAACGACTAATAAGCACGTAGAAATAGAAATAAGTAGGTACCTATGGGTATGCAAAAAAGTGTATATTGTGGTCGTCTGAATTTTTTTGTTTTCAAAATCGATTTTCTGTATGCGCAGTTTGGAATCTGGTCCAGATTTTCAAGCAAAACTGGGTCTTTAGCTAACATTACACATAAGATTGTTTCGCTAGCACTGAATGTTAGCCTTCAGACCTAATTGTGCTCGAATACCTGAACCAAATTTCAAATTGTGGGTTTAGAAGTTGATTATGACAATCAAGAAATTCACGACGACCACAGTAATAACATTTTTCGAACACCTCTATTTCCACTTTAACGCATTTATTAGTCGTTATTGCTCCATGATCAAGTTTGTACATGTTTCTTGTGTACCTATAAATATCACTTTGAAATAGACAAATATCTCGCCGTTTTGGAGATATTTGGCACTGGCATTGTAAAGCTCAAGTTGGATCACCCTTCATTTGTTACTAGTAATCGTGTTTTGAATGATGGCATAAAAGAATGTCTTCAGCGAGGTCTTTAGGTTCACAAAGACAACTACAACGTGACTTAAAAACACCGACAAATTGGTTGGTCCGACAGCGTCAACGTCGCAAAAATTATCAAGGGTCCAACAACAATTCCATTGTTGAATAATATTAGGGTGACTGAATTTCGAAAAAGGAAGGAGCTTGTTACTTTGAAGAAAGACATACCTTACCTTTGATGATAAATATTTGACGACAGATTTTTTGAAACAAAAATATTCCCATTCAATTTATTATTTGCATTGATTTTGCAGTCCAAAACAGTCGTGAAATTGCCTAATACAGGGTGTCCCATAATTAGCGTGCAATACTTCACCAGCAGATTCTACGGCTGAAAATAAGAAAAAAAGTTCCTATAAACATAGGTCGAAAAATGCTTCATAAGCGAGCTACAGCCCTCTAAAAGTAGTACCCTGAAGATGGTTTTTATTCAATATTTTCGAAACTGTCGACAGCAAAATCATGAAATTTTGCACATTTGCACATCTTTTGATGTCTAATAATATGCAATAATAATAATTTCAAAATTCTGTCCAGAAATGGGTCAGACTGTGGGGGGTGGTTGGTAAAATCACCCCAACTTTTTCAAGTGTCGTTTTTTTGCAACTTTAGTATAAAGTTATGAAACGTCAAAGCATTTTGCATAAAAAAGGTCCTCTTGTTCAACTCCGATAGTAAGCACCGTTCTCGAGTAAAATCGATTTGAAAATTACCCTACCTGTCATAAAAATTCATAATGAAATTACAAAAAGGAAAAAATTGAGCGTAGGCCATGGAACACGACTACTATGATTGGGGGAAAATAATTAAGACAGGGTGACAGATTCATGAAATAAGTTACAGTGTGTTTGAAAGTTGTGTTTAAGGGGTTTCTGATGCGACTAAAAAAGTTGTTGACGGGAATAGGTTTTATTTTATTTTTTTCGTCAAGTAAAAACTCCTCCAAGAAAAAAATGTACGGGCATTGTTTCCAAATTTTGTAAATTTCAAAAAAAATTGAAAATCTTTGATTTTGATACTAATTCACTTTTTCATGTCTACGAGAAATCATTTTTGGTACCCTTTTTTTGAGAATAGAAAGTTCAAATTTGGCATGCGACTTTCTTGAGGAAAGATGATTTGTCGATGCTATCTAGTTTTCTAATTTTCAAAAATCAAAATCAAAAATTTTCAATTTTTTTTGGAAATTTTCAAAATTTGATAGTAGTGCCCGTACATTTTCTTGTTGGAGGAGCTTTTACTTGACGAAAAAAATAAAATAAGACCGGTTCCCGTCAACAACTTCTTTAGTCGAATCCGAAACCCCTTAAAGCTAATTAAAGAAGTTTTATTGCGGGTATTGTTTTGTAAAAATGGAACGTTTCAAAAACCAAGAGCTGGCAGACATGCACTTCGTGTATGGCTTCTGTAATGAGCTTTTTTCCTAAACATAGAAGTCGTATTCCATGGGCTACGCTCAATTTTTATTTTTTTTGTAATTTTCATTATGAATTTTCATGACATGTAGGGTAAGTTTCAAATCGATTTTACTCGAGAACGGTGCTTCCTATCGAAGTTGAACAAGGGGACATTTTTATCGCAAAATGCTTTGAGGTTTCATAATTTTATGCTAAAGTTGCAAAAAAACAGTACTTGAAAAAGTTGGGGTGATTTTACCCCCCACCCCCCACAGTCTGACTCATTTCTGGAAAGAATTTTGAAATTGTTATTATCAAATATTATTAGACATGAAAAGATTGGCCGATGTGCAAAATTTCATGATTCTGCTGTTAACAGTTTCGCAGATATTGAATAAAAACCATCTTCAGGGTACCACTTTTAGAGGGCTGTAGCTCGCTTATGAAGCATTTTTCGGCCTATGTTTATTGGAACTTTTTTTCTTAGTTTGGGTCGCAGAATCTGCTGGTGAAGTATTGCACGCTAATTATGGGACACCCTGTATATGTTTGATCTAAAATAGTTATTTTCTTGGGCTACAGGTGCTTCATGTACAGTTGTTTCAGCGATGATAACAAGAAACTTAACTGTAAGTAGATTTCGTCAAAATATATGACGAAAACCTAAACAGGTGTCCTGGAATGAGTGTTACAAAACTCACAGGGAGATCGGAAATTGGAAAATAAGGGGATTTTCTTGATAAACATACTCTCGCAAAGGTATAATAACGGGGATACAGGCCTTCCAAATTGTTTTATAAAAACAGTTTTTTGCATATTGTACATATAACTTTGATTGATTTCAAATTCAAGCCAGAGTTTACTGAGACAAGTCTCATAATAACGCATTTCATCAAACGTTTTAAGGGACGAAGATAATAGGAGGTACCCTCCCCATTTCCCCCCTATTTTTAACTCCCCCCCCCAAATATTTTTAAAAATGGTTCCGATTTTCGAATTCTACGTCCAATTCTAATAGAAAAATGACTTTACAAAATTTTGATTAGAGGCTTCATTTTCAAGATATTAAGTTTTGAAACATTGGAAAATACAGGGTGTTTCAAAACTAAGTGCCATCCTTTCCACCCCAGATTCAGATTTTCAAAATATGAAGATTGTGCTGATATTTATTTTTTTAAAGTGTCCCTGGAAAAGTTACAGGCCGTAGGTTCCGTAGAGGCTCCACTCCTTTCAAATTTCAAGGGTCTCCTGGCGACCCCTCGAGAAAAAATCTGCGTGGCGCTCCTTCTCAATCGAAAGAGCACGGTCGTTTGTGCCATCCTACAAATTTTTGTGCTTCTGTCACCAAGTGCAAGGTTCACTTGATTTTGGGTCACTAACCTCCGGATTTATACAGCCTAAATCTGAAAAATCTGATCTTTTTTCCAAAAAAAGTTACACGACTTCAAAAATGACCACGTTTGACATTTCCATCCTGTATATCATGGACAAAGTCAATGATGTCGTAAGTCGAAGTCCACTCAGAGAAAACGCGAAATGATGGTATACTAGAGAAACTATACTAGGCTGAAAATACCAAGCTATATACAAACATTGTGACGAATGCTTTTATACACTCTTTCGTAGTTACATAACCTGTGACGAACGCGTACACACTTTTCGAAGCTACATAAATTGTGACGAATGTTTCACACTCTTTCGTAGTTACATTAACTATGACGGAGGCATACACACTTTCCAGAGCTACATAAATTGTGACGAACATCTTCCATGCGAGTGTATTCACAATCGGGGGAGTGTATTGCATAACTGAGTTGTGTCGCCATCTTACAGAGAAGAAAAGAAATTTTTCTGACCAATTTTACCCAACACGTCACAATTTGGTCCACAGGTCGGTCCGCCACAGTTGATGTAGTGCGTGTATGTGTGTGTGTGTGTGTGTGTGTGTGTGTGTGTGTGTGTGTGTGTGTGTGTGTGTGTGTGTGTGTGTATGTGTGTATGTGTGTGTGTATGTGTGTATGTGTGTGTGTATGTGTGTGTGTATGTGTGTCTGTCTGTGATCTTCCACGATAACTGCCGTAACGTTGACTGGATCGACTTGATATTTGGTATACAAACATGGTTGATTCCTGAAAAGAGCCCATTAGTTTTTGGCTGTCATCTGTCAAACCCAACTGTCACTATCATCAAATGTCAGAAGCTATATCTCACGGAACTCAACTTGCAATATGTCATTTGAAAGCCCTTGAAAAACTGTATTCAGAACAGATGAAAACATTGCCCTATCTGTCATCTGTCAAATAATAAAAAATGTTAAAGTTCAAAACTTTACCAATTGATTATTCAAAATCTATCCGATGGATTGGAACCAGATTTGGCAGGAAGCAACACAACAAAAGAGTCAAATTGAGGCCGCAGTTGCAGTTTTCCACCATTCTCCAGTTGAGCGTAATGAATTTTCGAAATTTCTCCTGGCCGTTGCCACTCAGGAGGGGCTCTCGCCGGTGTTTCGACCAGCACGACTCGCTTTTGTAGCAGGACTCCACTCAAAAATTTATTCCTGCTCGGGGATCGACTTTTTTTTGGAAATTTCAACTGATATCGAAAGAAGATTGTATTGAGCGTCGTGCAGGTCTATTTTCAGAGTTGACACGGTTTCGGTTTCCCGACTGTAATTTTTTCAAAATGAAATTTGCACATTCCGTGAATTTGAGAAAAACGCAATGCAAACTTCTACATGCGGTAGGCCCCACGAAATATTAATTTTAGGTGCAGACATGCTGTGAATAAAAGTTAGAGAAAAGATTGAGCTAATTTTTGGAGGAAAAAGTTTCGAAATCGGATCAACAGTTGCCGAGTTTTCCTCTCTGGAAAAACTGCAAATTTTCCAACTTTTTATTCAGTGAACAGATTTCTCGGAATTGTTTTTTTTAGAGAATAGATAACTGGTTCTTGAACATTTTCCAATAATTTCTCTCCAATTTTCCGGAAATTTTCCTCCTGAAAATATAAAACCACTCATGCGATCGTACAAATTAAGCGGTTCTGTCACGATAATTACCGAATTATTGATCCGATCAAATCGAAATCAGGTACGGAGGCCTAAGTTCAGCCTGGAATGTTCTGATTAGACTTTGGGTGGATGATTTTGATCGGAAGCCCTCAGGTGGCACATTGGGTCTGGGTTTGTCTGCCCAAGCTCTAAATTGAAAATATAGAGTTGAAATTTGACACAAAGATGCAGTGAAAGTTTTCAATCAAGTTTTTGTAATTTCATCATCATATCTGAAGTAGGAACAAAAATTTCAATAAGGAACCAGCATTGCATTTTTGAGATATCACAGCAGTTAGCTACCTAGTTCTACCTTTTTGATCATTTCATCACCTTGGAAAACTGACCTAACCTGTCATTTTTTCTGTCCGCTCAACAATGGATGCAGGATGCTCGCTAAACGCTCGACTAAATAGAATTTTTTCATCAATTTCCAAATCGAATCGCCCCCTCCCGAAGGGACACTTCGATCAAAATCATTACTGACGTCTCTGGATATCGCCGGGAAAGTTTTGTGTCGCCCCACAACAGATTTTTCACTGTGTTCTGAAGGCGCTGTGTTCTCCTTATCGTACCGTCGCACTTGGACCATCGTCGCACCAGCTTTGCTATATCGTTTGAGACTAAAGACGTGCAGAAAGAACGATTTCCAAAATGTTCTGATGCAGAGAGACTTGTTTCGGAAAACCATGAATGTATATACCGGAAAAACTTAACCTGTGGGCATTTTCCATCGCACGCCATCCGCAGATTACACTAAACTATACAGTCGCGCTATACTAGCGCATAAACCGCAGTCTACCACGGTATTATAGTTATTTATACTGAAAACCTCCACGAATTTCCGCATTAATAACGTCGGAGCATGCAAAAAACACTATCCATATCATCAGCCCACATATATAGGACAAGAGAAAAATTGATTGCTATATATACGCGAGACCCCTGCCTGTGCGCCAACTTTGATACAACCCCTAACACAATTTCCCGGCGCGGAAATTGTGATGCGAGATGTTTCAATTGCGCCACCCCTTCTCTCGTCTTAAGAAATGAAATGACCACGTTCGCTTCATATTTCCTGCTAGGAGCAACCGCCTAACCTTCGCCCTTTGATGCTCTAAGGCTTTCCGCTGTCGCCGATAACCATTCCATCTGCAGTATAGGTACTACACAATCATGTTTGACAAAAGCGAATTATTATGATTGCAACTTGTGTAAAATCAAAGCTCAAACTTAGTGCCATTATTAGTGAATTTCGAAGTGCGCGTCGATTGTCCAAAGTTGTGTGTGTGTGCATGGTGTGTTATTCCTGGAACGGTTTGTGCTATGCGGAAAATCGATGTCTGTGTGCAGTGATAACACAATAATGGTTTGGCATAGTATGAACTGCGGCTTTAATCCATCCATGTGTCGTCCTGTGCGGTCGGTTGAAAAATTGAAAAACATCGGACTCTCGTGATGATTAAAAGAATAAAAACAATAAAGCTCTATGCCGCCGATTACACTGCAGATATCAAGCATTGAAGTGCACAGCGCATAAACCGGAATAATTTGACGGATTAGCCATGGATAAGAAAAAATGCAGGGAAGAACCGTACCAGGATAAACTCTAATTACAAAACAATTTCGAATCAATTAGTAAATTGAGCGCGGTCGGCTCCGCGCTTAATTAAATTTGCAAAAGCTCATAACTGGCAAAGCCCTAGGGCGACTTTGCGAGTGTTTGCCCTAGTCTGGCATCACTTTTTGCGGCACTTTCGGTCATTACCCAATTCGTTTTCCTTAAAAATTTTCATGAATGGGAAAAATATGCTAATGGACTTTGATTAAGTAGGGACAAGGTGCGGCAAAAATACATCCCCACTTTCAACCATCACAATCACCTCTTTTATTGCTGAACATCAGCATCAAATGCAGTATTGCCGTATAGGTAAGACAAGACAAGAGCCCACACTTGTCTTGTCTTGAAATACTGCTGACAGCTGTAGTCGGGTTATTGGCAGGCAAACGAGGCTGATTTTGGCTAGGCCACAGCTTACCCAAGTACAAAAAAATTTTTGATCGTATGGTATCAAAACCATTTAAAAATTTCAAGGCTAGAGTCTAATTCTTGATGAAGAATTTTCAAGAGCCTATTGTCATTACTATAAAATCCCCTACTCCCTACTTCAATGAAAATACGTGGAAGAGATATAAAACCTTTCAGCAAGGAGCACCTTTTGAATAAAGGCTGCGCTCTAACGAGGTATTCCACTTAGGTATACCTATACGTTCAAATCTGAAAACAAAGACTCACTCTTATTGACACTCAAATTTATTATTTCTGTGGATGCTGAAATGGCAGGTCGCCACCCGTCACCCCCAACCTGTAATAGACGTACCGTATGATCAAAAACTTTCTTCCTCTAGACAGGCTGTGGCCTGACCAAAATCAGTTTCATTTGCCTGCCAATGACCAGACCACAGCCTGCCTAGAGGAGGAAAGTTTTTGATCATACGGCATTATACCGAGCGTTCATAAATTAAATGGGTCAAGGGTGCCTGTGACTTTGAAAACATCTGTCGGAACTAGCATCGTTCATTTGATGTCTGTAATTTTTTGGTTATCGTAATTTGTCAAACCAGTCGCAGTTTTCGTTTTCGGGACATTTTAAATGTGATTTTACGGCAGGGCACAAAACCTACATGATCGAGGAGTATTTTCGAACTTGAAGTATTCTCGTAAACTTACGGCAGATCAGAGATCAATAATATGGGACGTAACTTGTCAAAGTTTGACAAATTTAATACAAAAGGATTACGCTAGTTACGACAGACGTTTTTGAATTCACAGGCACCCTTGACCCATTTAATTAATGAACTCTCGGTACTATAATGAGGTCTTATACAAAATGACAAAATACGATCTTATTGTCACAAGTCGATGCCTGAGTGAATGAAATTACCTAATGTCCAGTTGAAAAACTATTCAAAAAATCTTTGCTATCGCGAAAGGAAATAGAAATTGAGCTCATCTTATCACAATCCACGGCTCAAATCAAGTGAACAAGCGCGTCAAAAACACTTCCGGGTTGCCATATGAACATCGAGAAACAGTCAACGTGTGCCAATCAACCTCAATATTTGCTGTTTGTTGTTCGAAGCAATGCTGCTCCACGAGAAAAATGTAGTGAAATGTAATCCAGAGTCCAGGTCCCAGAGGACGTGGTGCGGACGTGGTCCATAAATTATGTCGGAGAAATACCGATTCTTTGCAGACCTGCGTCAAGTTCTTGCTTGTGTCAACCTGACGCGGGCAAGAAGACTAACTCTGCTCAAGTTGTGAGGAAAGAGCACTAGATGAAATAATCGGTATCTTACCTTGGTACATTGGAATGATCTCTAGCTGCAGCAACTTGTCTGTATCATCGTCCTTTTATTGACGTGGAACATCTTGTTTCGTAGCTATTAGGCGTAAGCCTCGTCGAGCCACCGAATTTCTCAGGAGTTGCGATATGCATAAGAAGGCGCAGCTATTTTTTGAAGAAGTAGAAATAGAGATATTGGAGCAGCTCTTGAATATGCCTAGACGAAACTTTCGCATGACGACCGGGGAAAACAAGAGAGACACATACAGAGTCTGACGGAGATGTCATTAGCATATAACAACAAAATATCAACATAATTTGACATAGCAACTCTCTGGCAATGTTTCCTGGTTCTCTGATACAAAGTTGACAGATATAGTGAACTGTCACCACAAACGGTAAATCAAACTGTCTTCTGTCTGCTGATAGATAAGATCCATAATATAGTGGACGTGGTACAACCGAAATAGGGAATATAAGTTGCAAATGATGATAAAGGCAAACCACTTTGCAGGGTTACAACTGAGACCTAAATAAACGATTTGACCCGCAGTGCTTTCCTTTTCGTCCTTAAGGATTTGAATAGCGCCCCTTTTTCAAAATGGTGGATATTATCTAGGGGCAGAAGGTATTGAATAGCCTGGTGATGTCCAGCTCAGTAGAAATATATGGGGCTATGTCTCAATCGGTTTCTGGGACATCAAACACTATTTAAAAAAATGGTGGAACATTGCCATCTACCGCAAGCAAATTTGGTGGAGGCGCCAAAATGAATTTAGTACTGTCCTCGGTACTGTCATAAAAAAATTGCTGTTACATTTTTATTTTTGAACGGATTTCAACACAAGACATCTTATTTTGTGAAAAAGTAAATTCTTCTTGTTCCCTTAAACCTTCCATCAGAAAAAGACGTTGAGGAATGTTGATAATAATAATTATCAAAAAATAATAAGATAATTTGAAAAAAAAAAGATTTTCTACTTTTTTTTTGTATTTTCATGCAATTTGCCCTATTTTGTAGACTTTGATGTGCCCTTTCTAAATTTGCACTTTTCCGATTGATATCTTTGCAGTATGTGCCGCCATATTGAAAAAATGATGTCTGAAAAGAAGTTTTTGACAATATCTAAATTTTGGCCCTTGTGACATCAAAATGTTTATATACATATGAAAGCCCATTGAATCCTCCACAGTTTGACATCTGAACCGGCTCTGTGCGACCCACGGTTCTTGAGCTAGAATCGGTTCCAAAAGAATTAAAAATCACCTCTTGGGGATGTGCCAGGTCCACCAATGTTCATGATTTGTGATAAATGATAACGCGTTATTGATGGGTAACTTGATTAAGACATGGTGGTGATCCAGTGGTGAAATCCGGTAGGCGCGTCACCATTTAACACCGAAAATTGATACTTCCGGAAGCTCTAGCTCAAGAACCCCGAGTCGCACAGAGATGGTTCAGGTGTCATATCGTGGAGAATTGAATGTACTTTCATACGTATGTAAATATTTCAATCTCGCATGGACTCAAATTCAGATATTGTCAAAAACTTCTTTCCAGATATCATTTTTCCAACATGGCGGTACGCACTGCAAAGATATAAATCGGAAAAGTGCAAATTTTGAAAAGGCACATCAAAATCTACGAATGAGGCAACTTTCACGGGAATAAAAAAAATCCGGTTTTTTTTTCAAATTATTTTCAATTTTTTCTTTAATATTCCTTGATGTTTTTTTCCATGGAAGGTACAAGATAGCAAGGAGAATTTACTTTTTCACAAAATGAGATACCTTGTGTTAAAATCGGTTGAAAAATAAAAATGTTACAGCAATTTTCTTATGACCGTACTAAATTCATTTTGACGCCTCCACCAAATTTGCCTGCGACAGATGTCAATGTTCCACCATTTTTTTAAATAGTGTTTGATGTCTCAGAAACCGTCGAGGGATAGCTCCATATATTTCAACGAAGCTGGACATCACCAGGGTATTCGATACCTTCTGCGCCTAGATAAAATCCGCCATTTTGAAAAAGGGGCGTCATTCAAATCCTAAGGGACGAAAAAAAAGCACTGCGGGCCAAATCGTTTATTAAATAGCGTTTTAGAGTCGCCAGAGCCGAGCCGGTTCGGCTCCAAAGTCGCTATAACTGATTGGCCAGGGATTTCCGAGAACCAATCAAATCCCTTGATTTTAGGGTCGAACCGGCTCGGCTCTAGCGACTCGAAAACGCTATAAGTCTCAGTTACGATCCTGCAAAGTGGTTTGCCTTTATCATAGATTGCAACTTGTTTTTTTCTACCACGTCCACTAATACCTATACAGAAAGCTGCTACATTGTCTTGTTTTTCCGTGGTAGTGAATCATAACCAGTAAATATTCATGGACTGTAGAGCCTATCAGACACAGCCTAACACAACGGTCAACGCGTATCAACGCGTAATGACACAATGGCTTACCTAATGCACAAGCGCAGAACAGGTTTATTAAGTCATTAGTTTTCCAATTTGAACTGCCGATGCCGTAAGAAAGTTCAAGTTGATTGTTAGCCCAGGCGCCAGGGAGCAAAAATCAGCTCAATAAGGAAATAATTGTTTCCTGGCTGGAAACTAGCTTAAAACGATCTGTGTGGCTTAGGTTTTGACATACTAATGTCCCCCCTTTCAGAAATGTCGGCGTCATGTCGCCATCATCAACAAGAAGTGCACCAGCGTGATTTTTGCTGAATATCTTGATTTTAGGCCATCTGACAGCAAAAGATGTAAGGAGTCATTTTGAAACCAATGAAATTCCCTATGAAATAGTTTTTAAATGACTTTTCTGCGACCTATGGTTTTTGAGATGAAGCTTCTGGACGCGAGAGGCATTGTCGTAAAAGCTCCATGGCCACTTGACTCAAAAAACTAAAATGTCGGATGTGACAGAAAAATTTCAAAATGAGATTTCTCGAGAATCCTTCATGCTATAGTTGCGGTGATGGTCTTAAAATTTTTCTCTTGAACCGTTGATTACGAATATAGAAAAGTCAGAAACTTCACATTGTACATATACAGGTGTACTGAGGGAATCAAATCAGATCAGAGAAATTTTACATATTTCTTCGATTTAGCCTATATGCGACACTCTAAGCACCTAACACGAGTCCAATATCAATATGGATTTGCTCTATAAGCTTCACTTAATACACTCAAGAAGTGGTCAGCTCACAGCTTCACTGTAAAATGTTTTGAAGGCCCTCTGAAATCATCAAAATATTAAAAATTCAGTACCAAGGAATGTATATAACAGTATATTATATACCAAGGGACCAAAGTGAATTTTTGATTTGGGGATTTGGACCCAAAGGGCCCTCGAGCAACAAATTTCACCCAAGGGATCAAAAATTCACTTTGGTTCCTTGGTATATAATATACTGTTACATACATTTCTTGCTACTGTAAATTTTGATGATTTCAGAGGGCCTTCAAAACATTTTACAGGAAGGCTGTGAGCTGACCACTTCTTAAGTGTATCAAGTGAAGCTTATAGAGCAAATCCATATTGATATTGGACTCGTGTTAGGTGCTTAGAGTGTCGCATATAGGCTAAATCGAAGAAATATGTAAAATTTCTGATCTGATTTGATTCCCTCAGTACACCCTGTATATGTACAATGTGACGTTTCTGACTTTTCTATATTCGTAATCTACGGTTCAAGTGGTAGAGTTTAAGATCATCACCGCAACTATAGCATGAAGAATTCTCGAGTAATCTCATTTTGAATTTTTTTTTGTCACATCGACATTTTAGTTTTTCGAGTCAAGTGGCCATGGAGCTTTCACGACAATGACTCTCGCTTCCAGAAGCTTTATCTCAAAGACCATAGGTCGCAGAGAATTGATTGAAAAACCAAACTGTAGGGAATTTCATAGGCTTCAAAATGACTCCTTACATCTTTTGCTGTCAGATGACCCAAAATTAAGATATTCGGCAAAAATCACGCTGGTGCACTTCTTGTTGATGATGGCGACATGACGCCGACATTTCCGAAAGGGGGGAAACTAGTATGTCAAAACCTAAGCTACGCAGATCGTTTCAAGCTAGTTTCCAGTCAGGAAACAATTATTTCCTTATTGTTTTCCCTGGCGCCTGGGCTATGTGGCTTAGTAAAGCTCCCAAGTTGTGAAGCAATCATTGTTATAAAGCAGCAAGAATTGAGCATTCGCGATTCAATTCAATTTTTCCCGCCACAAGATGGCTGTTAAAAGCGAATTGTAATGTATCATGACGACCAAAATGCTATAGTAACATTAAATCGGCATAATAATGGCAACCAATCGTTGTCAGTGCAAGCCGCTTCTGGCAGCCATCTTGTGGCGGGAAAAATAAATTTGAATCGTAAGTTTGTATCTATTTACAATAATACTCGCGTGGTGCACTCTGACCTGAACATGGTGGATAGAAATTTTGTGTAAAGACTAAGTTTCACTTTGCAATTGATCCATTGGTTTTTAGCTGTCGTCTGTCAAACGGAAGTATCACTGTCAAACGGAGTTTGACTTAAGATATGTCTTTTGAAAGTTCTTGAAAAGCTGTATTCGGAACAGTCGAAAATATTTCCCCACATTATTGTTAGAAATTCAGTTATTTGTTGGGAAAAGAAAAATATCAAAGTTTGAAATCTAATCTAGAAAATTATTGGATTTGGACCAAATTCGACAGAAAGCCACATAATTAAGCCATAGAATTTATTATGCATTCGGAGTTTTCCACCATTTGCCAGTCGGACTGGATTCGAGCCTAGTCTGATCCAGACTCACCAATCACCATCCCGAGGAATCTGGGCAAAAACATTTGTGGCATGCTTTGAAGCGAGAAGTTCCCTTATGGATTGTTTCAGGTTTGATCGTAGGTATCTGATTTCGTGGAAGGACATTTTTCTGTATATTTCGCTCATGCAGATTGGACTGGAGTTTTATTGGTGTTCCTGATTTTATATCTTGATTGTCATCTTGATATAGGGAAGGCTTCGTTAAAATTTGTGTCCCTGTGACATAAAATTTTCACCTGAACTACGCTGTGTTGTCAAATAGTCATTCTGGGGACTGTGTTGCCAGTTTGCTCACTGATCTCAGCCACTGTCTTTCCGCCAGATCAACATAATTAACATGATCCTGGAACAGTGAGTGAAAGTTCTTACACAGCACCGATAAGCTCAAATCACGAGATCACTTGCGACGAAATCTCACTCTAGCGCTAGAAATGCGTCCTCTTTGGTCACTTTTAAAACAGTATATTCTTACTGTTGCGCCTTCCAACACTTCTCACTACTGAAGTACAGTACCTGAGGGCGTTTGCAAGAGAAAAGAAAAAGAAAATAATGTGTCAGTATCAAAATGACCTAACAATTAAATTACAACGGCAATCCAGCGTAAAGCGAAAATCACCTTGACAAAGTTGTTTAAAATCATTTTGACTTTTTCAATCCATCAACTTATCAGATAGCCAACTTGAAGAAAGGATATCATAGGCGCCTGTGGTTTTTCAGAGCTAGAGATGTTTAATATACTATAGGTATGTCAAGTACGTACTTCTGGTGCGGACGACATGACTGAGGCCTGTCCTACAAAATGTGATTGATCATTGAAATAGATCCAGTCTAGGCAGATAGAGGTTTGTCGTTTATCGTTACTATTCGCTTGAGGACGGAGTCATATTGGTAAAATAAGCGTTGCGAAATCAATCCGTGTGGGTTTATTCCTTGACGGATTCTTACCATTTTGGTCTCTTTCAAAAGCTACAAGGATGTACTTTGGTTTGAGCTCATTGACATTTCCAAAATCAAAAAATAATTTTCTCAAATGTCGAAATTTGAATTTTTTTCTTGGATTTCGGAAATGCCAATGAGCTCAAGCCCAAGTACATCCTTGTAGCTTTCGAAAGAGACCAAAATGGTCAGAATCCGTCAAGGAATAAACCCACACGGATTTATTTTGCAACGCTTATTTAACCAATATGACTCCGTCCTTAAAGTTGTTGAAAGCTAGGTGAAATGGGGGCTCTTGCCAATGGTACAGATTTGACTGGAAATACTTGTAATCATCAACAAGAGTAATAAATAGTATTTCTTGAAAATTTCCGAAAAATATGTCAATTGGTTGAAAAGATTTTTTTTTCGATTTTTTTTTCAAAAGGTTGGTAACAGTAGGGACACTTGAGTGAAATTTTTATACCTGTATTTTTCAAATTTTGTGAAGCCACTCGTAACAGTTTTTTGAGTTTTTAACCCAACAGTGCTGTTTGTTTAGTTTTTAGCATATGTATTTGTGACGTCACAAATATATTTTCAAAACAGGCACCACGGCCGCAATTTAGGGAATTTAGAAAAAAGAAAAAGTACGGATACAATATTTTTACCAATACTTTCGATTTAGCCAATAAAAAAAATGGGCAAGTACCCCATTGTTCGTTTCCAGCAAAGCTAGGAGTGTTTATTCAGTGTGAAACTGCTGTGTGCTGTAATTATTGGTCACAAATCGTGTCATCTTAATGTTTGATTGGTTCAAAGATGCATGAAGGAAATAATCAGAATAGATTGTATGTAGAAGAACAGAATAATAACAAAAATATTAAATGCCTCGATACCTCCACTGCGGAATGCGCAAAACTGATCAAACAATAACAGTTTATGAAAAATATCTATCGCCAGGATCGAAAACATCCGGCTCTCTTCTTCTATTATTCTCGACTGGATGTCTTATATGCTTCTCCATGCAGAGCCATTACGGGCTTTATTGGCCCAGATGATGCTATCGATTCGAATTTTATAGTTTATGAATTTTCCTATGTCTTGAGTAAAAGACGCAATATTGTTTCGGGACGCGCGAACCGGAAAGATTTGTTTTCATGGCTCACGTTTCGGAGGCTCTTGAGCGATATGCCCAGCCTCAGGATTCGTCTTCGCCGCGTTCTTGATGCGTCCTCTCATAGCTCTACCCCTCGCTCTACCCCCTAAATCGTTCATCGTTGTTGTTGAACTTTTGTGTGTTGAGCTCTACCTGCCCACGGAAATGCTAATTAGAGAGGCAAAGTTTCATTAATTAATGGGATGAAAGTCTTTCGGTAATTATCCTTGCTCCTTGCGTTTCTCGCGAAGCCCGATGCTATATGGGGGCGTAAAAAATCTGTTGGGTAATAAAAATAATGGTTGGCGTGTTCAGCGACATTAGCCTTTATTTTTGTTTGGTAATCACTGATGTAGAACACTGGAATAACATTCAAGGGTTGTTTACTATTAATGTCGCGCCGTCTTATTTGTGTAATTATAGAGAAGTACGAAGACGATTTATATTTATATTGTTGAAAAGTGTGTCCTTGCGTTGAGAGAAAAAAAAAGAAAGCACTCGAACAGTAGCTACTTCAAAATTGAGCAAGAAATTAAAACTTTCTGGAAACCAGTACGCTACTTAAAGTGGCATGGTGGCTAATCTCGATGGCATATCCCATGTAGGATTGTAGGTATACAACGAGGTATACAACGTTTTTCTGCTCTGTTAGAAAATCACAATTTCATTACATGAGGACCCTAGATTGTTTAGTTTTACATACAAATCTGGAAGTATCAGTGTTATCACATTCGCTCAACATTTCAACTTGAATTGAATCTCTTATTCCTTACTGGCACTTTGTCACAGACCATAATAATTATTATATGAGGTCTCAACTTTTCATTCCGAAAGTATACAAATCAGTTAGTAGGTACAATATAAAATCTCGATAATTATGTAGGTATTAGGTTATATGCTCGGAAAATAAGTTACTGCCGCTGGAATTTGAATATCCCGAAAAACACAACAAAACGAAACACCTACTAGGGTGATAAAAACGTTTGAGGTTAATTAAAAAAGATATATTTCAGGTTGGAAACAGTTATGGTTCATAAAAAAGGTTCTTTTATTTGTTTGAAATGATGTATAAGGTGATTCAGAAATGACACATTTCCTCTCGGGTATAGGTTACAGGGGGACGTTGACGGGACACGAGAAAGATAGCAGAACAAATCATCGCCTCTGAATTAAAAAAATTATCAACAGAATACGCAGATCAGCATAAACTGGCGTCATGGCATTTGTATTTACCTGGCACGTTCAGAAGAAGAGGTACATAAAAATATCTTATCCACAACTTATATATTATGAAGCCATAACTACACTGTTTTCAAATGTATTATGAGCCTTATGAAACGCTAGTGTCTCATAGCTATAAGAATCTAGTGTCTTATAGCTATAAGACACTAGCGTTTTATTGTAAGTGAGTACCTACAAAAGGCACCAACCAATTTATTTACAAATTTATTTAAGACTTTATAGGAGAGCATTGTTTGGAAAGCATTCAATAAAAGTAGCTACATATAATTAATAACATTAGCGATATTGAAAGACATATTATCCATTCCAAGCTTAAAAAAACCACAGTTGCCTATGATATTTTTTCTTCAAGTTGGACAATCTGATACGTTGATGGATTGGAAAAGTCAAGATGATTTAATCAAATTTGTCAAAGTGATGTTTGCTCTGCTGGATTGCCGTTTTAGTTCAATGGTTAGGTCAGATTTTGACACTGACACAATATTTTCATTAGTTTTCGTCTTCAAAACGCCATTATTCACGTTATTTCGATAGTGAAAGTATTGAGAAGTGCAACAGTAAAAATATACAGTTTAAAAAGTGATCGAGGCGAACCCAGTTCTACCGCCGTAGTGTGATTTAGTCGCAAAAGGATCTCGTGACCTGAGCTCGTCGCGCCCTGTAAGAACCTAGGTACGTTAATTCACCCTCTCTTCCAGGATCATGAACTGTGGTCCTGGCCGAAAGAAAGCGGCTGAGATCAGTGGGCAAACCTGTGACCTGCCGGCGACGCAGTCCCCAGAATGACAATTTGACAACACAGCGTAGTTCAGGTGAAGGTTTCATGTCAAACGGACACGAATTTGAACGTAACCTCCCTTGTATCAAGATGACATTGAACATCAAAAATCAGGGACACCAACAGAACTCGAATTTTTCATGGCCAGCTGTGGTTTTTTTAAGCTTGGAATGGATTATAGGAGACTTTAATTTGTCCAGTATTCTGTCAATTTCGACATCAGTTCTATTTCCATAACTTTATTAACTTTGCGGTTTGTGAAGTTTCACGCGAACCGTATGTGGATCCTCAACAAGCGTAAATTTCTCCTTTATACCAGAAAATTCCCCTTGGATCTTCTTCGCAATGACAATTTTGTTTGGCACGGATTCCTTGTAGCCTTTCGCAACACTAGAGGACTTCCAACCACCATGTCTCCTTAGTTGTGATGTCAGCTCCTACATTTGCCAACAGTGTGGCTGAGGATCGTCTCATGCTGTGTCCTGGTGTACGACTCAGCATCAGGTAGATTCAAAAACGACGCCACCTTCGAAGGTATTTTCGATAATGTGTTAATTCCAACAGGCTGAATCGTGCATTTTTCATTCAAAGATCGCAAGAAGAATCTCTCATTGGGAACATCCTGTTTCGTACGTAATAGCATGTACTTCCCACAGATCTCAACAGCATCAACAGAGAAGCCTTCCTCCAATAATGTGAAACTGCGCGAAATATGTGTCTTCGTATCTGGTATGGAAACATGCAAATGCGACTCTTTATCTTGCACATCATTTGTCTTTGGATTCGTCACTTCGTTACATCTGCAACCACTAGCGACGCCCATGATCAGTTCAACCTATGAAAATTATTCATGATAAGTATACTTATTCAAACAAAGGCGAGGAAACTGTTACCTCCATCATTAGGTACTCTTCATCAGGTGCGAATTTCAAAAATTGCTCGATGCGTGGTCTCGTTCAAGAACCTTTGTCTTTTTCGGTTTGTACGTTCTGAATTGACTCTTCAGATAAGCAGTCAGCTCACTATATTTTGAAATGTCTATGTTTTTATGCACTTTTGAAGTTGCTTTCAACATAGAATATTTGGTCCACATTGATGAAGGTGCAAATCTTTTCTTAACATTTAGAAAATATGCGGGACATCCTAAGTTATTACTGATACACCTCTTCTTCTTCTTCTCCACTCGTTGAATTCGCCCAATTTTTTCTCATATGCCGCCTTTGATTTCACAGGCAACAAATGCAACACTCCGTTTTTTTCTGGAGACTAGCTGACGATAATGACGTGTTTTGAAAACTGCTGCATTCAGGATAATCTCCATAATATGCATGTATGAGTTTCATATCTATCAAGTTAGTTATCTCTAACTTTTTTACAGCAAAAGTCTTTCACTTGTTTCGAATCTGATATTAGTTTATCATTTTCCTCGTAATTTTCCTCGTTTTCTCATATGGCTAGGCTACTCCTCCTCATCATATCAAAGAAACTTTCCGGGAAATGTAACTGGCAGAATATTATGCTCGATTTTATCAAACTACACCCACCATTATACAGGTTTCCCCTTATTCTATATGGAGGAGCAAACACAGCTAACGAGTTGACTAAAGTTAAACACAAACTGGTGGTCGGTTTCGAACCATTAGGTTCCACTACCAGTGCCTACGCTTATAAATGCATGTTCCTTCGTACATACCTACGTATTTAGTTAATAATATAATATTGAGACTTTGAATCAAGTCAAGACGATATTGCGACGATATGACGATATGTTCCCATTTTTACGCTAGTCTATTATTCCGCAAGACGACATTCCATTATCTCGCAATAATCCACTTCACAATCAATTTACGCGAATTGAGTCGCTTTTACGCCCATTATAAAACACATTTGCAACTCCTCCTCCAGTTGAATTATTGTACAGAAGATGTGATATTATTACTGTTGGCGTTGGAATGATCCTGCAGGATAATTAGTTTTCATCCAGAATTCTATACAGTACTGCTTAGTAAATTATGGAGCCACGGAGCGAGCCGGAAAAGAGAAGAGGAGTCTATGTGCCGTTCGCGCGGAGGAACCCAGGAATATAATAATTTCATTGTCGAGGATCCGAGACACACCAAACTTACTTTAGCGGAGCCCAGCGAAAGGACAATTCGGAGCGGAAAAGTGGGAAAATCACGAGGGCTTAATTAAAAATTTAGGTAACGTGCATTCAGGACACGCACGAATCTTGATGCAAAACATGCGAAACTTCCAAGAGTCGGCCAATAAAAGGCATTAAAGGAGTTGCCAGCGGCATACAAAATTGCGAGGTATGGGATGCGAAAGCTAATTAAAAAGGATAACACAGGAAGAGAATATTTCTGGTACTCGAAGAGCTTTGAGTATTCGTATAACTATATCCGTGTTCTCAGACATTCAAGTGTATGCTGTAGAAAACAAGAGGTGCATAACTAGTTTGCCAACGTGAAAGCTTCTGAAAGTTGCGCTTCGGTGCAACTTCAATTTATGTGGATGGTAAAGCTCAGCCTTGCATTATTTACGTGAAAAAATTCATTATTTTTTTTCGTTACTCGCTATGGCCGGCGGGTGTAAGTAGATTAGGTAATGTTGGTGAATGTGTTAATGTTCATCGTGTTGAAAGCAAAAAAAGATGACAAAAACTTAACACGAATATAAAAACATTATTGATTTCCAGGTGGCAAGAATAATGGTAGGATATTAAGTTACTTCAAAGTTAAGAACACTTTTAATTGATGTTCAATTGTAATTATATTCATAATTATACATAGAACTGACTGATGATCTAATGTCTTACTTAGCACCTATTTGGATCCCTAAGCTACACTTCGGAGTTTAATCTTTGCGCCTCCATGATAATCGGGAGTCGAACAACTCGTCGACACTCAGCTCATCGACAGGATAATTTGCCGACACTCAACTCATCGACAAGACAACTCGCCGACAGAACAACTCACCGACGAGACAACTCACCAACGAGACAACCCACCGACGAGACAATTCATCGACAGGACGACTCATTAACAGGACAACTCGACGACAGGACAATTCATCAACAAGAAAACATATACGATAACACTTGACAACCTACGAAAATAATCAAAATATTGTAACAAGGTTTGAAAAAACTCTTGCACCTCCAACTTTCAGAGACCCCGCGCCATCATACACGGGGTGCAAATTTGGCTAGAAAACTGATTTGGTCTGTCTAAGTTCATACTACAACTCGGCCAGGTGGCATCCTTCAATTTCCTACAAATTATTTCAAATCTTTCTCGCTAATTTCAACTTCCCACCCGGAGGGACGTTTCGAAAAAAAATTACATTAGTTCCTGGATACTAGTCGAGAAAGTTTTGAGGTGACACAACCGATTCATTTTCTCTGTCAACATTTATATATGCTAATGTGACAAGGAATCAAATCAAGCAGGTGACATTCGCTTTGATGCCCAAAGACAGTAGGTTTACAAATTCATCTGAATTGTACACACATTGAAAGAATCTAGGGGACAAGCAAATTCAGACGATTTCTAAAATCATTATAACTTTTAATTCCCGTCAGCGATTTCATCTTGGTTTTCAGTGTTCGACAGCTAAATTTTTCTTCTTCGTGCCTTGATCACGTCAAATACAAACAATGTTTTATGAGGTTGTTACAGGGTGATCAATAGAATAGTGTAAAATTGCCGAAAGTTCAGTACGAGTGCGATTTACCAAAAAAGAAAATTTATGCATTCCAATAGCACAGTTATGAAGGTCAGTGTTTCAGCTTTAGTAACGTTTTTGAATTTTGATCATTTTAGTATGCCGCCATGTTGAACTTCCAATAAAAAAGAAAGTGATCCGATTCTATTGAAACTTGGACCACACTCATGCCTGGTTCAAGTAATTGGATTTTCAAGGTCAAATGTCACTTTCGATCACTTTCGAGGCGCTATATTGAATTTTTCACATAAATGATTCGATTTAAATGAAACTTTGTAACACACTAGAATCGAGTCATTCACATAAAAGTTCAATGTGGCGGCTTGAAAGTGACCGGAAAAGACATTTGACCTTGGAATTCTAATTACTTAAACCAGACATGAGTGCGATCCGAGTTTTAATGAAATCGGGTCACTTTCGTGGAAGTTCGACATGGAGGCACAAAATGATAAATATCTTTGGCAATTTACTGTCGATTTCCAAAATTCAAAAACGTTACCGAAGCTGAAACAACAGTCTTCATTACTGTGGTATTGGAATGCATAAAATATTTTTTTGGGAAATCGCGCTTGTACTGAACTTTTGGCAATTTTACACTATTCCATTGATCACCCTGTACCTAGAATCTTTATAAAACATTGTTCGTATTCAACGTGATCATGGCATGAAATTTGAGGATTGAGGTATCGAACAATGAAAACCGATATGAAATAGCAGTTGACGGCAATCAAAAGTTATGATGATTTTGGAAATCGTCTGACTTTGCTTGTCCCCCAGATTCTTTTGATGTGTGTAGTTGGACCCTTTGATAAATAGATACATTCATTATTACTCCACAAGCATCCTCATAATTATTATATGGGGCCTCCTATGGGGCACTACACCGAAATTCCTCGAGCATTACTACTGCCTCATGATTACCTCGAATGGCCATACATGCAGCCATTGTTTTCGCGTAACGAGGTCATGTCATAGCCCTGCTGTATACTTTCCTATTATATCTATACGTAATTTATAATAGGTACCTACCCTTATCTACCAGCACCAGAATGCCCGCCTGATGCCCATGTGCATGGCACATCAGTTTCTGTGTTGTAAAAAATCGACAAGAGCAGGCTGAAATACCCCGTAGGTGCGTAGGTGCGCTACAAAATGAGATTATAGATATGAAAATATGCACAACGGCAAAAAATTGCCGAGAACGGAAAAGCTTCCTCCTGACAGCTTTCCGCAAAAAGCGCGCGCTCTTCCGGAAACTTTGCGACCATGACGGAAGGGGAAAAGCCGCGGAAGCGAAAACTGTGCGGTGAAAATTCATTTGCTGCCGACTGGCTGATAATTCTCCAATTGATACATTGTTGACACATAAGAAAAGCTCCCGCGTTTGGATTATTGTAGAGTTATTGTGCAGTAAAACTGCACTGACTGGCAATTGCTCAAGCCAACCTATGCGGAGGCCATTCAAGAATGTTTACGTCGCTGACGTGCGCCGTTCGATGGATTACAGCAGAAGCTTCAATGTCTGAAATATAAAAGCTCTAGAATGTGAACCCACAATTTTTTTCTCTGAAATATTCCTCAGCATAGTCGTCCTGCGCGCTGGATACTCGACAATAGAGAGTTGTTGCAGATGAAATAAGGGCAAGCAGTATTAAAAGCGGCACTATTTTGGCACCTAATACGCTTGCGCAAATTAGTGCGACGTTAAATTTCCCTTGATAAGGATAGTGCCTGCCTTCATTTGTGCACTCTTTAGGTCAACCTTATTTAAACTTTATTTTGACAAGCCCCAAAAATGGCCCTGTACTTGGTGTATTGTTGGTTGCCTATATTGGTCCAATTTTGAGCAAACTTCCCTTACGTTATTAAATAGGGGGCTAATTTTTTGCAGATAGACTCTGCAGGCCTTGCAGTACACGTGTGCAAGAAACCAGGCCCGTCAGAGGGGTCCTTGTGTCCCGCATGCAATTCGCACTCTTAACTTTAAATTGGGACAAAAAATTTAGGTTAGGAATTGGGAATGACGGGGCAAGTAAGAGAATTTGCGATCTGCAATAACTCTTATTCAACAACCAAAAATAAGGTAAGCAGTATTTTAATAACGCCTCCTTTAATAGTGCCGTGCAGTAAAATGGCATTCAGCAATAACTCTCTAATGTCATATTTTTTTCAATTTATCTACAAGCTGCACTTGTGTTAGCTTATCGAGCTGAAAGGGGATTATGGATCGGAACTAAATCGGGTCAGATTATGGAAGCGTGTTGAAAGTTACTACTTTTAACACGTTGCCCATGACGACGACGTGTTAAAAAGATCAACAAAAATGTAGTTTCTTTCGTCTTTCGTGTTAGTGATACAATTTTGATATTTTTTAACAGTTTTCAATACTTCAAAACCGTCATTCTCAAGGTTGCTCCATCGCTAAACGCTCGTTTCGCAAAAGTTCCCGCTTGCAAAATAATCAGTCATTTTAGACACTTACATCATAAAAAGCTATTATGTCGTAGAAGGCACATGCAAAGTGGGTGAATATACCTAGAGATACCGATTCAAAAGGGTCCTTGCATTATTTGTTTTATTACCTCAAATGATGCTATGTGGTATCCAATTAACATGATAAATTTCCGCAAATCTGCATAGTTTGAACTGTTCTCCCTATTTTGACCCTTGGCGGTGGAGGGTGGAGGAGGATGTATCGGCCACATGTGGCAGTAGGGCAACTTTTTCGATGCCATTGTGTTTCAAGACAATTAGAATTGCCTATACCGCAATCTAAAACCGCAAATAAATGCTAATCCAATCCACAGCAACCACTGAACCACACCACTACTAGCACAATTACACAACTATGATTGCTTCCTCAACAACAATTACGATAATGGCAGTCAGCCATACCGTGAGGGCCTGCGAAGAACGACTAGTCTTCTCAACGCGCGCCTGCGTAGTTTGTCAAATGTCGTCAATCATATAATTTTGACAAAATAATTTAATCAGCAATACTCCAGATTGAGTGAAACAATTTCGTGAAAATTCCATGTATGTACCAATACTGATGTGATATTGAGCAAATGATCAAAAATAGTACTCGCGATAATTGAGTGAAGACATATTTTACTTACTCACTACGGCGTTTTCGACTGGCCAGAATAACGGAGCCAGTTCAGCTCTAAAATCGCTATCACTGATTGGGCAAGAATTTTCGAGAACCAATAGAATCCTCTGATTTCAGAGCCGAACTAGTTCGGTTCTGGTGACTCGAAAACGCTATTAGTCAATTCGAGTCAGTTTCACTCAAAAGGTCTGTTCACTAATTTGGAAACCTGTTTCAATAAAAGAAATTTTTTGCTGCTTATCATTACCTACCCACTCCACTTCTCAAGATGAAAAAATCATTCAACCACAAAATACGGTTTGTTGATGTGCGACTTTATGAAAAATCGGTTGAGTCACCCCAAAACTTCCCCGACGAGTAGCAAGGAATGGATGGAAATTTTATTATGAGACGTTCCTTCGCGGGTGGGAAGTTAGAATTCAAGAAAAATATTGAAGAATTGAGATATTTTCTCTAATAAGGGATTCATTGAGAGCTCCATCATTTGAGTCTGGTCTCGATAAGCTAGGCCCGTTACTCACTTCAAAGTGGAAAACTTTTGGAAAACTTGAAGAATTTCAAGAGATATTGCCCAAAAATGTTCAAGAATCACTCACCCTTTGTTTGAAAAAAGTTAGAAATTTGCAGAATTATGGGCTTCACTTCAAGCTCCATCATTCAAGTCCGGTTTCGATAACCCAGGTCTGTTTCACATTTTCAACAGGGAAATTCTTGATAAATTGAAAAGAAAATTGTTCAAAATATTTCAAAAGCCGGTCACCTCTTGTTTAAAAAAAAATGGTAAAAATCTGTGCACGGGATAAAAAGTTGGAAAGTTTGCAGTTTTTCTAGAGATGAAAACTCGGGAACCGTGGGTCCGATTTTAAAGATTTTCCCTCCAAAAATTAATTCAATCTTTTCTCCAACTTTCACTCCCCATGTCTGCACCTAAAATGTATATTTGTTTGAGATTATCGCATGTCAAAGTTTGCATTGCAGTTTATTCAAATTCACGGAATGTGCTAATTTCATTTTGAAACAATTGCCGTCGGAAAACCGGAACCGTGCTGATTTTCAAAATGGGTGTACACGACGCCCAATCCAATCTACTTTCGATATCATTCAGAATTTTTCGAAAAAAGTCGATCTCCCAGCAGAAATGGGTTTTTGAGTGGAGTCCTGCATCAAAAGCGCGTCATCCTGGTCAAATGACGGGTCAGATCCCCTCTATAAATAAATAAATTAATGAATAAATAAATAAATGATTTATTGCTCATATAATTTGATAACAAATTTTGAGCAAGGAGCTCGTGGAAAAGAAACTCAATAAATAATAGTAGAAGTATGTATAATGATAGTAAGATGAAAAATAATAATAGTAATGATACTTACTAAGTCAGAAACAAAAATTGCGCACAGCTAGCACCTGAGTGCCGTACTCCAAACCAAATATAAAACCTCTTTCACCCCCATTTACATCAGAATTGACAAGCCTCGGAGCCACCAATCACCACTCTTCCTCCAGTCCCTCCGCCAGTACAAATGCCCTCAGTCGCAGACACTGGAAGAGATATCGGTGAACACTCTTTATCACTTTGGTCTCTGTGGTCATCAACAGCAGGCTCACATCCCTTCCGAGCCCCTCGAGCCTTCCCCTGAACTCCCGGTATACTGGACAGACGAGAAGGATGTGATCCAGCGTCTCGTTTTGGTTGAGGTTGCATAATTATCGTGCACTTTTTTCCGGCATCAACAACTTATGTCATTCCACCAAAATATAAGCCTGTTATTGTGTCAAACGATGTTCTAAGCTGTGTGTAGAATCTTCTCAGGTGAAGTGGTAGATTCACTCTATGTAGATGGGTGATTCTCCCAAAATAATCATTTTGCAAGATGGAAAAAATTCACAAAAAAATTCTTTTTTTTTTTGCTCGAAAAGCTATGATAAGCTCATGTTATTTCAACAAAATGCAATGTAACAGGGATCAAGCTGAATTCTTAGTTTTAGGTGAATAATTGCGCTTTGAAGAAATAGCAGTGCCAGAGGAATGACGGCGGGACCATTGCTTCCTCTTCAAACGTTTGTCTCTTTCACTCAACTCTCTGACAGGCATTGTTTTTCTTCTTTAAAACTGATCACGCTCTTTCTGCTTCAGTTTCTCCCGGCCTTCAAGATCCTGCTTCATCTTTTCATACCGTCTTTTCTTAGCTTCTCTGTATTTACGTATCTTCTCCTTCCTTGACAAGGGCATGTCTATAATTTGATTGTTGTGACCTACGACACTCAATTCAATGTTGGTAATAATTATGCACAATAATTAGGTACCAACTGTCACTCCTCTGGTAAATTCGTCATTCCTCTGGATTTCAAAATTCCAGAGGAATGATGCCAGAGGAATGACGATTTTTGCTGTTTTAAATCGTAAATTCAATACGCTACATCGTTAACGACATAGAAAGTGACGGTGAATAGGTATTCACTAGTTTTACAAGACAGACTATGAAGATGGCCGATTTTATTTGAAATGTTATAGTTATCACTGACCAGAGGATTGACTTGCTTGCTTGTGACACTACTTTTGGGGACAAAACTTTTACGAAACTATGAATAACTACCAAAAATACTCTGTCATTGATATGTTCTATTGAAAGAACACTGATAGGTGACTATGATGTCAAATACATGATTGGCCAAAATCGTCTACTGCAATTTTGTCGACTAATTTATGAAGGACCAGAGGAATGATCGAAAAACACGGTTACAAGCTCAAAAATGTTGTTATATGGTAACCTAATGATATCATGTTTCAAATTTTCCAGAAAGTAGTCAACACCATCTGATAGAGCCGAATATATATTTGTTATTTCGATGCTTAACACGTTTTGGTACGACTTTTCACTTATTATATCATGATCGCGACGATAGTTACAGGCCAGAGGAATGACTTTTTGCAGTCAAATAGTGCTATAAAAAATTGAAAATTCATTTTTTCTATAATGTGTTTTGTGACTCAGCCTTGCCATATGATGCACTAATTCGCCATTAAAGAAAATACGAGATGATGATATGATTTAGCTTGAAAAAGTACGGTTTACGGAAAATGATAATTTTTGGAGAATCACCCAGGTCATATTGTCGCGTGATTGAGTTTATTTGTTTCTAGCACGGATTATTATTAACAGACAAGAGAATTTCATTACCAGCAACTCTTTTCTATTTGTGAAAGAATGAAATCGTTTTTTTTATCGTCGATATTAAGAAAAGTATTGCTGTCACATTCAACATCCAGAGATTTTAGACAAGTCACAATCCTACTCACCCAGTTATACTTATCCCCATTTCCCATCTGTTCAAGTTCGACAAGTCTCTGCGGCGCCCGCTGAGGCGACCTACCCTATGCCCCTCCTGACATAAAACAGATCCCCTCTACGGCTAGGAGAAATTTTGAAGATTCTTAACGCTCGACTGGGAAATGATGAGAAATTGCAACTGTAGACTTAATTTGACTCTTTTGCTGTGCTGTTTCCTGCCTTCGGTCCCAATCCATCGGACAGATTTTGAATAATTGAATGGTGAAGTTTTGAACTTTGACATTTTTCCATTACTTGACAGATGACAGATAGGGCAATACTTTAAACTGTTCTGAACACAGTTTTTCATGGGCTTGCAAACGGCATATTGCAAGTCGAGTTCCGTAGAATATAGGTTCTGTCATTTTTTGATAGTGACACTTTCGTTTGACAGATGACAATCAAAAACTGATGGGCTCATTCGATGATGAAACCATGTCTGTGTACCAAATTTCAAGTTGATTAGATGGACGTTGTGCCGCAACGGCTGTTATCGTGGAAGACTGCAGACATACAGACAGAGGTCATTCTGGAAATTGTCTAAATTGTCATGGGGGACCTAAACATGGATATATATCCGTTAAAATCGCGAATTTTTTTTTTAGCGCATTCACAATAATACTTCCCCCTCTAGTTGGGTGGTGGGTCGGGGAAGTAGAAAGTAGAATTAATCTAGGATTGTGTATTTGCGATTCAATTAATTTTTCCCCGCCACAATAGGTATGTCTGCCAAAATTGGACTGTAATTAATACCTAGTGGCATTCGAACTGCCAATGACATCAAAGTGATATAACAATGGCAACTAGCATGGTTTATGGTCATCGCATGACGCTTTTGGCAGCCATCTTGTAGTTGATCCGCGAATATTATGATGTGGCAATTTACATCAGCAATAATCATTGTAACCAAAGCTAACACACTTGTAAAATATAATTGTCGATAGTACATGCATGAATGGGCACCAGAGAGATGTCCATCTGCTTTGATTCATATGAAATGAATAAACTTTCAGCGGTTTCTTCTTTTTCGTCTGATTTAAACCACCGACACGGTTGGGGGCCGATGCCTACAAGTCTGAATCAAAAGAATCCATTATGAAATAATACATCTACCCCGACGTCCACACGTTGCAGCAGTCTTGATTTATTTATCATGGCGCCAAAACTGAGAGTGCCACTTTGAAATTATAATCGCGGCCACAAAAACAAACGTAATTTCCCAGCCTAGCCACCCTGCACAATAAGCACACCGCCACAATTATTATAATTTCAGTGATAGGATAAGGGTTGAATGCTGTACCGAAAAAACCCTATGGCATTGGTTATTATTTATCACGGTTTGCATGTAACTTCCAGCGGCCCTTTTTTGCGCCGACCTTCGCACTTTCTCTTCAAGTATTTTTTTCGACATTCCAGACACGCACCGAAATAAATCCCGCAACGGGGCAAAACTTGCTGACCTATTACGAGGCGCGTCCGATGACGATGCCCCTTTGCCCGCAAATGCAAAGCTAAAGGGCTTCATTAGGCTCTGCGCGGGAATTAATTCCGATCCAAGTTGGCCTCGTATAACCGGGAGAGAGCGACTTAATTGTGGAATTGGTCCCCTTCTTATCGTCCAACTTCTAAGTATATGCGACATAGGAGGAGCGGGGGGGAGGAGGATCGTTGATGCAAAATTAAATTTACAGCGTTACATCGCTTCCGTTTCAAATACAACCACGTTATTAACCCATAGGCGAAGGGTAGCGAAGCATGTGGCACGGGAAGGAAGGGGGGGGGGGTACCAGCCCAGCATGATCCAGCCGACTGAGCTAGTTGTTTATTACTTATACGAATATGCTGCAAATGCAGTGGGGAAGTGATTGACATGTAAAGCTACATTTTCGTTCAGAGAATTTAACAGCGTATATATCAGCGACTGAGGAATAATTCAATTAAACCGTGACGACTGATGAGCACATATTAGGTAAGTCCTATATGATGCATTCATGGAAGGAACAAATGCTCGAATTAAATTACACTTGCAAGCGCAGTTTTGATGGACATTTCCTGATGGTGAAAATAGTGATGTCGGATCGATGAGTCGTGTTTATATTGTTAGTTTGTTGGCAAAACTGTTTATAAGTTCAAGTTATTGTTCTGATGTTCTGGAAAAAAATTACAAATATCTGCATTCGTTTATTGAAGAACCACTCCATTCAATAATGATACATTTGATATAATGATAATAGTCTCACAAAAATTTGATCCACTCGCAAAATTGCTCAATTTTGCTAGTCAATATCTTTCTGATCCAGTTGATGTATTTTGGAGATTTTTGCAGCAATTTTGACTAAATTCGTTGATGGACACGTATAGTAAACGAATCACCCTGTATTTTATTGGTACGCTATTATGAAGTTCAATGTCTGAACAAAGCATTTCTGCTTGAAAATTATTTCCAACTATTTTTTTGTGTTGCACCTCGTGTTGCACTATTGTTTCATGTTCCATTGACATCAAACGAACTTTTATTCAATTCATGTTTTTCTCCTTATCGGCTCTTATCACGGGCATAGGAGTTTGTGTTGCCTTTATTAGATCTGAATACACTTGAAAAATTTCATTTCACGATACAATAGGTACCCAGACCTGAATCACCAGGAATTGAACCCCGAGCCTCACTTCGCCGAGCAGGTGCGCATCCCACTCGAATAGTGGGCCGTCACGAGTTTTTATTAATTCCATATCGTATAGTGTAGGTACTCCCTCAACAGAAGTTCCACTAATTTGAAAAATTGTCTTGGATTAGAATGGGGTTCGTGTCCTACTTGTTATATTTAGATTGTTTCCAAATCGTTTCACCTTCGTAGACTGTCGGAAAAGCTCGAAAGAAATCCTTTAAAATCTCTTATAAAGGCAAAAACATTCCTATCTATTATTTGATATTTTACCAGAGTATAGGTTAAAGTTTTGCTGGAGGAATTTGGAATTTCTCCCATACCAATTGCCGCTCGCACCCCAATATCAAGTCCCCTGAAGTTAATTGTTGTTTTAGAGGCTTTAATATTCTACATTCATTCAAATAATTCACAGAATCTATAAACATAATATTGATAGTATTTTGAATATCTCTGTGCATCCAATAAGATAAAACAGTCAATAACATTGCCAAAACGATAACTGCACTGCCAATTTCCTCTGGCTATATTGATAAACTCTTGAAATAAAAATGCAAAAGTGCAAAAATAGTCGTTAAAACGTCATCAATCACCATAAATAGCCTTCTGCGGTATTTTATATTTTTTTGCGGAATTATGGCCATTAATGCGTATTTCGCGTACGGGTTCGAATATAATTGAGACGATCGTTTCAAAACACGCACTGTCTATTACTGCGTACTACAATAAATACACGCCAACAACTATTCACTTGGGAATATTGCTGTAACTACTACTTGCTCAAAATCCGCTCGCTACCACTTCGCATTCCAATTCATCACTGCTCGTGAGGCGACGATTGATGCCTTATATGTATAGGTCCGACTAATTTATCTCGGATGTTCCATGCATTCGCCAGCAGTTCTCATAGTGATCCGAGATACGGTTTCCATACGACTCCCAAAAAATCTTGCACATTACCTGTGTAATTCTGCCGTGCTCTAGAACCGGCGCCTCCGCCAAAATGAACAGATGTGTCTTGATCAAGCGTTGAAGGTTCCCAATGCCAAGCCATCGCGTATACTTCTGAAAATGTCCACAGCTCCGCAGTTGAATCTACACTGCGACCTAAGGGATGGAAGAATCTAGAAAGATCTAGAATCCATCTAGAATGTGCATGTAAGTACTTATACCTACTATACATAATTGCACTTCACACAAAGTTTGCTTAAAACTGAGCTGCTAGCTGGTCAATATGTACCTTCCTATCATTAATCTGTTGATGTTTTTATCTCTGGAGAAAATAATCCTATAAAAAGGGACAAAGCTATAAGATAAGCTATCCATTTACATTCTACCAAGATAAGCAAGGGAATGTTTTGCGACACCTAAACTTTGGTATACGTAACAAATTGAGTTTTTGGAACGCCCCCACACGCATAGGATAATCACATTAATCGCAGGACTCCTTATGAAAGCATTTTGTGTGAAACTGACGATCCTGCCGCGATAATTATTCATCGCGATGAATAATTATCGCCGGGACTCGAAAATAGATCCCTTGAAAAGTCTGTAGCAAACAAAGCTATTAATGCTATTATGGAGTAGATGGCTACCCAAATTGAGCAGTTATTGTGATATCCAAAATTAAACTCCCTTTTGCATGCCCCCGAAAATGCCCAAATTACTGTGGGTATATACATTTACTTGAAATAATAATTATTGTGATTGTATGAGACTTTGCGCCATTATTTATCGATCCAATTTAATTTTGTGCTCGATTAGCCAGCCAGCTTTTACAAAAACTCTAAATAATTTACATTGTCGAAATGCAATGTTTGTGGAATTTGGATTCCAAAGGGACACGTATTCGCTTCGAGTTATTATTATTATCGCATTGGCACAGCATTCCGGTGGAATACGTAATAAATCCTTCCACGACAGGCGACCCCATCCCGCCAGCGACGTTTGAGAAACCCTTTTTGGATGTGTGACAAAACCAGACCTCTGACATATGCCGGGAAATTGCTATCTATAGTCCGATTTTTAGTCGTGTATCAAGTGATGTGGGAGAGTTCAGTTCGAAAGTTTTTGAATTAAAATTATCTAGGAAGTTGAAATAATATTTATTGCCACACATATACTGCATGTGTGTCGGTGAGAAGAAGTGAGACCGGAAGAAGACTTATGAAACTATGAGGCAAGGCTGGTTATTTGTAAGACGTATTTAGTAAACAGGATAGTGCTAAGACCAAGTGGTAAAGTACCCATTACAGGCGACTTGGAGTAAGACAGTAAAGTAAACTGCTGGACAACAAAGTTCTCGGTATCAGAGAGTTGGTCCGACTTCAAAGACCAATAACTTCCGATTGCCGGATGCGATTTCTGGTTTGTTTATTGTATTAATTAGCCTCTCTCTCTCGCACGCACACGAACGAGATGATTGTAGGTAGTAGCATAAATCGATAGTGCGGCTCGGTGCGTCCGACACCTCGACACCCAGATGGGTAAAAGAGGTTACGATTATATATATATATATATATTAATTAGCCTAATGCTTCCGTGACCTATCCTATGAAAGTGAATGTTGAGAAACTTCATGTGAAGTTTCTACAGGGTGATACGTAAAATGCTGCAAAATTGTACCGACTTCATCGTACCCCCATTTGTCGAAAAAAAAAAAATGTATTCTAATACAAAAATCATGAAGTGTGGTGTCTTACCTCGAAACGGTTTTGGAATTTCCCGGATTGGAAGTCTAACATAAAAGATATAAATTTTTATGTTGAATGTTGCAGATTTTCGAAACTCAGGCATAGCGCAAGCACAAAAAATATAACGTCCAGGGGGGGCTTTACTTCACTCGGACACTGAAGTTTCACATCGTTACCATGTTCAGGGGCTTAAATCTGCAAATAGAACATGTTCCATATTTTGGAATTTGGAAGGATCCGAAGAGAAGTTGACTTGAGGTGACCCCCCATAATTTCTACGCTACTGGTTGGATTCTCTCAGACTTTGACAGGTTGATAGATAATAACTTGTACTTTTGTCGAAACATTCCCAAGTTACAATTTTTTTAAATCCGAAAAGTCAACTTTCAAGGGCTGTGTCTTCGTCACTGAGCCGAACTTTGCAACATGGTATAAGTATATGTTTTCATCGTATTTTGACAAGATCTACTCACAGTTGAATTTTTTGCTATCATCCCTGAAACAGGGTATATCAGTTGTTATATTATACGAGCCTTTTTCTACCTTCATGATTGTAGTAGACCCTTGTGTGGAGAAACGCCCATTCACCTGACTCTTAAATTTAGAAGTAGGCACGGTTGGAAAATATCAGATGAACAACTAGTGTCGGTTTTAATGACAATGGATCCTGTACCGAAAGCGTGTGCGGAAATTATAAACTGCGGCTGTGAAACGCAATGTGTTACACGAACGTGCTCATGCAAAAAATCCAATCTGTCTAGCACAAAAGCTTGTTCATTTGAAACGTGTTTAAATAATGTCAAGTGAATGTTTTGTTTCTTCACTTCTCTTTCTCTACCTTTTATTTGGATGATCAATCGCTAAAGAAGCCCTACAAATATTGCTAGTCGCATTAAGAATAATTAGTACAGGAACCAGAGAGATCAATAAGGAAATGATTCTTAACAGGCTGGAAATTGACTCAAGACGACAATTGGTTTGTACTATAATTCAGGCCATAGGATACTGATTTTTCGCCTCGCGGAGATGCCGGCTTCACCTCGCCATCGTCAACAAAAGGTGCAAGAAATCGGTTTGTGTAGAATATCTTTTTTTTCTGGCCGTCTGAGAGAAAATTGCACGTACGATTTTCTACGAGCCTATTGAACAACTTGATCAATAAGAGAATGCAACTATTCTGCAACATGGTTAGTTCAGAGTTTGATCAGAATGGTTCCATATAGTCTGGTGGTTAAGCGCCAAAAAAAGCTCGAACTATGCATTTTGAGCTTAAGCAATGCGCTTTTGGGGTTCGATTGGGGATACCCAAACCTTAATTTCAAGAGTTGGAGACATCGGTGCACTCGATGCGGAGGGGGTCTGGGGGGCCCTTGAAAGTTGAAGGTGCGAGGCTTCCCACCAAATCATCATATAACCACGTAATTCCTACTGGGAGGCCATCAAACGACTCTAACCTGTACATTGACAACATTTGTTACCATGTCCAAATAGTTCTTCACACTGAAAAAAATTAATTCTTATGACAGATCGGAAAAAACAGTTTTTCTCAATTCTTCATTCCCACAACGAATACACTGCCAAGTTTGGTGTCATTTTAAAGTAAACGGCATCCTCTGATTTCATTTACCGAGTCAAAATGTTTGTGAGACCACCGTGCAAAGAATGGCACGCCAAGAAGAGAGCATTTTTGAGCACCTCATTTAACAGTAGTTTCTTGGCTGATACCAATCGATATGATTGATAATGTTGTCATGGATCAATAACTTGAACTCTTTTGTAACGGTAATGCATGTGAATGAAACTCGACACGAGCGTGGAGGCCTGGAAAAAATATTTTTCTCCAGCGGTCGAATTTATTTCACGCCTACTGAGCGTTAGTTTGTTGGGCTCAGGCAGGCAGAGTTTGGATAGGTTTGGAGACAAAATTTTCATATCTGTCTATGAAACTGAGTAGCATAATTCTGGAAACTGATCTGAGAATCATTAAAGATTATTTTGACGGTCACTAGGTACCCCCATGGGGATTAACTGCACAGAGATCATGGCTGACGACGGAGGGCATTCAACTTTTAAAGTGTTATTCTCTTTTTTCCTCTACCAACCTTCAAGGTTGTTATCATTTTGTACGTGTAAGTTTTCTTATGTTTGGAGAATAAATAATTTTATAAAAGCAACCGTGAAAATGACTGTCAGAGTGGCAGAGAATAAGATCTTGGTCGTTGAATTCCCTCCGCCGTTAGCCATCACTTCTGCAGTTAACTCCCATGTGGGTACTGACCGGCAAAACAATCATTGATGATTCATAAATCAATTTCCAGAATTGAACTGCTCAAACTTTCAGATAGATATGGAAATTTTGCTCCCAAAGCTATCCATACGCTCCCTACCTGAGCCCTGCAAACTGACGCTCAGTAGGCGTGGAAAAAAATTCGAGCGCTGGAGAAAAAAATTTTCCCAGGCCTTCACGCTCGTGTCGAGTTTCATGCACATGCATTACCGTTACCAAAGAGTTCAAGTTATTGATCCATGACCAAATTATCAATCATATCGATTGGTAACAGCCAAGAAACTACTGGTCAATGAGGTGCTTGAAAATGCTCACTTCTTGGCGTGCCATTCTTTGCACGGTGGTCTCACAAACATTTTGACTCGGTGGATGGAATCAGAGAATGCCGTTTACTCCAAAATGACACCACACTTGGCAGTTTATTTGTTGTGGGGATGAAGAATTGAGAAAAACTGTTTTTTCCGATCTGTCATAAGAATTAATTTTTTTCAGTGTGAAGAACTATTTGGACATGGTAACAAATGTTGTCAATGTACAGGTTAGAGTCGTTTGATGGCCTCCCAGTAGGAATTAAGTGGTGGTATGGTGATTTGGTGGGAAGCCTCGCACTTTCAACTTTCAAGGGCCCCCCAGACCCCCTCCGCATCGAGTGCACCGATATCTCCAACTCTTGAAATTAAAGTTGAGGGACCCCCAATCAAACCCCAAAAGCGCATTGCTTAAGCTCAAAATGCATAGTTTGAACGCTTAACCACCGGACTAATAGGGCGTCTGGAAGTAAGAGCATTTTTCTTAAGAGCGTCGTACTGTTCGATTATGGAAGTTTATTGATTACATTGGTCAACAATGGTTTTGTTGTTGCCGTTGATACATATAAGGGTGGTTTCGAATACTTTTATGCCAACAATCCACCAGACTATGAATGGTTTTGGGATATTGGCTTGTTTTTTTTTTAAATCTTCATTGTCCAGTCCAGTCCAGTCAGTAAGTCTACTTTTCACGAGACCAATACTAGCTTATAAATTGAGGTGGAAAGATGAATTGAAGAGCGGAAGAATGATTATTCTATGCCATTGTTTATAGTGGACGTGGTACAACCGAAATAGGGAATATAAGTTGCAAATGATGATGAAGGCAAACCACTTTGCAGGGTTACAACTGAAACCTAAATAAACGATTTGACCCGCAGTGCTTTTTATTTCGACCCTTAGGAATTCTGTGCTTAGGATTTGAATAGCGCCCTCTTCTCAAAATAGCGGATATTATCTAGAGGCAGAAGGTATCGAATAGCCTAGTGATGTCCAGTTTAGTAGAAATATATGGCGCTATGTCTCAATCGGTTTATGGGACATCAAACACTATTTTAAAAAATGGTGGAACATTGCCATCTACCGCAGGCAAATTTGGTGGAGGCGCCAAAAGGAATTTAGTACTGTCATAAGAAAATTGCTGTAACATTTTTATTTTTCAACAGATTTTAACACAAGACATCTTATTTTGTAGAAAAGTAAATTCTTCTTGTCACCTTTTACTTTCCATAATAAAAAGACATTGAGGAATGTTGAAGAAAAAATTGAAAATAAAAAAAAAGATTTTTTTCATTTTTTTTATTCATGAAAATAGCCCTATTTGTAGATTTTTATGTGCCTTTTCTAAATTTGCCCTTTTCCGATTTTTATCTTCGCAGCACGCGCCACCATATTAAAAAATGATGTCTGAAAAGAAGTTTTTGACAATGGGCCTTATGAATAAAGATTAAGCAATTCCTTTTCACTTAAAACCTAGCAGCAAAAAACGGAGAAACATTTGGAAATGAGACTTTGAACCATTGTTATTATTTCAATCAATTACTCAATTGTTCAATAAAACTTGAATCAGGCAATTATTTGAAGTTTCTGATTTTTTAAGAAGTTTTTAAAAACCGAAAATCAAGCAAAAGCAATTGCTTAATCATCATTCATAAGGCCCAATATCTGAATTTTGGCCCTTGTAACATTAAAATGTTTATATACATAAGAAAGCACATTCAATGCTCCACAGTTTGACATCTGAACCAGCTCTGTGCGACCCGCGGTTCTTGAGCTTGACCTCCAGGAAGTATCAATTTTCGGTTCCAAAAGAATCAAAAATCACCTCTTGGGGCTGTGCCAGGTTCACCAATCTTCATGATCTGTAATAAATGACGACGCGTTATTGATGGGTAACTTGATTAAGACATGGTGGTTATCCAGTGGTGAAATCCGGTAGGCGCGGTCACCATTTAACACCGAAAATTGATACTTCCGGAAGCTCTAGCCCTCTAGCTCAAGAACCCCGAGTCGCACAGAGATAGTTCAGGTGTCAAATTGTGGAAAATTGAATGTACTTTCATTATATACGTATACATATAGACATTCCTATCTTGCATAAACTTAAATTTGGATATTGTCAAAAACCTCTTTTCAGGTATCATTTCTTCAATATGGCGCGCACTGCTAAGATATAAATCGGAAAAGTGCAAATTCAGAAAGAGCACATCGAAATCTACAAATAATAAATTAAAAAAATCTCATTTTTCAAATTATTTTTTTTGATTTTTTCTTCAACATTCCTAATTGTCTTTTTATATAGAAGGTATAAGATAACAAGAAGAATTTACTTTTCTACAAAATTAGATGTCTTGTGTTGAAATCGATTGAAAAATAAAAATGTTACAGCGATTTTCTTATGACCGCGTCAATTTTATTATAACGCCTTCACCAAATTTGCCTGCGACAGATGTCAATGTTCCACCATTTTTTTAAATAGTGTTTGATGTTTCAGAAACCGATCGAGACATAGCTCCATATATTTTAACAAAGCTGGACATCACCAGGCTATTCGATACCTTTTGCCCCTGGATAAAGTTCGCCATTTTGAAAAAGGGGCGCCATTCAAATCCTAAGGGACGAAAAAAAGCACTGCGGGTCAAATCGTTTATTTAAGTCTTAGTTACGATCCTGCAAAGTGGTTTGCCTTTATCATCATTTGCAACTGGTTTTTTCCTACCACGTTCACTATTACCATATGATAACTTTCGGGAGAAACTTTTTTCCTAATAGACGCTGCGATGCAACTCAAAGGCCTCCAAAATATCTCGTTCTTCAGCTTACTCTGTAATAAACTTCGTTACTTTGGGCTATTTTCGTCCTAATTCATTCCGAATGACTCAAAAATATTTTGGAAATTTGACAAGTCCAATTTCACGTGTCAATATGTATTGTTCACTTATTTCTTGGACGTTTAATCTCGAAAAATGGTGACAATAATTGGCCGGCGAGATCACTCGATCTCCCGCTGCCAGATTTCTATTTTTGAGGTTTTTGCGAGGGGTAAACCGCAGTGGAAGTCTGGTGTACACTACAGTGGAAGTCCGTGGAAGTCCGTGGAAGTCCATGGAAGTCCGTGGAAGTCCGTGGAAGTCCGTGGAAGTCCGTGGAAATCACGTGGAAGTCAGTGGAAATCACGTGGAAGTCAATGGAAGTCATGGAAATCAGTGGAAGTCAAGGAAGTCTGTGGAATTCAATGGAAATCACGTGGAAGTCATGGAAGTCAGTGGAAGTCAGTGGAAGTCAGTGGAAATCAGTGGAAATCTGTGGAATTCAATGGAAATCACGTGGAAGTCAATGGAAGTCTAGGGGAGTCATGGAAATCAGTGGAAGTCTGTAGAAGTCAGTGGAATTCAATGGAAATCACGTGGAATTAGGTGAAAGTCATTGAAAATCTATGGAACTTGGTGAAAGTCAGATGGAAGTCAGATGTTTCAAGTTCCATGACAATCATTCCCCTAATAAGAGATTTCAATATGGCAGCCAAAGAATCAGTGAATTCAGCGTGAGAATAAGAATGATCATTATTACAAGACAGGGGTAAATGTCAAGTTCCATGAAAATCGTTCCATTAATGAGAAATTTTGATATGGCGGCCAGGATAGAGGCGGAATCATGAAACTCAGCTTGGAAATGAGAATTTTCATACGAGACAAAAGTAAGTTCCAAGTTTTATGACAATCGTTTCACTAATAAGAGATTTTCGAGGAGAAATCGATATGGTGGACCAGATGGCGCCGCAACCATGAAATCCGATTTGCTCATTGGTCAGCCTTGAGGACCTGGGCTATGTGCATTCGAACGTGTGGTGCCCGCTGGGTGAAGCAAATAACTATAGCCGGTCGAGTTAGGGGATTTACTTCTCACCATCAGAGAATGTTGGTATAACGATATTCACTAGCACCAGAATCTGACATACGCGCGCACCTCACATTTCTATGCCTCACATCAACACAAACCGCCGCAATATTGTTTTCGTCGTTTACTGTGTCTGTTGTTTATTTAATATTTAGTTTACGTGCTCCAATCGAAGCTATTATTAATTTAGGCGGAATCCAGTGATTGAAAGGTAAGATGATAAATAATAACGTTCGTTTGATTAACAACACAGAACAGTAAAAAAAACACACGTGACAGATAAGGTTATGTTTACATAGACTGAATTTTTTTAACTTTTAATGGTTTTTGTTTCAGAGATGGAAGTTATTCTGAAAACAGGATTTCTGCCTGTGAAACACGGCATCAATTTTAACCCAGGCAGCATTCAAAAAGGGAAATTATTGGCCCAACTTCATTTTCATCAAAAAAATTAACAATTTGTTTTCTTTTGACACCTTCCTTCCTTTGGTTTTAGGCAAGATTTTCAGCAGCAAGCGAAAATTCGCCAATGTAACTCCAGCCAAATCGAGCATTTCTTGATCACTTTTTATTGAAGAAAACCCATGAAATCCATCAACGCATTTTATGCGTGAATGTGAATCCAAATCTGCAGCCTCTGGACCGACAGACCGATCAATAGATTCTGCTTTGAAAGTTGGTCCACAACTGGTGTCCTTCACTTTGACGATTTTTTTAAAAGTCTTGCTATAACTTTCACAAGTGGCAATGCAAGCTTGGACCTCTGCTTCACAGATGTTGTTCTCAACAAGCCGATTACATATAAAAATGTTACAGACTTTTTTTGCATCTTCGAAAAAATCAACTTGTGTTGTCTGGTTTTTCATGTGTTTAACTGGAAGTGACTCCGTTGAAGAATTGTTGATCAGGTCTTCAGAATTGTCTGCATTTCCTACATGATTGGTGACCTCGGCTAGTATTCTGTGGCTTGTAGAAACGGGGATGGCTCGAGTGGTGGTTTGTCTGCTGCACTTGGACCTACAATATTAAGTATAAGCGAAATTTAAAAGCTGTGGTGGTTTTTAGATGGTAGTACCCACCTTTCAAAGGCCTCTTTACGGTAGCGCCAATGAATGTTGATATCTTTCGACGGGAAAATCGTCGGCACATAGCTGGGACTTGACTGGTCTTCTGACTTTTTATTTCCGATGAAATGGTTGCTGCAAATCCTTGTACTGTTACTCGGCTGCCAAGGAGTGCCATCCCGACTAAAATCAATTAAAAAAATAATAAACGTAGATAATAGGTAGGTATTTCATCATTATCAAGTAGTAATTATTATTATTGATGTGCGTATACTCACTTTCTTCTTTTCATGGCTTTTATCCACTTATCCCTTTGCACTTTCTTGTAGTCACTCACAGAAAAGGAATAAAATTGAGTGTCTGGAGGAGAATTCAGTGAATTGTTGAAACACCCTTCAACACAACAAGTGCGTTTATATGATGTCTTTGGTCTTTTTTCGTTTTTCATTTCGATTTCAGATTTCACTACTTTCAGTTTGCCGGCACTCTGACAGATGAGGTTATGTTCACATCACAGATGACATTGAATTTGGAACTAAACAATTAACATACGAATACAAAAGTCCCTAGGACGCACGACAAGTTAGAATTTCGCCACCTAACGCGCTTGCTGTCTCATCCCTCCACTTTCCGTGTGAATGCACATAGCCCATACCCTTGACAGGCTGGGAAATTGAATGATCATTAAGCGTAAATTACGATATAAATGACCAATGTTGCACGTCGTCATTTACTAAATGATCATTTAGAACGTCATTTAGGACCTTTATGGTCATTAACTAGGGGTAACCATAATCGTCGAATAATCGCCGGTGGTCGTGCATCATCGCCGTGATTTTTGAAAACCATTGGCCAGGTTTTCTGCAATGAATCGCGATATCTGTCGTTTGTCATCAAGTCCCTCATTTCAGTTCGCCATTCAGACACGTATTTCTGGAATCGAGGAACTGGATTTTGTGTCTTGCTTCGCGCAACAACATCTCTTGTACTAAATTATGCCCGTAAGTGTGCACGTATAAGCACGTACAAAAAAATAATAATAATAATAATATTCCAAAATAAAATTCCAAAAACATGAGCAATAACCACACATATTCGCGGAATTTGGATGATACGAACATTGCAAACAGGCAGCAGGGTATAGATTGGCGGCACTTTATTTTTGAGCACAAAGTCGAATTTATTGATGAGGACATGGGTTTCCGTAAGTATCCGTGAGACAGGTAGGTATACCGGGTGATCATTTGAAAACTATCCACCTCCAATAACTCCCGATTCCCAGTGAATATTGTTCCGAGCAAAAACAGGTCGATTTTTATATCGGGGGGGACATCTAAAACATACATTGACAAATTTCTATACTCACCCCCCTCGCCCCCACTTACCCCAACTTTGAAATTTCAAATAACACTACCTACCTTGCGATACATCAAATTGAAGAGAATTAAATTTTGTTTCTAAAAAAATATTCCCAAAATTTTTAACTCCACCCCCTTTTCCCTAAAAATTCTCTGACTGTCCCATTTTATATCCTGGACCCCTCATTTTTTTTCTTAATTTAGTCGGCGTCATCCTAGATAGCATCGAAGAAGAAAATTTTCGGTGGAAAAAGTGCTACCCAAATTCACCCCTTTGCTCCCCCCACCTCAACTCCCAAATTCAACAAAGCACCACCTACTTTGTGATACATCAAATTGAAGGGAATTGAATTCTCTTTCCGAAAAGAATTTTTTTCAAATTTTCTACCCCTCCCCCAATAAATTGACCCTTTGGTGTATTCTAGGGGGGGAATGATGGGGCTTTAAAAATTGTGAAAAAATCTTTTGCAGAAAGAAAATTCAATTTCCTTCAATTTGATGTATTACAAAGTGGGTATTGACATTTTAGATTTTTAAGGTCAGGTGGGGGGAGCGAAGGGGTGAATTTGGGTAGCACTTTTTTCATAGAAATTTTTCTCTCTCGATGCTGTGCAAGATGACGTTGACTGTATTGAAGGGGAATGGAGGTCAAGAATATTAACTTGGACACACAGAGAATTTTAGGAAGAACGGGAGGTGGGGTTGAAAAATTTCAAAATATTTTTTTAGAAAGAGAATTTGATTCTCTTTAATTTGATGCATCGCGAGGTAGGTAGTGTCATTCGAAATTTCAAAGTTGGGGAAAGTGGGGCGAGGGGGCTTGAGATATAAATTCTCCAATGTATGTTTTTGATGTCCCCCTCGATATAAGAATCGACCTGTTTTTGCTCAAACACATTTGCACTAGGAATCGGGAGATATTGCAGGTGGATAGTTTTCAAATGATCACCCGGTATAATTCCTGTAGCGTGCACGTATAAGCACGTACCTACGAAAAATTGAAAAATCTCCTCGCTTTACATAAGAAATGACCGCCTGCACCTTCGCGAAGGTTGGATGATACGAACATTGCGAACTTGTAGCACAGTATCGGTTGGTGGTACTCTATCCTGGACTCTATCTTCGGCAAAGTCGAATTTATTGATGAGGGAATAGAGGTTTCCAGAACATCCGTCGTGGAAAATGTGAAATTTTGCAAAAGCAAGCGAAATGGAAGGTAGGTACTATTGTAGACAAAAAAAGCTGAACGACAGATGAATGACTTTTCTAATTTTTGATCTGTGAATCAGCTTTACTGTCATCAAGAATATGCCACCCATAACCAATAATGCTTTGTCATTTTCTGTGTCAAACGGGACAGGATGTTCAATGAATCTGTTAGGGTGCAAATTATTCCTCTTGTGGAAAGTGGTATCGCGTGGAAGACGGTAGCAGACCTTCTCAGTAACAGGAAAGGGACGGTTTACAACGTTATGTGCAGGTGGCGGAAAAATTCAACGCTGACACGGCAACCAGGTTCTGGCAGACGCAAAGCTATACCTACTACCGAAGCCGAAGATCAAGCATTGATCCAAATGGTCTATGTCCAGATCACGGTATGTCCAGATGCTAGAGGACGATTCGTTCGCCAATGTTCGACATGCTGCGAGCCGCTTAAATTTCCCTACAAGCAGAAAGCAACGGACCGCCATTGCCATGTACTCGTAGCATATTACATGGAATCAACCAGCACGAAGTCACCGTGTTGCGGGCTCGTGTTGATACAGTGGGTAGAAATCTCAGTGGAAATGATCCATTTTTATCTTCACCTTCTTCTACTCCTGGTTCATAGCTACAAAGAAATCAAAGACACAACTCTGACGTTGTCTTGTGACTTAAAAAAATCACTGGCATTTTGTCATGGGCTTGTCAAAAATGATAATCCTAAAGGGCCTTCTACACAATTTGAAAAGTCATTCATCTGTCGTTCAGCTTTTTTTGTCTACAATAGTACTTATCGCAAAAGCAGTTAAAAAATTGCAAAAAAAATAATAATGAACCACACGATGGATACAAACATAATGAACTATAACATGCATCTGTCAGTTGCCTTGCCACTTGCCAGACGCGCACATTAATCAGGGCCGGGCCTGGCCTATCTGCCGCCTGCGTGCCAGCGAAAAATTGCCGCCCCCTTCACCGGCAGTGAAGACAACCCCCCCCAAATGTGGGAATGAGAAGAATCTTTGAAATTCAACTTTATTATTATATTGCCGTCCCTATGACTTTCCGCCTGCGTGCAGGCACGCACTGCACGCCTCAAGGCACGCCTGCTAGGCCCGGCCCTGCTTATTATTTAACCAATAGGAGGTATAACTCCGTCCTTAAAATACATTCATCACCAGTTCCACCATACAGATAATTTAGGTGACCAGAACTGTATCAAGAGTTGAAAAAGAATCCATTGACTTGTACCTAGATAATCATCATGTGGTACAAAAATTGAATAAAAAAGCACAACGATTTTCTAGGAAAAAAAAGTCGTTTTCACGCGGATTCGAACCCACGATCTTCTGCTTGGGAATCTGATGTCTCAACTATTCGACTATCCGAACGTCTAGTACGGTTCCTCAAAACTGCTTATATTCTGCCCTCGATTCTGCCTGAAATTTTTTGAAATGGGTGCTGCTCGAAGTGCAGGCTGTGTTTGTTAAGAAAACAAGTTAGGTACGAAGGTACTTAGCCCTCGACTTAGCCGTAATTATTGTTACCTGCTCAGTCTTGCTGTTTGTTGAAGACGAGTTCACAATAATTATCACTCTAATTTACAATTTGATGTGGTCGCAAAGCTGCGGGTTTCTTTGCGGTTGAAGGGAAGTTAAAAACTGAAGACCTCTATAATTTATTTTCTGGAAATCGACTCAGTAACTAGTGGTGAAAAAACATAACATAACAATACAAGGTCCAGTCTTTCATGTAGTTATATGCATCCCTATCGACTGAATTTTGGATGCCTGGACCCAGTTTTACCAACAATGTTTTCCTCGAGGTTTTCCTCGATAGGTAGTTTGTATACCTAGTAGGTTCCCGGGGGAATATTCCCTACAATCGATGAAACTCACGTGGAAGTCATGGAAATCAGTGGAAATCACGTGGAAGTCATGGAAGTCTGTAGAAGTCATGGAAATCAGTGGAAATCACGTGGAAGTCATGGAAGTCTGTAGAAGTCATGGAAATCAGTGGGAGTCATGGAAATCAGTGGAAATCACGTGGAAGTCATGGAACTCAGTGGAAATCACGTGGAAGTCTTGGAAATCAGTGGAAGTCAATGGAAATCAGTGGAAGTCAATGGAAATCAGTGAAAGTCAATGGAAATCAGTGGAAGTCAGTGGAAGTCAATGGAAATCAGTGGAAGTCAATGGAAATCCGTGGAAGTCCATGGAAGTCAATGGAAGTCTGATGGAAATCAGTGGAAATCAGTCGATAGTGGAAGTCTAGTGTACAAAATTTTCCTTGCGGTTTACCCCTCGGGTTTTTGGGAACGCAAGTCTATGCATGCTGACAAAGTATACGCACACTAGAACTCAAAACCACTATTCGAGCCGAAATTACTACGAATAATGCTGGCTATTTGGGAAAGGAACTTTCACTCTAAAATGTAACGCTGCATCAGATCCCACGCTGCGCACTTGACCAATGGTATTTCCCAAAGCTGAACATATGACTGAAAATGGCACAAATAGAGCTTGCTTTTGTTTTTTGATCAATGTCTCTACCTCAATCCACAGGCGAGTATGGACCTCACGAAAAATGGTCATACTGACTGGACAACCCTTTATTACTAAAATAACAAATTTGGCAACAATGCTTGGCCAGCTACAAGAAGTGAGGGGCGCGGGGAGTCACGTGATGTATCTATGCGCAAAGTTAATGCACAGAAAAAGGATTTCAGTCACCACTTTATAATAATTCGTGTTCTCAAAAGCCGATTCAAACTAACACCCGGTATCCGGTTGGACCAAAAAATTTAATCATGAAATAGCTAATTGAGGATTTTCTCTGGTGAATTCCAGGTCATTGTCAGTTTATTGATCATAGAAAATCTTGTAGGAAATGCATACAAGCTGTTGTGAACTGAAGATTTTTCAATAATTTTTTGCAAAACTGTGGTTTCCATTGGACACTAAGCTAAAATTCACCAAAGAAAATGCTCAATTACTCAATCATCACATTTCTTCAGATCATTGATTGCACAACCGAAGAGTTAACCTCCACGGAGGCTTCTTTTGTGCAATCGATCTCATAAGGAAACTCTAAGATTAAACTCCCGAGGGACTCTTGAGGAGCTCAAGAAACTTCTAGAGGAACTCAAGGAACTCTGATGCCCGGTTGCAGAGCGACAAAGTTAAGTTTGTCCCGGAAAAAAGTGTTCCGGCAGGGCCGATTCTGGCTCGTCGGCCGCCCTTGTGCGAAAAATATTTGGCCGCCCGCTAGCTGTAACTCTGCAGCAATTTTCTGGCGGGGGCGTCCGGGCCCTCTAAAAATTGCGCCGCAGGTGATTTTTTTTCACATTGCGGGCCTAAAACCGCCAAGGCCCCCGCATTTCAAACACAATTTTGAACAATTATAGTTAATCTGTTTTGCGCTGAGGATCAAGGTGCGTCCATTGTCATCTCACTTCAGCATCATACATAGATACCCCTCGGCGGCATACCTTGAAGATTAGTTTTTAGGCACTTATACATACCACTTCATAGGTATATTGATTTTGTAGTTGAATGAAATCAGAAAAGACTGTTCAAATAGGTGGTTGTTTATTGATAAGAAGGCAAAATGCAGAAAAAAGTCATAATTATTGGTAAAATACCTATAATCTTGAAAACACAACAGCTTGCAAAATTCAGAAAACAAAAAAAAACTTGACAAACCTAATACATATTTGGTATATAATAGGTAAGTACTAGGTTTGTGAGTAGTAGGTATATCTATACCAAGGGCCGGTATATCCAAGGGTCTTTCCCACAGAGTAGGTACTTAATTACTTATTTCCCATTCCCTTAAAAGTTTTGACGCAAAAGTTCATCAGCCAATAGGCCAGGCGGTGGGTCATTCTGGATAGAAAAAATTCCGACCAAAGCTTTTATGGTGTCAAACTCTCCGTAAGGTCAGTAGGGATCTACCACTGAGTTTCCGCCCAAAAACGAGTTGTGCTGATTCCTCCACATCTGTCCAAAGGTAAAAGATGTCTTGAAGGTGCAAATAGACCTGTTAAACCCCCGTACTTTTTCATTTTATTTACCTCAATGCAAACGTACAACTCTAACGCAAACATTGGAAGCATTTGTCATCATCTCTGTGCCAGTCTTACTGTTGACAAAAAGATTTCTTTGTGCGGGTCAGATAAATCACATTTAATTGTTTTTCCACACAAGAAAACGATGGAGCAACATGTAGTTTGGATGTTTTCTAATAACTTGTACTTACTGAACCCATTCATGGCGTTAAAATTTCAATAACAGCATTTTTGAAGATGTTGCCCGCTAAGAAGTGGATAATTTTTACCCGCCTGTTCAGCAGCAGTTTTTTCAATTTTACCAAACACCGTTCTCGAAAATTTTATAGGGAATGACAAGCTGGAACTGTTTTCTAATGATATTATATCTGGCTTAACTGCGGCACGCTTTTTGAAAGTGTAGGAAACTGATTTCTTTCGAGCAGTTCTATTTTACCCGCGTGCGGCCATGCCTACTTGACATAGACCGGACTGATTACACAAGCTTGGGAATGTACTCTCTTCCAGCTTTGAAACACGGCCATTAATGATAAAATAATGTATGATTTCTTCATGAATCAATGTACAAAGTCTCAATAATAATGGTCGCGTTTTAAAGCTGGAAGAGAGTACATTTCCAAGCTCGTGTAATCAGTCCGGTCTATGTCAAGTAGGCACGGCCGCACACGGGTGAAACAGGACCTCTCGAAAAGAAGACAGTTTTCTAGACTTACAAGTGCGTGCCGCGGTTAAGCCAGGCACGAGATCGTTAGAGAAGAGTTTGAGCTTTTCATTCCTCATAAAACTTCCGGAAACGGTGTTTGGTAAAATTGGAAAAATTGCTGCTGAACAGGCGGGTGAAAATTATCAACTTTTTTGCTGGCAACATCTTCAAAAATGCTGTTATTGAAATTTCAGTGCCATAGATGGGCTCAGTGAGTACAAGTTATTAGAAAACATCCAAAATACATGTTGCTCCACCGTTTTCTTGTGTGAAAAAACAATTAAATGTGATTTATCTGATCCGCACAAAGAAATCTTTTTTTTCAACAGTAAGACTGGCACAGAGATGATGACAGATGCTTCCAATGTTTGCGTAAGAGTTGTACGTTTGCATTTAGGCAAATATAACAAAAAAGTAGGAAGGTTTAACAGGTCTTTTTGCACTTTCGAGGCATCCTTTACCTTCGCGCAGATGTGGAGGAATCAGCACAACTCGTTTTTGGGCGGAAACTCAGTGGTAGATAACTACTGACCTTACGAAAAGTTTGACACCATAAAAGCTTTGGTCGGAGTTTTTTCCAGATTGTAGTGATTTTACCGACATAGCGCCTGGCCTACAAACAGAGTATCCAAAATTTTACCAAGAGATGAAATTTTTTTGCCCTTCCTCAGATACTTATATGAGAAAGAAGTCTAATATCTATAATAGTTGACGCAGGGCGGCCGCCTCGCCTCCATTCTTGATAATAACCTGTTGTATTTTTTCGGAACTAAAAAAATCACAATTCACGCAGGGCGGCCGCCTTCGGTCTCAAAAATCATAATATCAGTTTTTTTTTTGACAATCAGTTTTTCGTTTAAAAAAATTTAACGACCTTTCGCCGCCCTTGAGTTTCGGCCGCCCTTATGCAGGGGCACTTTCAGCACACCACTCAGAATCGGCCCTGTGTTCCGGTAACAGTCTGTGGATAAGATTTTCAACTTGAACATCTTTTTTTTTAATTGAAACGCCAGTCGTCGCTTTATAAGTTAATTTATGCCGCTATTCTCGTCTTCAAGTAACCTTTCATTTGATACCGTGTTTGGTACCAAAGCTAATTTGCCCCTAAGCAAATTTGACTTTCTTGCAACCGAGGGTAGAGAAAATCAACAAATCTCAGTCGCAAAATGGAACTCTTTTGTGTACAAATTTTCTCCAGCAGTTTATCCCTCATGCACGACCAAATAATATATCCGAGTATACCGGTAACAAATATCGAAGTCTAGGATGGATGCTTTGGAAATGGTAAGAGGCACAGCAATTGCTGAAGTCTTATACCTGCAGAGTCAGGTGCATAAATATTTAAGGGGAGACTTGATGAATCACCTCGTGAATATTTTATAATTTAATGAAGGTTCGAGATTTCCGTTTTGAGGGAAGTAGGACTTAACCAACGCGCGACCCGGCTCAGGGGTGATGGATGGGACTGAGGCAAAACGCAAAAATATAATGCCCCGGCTCATCTGAACTCGTGTTTTGTTGTATTGTGTATTTGTTTTTTGGCGGCCTGATCTGCGATGCTGCTCGATAAATTCGCCGCCCACCTGGTTGAAAATGACAGAGGACATTCTGTGCAGTCTACTCTCAGGGGAATGGACCAACGACCGGCTCGGCTTTATTCTAATTTATTCGATTGCCTATTTTGCTCCGCTCTATTCCGATGTCGACGCGCGTCAAAGTGACGGAAAAGTGACCTTTTGTACGTGACGGGACATTTTTCATTTGCGTGTGCATGAACTGCAACATTTTTCAACGCGTTACAGGTTCGCCCGTTCTCATTTTCAACGGAAATTGGATCCTATAACAACGTCTACCTATTTTCTAGAATAGTTTTTGTGATAGTACTAATCACAGTTGTAAAGCATCCAATTACTCGGGGTCGTTTATTTCTTGCTTTGTTATTTCAGCATAGGGGAAGGCGGGCCGGAAAGGATCCGCAAGGTCCAGCGAGATGAGCCATTTGTTATCCCTAAAGGGTTACGTCCAGGCCAGCCTGGCAAATATTATTAATTACCATACACATTTTATAAAACAGATGTGGGCGATCCAGAGATTAACTAATAAGCAGTAACTCATATTATCAGGGAAAGATGAGACAACATGGAGGCGGTAACATTTGAAACACTGCATGCACTGTAGCAACTTGAAGATCAAATGGTATACGTTCACCTTACAGCTTCCTAGAGCTATATTATTGCACTTTACACTTATATTGCCCTTCCCATGTTCCATCACCCGAATACAATTAGATTGGAGAACTGATACACTGTTGTTATAACCATCTAAACAGGTGATCAAGATAACTCGTCCGCCTAAAAATTTCACGCTACTTCAAGATCAAAAATCTCATCGAAAAACCAACCGATTCCAAAGAATGTGGTCATGCTGGGTAGGTTATTCTTCTGACTATAAAATACCATGCTTTGTCACGTGGACGTTTACATTGGTTATCATGTACAGGGTGACAACAAAACCTGTGTCAAAATAGCCAACTTCCAACAGTGCACAACCTTTCGCAAAAAAATCGTAGATTCTTAAAGTAACCTTTAATCGAATTTGATCCCACTGATCATCAGGAACGCTACCCCCTGTGGACGTCTGCACCCCCTTTGCAGTCTGTTCCATACAGAACACGTTCTACTGATACCTTGCATCCACATCATCACAGGGACAGGGCTTTCCAAATGAATCATCAGTACCAATTTTATTGCATATTAAGTCCCCTTTAGATCACTTCAACCACGTTTCTCTCATTTTTGTCGAGGGTTGTTGTACTTACAGAGTTCAAAGCCTGTATTTCCCAAACGATGGAACATAAAACCAATATTTTTTTTCAATTTTCATTGCGATACTATCCTGAATATTTCGACATTGTGAAGATGTTTCAAAATCATCTTTCGATAATAGGGGCTGAGGAGTGACTCCGAGATTTTGAACATGTGAGCAATTTTATGTCTTTCAAATATTCTGACATCACTATTTGGATGCTACGTTATCTCATCCACAGAAAGTTGTTATTCAAATGTTGAAACAGATTCTCCAAAATCAATGGGACAAGTAGGGGAAGGTTACTTAAAATGGGATACTCAGCTAAAACGGGATACCAAAGGTTCTGACAAAACCAAGTATCGCCATCTAACCCAATATTCACCGAACTCAAGCTCTAGTCTAATGCAACGGTCAAACGTACTTTCAAGTTGGCAGCTGAAGCGCGAGCCGTACCAGGTAGGTTTTATGGTTTTCAGATTTTCTGATCTAATATCAAGGGTTCATATTAGTAAGAATTGCGTGCGAAGTGAAAGGGAGAACATGTTCATTATTTATTTACCTCAAGCCAAGATATGAACTATTGATTTGACCAACAAGTTTTTTTGATTTATTTTGGGGTTACGTGAAAAAAAATTTCGAATGTCAAATATGAGTGTTCGGGTAAAACGGGATTTTTGTCATTCCGTAAAACGGGATATCCCAGATGCGTGGGGTGCAGAAGGTGGGTTCATGATGCCTGCGCCAGGGCAGATGAAGAAGGAGAAGATTTTCTTTGTGACTTCTGCCTCGAAGTCTGATTTTTTCTTTTTTTCTTTTTTCTTGTCTTATGCATAATTTAAGAATGTTTATTTTGCTTTTGTCTTGTTACCTAAGAATGGTAGTTGATGTTCATATTTTATATGTCTGTTATACCTACCTAGTAGTTTCCATAATAAAAACTTGGAATTTGGATGTCTGGTTATTATATTCCTAATAGACTAGTCAAATCTATCAATTTCAATTACTATCCCATTTTAAGGATATATGGTATCCCGTTTTACCGTATGGGTTCCCTAAAATGGGATACTTGCACATTTCTTGGAAAAGTAGTTATATTTCGGAAAATACATTTTCGTTCCAAAAACTCTTTGGGGTTATGATATAAAACAGAGCAAGGAATAATTAGACATAATTAGATGAGGTTTGCTTTATCTAGCTATTATTTCTAAGGGTTCAAACCTTAAGTATCCCATTTTAAGTAACCTTCCCCTACTTTTTTCTCTACATTCAAGCTCTAAATAACAGAGGATGTTCAGAATGAATGCTTCGCTCAAGGCCAAGGTTGATTATTGATTAATTCTCATTCCAAGCAAGATTCCAGATTTCCGGGGCCAATGAAAGGTCGGGTCACTCTTGAGGGAACCACACATTTTCAATGTTTGTTTCCAGTCGATTTTTATTATGGGATCTACTTACTTGAGGTTTCACCTCCAGTTTGAGGCCTGGATTTTGAAAATCGGTCAAGAATAAAAAATGATATCACCGAAAAAAAAAATTGTTTTTTTGATACCACCCTGTAAATAAGAAGGCTAGGGAAATGAACCGAGTAACGTGACAAGGTATGAAGTTATATTCTTTTATCCGTCTAAAGTTAGAATCCAGAAAATATAAAATTTGTTCAAATTAGAGCATGTTGAACGCCTGGCACTTTTGCAGCGCTATACATGTCACCCTGCATAAACTTCAGTCAAGTTGCATTCAGCTTTTTATTCACAGTTATGGATAACTAGAAGATTGGGCTGAGCAACGACGTGAACAGATTTCAAATTGTCCAAAACAGTCAGGAGTTATCCCAATGTGGAAAAGGGCAAAATTTTCGACGTGTCGTATTCAATGTTGCGTAGTTTAGTTGTCTTTATGTTCCATCCATCCATTGTTTGCGAGCACACCACTTTCGTATTTCGTGAAAATCGACCAGTCCTTTGCGTATATCCTACCCACAGCCGTACCTATGCACAGCCCGCAAGCTCCGTACAAATACGAAAACCTTGGGTTTTGCGTGAAGTGACGATCTTTCTTGTCTTTGTCTAGCATAATATATCTGCATCTTTCCTCTTCGTCGCTGAAATTTTAGCAATATGGCGGCCTCCATCTACGGGCACGACTTTTTACGATCGCTTCCGATTGCAAAGACGACAGTATGACAATACAAGAATGACAATAACAAAAGAAAATACGCAATCTTCGTATACAAAATTCGTGAACAGACGGCGTGCTCCCCGCACAGGCCTGTATTAGTTGAGTCTTTCAAACAATCAACAAACTGTCGCACATCCCGGCGGCTGCACAACCAAAGCCACTTTTCTTTGATCTATATACATTTTTCAGACAACGACTATGCCGGCCTCGCCAATCAATATACTCGACCTTTATTAAGTATGTGGCCTGTGGAGGGCCTAATAGGATTAGCTCGATGATGGTAAAAACTAAACCGATTACCTGCTGAAATGTGGACGTAAAATGAAATAAGCAGCAGCAGGTGCGCGCAAACAAATTGATTGCTAAATCCTTGATAAAAAAAAAAGGAAAGGAGGAAGTAGAAAGGTACAGGTACAAACATAATCTAGCTGGGGCAAAAGGAATTTTCGCCTGCATACGTTTTTAAGCGGAACGTTCCGGAGAGTTTTCTTTTGATGCATTGCGGAGAGTTCGTCAATTTGTTTGTTTATTCAGAGGAGTCCTTTGGGGCTTTAATCAAACTCAAGTCGAATTAATTTCAGTAGAGGTTCAGCTGAAAAATGTGAATACGGTCGGATTCTACTGCGGGGCCTTTGAGAATTCCATTTGTGTTTATTGTTTTCCTGATGTGCAATGAAAGGCACAAATGAGTTTTAGTTTTGTAGAGGAGATTGGTAGGGGGCGTTTGAAGTTTCCACCTTGTTCCGTGCTAAAAGACTTTGATGGATCGTCGACGCTGAGAGAGATTGCGCAATAGGAATAATATTATGATCATTGGGGTTGATTGCTTTTCACCGCTCGCTGATGTAAGCACGGTGATGACTTCAGACAACAAGACACTTTTTCTACAGTTTTCTCAAGTTTTGAGAACCTCAAACATCAGGGATGCCAAAGCTGCCTTCATCCTATTTCGAGGCTTTATCACGATGAGTAAAATTCTACCGTATGGTCAAAAACTTTCCTCCACTAGGCAGGCTGTGGTCTGGTCATTGGCAGGCAAACGAGGCTGATTTTGGCCAGGCCAAGCCCGCCTAGAGGAGGGAAGTTTTTGATCATACGGTACTAGTGTGACGTCACGCTGGCGCTGCTAAGCAGTAGAATTGTGACATCATGTTGCCTAGAAATCATCTCTTCTATAGGCGACGGCTAGGCAACGTGACGTTATAATTCTTGTATTCTTCTCTTAGTGAATGTCCCAACTGTAGACTTTTATATTTTATTTATTCACAGTCTCTCGATCTTGATACTGCAATTATGAATTGATGTTTATTTTGTTTTTTTTGCCATGCATCAACTACTAGTAGGTTATTAGCAGAGTTTTCAGTTGGCGTTTTCAAGTTACGATAACAGTAATGACGATAACAACGGAGATATGTTGGAATCAGTGGCCCAGAGGAGGATTTTTCAGTTCGGTTTTGTTTCGATGGCTTCCACGTTTAATCCCTTTTCGCGGGGCATCACCGCACGGTAGTAGATGCCCCAGTACTAAGAAACGCGTGGAAAAGTCTATCTGGCCCAGTCCGGACTTGAACCTGGGATCTTCGCCTTTGAAAGCAAAGCCGAGCTCACCGTGCTACCAACTGGGTTGGTGTTTATTTTGTGTACAAGATAGTAAATGAATATATTACTTACAAATTGATATATTCAACCCCTCTGGGGCCCATTCCATAAAACTACTTCGCAGCTTTCACTTTGCACTTCGCAAAAAGTCGGAGTTTGCCAATACAAACTCTTTTGAATTTAGCCAATACAAAGTAAAAAGTTGCCAAGCAGCTTTGTGAAATAGGCTCTTTGATTGGATTTCTGCTTTGAACGATATTTCTGGCGCTGTCAGATTTGTTGATCTTCCGGTCATTTCAACCTGACTTCGTGAGTGGGCAGGGGGCCTTGAAATGTGTCTTAGGCTGGTGCGAATAATTTGTTTTAATTTTTCTTCATCTACAAGAATATGAAAAATTGGCGCGTTTGATGTCGTTTCCACATTTTCACAACAGCTCATTGCATTAAAGAAGTCAAAATTGCGGTAGTCTTGTTTTTGGGAGAACACCAGATAAAAAAGTTTGACAGTGGTTTTTCCCAACTTTTTCTATCGATATTACTGGAAACATTACTAGAAAAAATAGGCTGAACTGTCTTCCAACAATATTTTAGACTTGAAATGCGAAACCACACGTGAAGATCCCGCAGACCGATTTTTATCAAGAGCAGTGAGAAGATTTTCAGCTCTCAGTTGCGCCCGTTTCGAGCAAATTGTAGTAGGTAGCGGCAAAAATCAATTTGCCGCGTTACTGTTCTCACAGCGAACAGTGTTCAGATTATTTTGGACTGGCATCTTGCTTTCCACTTCATTGTATGAGGTCATGGTCCTCTATCCTGATAGTGTATGAACCGTGCAACCTGAGCAAAGTATTTTTTTTTGCTTCCCTACTACGTACTCGCACAGTACTACACGCATTTAACCGCGTTTAACGATAAGGACAATCCACCTCACTTTTTCAAGTAATTTCATCAGTAATATTAATTGAGGATAATAAAATAACCGCTATTACACTGGGCAATGAAAATTGCTCACTTCCTTGTCTATATAGTCTTCTCCCAAAAATGAGACTATCGCAATTTCGACTTCATGAGGGGAATAAGCTGGTGCGAAAATGCGGGAAATGACACTACACGCGCCAATTTTTTATGTTCATCGAAGAGAGAAATGAAAACAAATTTTTCGCACAAGCCAAAAACTTCAGTCTCGACTTCAGTTTTAAAGGTGAAAAATGATAGCGACACGGCGACCGATGATGTTGGAGGATTATGATCAAAAATAGCTTTGTATAGGAGTTTCAGTACTTTCATATTTCAAGAGCCCCTTGCTCCCTCTCCCCCGCCTCCTTCTCCAGGAGAAAAATTGCAAAAAAGCCCGTTCTCAATCGAAAGAGAAGAATTTTGTGTGCATGCCATCCTACCAATTTTTGTGCTTTTGCTTTTGTCACTAAGAGTCCATTCGATTTTTGGTCATAACCTCCGTACCCACCATAGGTACATATTGGTATTACAGTCATGGCACGCAGCGTTCATGATATTCTTGTGAATAATTCAAATTATTCGCACTACTCAGATACCCATCCATCAACAAGACAAATGCACGAGTTTTGGCTTTTTGTTTGGCGAAGAACAATAACAGGAGTCTGCGCTCGTGATTCATTCATACACAAATTCTTTATTGTTCAAGGCAAAATTCCAAATGTGCTAATTTCTCGATTACTCGACTTGGTATGCCGGAGTGTATGTCTATGGTGCTCAACTGTTTAATTTCCATAATGTATGCACATATGGTCCGGATTCTCGGAATTTTAATTAAAAATTACTACCAATTACTTGAAGCCGAATATCGAAGGGAGGGCGGGCGGAGCTCCGCCGAAGAAAAACGTGATATTTTCGCAACATTGCCAGTTTCCCATTCGATTCGCAGGATATTGCCGACCATTAGGACGAAACGGAATTAATTAGATGGCATTTATTATCCCCGGCTAGTGACGAGCAATTTACCTGATGTACACAGTTTAATCCCTTTGCTAATTTTGGCCCTACTACACAGTAAATAGATTAAACACGTAACTTTGCCGTAACAGGAAATACACATGGTTGGAAAACCATCGCCAGAGAGCCGACCTGGGCTTGGAAATTGCATCAAGGGACACGATTCACATGATGCGTGCATCCCACCAGAAAATTATATTATTGGACTCTTGTTTTTGTCAAGCGGCTTTTTCCACCGTTCGTTCGGTTTCAAACAAATTGCTTTGAAACTGACATTCTGTTCGTAATTTCACAACCAGCCTTTATCTATTTGATTATTGTTTACAGCAATGGCACTCAGAACAATGTCAAAATAATTAAAATTATTTTAGTTATATCTACCTAGCCAGCTTTCACCGGCCCAGGCGTTGTAGTGAGCGTTATTCATTAGACGAAACGACTGATGATGGACGAATAGCAATAGATGTGTATGTGTCTGTAATCTCACACGGTAAGTGCCGACCCGTTTATCGACTTGAAATTTGGTATGCAGACATGGTTTTGCTGTCGAATGACCGGATTAGATTTTGATTGTCATCTGTCAAACGAAAGTGCCAGTATCGAAGAACGATAGAAGTTTTATCACACGAAATTCAACTTGCGATATATCATTGGAGAGCTCGTGAAAAACTGTATCCAGAACAGTTGAAAGCATTCTTTCAACCATCATCTGTCACATAATCAGAAATTATGAAGTTTAAAACTATGCCATCGAATTATTCGAAATCTATCTGCTGGATCTCAATTCGGCTGGAAGCCATACAATCAAGTGATCAAATTATTGTTGGAGTTGCAGTTTTCCATCATTTCCCGGACAGGCGCTATGAATTTACAAACTTGTTTCTGGCCGATATCAGCGGGACCGGCCGTTGACTTGCCTTTGGCCCATTTCATTTCCTTGGATACGAAACCTGTGAGCTTTGTTGTATCGGCCTGACAAATTTCATGGGCATCTACGTCAAACTGACTGTCACACAATGTCACAGATATAGGTGTGCTCGTGATGGTCAAGGCAACAGCGCACCCCGATCCTTTGTTCTTCAAGTGGCGTTTGGAGCTTCGATGAACTTTTGTATTTTTTTTAAGCTTCGTTATAATTTTTGAGACTTCAGCATCCTTTGGCGTGTGCGAATCTCATGCATGTGTGGTTTGGTAACAGGACCCCATGGTATCTTCCAGTCTTCCCGTCATTTGAAGCCCTGATGGAGCCCCTACTTTCCTCGTCTTGTAGCTTTGGAACATCTTATTGTGTGCTTCTTGGGTTTGCTTTTGCCATGTGAAGCTGAAGCAGACGCATACCTACCATTTCTGTCGGCAACAACCAAGAAAAAATTGAGGTGTAGATATAATCCGAAGCCCTATATCGGTCCCCAGAGTTATCTCGCTCAACTCCGCAGATTTTTTTTTCATTAATTTCCAAATGAAAACCTACTCTTCCCGAAGGGACGTTTTAATCAAAATCATTACTGACGTTTCTGGATACCACCAAAAAAAGTTTTAGGGCGACACCACCCATTTTTCAACACGGTTTTGCAACAAGTTTCAATAGTTGACTGGACCATGAAACACGAACAAATATAGTAGCAATAAATTACAAAAAAGGTCTAGTTACCAAAGCCAGGAATACCAACAAAAAAGTGATGTTTTCATCACCAATTCATAGTACCTTCCTGGAACTTCCCAAAGAGACCTAATAGCGAGCCTGATAGTGAATTTGTGTAAAGGAATAAACCCATAAAAAGTTTAAACAAATATACCCGCAAATTTTCTGCTTGCCTGCAGCTTGCATTACAGGATTGATAAGCTCCAGCCCACGCGTTCAATAATTGGGTTCCGCGGTGCAGATTTGGAGAACAAGCAACTTTGGCGGACAAGTAGGCCGAATTAGGATATTGTGTTCTTGCTCTTCACACAACGTTATTGTCTTACTGATCAAACTCTATCTTAACGGGTATTATCGGCGACTTACAATGAAGTTTTGGGCGATTAACAGCCAAAACAACAAAGATAGCAGTATCGAAGACCGTTCGCACAGTTCATTTATCACCCGATTAAAATGACGAGAATCGGAATTAAAAATATAGGTAATTACGTAGAACTATACCAGATATTGCAGTTTTCATTGTTCACGTGCTCAGATCGAACAATTCGAGTCCAGCTGGTGCAATTTTCATCGCGTCATAAAAATTTCATCATCTGATTAAAATTGTTTGATTAGCGCAGTAGTAAAAATTGCCAGCAGCTGCTGCTGCAAAGCGACCTGACATTTACATAACGACGTGAACGGCCCGAAACGCAACGATTTTTTTTTTCCAAATCCTCACACATCCATCCCTTTCATTCTTGCGGAAACAATACTTTCTCCGGAAGTCCTTGAATAGTTTGCACTGGAGAAAGTAATAAGAGGGAAGAAGTGCCCTCACCGAAAAGGAGCACATTTCGTCCTTGACGGCATAAAAGTTTTATTCACGCTGAAAAGGTTTACACTTTTCCAAAGCTCGCTAATTTGATTTTTTCCCACTAAGAGCAAAAGCAGGCAAGCATTTTCTGAACTTCACTAGGTAGGTAGGTACTTGAAACTACTCCAATTTGAAGAAGACTTTGAAAAAATGCACAGGGGACTCGCATAATAGAGACAGGTTTACCACGAAGCTAATGTCTTGGGATTTGTTTTATTCCCTTTCAGGGAGCGCTTGGTTTTTAAATGCTCTCGACAACGACAACGAGAGGGAGTATCGATTCCTTCTTTATTCTTCGGAAGTCTTCATTATAAAGCTAAGAAACAATGATAATCATGGATAATGGTTCCGCTGTGGATGACACACTCGTAGATGTTTCATTATGATAGCAACATTATCAGGATATTATAATTTCAATCATTTCGAAAGTTTGAAACGCGATCGGTATGTCGCAATACTGAATAAGCACTTGAATAAAATTTCTACATCAACATTGCAATTTGTTTTTCATGCGGCACCTTTTCTGGCATCGATTGAAAAATCTTGGAATCATATCAAATTGCATCCCCGATTCTGTCCATAAAATCGAGATGACCCTCAAAACTAACCGGTGTGGATTAACCTGAACTTGTGTTTGATTTCCTCGCCTGCCTGATGCCTTGAAATATAGCATCAGCGGAATGCCTTTGATAGATGGCGCCGCTTGGAGGACTCACATATTAGGAGTCCTCCTGGGTGTATATTACCATGAGATCTCTGGCTGTCCCAGCATCGGATGGTTTAACTGGATGCTTGCGCACTGATGAGCCCCTTATAGGGGCGAAACACGTGTCTGTGCAGTTTCGACCCAACTGTCTGATGTTGTGGTAGTCGGAGAGCCTTGTTTCAATTAAAATGCGAGGTGCCCGCAATATAGGTCGCGGGAACTTTACCGTCACCTTGGCACCCGCTATAGCAACGTTGCAGGCACGCCGGCACAACGAAGCGCCCCTTGCCAGCATCTTGCCCGCGCTTGCGCCTGATAGGGTACCAGAGTACCGCTGTAGAGATTTGCTTGTTTTTGAAATTACTCAGTTGAATCAGTTCAGCACATCAATTTCTATGATAAAGCGAGAATTGTTCAATAAATCATCTAAATATTTATTAGAAATTTACAACTGAAGAAAATTGTATCAACAAGTAGGTACTTGTGAAACTCGTAGTGAAAATAACATCATACCATATACCCATCTTTAGCACGCCATTTTTGTTCCCGCGACCTATGGTCCCAAGAGGCTCAATATTTATATTTGCATGTTTGTTGTCTTTTAACATTGCTCTACTTGGTTTGAGTATACATGGTACACCTACCATCGATGCTCTTGGCGACGGTGTAGCTTTACGTGGAATTGTGTTTGATTTCCCCGCCTGCCTGATGCTTTGAAATGAAGCATCTGCGGAATGCCTTTGATAGATGGCGCGGCTTGGAGGACTCACATATAAGAAGTCCTCCTGGGTGTATATTACCATGGGATCTCTGGCTGTCACAGTATCGGATGGTTTGACTGAATGCCTGCGCACTGATGAGCCCCCAAGAGGGGCGAAACACGTGTCTGTGCAGTTTCGGTCCGACCGCCTGATGTTGTGGTAGTCGGAGAGCTTTGTTACATTGAAAATGCAAGGTGCCCGTAAGAGGCGCAATATTTATATTTGCGTCTTTGTTGTCTTTTATAATTATTACTGAAAACCGTCCAAAACCCAGAAGTTCATAAAGTAAAACTTTTTAATTTTCAGATGCAAACAAAACAACTGTGATCGCCACCGACATGGGCGGTAAGACTTCCAAATGTTATTGCTTGAAGGCGAGGAGAAGGAGCGCCGCTTACGAGGAGGAGACGTCGAGCTCCCGTTCCATAGAGATAGAGATCCAAGGGGGCGCCACCGAACGACCGCCTCGCCTCAAGAGTGCCAGTCGCAAAACGAAGTCGAAATGTCTGAGCCACATGATACCGAAGAAGATTCTTTGCTGCTTCCATCAGGACGACATGAGCATGACCAAAATAGAAAGAAGTAAGATGACAGTAGTTAGTAGTTAGTATTGTATTCGCACGTGACATGAAACTTTACCCCTGTACCTATCACTTCCCTTGGACAAAAAGTTGAACTCATTTATTATACAGGGCGCGTCATTGTGCACCATCATATCTTGACCTCGTTTTATGAATAATTAACTTCGCAGTTCGCTCTCTTGTTCGTTGGAACCTGGCGCGGGATTATGCATGCTCGTTGAAATTAATGTCTTAGGTTTGTCTGAGGCATTAACCCTTGAAGTTTGTTAGTGGGTATAATTAATTAACACCGTATTTGATAAAGGTACTTTCACACCTGCCATCTCGAGGATACTCCAAATAAATGGATTTTTGTCGGTCATTTCAAAACTAACTTGTTACGGTCTCTGTATATTCTGAATTTCATGTTTTGTAATCTGTGGATTATTCCTATACAGGGTGACCCAACCAAAACACATCAGAGGGGTTTTTAGGCATTTCACCTCTTTTTTTCAAGCTCGAACAGGTCGATATTTATATTGAGGGGGACATCTGAAACATACATTGGTGAATTTCTATCTTTAGCTCCCTCACCCCCACCCACCCCAACTTCGAAGTTTCAAATGACATCACCCACCCTCTGCGATTCATCAAATTGTCTGAAAAAATATTTCTATAATTTCCAACCCCACCCCCCTTCTTCCTAAAATTGTCTGAGTTTCCAATGTGATTATCTTGACCTCATAATTCTCTTCAGTACAGTCAATGTTATCCTGTACAGCATCGAGGAAGAAAATTTTCTGTCTGAAAAGTGTCACCCAAATTCACTCCTTCACTCCGCCATCCCAACTTCAAAATCTAAAATGACACTACCTACTTTGTGATACATCAAATTGGAGGGAATTGAATTCTCTTCCTCAATAAAATATTTTCAGAATTTTCAAAAAGCCCCCTTCCCCCCTAAAGTACTCCAAATGTTCAGGCGAGGGATTGACAATTATTATGAAATTGTTTTCAGAAAAAGAATTCAATTCCCTTTAATTTGATGTATCATAAAGTAAGTGGTGTCTCTTAAATTTGAAAGTTGGGGTGGGAGAGAGGGAAGGGGTGAATTCGGGTATTCCATTTTTTTTCCACCGGAAATTTTGTCATGCTATTTAGGATGACGCTGATCAAATTGAAGATAATTGAGGAGTCGATAATATTGAATGGGACAGTCAGAAAATTTTAGGAAGAAGGGGGTGGGGTTATAAATTTTGGAAATATTTTTTTTTTTAAAGAATTTGATTTTCTTTGATTTGATGTATCGCAAAGCAGATGGTGTCATTTTTGATTATTGAATTAAAATTTTGAAGTTGAGGTGGGTATGGGTGAGGGGGCTGAAGATAGAAATTTGCTAATGTATGTTTCAGTATCTCCCTCTCGATACAAAAATTGACCTGTCTGAACTTTTATCAAAAAAATTGGGTGAAATACCCGAAAATCCCCCTGTTATGTTTTCGTTGGGCCATCCGTATGTATACTTACATATAATCTCAATTTCAACGATCAACGAACGAAGTATGCACATCTTATTATACTACTACTGTACGGTAAGCACCTCATCACCAAGCCAAAATAGCTATAGCTGATTGATTTATATCAAGTTGAAGGTACGCCTGCAAGTGTTGACAAGCTTTTTAGTTACGCCAGTCCTAGCTTAGCTCCGACTTTAACAGTGCCGTCTCTTGTACAAATGGGGCCCCGGGCACAAGGTAATGGGGGCCCTCTTATAAAGGTGAGGTAGAACCACTTCCGACTTAAAGCGTTGGGCGAAACTTAAGACACAATATGTATTCGGCCAGGCACCTGCGCTGCAAGACAGCACACAAGCGAACAATGAGCGCAATGTTAGTACAATGCGTTTGCTAAACAAAAACTGCCGTAGAAGGAACTAACTTCCCTGCAACAATGAGAACTGCGAGGAAGCCAATGACATTCCATCAAAGCTGTATAAATATCAACACTGACACTAAAAGCCATGTCGACGAACTCTGCGATAAAAAATCGTTACGATTGACGGGGCCATGATAGTAGGGAAGAGCCGGGAGACTTGATCCCTCGGGGAGACATATGATCCCTTCCATTTAATTTAGCGACAAAAAAATCTGTGACAGTTTCTGTTGGCAACGCTACTGAAAGACTATCTGCAAGTTCCACCAAAAACTTTATGAGCGAGTTGACTTTGATCTGAGTTAGTTGCTAAGCAACTGGCCATGCTATTGGGTGTGTCATAGCAACTAACTAAGATTAAAGTTTAGTCGCTCATAAAGCTTGTACATGATGGAACCCGCAATATGACGCATTATAGGCATTGCTACCAACAGAACTGTCACTGATGCTTTCGGCGTCAAATCAAAAGCTGGGGAGGACGACGAAGGGACAATCTCCCGACTCTCCCCTACTTCAATTCAGTACCTAACGAATGAGAATTTCAGAATAGCAAAATGGTTTGTGGTGGCAGTCTCCGCTTTTTTTTCCATCAAAGCTCGTGATGTGACATTGTTCCGACGTTGCATTATCAAAACCAATTTATCACCTTTACATTTGAAATTTATAGGTAGTTATACGTATTTTTTCTCGATTTTATGAGATTGAAAGCGGAGCACAGATAGAAAAAACATTGAAATTTTTAATTGATTTGTGTAAAGATGGCTTCAAAGGAATACTTATAAAAGTCCTTAATGAACAGATTATTTATTTATTATTTTTCAGCTGAATGAACCCAAATGTCTACGTCTACAGGTGTCCCAGCTAAAACAATCCAGCGTGATTTTCTCAGGAGATATCAAGGCAACAAGATTTTTTTCAAATTGGGGGGAAGCCTGACCTTCTAGCTTTATTTTGAGGGGGCGCCGATGCTTGTAGGTGCTCTTGTTTCCAAGAAAATGCAATTTTAATCGGGCGAGTCACAAGATTTCGAGAGTTCATGCTCGACAAAACAAAATACTTCAGATGGAAAAAATCCTCTTTCTCTAGGCTTTCCATTGATGTGTCGCCGATGTCTCTACCTGGCCCAGTAAGCCAGATATTCTGCCTCACAGTCCAGCAAACATGATAATGAGAATCATGACGTCATCGATCACACACTTGTTGACTTCAACACTAATCGTTACTAGGTCTTTTTCACTTACCATACCTGGATTCACCATAGGAATGAATACTGGCTGATGTTGAAATCAACAAGTGTGTGATCGGTGACGTCGTCATGAATTCCGATTATTGTGTTCGCTGGTCTGTAAGGCAAAATATCTGGCTTACTGGGCCAGGTACCAGACATCGGCGACACATCAATGGAAAGCTCAGAGAAAGAGGATTTTTCTTCCTCTGAAGTATTTTGTTTTGTCGGTCATGAATTTTCGAGTTCTTCTGACTCGCCCGATTGAAACTGCATTTTCTTGGAAACTAGAGCACCTACAAGCATCGGCGCCTCCTTAAAGGAAAGCTAAAGGGTCAGGCTTCCCCCCCATTGATACATTTTTTGTTGCCTTGATATTTCATCAGAAAATTGAGCTGGGTAGTTTTAGGTGGGACACCTGTATAGTTTCTACGGCTGCTGCTCGGTATTCTGTCCCCAGCGCTAAGCGCTTTGTAAATTTTGATTTACTTCCACATGAGCTTACGTATTTGTTGTACCGTTGTACGTGAATAGACTGACAGACTGCAAGTTGGAGTTTTATGGTAAACTTAATAGTAGGTAGGTACTTACTTAACTTCAGAAACTCTATACCTAGGTAAAGTCCCGGGAGTGCAAGTGGTGAACAAAACAAAATTGACTCAATTTACGTTCACTTGAAGTTTTCCTGATAATATGCACAGAAACAGTCGTCTTGCATCTACGTTTAAAAAGTACTTATTGTGGCATGGATTTGAGGGGTTTGTACCTATACCTATATTTATGGATAATGCCACCGATAGAGACTCGACAATATTGATTACGTAGGTAGAACCAGTGTATAGTTACTGTAGGTATACGAGTATACCTATTGTGCTGGCTACTCAATAATCATAAATGCATCACCGTTCGGTACACTGTATTGCATTATTTCTATTACTATTATTATTAGAGAATATAAATTGAAGAGGTACAATCAATCTATAATAATTGCAATTTTAATTGAGAGATATCATCTACAGGTAACAAAAGCTCATGGATATACGTAATACAACAAATTAACTATGAATCTTTATAATTCTAAGAGTGAATGGCCGAGACTAGAGTAGCAGATCACCCTTTGAAGCGTAAACAACTTCTCTATAAGGGACACTGTCTGTCAAGTATTTGAGCTCAATTATGAATTAATGGTATGTTTTATGAACGTTTGTCAAAATATTCAAATTACACCCCAGACACAACAAGGAAGGGGATGCGCTGAGGAAGTTCCTTCAGCAAGAACGAGGAAGAACAGCAAATGAATAAAAAGCTTTTGAATCACTTTTCTGCGGCAAACAGGATTGTTCAAAGCTGTTAAAACACTGCTTCTTCATTTATTTTTTGTTTACGCCAAAGCACCGGTATAACTGGTAGCTCAGTAACTCATTGGAATGCTCAGCTTAGACTGCAAAAAAAGCTACTGAAATTGAAAATATGTAAAATTCTCATAACCAAAAACTTCAGTACTGACATTATGCCCTGTTTCTTTTTCATTCATTCTCCCTTTGGCTTATTGTGATACTGAAGAAAAAATCATACCAGAATGAGCAAGCCCCACGATGAGTTGGGTCCCGCTTTCGATAGTGAAGGGCCCGGGTCCAAATCCGCACTGAACCAGATCTACATTTCCACGCAATCCTCATTAGTGAGGTATTTACTACCGTGTAGTGAAACCCTGGTGAGGATGGAACAAAAACGTACAAGCATACAAGCATATCATACAAGCAAAAAACCACTGAAAATACCCCTGCTGATTGAAAAAAAAATAAATCTACAGTAATTTGTTATTATTGTTAGAGCAAAACTTTTATGCAGAAAAAGCTCACTAGAAGTACTAGAAACCAGATAGTTAATGCTAACAAGAAAAAAAACAGACAGACATCATTCGGCTGAGCCTCATGCGTGGTGGACAGAGCTTCGGGCTTGAAATTGCGCTCTTCTATCAAAAAGAGTTATTTTGCCACCAACCCCAACACCTCTTTTTTCGAGAGAAGGGGAATGCTCTTTAGATACACCCCGGCTGGATGGCACCGGGGGGTGTGGGACTCGCCGCGATCTTCGATAAACCCTACTCACTAAACGCTTCCTCAGACCTGGTAGTTAACCTCCCTGGAACGCGCGAACATTACTTCAGGGGGCAACTGGTCTGTGTCAAACTGCTGAAGTTCTCCTGTTGTGGATTATTCAGCTTCTGTGCTCTTTCTCCTTCCCCTTGGTGCTATACGTCAACCTTTGGGATAAGTCTACGTGTGCACTTTGCCTTATCTGTCGTTGTTTCCAATATTTCTTGCCACGCTCTCATCATCCCATTTCTTGCTTCTTCTTTCGTACTTTCCTTTTGCATATCGATTTTTTTTTCATCACTAGATCGACCGTCTCCTTTACGATGCTGGCCACATCCCCTATTTCTACATTTTGTGCCCTAAGCTCCATGGTGCTTTGAAACTCATCCTTGAATCTGATGGCGATTCCCCTATTCATTTTCAGATCGGCCGCCACGCAGTGTGCGAGAGCAAAACTCTTCGGTGCCTTGAAGACGTGCTCTGTTTTCTATTCGACCACCTTGAAGGGTTTTTTTTTTGGCCATGGTGCTCCCAGTAGTACTGATGTGGTGTCCCATTCTTGACATGTCTGGATTAATTTTCTAGGTTTTCCCCATTGACTTTCGAGTTTCGAGTTCTCACTGTTCTTCACTTTCATTTCCTCATTTCCAGAAATTTCGTTCATTTGGCGTCTAACGGCTCGACACCAAGTTGGGGCTGAGACCACCGTGAGTGCGGTTACCATAGCAACGGCGGATACCAACCAATCAGACCGCCTGTATTTGGCAAGTTACGCCGTCTTACACTTTGCGCCTGCAACTTGATATGTACCCCTATGTTCTTTATTTTCTTTCCTCAGTTTCAGAATATCTTTTTTTTGTTTTGTGACTTTTCCTCTAAGGTCCTCGTATGTAACCTGGACCGATGCATTTCATGGGCTTTCTGACCTGTTACAAGGTTTTTGTAATTATTCTTGGACCATTTCTTTTAGTTTGTCAATTTCTTCTTCTTGTATTTCAAGTTCTTATTGAAGGATTTAAGTACTAATCCCCAGGTCACATTTTTTTATTTCCCTTTCAGCTCTTGAAGCTCTGCTAAATACATCCACCGCGAAGCTCTCCACTTCCTGATTTCAGTTTTTATTCTCTCTACCAAACTAAACCAATTTTACTGCCTTTACTTCGAGGTCAGTTAGCTATGCAAAAGATCAAGAATTTTTCTTTTGATTTCAATGACAGGTTTGATGTCATCGTTTATAATACCGTATGATCAAAAACTTTCCTCTTCTAAGCAGGCTGTGGTAAGGTCATTGGCAGGCAAACGAGGCTGATTTTGGCCAGGCCACAACCTGCCTAGATGAGGAAAGTTTTCGATCATACGGTACAATGGTGGCAAAAAATTTCATAATCAAAACTTGTCAGCTTTTGAATACAAATTTCACACTTCGTAAATATGGCCTAAGGAAACTAGAAGGTATATATTGAAATAATCTTGAAACTACACCACAATTTTCCTATTTTTCTTTTACCAACCGGTTTCGCCTTTCGGCATCGTCAGGGCTTGTATAATATGTAAAATATTTTCTTTTTTAGAAAATATTTTACATATTATACAAGCCCTGACGATGCCGAAAGGCGAAACCGGTTGGTAAAAGAAAAATAGGAAAATTGTGGTGTAGTTTCAAGATTATTTCAATATATACCTTCTACATTATACAACACCACTTCAAGAACAATGGATTTTTACTTATTTATACTAAGGAAACTAATTCATATGCTTTTACAGATTCGAGAATGTCTCCTTTAAATTTATGAGGGCAAGTTGGTGATCTGGTCCAAATCATAACCATACGGTCATAATTTCAATTCAAAAACTGACAAGTGTTGACAAGGTGCGATCAATATTTTTGGCCGCCATTATACATGTTATCCTCATGGACTAAAAAAATGTAGGATCACTTTCCGCCCCTGACCTTTCGAACTCCGTCGTACAATAATTTAATTATCGAATTAGAAGTGAGGCACCAAGCAAAATAAGACGACGACGCGACGTGGACGTCCCCCCTTGTCGCAAACTTTCCCTCAATAACTGGGTAATAAAACCGTTAAGTGGCTCTTAATTTTGCCGCGATCTCCTTCGCCGAATCAATAAAATAAAAAATATCGACTCCATCATTAAGTTGTCCATTTTATCCCGTCATATTCGCTTTGTCTCAACTTACCTGAACACTTATCGATTATGCTACAATAGCCGCATTTACAAGCCAACAATTAAAATTATCCCGAGGAAGCAGTCTTGTGAAAGGAGTGGGGCAAAATTGATTTTTTTTTTATTCTAATGACAATACTCAAAACATCTTTTCTCTTTTTTTTTTTGACACAACTACATGTAACCAATGCATTTGATCTGGTTGGTCCGACGAAGATGGTCCTTCGCGTTGCAGGGGACCCTGTAATAGAAAAATACACACCTAAGCTTTTCTGTCAAACATTACTTATTCCATAGCTTAGTTCTACTTGTATTTCTTCACTCTACGGCTCATAATATTTGCTCTTTTATTGCGCATGCGCATCCTGTAACTACACTACCCATGAGGCCACCATTATTACATCTTTCTCTGTTCTCACATCTTTCTTTTTCTCTTTTCTCACATCTTTCTCTTTTCACACCTATCATCTTGTCAACACTAGTGCTGAAGGGAACTGAACGCACGACAGCACTTGCAAAGGTACTGAGGGGAACTGAACGCACAACAGTACACGAACCTCTTATCAAAAGTACTAAAGGGAACTGAACGCACGATAGCACTTGCAAAGGTACTGAGGGGAACTGAACGCACAACAGTACACGGAACCTCTTATCAAACGTACTGAGGGGAACTGAACGCACAACAGTACTCAAATCTCTCTCGTTTGGCAACCGTACTGAGGGGAACTGAACGCACAACAGTACTCAAATCTCTCTCTTTTGGCAACCGTACTGAGGGGAACTGAACGCACAACAGTACTCAAATCTCTCTCTTTTGGCAACCGTACTGAGGGGAACTGAACGCACAACAGTACTCAAATCTCTCTCTTTTGGCAACCGTACTGAGGGGAACTGAACGCACAACAGTACTCAAATCTCTCTGTACGGCAGGGAAACCAACACACACACCGTACTGGCTCGGGGTCACACATTTCTCAAAACTTTGCTGCGGGAAATACGCACACAACAACAAAGCCCAGCTGAAGGGAACTACACGCGCGACAGCTGTTTTCATCACATGAGCCAATTCACCCCCTGGCCCTCTTGGCCTTCACACTGAGGGGAAAACACGCTCAACAGTGCACTTTCTCTTCTGGAGGGACACACACACGCTCCAGCCACTTTCTCTTGGTTCCAGAGGTTACCCTAACACTAATCATCTCTAACCACTTGTTCAATAGCGTCTAAAATCGCCTCGTCTCTCACAAAATTCCTTCCTCTCTGTCATCGATATTCATAACCGATATTCATAATTTCTTGAGACGCAGTTTTCTCGCTTCGACCTAATTGAACTATTTCACAGTTTTGCCGGCTCTAGGTATTTACTACAGGTGCCTCTTCAATCAGTGATTTTTCACAACAACTAAATGAAATTAACAGAAGAAAGCTTGTGAGTAACTCACCTGTTCTCCAAATAATGCGCTCTTGCAGGAAACACAAGCCACAACAAAGCACGCATCGTATATGGTGCACGTGCGACATCTAAAACGGGAATGCCCCAGCTCGGCATTCGAACTGAACTCGCGGTTCGATCATTTTAACAACATAAAATTTCACATGTCTTACACTTGAACAATCCAAGAAACTCTATCAAGCATTCATGAACCATACCCATTGCATAATTTCCAGTAAGGTTCCCTGGCGGATAGCAACAAATTTCGGTCGTGTCGTCCTGTGTAGACGCTAGAGTAGAAATAGAAGACCTAATTTGCATGGAACGGAATCATGAATTAGGTTTTATCAGCATGCAGAGTGAAAATCGTCGTCGTCTGTCGTCTGCCGGCGAGAGTACGAGACTTCTCATCGCAGGCGGACGACGTATTTTGGAGAGAGAGAGGAATTATTATCATTCTCTAATTACCCGGAATTATCCACAATGATTATTCAACGAGTAGTCAGACAGAAGAGGCACTATGAAGGAATCACGCTATGGGATCGAGTGAGTGAAGCCAGTTTGATAATACGATGCAACTGGCGACATCTCTACCCCTTGTTCGGTTTCTTTCCCTTCGTCCCGCGATCCCCACTTGTCGATAAAAAATGAATTCGGCTTTTACCGCACAGTGTTCGACATTTATTTCCACAAAAGTTTCCATGAACATGACTCAAAATCTTAGCTCAAAATAGTAGTGTCTCGGCCCCGTTCATTGCACACTGCATTCGTGTGCACTGAGGGTATGCAACCCAAAATATCCCTGTGTCGTCCAAGTCCTCACCCCTCACCCCCTGTTCGGTGTGCCTGGCACTTGGCTGTCAGGCGCAAGCGTAAACGAGCTCCAGCACTTTCTTCGGCCGTCTTCGGCATTCTTCGGCTTTCTTTCCGCTCGTGCCTTTGCCGCTTCGTTCGAAGCGGCGTCGATCTCCGTACGTCGAGCGGGAAGCCACGCCGTCTTTTTTTTGGTCATCGTTCTCGCGGCCATCTTGTCGTGCCATCGGCGTACATTCGTACTCGACCAGAAGCCCATCCAAGGCCCATCGCGTCCGATAGTGACTCCTGGAGGATCTCTGCAGCATCTCCAAGTCCAGAAAGCGGCAGTTTTCACCGCTTTCACCGGGGAGCGGCTTGGACCAGCCAGCCGCACACAAAGCTCCAGTTTCGGACGGGATCGAGTCGTTCGTCCGCCATTTTGGTGACGAACACGGGCACTCGTGCATTTCAAAAGGAAATCCACCACCAGAACGGCCATCCACCACGACGACGCCTTCGGACTCCGCCAGGACGACGCCGCCACCGAATAAGATCCCGTAAGTTCCATATTTTCCATTGTTTTTACCATTTACCGTTTATTCCCGTTTGCCGGGGTGTATACCTTCAGTGCAGTTCGTCTCGTTTTCAGGACGCCACTCGGCGCCAGCGAATCTGCCCCCGATCAGAACCACTCGGATTTTTCATTTCATTTAATTCACATTGTTTTTTTTTTTATTGTTTTGTAATTCTGTCTGTTTGTGTTTTTTTTTCTTTTGTTTTGCATTAAAGTTTTTGATTGTTGTTGTGAATTTTATTTCTGACTGTCGCTTGCTGCTTTCCTAATCCAAGAGTTATTGTTTTAATGCAGCCTTCATCGGAAGGCTGCCGTCTTTATGTGTACCGCGCTAACATATAAATTGGTCCTTCGAGCCGGATACAGGCTAAGCATGGTACAGTCAGGAATTTAATTCACCTCACTATTGAAACTTCAAAGTCACGGGTCAAACCCACGTGACACTTGTGCGTTGGTCCAGCGTGTTGATCAATTCGTTTTTCGCCCGTCTCATTCGCACTTTTTCACCTGGGTTGGGTTCGCCATTCAGGTACGCCAACCTAAGGGTCAGTTGCTTTGTTTTCATTTTTCTTTGTGTCGTACACAATGGACGCAACTTTATCGTCCATCGCGATAGCTATTGCGCGCCTTGAGCCCCTTCTGGAACAAGGCGTCACAGCTACCACCGAGCCAAGCCTCCAACCGGCATTTTTAGCCACGTTTGACATTGCGGCGGAAATTTACAACGGTTTCAAGAGCACGGTCAACACTGCCCCTCTCCCCAGTGCCTCCGAGGAGCAGAAGGCTACATTTCTTGAACGTACACTCCGGGCAGACAGCTTGTATGGCAAACTTGCTGCGGTAAAAGCCTCGTTTTCGAATTCAGAGCCGACTTCCTCGCTCTCTCGCCAAGCCTCGCAAACTTGGTTCGAGACAGGCCGGAGCAATGTCCGATTGCCAAAAATCGCGTTGCCGTTGTTCGACGGAAAGTTAAAATCATGGCCACCATACTATGATCTGTTCACGGCGTTAATACACAGAAACCAGTCTCTCTCAGATATTGAACGGTTTCAGTATCTGATCTCGTCTTTATCTGGTGAACCTCTCTCAATGGTTAAACACCTGCCATTGACGGGAGATAATTACATAATTGCGTTCGACTCGTTGGTTGAGAGATACCAGAACGACCGCGTGCTAGTCACTTTTTACTGGCAGTCGATGATGAACGCCTCCTCCGTCACATCTGACTCCGCGCAAGCGCTTCGCCATCTTGTGAACACGTTCAACGAAAATTTAGTGGCGCTCGAGCAGTATCCGCATATCGACCTGTGGGATTTCACCCTGTCGAGCATGCTGCTCCAGAAACTCGATGAGTCGACGCGAAAACGTTTCGAGGTGAAGTCAGCTGGCACCCCCTTCCCCAAATACGAAGACGTCAAGTCTTTCGTGCTCGACCAATGCAAGGCTTTCGAGGCAACTGCCTTAAATTCTAAAACGCAATCGAACTCCCGCTCCACACGGGCAAACACCGTTACCGTGAAGCCCGAGGTCAGCCGCAAGTCGTGGGCCTCACATACGTTGGTGTCTCAGACTTCATCTGCCCCAGCGACGTCGCATGAGTCAGCATGTTCTCATTGTGGGGCGAGAAGTCATAGAGTCACCGCGTGCAAGACTTTTCTGTCAATGTCCCCAAATGACAGATATTTGGCGGTCAAACAGAAAAGGCTCTGTCTCAACTGCTTGAGCACCAATCACGGCGCTCCAAAATGTCCATCGTCGTATTCGTGTCGGCAGTGCCACGCAAGGCATCACACCTTGCTGCACTTCCCCAAGCCACATAGAACTGCAGGTCATGAGTCACCCAGTTCTTTATCGAATCCAGTTGAATTACCGCAAATCGTTTCCCCTGGTCTTCCAGAAAATGTCGCGAATTCGGTGACGAATCTCGCCTCAAGCCTCAAGGCAGCTCATGTTTTGTTGGCCACGGCAATCGTTCACGTTCGTGACCGGTGGGGAGGCTACCAAAGCCTCCGTGCGCTCATAGACCCTGCCAGTCAGGCATCGTTTATTTTGGACTCCTGCGTGCGCAAATTGGGTCTATCCCCATCAAATCACAATGTGCCCGTTTTTGGCTTGGGTCTCACCCCCGCCAATTCGACGTGTGGCACAGTCACTTGCCAGGTCAAGGCTGATGATGAGTCTCTCCCAATCCCTGAATTGGAGTTAATTGTCCTGCGCAGGATTTGTGGTAACCTGCCAGACACCGCTTTGAACCCGGATCAATTCCACTTGAACTTATCGAATCTGGCGGATCCCACATGGTTCAAGCCAGGCCCCATTCAAGTGTTGTTGGGCGCCGACGTTTATCCGTCAGTCGTGAAAGAGGGAATCGTCTCGTCAGGTCCGTCACAGCCTGTTGCCATAAACACCATTTTTGGCTGGGCTCTTCTCGGTCCCTTTCAAACCCCGTCAAAACCTCTGCATTCCTTTTTGGTTTGCACTCCAACTGGAATCGACGAGTCTCTGCACAAATTTTGGGAAGTAGAGGAAATCTCGTCACCATCGTCCAAAACACGTTTGTCCCCAGATGATGAACGTGCAGAAATTTGTTTCCGGGACTCTGTCTACCGTTGTCCGTCAGGTCGTTTTGGGGTTTCGCTTCCCTTCAAAAGGGAGTCCCCCACCTTTGAACATTGCAGGTCTATGGCTGACCGCCGTTGGTTAGCTATCGAACGTCGCCTGGTCCGTCAGGACACACTCCGTGATCTGTACATAGCATTCATGCGCGACTACCTCGACCTAGGTCACATGACCTTGCTGGACGCAGAACCTCCAGATTCTGAGGCGTATTACATCCCTCATCATCCGATCGTCAAGATCGAAGACGACAAGCCGAAAATTCGCGTCGTTTTTGATGCTTCGGCGCAAGCGCCGAATCATTTATCTCTCAACGAGACGCTTCTCGTCGGTCCTAAGTTACAACAGGACATAGCAGCTTTGCTACTGCAGTTTCGGTGTGAGCCGATCGTTTTTACTTGTGACATCCGTCAGATGTATCGGCAGATACTTATCTCGCCCGAACATCGCAAGTATCAACTCATTCGCTTTCGTTTCTCCCCTGATCGACCCATTGAAACGTACCAATTGAACACCATTACATATGGTGTTTCTTCGGCACCGTTTCTAGCGGTTCGCACGTTGCTTCACTTGGCAGAACAAAGCGCCTCGAAGTTTCCATTGGCTTCGCAGGCAATTCGCCGTAATTTGTATGTAGACGATCCACTTTGCGGTGCGAACTCCGTGGAATCAGCACGGGAATTACAAACGCAGCTAATCAACCTGCTCCAATCGGGTTGCTTTGAATTGCGCAAGTGGGCAAGCAATCACCCTGATGTGCTGCAAGACATACCACTTGATCACGTTCGAACTCAGCCGTCCACTTTCAGTGACGTTGCTGACAATACTGTAAAAATTCTTGGCCTCCAGTGGCAAGCGGCAACAGACACCTTTTCATTCACGGTTCATCCAAATGAACTACCGTGCACAAAACGGTCCATCTTGTCGGAGGTGGCTCGGATTTACGATCCGCTCGGCTTTCTGTGCCCTGTTGCATTTTTCGCCAAACATTTAATCCAACGGTTATGGAAACTTGGCCTTGATTGGGACGACACCCCTCCAGACATCGTATGTCAGCAGTGGTTGCGTTTTCAATCCGAGCTATCGCAACTTTCGCGGTTGCAAATTACACGGCATACTTTTCCGTCGCCTGCAGACAGGTGCCAGTTGCACGCCTTTTGCGACGCATCTGAATCTGGGTACGCGAGCGTGTTGTACGTTCGTTACCTTCGAAATGGTGTTCCCACCATTCGTCTCCTAACCGCCAAATCAAAGGTGGCTCCAGTCAAATTGCTGACCGTACCCCGTCTCGAATTGTGTGCAGCGGTCCTACTTTCCAATCTCGTTGCCTTCACCGTTGCAGCGCTCGCAGGAACCGTACAGTTCGATGCCATATTTGCGTGGACCGATTCTACGGTTGTTCTCAGCTGGCTGCGTTCCTCTTCGCACCGCTGGAAAACATTTGTTGCTCACCGTGTTGAGCATATTCAACAGCGTGTCCCGCCTCAGTGTTGGAGACATGTCTCAACATCGGACAATCCCGCCGACCCAGCTTCGCGCGGATTGTTTCCCGAAGACATGCTTTCGTGCTCCCTCTGGTGGTCTGGCCCACCTTTTCTGTCATCAGCGGATGACACATGGCCGGATGACAAATTCTCCGTGTCCTCCCCAGACATTGCGTCTGAAGAGCGAAAGCTCGCTTTGGTCGTGCGTGTGCCGCAGCCGCCGCCGATTGACATCGACGACTTTTTTTTTGCGCATATCCTCCTTACGGAAGATTCAGGGCGCTGTCGCCTATTTCTATCGGTTCTGCAAATGCAAGTCCGATGAGAAGTTCACAGGACCTCTCTCGGATACAGAACTCCATTTTGCCTTGTTGTACATTGTCAAACATGTACAGCAGAAGGTATTTGCCGTCGAAATCGCGTCGTTACGCAACGGCAAACCCTGTTCAAGACCCTTTCGAAAACTTTCACCCTTTCTCGATCGTGACGATGTTCTCCGCGTCGGCGGACGTTTGAAGCATTGTCATGAGTTGCCATTTGCAACCAGACACCCTGCTCTTCTTCCATCTCGTCACGTCTTGACAGGACTCGTCATTCGACAAGTTCATTCCCGACATTGCCACCCGGGACTCAACAATACCTGCTATCTCCTGCAGCAAAATTTTTGGATATTGTCCACGCGACGCGCGGTACGGCACTATCTTGCATCGTGTTACCGGTGCTTCCGGACTAAGCCGCAAACTTTTTCTCCCACCATGGGCGACCTCCCCTCGGCGCGAATTTCTCAGCTAAAACCTTTTAGCTGCGTCGGGCTCGACTATGGTGGCCCTTTTCCAATCCTCATGTCACGCGCTCGCGGTGTCAGAACTACGAAGGCGTACATCTGTCTTTTCGTGTGCTTCGCCACCAAGGCATTGCACGTCGAGGTTGCCTCCGATCTCTCAACAGATGCTTTCCTCGCTGCCTTGCGCAGATTCATTGCCCGGCGCGGTCGCTGCTCTACCATCTATAGCGACAATGGCACAAACTTTGTCGGAGCTCATAGGCAATTGACGACGTCAATGCAACTCGCCGCGGAATCCGAAGCCATCACTTGGCGCTTCATTCCTCCCTCCAGTCCCCACTTTGGCGGGCTGTGGGAAAGCGGCATAAAAGCTGTCAAAACTCATCTATCTCGCGTGATAGGTGATCAAATACTCACCTTTGAAGAGCTGACCACGTTGGTCACCCAAGTTGAAGCGTTGCTCAACTCACGGCCACTTTCGGAGCTGAGCTCGGATCCAAATGATCTGTGCCCATTGACGCCTGGTCATTTTTTGACGCTCGAGCCGTTAACGGCCCCACCTGACCCAGATTTGTCCCACCTCAAGATCAGCAGGTTGTCGCGATGGCAGTTGGTCCAATCCATGCAACAGCGTTTCTGGGCGCGTTGGCGCGACGAATATCTACACACGCTGTACCAACGCGGCAAGTGGCACAAGTCACGTCACCTTGAATCCGCAGATGTGGGGTCTTTAGTCCTCATCAAGGACGAAAACGCTCCCCCTCTGAAGTGGAGGTTAGGCAGAATTTCAAAACTCTTCCCCGGCAAAGATGGCATTTGTCGTGTCGCAGATGTCCGTACTCAACGCGACGTTCTGCGACGCCCAATGGTCAAACTTTGTCCCCTCCCTTCAGGACAGTGAGCATTCTGTGTTTTCACTTCCGTCATTGTTCTCACTATGCTCTTTCTTTTTGTATCATGTTTGATTTCATTAATTTTTGAACTTTGAAAATACCCCGAGTGGTATTTTGGTGGGGAGTATGTCTCGGCCCCGTTCATTGCACACTGCATTCGTGTGCACTGAGGGTATGCAACCCAAAATATCCCTGTGTCGTCCAAGTCCTCACCCCTCACCCCCTGTTCGGTGTGCCTGGCACTTGGCTGTCAGGCGCAAGCGTAAACGAGCTCCAGCACTTTCTTCGGCCGTCTTCGGCATTCTTCGGCTTTCTTTCCGCTCGTGCCTTTGCCGCTTCGTTCGAAGCGGCGTCGATCTCCGTACGTCGAGCGGGAAGCCACGCCGTCTTTTTTTTGGTCATCGTTCTCGCGGCCATCTTGTCGTGCCATCGGCGTACATTCGTACTCGACCAGAAGCCCATCCAAGGCCCATCGCGTCCGATAGTGACTCCTGGAGGATCTCTGCAGCATCTCCAAGTCCAGAAAGCGGCAGTTTTCACCGCTTTCACCGGGGAGCGGCTTGGACCAGCCAGCCGCACACAAAGCTCCAGTTTCGGACGGGATCGAGTCGTTCGTCCGCCATTTTGGTGACGAACACGGGCACTCGTGCATTTCAAAAGGAAATCCACCACCAGAACGGCCATCCACCACGACGACGCCTTCGGACTCCGCCAGGACGACGCCGCCACCGAATAAGATCCCGTAAGTTCCATATTTTCCATTGTTTTTACCATTTACCGTTTATTCCCGTTTGCCGGGGTGTATACCTTCAGTGCAGTTCGTCTCGTTTTCAGGACGCCACTCGGCGCCAGCGAATCTGCCCCCGATCAGAACCACTCGGATTTTTCATTTCATTTAATTCACATTGTTTTTTTTTTTATTGTTTTGTAATTCTGTCTGTTTGTGTTTTTTTTTCTTTTGTTTTGCATTAAAGTTTTTGATTGTTGTTGTGAATTTTATTTCTGACTGTCGCTTGCTGCTTTCCTAATCCAAGAGTTATTGTTTTAATGCAGCCTTCATCGGAAGGCTGCCGTCTTTATGTGTACCGCGCTAACAAGTAGTTTTCGTAATACCGGGACAAAAAGTGCACTTTTTCTCCCCCTTTGGCGGGAAAAAAGTAAATTTTCATTTACTTGGTTTTCCTGCAATCAAAAACTTAATTTTCTTCGGAAGTCTGTAGACGAAGCATTACATTTTTGCACTGTTGAATAGGTCTCTTCTTGGGTAATCACACAAGGTATCACAACTCAGTCACATTGTTGTCAATTGGCTGGAAATGCTTCCCTTTTGTCAATTGCTGACCTTGGGTCCTAAGGGCCCTCAAGCATCAAACTTCACTTGCGGGAATGAAAACTCACTCTAGTCCCTTGGTGTATAAACTACTGGACAGCAGGCACGGAGCAGCCTGGGTGGGCCATGCCCACCCCAAAATCTTTGTGCCCACCCTGGTGCCCACCCAGAGCATTCTAACATTTTTACTCAAAAATTATCAAATAAAATGAAGGAATAAGCTGAAAAACCCAATTTAGGTAGGAGGAGTTGCGATCTAGTAGAGCTTGACTATTGGACTCGCAAAAAAGTCACAAAAAAATAGTGCTTAGCTCCGTGCCTGCTGAACAGGGAGCGGGTGCCTCAAAACTTATGAAAATTTCTTTGTCTCACATGTCAGACCGGAGGCTTTAGGCTGGTATAGGCTTGTCAATTCTCGAAAAATGTCAAAAATTTATGTCATAAGGTACATGAATGAAACCAAGGGGCTTTTGTGTGAGAACATCCCCTTAATCAAAAATCGGGTCATGAGAAAAAAAAATTTGGGGGCTCTCGGTCCATAAGACAAGTTTCAAATTTTCAAAAAAGGCCAAAATTTACCTCCTTCTGGAGACTTCTCCTTTGGCATAATATTAGGAATGAAAAACGATACTTACATGATTTTTTACGCAGGTTTCGAATCTGTCCACAAAAATTTTCAATGGTACCTACACCGCTGACAGGGTGCAATATCGAACATTTTTTCTCGAATCGTACACCCTGTATTTCAACATGGAAATCGATTCAGTTTTTCATCTTGATTACAAATATATATCACACTTGGTGGGTTAGTCAACAAAACGCCTGTGAAAAAATTGATAAATTTTGGTCCTTTTTTGAAAATTTTAAACTTGTCTTATGGACCGAAAGCCTCCAATAAGAAATTTGCCTCACGACCAGATTTTTGATAAAGGGGATGTTTCCACACAAAATCCAGTTGGTTCCATTCATGTACCTTATGACGTAAATTTTTGGCCATTTTCTCAAAAATTGACAAGCTCATACCAGCCTAAAGCCCCCGGTCTGACATGTGAGACAAAGCAATTTTCAACAACCTTATCAACGCACATTAGATCTACAGGGTTAAAATCATGTACCTTATGACGTAAGTTTCGAGGCACCAGCTCCCTGTCTATACTATTATACACCAAGGAACTGAAGTGAGTTTGTATTCCAGCAGGTGAAGCAATTTGCCCAATGCGACTGAATCCATTTAGTGTTTTCCCTGAAATATTTGCATTTCACGGTTTTTTCAATAAAACTGATTTTAGAATTTCTTGGTTTTTCAAAAAACGTATTTTGTATTTTGTATTTTGAAGACATTGAGAAGTAGTTTGTATTTTGTATTTTGACTATCTTAGATCGTGTATTTCGTATTTTGTATAATACATTTTTCGGAGTATTTTGCCCAGCCCTGATTGCTACGCGTTTCAGCCTCTCATTCATTAAAATACCCAACGCAATATTTTTGGGATCGTAAGATGTGGAAATCCAAGAAATTCACCACTGCAATTCTTGAAAAGTTATGAACGTAGCGGAAGAGGTAAAAAAGCTTTCAGCAAAGAAAAATTCTTTCAGTTCTGCGGAAGTTTAGAATAATACGCGCAATTAAAATTAAAGAGAGGGCTGAGATTAATTTTAGAAAATAATTTATTATTCATAGCCACCAAGTTAATCTATTTAAGTTGCCGTCTCGCCCCATCAGATCGTGTATTTTTGCGCGCGGAAGTCCCATTTGCATCTTAATCATTTAATAATAATAATAAAAACTAGCTGCGCAATTAAAAGTTTGTAATTAATTTGAACTTTGACGCAGCTCTGGCGGGATGAAAAATAGCGTTTCGATTCAAGAAAGAAGGAGGCGAAAGGCAAACACCATCGATCGTTTGCGATGGGCTCTCCTCCTCCTTCCTGGGTGCAAAGGTGCGAGAAAAAATATTATTAAGGGACAAGGACGGCCGCTCGTAAATTTCCGCAACTTTATAAGTCGTCCGCGTCCCTCCATGGTAATGCCCCTTTGCTGATGATTTATCAGCGGCAATTGCCTTGGAAGGGAATATATCGGAAATGTCCGTACAAGACGACTTATTTGCCTTTGCGGCCCGTTGGGTGGATAATATCTAGCCGAGGGCATCAGGCATGAACTCGCAAAGAAGTAATATTTTTCAGAGGAATGCCCGCAATACATGTCGCGAAAGACATGACGATAATAAGGACGAAGGATTTTGCGCGCTTTATTTCTTCTAATGAATGTCTTTACCGTGCGCTCTGCAGCAAGTTGTGTCGCGTTGTTATTTTAAAATGAGAGCGCCGATGTTCTAAGGTTAAGTGTCGCGGCATTTTTCTTTGTTGGAATATTTGCTCTTGGGAGAACTTTGGAAAAGCTGCGTGTGCGTGTTTATTGGGACGTTCTTCTTTCTGATGCGGAGTCGGAATGTAGGCCAGTCAAATTGGAACAAAGTTTCCGTTTGAGGGAAAAACTGTCGGAGTTTTCGAAATTTGACAGAAATGTCCGGTAAGGTGTACTGGTAAACATACTAAAAGTCTCCAACTCCACCTATTGAGCTTGAGTCGCCATCTTGAAAAAATGGTCCTTTGATCCAGTTTTCTGCTCATATTGCGCTAACCATCAGAGATATTCAATAAGGTTTCATGAAAAATCAAGGTTATAAAATTGTCTGGGGTGGATTTGGCAATAGGCAAAGTAGGCACGTGCCTGGGGCGGCAGATCCAAGGAGGCGGCATCGACATCGTTTCCTTGGAAAAAAATGCGTGGTTTTATTTTTATTCCGGTGGTTATTGCGTGTTTTTTTTTTTCGGTTCAATTTTTGTTATTTTTGTGCCAACAATTGATGAAAAACCACTTATTATCATTACCAGAAATTAGTGCTCTAAGAATATAAACACAAACTAGTTCTCTGGAACACACTTCTCTAAGGGGAAGAGGCGGCCAATTCACTCATGCCTAGGGCGCCACGAAAGCCAAGTCCGCCCCTGAAAATTGTCTACAAAAATTGTTTCACACCGATTTTTTCTCGTATCTGTTAATGTTGATAAAATCAACAACCCTTCAAGCACGAATCAATTAAAATTGGTTTTCGTGAAAACCACCCACCAGATATTGGTCATGTGAGTTAAAGTAAGAATAAAAAGCAAAAATTTTCGCAATAATATGTGTTTTTCAGCACATATGACATGGTTTCATAATGAAATCATTTTGCCAGGTCAGCAAGATTTTTATTAGAACAATATAGGCACTTACATTCCAGAAAACAAGAATATTATTTGGAACTGATTGATTACAGTGAAGGTTAGTTTGATAAACCAACTAAGTATATCATTCAGAAGGTTTTCATCAAGAAAAGCACTAAAAAAAAATCAATAAGACGATATTTCCCATTCACGAATGCAGTTGACCCGATGACCTTGGAAAATGGAGCTGAAGGTGAGGTCACATTCCTTATTCCATATTTTTTGCGCCAAAGAAAAAATATCGTGTTCTGAATCATTCATCACTATCTTTTTGTGATTAATTCACAACTTGCTCCAGCATCGTCTGAATCTGTATCCAAAACGTCCGCTACTGGGATATGTCGTCATCCATTCAAGGGTCCATTTCTTCTTTCCAATCATCCTCCCTCAGCCTCAAAACCATCATCAGACGGTATCAGGTCCACAATTTCATATGTTACATCGTTCGACGTCAAATTCTTGAGTTCATAATAAGTGCTCATTCTGGGACTTCATAAGAGATACCTTCGTCTGTGAGATTCGAGATCAACACCTGCGTAAGATGGTAATGATCAAAAATCCAGTTGACATCAGTGACGCACTGACTCAGGCGATCTGCATTGAGGCAGCCAAAGATCTGTGCAGTCGTCAAGTCAAGGCGTCGGGGGTTGAGGATTTGTGATCACGTGTCTTAGATGTCTTTTTCGAAATAAAAATCGACCTGTTCCGGTTTTTTCCCAGGAAAAATTTGTGCAACAAAATATCGGGGGTGGGTGCTTTGCAAAAAAGTCACCCTGTAGTAATAGTAACTAATAGTAAAGTTAGTACGAACATGAATGAAAATTTGGCCTTTAGATCCCCACACGATGGAGTTGGAATCGATGCCCCCTACACCTGGAAATATTTTCCAAACAAGGTTGAATTTAGCGCCCTCTGGTGCGAGTAATTTTCGCGCCACAAAAAAATTTCGGTTGAAACTTGTACCTCCGATTGCAAGAAAGTTAAATTTGCTCCGTCGCAAATTAGCTTCGGTACCAAACTCGGTATCAAATGGTAGGCTATTTGCACGGAGTAAACTGAGACGTGTCTGGAGTGACGACTGACATAAGTCATGAGTGTCAAACAGAAAATTGAATAAATGGAAAGTGAAATGAGATTGTGTGTGGAAAAAGATACACGGAATAAGATACAAGAGCACCTGTGCCTAATTCAAAGCGAGTAGGTACCTAAACGTACGATATACCGTTTATATCGTAGGTACCGACTTCAATGTTATGCCCAAAGTTGAGAATTTTGACTAGTGAGCGGGCAACTAGTTAAATACAGGCTTCAATCCAAATCATTCTGTATTTGGCACTTTATTAGTTGAATAGCGTGTTTTTGGATATAACATTTGGAATGTAAGGAACAAAGAGAAAAAAGGCAGTCATTTTCAGTGTGTGAGATTTATTTTTGTATCAAGGAAAAACTTCGACCAATTATTGAAATCCGGCATGGTTTCTTTCCTCCCAATTCCTTTCGATGTCTCAGGCCGATCTCCGGCAGTTTTGTTGTCCGTCCTGAGGTCGACGATTACAACTCTAAGACCACCGACGATCCGACGACTCCTGCAGTATTTCCTGGCGATGGCGTGAGAAGCTGTTCGACTGCCTGTCGAGGCAGACAATTTTCTATTTTTTTTTAATTTTCATTTATTGTATAACATACATATACAAAAATCCCAAATCGACTAATGAGTCGGTTCCGGGATTGTGAATATCACAAAGGCCACATCACAAAGCGATATGAGAAAAGTCATCTCAAAAACATCAAAAATTTAAAGCATGCATTATCACTATTTCGGCACTGAATATCACAACGTCACTGGCGGCCCAGGATTGTACAAGTTTCTTCACAACGAATTGTCCCACAATATGTCAACAAAGTGCTGGGTGCGAGGCTGGGTGGCTCCCAGGAGAGGTTCTGGATTGTCTTGATAATACTTTGGCCGAGGGTCAGTCCTGTTTGTTGTAGTCCTTGCTGGTGAGTTGCCCGGTGCTGCTATATAAGAGACTCCAGGTTGTGAGTGTCAACAACAGCTTTGTTTTCGCAATACAGGGCTCCTGCGGAGGCACCAGTAAGTGTTATTCCAGTGAATAACCTGGAATTGTTTGTTTGGCAATAATAGCATTTACAGAGGCAATTTGTCATACCTACTTGCTCTAGAGCCTGTACATGGATTTATGCTTAATTTCGGCGCAATTGTTTGCCTATTATTGTTCAAAATTGGCAAAAATGAAGTCGCTCTCTGATACGCTGTTAACCTCAGAATTTTTGACGCTTCTCTTACTTTGACAGCCCACAGCCCGCGCAGTACATTTTACATACGAGGAGGTTTTTGCGATCGGCAATGACCCGACGTCCCGGCGAACTGCTATTTCTTGGTCTTCTCAGAAGAATAAAAATCGGAGACATTGGAAAATTCAGGATAAAGTGTCGAATATCAGACATTTTAGGTACCTACCTACGCATGAAAAGATGCAAGTAGTTCAAATGTGTGACAACCTTAGCCACAGCCTGTTTGGTACCGTGTTTGATACCCTGTTCGTGCAACCAGAGTAGGTATGCTGCGTCGCAAACTCAACTACCACGTTCTTGCAACCGGGCAGTAGGGACTTGCAGGAGCTACAACTTTTGTTAATTTTTTTTTCCATAACTATCATAGAAAGGCAGATAAAAAATTGTAAAAGCAAACACCCCCTAAAAAACGACGGTTTTCGGCTTCTGGCACTTTTTCTCAACAAGTTATTGAAAAGTTCTGAACACGACTTGTTCCGAATATTTTTCCGAACATTTCAAAGAAAAGTAAATCGAAATCCAACCAATAGCACCCGAGGTATAGAAACAAACTCTCGAAAAGCGCAAGGAAATTTTGCTGGATTTTCGCGGTTCGGGGCTCTGTGGGGGATTCCCTAAGTGTATGCAAAAATTCAGCCAGAGTAACGTTTTGAGCCAGGTTGACTGGCCCATATCGAGCATTCCAGAATACGTAAAGGCACAATACTGTTGAATTCTTGTCTCACAATATGTAAATATCAAAAATGAGTGATATTTAATTGAAACCTTCACTCCGCCTCGTTAGAAATGTCAAACTCGAAAACCAAATTTTTGCTCAATTGAAAAAAAATAAAAAAATATTTTTGCAATTGTTTTTATCTCAACTGTCAGTACTGTCACGTTTAGCTTTGATGTAGACTGCCAACATCTTCACAAATTTTGAAGAGAATATCTGTAGCCATAGACAAAAAATCGCTTATTTCTGTTTTTTTTATAAAGTTAATTTTATTATTATAAGCAGATACGGGGAAAAATTGGTATGAAACATATTTTGTAGACAATTTTATAAGCTTGTTTTTTATGAAACTTAATTAAATACGAGATTGAATATCTCTAATGATTAGCGCAATATAAGCGGAAAACTGGATCGAAGGACCATTTTTCCAAGATGGCGACTCGAGCTTAATAGGTAGAGTTGGGGACTTATACTATATGTTTATCAGTAGGTACATCTCACCGAACATTTCTGTCAAATTTCCGTAACTCCGACAGTCTTTTCCCTCTAGCATTTCTTAGTTGACTTGCCTAATATTTTTGAGAGAACAACAGTGTCGATACAAATAAGCGCAAAAGTCGCACTTTCCAGGAACGACATCAGCCAACCCCTGCATGCGCCCCCAGAGATAAACGATAAAGTTTGATGCCTCTTGTCTCATTCAAACGTGCACCATAGCGCAGTGGCGGACTAAGGGGGGGGGGGGGCGGCGGGGGCGGTCCGCCCCGGGCCTCGGGGCCCCAATCATCTGATGGGGCCTCCAATTCCTCTTGTTTGTGAAAAATACTGCACAAAATTGGGATAAAATCCCAAATTTTTAATTTTTTCTCTCGATGATCTTTTTTTTTCCGCATATTACTTGGATGAGAAACATTGTTTTCCTATTTTTTCCATTTTAAAGTTACCTTGGCAGGCCCCATGACAACAGGTTTTGGGGGCCTACACACAAGCAATAGAGGTGTGTCTGTATCACGCAGTCTCTGCGAATTATTTTCACTTTGAGCTTTAGGGGCCCCGGCCCTGAATATCACAGTGCCAAAGGCCTCAAGCCTTTTGAAGTTTTGTATTTTATTATTTCTTTTCAAAAGAGGGGAAAGACAAAACAACAAAATTATCTTATCTGCGCGCTGCAGGTAGTAGAAATTCATATTATTTCTAATTTTGTATATACGAGTAGGTTTTAGCTTTGAGTCAACAGTCCAAATCCAATTCAACATCCAAAGCTGGAACCGAAAACTTCTTGTAGGTACTGGTGGTCAGTGGCATAGCCAAGGGGGGCGAAAGTGGGCAAATGAGACCACCCCTCTACCTCCCAAGCGCCCATGGCACTTTATTCCACACTAAACTGGAAAGCGAAAATTTTCAAGACACGCAAAAATTTACTGAAAAGAAGTTTGATTATCAAGTAATTTTGGTGAAAACGTCGAAAACCGAAAACGCAAAACGCACGAAATATACCGATTATCATCATCAGCATCATTATTATTATTATGCCCAAAAAATTTCGCCTGCGGCGCTTCTTTTCCTTGACTTGCACCCTCACCGTTGCTTTTGCCCTCTCCGCCCTCAACTTCTGACTGCGCTACTGTGTGTTTTATAGTCAAGTTAACAACACATTTTTTGTTTCTTAGGCTTTTGCTCAATTACGGCGGGGCAGAGCGGGCCAAAAAGTCTGCCGGCCCCCCTTCATATTCTCAACTTTCACTCCTTAGGGGCCCCATCTCACAATTCCGCCCCGGGCCCCCAATTCCCTTAGTCCGCCACTGCATAGCGGCAAGCCTTTTGCCGCATTTGAGTGATTAAAAATCCGCAGCACGTCGTTGTCTTTGCGCACGACTTTTACATTTATGCGGATTGCGGTCGTTCAAGTTCCTCAACACTTTTGTTTTTATTTAGGATTTTATTGTGAAAACCCCGCCGACTTGCCAAACTTTTAAGTATTATTGTATTATTGATGAGGGATCGACCTCATCGTCAGACTCCGAGGTGATGAAAGTAAATATAATTCTCATTAATCCGCCTTAACTTCGCGGCGTAAAGTATATCACTACGTGCGAGGGTTCAAATAAGATGGATGCGTTGGTGACGTGTAAAAAGACACATTGTTACAAGTTCATTATAGCTATTGTTGTGTATGATTCGCTGATTGCTGCCCCCCCCCCCCCTGTCGAAATCTTTATAGCAGTTCAACTATCAGCTTATAAATGTTTTCCCCTTTATCGGCTTTTTCTCGCCATAGGAGTTTGCCCGTTTATTTATCAAGTTTACAAATTCAGAAGAGTGCAAATTTCGGACAACACAACACCCAGACTTTTCACCGGGAGTCCGACCCGAGACTTCCGCGTCGCAGGCAGCCACTCGACCTCCTGCGCCACGGAGCCGCCCCCTATCAGTTGATACTATCAGCTATCAGTTAGACTATCAGCTTGTATAATAGGCTAGTGGACATGGGTTTTTTTCATTACTTTTTATGAAAGATCCTCTCAAAATTGTTGCATTGGCAAGATTTTGTTAAAAAAAGTTTTTGTACATATACAAAAAACATGAAAAAGATTTGTCTGTTTGAATGGCGCGGCAAGTGCGTGACGTCACATTTTGAAGAGCCAATATAAACACTAGTTGGCAATTCGATGACTGAAGAACACCTTCTCGTTTTTAACTGATTTATACCAAAAAAATAAAATGAAATGCTGGAGTGCCATGGTTTGATCTCACATTTTGGTCGATTCTTCCTTGAAATTCACTTATTTTTGCTCGTGCAGGCCTTGGATTAATGTCACAACAGTGTTATTAGTGCCATATGAGTGGCAGTACTGCGGGTGTCGCATGCCATCTGTCAAGCCCACGTCAAATAATCTAGCTTTTTTGAATACAATTTCGCTTCATAATACATAATAACTCCATGCAATGGCATCAAAAACAAGTTCCTTGTAATTAAGTTGTGCTCGCACGTGAAAATACACCACTGCGTAATGGATCCAGAACGAATGCTTAGGTCGAATGTCAAATGCGTTCCTCTCTCCCTCTTACCTCCCACCTCCTAGTCCACTTTCAAGCTGTGACCACAGAATAGCTATATACAGAAGCATCACTCGTGGCGGTCCCTTTGATCTTTTGCCTTGGTTACCGGTGACCTTGCGCCATTTTGTTGGTAAATTTTCGTAGAGGTGGGCGTAAAAAAATGCCGCAGAATGAGAAGTGGGGTGAATTATTTATTATTCATCATTCCCTTTTCTTTGCTGAAGGTCTCACAGTTGGTTTTCTTTTTTTCATGTCAGTTCAATCCAGTTTTTCATGGATTAAATGTCACTTTTTGCTTTTTAAACCAGTTTCAATGGAAATCACCTTTGATTGGGGTATTCTAGACTGTTTCTGCCCCAATAATCTCCATTGGGACTGCATCAAAAAAGTTATTATGTATCGAAAGTGAGTTCAGCTAATTTTTCAAAGAAGCCGTGCGAATTTTTTTTCCATCACAGCCGTAAGTAGGTGTAATTAAAAAAGTAAAGGAACAAGTGTAGAATGGTTTATTATAATGAAGACCAATTAACAGTATAATACAAAAAAGTGTGCAAGCTGTGTCTGCTATGTCCATTTTGTCGACTTTCAGTTACAAAAAGTCAAAGAAATTTTCATCAACTCCAGTGGAAAACCATATGAACCTGTGTAGTGACCTACTTAATAACCTCGTGCAAGTATGATATGTCAGCACATTCTTGTACCATTATTATACCTATTTAAGCAGCAACGTAGACTAGGAGAATCAATTATAATAAACACCATAAAACACTAAACACCTGTTTGTATTTCGAGCACCTGCCCAAAGGGCACCTCATGGCGACCGTGACGTAAAGTTCCTGAAAAAGTCAAGTGCAAGGTCCTAAGAAGATGAAAACTGAAAGTGAATAATTCGTGAAAAATGGCAAATAAACTAAGCTAATAATGGGTGCCAACCGGCACGCAATCGAAGAAAAATCATGGCACGACCAGGGCACTACGAAGTTCCAAGTTCCAAGTTCCAGACGTATGTGTAGAATAAACCGAGCGGACCATGGACCATGGACCCAATGAAGAAAAGGAACCCAATCCCTAGTAGAGGCTCCTTGAGATGCGATTCCAACAGCGATCCATCTACAGTACCACCCACTCTGTAGATGCTCCATTGACAACAGCAGCAGCAGCAGCTCCGCAGACAGCAGATTTTCCTCGAAATTTTCCGTGTTGTGACGAACTTATAATGAAAAATGTGCAACTATACCAGAAATATTATGCCAATGAACTATATGTGAGTAAAACGGAAACATTTTATCGCGCAACAGAAGCATTATTCCAGCGTCAATTACTTAATATTATTTTTTAGCGTAAATTTTTCTACAATGTATGCAGGTAATTTAGGTGTCTTAGATTTTTTTTCCAACAAATGGAAATTTGAGTTGTCTAAGATGAATAATAATTAATAATGACGAAATAATTACCTAAACCTTAGTAAATCATGTCGAATGAAATAAAAAAAAATCGAACGTCTATAATTCAATAGACTAGAAAGTGATAAAATCTGAAAAGTTGATTGAGAAAATAAACTTTGCTATGAATATGCTATGAATAATAATACGTCGTTTGTGATATCAAAATCTCATTGATATCCAGGAAGTTCCGGCGACAGAATATGAAGTAATAATGAATTGAATTACTATTAGAACTCACTAGAGTTAGTATTGACTTAGGACATGCTAATCAGGTTTGACCGGTGAGAAGAATAAAAGATGAATTATGGAAAAAAGACGCTTCAGCATGAAGAAGAAATATATGAAGTATATAAATGCCTTTCAGATAGAAGAAAAAGGCGTCTCATCAACTGTAAAACGTAAAAACCTTAATAATTTCGCGCTGTTATTATGATTTTTATCTCTTACGATGATTTTATCCAATTATCCCGAAAAAATTTAGCCCAATACTCTTTGACATGAATTTTTATTGCAGTGAAGTTTTAAATGAAAAGGTTTTCCCTCACCTCGAAAAAGGAAAATTTTTATTATATTGTATTGTAACATTTTTTTATTATTATACTTTGTTAATTTCAAGTGAAAACAAACAAGCTATCTATTCCCTGTGTTTGTTTTTTTTTCAGTTTGAATTGGTGTTCGAATTTTTTTATATTCAAATTTATCAGATATTTTATTATGTGGCTATTTATTTTGAAAGACACTATGATGGAATATTTGTAAGAATTTTAATGAATCAGCATTTGTAATTTATTGTTTACATCGACAGAAGTAGCTTTAAGAAATAAAATTATTCGCAAACATGGGTTATTTTTTTAGAAATAAGATTTATCGATGTAATATTTGTTTTTATAATTGAATTTTTAGTTTGTAAAGGGTAAGAATGATGCATTCCCTGACAGGTATGCATCATACTCCCAAAAGGGGAGGTGTAGTGACCTACTTAATAACCTCGTGCAAGTATGATATGTCAGCACATTCTTGTACCATTATTATACCTATTTAAGCAGCAACGTAGACTAGGAGAATCAATTATAATAAACACCATAAAACACTAAACACCTGTTTGTATTTCGAGCACCTGCCCAAAGGGCACCTCACCTGTCTGACATATTTTTCCAAAACAGTTTTTGATGGCAGAACAAGTGCTTTTTTCAAGAGCTTGTAACATTTGGGGCCCAAAAAATATAACAACAAAGCAAACTTTTTGAATTCATCAAGCTAACGTCGGCCATGGCAATTTTTTTTTCAATGGATTGGCTTATTGCACTTCGGCTAGCTTGGATAATTCGGAATTTAAAAGTTTGTAGCACAAAAATTGAAACTGGATTCATGTCCGAATCTTGACTACTTTTCCTAAAATTCTCCTCGATCTCTTTCTTCAAAGCCGCATTTTCTTTTTGGAGATGGACATTTTTTTCCAACAGCGTGAATTTTCTTGATGAGTTCTGCCTCAAAGCTTCGAGGAGTTTGAGTCTCAGCTGAAGACTCTCTTGTTTCGGAAGTCTCAGTTTGAGCTGGAGACATCTGCGGCGGCTTTTCTCTCTGTCCATCTAAGTCACCGATCATCTCAGAAACTGAAACATTTTTATTGCTATGAAAAATTCTTATTTCATCTTTGATTAGGTACCTACCTCAAATATTTTGCAGTATTTTAGGTTTTTTCAACTGCTGGCTGGTCACATATTATGTCTCCACAAGAACTCGATCCTTCGTCGGAAACACTTGTGAAACAACCACTACTTGTAGATGGAAGTTGGTTTATCTTGCCAATGAAATCCATCGAAGTCCATCCATTGAAATGAAGTCCATCACGACCACTGTTCTCGATCCAAATTTTACACCTGAAGCAAAAATAAATCAAATACGTGCAAGATAACATAACACACGCCAAGAAGCAGAATGAATGTGAATTTTTGGTGAAATAATACGAATGTAGAAACTGTACAATTGTGTATGTATGTAGGTACTTACATTGCTGTGTCTTTCGGAAATCGAAAGAACCGGCGATAAAGGCTCTCAGTCTTCACTGTCACTTTCAGAATAGAATCTGTAGCCGGAATCTTTGTACGAACATGCAACGCCCCATTTCCTTTTCAGCTTCACCTGTTCTGCATCGTTCATGGTGAAAATGTTTTGAAAATGCCGAAGAAAATGTTTTCGAAAATCGAAATGTCAGAGTGACATGAAAAATCAAATGCCAAATATTCCCAGTCTACTTGGCCATTTCAAACGCTTCGCGCGTCCTCATCGCTGTGCCCATCTCTCGCTCAGTGCCCAATAGGATTGCCCACATAACACGGAAGGTAACGAAACTATACCGAATACTGCCGAGTAGCACTCAAGGACCGCCTTCTGGTCAATTTTTTTATCCCACTCTAATTTTTGATATCCTTTTCTAGTCACGCTTCTGTATATAGCTATTCTGTGCTGTGACGTAGCATATTATTCCTGATTTGAATAAGTCCGCCGAAATTATATTTCGAAAAACTTTTCCAACTAAAAATTCGTCATTCAGATATTTATCAGATTTTACTTTCATACTGAAATGCGATTGATGTCCAGTAGCCTATTGCCGGACACTTATTAGTAATGTTGCGAGCGGCGGTTCTGGAGAGCGCGCGATCTTTCTAGACTCTTCCCATTAGGGCGCATAGGGCGCAAGTGCGGAGCTGTGATGCATTCTAGAACGCGCATGTAGGTTTTTGCCCGTGGAACTGGATGGAGACTTAACGGTCGGTCAGAAAACATTAGGCATTTTGGCGGATGTGACGACCTACCAGAACACACGGGAAGCACGCGAAAGATGTGTGATAATTCGGGAGTCGTCGAGGAACCGTATGCCGGACCACTGCGGAATTCGCTGCAGGACGTGGAAAGTTCGAGAACGCTAGTCGGAGTAATAGTACAAAGTAATATTGAATGCGAAGTGGTAGCGGAGAGAAGCGAAGTATCTGCGATGATCCCAAGCATAAATAGTTGAAGGCGTGAACTTATTGTATGTAGTATGCAGTATTAAACAGTATGTGTTTTGAAAACGATCGTTTCAATTATAATAGAACCCGTACGCGGAATACGTCACAATAAGTTTATTCGGAAATATAGGGTCAATACTTTCAATCCGGAACGCTCTTTCTTAAAAGGCAATTTGAAAAATGATATTATGTGAATCACAATGTTTTTTTTACTGAGCGATCTTTTGAGCCCCGTAAGTGTCTTGGTTTCAAAAAGTGGTACGAAGTGCCGATTTGATTGAGTGTTTTTGTTCATTCAAACTGAAATATTTCGTAAACGGTTGCTCCAATCATGGAAAAACCATGAAGGTTTTCCCTCCAAATTTGACTGGGAAATCAGAAAAATTTATCACTTTCCAAAAAATTTCCAGTGGCGTCGAAGATATCCGAGTAAAAAAGGGCTCACCCTCTTTCACCTACGCCACCGAACAATTTTCAAGAAATTCCTTCTGAGTACTAGCTTAGTATGTAGAGTTGACGGCACACCACAGGGACCTGTGGGCGGAGCTATACAGAAAAACAAAAATCCTTTTGGACGAGTCCGTGTGTTGAAAAAGGGAAAGCAACATCGTCAGCTGGAGTGGTGGACCATTACCAAGTCACAGGCGAACCTAAAATCCCACTGCAAATCTATAAGTGAGTGGACCACTAGATGAACTCAGTTTGCGTAGTTAGGCTCCGCCCACAGGTCCCTCTGGTATTCCGAGTACTCTCTTGACGAAGATCTGTGCAGAATTTCGGCTCAATCGGTCTAATGGTTCAGAAGTTATTCGGAAAAAACAAAATTTTTTGCTCAACTCAACTCAACAGTTGTAATTTTGTCCCTTTATCAACAGTTCTTGTCTCATTCAAGCTCTAAACATCGGATGATGTTCAGAATTAATGCTTCGCTCAAGGGCAAGGTTGATTATCAGTTCATCCTCATCCCCAGCCAGATTCCGGGACCAATGAAAAGGTCGGATCACTCTTAAGGAAACCATACATTTTTTATGTTTATTTTCAGTCGATTATGATTATGAGATCTTCTTACTTGAGGTTCCAGCTTCAAATTTGAGCCCTGAATTTTGAAAATTGCTAAATTGGTCAAGAATAAAAAATGATATCACCGAAATACCAAGAAATTGTTTTTTTTTGCATACCACCCTGTAAATAAAAAGGTTGGAGGAATGAATCGAGTAACGTGGCGAGGTTTGAGGTTATCTTCTATGTCTCCAATGTAAGAATCCAGAAAAAACAACTTCTTTAAATGAGAGCATGTTGAACGCCTGGCAGTTGTTTTGCACCGCTTTACATGTCATCCTGTATAAACTTGACTCAAGTTGCATTAAGTTTCTCACTCACAGTTATGGCACAAACAGGTTTCAAATCGTCCAAAACAATCAGGAGTTATCCCAATTTGAAAAGGGGCAAAATTTTCGGTGTGTCGTATTCAATGTTGCGTAGTTTAATTCTTCGTGAGGTAAGTTCCATTATCTAGCTATGCTTCTCTCAGTTATTTTATAGTACCTTTTTTCACCGAGAGTTTTTTCAGTTATTCATTCATATCAACGCGTGTACTTTATCTACATGCCTACATTTTATTCTCAACACCTGACCCATTATTATTTTGTGTTTTGTCTAGTGTTGTGTGTTTCGTTTTCATCTCCAAATAAAATGTCTGCTGATCAAATTAATTATGGAAAATATCGAATGATTGGTAACAACAATTTACCAGAGTATACGCTCTTAGCAATAAATGGTGAGTTTTCATGGCACCGGAATCAAGTAGGTAGGAACTATCGTGGCCCCTTAAATTGGAACGGTTTTTAACGTGCTACCTTGATATATTGAGCAATCACAGTGCATCGAAATGACACTAAAAGTCATTTTTATGAGGCGCCGTTTGTGTCATTATTAATGATTGATGTTATATTTTAAAATTCCAATTATTTAAAGCTTGGAGCACATATTTATCCTAACTATCAAATTTATATATTTAACATTAAATTTTTATATTATTTATTTTTCAAAACAACAATTATTTTTGTAATTAAAATATATTTTTATTTTGCGAAAATATTTATTTTTCAACACAATAATTATTTTTTCGATAAATTAGAATATTTATATTAAAAAAACCATATATATATAATTGTAAAAGAATAATTATTATATTTATTTATTTTTATAAATATTTTTTCTTGAGAATATTTATTTAAAAAAAGAAACATTGTTTCCAATTCGTGAACTAAAATAATTATTCCATTATGCATTATGCATTATTATAAAATAGGAGCAACGAAAAAATATATTTATAAGTGAGGTGGCGCTCGCGTCGCGCTTGATGTGATCCCGCGCTGGTACCACTGGTATGCATTGACAGTTCTGTTGACGTTGACGTTGACGGATTCGAATGTTCTGTCTTTGTGCAAATGTTGACGGACGAGTTTTGTTTCCGTTTCCGCGCGTTTAGTTTTTCGTTTACAGAGGACAGGAGTCTAGCCCAGTCTAGCTACATTATCTTGTAAGTATCAATAATTATTGATTTAGGATAACGTTGACGTAGATATGACTGGAATTATTGTGTTGCAGGTTTTAAATCCCCAAATGCATGATGGCCAATAGGCGATTGACCTTATTGGGGAAAATGGCCGTTTCGTCGAGGAAGTTTTAGGGCATTAATTTTTAGAACTGGTGTAAGTTGCCGTCCGGCAACGGCGGTGGTTACGTCAATTGGTGGCATGTCAAAACTGTCACTTTGCTGTCTTGTGCAGTACGCCACAAGCAAACTTTCGTTCCTGTGAACCCTTGGGACCCCATAGGCTCGTTATTGGGCCCCATGTTGATGACCAGCGTCGTCGCAGACCTTTCTCTAAATCATCCATAGCTTCCGCCCAAGGAAGAGCAACAGACTCTGTCACACCCGCACGGAGGGAAACACACAAGCTCGTCGACCAGCCTGCCAGCCAAGAAAAAATCACCTCGGGCTGGCCGTGCAGAGTCAACCACCACCTACCTTTTTTCCTCGCTTTTTTCTAAAGATTTCCTGCTTCGACTTCAGCTGGAGATCCGCATTTTTCATTCTAACAAGCTCGCCGTAGCTACCTCTGTGTTCGCGACGTAAACGTTGTCTTTTTTTATTGCAATAATGTAGTGCATTGCTGGGGGCGTAGTCTTTCAGCTGCGCACCTCTGGAGCTCGATCTACTAAAAACCTGCTAAATACGCTAACCATAACATGAAATAAGAGACACAAATGCAAACCCCTTTTTCAGATTATTTCTACTTGTCAAATTTCCATGTCAATATGTGGGTATTACAGGTATCCACTAGTGCCCACCTAGGCTACTAGACGTCGGAGTAGGTTTTCCTCGCAAAAACGTCCTCGACGATCAAGTACCGAGCTCTACACCAGGTGGCGTTTTTCTAATGTAAATCGCCTATAATAACAATCATTCTAACACAAGGGAGATTGTGAACCGAATATTACTCAGTCCAGAGTTGAGACAGAGCTTAGAATTGAGTCCAGAGTTATTATTGGCCATCATGCATTTGGGGATTTAAAACCTGCAACACAATAATTCCAGTCATATCTACGTCAACGTTATCCTAAATCAATAATTATTGATACTTACAAGATAATGTAGCTAGACTGGGCTAGACTCCTGTCCCCTGTAAACGAAAAACTAAACGCGCGGAAACGGAAACAAAACTCGTCCGTCAACATTTGCACAAAGACAGAACATTCGAATCCGTCAACGTCAACGTCAACAGAACTGTCAATGCATACCAGTGGTACCAGCGCGGGATCACATCAAGCGCGACGCGAGCCCCACCTCACTTATAAATATATTTTTTCGTTGCTCCTATTTTATAATAATGCATAATGCATAATGGAATAATTATTTTAGTTCACGAATTGGAAACAATGTTTCTTTTTTTAAATAAATATTCTCAAGAAAAAATATTTATAAAAATAAATAAATATAATAATTATTCTTTTACAATTATATATATATGGTTTTTTTAATATAAATATTCTAATTTATCGAAAAAATAATTATTGTGTTGAAAAATAAATATTTTCGCAAAATAAAAATATATTTTAATTACAAAAATAATTGTTGTTTTGAAAAATAAATATTTTTTCAAAAAATATATATTTTTAAAGACAGAATATTCATATAAAAATTGCATGTTAAATATATAAATTTGATAGTTAGGATAAATATGTGCTCTAAGCTTTAAATAATTGGAATTTTAAAATATAACATCAATCATTAATAATGACACAAACGGCGCCTCATACATTTTAGTGCTTACATTAGACAGACAGTGCTGACAGTGACAGCAGTGACCTTACTGCTGTCACTGTCAGCAGTACGTGCTGACACAGTGACACAGGTCTGATGGGAAGTCAATGACTTCCTCGCAGTTCAAAATGTTGCAGGGAAGTTCGTTGCTTCTACAGCAGTTCTTGATATGCCAAACGGATGGTCTACGGGAGCAGAGCTGATGCACTTCTGTTCATCGTCCGCTTGCATGCTGCAATGCTAAAAGTTATTGTTCAGGTCAGTAAATGGAAACTTGGCTACAAATGGAAAATAAATTGTTCTGATTTATGAGGCCACGACAGTACACCACATAAGCTTGACCAGTACATCATCACGAAGTTTGACTTATGATTTTTATCTCATTGTTTACCAATTTCCACGGAATGAACTGTCATTTCTGCGTGTAAGAAATCTGTACAAAGTGCAGCTTGAAAACTGGCCGACAAATAATAGGGTGGTAGGCGAGGTGGTAGATAATCATCAGTTAAACTTGGTGTGGTGTGTTTCTTTTTTTGCCTCTGGTGTACGTATTCATACATATACTAAGAAGTTTGCTGCAGGCCACAGGTCTGCCACAAAATAGCTATGGTATACAGAAACACTACTAGAAAGAGAAACTAAAATGAAAAGGGATAGAGAACTAACTATTGGGGATTGTTGCATGGTAACATCCAATTGATGCGCCCTTGTTGTGTCCGATTCAGGACCAATCCGCAGTCTGCAGTGGAATGAGATGGACGCTGACATTGGACGCTCAATTTGTTCCTGTCAATGACGATGAAAAATAAAATGAAAAGTGAACGGGATACATACAGGATGTCCAGAAAATAGCTGAAAATATCTGCAGCACGTTGTGGATGACCTTTCCGGGAATTCCGAGAAAATGATTGAAAAAATCTTCGACTTCCATTTTTGAAGCCCTCAAGGGTCAAAAACTGGTCCTTAAAATAATAGTGTTCTTGGTTTCTGACTCACCCTGTGATTAAGAAAAAAATACAATACACATCCAGTGGTAGATATTTCTTTTTCACAATTGTGCCGTCAACAGCAAACTGAAATTTTTTGAATTAACAAAACTAGAAGGGTTCACAGGGTCGTCTCTTGACCCTCAATAACCCCAAAGATGAAAAGCGAGGAATTTTTTAATAATTTTTCCAGAATTCCCTGGAGGGTCCCTTACAACGTATACTGGAGAGCTTCCCCGTCATTTTCTGGACACTCTGTATAGTGTCATTGGAGTGAAAATAGGAGTATGTGACCTATAAAAGTTGAGTGTGTATCAATTTTATTCGAAAAGCGAGATCCCGCTTCTGATCTTTCGCACTCAACAAACTCATCTCTACGGTGTACTACTGGGGCTGGGGCCCTATTTTCGGAACTGGGAAACAGATCATCAGGTGATGTTGCCTAGATGACAGCCAATCACAGCCCTGGTTGCCTAGTAATTTCGCATAGGAACGGATCACACGTTTCCCGAAAATAGGGCCCCTGGATAAACAGTGCAAGGTCATTCGCTACCTGATCTCAGATGAAAATGGTTTTGACTGGAAGGCCCTTCTGTATACAATAGGTATTCTGCAGTTTTACGATACACGACAAGCTTGCAGCTGAAAATCACCGCTTCATAATTGATAACACATTGTAGGTATTTCGCAAGGACAGCCGACGGGTCCTCTACTTCCATCAGTTTTCAAATTCGATCCCAACACTTCCATTGAATTCGTAAAGGAACCTAATAATATTGTCAAAATGACTGGACATAACGGACTTGTGATTCGCTTTCATTCCAGTACATTTAAATCAGTGAGTTTTCCTTGCGGTACCGTTTGCAAGGTAGGTAATTTTAATAAAATCATTTTTCGTAATCGTTTCATATAATAGTCCGGACGTTAAGCTACATATATGGGACCCACCTTGCATTTTAGAGACAAGCGACGAAATTTGGCACACTTGTTCACTAGACCCTACTCTTCGATTTAAGAAATGTTGCCACCATCTGCGGAAATCGTGAAGACTTTTTATACAGGGTGCAGTAAAAAAAATTTGTTGAAAAATCGTAAATCCTGAGCCATAACCGGTGGACGTATGTAAATCAGGATATTGATGACTGGTTCCATGCCCATGAAGATGCAGCAAACAGTTTTGAAATATCTTGAGGCGTTTCCGAAATACGCTGAAAGAAGTGAAATTTCTTCACCTTTTTTCTTTTTTCAATAAATCAGTTGTTTCTGGAGATATTGAGCTGCAACTTGATATTCTGGCAAACAAATATGTTTTTCATGGAACGCGATGTGAAGCCATCGACAAAGCCTGCTAGATTCGAAACTAAGATCTTCAACTTTTTTTCCATCGTGAGCGCCATTTTCAACTTACCCTTCGTGAAATTGTTGAAAAAACAACAGGTAACGACTTAATTGGACACACGCGTTCATTTTATTACGAAAAACCAGTTCCTGCATTGCAGCAATGACCTCTTCGGTCAAGAAACGTTATTAAGTTAGTTTTTCTTGATTTCCCTCAACTTTGGTGATAACCATCACCAAATGGAACTTTGGATCGATTAGATGTTGACGACATTATAATCCACATTATTTTGTGCAGCCAGTCACTGAATTTCATCCTCATCAGCTAAGTGGTGTTCTTTTGGCAAACAGTTGAACAAAAAGTTTGCTTCGATTTTTGTGAGAAAATCAAAAACGGCAGGTCCACGTCGTCCCTTCAAACCAGATTAAAGAAAATCTGTTACCAAAAATGCTACCAATTGATACTGGAAGAGTTCGGAGGAATGTCTGCTGTAGTTTCAAGTTGAACCGAAATGGATTTGCCCATGCTACTTTGGCAGGAGGAACGTCGAAAGTGTTGCCACAGCTTAATATTTGAAACGTTTTTTGTTGAATATTGCCAGAAACGCTTCAAATATAAGCTGTAGCAACACTTTTCACGTCTCTCCTGCGAACTAAAATGTAACAATCAGTTTGAGCTTGTCTTTAAACTACGGAGCACATTCCTCCGAATCATTTCAGTATCAGTTGGTAGCACTTTTGGGTACATATTTTCTTTAATCATGTTTGAGGGCAGAAGGTGACCCTGCATTTTTTGCCCTTTTCACAAATATTCAAGCAAACTTTTTGTTCAACTGTTTGCCAAAAGAACACCACTTAACCGATGATGATGAAATTTGGTAACTGACGTTGAAAAACAATGTTGATTGAAATATCGCAAACATTCATTTGATCCAAAGTTTGATTTGGTCATGACTGTCACGTAAGTTGAGGAAAAACAAGAAAAACGAACTTGATAACGTTTCTTGGGCGAAGAGGTCATTGCCACAATTGAGTACCTGGTTTTTCATGATGAAACATCGTGTGTGTCCAATAAAGTCGTAACCTGTTGTTTTTTCAACAATTTCACGAAGGGCAATTTGAAGATGGCACTCATGATGGAAAAAAAGTTGAAGATCTTAGTTTCGAATCTAGCAGGCTTTGTCGATTGCTCCACATCGCGTTTCATTGAAAACACATAAAAACATACATTGATATTCCGGTTTGTTTGCCAGAATATCAAGTTGCAGCTCAATATCTCCAAAAACAACTGATTTATTGGAAAAAGAAAAAGTTGAAGAGATTTCACTTCTTCTAAAGTATTTCGGAAACGCCTCAAGATATTTCAAAACTGTTTGCAGCATCTCCATGGGCATGGAATCAGTCATCAATATCCTCTGATTTACATACGTCCACCGGTTATGGTTCACGATTTACGATTTTTCAACTTTTTTTTTCTACTGAACCCTGTATAAAGTGTCTACACGACCGCAGATGGTGGCAACATTTTTTAAATCGAAAAGTAGGGTCTAGTGAACAAGTGTGTCAAATTTCGTCGCTTGTCTCTAAAATGCAAGGTGGTTCCTCTTAACAGCCGGACTATAAGTAGATAAGTACATGAGGTGCAAAGTAAGACATAATCAAATATGTAAGTTTTGCACTTGATGTATCTAGCTTGTCATTTGTCATAGTATTGTCACAATTCACAAAAAAGTCGAATTTTCTCTCAATTCAAGCAACAACTACGAAAAACAACAGGCACGAAGCAAACACGACTTCGGGCCTGAAAACACGCTCTTTTATCAAAAACTACTATTTTAGTACGACTATCACAAAAATAGAAACAGCTTTCAGTACTATGCTTTGACAGCCGTGAAGTTTTACTTTTTTGTACCTACGCATCTGTTGAGTAGGTTTTTTGTATAGGTCGTATGTGCGTCTGGTAGAAGTCACGGTATCTGACGTTGACGTAACTTTTTCTCACTTGCTGCTTCGGATTTTGTAGTTCAAGATTATCTGCTCATGGACAGGGAGCTGGTGCCTCAAAACTTACGTCATAAGATACATGATTTTAACCCTGTAGGTCTAATGTGCGTTGATAAGTTTGTTGAAAATTTCTTTGTCTTACATGTCAGACCGGGGGCTTTAGGCTGGTATAGGCTTGTCAATTTTCGAAAAATGTCAAAAGTTTATGTCATAAGGTACATGAATGAAACCAACGGGCTTTTGTGTGGGAACATCTCCTTAATCAAAAATCGGGTCATGTCATAAGACAAAATTTTTGGGGGCTCTCGATCCATAAGACAAGTTTGAAATTTACAAAAAAGGCCAGAATTTACTCCCTCATGGAGACTTCTCCTTTGGCATAATTTTAGGAATGAAAAACGATTCTCACATGATTTTTAAAGGCAGGTTTCGAATCTGTCCACAAATTTTTTCAATGATACATCGCTTACAGGCTGCAACATCGAAAAGTTTTTCTCAAATTGTACACCCTGTATTTCAACATGGAAATCGATTTCGTTTTTCATCCTGATTACAAATATATTTCACACTTGGTGGGTTATTCCACAAAACGCCTGTGAAAAAATTGATGAACTTTGGTCCTTTTTTGGAAATTTCAAACTTGTCTTATGGACCGAAAGCTTCCAAAAATTTTGTCTTACGACCAGATTCTTGATCAAAGGATGTGCCACACAAAATCCAGTTGGTTTCATCCATGTACCTTGTGCCGTAAATTTTTGGCCATTTTTTCGAAAATTGACAGGCTCATACCAGCCTAAAGCCCCCGGTCTGACATGTAAGACAAAGCAATTTTCAACAACCTTATCAACGCACATTAGACCTACAGGGTTAAAATCATGTACCTTATGACGTAAGTTTTGAGGCACCAGCTCCTTGTAGGTACGTATCTTTTATAGGAAAACTTTTTCCAGACTATTGCTAAACCAGATGAAGGAGCTCTGGAGGTGGTCGCAAATTCATCACTAAGAAGAGAAAGTATAAAATATGTGTTTATGTCCCAAGGATCAAACCGCCTCGTAGTTGTGAGTGTTAAATTAGTTTGAAAAATATCTTAGATCTTAAGCCGGGTACACAATTATAGTAACATGTTATAAGGTACACACAACATTGATAGAATCAGGCTAGAATGCTAGAATCAATGATTTGAAGTCATTGTCAAAATCGTCCACATTTGAAGGATACCTATAAGATGTGGGACAAAAGTGGGAGAACTGCGAATATACCGTGGTTGGAATAAATGATCAGCTGGTAACTGCCGCTGGACGCTGAAGGGAAAGTCAAGTGTGGACGACTTGGCGACGACTTTTTTACTTTTTACCTTTTACTTCCATACTCGCTTCCATACTTGGCCTGCGTTATTATTATTTCTTCGATTTTCACAGGACCTAGCGATGAATCCCGTGAGCGAACACGCAACACATTATGGTATTATGGCGGCTAAGGCCACTGTTACTTACGCAAGGTTTGCATGAATTCAAAAATTGTAATCATTGTCCCTTGTACCTATTCGTAAATTTTATCTTTTATAAAAATGACTATGTAAATGTTTATTATCTATTTTTAACAACTGCAAAAATACAATAATGTAGCAAGATGGTAGAGTTTTTGATTTTTCCCTTTCTCCTTGTTACTCACAATTCTATTATATGAGGTCGCAGATGTATGCCCAGTTAACGGGGTGAGCCCCTTTTCACCCAGATATCTTCGACGCCACTGAATATTTTTGGTAAATGATCACTTTTTTTGGACTACCTGGTCAATTTGGAGACCAGGAGAACCAGGCAGACCAGGACTCCAGGAGACATGGAGCCGGTCATTACAAATTCGTTGAATAACCATTCCTACTGATAGTTCATTGTTGAAACTGTAATAAGGCTTTTGCTTTCAAATCCGACCATTCCGTATAAAATGATTCCGATAGCTACATTCCTCACTAACAGTATTTTTGATGGTGTAACTGCTAACTGGGGCCCAGTTGTCCTTTGATAGTTACGATGCCCCCAGTTTCAGAGAAAACTGACTCCGAAAACACAGAGCCTGCTGGATGGAAAATAGCAAGGTAGTATGCAGCCAGTTTTTTCAGAAGGGGAAATGTTGTTTTCTTCTTCCAATAATCCACTGGATCTGAATGCAGATTTTGGACACCTTAAAACTACTAAACGCAAGCACCAGCTAATGATAAAAATCAGTTTGGGTTAGACAAACGAATTCTGGGAATTCCTGGGTGCAAAATAAAGTCCTATATAAAGCCGGAGGCTGTGCGCGAGCGCCGCGTAATTTTCAGATACTTTCCAGATACAAGTATCTGAATTTTCTTGGTATCGGCATGTATCTGAAAATCGGGAGTATCGGCCGATACCAGATACTGAGTATCGGTATCGGCTCAGCTCTACTAATAACCTCGCTGTTGATGCATCGATAAAATGGTGGGTGGTGTGTAAATCACCCGGCGTCGCGCTTAGAGTACTAAGGCGGCGCTAAGGAGGTACTGCCAGTGACTACACGGATACCCGCCCACTGCAAAAAAAAACTTTGTTTCTCATGGACGCCATATTGGATTTTGACATTTTTAATACAGTGTTTTTTTTTGTTACAAAGATGTGTCACATGTCACTGTTGAATGAATGTTCAATATTTACATCTCTTTTTATTGGCGGTGCTAATTTTGTTTCCAAAGCACCCTTCAAAAAATAAAAAAAACTATTTGTTGAATGTCGTATCTCGGTTGTTTCGAAAGCCAGAATAATGATTGTGGCAGTTTTGAATTCCATTTGAAAAAGTGCTCTGACAATAATGTTTTAGTTAGAAAAGGTCACTTTCAACCGTTTCTTAAATAAAAAATGAAAACAAAAATTACAAATTTCTGTTTTTCACGTCATTGATCGTCATAAAAATGTGCAACTTTTTTCCAATTAAACCGACTTTGTATCTCTAAAGATAAGCGAGATACCGATGCTCAACCTCGAAAAACGGACAGCCTGGTATAATAAGCCAACAAAAGGTAAGCCTTCTTGATTCATTTTGTTTTCTTCACTTAAAGTTTAGTCAAACTTCAAAAGGGCTGAACTATGCAAAGAATAGGACCCAAATTTTATCAACTAGGTATCAAATAATCATACCAATGGTAATATCGAGCTGTCTTGGAGCCTTGGCCAGCTCTTCAAAATTTTTGTCAGTGCATGGACAGTGTGTGGACGTCAGTAGACATCTTCACCATTTTTTTTTTGTATTACACGCTTGAAGTCTGAAGTCATGAGGAGATCATGGATCAGATTTTTTCCTATTATTCGAAGCCTTGGGAGGATTGATCCCCTCCATCCCCCTGTTGGTACGCCCTTGCGTCCGGAAAGTAAGTAAGAAAGACTCTTGAAAAGGAAAATTTAAAAAAAAACAGATATTCCTTTCTGTTGACGGTTTTTTTGTCTACTGAATGTGTGATTTGTTTGGAGATTCCCTACAGAATTTATTTGCCAAATAAAATAACATCAATAAGGGTAAAAGGTATATTATACATTTAGGGTGTTTGCAAACGTTGGGGTAGAAAATCGAACCGCAGTTACGGAAATGCTTCAAAAGTATCAGACAAATGTTGAAAAAAATTTAGGGTTCTTATTTTTGAAAATATGAAGGGTCAAAAGGTGGTCCTTCGACCCCCTCTATTTTCGTTATTTCGAAATATTTCAGTGAACTGCGTTGTCAGCGGACCAAGAAGCAATGTTTTCAAACCTTTGAATGTGTTTTGTAATTTTATCTACTATACAAGGTAAGTCGTAAATCCTGAAAACCCATGCCGTTTTTAAAATGCATGCAGAAAATTCCATATGGGAACTTTTATTTGTTTATAACCTCTAGAACCTTTCACGGCTATTTTTGAGGAAAAATAGATCTTTGCGATCCATGACTCACCCTATACACTAACTAAAACTAGAAGACACATTCAAAGGCACAAATAATTTGCTTTTTGGTCTGATGGTAAGAGTTTCCTGAAATCTCAAAAAAAAAAAATCAGAAGGGGTCGAAGGACAACCTCCTGACCCTCCACATTTAAAAAAAAAAGATCATAGTTTTTTCAACATTTTTCCGGCACTTTTGGGGCATTTCTTCAACTGCGACTCAATTTTCTACCTCAAGTTTGCAAACACCCTATATATTCACATGACATATCCTTCAGACCCTATATGTCTCTACTGTTTTTTTTTTCGGTTCTCATGCGGAAGTTTCTTCCAAGTGACTTTTTTTCAAGAGGTGCTCCAACATCTTCATTTCCACTTCTCCAAAAAATAGCTGCGCCTTCTCAGATCACAACTTTCGAGGAGTTAGGTCGCTCAATACGGCTTTTAGGAAGGTTTTTGGTCAATAGCTGCGAAACAAAGTGTTTCTCGCCAATAAAAGGAAAATGATTCAGACAACATGCTGCAGCTAGATATCATTTCAATGTAGGTGCCAAGGCAATATACCGATTGATCTAGTATTCTTTTTACAACTTGAGCAAAGTGAGTCTTCTTGTCCGCGTCAAGTTGACACAAGCGGGAACCTGACACAGCTCTTCAAACAATCCGTATATTTTCGACAAAAATATTGGATCACGTCCGCAGCACAACATCTGGGACCTCCGGGTTCTGCTTAAACCCGATTATTCACATTTATCCGTGCAGCAGCAATGTTTCGAATACAAACAGCAAATATTGAAGTTGATTGATCGACTTTTTTTCGACAATGACTCTTTTTCGTTGACTGTGACTGTTTCTTGACGTTCATGTGGCAACCTGATACTGTTCTTGGCTTTCTTACTCACTCTATTTAAGTAGATGGACTGCGGCGAGCTGAATTTCTATTTCCTTTCGCGGTGCCAGATTTTTTTAGTCTTTTTAACTGAACAGTAGTTGACTATATTTATTCAGGCATCAACCTATGGCAATAAAATCGCATCGTGTCATTTTATATAAAACCTCATTGCAGAAATACGCCTACTAACAGATCAGGGGTGGCGGTGGCAACCTTTTCTTTCAGCCCTCACCCCAATGATAAATTTCAGTGTGAATAAAAGTAGGTCTTTGTTTTGGAATTTCGACTTAAGTATACCCAAGTAGAATATTTCATTGGAGCGTAGTCTCTATTGGAAGGGTGCTCCTTGCACCTCACAGTTTCTTTGTTTTTCTTGCTTTAAAGATGTTCATATTCCTGTCACGTATTTTTATAGGAAGAGGGGGTTTTATAGAATTTTAATTTCAAGAGTCTATATAGACTCTTGGAAAATTCCCATCAAGAGTTAGAGTCTTGTCTTGGAATTTTGAAAAAATCTTGATATTTCAAGACAAGACAAGTGTAGAGCAACTCTTGTCTTGTCTTGTCTAGACAGCAACACTAAAAGTAAGACAAATAAGTTGTAGCCATCGCATCCCTGCACGTAAGAGCGCACTATCAGTTCAAAAAGTGAGATAAACAGTCGTACAATAATAATATGACTAAAAAACAATGCTTCGGTAAAAGGAGGGTGGTTTGCCAGAACATCACCAGATTTATGTTGTATCTCAACTCATACATCGAGATAACTCAGATAACTCAATAAACATCGTATAAACGAGATACAGGTAGTATGTAGTTCAAGTAAAAATTCAGCGTAAGTAATAATTAAAGAGCAACAGTTTCCTACATTTCATGAGAAAGTTCCGTGTTGAAGTGATCGTTTTATATCGCGGTTTTATGCCCGCCGGTTTATGGATAGTTCTTTTTGGGTTTGGCTAGTATAGTTCAGAAAAAGTTTCTTTTTTGGTGTTGATGATTGTTTTGATCATACTTGATGAATTCAATTTGAATAATTAATATCCATTCGTATACCGGGTGGCCCAACGAAAACGAAACAGACACAGTTTCAGGCACTTGACCTCACTTGTTTGTATACTGTAGTATGTTTACTGAACGGACATAAGCCCCGTCATGGGTTCGGCAACTACGAGCCAGCCTCCTAGAAGGGGCTGTAACCCTCCGAAAACACTGAAACTTGCATTATCTTGAAAAATTTGCATCGAATAAAAAAAAAACACCGCTATAGAGACAATTGAACCAGCTTTGAAATGATGCATCACTCAACCCCAATTGTCATTTCAAATTTTCGAAGGGGCTGCCACCCTGACTACGGGGGTGAAACTCTACGGTTAAATTGATAGCAGTTGAACGTCCCACTTGAAAACAAAGTTGACCTGTCCGGGCTTATTAAAAAAAAAGAAGGCGAATGCTCGAAAATATGTCTGCTTCGTTTTCAATGGGCCACCTGTATAGTTAATAAGCCTCAGTGGAGCCGACATTCGACTGAACTGATTAAAACCCACTCTAACATAATAACATAGAACTTCTTGCATTAAAGTATTAATCAAATTGGAAACGTCATTATCTCGATTGCATAGTCGATTGAGAGGAAAATTCGGGATTACGTAAAAATCGCGTGCCACAGCATTACGCGGATCATCAATTCCAGTAGCGCTCGCCACCAACACCAACTCCGCCACATACCACACAAAGCACTGTTCCCTCGCGGCAAGCCTCCTCGATGGCTTATCGGTTCGCATCATCTGGGAATTTTATCCTTTGTTCCACTTTAATAATGCACTAGGAAGAATTATACCAAGCAAACGCCAGACCGACGACGGCCATCCCCCGGCCTTTTCCCTCTCGGATAAGCAAACATTTTTAGCCTCATCAAGTCGCCTCTGGATGCTTGAATAAATAAAGCAGCTCTGGACGGTAATTTGTCTGCGCAACTTTATCTTTATCGTTTAATAATTTAAGCAAAGACTGGAAAATTTTCCCGGCAACTCGATTAACCATTTCCCGTTTCGTTATTCCAGCCATCAAGGCGACGCTGCTGATCCAGAAATGGTACAGACGGTATATGGCCAGGCTGGAGGTGCGTCGCAGGTACACCTGGACCATTTTTCAGAGCATCGAGTATGCCGGCGAACAGGATCAGGTCAAGGTGAGCTATTCAAGATGTTCAATGTTTACTCTCAGTTCTGTAAAAAATAAATATTTTTGTTATTTCCTGCGTGCACATGAAATCCGTTAACAACTCAGGCGTGGTGGCAAAATATACTTAGGTACTTGTCGTGGGTCAAGTTGCAGCGGGAGTATTATTGCGCGACGCGCAGTGGTCGAAATGTACCGGAACAGACCGGAACGGCGTTCCGGTTCGTGAAATATTTTCAAAAACCGTTCCGTCTCGTGAAATTTTGTCGAAAGTCGTTCCGTTTGGTGAAAAATGTGCCGATAAGACGTTTAGACTTATGTTCCAATCTAATTTTGTCTTTTGTTGAATTATTTTGATTTTATTGTCTTGTCATCACATTTATTCTTTCAGGAAATTATAATCATCTATTATTATTGTAGGGAGATATGTATCCATCAACGAAGAAAATTCGGTAATATCACTTTTTGAGCTGTTCGTGAACTCAACGTAGAGTGATATAATGACCCATTTTTCTGGAACTCCAGCAAAATATTTGTTGGAGGAAACCAGGCCCAATCCTTAATAACTGAATTTAGGTACATCGTAAATGGGATATGATCGTCTACTCATTAGTATCTACCTATCCTGAGCACATTAGAATTATTTAAAAGAACTGCTTGAACTTTTGAACTTTTTAATGGAACAGAAATGGGGAAGTCTCGGAAATGGGGGGGGGGGGGGGGAGTTTCGCCTACAGCGCTTGATCGCATCCAAAGTCCTAGCGTTCAGGTTCATGAAAATTGCCATTTCGATCACTGGCGACGCGTTGTGATATACCTCAAGTCCTCAATGGATGTGGTTCGGGAAATCAACAAGATAACTTGACGCATGAAAAAATTGTTTGCCCTTAGCTGTAAAATAATAACAGTTCGAGTTACGATGGAATTAGTCTACAAAGTTAGTAAGCTGGGCTGCCTGGATGCTCGAATAACAACATATTCTATCGATTATCTTTGCTCGAGAACCTTCTTGGACCCGGCAAACCGCCTTGTTAATACGCTTGATGACCCGATACGACCTTTCCCAGAAAAGATGGGGTTTTGAAATGACATTTTTTTGTCTATGAGCGAAAAGAATCACCCCCTAAACCACCTTTTTTTTGTTACACCCTGTATTATGTTCACTATTCCGTGGGTGAGCTCCAGGTTTGCTTGATAACACACTCGCTCCCCGTCTTTGTGTGTACGTGCTTTTGGCGTTGCGGCTCTGGACTGGAACCCCTCAAGATCTTAATCTACATGAGTAGTGCCACAATAGTGGAGGTTTCTGCTAAAGAATTCCACCGTGGTAGTGTAGTAGGCTAGTCGCAAGGACGAGGAAGACTTTCTTTTTCGTCCATCGATCGCCAGAATCTCGAAAAGCACGTTGTTATCTAATCATAATCAGGGACGATTCAGGTTTGTCCTCAGCTCACACAATCAATAACGCAAACATTGCAGGAATGTGTTTGGTGCGCCTCTCATTGTATTAGTGCAGGTGGTGTAAATGTTTTGTTCCGGTTTTGGCGCAATCACGGTTCGGTATTGAAACTCGTTCCATATAGGTACAGAATAGGTATGGTTCAATCAGGATATCACCATCATAAATGGAAACAGAATAATGCTTTTTTGCATCTTGTTTGTGAATCTGGTGAGTATAGCTTCATATAGGTAATAATCATTTTTGCCTATTGTCGTGTAGACTAATAATTGTTATAATCAGTAGTATTTCTCAATATAACAGTATAATTAAACTACGTGAGTGATGCGATTATTGTCGACATTTTTCAGGAATTGGAATTTCAACAAACTGCGATATTTCTTGAAAAATTAAAAGACTAATAACCGTACACGAATTATTCTATTTGATTCGACTACATAACGTTTTGACAAGTGAAGTTATGCCTCCAGAAAAATGTACTAGGTACCAAAAAGTAGCACAAGCAGGTATTTTTGATCGAATCTAGTAGCGATAGGTATCAATCTTGATTGGCGATACCAAGTTTTGCACCAAGATTATTGAAAAATCGGCACAGTTTGACAGCACTGACAGTTCTTACTGAGCTTGGAAATTCCACCGCGGCAGTAACAGGTTCCTTTCTCCAGAAAAAAAAAAACATAAGGAAGAAACCATATTGCCACTATGATGGTACACGGTCTGATTGACTGGGTTTGGCATCTGGGGTTTGTGTTTGGCTCTTTGTATACCTAATGAAATGATGGTCGAGATCTACATCGGAGTCTACAAAGTTATTCACCACCAAATGGACATAGCCTAAGGGTAGGTCCGGTTTTTCCAGGCGAACCAGGATCTGGCTTTGAAATTTTTCTAACGCTGTTCGCTTCGAAGTTTCTGGGTGACTCTACAGTACCGTAACTAGGCTTGCTAGCGCCTGTGGCAATGTAGCAATTCCGCACCCCAAGGAAGTGAGCATCCCAAGGGGGCCAGGCCCCCGCTAGAGCACCGCTAGCGAAGATTTTCTCAGGTACTAATAAGTATGCTAATAATGATCTCAAATTCAAGTTGGAAACTTCCATTTCCTCCCCCTCCGGATTTTGGTCACACTAGGAACACAAAATTATCTATGGAAAAAAAATAGAAATGGCAAATAAGATGATTATCATATCTTCAAAATCTTTCACTCGATTTTCCATAAAAAATTGGTGAAATCAATAATAAACTCATTTGGCTCCTAGTAAGGGGCTGTCAGTGTCTAATTATTCGCGGTGCAAAAGGAGCCTACAAAACTGGGGCGGAAGACCTTGGAGGGTGCAAAACAAGCTGGTGAAGACTCGTCCTCCGAAAAAAAAATGACTGCGGCGCTTTTTTCTCACAATAATCAATATTCGTAGTGTTTTCCGCTTTGTCGAAAAATCATTTTTTTATGTCCAAAAATACCATGTTACCAATCGGACGCGATTTTTCGATCCTAAAAATCTCAGGGCGCAAAATTGCCTGATTCGACTCAGATGGTGTCACTACGCAGTCTGCAGCTCATTCTCTAGATAGGTTTAGGGGGGAGGGTGGTGTTACAGGATAGTTCGCTCCGGGTGTAAAATACGCCAGGTACGGCATCGGCACTGCAAAACTTGTCAAGTTATTGACAAAATATTTATACTCAAAATGGAAAAAGATGCATGTTGCATGCATGATGATTACTTACCCAAGTAAGTAACTGAAAATAAATTGTATGACAAAAAAAAAATTAAAAGGAAAAAATCTTGAAACTTCAACCACCAAGCTGAACTTTTCTAGATTTCGATTCAAAAAATATGTCTATAATTGCACAAAATTCAAGCTTGACGTAGCTGTTTTATCGATTGAGAGTATAGATATCTTTGTTGATCGTTCTTGGCCGACAGAAGAGTGCAAATACGACTTGACAAGCTTCAGTTCACTGAACGGGAGATAATTTTTTTTGCAGAATATAGACAGCCTTCATCTCAGACTGATTTAGCGCTCTTGTATTTATTTGGTGCAAAGTGGAAGTAAATACATGCGGTAATAGTCAGACTGGAACTCAAAACGCACCTAGACCGACCAGCGCTGGCGGAGGGCGCCGAGCGCCGAGCGCGAGCGCTGTCTCATCCTCAGCATGCTACTTCCTGCAGCGTTTTATGGCTGTTTGACTAATGCCATGAGAAGGTGGTACAAGAAGCCGCTTTTGATTTTTTTATTTGTAAAGTTAGTGCAGTTGTAGGTAGAAGTAGATACCTATATACTGATTTTTAAATTTTTTATTAATATTATTATACACATGTCCTTACTTTACTATATAATATATATTAATAAACAACAAAGTAGATATAGGTTCAAGTGAATATTTGGAATAAAAATTGAAAAAAAAAAGTAATAGGTATTACCCAAGCTGAATTTTGCGCCTCTAAAATTTTTGCGCCTACCTTCGACCTAGTTACGGGATTGGTGATTCATGTATTTTTTCGATTTTTTTTGATTTTTTTGTTCACGCCGTAACTTTAGAACGATCCAATGGAGTCGATTGAAATTTTGTGGGTTAATTTGCTTCTATTGATAGCTGTTACATCGCTTCATCAAGCAGTTTGAAATTTTTAGGGCCGGCCTTGGAAAAAAGACATCAAAGCTTTTTTTAAAAAAGACATTCTGTATGCATATTTCTTCAAATTCATTTTGAAATGCAGAAACTGCCAAAAAATGCTATTATTACGTAAAATAAATAGCTAGGCACCATTGATATGAGCTGTCAAGAAAATTTTGATAATCCCAATGATTTTTTGTGAGGTTAGGTTTTTTTGTAAATCGATATTTTCACATATTTGCAAATAATGATCTATCATGGCCATAAAGGACCCCGCACATTCCTGATGGGATTTGACTCCTCGGGAGATTTGGTTCAAACTTTAATATTTTGTAGTCCTTGTTGAGGTGATCAAACTTTATCATTGCGCAAATCCTCTCAACTCAACAGTTCACCCTCTAGACGGGGTGGAATGCCGGTGGTCACAGAACTACATTATCGCAATTATAGGCTTTAATGAGCAAAAGGTAGATCTATTTCAACGGGGCGAGGTGCTTCTAGGGTTATACTTGCCATAACTTCGAGCTGGTCAAAATATCTCATGACACCTATTTTTTCAGAACCACCCTTATAGTGCGGGAGCCCACTGCAAAATTCTGGGTCGATCGCTTTTATGAAGAATTTCTGTTTCAATCGATAGTGGGCAATACGATGAATCTTCCGATACCCGACAGCCACCTTCCATCCCCTGCTATAAGGGTCGCCGCCGGTTTTAAAGATGCCCATTTTGAATCATTTTTTACACCTCTTGCTTATATAAAAAAATGTCACAATGATTGACAGAAGGCGAGATGGTCGAGTGGTCTAGATAAAAGTAAACGAATTCAAAGGTCAGAGGTTCTAATCTCCGCGAATACCTTTTTTTTTATTCTTTTTTTTTTGCATTCAACCCATATGGTCCGGAATTAATTTTTTTTTCGTAAGCGAAAATTTTTCTTGAAATTCTGGTCTTTTAAGCAGAGTGGAATTACACAAAAATAAGAAAAAAATTCTTTGAGTGTTGTATTTAGTTGAAAAGTGCTGTCCTTTTAAAAGGACGGTAGGGCTATGTACTACTATGAAATATAAATTTTTTGATAACATCAAACGACTGAAAAATGTTCCCCTGCACTTCAAAAAACATGAAATTATCAATATAAAACAAAAAACATCAAAGAACAAAAAAAAATCATTGAGGGAAAACCTGAACAAACAAATACAAGACATAAATTTGCAAACAAACATAAATTTTGAGAGTGGTGAAAAATGAAACAATCCTTGAGATGCAAGCCGACATAACAATTTTTGCACATAAAATTGATTTTTTCATGGCATACCGCGCATCGCCGGTGATTTTCTCATGCTCATGAGAAAACTCATGCAAATTTCTGGGTAGTTTCGAAGGTCTTTTTCTTTGTCATTTTATTGTTAGTTTCCAGCAGCTCTGTACTCATAGATCTTTGGAGCTTTAGTTGGTCGAGGTTTCCGCCATTATTTTTATTTAGTCGCCAAGATTTTTGCATTGTCATATCTATGCAGTGAGCAAATGGTGAAGAATACCATTTTTCCCTCTGACTGAAATTCTGTATTAGCCTTGAATTTGATCATCACGATCTACACCGCCTATATTCTCGTGGTATGATTATATCAGTAGCGGTTGATCTACGTGCTACGATGTGCTTTTTCTTCTGATCACGAGAACCTCGTCATTTCTCAAAATAGACAATAATGCCTAGCCGCAAAGCCCCAATCCAAAACTTGTAGCCCAAATTCGGCTCTGAGCTGCGTTTCTGGCAAGTTGTTTGGTTCAATAAAATTTTCTTCTGCTGAATCTTCATCCGTATCGCACTCATCGTTTGTATTTTTGAGAAAAAATTGGTATTCTTCTGGAATATCTTCAATACATCCTTCTCGATTTCTTCCAGTAACTGTGCTATGGTAAGGGGTCTTTTCCAATAAGTGAAATAAAAACGACATCATTGTAGTTGATAGTAGTGGATAGACCTACCGTCCTTTATAAAGGACACCGTTTTTTTGCACGGGACGGTTTGGAAAAAAAATTGAAGTTTTGGTAGCAGGCAAGTTACTTGACCTTTGAAGTACCCAAATATAAAAAAAAACAATCATAAACTGTTATTAACAACAAAATATACCTACCTCTGGTTATTCATTGTAAAAGCTAACAACAAACAAAAGGGCACCATACAAGCAAATCAGTAATTATAACGAACTAGTGATATGAATGGGCTCTCAATACTTGAAGTTTGGTATGTAGTGACTTTATCTGGTTATACTAGTAATAGCAGTTGATTATTGTGAAACAAACTTTTACCGTCCTTTATAAAGGACGGTCGGGCTATATGGGTTAAAAAGCTTAACTTACTTGAACTTTTTAAAATTGCGGAATTGAACGACGTTTCTCAATTTGGAGTAACTTTCGTCGCTAAATTTATTAATGCTGCCGTTTTTTCCACACAAAAAATACGGCATTTCCTAGTATAGTGCTCTTTCTTCAAACGTGAGTGCCATGAAAACCAGTGGAGTGTGGAGGATTGAAAAAAATAAGGGTTTCCTAAAATGAGGTGTGAAAATGTATAGGTATGTATTTTAAAATTTCAAAATCTGAGAAACTCGATTTTTTTCAAAATTTTTATATATTTTTTGAAAAAAGACCCTCATTCTTTTGCCAGCTCAGATTTAAATAACTAATTTTTCTGTTACGCTTTTAGCTGCACAGATTTGGCAGTAACTCACGCCAAAAGAATCTATCTGTTGTTTCTCTTCCGCTCTGCAGCTGATCCGCAGTCTGTTTCAGCCGTTTTTTATGCTAGGAAATAACATCCTTAACTACTGAAAATGGTATCTTTGTATTAAACAGTGATATGTGTCTGTCAAGCTTTTAAAATGCGAAAAAAAAGAATAAAAAAAAAGGTATTCGCGGAGATTAGAACCTCTGACCTTTGAATTCGTTTACTTTTATCTAGACCACTCGACCATCTCGCCTTCTGTCAATCATTGTGACATTTTTTCATATAAGCAAGAGGTGTAAAAAATGATTCAAAATGGGCATCTTTAAAACCGGCGGCGACCCTTATAGCAGGGGATGGAAGGTGGCTGTCGGGTATCGGAAGATTCATCGTATTGCCCACTATCGATTGAAACAGAAATTCTTCATAAAAGCGATCGACCCAGAATTTTGCAGTGGGCTCCCGGACTATTAGCATTTCGAAAAATGACTGAAAATTCTAAGTCGAATAAAAACGAAAATAAACGGGGAATTTCTTTCAATTTCTGATACGGTATATGCTCAAACTGTTGCTAATCAAGTATTTCTTGCGTATCAACCCCTAAAATGTGGTGTTCACCCTCCAATAAATTATGAACTTCTGCTCTGCGCTACTGGGAATAGATTGTTTCTTGATAAGTTAAAATAAGTTTCTACTATTGTATCATATTATGTGTTGAAAAGAGTGGTCCATATTGATCTCTTCTATCTATCTCTTACCCCTATAGCCCCTAGTCCCTTATACCCTAGTAGTTTCTCCCAAATTAGCAGTGAAAGCACTCGTTGCACATTTTCTAGTTGAATGAGTTGGACGAATCATTTTGAAAAACTACCAGGGTATAGGGGTTATAGGGGGTAAGGGTGGGTAAACATAAGAGATAAATGTGTATCACCTTTTCTTAGATATTATATGCTAAAATAGTAGAAATTCATTCTAACTTATCAAGAAACAACTTATTCCCAGTAGCGCAGAGCAGACGTTCATAATTTATTGAAGGGTGAACGCCAGATTTAAGAACCCTAGAAGCACCTCATGGCGTCAAAATAGAACCATCTTCTGCTTATTCAAGGCAATAATTGCTATAAATTAGTTCCGTGCGACCACCGGCAATCCACTTCCTCTAAAGGGTGAACCGTTGAGTTTGGAGGATTTGCGCAATGATGATGTTTGATCACCTTAACAAGAGCTACAACAATCAAAGATTGAACCAAATTCCCCGAGGAGCCAAATGCCATAATAAGGAATGTGTGGGGTCCTTTCAGCAGTTCCGTCAGAAGAAAAAAAACATTTCTCTCATTTTCTTAGTAGTAACAAAAAGTTTCAGCAGAATTTTTAAAAATTTTAAGCCACGTCACTCAAATTCAGCTCAACTTGAAATAGAAGTAAACTTGAGCGACGAACCAAAGATTTTTTGAAAATTCTGATGAAACTTTCTTGTTGCTAATCTACATACTGAGAAAACGTAAAAAGAACTTTTGATTTTTTGTAAGGGAACGGCTGAAAATTGAGGCCATAATAGATCATCTGCAAATATTCAAAATTATTGATTTACAAAAAATCCTAACCTCAAAAATCTTCAGGATTATCAAAATTTTATTGACGCTCAATGGTGCCAAACTATTTTCCTTGCCATATCAATAGCATGTTTTATGTAGTTCCTGAATATGTGAATGAATTCAAAGAATAAGCCTACAGAATAGAGGAGCTTGTGGTGTGGTAGTTAGCGCGTTCGACTACCACTCCAGGGGTCGCGGGTTCGATCTCTGCCGGGGACGGATTTTCGCCTCGAAAACAATAATAATAATAATAATAATAATAATATTTATTGGTGCCTATTACAATATAATAAATTGCTTACACAAGTCAGAAATAATTCAAATAACATAAGTTAATATTACACACACACACACACACATATTAGGATAATTATGTATATCCATGCATCACACAACAAAAAATTACAGTTTTCTATATACAACTTTACAAAGAGTTACATTTATCCACATTCAAAAACTCCAGAACACTGTAAAAAGCAGATCTCTTTAAGAATTGAACTACTTCTCGCTTAAAGTTTTTCTCGGGAAGAGATCGAACCCTCACCGATAATTTCGCAAATAATTTTCCTTTATCTTTCTTAGGAGGCGGCGGGATGCGCCACTATACTATTGTTACGAACGCCGATTCTTGCTGCATTCTGGAGCACACCACGCGGTCTTTCTAGACTGTTCGAGTGTTCGCAAAAGATCGCAGTGTACAAGTGCGAAGCTCTAGTGCATTCCAGAAAATGCTCGAAGGTTTGGACCGTTGAAATTTACGTGGTGACTTCAGCATGCGAGTAAGACACATCTGTCTATTTGGCGGAGGTGCCTGGCTCTATACAAGATGATTCATGAGTGACCTTACATAGGCTAATGAAAGATAGAGGACTTCGAGGCAAGCCACGATCCACAGAAAATTTTTGCTTTCTCCATTGGTTACGAAGTCGAAGATACAAGGTGTTTTGTGTGTTTCGTATAAAACTTAGATGAGCGATATTCCTGAAACGACTAGAGATAGTTTGTTGAATTTGCCAGTAATATTTTTCTGTTGAAACTTATTCAGAAACCATATCAGGTTAAGTCAAAATCCAGAGCCGGGCTAAAAAGAATGTGCTCCTTTGTTATTTGATCAAAAAGTACATTGTCTAACCGCTGTTCTCAAAAACTGCTATCGGATTCAAAAAGCTAAGGAAAAGTGCTTCAAGAATCACTCTTCAATTCAAATGGCACACCTAAACCGTTTCGACAATACAATGACGGTCCAGTGGCGCAGGTGGTTGGGTGGCTACTCACGACCATGGAGGCTCCGGGTTCGATTACCAGGGTTGTCTGTCTGTTTGTGTTGTCCAATCTGCAATTTTTCTGTATATAAAGGGTAAAAACCCTATGGCCAGTGCAGGCCGATAAGGAGGAAAATATTATTTTTTTCAAATAAAACCAAAATTTGTGGGTAAGCTTCTATTTTCGACCGGACATAATCGACTCATTGTTTGATTGAATTCATTCGAATTCATCCTTTAGCTTGTCTCTGTTGAATAGAACGGCTTAGTTAGTATGAAAATTTCAAAGCCGAAATCACAAAATTGAACTCGATTTGGTCCCAGATCCCGGAGACCCCCAGAGTGGATCCCGACTCGCCTCGAAGTCCTCTATCTCCCATTAGCCTATGTACGGTCGCTCATGAATCACCCTGTATAGAGCACGCCGAAATTAGACGCGAAGGTGACCTCGTCGAAAGTGAGAGCGGTCGCGATTCACATACAGCGATAAATATGGGATTTGCTGGATGACCAGAGGAAGACTTCGAGAACACTAGTCGGGAGTATATGAACACCACGCATCGGCTTACGGGGCAGTATTAAATTCACAGCGATAGTGAGCGAGTAGTAGCGAGTGATACCCAAGCAGTGTAGTTGTTGGCGTGTATTTGTTGTAGTACGCAGTAACAAACAGTGTGCGTCTTGAAACAATCGATCGTCTCAATTATAAACGAACCTAAACGCGGAATACGTAACAATATTTACACCTATGTACTTGAACACGATAAAGGGTGTATTTCGTCAAAGTATTCTCATAATTAAGGACGGATATTGGTGAAATAAGCGTTGCGAAATTAATCCGTGTGGGTTTGATCTCCATTTTGGTCTCTTTCGAAAGCTACAAGAATGTGCTTTGGTTTGAGCCCATTGGCATTTCCGAAATGGAAAAAAAATTAAATTCTGACATTTGAAAAAATTATTTTTAGATTTTGGAAATGCCAATGGGCTCAAACCAAAGTACATCCTTGTAGCTTTCGAAAGACACCAAAATGGTGAGAATCCGTCAAGGATAAAACCCAGACGGATTGATTTCGCAACGCTTATTTTACCAATTGAACTCCGTCCTTAAGCTGAATCACTCTGCACAAGCTATGATTGCTGAATAACTTAGGTACTGCGATTATTGAATATTTAACAGGATGTTGTTCCGGATGCAAAGTGATGATGGGAGTCGTAAATGAGGCTTGAGAGAGTCCGAGCGATTATAAGGAATTCAGATATTTAATGCAGCAATGCAGCTTGAACCTGCCCCTGACAATATTAACGTTAGTAAGAAAATTAAGTTAGAGTAAACATGGGAACTCTGGAATTGACTGGAGTCGAGCTTTCAGATTTTACAAAGTGCATAGACGCCAGACGGGACATACCTAACTGAGTAAATGGAGAAAATAATTAACGGATCCAGGTCACAGTTACAGATGTCAACGTCAGTACATTTAAATATCACGAAGCTAAATTTCAGCAATCGCTGCGAGGAAAACTCTTATCTATCTTGATTGCGTACAAATTGAAGAAGATTGAGGAAGGAAGCTATAAGATGGCTGCTAAAGGCGAATTGTAATAAGTAATGACAACCGGATTGCCAGAGACATTTGAGCGACATAACAATGGCAATCAATCATCATTGTCATTGTGATCGCATGCCGCTTTTGGCAACCATCTTGTAGCAAGAAAAATTAACTTGAATCACGAATATTCAATAATTGATTAAAAGTAGAATTCTAGTGACAAGAGAAACAGATTTCCTCTCTGGTGTCGATACAGAATATCACAGTTTCAAGACTTGGATCAGTCAATATGGAAATAGAAAAGAGCTCAAAATCAGTTATACCTAAAAAGCGGCAACTTTATTGACAGAGTATTGACGCACTCACTTGCAATACACTTATACCTAATTGAAAAGACCTCCAAAGATGCTCCGTACACTACAAGTCAATTGAGTCGTGTCAATAATGGTCGTTGATTAAGCAAGGTTGATGGAAGCTGGCATACCGCATAATTAATAATATTATCACGAGGGAGACCATATAAATATACTATAGCTTCTGGTAAAAGAAAGTTGATGCGGGGAGAAGGGAGAATTCATTACCTACGTCGCTGGATACCGCAGAAAAGATTTTTTACAACAACAGGAGTTTTCAGGGGGCACTAACAGATTTTTCCCTGAAAAAAAAATGCTCAAGTCATGTCACAAGTTATTCAGGGTGAATACTGTTACGAGCGGCGATTCCCGTGCATTCTGGTGGATACGCGATCTTTCTAGAGTCTTCCATTAGGTTGCGGTGTACAAATGCGGATCTTTGGACATTTCTAGAGTATACGTAATGGCTTGGCATTGAAATACATGGAGACTCCAGCGGTGGGTTAAGACACATTAGTCCGTTTTGGCGGATGTGCCGTATTCACCGCACGTTAGTGATGACCCGCGAAATGTGTAGAATTTTTCGGGAGTCGTCGCGAAATCGTATGCCGGGTCACTGTGGAATTTACTGGAGAGCGCATGGAACATTCGAGATGAATTAGTCGGACCTAGATAAGGCATCAATTGTCGGCTCACGGGCAGTTATGAATTTGAAGTGATCGAGTGCGAAACAAGCGAAACAGCCTCGGCGATATTTCCAAGCGTAAATAATTGTTGGCGTGTATTTATTGTAGTACGCAGTAATGAACAGTGTGTGTTTTGAAACGATCGTCTTAATTATAAACGAACCCGTATGCGAAATACGTAACAATACTTTTGATTGTTACACACAACGCCCCTGATTATTAGACCTACAAGGATAATATTCACTTCTCCCTATTCACTCTAAACCCCACTGTCAATGACAACGGAATAAAATTGATGTAAACAAGAAAATCTGACAGCTGTCACTTCGGACTTCTTTTTTGCAATAATCAAAATATCACTCGTGCTCAAGATTTTCCCAGATAATTTTGGCCAAGCGTTTCCCTCGGGCTGATTGTCCCTAGATAAATGCCCTCCTCCTACGAAGTCGGGCATTTTTATCGTTACAATCAGCACTAGCGAGTCTCGCGACCGCTAGGCCAAAATTATCGTGAAAGTCTAAGCACTTGTGATATCACTGTTGAATATTACATACAACGCCCTTGATTATTAGACCCACAAGGATAATATTCAACTATCTGAATCCCACTGTCAATGGCAACGGAATAAAATTGATGTAAAGAACAAAGTCTGACAGAACAGCTGTCACTGTGGACTTCTTTTTTGCAATAAGCATCATAATATCACTTGTGCTCGAGATTTTCTTGAAAGAAATTATCGTGAAGATCTAAGCACTTGTGATATTACTATTGATATAACACACTGTTATTGGGCGATCAACTAAATTCTCATTTGGAGTTGACTTTGCTATCAAAATAACTAGTTATTCAGCTGATCCAGTAGCTCCAATTGTTGATGATTGAAAATATTGTTGCCCAATCCGACGTTTGGCAAAATAAATGGAATAGTCAATCCTGAATGCTAATAATAAGTCAACAATCGATTTTCAGTAGAACTACTAATAGCGGACGCGAAATGAATAATGCCAATCAGAGATGAATAGTAATTGAATGCTAAATTCAGGTGCGACTAGACAGCTTTTTGCTAGAATTATTCAACATAAATTCATTCAATATTATTGTGCATTATGGATTCATGTATAAAAATAATGGTACGTGATCTAAATCAAGATTCAAGAGCATCGTGTTAATAATGATGCATAGTTCCTCCAATAATTACATCAAGATATATTTACTCGTATCTACAGGGTGTTTCCAAAATGGTGTTACAAACTTCTAGGGGAGATTCCCCATCAAAAATGGACAAGGAAAATATATACCTTTGATATCCTAAAATGCTCAGTTGAAAAGTTACAGGGTGTTCAAGTTGACTTTTTAAAACTGATTTTTTGACATAAGTTTTGAACCGTTTAACCGATTTTGTTCAAGTTCTCACCAAAGTTAACTGAAATAAGTCTCTATCGAATAATAGTAACGTGTTGGAGAAAAAAGTTCAGGGGCGTAGATAATGGGGGCTGTCCTCATATTTCCCCCCCTATTTTTTACACCCCAAGCTATTTTCCCAAATTGTTCTTATTTTTTTATTCTACGTTCAATTTAGAGAAAAAAGTTACTCTTGCAAAATTTTGATTAGAGGCTTTGTTTTTGAGATATCTGAGTTTGAAACTATGGAAAACATCTCGAAATCGCCACTTTCAATGAGCCCAATTTTTTCCCCTGAAAAGCTCTCGTTTCTCAGAGGAAATAGTGGTTTATCAACTTAGAAAATTGAAGAGAACCTATTTCTGCTGAAAAATCATGAGTTTTTTCTTATTCTAATTTTTTGGCCTTGGAAAGTGGCAATTTCGAGATGTTTTCCAAAGTTTCAAACTCAGATATCTCAAAAACGAAGCCTCTAATCAAAATTTTGCAAGAGTTACTTTTTTCTCTAAATTGAACATAGAATAAAAAAATAAGAACAATTTGGGAAAATAGCTAGGGGTGTAAAAAATAGGGGGGGAAATATGAAGACAGCCCCCATTATCTACGCCCCTGAACTTTTTTCTCCAACAGGTTACTATTATTCGATAGAGACTTATTTCAGTTAACTTTGGTGAGAACTTGAACAAAATCGGTTAAACGGTTCAAAACTTATGTCAAAAAATCAGTTTTAAAAAGTCAACTTGAACACCCTGTAACTTTTCAACTGAGCATTTTAGGACATCAAAGGTATATATTTTCCTTGTCCATTTTTGATGGGGAATTTCCCCTAGAAGTTTGTAACACCATTTTGGAAACACCCTGTATATGAAGTGGAAGTAGTGGAACACATAGTTCGTGGTAGGTCTCTCCAGTTGAGATAAAGCTCGACTACAGCAATGCGGCGCCGGGTCAGAATGTGGATGGATAAAACCCCATCCATTCCTGAACTAGCTGATGAATCCCCTTGGATTGTCTTGGACAAGCCTCCGGGTATTACGCCTGCAGCCGGCAGTATAACAGTGTGTAGACGATAGCCGTCAGCGTAGGCAGGGGGTGGGATGGGGCCAAGAACTGACCACCCCGGGCACTCGGTATTGACATTGTTACGGAGTTCGCGTTCGGGATCTTTTATACATGGTATTCATTTGAAAAGTTGTCAAACCTGATTTCTCGCCGTTGAAATTTTTCACAGAAAAACGCCAAAACAGGTCGATTTCAACTCCTCCGCCCCCCCCCCCCCTCAACCTACTTTAAAATTTCATACAGCATTACCTATTTTCTGAAACATCAAATTGGAGGCAGTAATAGTATATTACATACCGAGGTGGAAAGCGTCTCATTACAGCCAAAGGATTCAATATATTACCGAGACGTGCCGAGGTGAGATAGAATCCCGTAGGCTGTAATGACGCTTTGCTCCGTGGTATGTATAGGACTTTATTCACAATGATCCAGTTTGAATGCAAATAATTAGCTTTATTTGAAGTTTTTCGTGTCAAACGTTTTTATCAGGTAGGCATAGGCAACCTTTCAAACAACGCATCCATCAACACTCCGCGCTTCGCGACAGCTGCTTAGATCAGATCACTGCTCTCCATACGTCACTTTCGGCCCGTGGTCCGAAAGTGACATTATTTTCTAACCTGTAAGGAATCATTCACTTCCCAACTTTTCAAGAGTGAGTTAGGAATGTATCGATTGCTAACTCATTGTGAATAATAGTATATTACTTACCGAGGCGGGAAACGAGTTATTACTGCGAAGGGCAAAGATTGCTGCCGGGGCGCCTTCACGACAAAACTTAGTGGCTCTCACTTTGACGTATTGACAATCTGACATAAAAACAAGCCATAGCAAATTTTTCTTTTGAAAACAACCGATCATGTGAGAACCAGACTTAGAAATGTTTGATCTCACGCCTCCTGAATCTTGGCAAGCGGCCGAAGAAGCTAAGGAAAATCTAATAGCTACCCAAAAACAGTCGCGATCGATACGAGAAAGATTTTCTCTTCAAGAAAATAGAAGCCCAGCACATGTTGGGGCCACGGGCTATACCTATTCCATGCTGAAATGCTTGCTGAAAATAAGTGTCAAAACTGACATATCGCAATCCCAGACTCCAACCATTTCTCAAAATTTGAGTCATCCACTCCACTTCCCTCTCAATAATCATATGCCAATGTACCTAAGAAGGCTAATAAATTTTTTTTTGATAAAATCACGCCAAAACATAACCTAGAACTACAATGCTAGAACGAAACAAACAGCAATCTGTCAAGTGTCATGTGGATGCAATTTTTGCACGCAATCACGTTAAAGACCAGCGATCATAGAAGGCTAGGTTTTTCAGCCCAAGAGATGGAAGACATACGTTACCTACTTCTTAGAAGTCTGAAATAAATCAGTTACTATATTGATTGTCAGTAAAAAATTTTTTACGTCAAACATATTTCTAAATTTTTTAAAGCACCCCCAAACCCTAGTGAAAATCCTCCTTTTGTTGATGAAAAGGAACCTTTTTCCCTATATTAACTCCCGATTCTTGAGAAATAGGCTTTCCAGCAAAAACAGGTTGATTTTTATTCCAAGGGGGTCACGTATGGCCAAATTTCCATCTTCAACTCCTTCGCCCCCACTCTACCCTACTTTGAAATTTCAAATTGCATCACCTATCTTGTGATACATCAAATTAAAAGCAATGAAATCTTCTTTCTGTCAAATATATTTCCAATTTTTTTGAACTACCCTTTTGAAGTAAGGTAGAGTGGGGGTGAAGGGGTTAAAGATGAAAATTCAGACATAATTGTCTTAGATGACCTCATTGAAATTAAAATGGACTCGTTTCTGCTGGTCGATTTCTGAAGAATTGGGAGTTTATAAGGAAAAAATTTCACTTCCATTAACAAAGAGGATTTTTACGAGGGTTTAGTTTAGTTTAGTAAAATGAGAAATATATTTGGCGGAAAGAGAATTGTATTGCCTTCAGTTTGATGTATCACAAGATACGTAATGCTATTTAAAATTTTGAAGTGAGGTGGGGTGGGGGCGGAAAATTGGGCAGTATGTGTCCTAGATGTCCCCCTCGAAACAAAAATCTACCTGTTTCGGCGTTTTCTTGTGAAAAATTTTGGCGGAGAGAAATCAGGGGTGACAACTTTTCAAATGAACACCCTGTATTTGAGATGATCGTTTAAAACACACACTGTTTATTACTGCGTACTTCTATAATTACCTGCCAATTATCATTCGCGCTTAGGTATATCGCCAATCGCTCCTTGCTGTTTTATCCGCTCGTTGTCGCTTTGGATTCAAACTGGTCCGTCAGTTCAGTCGCCGGTGTTTATATACCTTCGACCGCTGTTCTGGAACTTTCGCACAATCCAACACCTTCCGTGCATTACCGCGTGTTCTGGAGCGGCGGCACCTCTGCCGATTGGGCAGATGTGTCCTATTCATATATTGGTATCTCTCATGATATTTTAAACAGGACAGAGCCGAGGCGTATGCTCTCGAATGCACTAGAGCTTCGCAATTCGCCACACTATGTTCGAAGGTTCTAGAAAGACCGCGTGTGCTCTCGAATGCACGAGAGAATCACCACTCGTAACAATATTAAGGGTGATTCACCACCAAATGGACATAGCTCAAAAAAAGGTCCAGTTTTTCCAAGCGAACGAGAATCTGACTTTGAAATTAATCCAACGCTGTTTGTTTCGAAGTTACAGAGTGATTCATGTATTTTGTAGAATTCTTTGATAAGCCATATTTCTAGAACGACCAAATGGATTCGATCCAATTTTTGTGGGTTTATTCTTCTTCTGTGGGAAATTCTTCTAAAACTTTTCGTTACTACTCACCAAGAAAACGAGAAGGAAAATTTCAAGTATAAGTAACCGAGATAATTAAGTATGTTTATAATTATGAATAATTATGTTTTTGCATTTTTCAAAGTTTAAATAAGAGTTTTTGAAACAATGGTGAATGAAGTAGCCTATCTAGGGTGCGGTAAATAGGGCACGTGCCGTAAGCGTATTGCCACCACAAGCTCAAACATCTTCAGAAAGGGGGAGAGTCATTTATGTTCTGTCTTTAAACACAATTTACCCCATATACGCCACTAGGTGCAAGCCGCTTGGTGCTGGATAGGACGGCTCTTAAATATGTATAGACTTCTAGTACAAGAAAGATAGATTTCAACCTCGGAATAAATATGGACGTCCTGAAAATTTGATATTCTGTTCGAAATTGACTTGAATTGAGTGCTCTACAACATATCTAAAATCGCCAAAAATAACACCCAAGAGTTTTGAGTTATTCGAGGGGGGTTGAAAAATTGCACCTTGAAATGGAGGGGATGAAACCTCTCAATCCATTGGAAGCAAATACGTTATAATTCGACGCATCATATCCTGTTGATACCATTTTGGCACAAAAAGTGTCGATCACTGTTGAAGGGGGGTCGTGGGGAAGCGAAGCTCTGCTAGGTGGTCCATTTTGTTTTTCTGGCCATGTAGAACCGATCACAACAAGTTTGGTATCTTTTCTGACTAAAGTCAATCTCCTGAGCTCGAGTCCGATGGCTAATTGGGATGAAAACAAGTTTGAACAAGTTAACTTGGAGAAACTTGTTTTTTCTTCAACAATTTTGACGCATTTTTTTTCACTGTTAGAGATGTTTATCTTTAAAAAAATTCCAGGTGCCATTGAACTGAAGTGTATTCTTCACGAAAATCATTCACTCCATGTTTAATTTTGTTTCTCGAGTTTTCAAAAAATTGATTTGAACCTGAGCTGGCCCGGCGCGGCTTCTACTGATGACCAGAACACTACAACATGCATCTAATGAGAGTAGCTCAAACTACTGGAAAACTAATAAGTTAGTTATCTTCAGGGCCGTTCCTAACAGGGCGTTCAAGGCGTGCGACGCACGCGGGCGCACTTTGCCAGGGGCGCAAAAACTCGACCGTCTGAAAAAAATTCGAAAAAGGCGCTTTGCGCCCCCCGCCAGCGCTCGATGTGAAAACCAATTATACCAAAACGAAGCAATTCTCCGCTGTTAAGCTTAGTTTATAGTCGACGCAAGCGGATACGGAACCGCATACGGTTACGCAAACGGGTAGCGTAAGCAAGTCGTCGAAAACCGTATCACAAGACAAAGACAATCACGAACCACGGGTAACTATGACAGCCAGCACCAACCCAGATAAGTAAAATAGACAGAATGCAAAGAAATGGTCTAATCCCAAGTAGCACGCGAACGTTCTTTTGGTTTTCGGTTCGAATTGAACCTTCCGTGTCGAATGGCTAAGTCACCGAACGTTTCGCGAACGTTCTCCGCTAACGAATGCAAATCCTCCTAATTCGCTAGAAGCGAATGTTTCTACCTACTTAACAAGTAGAAGTTACTAATAACGACACAAAAAACCTAACGACAGAATGTCACAGATGGGATGATTTTTTGAAATTTTCTCCAAGGCGCGAGTCGTTTGCATGCTGGAAAATTCAAGGTGCGTACAGCAAGGCTAATGGATCACCCTTCAGCATCTGGATAACTCTCAAGCTTTATTCTCAGGACAAAAGTGTGAAATGTCTTTCATCTGTCGTTCACTTTTATGTATCGGCAATAGTAGGTATCTACTTGGTGTGATCCCTGAAAGATAATGAAAAGTTCCCAGCAAAAATGTATTTGAAAACCCGAAATTCATTGGTATCCTGGATAATAATGTTTTTTTTATTCATTCGCTGAATTGTTACTTTTTATAAGATTTATGTCTGTTGAAGCTGTACTACTCTTAACAATGTCTTGAACAATCTGTCAGTTGAACAATCAAGTTCATTGTTCTTTGACAGTATTTTGGCAGATTGTTCAATAAATTGTACAAGAAATTGTATAGTGTAATACAGCTATTGTATTACTTTTGTAAAAAAAGGAACAGTGACATGGATTCTGAATTCTTTTATATTTTTGGTCGAGTGTAGAATGAGGGGGGGGGCAGACTAGAAGCTTTGCACACGGGCGCTCAAACCCCTAGTAACAGCCCTGGTTATCTTTAAAAATTCGAGAATTTGTGCAGAGCTGAATACCCTATAAGATAAATAAAACAAATCGCCATGAATCGCACTGCAGGATTTTGAGTTATCCGAGGAGGAGGATAACATTCTGTCAAGATTTGTATTTTATGAACTGTTACCTCTCCCCTTGAATAACTCAAAACCCAGCAGTGCGATTCATGGCGGTTTTGTTTATGTTAAAGAGATTCCCATTCTGCACAGATCAACGAATTTTCAAAAATGAGTTGTTTGTTCTTCAATAGTTTGAGCTATTCTCATTCAAAGGTGCATGCTGTAATGTTCTGGTCAGTAGTAACCGACGCGCGACGCGCCGGGCCGGCTCAGGTTGAAATCGATTTTTTAAACTCGAGAAACAAAATTATACATCGACTGGATGATTTTTGTGAAGAATACATTTCAATCTAATGACCTCTATACATGACGGCCCCGTAGCACAGGTGGTCGTGCATCAGCCTGTGGTAAGGTTGGTCCTAGGTTCAATTCCTAGTCATGTCTGGGTGTTTTGTGCTGTCCACAATTTGCGTTAATGAAGGTTTTGTCAATTGTATAAAAATTAAATGAAGCGCAAATAACTCCTATGGCGTTGAAAAGGCCGATAAGGAGGAAAACAAACTTTTGAAAAAACTTTTTCTCAATGACTTCTATACATTTTTTAAAGATAAACACCTCTAACAGTAAGAAAAAATCGTCAAAATTGTCGAAGAAAAAACAAGTTTTTTCAAGTTAACTTGTTCATACTTGTTCCCATCCAAATTGACACATCGGGTTCGAGTTCAGGAGATTGAATTTAGTCGGAAAAGATACCAAATTTGTCGTGATCGGTTCTACATGGCCAGAAAAACAAAATGGACCACAAAGCTTCGCCCCCCCCCCACGACCCCCCTTCAACAGTGATCGACACTTTTTGTGCCAAAATGGTATCAACGGGATATGATGCGTCGAATTATAACGTATTTGTTTCCAATGGATTGACGTGTTTCATCCTCTCTATTTCAACTTGCAATTTTTTAACCCCCTCCCCTCCCTCCAATAACTCAAAGTTCCCAGGTGCGATTTTTGGCGATTTTGGGTATGTAGTAGAACAATCAATTCTGAACAGAATATCAAATTTTCAGGACGTCCATATTTTTTCCGAGGTTTGGCCGATTTTTTTACTTTTTTTCCTGTACTATTGGGCACCTATCGTGTGATCATCGATCAAATGATCCCTAATTTAAGCAGGCTGGGATCAAAAGAAACGTAACGTCGAGAAACAACTGAATTCAGCTGAATGGCGCTGTCAGAACATTATAATCTTATTTGCTCAAACATGATGTTAAACACTTCACACGTTACTGCCTGCCTAAATTAAGAATTCATTTGATCACACGAAAGGTGTGTCTCGAAACCTTTTTTCGATATGGAAATTGTTTGCAAATATTATTGAAGGATTAGGTATGCGTACAACAGCCACTCCTAACTTGTGAGTAAAGCAATAAAACTAATGAGAATGGCGGAAGTTTAAACATTCGAGAGCTCTAAAGCAGCAAGAAAAAGAAGAACTTTGTTGCCTGTCTACGTAACTTGCACACAGCACAACTCCGGTTAAGTTGTCGTCATCAAATCGCACAAGTGGACGCGGCAATCGATTTGCCAACGGTGCAGATTCCGTGGTGCAAATCCTCGATTTGTCTTGGCCGATTTGCGCATTGTCACTTGTCACTACTATGCTGCATAGGTCAAAGGTAATGGACAGGTTTACAGTGGTGTTCAAGTGTGATAAGATAATTAATTATGCCAGATTTGCTATGCTTGTGCGGGCCACCGAAAATAGTTCGTAACATTTATGTTTAAAACGGTTCGACGGAGTGTTGAAAACACGACAAAATTCAGTCATTAGTGCCGAGGGGGAGAAAATTTCCTGTCTATGTTCGCGGATTATTAAAACTGACGTCGCGACGACCTTTAGACAACGACGCTCGCCGCTCTGCGAGCGATCGGTCCGTTGTTTTTTCCGATAAGGGGGCGGCGCCGCCGTATTTATGTAAACTTTCCCATTATCCTGAAAACTTTTCACGTGCCTGTGTATATATCCTTTCATAATCATGAAACCCATCATGTTATGCGTTAACGTGCAGGGGAATAACAAAACGCAGTTTATCAACGTCAACCGCCCCGATCCGGTTCTGATCTGAAATAAACTGCTCCACTAAAGCGAGAGGATATATTACAACCGAATCACCATCGGATCCAGCTGGTCGCTCTCAAATTTTCAATCAATGTTGCATGTGCATTGTGCATGACCTCCAGAAATGTACAGGGATCTGGTGCCTCAAAACTTACGCCATAATCATAAAGTACATGATTTTATCCTTAAAAGATCTGATGTGCGTTGATAAGGTTGTTGAAAATTGCTTTGTCTTACATTAGTCTAGGAATTTTAGCTGTTTAAATCGCAAATAGCGAACAACAATGATAACTAGCCGTATTTTTGTAAATAAGCTTAGTTAAGCATGTAGTTCAACATAGTAAAAGTCCTTAAGAATCCGGTGTGAGCTTCGGCCGTTGTGGCCTCGAGAAGAACTTGAGGGTCAGTTTTTTGCGTATATCTCATGAACAATAGCACTTGCTGAAAAAGTTCCCGGAAAGAAATTGTTGGAAATTTTATTGTCTACAAGAAAGGTCCTCACACATTTCATCGTCAGTCATCTCCTTCTTCGTCAAAACACAAGAAAATAAAAATAGTCCAGATGCTCGACGCTGAAGACTGGTATGGACCTTGAGTTTTATGATGGCGGAATGCCACTTTGTAGAGGTGTTGTTTGATCCACTCTCTTTTGGTTGAAACTTGAAGCCATCAAGACGAACTATGCCGGCGGCATATACAGGGTGAAATAAAAATAAAAAGTCAAACATTTGTACCTCGAGAACCAAAATAGGTGAAGACATGTAAATCGCCATTAATAATTCTGATTTCATGGTCATGAAGTCGTCGTAAACTTGAATTGAATATCTTGAGCCGCTCTTGAAATATCTTCAAAAGACTGAAGTTGTTACAAAAAAATATATATTTTCGTCTACTTATCAGAAATAAAGTTGACTGTGTTTTTTCTAAAATTAGTTGGCCTAGAGAGGGCTTTTCACTGTAATTACATTTTAAATGTAATTTATCATTGTTTCGATTCAAAACACCAAGTTTCGATTCAAGATCTGAAGAATTACTGATATACGGAAAACTATTTTTTTTTTCGTAAGGACTTCAGTCTTCTGAAGATATTTCAGCAACGGTTCAACATATTTGATTCAAGTTCACGACGACTTCATGGTCATGAAATTAGAAATATTTTTGGCGATTTACATGTCTTCACCTATTTTGGTTCTTGAGGTACATTTGTTCAACTTTTTATTTTTATGTCACCCTGTATATGCCGCCGGCATAGTTGGTATTGATGGCATTAAGTTTCAATCAAAAGAGAATGGATCGAACGACACCTCTACCAAGTGGCACCCTGCCATCATAAAACTCAAGGTCCGTACAGTCTTCGGCATCGAGCATCTGGACTATTTAGCTTTTCTTGTGTTTTGACGAAAAAGGAGTGTACTGATGATGGAATATGAAGGACCTTTATTGTAGACAACACAATTTCCAACAATTTTGCTTCGAGTGCTTTTCCTCCAAGAGCCATAGTTTACGAGATAAACACGAAAAACTGATCCTCAAGTTCTTCTCGAGGCCACAACGGCCGAAGCTCACACCGGATTCTTGAGGACTTTTACTATGTTGAACTACATGCTTAACTGAGCTCATATACAAAAATCCCGCTAGTTATCATTTCTGTTCGCTATTTTTCCTATATTTCCTGCACTACATGTCAGACCGGGGGTTTCAGGCTGCTATGAGCTTGTCAATTTAAAAAAAAAGCCAAGAATTCACGTCATGAGGTACTTGGATGAAATAAACGGGATTTTGTGTGGGAACATCCCCTTAGTCAAAAATCTGGTGGTTAATCTGGTCGTAAGAAAATTTTTCTAGTATCACAAAAAAGATGATCAGCGATCAAGGCCAATTGCAGATCAACCTCGAGATTACCTGAACTTTTTTTGCTAAATGCTGGGCGAATCACCACAAAAAATGCCTAAAATCTGTACTAGACTTCTCCATTTCATTATTCCACCTTTTCATTATTGACAGATAAACCAGCATTTCCATTGATCAGTAAGCTACAAATTGAAAAAACAAACATCGCGAATCAACTGATCTCGAATTATCTTTTTTGTGGAACCCAGGGTGAGACAAGTTTGAAATTTCCAAAAAAAGACCAAAAACATACATCTATCAATGTTTTCACGGATGTTGTCGATTTTTATATCAAGGGGGACATCTAAAACATACATTGACAAATTTCTATCTTTAGCCCCCTCGCTCCCACCCATCCCAAAAATAGAATTTTGAATGACACTACCTACCTTGCGATACATCAAATTGAGGAAAATTAAATTCTCTTTTTGAAAAAGATATTTTCAAAAATTTCAACTCTACCCCCTTCTCCCTAAAAATTATCTGAGTGTCCCTTTCAATATTCTGGACCCCTTCTTTCTCTTCAGTTTAGTCAGCATCATCCTGAATAGCTTGAAAGAAGAGAATTTTCGGTGGAAAAAGTGCCACCCAAATTGACCCCATTGCTCTTCCCCACCTCAACTTTGAAATTTAACAAAATACCACCCACTTTGTGATACATCAAAATAGAGAAAATGAAATTTTCTTTCTATAAATATTTTATTTTTGATTTTCAATCCCTCCCCCATTCAACTAGACTTTTGGAGTATTTTAGTAGGAAAACGGGGGTTTTAAAAATTTCGAAAAAATTGTGTTCAGGGAGAGAATGCAATTCCCTTTAATTTGATGTATCACAAAGTGGGTATTGTCGTTTCAGATTTTTAAGGTGAGGAGGGGGGAGCAAAGGGGTGAATTTGGGTGGCACTTTTTCCATGGAAATTTTTTCCTTTCGATGCTGTGCAGGATGACGTTGACTGCATTGAAGAGAATTGAGAGGTCAAAAATATTTAATTGGACACTCAGAGAATTCAGGGTAGAAGAGGGGTGGGGTAAAAAAAATTTGAAATATTTCTTCAGAAAGAGAATTCAATTCTGTTGAATTTAATGTATCGCAAAATAGGTAATGTCATTAGAAATTTCAAAGTTCAGGTAGGTGGGGGCGAGGGGGCTGAAGATAGAAAATCGCTAATGTATGTTTTAGATGTCCCCCTCGATATAAAAATCGACCTGTTTTTGCTCGGAGACATTTTCACTAGGAATCGGGAGTTATTGCAGGTGGATAGTTTTAAAATATCACCCGGTATACATATTATACAGGGTGTTCCGTGATCAATGTGACAAACTTCAACACTAGATAGAGGACTTCAAGGTGAGTTGAGACCAACAAAAGAAAAATTTTTGACCATTGGTTACGATGATAGAGGGTGTTTTGTACTTTTAGTCACAATTTTCGAAGTGCAATATTTCTGCAACGGTTTTGTATAATCGATTGAAATTTTCATGTAACATTCCCTCACTGATACTTCATCAAAAGCCACAGCAAGTAAAGGAAAATTCCAGGACCGGACTAAAAAAAAATATTTTAGTTCTCGTGTCCAAAAGTACCTTTTTTGAGTGAAATTCAAAAAAATAGTTACCATATTCATAAAGCTAAGAAAAAACTCCACACAAATGGCTTTTTAATTTTGTCGGCACACTTGAGGTTTTCGGGCAAAAAAAATGGGAAACAGCTTATGCACTGGAGGTAAAACTTTTACCGGGCATGAAAATCAAAGTAGTTCGATATGATCCACATTAATACTCCGGTTCATCATTTTTGTGAACTGCTGAACGTGTAGATCATATTGAATGACCTAGGAAAAAATTTAGAGTCGGAATCAGTGAAATTTTGATTTTCTTGTTTCCCTTTCACTGAAAACAATTATTTCTTTAACTTGGAGAAAAATTATTGTCGGATTAGTAGAATTCAAAGAAAATACTAAAAGAATCGTCAGTGTACTCCTTCGGCACCACTTTACACTTCATAAAAAATCAGAATTGAGCTAGTAGGGAGTGTTGAAAAAATGGACTAAAAAGTTAATGGAATATGATAACATTTTATTGAATTCATAGAACGCTTTACATCAACTATTCTTATGAATCTTTACGAAGAGAAAGCAGCTCGGACTAAAACTAAGAAAACTGTATTGGATGATCGGTCGAAGATCCCAACTATCCCTTGACCACAAACTTCTAGTTTATAAAGCCATTTTGAAACCAGTTTGGACATATGGAATATGGAATACAACTGTGGGGGACGGCCTGCAGCTCTAATTTCGACATACTCCAACGTTTCCAGAACAAGGTCCTGCGCGCAGTGGTTGATGATGATGCCCCGTGGTATGTTCCAAATCCAGAAAGATTTGCAGATTCCCTCAGTCAGAGACGAGATTGCCCAATACAGTGAAAAATACTGCGAAAGATTAAGTGAACACCCAAACAGACTTAACTCGCGAGTGATTTGTGGAATAACTATGGTGAAGTGCGTAGACTTAAACGTTTCAAACCTAACGACTTACCCATCCGTTTTGACTAAGGTGTAAATTAAATTCCATGTTGTCATACAATTACATAAAACGATGAAGGAGACCCTTCTCAATGGAGAAGCATCTCGCAAGATATTTAATTTAATTTTAGTTTTTTTTTAGTTATTTATTTATTCATCAAATAAAGTACTTATTGTTCTACAAAATGCAGGACAGATTGTACAAAATCATGGGTTCAATAAAAATAAATTGAAAATTAAAAAATTCTCATGAATAGACCCATTGGTCACTACTTATCTCAATTTGGATTTGAGAGCCATCTTGTGGCGGGAAAAAATAATTTAAATGAAAAATTAAACAGTCTGAGTAAAAATTCGAATTGGATAATATGAAAGCAAAAACGTGTGAAGGTATCTTCTATAATCTGCCGGTGGATTGTAATTGATTGAAAAATCGATCTTTCTTTCCAAAAACGCAGAACAAAAAAAAAGTAACTAATTAAAAAAAAACACTTCATCTTCGCACACCATTGTGCAACAAACTTCGAATGCCTTTTCTCACATGTGGTATAGAATGGTGGAGGATTCCTTAATAGGATCACCCTTATTTTGTGGCTGACTGATTGGAAAATGTATCTCGATTTCCCCTAGAACGTTAATTAAGTGCAATCTACTCTAAAATTGATGACTCCCATCATGAGGACCACCTCGCTCAGACTTCCCGAACTGACAATCGAAGACTATTACGCATTGACAGATAATACTCAATCATCATCATGGATTCATTTATTCAGCAATGGATAAAATCAAGTTCTTTGGGAATAACAAATTATTGCTGATTTTTCTTATTTGTTGATTATTTCAAACCTCAGAAACTCATTCGCGAATGTTATGAATTAGTAGTTAAAGAGTAGTATGGGAGCGTAGGTCGTGCCGTGTGCAGCTTCGTGAAGATATATAGAGCTATGTCTTAATCGATTCCTGGGGGATCAAGGACAATGAAAAATTATAGTGGAATATTGGCATCTACTGCAGGCAAATATGGTGGAGGCGCCAAAATCGGCTTCATCTGGTAATAAGATACTGGCTGTAGCTCGTTTGTTTTTCAACGGATTTCGACATCTGGGACGTCATTTTGCAGACAAAAAAATTCTCTCCTTATTCCATACCTAAATTCACAAACGTCATTTCGTTTGTGAAAAATCAGCGGCCATCGGCCGTATGCTCCCAGCGCTCCAGCTTGTCACTTTATTTTTCCTCCAAAAAGTCATTCTACTGAATATTGAAAGTGTATGGGATATACGTTATTTTATTACTTTCAATATTGACACTCCACTGACACGAGTCATCTGGAGCGTTTATTTGATTATTGTACGGACTAGTTCACAAAAAGATACTGTTACGAGCGGCGAATCTGGATAACACGCGATCTTTCTTAACTCTTCACGTTAGGTCGCAGTGTACAAATGCGGAGCAATCTAGTGCGTTCCAGAGCGTGCTCCGTGCGTGCATAGGCTTTTGTTCATGTAACTGCAAAAAGCATGACTGCCAAAACTGGAAGCATATATAAGCACTGTCCTCAGCCTACGCAGTCAGTATTGAATTGAAAGCGATCAAGTGCGATAGAAGCGAAGTAGCAACCTGCGATATTCCAAGTAGATAATTGTTGGCGTGTATTAATTGTAGTACGCAGTAATAAACAGTGTGTATTTTGAAACGATAGTTTCAATTATAATCGGACCCGTACGCGAAATACTCACGTAACAATACTTTATTGAGCCATACCGAGAGCCATACTTATTAATATGATAACTCATATACTTATAACCCATGCGATTATAGGTTACGAACAGATGATGGACATAAAAAATTACAAGGGGGCCGGGTGCGACTATAACCGCAAGAAATTCAGCAGTATCGCACTAACTTTTATGTGGAGCAGTTTAATTCGGCCGAAACTTATTCTGCCTCAGGCTCGCTTTCCACAAGGCAACTTAGAGCCGTTGAAGATGAAAAAGAATGCCTCTACATATACACACTCACCTACACACAAATACGGAAAGTGGCAGAAAGACGAGCGCGCAAAAAAGACGGAGTACATACAAGAGATGCGAAATTTCGAAGGGCCCCGGGGGACTTTTGACTTTTCGCGTCCGTCATCGTCCGGGAAAAGTTGTTCCTCTTGATGGGATCTAGTACGCGGAGGCGTGCAGCACACTGGGGTTTGGGGCTGGTTCTTTGTGTGTGCAAAAATGGACGCGGGGATCAGTAGCGCAGGAAAGTGCCATCGTGAATGTCAGAAAACAGCTTAAGAATTGCGTGACAACTTGTTGACGCGAGAAATCCGTAATCTTGATTGTTTCAGTCCACCCCCGCGGTGTTTTCAGTAGTAGTACAGGAAAAATAGTAAAAAAATCGGCAAAACCTCGGAATAAATATGGACGTCATGAAAATTTGATATTCTGTTCAGAATTGAGTGCTCTACAACATATCCAAAATCGCCAAAAATCGCACCCGGGGGTTTTGAGTTATTGGAGGGGGGGGTAAAAAATTGCTGGTAAAAATGGAGGGCATGGAACCCGTCAATCCATTGGGTGCGAATACACTATAGTTCGACGTATCATATCCCCTTGATACCATTTTGGCACAAAAAGTGTCCATCATTGTTGCAGGGGAGTAGTGGGGGGGCGAAGCTCTGCTAGATGGTCCATTTTGTTTTTTTGGCCATGTAGAACCGATCACGACAAGTTTGGTACCTTTTCCGACTAAATTCAATCTCCTGAGCTCGTATCCGATGTGTAAATTTGAATGAAAACAAGTTTGAGCAAGTTAGCTTGAAAAAACTTGTTTTTTCTTCGACAATTTTGACGAATTTTTGTTTTACTGTTGGAGGCGTTCATTTTTAGAAAATTTTCAGGGACCATTGAATTGAAGTGTATTCTCCACAAAAATCATCCACTCGATGTATAATTTTGTTTCTCGAGTTTAAAAAATCGATTTGAACTTGAGCCGGCACGGCGCGTCGTTTACTACTGACCAGAACACTACAGCATGCACCTTTAAATGAAAACACCTCAAACTATTGAAAAAATAACAACTCACCTTTGAAACTTGGAGGATTTGTGCAGAACTGAATTCCCTATAACATGAACAAAATTGCCATGAATCGCAATGCAGGATTTTGAGTTATTCGAGGAGGATGATAACGAGTTATTCGAGGAGGATGACAAGATTCATACTCTATGAACTGTTATCTTTCCACTTGAATAACTCAAAACCCTGCGATGCGATTCATGGCGATTTTGTTCATGTTATAGGAAATTCAATTCTCCACAGATCCTCCAATTTTCAAAGATGAGTTGTTATTTCTTCAATAGTTTGAGGTGTTTTCATCTAAAGGTGCATGCTGTAGTATTCTGGTCAGTAGTAGACGACGCGCCGCGCCGGCTCAAGTTCAAATCGATTTTTTAAACTCGAGAAACAAAATTATACATCGAGTGGATGATTTTTGTGGAGAATACACTTCAATTCAATGGTCCCTGAAAATTTTCTAAAAATGAACGCCTCCAACAGTAAAACAAAAATTCGTCAAAATTGTCAAAGAAAAAACAAGTTTTTTCAAGCTAACTTGTTCAAACTTGTTTTCATTCAAATTTACACATCGAATATGAGTTCAGGAGATTAAATTTAGTCGGAAAAGATACCAAACTTGTCGTGATCGATTCTACATGGGCAGAAAAACAAAATGGACCACCTAGCAGAGCTTCGCTCCCCCCCACTACTCCCCTTCAACAATGATGGACACTTTTTGTGCCAAAATAGTATCAATGGGATATGATACGTCGAACTATAATGTATTCACATCCAATGGATTGACGGGTTTTATCCCCTCCATTTTCACCTGCAATTTTTTGCCCCCCCTTCAATAACTCAAAACCCCCGAGTGCGATTCTTGGCGATTTTGGATATGTTGTAGAGCACTCAATTCTGAACGAAATATCAAAATTTCAGGACGTCCATATTTTTTCCGAGGTTGAAATCTATCTTTCTTGTACTATAGGTGTAGTAAGACCGCAAATAGATGATTTATTGCAAGAGCTCCGACTATTTATTGAAAAACGAGATCGTATTGCTCCACGACCGCAACGTGAGTCCATAGGACGAGTCATTCCATGCCTACGCACCGTTTCCAGTTTTATTTCAGCAAGCATCAATAACTGTAATCGCAAATTCGAACACCAATTACAGATATCAACACATGTATAATCAATTTCACGGCTTTCTGCATTACAGCAAGCTATAAAAAAATGTGTTGTGTTGGTACGAATGACACGTTGACGACTTGTTGGCAGCCATTCGTCTACATGTGCAATTTCCAATGTGACATACGTCACCGCCTCGAAGCGTCATGTACGCAAAATTTTCGATAATACGCGAGGTATTGTTAGTTTCCTTGGAGTGAGTTGAAGTGTAGACGATAAGGGACATTGTCTTCACTGGTTGGTGGGTCTTCGCCAAGCTTATTATTTGTTTGGTGGCCACTTATGATGCCGAAGATGGGATGAAAAGGCCCACCGTCCAGAGGCTTATCTTCTGATGCACATCACTGATATACCTACCCTATCTTATTATACCTATACTGCAACAGCAAGCAAAGTATAGACACATACCTAGTACTTACATGAAATGAACAACACAGTCTATTCACGCGTATATTGTCCCGTCTCGTACAACAGTTCACCTTCATAAATTACTGTCCTACTGTACATATTATCGTTGATATGGCAATAGGTCTCACAATAGGTCGTATGCCACAAGAAAAAATTTGAGAGAGCCAAAGAACCGTCGCTCATACCTATCAGACGTTTCAAGAAAACCTCTGTTACTCATCGTCATCTTGTCACATAAGTGTTTAGAGGTGCTTCAAGCGTCTAATAGGTGTGAGCAAAGTTTTTGGCCCTCTCATATTTTTTTGTGACATACGACCCATAGCTATATCCACGACTATATAATACATTGAACAAGAACCAATGAAAACTCTTAAAATGCGAATAGGCGGTCAATCAGCACGTCTGTACGCGTACCACCCCGGCAATACAGGCGCCCTCCTTGACGTAAATATTATCGCTGTGGTACCGTGGTCCTTCCCCCTCTCCTAGACCAGGGCAGTGACTGTCATTCAGAGCGCATTTACGCAATGTCAGTACTGTCAGTTGTCACTGGTTGTCACAATCAAAATGTATGAAACTGAACATTGCAAGACCGTTTTCCATGCATTATAGATCATTTTCTACCATTTAAAGGCATAAGTATTCTCACTTTTCTAGTAAATTTTCATTCCACACCGTTAGTTGTTAAATTTTGTGCTTTTTGATTTATAGGAGAAGAAAAAAAGAAGCCCAAGTTTTGTTGAACTGGGAACAGGACACACGCTGTTTAATTTTTCAAGAGGAATCTCAATTTTATCTACTCACGGCCTTCACCAAAAATGGCTTATACAACGGCTTTCAAATTACAAGCAGACGCTTCTGCTACACCAAAGAAAAATGTCCTTCGGTTTCATTAAAAACATTGAATCAAGATACACCTTTGCATGTGAAGACTCTCCCCAGCCTGTTACAATATTTGAGTGAATTGTGATAACATAAAGTGTAGGCAATAGTTTTTTCATCTCTCCATGCATGCTTTACTGAAGTATGTGTCTTGAATCTCAACTTCGTGTCACTTACCGTTCATGCAATAATCATGTTTTTTTAAGTATGTTCTCGACTCTCAACTTTGTCTTACTTCCGTATTGTTCCAATGAATTATTAAAACAAATTCAGTACAAATATAACGCATTTTACTCAATTGCCTTTTGCAAATAATTTGTATTGAGAAAATTTGTATGCTACAAAGTGTCAATCGATCAAAACGTTCCATCTCCATTGCTTCATTTAGAGAATTTCTTGAAGCTTCTGCACTTTCCAAGATCAGTCTAAGGTTTCCGTTATGCTGAAGAAGAAAAAACCTTCAAGTATTTCAATAAAATCAATCATAACATTGTATAACCTTCGCCGTCTTGTCCATTCTCTGGTATAATATCCTCTGATTTGTCCATTTCGCAGTAGCACCTTGAATTTGGTGTGAAATTCCAGTGTAGCTGGATATATGGCATGAAAGCCACTTCTGGTTCTGAATAGGTCTACTGCACTTTTTGTTTGAAAGCGTTTTTCATCTTCCGATTTCCAACTGACCGGTCCATTGTTCCAATTGACCGGTCAATTGACCAAATCTTATTTGACCGGTCAAAATGCAACCCTAATTTTCAGCTTTGGGATTATAACTCATAATATTACTAAAAAATTATCGACAATAATCGTACTACTCATTGTATTACTACTGATAATATTGTCCATCTAAAGAATGAGTTTCACCTGGGCAGTAGATTTTTACTTTTTACATTCTATTCCTTCACGGCATTACTAATTTTTGCTATTTTCTGTGGCTGGCAAAAACCTAATAGCCTTGGCAAAGATCTATCAACCAGAAATGATATTGTCTTTTATCATCCAAACTGCAACTCACTTAAAAGAAACTAACAAACCTCGCGTATTCTCGAAAACTTCCACCTTCGCGTACATGACGCCTCAAAACGGTGACATAATGTCACAATAAAAAAAAATTTCTTGAGCTTGCTCTGATACAGAAATCCATGAAACTGATCATAGCTGATTAGTAACAAATGTCAATAATGCATTACGTCAGCATGGAATTGCAATTATTATAATGCAGCTTGGTGCTTCCATAACGAACCTAATCCCCGGACTCTCTAATTTGAATAATTCTGATTCTATTTTTTTTTTCTAATCGCCAAAAACCAATTCTATCCTTTTCTAATAATCGAAACAAACTGGAAAGCAATCAATAAACCTCTTTCATTTGTCAAAGCAGATGGAAGATGCGAAGAAAAGAGACAGAATTAACTTATTTGCGACCTGACAAGACTGGTAAATTTCAACATGATTTCATTGCAAGCCACTGTTGAGTGCAAGTCTTATTTGTCAGTTGTCTACGCATCACGAAAATAGCGGAACAAACGTAAATATAATTGGAGATAAAAGGAGACTAAAATCAAGCATTTTATTGTTGGAAAGATTGAACAGTTCAGAAAATACTGACTGGTAGCCATTTCGCTCGGTGATGTAGGTACAGGATATTTTCAAAGTAACCTAAAAGATTCAAGTTCATAGTTTAAATCCTGATCAAAACATGTTTTATGTTTCAATGGTGCAGACATACGGAAGGTGGTCCTTTTTTCCCACATATTTTTAATGTCACCAACTATTTTTCGAATACGAGCACATTTCAAAATTCTGTGTTCAATTTGGAAAAAAAATTGGTATTTTTGTGACATTTTGATGAGCCTTCGTTCTCAAAATGTATGATGAGTTTGAAACTTCTGAAAAACATATCAAAATTTCCACTTCCAAGAGCCCAGACTTTTCCTGGAAACTTCTCATCTCAAGAAGAATGGTGATTCATCAATTATAGTAGGTTCACTTGTACCGTGATTCTAGTAGGCTGGGCAAATTTCACAGTTTGGCATTGTAGACTTCACGTCCAACTGCCTAGTGTACGCCTAAGCGTCTGGCTTTGAAAGATAGGTTATGTTGGTGTGATGGTGTGTTGACTGTTGCTGTCAAAAATTAAAAATTTACCGAAATCAACTTTGCAAATTGCAAATATGGAGTGGATGTAGTTCACCTTTCACAAGTTCCGCAAATTTCTTGTTCCAGTACGATGTCCTGAGCAGTGAAATCAAGTATTAACGCCGATGAATCCCCATCCCCACAAAAATTAGGAGGGTTCAGCTCCCCATCGTTTCCAGCCTTCCAGAGTGTGGGTACTTCTTTTAAAAACCAGGAATAGTTCACAATGCTTCCATATTATGTGGTTTTTGAAAATAGATTCACGTCTTCTCCGCAAAGCTGAACGTTATGGGGTACATGCCCAGCACCTATTCCGCCCATTTTTTCTCCCAGAAGCGAGTTCTTGATGACACTCTCGAGGACTTTAAAATGGGCACTGGACGTTATTGTTCAAGACACAAACACACAGTTTTCACAGTAATGGGCATAATTTCACCACAATTTTCGTGAAACTCGTGATTTTCAGTCTATTTGACACTCGATTTGACAAACGGTAAAGTTGTTGATCTTGTCGTCAAGCTTAAACTTTCAAATATCAATGCAACCAACTGCCATGTTCTAGGGAGTTTTCAAATATCAGATTTGAAAACTTAGAAACAAAATCTCACAGCCAACTAGAATCACGGTACAAGTGAACCTACTATATTTAAAACACCTAGAAAAACTTATTTCATTTGGAAAATCATGCGTTTCCTAGGATTTTCATTCTTAGACCTTTGAAACAGGTGTTTTCGATTTCTATATATTTTCTGAAGTTTCAAACTCTATTACGTCGAGAACGAAAACCTCTAATCAAAATGTTCCAACGTAACTTTTTTTCTGAATTGAACGCATATTTGAAACAAGTGAATATCCCTTCACGTGTGTAAGTCGCAATAGCGCATTTCCTTAGTGCAGATCTGTCATTGATAGAAATGAAGTCCGGCTTGAAAATTAGGTTTATGCGAGACAAGAGTAACTTTCACGTTGCATGTCAATCGTTTCACTAATGATGAATTTCAGCTTGAAAATAAGAATGTTCATACAAGACAAGAGTAAATTCCAAGTTTGATGTCGATCGTTCCTCTAATAAGAGATTTCAATATGGCGGCCAAGGTGGCAGCGGAATCATGAAATTCAGCTTAAAAATAAGAATAATCACACGTGACAAAGGCAAGTTCCAAGTTCCATAAAAATCGTTCCACTAATAAGAACTTTCAATATGGCGACCAAGATGGCGGCGAAATCATGAAATTCAGCTTGAAAATAAGAATGTTTATACAAGACAAGAATGAGTCCCAAGTTTCATGACAGTTGTTCCACTAATGAGAGATTTCAATATCAAACTCAAACTCAAACTCAAACAATTTATTGGCCATCATAAAGTTGCTTTACAACAAACATGGCATGTCTTGCATGTATAACATATTGACATCACATAACGGATAAACAAACACAATAAATATCACCATTGGCACTTTTTCAACTACAAGATTAGGTAGGTGCCGTCAACTATGTTCGATAAACTCATTCACACTATATAGAGGCCTGTCAACAAGCAGTTCCCTTAACTCGCGCTTGAACGTTGTGATCAGTTGAACTGTTCTGAGAGATGCCGGCAGCGAATTGTAAATCTTGACGCAGTTGTAATAGGGTGACTTCTTGAATTTGGTGGTAGTGTGCGGTGGTATGCTCAGGTTTGCGGAGTTTCCTAATATGGCGGCGGAATCATGAAATTTAGCTTGAAAATAAGAATGATCACACGTGACAAGGCTAAGTTCCAAGTTTCATGAAAATTGTTCCACTAATAATAAATTTCGATATGACGGCGCAATCATGAAATCCAATCTGCCCACTGGCCACCCTTGAGAACCTAAGTTATTCATCGGAAAAAGTTCCAGGGCTCTAGGTTCATTCCCCGAAGAGGAGTTCAATTTCTGAGGGCACAGGAAATCTTTGTTTCCTGATAATAATATTGATAACTATGTCTATAACTATGTCTATGTATGTAGAAAAATATTGCCCATTGGCCACCCTTGGGAACATCAGCTATCACTCAAAAAAAGTTCCAAGGCTCTAACTTCATTCCCCGAGGAGGAGTACAACTTCCTAATTTCTACACGGACAGACAGACACAGGGCCGGCAACTTTGGATTTGAACGTGTAGTGCTGACTTTTGAATATTTCAGAAAAAGGACTGGGGGAATACCCTATCAGCGTCGCAGGCGATTTTTTTTCAAGTTCAGACGTCTAAATCATAAAAAAATTATTCAGGTACACGTCATATTTGAATAAAATATACTATAGGTACAGGCTGTCCCAAAATAAAGTAGCCAGACGCATATGGGAGATAGCCTGGAAGAAATCAGAGGCCCCTACATATTTTTTTCGCCATTCGTTTTTTTTTTTCCTTTCAATTTCAATTATTATTTGTTTTACTACTGATTGGAATCAAGTAGAATTATGCCAATAAGTGAGGAACCATTCTAAACAAGTCTTTGGCGAATTTCAGCCGAATACTTCGACCCGTTTATGAATTATTCAAGAAAAACCAATAAAAAAGTCAAATTTTGAAGAGGTGTATCTCGTTTAATATTGAGTTTCCGCAAAAAAATAATATTGAGGTCTTTTAGTGTCTTCTGGACTTTCATAAGCCGTTGGCTACTTTATTCTGGGACACCTGTATGATATAGGGGTAATAATACATAAATAAACTTTCAAAATAAAACAAAAATTCACGAAATTGGTGAATTGGAGTGCTATGGCGCTAATTTCAATTTTTGAATTTTCAACATGTGGTGCTCATCACCACCTCTTTGGATTACGTGTGGTGCTGGAGCACGTCAGCACCACTGTTGTTGCCGGCTCTGGACAGACAGACAAACCGGCCATATAAGCGATGCGCTGAATTTTAAAAATCAATAGCTTTCATAATAAAGAGGTACGGTAATTCGAAATTTTCGGCTTCGATATTTCTCAGTTTTTCTTGCGTCAACTCAAAAACGACCAAAGATATCTTGGATATCTAGATATCTTGACACGTTCTTCAGACTGATTTCAAAAACCCTGTATGAGGCTCAGTACTTGTAATGAATTTCCAATTTTTCCAACATGTTTTTTTGTTTTAGAGACCCCCATTTTCATTCTCACTGTCACTTCCAGAATTACAAAATCAGCAGGTACCGCGTGTTTTCTCCTCGGGCGTGGATTACCGGAGATGAATAACATGATGATTGTGATAGTGATAGTAAAATAATAATTATATCGACCTGCTTCGAAGGGTAATCGCCATACGCTTTTTGCGCCAGGTTTTCAACTCAGATAATCCGATTTTTTTCTTATTGCACAGTTTTTCCTTTGATTTATTCGTTGATTTGAAGTAACCCAAATTATAGCGACCGACGCCGGGTTTCTGAGAAAGTTTTATTCAGGATCGATTCTTAGCGGCCTTGTTTTGCTGGATTAATCTGTCGAACAAGAGCTGACGTACTCACAAAAATTCAGATTAACCCTTTTTAGCCCATGACATCTTTCCTTTTTCTCTGTGTCTTTTAATCGAAATCAAAATATTCCAAGTCTTCAGCTATATTTTTCACATTCTCAGATCAATTTAGACAATTATGAACACCTCCGTGGTAACTTTGACGGCAAGTGTAGATCGGAAAAGTCGTTTTCTGCCGTTTTGACTTTTTTCACGAATTGGTTAAGGACAGCTGTATAGTCAATCCGACCTTTTTGATGCAGAATTTAGTGGGGAATATTTTCACTCCTATTAGTATTTCACGTGCAAGTCACCGTTTGACAAAAAAATGAGAAAAACGAGCACCATGTCACCATAAGGGTGGTTTTTACCCTCTAAAATCCATGACGCGAAAACTGAAATTTCCGAGTATTTTGATATGTTGCTCAGACGGGGCAAAAAGGTCACTATGCAAAAAATCAGCTTTGTGGGAATTATTTCCGGGTTAAAACCTAAAATGACTGGGCTACTAACTCTGATTCTGTACTGCATGGAGCCGAATTCAGTATAGCGTAGCGGGAACAGGAAAGAGATATGAGGAGATGGGAAGTTTTGAAGTTGTCAAACGCACGTTTTTACGAAAATTGAGAGGACAGTGGGCGGGGGAGTTCAGAGCTTATCACAGGTGAGTGTTACTAAATATTTTCCTCATACGTTAAAAACGTGATAATTCGGACACTTTTCAGGATTAATGAGCGATAATCTGAAAGACCATATTGATAACTCAATCAATCTGTCATTGTTCTAACACCTACTAACTGTGGAACAAACATGATGCGTGTCCAGTGTTAGCGTTGGACTCTGGACACTGTATGGGGATGCTCATTGCTCATGCTCAAGCGAGTACTCAAGGGACCCAGAGGCACGTGCAAGAAAGCGAAACGATTTGGGATTGCGCAGTCATAATGATTTCACACTTTTTTCGTCAGCCTCTGGTTCTCTTTTCTGTTCTGCGGCTCAGTACAGTTAGGTGGCTATTCATGTATCATCAATTTTATTTTATTGTCGTGTGAAATAATATGTGAATAATTTGTAAAATGGGTAATTTTCATTGCACTCGTGGTATTATACCCGATAATGACCGTCACACGCAATGTTGACACTAATAATTTTTGACGCTGGAGCTATTGCTGGAGGTAATATAAGTAAATAAGTACCCACTTGCAATCGATAGGTGTTTTTATCGCAAACTTATTACACTTATACTGATAATGGACTCTGGGTCTATAATTCCCATGAAAATTGCTCCGAAGTAACTACTGAAAATAAGCTACTGCTTTTCCATTAGTCACTTTGTTGGAATTTACAATTTCATTATTACATTCTTTGGTGCAACAATAGGTTGAAGTAGTCTGTGGTGGTAGGTACTTTAAAATTTATCAACGTCAAAAATGGCAGTGTCGTTTTTGCAAATTCACCGTTACTTACCAGAGAAGAGCTCCATTTATAGAAAGCCAAGTTACCGGCAGGGATTATCATCTCCCAAGAAAAATGTCCGATTATTTGAAATTATTGTTACGTCTATTCTCCATTGTTACATCATTGGGGTGTTTGCGTGCACACGTCCGTACGACGTAACGTAACTTTCACCGTGAAAATCGACGAGTTTGTTATTTGGAATTCCTTAGTTAAGCTGGGTTCCCAGATGCGAATATTCGGACAGAAAATGCGATTTTATATGTCAAATTTTGAATTCGAGGGCTCTGATTGGCCAATATGACGACTTTGACATTAAATTTCGCGTTTTCTGTCCGAATATTCGCAACTGGGAACTAAGCTTTACACGGGAATTTTCACGTTCTACGTTGGGTTGCGTCGTACGTTGCGTGAAATCGCAAACTCTCTAGTACTTAGACATAAAGTTCTATGCTATGTCACATCAGTTTTGAAAATGGCTTTATATATTTAACAAGCCGAAACTCGAGTAAACGATATAAAAACTACGTGGAGAAGACTTATTTACTACAACTTTATGGAACTGCAACACCTAAAAATTAGGTGCGTTTTCAAATTGAGATAGCTCGAAAAATATTTGACGGATTCTAGAAATTCAGGCATGTGAGGAAAGATCATTCCTTTGACTATCGAGTCAAATTGATGATAAGTTTGATGATAAGTTTGATTGCACAATTTGTCATATACAGGGTGCCAACGGAGAGCATGCAGATATGGTCAATCTTTCACCTTGTACAACTTTCGAAAAAAAAGTCTGAGATTTTTTCTATTGCCTGCTTTTGAAAGGTTCAATCATTATGCCGAAACGGTTTTGGAATTTTGATCCTATCTTTTTTTTTCAAAAAATTGTGCTCAATTTTCTGAAATATGCACTTTTTGATGAATAAAAAGAAATAAGTAGAGACATTGTTTGTTTTCAAACGGCGTCCATATTGAATTTGCTTACGAAGATTTTCATTTGAGCCTCCACATCTCCTAGAAACTACTCCTTTTGGGACACCGTCTCACAACAAGATATGCAATGCTTTATTTAAAAGGCTTAAGAAAAGTACTCATCAATAATTGGATTGGAATAAGTATACTACGATGACCACACACGTACAGCTCTCTAAAAACCACCCCTTAACTTAAAGAACAGGGTTGGTATGATAAGACATGCAATACATGAAAATTCCAAAAGACGTCTTCTTCAACTGTTCCACTAAAAAAGTGATGCTACACGATTACCCTATGCGTAGGTCATCCTAACAGTAGCTACCCTCTCGGAAAAAGAGCTACCCTTCAAAAAACCAGTACTTCCGCAGTACCTTATTTGTTGGATTTCTTTTGAAATCTGTCGCAATAGTTTGCCGCTACGATGATTTCATTCGCATATCTACCCTAAACTACCCCTTCAACTACCTCTTCAATATCGCATAGCCTTTACCTTGATGCGTGTAAAGTCATCGCGAAATCATTTTGAACTTATTCAGTCGCACCTTCTCTGAGCTTTCAAATGAGGTATTGCATACCTTTTACTGAAGGGGTGATTTCTAGGGGTAGTTGAAGGAAAGGTTTTGTACTATCATCATAGAAAACACCATCATTTCAATGAAACGGTTAGTAGGCAAAAGTTCTTTTAACTCGTAAATAACGCATCAAGGTAGAGGCTATGCGATATTGAAGGGGTAGTTTCGGGTAGATAATTATGTGAATGAAATAATCGTAGCGGCAAACTATTGCGACATATTCTAAAAAAATCCTAACAAATAAGGTATTGCGGAAGTAATGGTTTTTTAAAGGATAGTTCTTTTTTCGAGAGGGTAGCTACTGTTGGGATGACCTACGCAAAGGGTCATCATGTAGCATCCCTTTTTTAGTGGAACAGTTGGAGAAGACGTTTTTTGGAATTTTCATGTATTGCATGTCTTATCATACCAACCCTGTTCCTTGAATTAAAGGGGTGGTTTTTAGAGAGCTGTACGTGTGTGGTCATCGTAGTATACTTATTCCAATCCAATTATTGATAAGTACTTTTCTTAGGCCTTTTAAATGAAGCATTGCATATCTTGTTGTGAGACGGTGTCCCAAAAGAGGTAGTTTCTAGGGAATGTGGAGGCTCGAATGAAAATCTTCGTAAGCAAATTCAATATGGACGCAGTTTGAAAACAAGCAATGTCTCTATTTCTTTTTCTTAATCAGAAAGTGCATATTTCAGAAAATTGAGCACAATTTTTTGAAAAAAAAAGTTAGGGTCAAAATTCCAAAACCGTTTCGGCATAATGATTCAACCGTCCAAAAGCAGGCGATAGAAAAAATCTTGGACTTCTTTTTCGAAAGTTGTACAAGGTGAAAGATTGCCCATATCTGCACGCTCTCCGTTGACACCCTGTATATGACAAATTGTGTAATCAAACTTATCATCAATACCAGCACTCGATAGTCAAAGAAATGATCTTTCCTCACATGCTTGAAATTCTGGAATCCGTCAAATATTTCCCGAGCTATCTTTATTTGAAAACGCACCTAATTTTCAGGTGTTGCAGTTCAATTGTCAAGCAGTTTAGTTAGCAAGAGTTGGGCGGCTTGTTCGATATCGTATATTGTGTTATTCATTGGTCAGCTTTTCGACTTAGCTTAATTTTTCCATGAAAGTAGGTACCTACAGGCTTATTGGCCGCCGAAAAATGAGAATCTCTACGCAAAGTCTCCTGATGAGGTGATTTTTCGCCCCTAATTAGGCTAGCGTAAATGGAACTTTTGGCTGGTGATATACGGGTCGTGTTGACGATGGTCCGTGTCGAAGGTAAGCTTTGTCAAATTGATGCCGAACTCGAAACATAAATTTCTTGGACTATATGCTGCATATCGATAAAAATCCTTCACACTTGATCGATTTTCAATGTTGTGTCATTTTAAACTCACCGTGAAGTCAGACAAAATATTTTGCAATGATAACATCTAATAATTTTGGAAAAGATAAGAGCAAAAATATAAGACGACATTTCATTTTATTACATAAATATTCGCATGTCGCATAAAAAAAAATGTAGCTTTACCGAAGACCTGCGAACATGCGAAGACATTACCTGCACTCATGATTACACCTGCTGGAGCCAAATTGTACTTGAATGTATGTGATAATTTGAAACTAATTTTTCTATATTTTGGTCTTCACAAAGATGCGTAAAAATCAATAGAAGATGGGAAGCTCCATCTTCATCAAGGTTTGCCATGTCGATTCTCCTTAGGAAATGATCGGGCAGAAAAGTCTAGGTATATCACTCAATTAGGTGCATGTCGCAGAGCAAACCCGCATCAAATCACAGACATTCTTCATCCCGATGGCAGCTAATTCCAGGATCCCTGATTGTAAAACAGATTGATTGGAATCGATACGACAGAAATTAGCCTACAGTCCACTGGCTTACCAGTTACTCACCGATATTGAAATGAGCAATCCTACTTCGGGATAAGCTATACCTAAGTTTCGCATCGGTGAGTTTTATGGGAGTATAATCTAAAGTTTGCATTTTCTTGAAAATGCATTCATGTTTCTCGACTTTTTTATTTCCAGCAGCTCAAGTTCAATTCAAATGCAGCAAGCGTAGGTTGGCGCGTGTTCATTGTTGCTTAGATCAAACGTATAGCCATCGCTAAAACGAAAATAAACTACAACTTCATGCAATATCCCACCCGGGCATTTCCTCCGCAGACAGGTGCAGGTGGATAGGTAATGTTATTGTTATTTCCAGCCAAAATCTTTATTGTGATTGGTTTCAAAGCTCCAAGCCTCTGGCTTTCAAAGCGCCTTTCTCTCTATACCTCCTACACTATACAACCGAAGCTTTGCCGTGTCGTGCTCGGATTTCTTTCTGGGGAAGGTGATGCCTCCCCAACTGCTTTTTCCTCTTTCGAGCCATCGCAAAAAAACAACTGTGCGTGTAGTAGTTCAAATAAATTACCAGTTCATTTCTGGGCGCTATAGCAACTAAATAAATCACTCTTCGGCGGAGAGAAAACTAGTCATCGAGCATCGAACATCGAACACCACCTTTGAAAAATTGGTTGTCCTCGCCTTGCAAGGAAAGATCATGGAAGATGGATTGGTTGCAGCTGAATGCTGATTTGTACCTTGATTTGTACTTTGTTGGATAATGCAGTAGGTAGAACTAAATATCTTAAAACAAGCGAATATGCCTCATGGGCATGAGGCTTAGTAGCGCACAGCCTTTTTGAGAGATTAGTGAACGCAAGATGTTATTTAGGCAGAAATTTCAATATGGCGGCCAAAATAACGTCAGATTCAAGGAATTTGGCTTAAAAATCAAAATAATCGTACTTTAGACAAGGGTTAGTTCCAAGTTTCATGAAAATCGTTCCACTAATAAGAGAATTCAATATGGCGGCCAAGATGGCGGCAGAATGTTGGAATTTGGCTGGAGAATGAGAATGATTATACGAAACAAAGGTGAGTCCCAAGCTCCATGAAAATCGTTAAGTGATAAGAAATTTCAATATGGCGGCCAAGATGGCGGCAGAGCATCATTTGTCCAAAATCTGATGTATTTTGATGGAATTCACATCGCCTGCGAATTTCACTCAAATCGAATCACTTTTAGAGAAATTTAAAATGGCAGATCAAAGATGGCGGACAAGTGACAAAAATCATTGGTCAACTTCATATGGTGAACACGTACGCATTCGATTGGCGTTTGCACCACATCGATATCTCTTTTCGTTGAGGCATAATTCTCCTAGTTCTATCACTTCGAAACATGTTCAATATGGAGAATACAAGATGGCGGCAGGACATCAATTGTCGAAAATTGGATAGATCTTGATTCGGTTTACATTGCCTGCAAATTTCAATTCAATCGGATCACTTTTAGAGAAATTCAAAATGGCGGATCAAAGATGGCGGCAGAATAACAAAAAACTAAAAGTCAACTTGACATCCTGGACCGTACTTTTGATCAGCGTTTACACCACATCGATATCTTTCTTCCCCGAGGAGTTATCCCAGGTACGGACGGACGGACAGACGGACAGACGGACGGACGGACAAAGTGAAGCTAAAAGCGTCTTTTTCCCATTTTTTGGGGAAGTGCGCTAAAAAACTGATTGCAGGTGCCAGGCGTAACATTGTTGAAAACAACAATTATTTGAAATTATTGTTATGGATTTTGCGTTTGGGCTCTTTTATGATTATTGAGACGACGCGACGTTTCAAAACACGCTATTCATACTTGTCTACTATAAATACACGTCGATTATTATTCGCGCTCGAGTATTTCGCTGTTAACCACTCGCTGTTCTTTTCGCTCGTTGTCGCTTCAAATTTAAAAAAAGCCGTGTCAGTCGACCCATTGGTGCCCTAATACCTCCGATTGTTATTCTGGAGCTTTTCACTGGTTCTCTGGCAAATTTCGAATTGAAACGCGGCATGTGGCTTCGGACGACTTTCGAACAGTCCAGCACTTTCGCGTGAATTACAGTCGTGCTCTAGAGCGACATCTCCGCCAATATGGCTGATGTGTTCTGCCCGCCTGTTGATATCTCCGTGTAAATCAAATGGCCCAAACCTATGCGTACGTTCTCGAATACACTAGAGCTTTGCAAATCGTAACACTGTACCCGAACGGTCCGGGAGAATCGCGTGTGCTGTCGGAAGCGACTCGAACGAGAGAACCGAGACTTGTAACATTATGCATCACTCCTCGAAAGCTCTTGCATGATAAGATAGAGTTGAGAACCCCTGGCGTTTTTTTATGAGGCCTCCCGACTTGCCAGGCTTTTTTTACCTCCCTGAGCGTAGCCAACACGACGCCGACGGTGACAAAAAAAAGATCACCTGCCAACTTGACGACGACGACAAAAAATATTACCATCATTTTGGCTGTCCCTCGTACTGTACAAATTGATTATGCATAATATAAGTAATCCAGTTATTTGTTCGTTCTCGGTTTTGCAATTTCAAAAAAAAAAGGGGCAATGGAGAGAAAAAGAACCCATAGCAGCAGATAAAACACGTAGACCGCAATCTTGGAATCTGTAATACGTTCTTCTATGGCGCTCGGCTCGTTTTGCTGATAAACGAGTCCGCAATCGAGATATTACACTTTGCCCTCGCGTTCGCAGATCCCCAAACAAGCTCTTGTTGTAAGCCTCCAGGTCCAATCATTTTCCACTCCCGTTTTTCTACTTATAATATTGTAGAGAAAATTACACGGAAAATCTCCGCATTTCGTTTTATCCCCTTTTGTGGCTTGTGTTGACAACGTTTCTGCTTGTCGATGTTGGAAAAAAATTAAATCAAAATTGCATTACAGTTTTTATTTGGCGAAATGTTGTATCTACGCTCTATGGGTGGGCGGGCAGGTATTAAAGCGCCAGATTTTTGAAAGCTGCGCTCAAAAGGATTTGACAGATGACTTTACTCCAAGCTTTCATACATGAGCACGAGCCTGCACGTTCCTATACGTTATGTTGTACAGCTTTTCTAAGTGGACAGAAGCTTATACTCCCGCGAGCCTGGATTTTCGATCAGACTTTTTTTATAAAAAATATATGTAGGTCTGAGTGGTGGGCATAGCTACTTCCTCACAGGAGGGCATCTTCAAGTTAATTCGGAAGTTGAGAAATTGCTTTTGGCTGATGGAAATACGTACTTCAACACCTGAATAAATACAGAATGCTAGAAAAAACTGTGAAAATTTTCAATTGTGACAAACAAATGACTGATACGGTGCCAAAACTGACCATACAGGGTGTTAGTTTAAAAACTTTTCACCACCAATTTCTTCTCCACAATTTTGTTTCCCAAGTAAATCCCGAGATAGGTTGATTTTATATACTGTTACGAGCGGCGATTCTGGAGAGAACGCGATCTTTCTAGACTCTTCCCATTAGGTCGCAGTGTACAAGTGCGAAGCTCTGGTGCATTCCAGAACACGCGTGTAGGCTTTTGCCCGTGGAACTAAATGGCGCCTTCAACAGTGGGTCAAGACACATCTGTCCAGTTTGGCGGAGGTGCCGGATTCACCGCACGTTGGAATTGCACGCGAAATGCCATATGCCGGGTCACTGTGTGATTTTCTGGTGGATCTATGAAGCATTCGAGATTAATTAGTCGGACCTATATCAGGCACCGATCCTTGGCCTACACCAGTATTGAATTGGAAGTGATCGAGAGCGATAGAAGCATGTAGAGTAGTAGGCTGTGATATTCTCAAATAAATAATTGTTGGCGTGTATTTATTGTAGTACGCGGTAATAAACAGTGCGTGTTTCGAAACGATCGTCTCAATTATAATCAAACCCGTACGCGAAATACGTAACAATATGTATAGGTTGATTCATTCTCCACGGATTTCATGTTTTATTCGGAAGTCTTCCATGGTAAATCAACCACATTTTCAGGATATGCTTCACCAAACTCGTTCTTTCAGAAGATTAGAACGTTACAGAAAACAGGGTGAGGGTTGAGTAGACTTAACGGCTACATTGTAAACACTTTTTACAACCACGAAACAAACTCTGTTGCCTTCTACTCACGATGATTAGTCCCGACCAAAGGGGAAATTACGATCACACTTATAGTTTCTTTGGAGTTGAATTGTTTACGTCGTACTACTCTTCTATGCGGTGCCCATTTCAGGCCCACCCACAACATTGCGCAACATTGTTTTGTTGATAAGTCATGAGTCACTGTATACCCCGCACCTGCTCTAATTTTTCACTGAAGTGATGTAGGCAACCAATAATACAAAACATCAAGAAACTTACACTGTTCTTGAACGCGTTGTTCCTTCTTAATTTTTTTTGCAAAAATTTCTGGATAATTCGCGAATTTTATTTTAGATTATCATTCCACACGCCATTTTGAGTGTTTTGCCTATTTTTTCGTTTCGATTTGCCTGTGGCCGTTGAGTGTCATGGACCCCATTAGGGTGATTTAAAAGACGGGAAAAATGAAACTCTTATCGCAGGTACATTTTTCCACATTGTGAATCACTCGGTGTTAGATTGAAATAACCTCAGTTTCAAAAAGGATGTGACCAGCAAAGCTCATATTGCGAATTCAACTATGACCTTTGAGAAATGACTTTCGAATAAAACGTAAATTTTGGGAAAATATGGAGAATTAATCACCACGCGAGTTCTCGTTTTGTTCAGAAATCTTTTGTCCCGATCAGTCAAATTGTCGCAATTTGCTTCGTTACTCACGATTTTTCAGATAATGAGGTCTCTTTGAATACAGAGTGTTTCAAAGGGCGAAAAAGAATATTTGTTCATAATTTATCTGAAATTATTTGTTGTGTTTCCGAATCACCCTGTATTTGCAATGACCGTATTTTCTGAAATATCTTGATAATGATAGATAATGAGCATATCCTGAAAACTTTGCTTGTCTCGGACGGAAGGTTTCTGAATAAAACACAAAATTCGTGGGAAATCAATCACCCCCCCCCCTGAAGACTTCCCCTTGAAGATAAATTTAAAGAATCGGTTGTGTCAACCCAAAACTTCCCCGACGAGTAGCAAAGAACGGATGGACATTATATTAACTATGAGATGTCTTTTCGGATGGGAAGTTAGAATTTGTGGAAAAGATTGAAGAATTGAGATGTTTTCTCTAATGAAGGCTTTATTTTGAGTTTCATCATGTGAGTCCGGTCTCGATAAGCCAGGCCGGTTACTTATTTTGAAATGGAAAACTCTCGAAAAACTTGGAGAATTTGAGGAAAATTGCCGGAAAATGTTCAAGACTTACCCTTTGTTTAAATAAAGTTGATATGAATCTGTTCACAAGCTAGAAAGTTTGAAATTTGCAGTTTTCAACACGGAACGAATCGGTGGTTTTTAACACGGTCAAATTGGTTCACGAGTTGAATACCTGAGGCAGAGTTCTTATTATTTGCACTTCAGGGCCCCAAACGAGAGAGGGGTTTAGTGGGACTCCAAGAGACATCCGTTGACACCAGGGAGCCTATAAGGCTTCAACCAACCCAAGAAGACACAAGGGCGTCGCTTTGGCCTGAAACGGCAAAATCTGATAGTCATAAGTGGCGGCCCCATCAGGGCTTTGAACGGCAGGATGACACCATGGGTCTCTGGTACCAAATCATACAAGGGAACTGCACACATGGGCATCCTGAAGTTGCTGAAGCTACAGAAACACAAGAGAGTTTACGGAACCCCAAAACGATACTTGAAGACACAAAGGATATTCGGTGCGCACTGTTGCCTTAAACGGTACAACAAAACACACCAAGATCTGCATATGTAACCATTTTGTCACTTCGACATAGATACGTCAATGTAACAAAAACTTACTGGTTTGGTTGCTTAGGAAATTGAATGAGCCAAAAGTCGAGCAAACAGGCAAACCCGGCTGATATCAGCCAGGCCAAGTTTTTAAACTTCATAGCGCCCGTCTTGAGACTGATGGGAAACTCCAACTGCAGCATTGATTTGATTCTTTGGTTATGTTGCTTCCTGCCAAATTTGGTTTCAATCCATCGGATAGATTTTGAATAATTGAATGGTAAAGTTTTGAACTTTGACTATTTTGAAAATTTGACAGATGACAGATGGAAAAAATGTAACTGCTTTAAATATAGAGTTTTTCAAGGGCTTTCAGATGACATACTGCAAGTCAAGTTACGTGATGTGTAACATCTGTCATTCTTTGATAGTGACATTTCCGTTTGACAGATGACAGCCAAAAACTAATGGGCTCATTCCACGGACCAACAATGTCCGCATGCCGCATAAATTCAGCAATATAGATTTAGCGTCAAACCTCTACACAGAAACCGTTATGATGGTCAATATCGGATAAAAAGTTGATGATTGAAGTTAAAAATAATTCAAATTTAATTCAAAGCGAAATAGTTTGAAACTAAATGATTTTTGAGACCGGAATCGGACCGGAACCGTCATGGAACATAGACATTTTCCGAGACCAGAAGCATAACGGAACCGAATTTTTTAGCGCATTTTTCATCTTGATGAAAATTGCTATAGACCATTTCCACTGACGTCACGCGGCTCCGTCTTCAACAGCTGATTCGGGGCAACGTCAGTCAGATCTGCGTTTTCTGTCACGGGGCACGTTGGCTACGTCAGTCATGTGCGTCAGTCATGTGCGTCAGTCAGATTGGTAGTATGTCAATCTGTCAGTCGGTGTCGGTGTGTAAAAGTCACTGGTGTCACAAAGTTTTGACCAACTGGCACGTATAGTTGACATCATGTTTGACGTTGCGTGTGACGCCACGAGGAAATGGTATATTGCAGCCACTTTGTCCGTCCGTCAGTCCGTTCCTCTAACTTCTCGCAAACTAGATGCCCTAGCTCTCTGATGTTTTCGCTGTTAGATAGCTGCCACTCCCAAAGCTGGGCTAGGCTATATTGGATGTCTATATTGCGCCGCCAACATACAGAAAACCGCCCCCGATCAACTTGAAGTAACATGATATTGCAATTTCTCCCAGACCTAATGCTCTGGTGTTCTCATTTTATGAATAATACATAGTTGCCACTTATAAACGTAAGCCCAGAAACATTTCATCTTCAATATGCGCCGCCGATATGAAAAAATTGCTAAAAACCGCCCCCAATCAATTTAAAATGAAAAACATAAACCCGAAGACATAGCGATCTAATTCGTTCGCTATATGAATAGCTGACTGGAAATGGGGAAGAATAGCCTACTTTTGGTTAGTCGCCGCCCCCGGATTCCGCCCCCCAAACGACAAGAAGTGCAACTTTCACAATTGAGGTCTCCAATTTTCCGTTGTCTCTCTTTACTGTGACGTCATGCGTATAAGATACGGTTAATCGAGGTCATTGGGCGCTTCCCAATAAGGCGTATAAGGACACAATTGGACACATATGGACACAATTCGACACAGCTAGCGTTCTAATAGCAGTAATAGCACCACATGTCGACACAATCGAAACATTGGCGAGGCTGAGTTTAGAATTTAGCTGGAAAGTGCACTTTGACATTGTGTATCCGTCTTGTCGCAGTTATTGGAAAGCGCCCTATGTTTCTTGAGATATGACATTTCGTTTCTGACAATGGGAAATTTTTCGAATCTGACAAGCGCTCTGTCGTGTATTTATTTGATTTTAGCATGGATTTCATGATTTCACTTGTTCTTACCCTCGTTCTTACCAATAAGTGTGTTATATGTAGTGGAAAACTGAGAAGATACAGAAATGGTCCAGTTGTGTCGCTCTATGCGAGTCGAGAATAAGACGAATACACCCAGCATAACCATGCACCGGTTCACGAAAGACCCAAACTTGATGGAAGTGTGGCTGCACCAGCACCAGCACCAGCAGGAATCACGCTGCACCAGACACGTGCATCTTACTACGAAAAAACTCTATTACTTCGTCCATTAAAAACTCCCTTATGGGCTCTAGTGACTTTCCCCACATGATAATGGGAACAGTATAGCTATCCGATTCAAAATTCCCGCAAAAGTCAGAAACGAAACGTCCAAACGTCATAAACGTCAAAACGTCAAAGGTGACCTCGAAAATCCATGTATTTTCTATCTCCTAAAATTGGAAAGGTCAATTGTTACTGATTGAGTTGTTTCCTCAAATATTTAGAAACTGCCAACTCAAACTGTGCAACATTTTTTCAGTCGAACGCTGCCGCTCCCACAGGTCGCCCCCAAAGTAAGAGATAAATGAAAAACAGAAACCCGAAGACATAGCGATCCAAGTCTTTCGCTATTAGCCCAGTCAAATTAGGTTTTGACCTAGAAATAATTCGCCCAAGGCTGAATTTTTGCACATTGATAGTTTGGACCTAGTATAACAACATATCAAAATACCCAAACTTTCCCATGTCCGCGTCTTCGATTTTCAGGTCCTCAGGTTCTTGAATCTGCATCGCTGAGCTGCAACTCATGCCGAAGTATTAATCTTGAACCGATTAAACTCAAACTGATCTTGAATTGAAGAGAAAAGATCAAAAATGATTTTCCGATGCGAGTGTCTTACATCCGGTGCGCGGCAAGCCGGTAGACCCGCGAAATTCAAAAGTAACGCTGTTATTCGCGACGTCTTCTCACGGAACTATCGCTTTGTATCGTTTATCAAAAAAATAACAACGGTGAACCACAGCTCAATGCATTTAGTGATTCTTCAGTTTCCCAAATATGTGTCTATGGTGTCTGTGGAAGCATCAGTTACAAATATACAGCCCCCAGACTAAACGCTAGTCAGGGTGACATGAGCTCTGTTTTGCGATCTGTGAGCACGATTGTAATCCTTGGTGACTATTGGGTGTTCACAATAACATCACTGTTGTGATTATTAAAAGCTATCTTAGGGTTATATCTCGAGTTATATATTCAGTTGTATGTCTAAAAGGTATGTTGCGTCCTTCATTTAACAATATAATGAGTTATAGCTGGGCAATTTAGGTCAAAAATCGACAAAACCAATAGAAATGATCCGGCTAAAGCTGAATTTTTGCTAATTGACAGTTTGGACCTAGTACAACAACATATCAAAATACCCAAACTTTCCCCTGTCCGCGTCTTTGGTTTTCAGGTCCTCAGGCTCTTGGAGTTGCACCGCTGAGCTGCAACTCATGCCGCAGTATTATTCTTGAACCGATCAAGCTAAGCTGAACTTGAATGGAAGGAAAAAATCGAACAATAATTTCTGGTGCGAACGGTCCACATCCGTCCGCAGCAATCCAACATACCCGCTAAATTCAAAATCAACACTGTTTACAGAACGACTTTTTACAGAACTCTTGCTTTGTATCGTTCATCAAAAAGAGAAAGGTGAACCAAAGCTTAATGCATTTAACAATTCTTCAGCTTTCCAAGTATGTATCTATGGTGTCTGTGGAAACACCGATTCCAAATACACAGCCCCCAGACTAAAATCGAGTCAGGGTAACGCGATCTCTGTCTGTATTGAGTTTGTTGTTTTCTATGAGCCTAATCTTTTTCATTTTGAGTTATTGGCGGATTGAATACATACTCGCACATCCAATGGGGCAACTACATATTTATATTATTAAGAAGTTTACGCCATGAATGTTCATGTCATTTATGTACTCAATTGCATTATTGTAGTTATACAAAATGTACTTAGTTAAAGTAGACCATGAAAATGTAATGGAAAATTGGAATGCAATGACTCACTGAAAATGTTTAGCTCATAGCTCTTTAATCATGATATGAAGCAAGTAGGTGGCTGCTACGTTTCATAAATTTCGGATGGCGTCTCTGAAAACGACTCAAGACTGATAGGTGGTAGGTGCCACAATGCTTTTTTCGCATCATGACTGAAGGTTTTGATTGTTCTAGCTGGTGATTAGTTATACTAGTCTAGGTGGTCCTATACATTTTATTCAGTGTTACATAGTGTCATCGTTGTCATCAACATGATCAGGTTGTCAGCACTGACCCCAAAAAATAATAGCGATTGGAACAAGTCGTATCTTTGCAGTTCGAGCACATGTCTGAGCAGATTTGCCCAGCTTATTGTTTGCAAGTGCATCGAGTTCCACAACCTTCCCTGCAGTTACACGGTATTAGATGCATTAAGGAATCAGGTGCTGCAGGAAGATGTGTGGGTGCTGGCGTCAGTATGTCCTTCACGTGTTGCCATCCCATTTGTTGGAGGGAGATCGTTTCCCATCTATTCTTGGAAATGGGAAACGTGGATGGTGCAGACTGCAGATCAGAAATGTCGCAGTACGATCAAAATACTGACTTGAAATAATCACAGCACAGTAAAGTCATAACTAGAGCTAACCTGGAGATAAGTCCCCAGAGTGCTGATGAAGGGCAGCTTTAGTTGGCGGAAGCGTCAACAGGTGAAAAAATGATGTCACAGTCTGCTTGGCAATCGCTTGGTTGTACAAATGAAGGCGTAAATCGTCAATTTTTTCAACTCTTTGGCTTGAATAGAGTATGTATACAAACTTTTCTCCAGCACTCGAAATTTACTTGTGGGTGAAAGATGCAGAATTGAAAACACTCATGACTCCAAACCGAAGTGGTTCGTTTTTTTGGGGCAACTTTTACTTAGGCGTTCTTTTTGCTTTTTCCAAACATCGCGTAAGTTTCCCCCCCCCCCCCCCCACCGGTCACAGTATAAGCAAACAACAAGACATCTTCAAGATCACATAGCTCTTCTTCCTCCATCCCCTAAATATCGTACAACTTGCCAGAATTCTTGCTAGTACTGGGGTGCAACATGTATCTACGCACTGCTCGCTTTCCATACCAGGGCAATCATCATCTCTAATACGTCAGTGTCGTTTTCGATGACGACAACCTACTGCCCACATATTAGTTCCTCCACTGCAATAGTGAGAATGAGGAAGTCTGCATCGTCAAAGGTTTGATGTACGGCCACGCTGGGCTCTTCGAAATTGTGTTGTCAGCATTCATATGAGACGAACCTTATTGTGGACATTGCTCAAAGATTCTGCTTGTAATACTGTCACTGCGGTATAATCCGAATCCCATATAAGCTTTATAACATGTAGCCCCAAGACACCTCATAATCACAGTAACATTGATGTGGACACCCAGTAGTCACCCACGATCACAATTATGGTGCTCGCATAATTAGGTATAGTGCAACTCAGAGCTCGTCTCACCCTAACTTGCGTTTAGTCTGGAGACTGTGTATTTGCAATCGGTGCTTCCACAGGCACCATAGGTATACGCTTGGAAAGCTGAAAAATCTCTGAATGCATTGACCTATGGTTTGCCACTGTTTATTTTTGATGAATGATACAAAGCGAAAATTCTGTGAAGAGTCGTCGCAAATAACAGTGTTGATTTTGAATTTCGCGGGTTTGCCGGTTCGCCGTGTACCGGATGTGGGCCACTCGCTCCAGAAAATCATTGTTTGATCTATTCTCTTCAATTCAAGCTCAGTCTGAGCTTGATCGGTTCAAGATTGATATCACGGCATGAGTTGCAGCTCAGCGATGCAACTTTAAGAGCTTGAGGACCTAAAAATCAAAGACGCGGGCACGGGAAAGTTTGGGTATTTTGATATGTTGTTGTACTAGGTTCAAGCTGTCAATGTGCAAAAATTCAGCCTTGGGCGAATTATTTCTAGGTTTTGTCGATTTTAGACCTAAAATGCCTGGGCTATATATGATGGATAGCTGACTGAAAACGGGAAAGGATAGGCTATACTTTTGATATGGCGCCGGCTCCAGCTTCCGTCCCCAAAAGAAAAAAGTGCAACTTCCAACAATTTTCACTGATTTAGATTCTAGTGTTACCTCATACATTTAGAAACTCCCAACTCAAACTGTGCAAGAGTTTCTTTGTCAAACGCTACCGCTCCCACACGCCGCCCCCAAAGTAAGAGATAAATGTAAAACATAAACCTTGTTGTTGATGATTGAAATAATTTTCATTAAAATCTATTTTTTTCATCTTTAAGACCGACCTCGGGTTCCACCAAACTTTTATCAACGCGATAACTTTATCACTCTGATAGTAACTAAGTAACTGACCATTCTATTGGCTGGTGCATAGCAACTATCAGCGTGATAGATTTAATCTGCTCTTAAAATTTTGGTGGAACCCAAGGCGAAACCGTAATGGAATCCTTATTTATTATTATTATTATCCTAATACCTTATATCATTCCGGTCTGGGGTCCCTGCCAATTATTAAAGTAAAGCAGGTACAATAGCATATTACACTCGTTTGATAAAACGTATTGTCACACGACTGGTTTTGGGGCACGACGAGCTTACGAGCACTACGTTCCATGATATGAAACTCATAGAATAATATAGGGTATTATTTATACAGGGTTATTCAAAAGTCCGGAATAAAATTAATATTTTTTTTCCATATTCATTTCCAGAAAAACGCTCGAACCGGTCGATTTCTAAAAACGGTAAGCTGTTTTTTCATGACACGTGTCATGTTCTACCGTAAACCCCCTAACCCCAAGCCACCCTTAGTATTTTTTTTCGAATGACACTCTATGGCTTGTGGGGGCTCGTTGGAAAGCTTGTCAAAAACTCTATTCAGATCTATCATTGAAAATTAGATCCGACGCTTCACCATGAAGTTTTGAGAAACCCCAGTTTTACTTGACAGTCCGGAATAAAATTCATAATTTTTTTCCATATTTATTTCGGACAAAACGCTCGAACCGGTCGATTTCTAAAAACGGTCAGCCGTTTTTTCATGACACGTGTCATGTTCTACCGTCAACCCCCCAACCCCAAGCCACCATGAAGTTCCTCAAAACTTCATGGTAAAGCGTCCGATCTAATTTTCAATGGTATATCTGATTTTTTTTTTTTATAAGTGTATATTTCATAAAATTATTTTGTATACCATATTTTGTATATTCATATTGTATATTTTGTCTTTGTATCTTAAAAAGAAAAATGAGAAAAAAAAAAAAAATGTATAACTCAGGTAAAAATATAAAATAATATAATATAATATAAATAATATCTGAATAGAGTTTTTGACAAGCTCTCCAACGAGCCCCCACAAGACATAGGGTGCCATTTGAAAAAAATACTAAGGGTGGCTTGGGGTTAGGGGGTTGGCAGTAGAACATGACACGTGTCATGAAAAAACGGCTTACCGTTTTTAGAAATCGACCTGTTCGAGCGTTTTCTTTCTGAAAAAATATGGAAAGAAATTACGAATCTTGTTCCGGACTGTTAAGTAAAACTGGGGTTCCTCAAAACTTTATGGTAAAGCGTCCGATCTAATTTTCAATGGTTGATCTGAATAGAGTTTTTGATAAGCTTTCCAACGAGCCCCCACAAGCCATAGGGTGCTATTTGAAAAAAAATACTAAGGGTGGCTGGGGCTAGGGGGATGACGGTAGAACATGACACGTGTCATGAAAAAAAAGCTTACCGTTTTTAAAAATCGACCTGTTCAAGCGTTTTTTCCGGAATAAATATGGAAAAAAATTATGAATTTTATTCCGGACTTTTAAATAACCCTGTATATACTACTAGTTGTGAAGCATATTATTATTTACCTTAGTCCTACCCTCCTTCAAACATTAAGGTATTTGAAAACCTCGAGGAAGCGTTATACCAAATCTTTTACCCGTTCTTTAATTCATCTGGAAAGGTAAAAGCAAAACATCACCCTCTATATTTTCTGCTCATTCCTTTTCACATAAATATGAACATACGAGGTAGCTATATTCTATAGAAAAACCCATCACGCGAATTGTGAGGTCGGTCGCTTAGAAAAATGATGATTTACTTTATTGCTGATGTTTGCTTTTGCTTTCAGCTCTACAACTTCTTCAACGCTCTGCTTACGCACATTCCAAATACCACAAATCGAACATCCGAATCTTCCACGGCCTCCAAGAATTCATCAATCGGTGAGTGAGTTGTGTATACCTAAATCAAAAGTTGATGTAAGACTGCGCCGGTGTGGTAGAGTCCTGAACTAGCCCGCAGAACCGCAAGCTTTCATTTCACGACCCGTTTCACACGGCGGTGCTGCTGATGCAAATTTAACAAATTTCTTGCGCCCTCGCCTTAGTGGGTGAAAACTAACTGCGTCACATGTTCAGCTCACTTTGGGCAATGCTTTAGGGCCGCCGGAAAATTGAAATACAAAATTCCTCAAGACTCCCGAACATTTTACTTACTCGGCTGAAAAATTTCATATCCGGGTGGTGGAGTTTTCGGCACCGCCGCGCTGCTGAAATATTGTTATGCAGGATGGTTAAGAAGAAACATTATACTCAACCTACTCAAGTAGGATACCTAATACTTTTTTGTTCTGTTGATTCACAATCCACTGTAGCTTGAAATTTCATCATGTCGCATGTTGCAAACAAGGTGAACGTGAGAATGTTGAAATTTATCTTTCGTTACAAACGAAATTTAGGAATTATTGTGATGAACCGATTAGCCCCACGAAAGAAATGAAACCCGGAATAAATTAAAGAGAATCTGAAAATTTGAGGATCCCTTTGGAATTTGATGGGGAAACGACATACTAAAAGTCCCCTTCTGTCCGAGGTTTGGAATTTTTTCTGTGGGAGGTCGAAGGAACAAGCAGTTACCAGTTACCATTTTCAAAGTTGGTGCTTTTTTGGTGATTTTTTTCATTGGACTTTATATTTTCAAGGTCGAGGAATCCAATGCAATAGCTCCCAGAAAGTGTAATACACCAGCGGCGTACCAGGCGGCTCCGCTGGAGCCGAGGTGCGATTTTTCATAAAATCGTATGGTAAACCGTGACTAACACCTTTTTTGACATGTTTGGTATCATTTCTGATCAAATCGCACATTCTGATTTCACAAGTAGGTGTGGAATTCTGATAGAGACGTGTTTAAACCGGTTTTATCAAATAAAAAACATGATTTTTCTTGCTCTCAAATTTGATGTTTTGTAGCTCTAGTTCCATCAGTGTCCAATGTATTTCTAACTATGATTTTGATTTAGACAGTTGGTTTGCGCTTTTTCACACACAAATATCATTCGCTGAATTTTTTCCTGTTTTTACGAAGTCACGGAGTGATTTTGTTCCTTAAGATGTATCATGTCAAAGCTTGATTTGACGAAACGTGCTATTTCACAAAAAAATTCGTCTACTATACTAGCACGTTTCATCAAGTCAAGCTTTGACATGCTACTAATACAATAGAATACAATACAATATAATACAAAACAACGTTTATCAGTCGCCAGGATCTATATTAGACATCGTCAAAGAAAACAGCAAAAAATAATTATTATGGTACAAACAAGTACCTACAATAGGTATCTACCAATAAAACATCATTTACAATAATTTACATAAAATCACAGCTGGTTACGACACAGAAACATCAACAAATCTTCAAGTATTCCTCAAGCGAGTAAATGGGGCGGGCGCTCCAATAACAACACGCTCCATACCTACATCTGAAGAAACAAAATAGCCCCTTGACTTTGTCAAAACGGGAAAAGAAATCAGAAAATGATATTTGTGTGTTGAATAGCCCAAACCAACTGTCTAAATTAAAATCATAGTTAGAAATACATTGGACGCTGATAGTAACTAGAGGCTACGAAACATCAAATTTGAGGGTAAAAAAATCATGATTTTTTTTCCTGATAAAACCGGTTTAAACACGTCTCTATCGAAATTTTATGCTTATTTTTGGAAACAGAGAGTGCGATTTAGTAAGAAATGATACCAGACATGTCAAAAAAGGTGTTAGTCACGGTTTACCATAGGAATTTGTGAAAAATCGCACCTCGGTCTCTTCGCAGTCGTCTGGTGCATTACACTTTCTGGAATCTTATTGCATTGTGTTCCTCGACCTTAAAAATATAAGGTCCAATGAGAAAAGTATTAAAAAGCAACGATTTCAAAAACGGTCACTTTTTGTACCTTCGACCTCCCACAAAATAAAATGCCAAGCCTCGGACAGAATAGATGGGGAGTTTCAGTATGTTGTTCCCCATCAAATTCTGAAGGGATCCTCAAATTTTCAGATTTTCTTCAATTTATCCCCCGCTAAAACCTGTTTTGCCTGGGCCAGAGATATCTCACAAGCGACCATCCACTGACCGAACATCACACGGACCATACGTTACATTACGCATGACTGATTAATCAAAAAATCAAAATAAATAATTTTGTTACCTTGATTATGCATGTTGTAATTCTTCGTCTTTGTGATGCCTGAGCGATACAGGGTCATTCAAAAATCCCCGACAGGGGTCCAATATTATACAAGAGTTCAATTATGTGAGTAAAGACATCAGTCAGCAAAAAAAATCATAGGAAGTTCCATCTTCGCCTATATTGTTTTTGATTTTCAATATTAAATAACCAAAGGGTAAGTCCCATCACCTCTTTTGAAAACTTTCCACTTGGCATCAAAGCCAAGATTATATTCTTTGAAATTTTATGTACCTGGCTCGTTGAATACATGAAGGTATAATCCGAGGTATAATCAGTTTCACGGCTTGTTTCGTGATATAAGCTATGGCTATTAGTGGACGTGGTAGGAAAAAACAAGTTGCAAATGATGATAAAGGCAAACCACTTTGCAGGATCGTAACTAAGACCTAAATGAACGATTCTACCCGCAGTGCTTTTTCTTTCGTCCCTTAGGATTTAAATGACGCCCCTTTTTCAAAATGGCGGATTTTATCTAGGGGCAGAAGGTATCGAATAGCCTGGTGATGTCCAGCTTTGTTGAAATATAGGGAGCTATGTCTCGATCGGTTTCTGAGACATCAAACACTATTTAAAAAGATGGTGTAACATTGACATCTGTCGCAGGCACATTTGGTGGAGGCGCCAAAGTGAATTTAGTACGGTCATAAGCAAATCGCTGTAATATTTTTATTTTTCGACCGATTTCAACACAAGACATCTAATTTTGTAGAAAAGTAAGTTCTTCTTGTTACCTTACCCCTTCCATGAAAAAAAAACTTAAGGAACGTTGAAAAAAAAAAGAAAAATAATTTGAAAAAAAAGATTTTTTGAATTTTTTTATTTTCATGAAAATTGCCTTATTTGTAGATTCCGATGTGTCCTTTCTAAATTTGCACTTTTCCGATTTATATCTTCGCAGTGCGCACCGCCATCTTGAAAAAATGATATCTGAAAAGAAGTTTTTGATAATATCTAAATTCAAGTCCTTGCAAAATTAAAATGTTTATATACGTTTGAAAGTACATTCAATTCTCCACGATTTGACACCTGAACCATCCCTGTGCAACTCGAGGTTCTTGAGCTAGAGCTTCCGGAAGTATCAATTTTTGGTGTTAAATAGTGACCGCGCCTACCGGATTTCACCACTGGATCACCACCATGTCTTAATCAAGTTACCCATCAATAACGCGTCGTCATTCATCATAAATCATGAACATTGGTGGACCTGGCACAGCCCCAAGAGGTGATTTTTAATTATTTTGGAACCAAAAATTGATACTTCCAGAAGGTCTAGCTCAAGAACCGCGGGTCGCACAGAGCTGGTTCAGATGTCAAACTGTGGAGAATTGAATGTGCTTTCATATGTATATAAACATTTTAATGTCACAAGAGCCAAAATCCAGATATTGTCAAAAACTTTGTTTCAGACATAATTTTTTCAATATGGCGGCGCGTGCGGCAAAGATAGAAATCGAAAAAGTGCAAATTTAGAAAGGGCACATCAAAATCTACAAATAAAGCAATTTTCATCATAATAAAAAAAATGAAAAAAATCTTTTTCTTTTCAAATCATTTTTTAATTTTTTCTTCAATATTTCTCAATGTCTTTTTTCATGGAAGGTACAAGGTAACAAGAAAAATTCACTTTTCTACATAATGAGGTGTCTTGTGTTAAAATCGGTTGAAAAATGAAAATGTTACAGCAATTTTCTTATGACAGTACCAAATTCCTTCTGGCGCCTCCACCAAATTTGCCTGTGGTAGATGGCAATGTTCCACCATTTTTTTAAATAGTGTTTGATGTCCCAGAAACCGATTGAGATACAGCCCCATATATTTCTACTGAGCTGGACATCACTAGGCTATGCGATACCTCCTGCCCCTAGATAATATTCGCCATTTTGAAAAAGGGGCGCTATTCAAATCCTAAGGGACGAAAAGAAAAGCACTGCGGGTCAAATAGTTTATTTAGATCTCAGTTGTGACCCTGCAAAGTGGTTTGCCTTTATCATCATTTGCAACTTATATTCCCTATTTCGGTTGTACCACGTCCACTATATGGAAAATTTTTGTTGCGTTGGTACGAAGCTAAAGTCTCAGTCGCAGCCAGTCGGGTAGATCTTGTATGCTACGATTGCTACGCTTATGATGATTGTTGTTGCGGATAGATTATGACTAGATAAGGGATGGGCAAAACTATCGATTCATCAGAAAAGTATCGAAATAGTGATGCGGCTAGGAGATATTTTGAAAATTCATAACGCCCGACTGGAAAATGGTGGAAAACTGCAACTGCAGATTCATTGTGACTTTTTCGTTGTGTTGCTTCGTGCCAAATTTGGTTCTAATCCATTGGATATATCTTGACTAATTGAATGTGGTGAAGTTTTGGAATTAGACATTTTTTATTATTCGACGGATGACAGATAGGGCAATACTTCTTACTGTCCTGGATACAGTTCTTCAATGGCTTTCAAATGAGATACTGCAAGTCAAGTTCCGTGAGATGTAGCTTCTGACATTATTTGTTTATAGTGACACTTCTGCCTGACAGGATGACGGTCAAAAACTGATAGGCTCATTCCACAGAAAAACCATGCCCGCATACCAAATTCCAAGTCGGTCGGATTTTCGATTGGCCAGTTATCGTGGAAGATTACAGACACACTCGCAGACACACCCACACACAAACAGACAGACATCATTCTGGAAATGGTCCTAATAGTCTTGGGGGACCTCAAAGTCGATATATCCGCCAAAATCTCGAAACTTTTTTCTGCGCGATTACAATACTTTCCCTTCCATGTTGGTATTGTTGGTGTGGGGGCCGAGAAAGTGATATCAAATATCTATCGACCATTATTACCAAAATATGAGATCTTGGTACCAATTCCTTGAAATATCAAGTATCGATAATACATAATCAATTTATCAAACGGCGATACTTATTTATTAATGTATCAAATATTGATTCGTTACCAAAATCTCAAATATATATCGATATTTATCAAAATATCTTTGCGATTTTACGGCGTCAAGTTGCAAGATGCAAGAACATAACAACGTAGAGTTGACGGCACACCACAGGGACCTGTGGGCGGGGCTAAACAGAAAAACAAAAATCGTTTTGGACGAGTCCGTGTGTTGAAATAGGGGAAGCAACACCCTCAGCTGGAGTGGTGGATCATAACCAGGTCACAGGCGAACCTAAAATCCCACTGCAAATCTAGGTGTACCACTAGATGAACTCAGTTCGCACAGTTAGGCTCCGCCCACAGGTCCCTCTGGTATTCCGAGTACTAAACTGCTCAACAATGAAAGTGTTACAAAGCAAAATTTCACCCCAATTTGAACCGCTATAACTTTGGATTGGCACGAACGATTCAGATTCTGTTTCAAATTCTGCATTGCCCAATTTTCGGTCATCCCTCTTGTCAATATAAAATCCATAGAACCCCTCGTAAAATTTCTACAGGGTGATGAACATAGCAGTACAAAATTGATGAAAGTTCAACACACCCCCGTTTTCGTTGAAATTTTTTTTCGGGAGTATCAACACCAAATTTATGAAGAATGATGTATTCCCTCAAAACAGTTTTGGAATTTTCGGGATTCCAGTAGAAACAGCCAAAATGTGATTTTTTAATGTGAATACTGTATGTTATTCCTGTAGCAACGCAAAAACATTAGAACTTTCCATATCAAGATGACGCCACTTGGTAGACTTGTTCACTGAACAATTCTGAGCAATTTGACTTGCAACACGTTCCTATTGTACAGTGTAGGGGTGAAGAAAAGCCCAATTGGCAGCGTACTTTTTGGTACTACTCCTGAAATTCGGGTTTTTAGCATTGAAAAAGAGTTATTTTTCACTCTCTTTAGTCAACATGGGACTACGTCATCAGAATTGGATTGACCACATTTCCGCCATTTCGGAATTTTTTGCCTTTACCTCAAATTTTAAAACATAGGCATGTTTTATATCAATTCTTGAAATGTTGGTCCCTTATATGGGATTCTGTCAATAAGATCTGTCTATTTGTTTGTCTGTCTGTGTATCTCTTTCAGAAAAAATATTTTTTCAATTTTTAACTCCACCCCCCTTCTTCCTGAAATTCTTTGAGTGTCCAATATAATATTCTTGACCTCTCAATTCTTTTCAATGCAGTCAACGTCATCTTGCATAGCATTGGAATTGATAATTTTCTGTGGAAAAAATGCCACCCAAATTCACCCTTCCGCTACCCCCACCTATTCTCAAAAATCTAAAATGGCAATACCTACTTTGTGATACATCAAACTAAAGGAAATTAAATTTTCTCCATTAATAAAATATTAATTTTTTTTAAACCCCTTGTTTTCCTCACAAAATACTCCAAATGTCTATTTTATTTGGAGAGGGGTTGAAAATTTCAGAAAAAATTTTTTCGGAAAGAGAATTCAATTTCCTTTAATTTGATATATCACAAAGTAGGTGGTGTATTGTTGAATTTTGAAGTTGAGGTGGGGAAGAGCAAAGGGGTCTATTTGGGTAGCACTTTTTCCACCGAAAATTCTTTTCTTCAATGTTTTTTATGATGACACTGACTGAATTGAGAAGAATTGAGGGGTCCAGAATTGAAAATAGGACAGTCAGAGAATTTTTAGGGAGGAGGAAGGTGAGGTTAAAAATTTTGCAAATATTTTTTTCAGAAAGAAAATTTCATTCTCTTCAATTTGATGTATCGCAAGGTAGGTGATGTTATTTGAAATTTCAAAGTTGGGGTGAGTGGGGGCGAGGGGGCCGAAGAAAGAAATTCATCAATGTATGTTTTAGATGATCCATTTGATATAAAAATCGACCTGTTTTTGTTCGAATAAATATTTACTGGGAATCGGGAGTTATTGCAGGTGGATAGTTTTCAAATGATCACCCGGTACAGTATTCACAATAAAAAATCACATTTTGGCTGTTTCGACTGGAATCCCGAATATTCAAAAACCGTTTCGAGGGAACACATCATTCTTCATAAATTTGGTGTTAATGGCCCTGAAAATTTTTCTTTACGAAAACGGGGGTATGTTGAACTTTCATCAATTTTGCACTGCTTTGTTCATCACCTTGTAGAAATTATATGAGAAGCTCTACGCATTTCATATTGACAAAAAGGATGGCCAAAAAACTGGACTATTCAGTACTTTTAACAAAATCAGAATCGTTTGTGCCAATCAAAAGTTACAGCGGTTCAAAATTGGGTGAATTTTTGCTTTGTAACACTTTCATTGTTGAGCAGTTTATATCGATATTTGATATTTCAATATTCATCAATATTTGATACAATTATCAAAATCAATGTGTGGTGAATATTTCAATGAACATAGATATTTATGTTCATTGACAATACAATGTTTATCAATTTTTTTTTTCTTATAAAATTTTGATATCCGGAACACGATATCGGTCATCCCTAGTTGTGACAGATGTCAATCGTCACGGCCATGTAATGTAGGTAGTTGGGTACCTATGTGTAAGTCAAAATTTTGGAAGCCTCAATGCAAGATCCTACTCGACAATCATCCTACCGATAATACGTCCCACGACACAGCATCATTCTACTGATAAAATACCCACAAAGTCCAAGGTCGCGACTGTCAACGTGCACCCCCCCCCCTCGCATCATTTAAGCAGCCTACCTGTGAAGCCATTTATTGAGTGCTCCTGATTTGGCGACGTCTAAGCTGCAAAAGTCTACTGCAAGAATGGTAGGATGCCACATGCAGGGAGATTTTGCAAGTTGACAGATCTGATCTTGTGGGTATTTGGTCAGTAGGCTACGCCTAGCCCCGGTCTAGGCAGTAGGTTAAGCGCGGCGACGGCAGTACTAAAGAGAATGAAATGAAAATGCCCACTGCTCAGTGGCCACGGTGAAATTGAGAAATCTTTCGAAAAAAAAACAAACAATAATTCATGGAGCTGGACTGCACGACGCGAGACACGACGCGTGAGTGTACTGTGGTGAAAGATTTCCTCAACACAGGGCAAGACACGATGCGTGAGTTAACTATGTGGGAAGATTTCCTCAACTTGAAACTATAGCTTATTGCATATAACCTCGCACATAACATACCATATCTACACAACTGCCCGAGACGATTAGCTGCCTTGAAGAGCGCATAGTGTGTAGTACACCGCTCCAGCCGGGTGATATCTCGACTGCAGCAACGCTGAGCGGGTCCAGAGCTTAGATGGGAGACCGCCGGTGTCTAGTGCCAGTGAGCGAGCCACTGGGCGGGTCGGTTTTATCTAGATCGGGGCCGGCTGAAACTCCTCCTCGGGTGGTCTTGAGCAAATCCTCCGAGTCTAACATGCCTGCAACCGGCAGTACGGCAATGTTTTCATAACAAAACAAAATATTTATATAGCTTGCTGTAATGAAAAAAGCCGTGAAACTGATTACAGTCATATTTTCCAATAAGTGTATCTACCGTATGTTCGTTAAAATCATGAATTAGGGCAGGCTATGGAAGTAGCCTAGTATGTCGTGAATTTATCAATAATCACTCAAATTTGATGTCAACATGATGAGCCGTCATCATGGAATACATTTTGTACATACGTTTCGAAGTTCACAGCCTGCCCTAATTCATCATTTTAACGAACATACGTTACAAAGTATCCAGTATAGTACCTAGTGTCAAGCTTCAGGTCTTCATAACTTGAAGAATTTGCATCATCTTTTCAATTATTATATTCTCTCGACTCCCCGATGCTTACTATAATGTAATGGAGTCCCTGCCCGCCAATTTGTATCACTCTGTAGGTCTGTTGCCTAGTCTCAGTCTGGTCCAATTGAAACCTGCTCAAATTTTCACCCCTATTGTCAATTCATCGGGCTGGCATTGGGTATATCGCATATCACATGAAACGGCGGAAAATAGAGTTCTCAATAATTTTCATATCTTCTAAAGCATCCTGTATACCTTTGTCGTTCTGATGAAAAAAATTCGCTTATGTATTTCCTGCTCGGGCCGGGAATCCACCGTTGTCTTCCGCATATTTTATACATTTGCATATTCTACCTAAGCCGCCAGCCAGTATAGCCAGCCGCCCCCTGCCTCTGGATGTTATTTCCATTACAATCGGAGTTGAAACCGGAATTTAAACGAACGCTTGCATTTTAACGAGCAAATGAAGACACCGCGTCATGATGAGAATTATACGAAATTGTGCAGGAATTTCCCTTTTTTCGAGACTGCCGGATGGGCGATGCCCCCTTGACTTGATTAAGAAGTTCCTCTGTACTACGCCCGGCGCCGTTCTTTGTTTGTGTTGACTCTTTATGCGCTATGTTGATTTGTTTTTTATTTGATAGAGGACTTGGACAACTTGAAATTCGAGGACGAGTCGGACGAAGGCGAGGAAGAACTTTTGGACAGCAGCGAGACCAGGGACCACGGATTCAAGCTCGAATTCCCTATGGATGAGGAACAGCTCAAAAGGCTCATCGAGCTGTACAGGCGCAGACGGGTCAGTTTAAACGCTTTTGTCAACTCGATGGTGGTGTTTAGAAACTCCGCTCGCGCACAATATTACTTGAATATTATTATACGAATTGGCAGTGAGTTCTTCAAAAATTCAGGCGTCAAATTATACACTCACACTACTAAGTACTACGTATTATTCAAAATTACCTACTTATTTTCAAGTTAAATCTCTGTCTTAATTGCCAATCGGTTTCTTCTTGAATGTTCGCATACATCCTTGCGGAAAGTTTTTTTTGATTGCCACTATTCTGTTTGATTCCAGCATCTACCAATATAATATGTTGCTTGTTCGAAAGCTCCATAGCAAAGTCTTGATCGAAGCTCCTCCACCAATTGTACGGGTTTATGGCTTATTCCCAAGTGGAAGTCTCTAGCGAATATCATGACAATATTCTCAAATGTCAACTCTTCAGTCTTATAAAATTTACAAAAAATTTGTGTACCAGACTTATCAAATGATAATAATCGAAAACTTTATGATATGTTATAATGATATCTATTTATCCAGTTGAACTATCACCATCAAATTGGTGCGATTCTCTAAGAAATAACATTCCATAAAGGCTCTGTTACGCTGTTATTATGGACAGGGAGCTGGTGCCTCAAAACTTACGTCATAAGGTACATGATTTTAACCCTGTAGGTCTAATGTGCGTTGATAAGGTTGTTCAAAATTTCTTTGTCCTACATGTCAGACCGGGGGCTTAAGGCTTATTAAGCTTGTCAATTTTCGAAAAATGTCAAAAATTCATGTCATACATAAAGTACATGGATGAAACCAACAAGCTTTTGTGTCGGAACATCACCTTAATCAAAAATCGGGTCACAAGACAAAATTTTTAGAGGCTCTCGGTCTATAAGACAAGTTTGAAATTTTCAAAAAAGGCCAAAATTTACCTTCTCCTGGAGACTTCTCCTTTGGCATAATTTTGGGAATGAAAAACGATTCTCACATGATTTTTTACGCATGTTTCGAATCTGCCCACAAAATTTTTTGATGGTACATCGCTTACCAAGCGATCGCATCGCAACATCGAAATTTTTTTCTCAAATCGTACACCCTGTATTTCAACATGGAAATCGATTCCGTTTTTCATCCTGATTACAAATATATATATCACACTTGGTGGGTTAGTCAGCAAAACGCCTGTGAAACAATTGATAAATTTTGGTCCTTTTTTTTGAAAATTTCAAACTTGTCTTATGGACAGAAAGCCCCCAAAAATTTTGTCTCACGGCAAGATTTTCGATCAAGGGGATGTTCCCACACAAAATCCAGTTGGTTTCATTCATGTACCTTATGACGTGAATTTTTGGCCATTTTTTCGAAAATTGACAGGCTCATACCAGCCTAAAGCCCTCCGTCTGACATGTAAGACAAAGCAATTTTTAACAACCTTATCAACGCACATTAGACCTACAGGGTTAAAATCATGTACCTTATGACGTAAGTTTTGAGGCACCAGCTCCCTGTCCATTGCCTAGGCAACAGCCAATGGCCGACAGAATATTTTCATATAAACAGAGGGTTTATAGAATGTTATTTTTTACAGAATCGCACTATTATTAGTTCTTTGGAATTGCATATGAAAATCATCGCGTTCTCGATATTTATGAGGAAACTATTTTTTTCTCATTTCTTGGCAAAGACATACAAGTTTTGCCGCTTTCTATGCACGTTCGTGGTTTCACGTCCAAAGCAACGTACAGAATGAATTTCTATTGTAGAGAGAAGCACAATTCCCAACACTCGAGTTTAAAACGAACACGACAAAATTTATGATCACATTACCACATCTCCCTGGCTTGCACCAAATTTATGCCAACCAACATTAATGACGAAAAGCTTAATTCGTGGCCTCCACAAATTGCTACATTTCAGCAATTATACCTATAGGTATAGGATGGGTGTCTACCAGTCTACCCATGAAAAGCTTATTATTCGTAGTTAGTATATTTACATAATAACATATAGAGTGTTGAATGAGTGAACCGACAAAACTCAAGGGTGGATTAAGACTGTCGTATACAGGCTGTTCATTTTCAACCCCCAATTTCTTGTCGACAAAATTTTTCACAGGAAACCGCCGAAACAGGTGGATTTTCATTTCCAAAAAAAGATCTAGGACACGTATTGCAAAATTTCAATATTTTCCTAGTTTAAATTTCTTTGGTGGTGGTGGTGGTAGAAGGTTCACCTTCTAAGGTGAATATTTCTTAGAGCAAAAACAGAACGATCTGTATAAGGGGGACATCTAAAACTTGCATTACCAAATTTCCATCTTCATCTCCCTCACCCCAACTTTGAAATTCCAAATGACACCACCTACCTTGAAATACAATCAAATTGAAGAGAATTGATTTCTTTTTCTCCACCAATCTTTCCTTTTTTGTTTTTCACTTACAAGATGTTTTCATTATATACCTAGTTCCCTTTCGTGGTCAACGAGCTAGAACTTTATGCCAAAAAAAAAAAAATCATGAGACAAAAATAAAAACTGTCTGCCTTTGGCAGCACAGCGTTCAACGGGGAGGCATCTACTTAAAACTCTGAGCCAATCTCAACTGCAGCAACGATCAGCGATGCCAGAAACTGGATGGGAGATCGCCGGTGGGTAGTGCCAGTGGGCAAGCCGCTGGCGGCTGGCGGATCCTATCAGATTCGGAACCGGCTGAAACTTCTCCTCGGGTGGTCCTAGGCGAGCCCCTCGAGTATAACATGCCTGCAACCGGCAGTACGATAATGTGTAGAGGAAAACCGGCAGCGTGTTCAGGGAGGCTACAAGGGGCAAGATCCTGATTTCTCTTGAAAATCGTGATCTACCCTTATGAGCTTTGTCGGTTCACTAATCAACAACACCCTGTTTGAACAGAAATCCAATACGAAGTATTAGTCAATACTATACACAATATTATGCCTTATAGGACCCACTCAATTTACTAACCAGAAATCTCGGGCTAATTCGTAATGAAGAAATTCCATGTTACAGCATTATCGTCTTCACGCAAGATACGTGGCTGAAATCCTGAAAGAGTCAATTGTTAAACTGAAAAGGCTTCCAAACTTGAACCTGACATCCACTGCCATCTCCAAGCAAATCACTGTGTGCGGAGACCTGCATGGAAAACTAGACGATCTCCTAGTCATCTTCCACAAGGTGGGTACGGATATAAATAGTATAGGTGGAAGCCATAGAGGTTCTGTATAGACAATACAAATAGAGAAGACCATATGTTATCACCACCGTCGTCACGGATATTGGGGCATCAAAAATCAGCCAACCTTTTTTTGAATGATGGACTTGCCTGGTTTCTACGCAACCGTAAAAATCCGTGACAACATGTGGTCTTTTCTATTTGTATTGTCTATACTTGAACTTGACTTGGAATACCGTACATTGCCATGACTCCAGCAGAAGGCCGACATGGTCGTTATAACCTGGGACTTTAATTTTCCATAATTAATAGGTTTGTTTGCGTCGCATGAACTCTCTGCACTTTCTGCACTCAAACTGCTATGATTGGTCAGCTGCTGCCAGGGACCTCACGCTATTGGCTAGGGTGCAGAAAGTGCAAAAAGTTCATGAGACGCGAACAAACCTCATATTGACCATCCTAAAATAATGACCTTTCTCTGATGGCGGCATGACATGACACTTATGAATGGGTCATGACAGTGTAAAGTTTAGGTTAGGGGTCAAAATGACATTTTTGCAATTGCTGCAGACACCGAATTCCTTCCTTTTGTTCATAGGTTTAGGTAATTTGATAGAAGGGATGGTGTAACGTGTCAAAAATCGTTAATTTGAGTGTGTTGAGTACACGAATACGACTTTGCTTCCAACAGTTCGGTTTCTTGCTTGCTTCTTTCAGTGACTTGCAACAACCGTTCCTTGTCGGTTTTTTTTCATGTCTTCTGCAATGAAACATAATCATAGACAATTATTGATTGGTTGTCAATTTTAGCTGTTACAAGAAACAGTTCGAAGGCCCGAGCATGAACACGCCAAATTCGAATTTGACACAAACCCAAAGACTGCGACGCAAAAACTGTCAAAATGGCTTATTTCTCGTGAAGAAGCTGACAAATCTCGATTGCGCTAAATTTGAAGCAACCTGTCGGAGCTAAATTGGCAAGACAGTGTCTCTCAAACCTTCGTGACTGTTTCAATTTGCGATGGGTTGTTCGAAACAAAACGAACCATATAACTACTTTTGAGAAAAAAGCATTATTTCTAACCAAATCTTCTATTTTTTATGAAAGAGTATCAAGTTTACAGGATTTTCATTAAAAAAGTTGTCACCCCTGATTTCTCACCGCCAAAATTTCCCACAGGAAAACGCCTAAACAGCTTGATTTCTGTTTTGGAGGAGACATCTGGGACACCTATTGCCAAATTTTCATCTTCAACCTCTTCGCCTCCACTCCACCCTACGTTGACATTTCAAATAGCATCACCTATCTTGTGAAACCTCGTGTGAAACATCAAATTGGAGGCAATAAAATTTCTTTTCCACCAAACATATTTTCAATTTTTCAAGCACAATTTTTTTTTGCCCCCATCTTATGAAAATCCTTTTTTTTTTGTAATGAAAGGGAAATTTTCCTCATCAACTCACGATTCTCGAGAAATAGATTTTCTAGCAAAAATAGGTCGATTTTTATTTCAATGGGGTCATCTAAGACATGTATGGCCAAATTTTCATCTTCAACCTATTCGCCCCCACCTGACCCTACTTCAGAGGGGTGGTTTGGAAAAATTAGAGATATTATGTTGGACGGGAAGAGAATTTAATTGCTTTCAATTTAATGTATCACAAGATGATTTATGGTATTTGAAATTTCAAAGTAGGATAGGGTGGGGGCGAAGGGGTTGAAGATAAAAATTTGACCATAATTATTACGTGTCTTGGATGGCCCTTTTGAAATAAAAATCGACCTATTTTTGCTAGAAAGTCTATTTCTCAAAAATCTGGATTTGATAGGGGAAAAATGTTCCTTTCGTCAACAAAGATAGTATTTTTACAAGTGTTGAGGGGTGGATTGAAAAAAAAAAAAAGTTCGACGGAGAGAGAACTTTATTGCCTTAATTTTGATGTATCACAAGATAGATAATGCTCTATATGAAATTTTGAAGTAGAGTTGGATGGGGGCGAAGGGGAATTTGGCAACACGTGTCTAAGGTGTCTCCCTCGAAACATAAATCGACCTGTTTCGGCGTTTTCCTGTGAAAAATGTTGGCGGCGAGTAATCAGGAGTTACAACTTTTCAAATGAACACCCTGTATGGACAAACATTGCTGAGTGTACAATTATTTTTTTTATGCAAGTTGTGAATTTTTCATAATCTTTGGAGAACTTCTGTTATGTTACCGACCATGGTAGCACCCGTATTGGTTCGACTTTTTTCGAATCGAATTTACGTGGTACATATTGCATTTTGTTGCTCTAAGTGAAGTTTCCAGGGTGGAACCTGCAAAATTCTTCAGACGACGGAGAACACCTCAACTCGAAAGATTATGTGAAAAATCAAAAATCAAGTAATTTTGGACTTACGAGGTATTAACTTGAAGCCGTCGCTATGACAATGTGTCTCAGAGTGTCAAGTCAAGTAAGTAGTACATACAAGTAGGCACCAAGTGACGTCACAAACCTTGTTGTTGGTGGGGACATCATGCGTGTGAGACTATCTTCTTACCTATATGCAATAATGTCATACAGGGTGTTCCAAGGATGAAAGCAAAAAATTCAACTTTAAGTAGATCTCGTCAAAATATGACGAAAACCTATGTACCAATTTGCAAAGTTCGGCCTAATGACGAAGATACAGCCCTTCAAAGTTCAGTTTTTTCGGATTTCAAAAATTTGTAAATCAGGAACGTTTTGAGAAATTAGCGTTTAGTCGGCAAAAGCTGATTTGTCATAATTATTATCTATCAACCTGCCAAATTTCGGAAGGATCCAACCAGTGGTGTAGGAGTTATGAGGGTCAATAATTTAGAAACATCCGAAGAAAAGTTGACTTAAGGTGACCTCATAACTTCTACGTCACTGATTGGACTCTTTCCAAATTTGGCAGTTTGATAGATAATTATGACAAACCAGCTTATGCTAAATTGAAGCTAAATTTCTCGGAACTTTCCCAAGTTACAAATTTTTGAAATCAGAAAAAAGTGAACTTTGGAGAGCTGTATCTTCGTCATTAGGCTGAACTTCACAAAATGATATATAGGTTTTCGTCACATTTTGACGAGATCGACCCACAGTTGCTTTTTTTTTTCTATCAACCCTGAAACACCCTGTATAGGCTATCTGATTTTTACATGATTCTAGTGGGCTGCGATTTAAAACGACGACCAGAAACACAGCCCACTCATATCAGACAGCCTATAGTATCATGGTTATTGGCAATTAACCAATAGCTACGAGTTTGAAACTGTGGCTACTCAAAAACCTCATATAGGTACCTACCTATATGCATTGGGTATTACGAAATATTGAACCAGAAAAATCTGCAATTATTAAAAAAAGTTACACCAGGCGTGGGATCACGACGTACGTAGTGCGTTCACTTCTACTGACATTCTAGTCGGCTGGGCGAATTTTAGAGTTTGGCATTGTAGACTTGACGTCCAATTGCCAAGTGGGTGTTTAGCTTGAGTCCCGAAAAATAGGTTATTGAAGTTGTTGGCTTGTAGGCTATGTAGCGAAGAGGAGAAAACTCCTCTCCACATACTATGTCAGTGCCCTGCTCTTGGAGCAGTCAGACATTCGTACATTGGGGCTATGTGTATAGAACCAGAGGAGATAACAACCAAACCCTTAAGTCTCGTACTCAACTTCTTCGAGGCAACGGGGCTTATGAAGTAAACAATAAACATCCAAGGGGCACAATAAACTGTTGTTTCAGTGCAAGAGGTACGAACCTAAACCCAAGAGAATAATAATAATAATAATGATAGCGAGGTAAATAGTGTGATGATTTTCAAATATGGGTGGGTTATCTGTGTTGGCGGATATTTCACCGCTATATAAATAGATCTGAGAACACTTGAAAGAGGAATGGGAGGAAATGTAGCCGTAACTCTATTTCATATATGGATATTGGAGCTATAATTAATTTGACAATTGCATCAAATCAATGTTATCAAATCAGTGTCATCAAATTATGACACTGTCAAATTTGAGTTCTCAAACAGTGCAACCTCGAGTGCAATCAATTGCCAAATTCTAGGGAGTAGTTTTCAAATTTCACAGTTGAAACACACACATATACATTAGGTAACTAAGAAAAAAATCTCACAGCCGACTAGAATCACGATAGGAGTGAACATGCTATAGAATACTGCTTTTGTGACGTCATGTTGCCTAGTTACAGTCCGTCAGAGAGGCGGTTTCTAGGCAACGTGACGTCATAAGCGTAGGATCCTACTAATCGTGATAGGACCTCAGGTCAAAAATTGATTTTTGACACTACTTTCTTCTCTAAAGTAGAAATTGTAAGAGAAGGCGTGAAGCTGCAAAATCGTGCATGACTTTGATAGGACACTCAGCTCCCCTACCTAGTCCACCTACCAAGTATACCCAAGCTACCCTAAAACCAACTACCCACCTACGTAAGTATACCTAATTACACGCAGAAGTATTTGCATTGGGTACCTATACACCAAAATGTATCTGCTGTAATTTTCAACATTGAGAGGTTGAAAAGCCATATTAACTAAGTAGCTGCGAAAAAGGCCGTACCCAATTACCTAATTTATCGATTTTATCCCAACGACGCTAATCCAAAGATCTTATTGGGTGAAATTAATTTTGCGCGACGCTTTCCGCAATCATCACGTTTTTTCTGCTTCTTAATGAAAACGCAAGAGGTTTCGCGAAATGCTGTTATCATTTCCTCGGTTTACACGAAGAAAATTGAATAATATACCAAGATGGTGATTGGTGATACAAGCAAGAGCGCGGCATCAGAGAAAGAACGGGGAGCTGATGGGGTACGGTGGTCCCTAATGAAGCCCTGAAATATGGAATTACATTTGCTCTTGATGCAATAAACTAAAAGCACCTAGGAGCCAACTTATAATGCTTTTCGCACAAAGAGAGCCCGTGGAAGTTTACTTTACTTACTTACAGCACATAACACATCCTGACACGTTGGCCTAATCACATTTGAAAACACTTTGTTCTACTTACATAATCCCGCACCGAGCGAGACCTCTTGAAGATAGCATTTTCGCAATATCTGGACTCCTAGGAGCAAAGCCGTGTGCGGCTTACAGTCGCGAAATTGCACTGTCTATGAATTTTCGAGCATCCAATTCCAATTGCATTGCTATGTGGTGCTGGATTTAGTGTGACAATTCTCAATGGCAGATCCAACTACATGCCAGCTCAAACAATAACCCAAGACGTGGAATTTACAGGTTGCTTTCGAATTTTGGGGGGGAGAGGGTGGAAGCTTATACAGGGTGTCCCAAAAATACACCGACAACGTTCTAGGACAGCATCCTCTCATCAAAATAAGGAGAAAAGTTCCCTTGAACATGGGTCCGGAAATGCTTCATAAGGGAGCGAGTAAGGGAGCTACAGCCCCCCTAAAGGTGGGACCCTGAAGATGGTTGTTTATTCAATATTTCCGAAGCCGTTCAAGGAAAATCAATCAAACTTGACACATTCAATAACCTTCTCATGCTTAACAAAATTTGAATGCCTAAGAAAAATGAAGTTGCTTTGAAATAGTTTTTCTTTCGCCTTGAATATCGTAATTAAAAATCAGCATTTCTGACCACGTTTTCATACATTCAAACTTAAATATCTCGTAAACGGTGCATCTATCGAGGTTTAACAAAGGAACCTTTTTTTGGTAGAAAACTTCAATATTCCATAATTCCTTGTTGAATTTGAAAACAATCCACATTCAAAAAAGTTTGGGTCATTTTTCCATGTTCACAGGAACTTTTTTCTTGTTTTGATGAGCGGAAGCTGCCTTCGAACGTTGTCGGTATATTTTCGGGACAGCCTGTATAATCCCGTGGGATTTTGAATGAAGAAGCATAGCGACTCTGTGGAATATATTCCTTCTTAGATGGCCAGCAATCATACTTCACCGGGTGTTTTGCTTGAATTTCTTGCAGGAAATTTACACAAGGTGGAACGCCTAAACTGCGGACGTTATTTGACTCTGTTGTTATGTTGCTTCCTGCCGATATGTTCTAATCTTTCGGATAAATTTTGAATAATTAAATAACAAAGCTTAGAACTTTGACATTTTTTTATATTTGACAGATGACAGGCGGGGAAACACTTTCAACAGTTTTGAATACAGTTTTCCAAGGGCTTTAAAATGGCATCAAGTCAAGTTCCTTGAAATATAATTTCTGCCATTTTTGATGACAAAATCTCCGTTTGACATAACAGATGACAACCAAAACGTAATAGACTTATTCGACAGCAAAACCATATCCGCATACCAAATTTCAAGTCGATCGGTTTAACGTTGCGGCTGTTACCGTGGAAGATTACAGACACACTCACAGCTCCGTAGTCTTCTCTTAGTTGCAGCGGTACGCTAGCAAAATGACCCTGATTCTGCATTTTGTGATACTGCAATGGAATTTGGCATATGCAAACTACGAAGACTTTCAAGTGATTTGACCCGCAGCACTCAAAAATTTGTCCATTAGGGGGCGACTAGGGGCCCCTCCAAATTTTAAGATGTCAGAGTTTTTACCATGCACCATTCAGTACCGCCCTATCTACCGTACAGGACTTAAACAACTTTGTTGTTGACCATCATAACGTTTTTCGTCATGTCAATTCCATTCTTCTTACAGAAAAAAATTATTTCTTTGTCTGGTCAACAAGTCGAGAAATATATTTTTTTTTGGACCACAAATAGATTGTTGAGTCGTTTTTGTGTGATCATCGATAAATCCACATCCCTTTGGTTCATTTATGAAAACAAAAGTTTTGCTGTTCTATTCTTTAACGAAGAGGTGACCTCAACTTACCATTATTTTCAACATTACCTATTTCAATGTTTTATCCCTAAAAATATGATTATTCTTGTACTAATATATAGCTTGAAGTTTTCTTCAACGGTGTGGATGATGAAACGACCTCAGATTCCACCTGGAAGCCGTGCATATTAATTTTTCTGCAAGGCCGTCAAATTTGGCATTTTTGATTTTGTACCGGGAGAAATTTTTCGGCCAAAATGTCAACACACACCACTCCGCCCAAGAGCACCGGTTGCGGTACTTTCGCACCAACTCTCATTTCAGTATTACAAAATGCAAAATTGTTAGGCGTGAATATCGTTTTCCCCTAGAGCAAACCGATGCTCTTGGGCGGAGTGGTGTGCATTGACATTTTGGCCGCTCCCGCTAGAAAATCAAAAATGCCAAATTTGACGGCCTTGCAGAAAAACTATTATGTACGGCTTCCAGGTGAAATCTGAGGCAGTTTCATCATCCACATCGTTAAAAAGAACTTCAAGCTGTATATTAGTATGGCAATAATCATACTTACTGGGGTAAAACATTGAAAAAGGTAATGTTGAAAATAATGGTAAGTTGAAGTCACTCCTTTGTTGAAAAATAGCACTGCAAAAGTTTTCTTCTCATAAACGAATCAAGGGGATGCGGATTTATCGATGATCGCTCAAAAACTACTTAACAATCTATTGGTGGTCCAAAAAAAAAATTATTTTTCAATTTGTTGACCAGGCAAAGATATTATTTTTTTTCTATAAGAAGAATGGAATTGACATGACGAAAAATGTTATGATGGTCAAGAACAAAGTTGTTTAGGTCCTGTACGGTAGATAGGGCGGTACTGAATGGCGCATGGGAAAAAGCAGACATCTTGAAATTTTGAGGGGGCCCCAGTAGCCCCCAATCGGACAAATTTTTGAGTGCTGCGGGTCAAATCACTTGAAATTTTATGTAGTTTGCATATGCCAAATTTCATTGCAGTATCACAAAATGCAGAATCAAAAAGCGTACCGCTGCAACTATCTGGAAAACTTTGCCATTTAATTATCCAAAATCTATTTATTAGATGGATAAGAACCAAATTTGGTAGGAAGCAACAGAACAAAATAATCAAATTAAGCCCGCAGTTGCAGCTTTCCAACCATCCCCAGTTGGACGTTACGAGTTTTCAAATTTTCTACTGACCATTACCACCGGAGACGGCCGCTCGCTCGGATTTTGACCAGGACGACTTGTGTTTGGTGCAGGACTTAGCTTGGCCGACCTTTCCTTGTGGGGGATTGACTTTTCTCAAAAAATTCTGACTGATATCAGAAGTAGATTGCATTGGGCGTCCTGTAGGCTCATTTCCAATTCCTACACGGCTTCAGTTTTTTGACGTTTTTTTTTTTTAAATTAATTTTCAAGTTTTCTGGTTTTCAACCCTATTTACCAAGAATAACAATTTTTCAAGCAAAACCTTCAAAACCACAAAGTCGGGCATCCACCTGGTGATTTGTGCCGCTCCACCTTCTATAGTTCACGGTCAATGATTTCTTTCTTTCCTTTTCCTGTTTCACCCTATATAAATACCTTGCAAGAAATTCAAGCAAAACAAAAACACCCGGTGAGGTGTGACTGCTGCCCATTCAAGGATTGTATTCCACATCGTCGCTATACTCCTTCATTCAAAATCCCACAAAATGCTTTTGAATTACATAAGCTCCTAGACTATAAGGGGTGGTACAAGATATATTGGAATTTTGCTACAAAATCAGACGATCATACTCATAATACAGTCCATTTTTTCCAAGTCCATTGTGGTGCAGATGGCAAAACACCTCCGCATTGACAGTGAATGCAAAGGTTGCATCACAATGGGCTTAAAAAAAAAGGACTATATGTCTCCTTGAAAAAAATCGGCCTGTTTCAGTTGTCTATAAAAAAATTGGGTGGTGAATGATCGGCAGTATGCGGAAATCTGACAATAAACACCCCTGGTCTGCTCTAACGCAGGACTGAAAGAAAACTGAAACCGATTCAAATTACATCCCCATTATCGGAAATTTATGATTCGATCAAATTGTTTACTATCCAGACCGTGAAAGCTGCGTGGATGAAAAATACATACATGTTTTGTTTTTCTTGCAGAACGGCCTACCCTCAGCGGAAAACCCTTACGTTTTCAACGGTGATTTCGTGGACAGAGGAAAGAGAGGCATGGAAGTGCTGCTGGTTCTCTTATGCTGCATGCTTGTTTATCCCGGGGGTGTTTTCCTAAACAGAGGCAACCACGAGGACCACATAATGAATTCGAGGTGGGTAAAGCCGAAAAGGGTAGTGCCTGTGGAGTGTGTGATGTGTGCGTGTGTTTGACATCGGTGATGGTAATTTCCAAACCATTATTATTCGACATACTGAACAAATCGGTTTTTCGGCAGGTATGGATTCGTCAGGGAGGTTCAATCCAAATACAGGGTGAGTAGATTCATCATTTTATTATGCATGATCATGAATTTAGATTACTTATTTTTGCATACTCATTTCAAATCGACTAGTTACTAAAAACTACACGAATTTGGCGTCGCGTGAGTTTTTTAGCGCAATTTCAAAAAAAAAAATGGGGAGGAGGCGCTTTAAGCTTCTAGTGGCCGGAGTAGGTGTGAAAATACAGCATTTGATAAAGAAGCAATTTCCTTTGGCAGGATTGCTCTTCAGGGTTAGTTTTAAAGTCGATCCATCCGGAGCACCAAAAAAATCATACCTTAGAAGGGACGCAGAAGCCCGTCAAAGTTTTGTGTGCAAGAACTTCTGACCAAGTTACCGTTTATTATTGCTGTATCTATCTTAAAAGAATCATACACACTTTATTGTGGATTATGGTTTGGTTTTTCTACTTGGTTCATTCGTCGCACTTGAAAAAATATTTTCTAAACCTGGTCAAAATGATCAATTTTCATCTTTTTCTCCATGGAAAACAATGTTGTATTGACATGTTCTGCATCATTTTCCATTAACTCGCAGTCGCTCCATCCATATATGAAGTCAAAATTGCGATATTGGCATTCTACGAAGAGCAGCCCAAGAAAAAGTGCGCCTTTCCAATTCAACAGCTATCATTTGCATTTTCCCTTCCCACTTGATTGGTAATAACACAAAGGTTGAAGAGACTAAAGTGTTTTTTACTGTTTCCATTGAGATTGCACCTCCTAACTTGCGTAGAACTTGAAGAATCAGTATTTTCCTACCGCCCGGCGCCCCACAGTGGGAGAAGATGACAATTTCTGACCAAAACCCTGTAACCTTGTGAAGTTGTCACATTTCACGTCATGATTATAAGAAAAATCATAAAAAAAATCTCATTGATAAATGTGTGTTGTTTTAGGGGATGGAAATTTGAATAATCAACAATAATTCTGAAGATTCAGATTCATATAGGTAGAATGTTGCCACAAAATTATTGTGAAAATTTCATTCATCTGTCAAATCTGACATTCTAACAATGGAAGTGACAGTTTTCTATTGTTGTTTGAACCAATCAGATTCGAATTAGGCGATAATTTGCGCAAGTCGAGGCGCAAGTGCATTTTGCGATAATTTTCGATAATTTGCACTAGTGCATGAATCGAGGCATGAATCGATAATTTTTTTTGTGTTTTTATACTAAGACCAACAGCAGACAAAAAATCAAATATGTCATACAGTAGTGCCATCGTGCACCTCAGGACTTCCTTTACTCTTCTCGGGAAGCGCACTAATTCCGAATAGATGTCGCCGATATAGTAATTCCTTGGACCACAAAAACGGAGTCCTGTGCTGCAACGGCTTGGCCAATTTCTCCACAAATTCGTCTGTATAGTAGGTGCATCACTCAAGACACCTTGCGACCCCGTGTTAATTCTTTGGTCGTAGGTAGTCATTCCCTGACGACAATGACTAGCCGACTAGCGTGACTAGTTGACAATGTCATAGGCGTGAAAGATTTTTTGATTCATGAAATTTTCTGATGAAATATAACTCCTGCAATGAAAATGCATCTATAATCTTTGACAAATCTCCACTCATGCAAGTTAAACTGGAAAAAGCAACTGAACTCTTTCCCAACTGAACTTGCATTCGTGCACATTTTCCAAAAATTATCGATAATTTTCATTGCACTTGTTATATCTGTTATATTAATACTAAAAATATTTTTCATCTACAAGCGTTAAATAATACCCGTCACTTTTAGCACGTCGTCATGGGTGACGTGAAAAAATTATGATTCTGTGCATTTCTGTCATATTTTCAATAAATTCTGACAATTACCAAACATTTCAAAGACCATTGTAGATAAAATCCTGTACGATACACGCGTTAAAAGTGTCTTATTTTGTTCGCGGGGTTGCTCTACTCGGTAATGCTCGTTTCGCAAGCGTCCCCGCTCACAAAATAATACCTGTCACTTTTAACACTCGTATCGTAATAGCTATTTAAATTCCATCAATAATTTGGGGTCTGGCAAAAACTCCGAAATTTCAGATTTTTAATTGAATTTGACCACAAAACTGAAGGAAAAAATACCATTTCAGAAATCTTGTCAGTTATTTCGATTCCTGTCTCTTAAAACAACCCCGAATTATTGAATCGATAGCATTATTTGTGTCCAGCATAATAAAACTGACTAATGGTTTTGTCACTTGGCCGTCGTTTTTAATGCGTGATTTTGAGTTTCTTCGAAAGTCGTCTGATTCTCATGTAAGTGGAGGCGGGCGATGTGAATTTTATTGCGATACATCCAATTTTTGGCCATTGTTTTTTCGCCGTCAAGTTTTATTCGCGATATTTTTCTTTTATTAATAGAAATTGCGCTATTGTAACTCGCCAATGAGTACTTTTCGCTTGTTTTTTTGACATGGTTTCGGTTTTCCAGCGTAGTGATTTTTGTCAAAACCTGCATATGTCCCAAATAAAAAAAAAACAGCTTGAACCTCGACTTGTAGTGCAGTAAAGATAGTCAAAAAAGACCCCAAACCTTGGAAAAATTAATTCATGAAATTTTATAGCAGATATCATTTCAGAATTTCATTCTCTACCACATACTCAAAATCCCCGGAAATCCCAGTTGAGCATTCTTCTTGCGGCGCTGTCAAAGTATATCATGTTTGCTGTAACTAGTCCGAAAATGGTATTCTTGTTTTTGTCACACTAGAACTACATTGTTGGCTTAGGACTGTTGGTTTATACTGCAGGGCATGACCAGACCTTAGTTTGAACCTTTAATTCGAATTTCACGAAAAAAAAAAACACGGAAGTCGCTTTAATTCCCAATTAACAGTGTTGATTGAAGATAATCCGAGGGTTAGTAACCAAGTTTATTAAAATCTGTTTGATTTGCGACAGAAGCATGGAATTTGGTATGGGTGGTCTTCATGGTCTTCTTTCCAAATGTAAGCATGACGCCTCACCATATTTTGGTTAGGGGGGCCCAAGGACCCCCTTGAAAATTTGAAGTCTCAGGAACTCTCACAAACCACCGGTAAATATCGTCACACATTTCAAAAAGTAATAATTTGACTCTACACCAAACGTTGACAAGAGACACAACAGTTGTCGCCATGTACGCATTGTTCTTCGTGTTAAAAAAAAATTTTCTTTGGGGTGTCAGAAAAAAACACAGTTTTCAATGATTTTTCAATTCAAGAAACGGTGAGTTGATCTGCTGTGTATCATTATTCACTAATTTGTATTTGCCGAAGCTATTCATGAAGTTTGTTTTTTGATACTGTCATTCTAGGGATGACAGCTCCCTAAGAAATGAGCCAATTCAAGTGTGAAGTTCAACAGCGTTTTTCAATGGTTCCCAATCAATATGATCGACAATTTATATTTTGGATAGATAGCTGGAGCTGTTCTGTAACCTAATTTTATATGACTACACGAGGAACCAAGCGCAAAAGCATAGGAAATTTTTTTTTCGCGTCGCTCACCATCATGAAATTTGTGCTCCTAGGGTGTGTTGAAAATATTTCTATACCGTGTATTCACTCGAACTGAGTGCTTTGAAGTATTCCACGCCTCAATCCTCATTCTTTGTGCCTTCTACTTGACAACTGCAGATCGTACTGACGTTTGTCTATACTCTTTAGTCTGTATTTGCTGTTGTTTCGTCAAAGTAGCATGAAATTTGGTGCAATTCTAACAGTGATAGGTGGCGGTTGAAAAAAAAAATTCGGGGCTTTCGCGCATCACTCCTTATCTAGTTATACTCAATAAAATTATAAAACAGTTGAAGCTATCCACCCAATAATAAATTGTCATTCATATCAATTGGTAACATTGATAAAAACGCTGCTGAACTAAGCACTTGAATTGGCTGGTTTCATCTGGAATTGTTGCTTCTAGATGTCAATATGAAGGAATGGACTTCATCAATGGCTTCGGCGAATACGATTGGTGGATAATGATATGCGGAAGATGACTTTATCCCTCTATTGCATGAAAAAATTATAAAAACAAGATTTTTTTTTACATTCCAAAGAATTTTTTTTTCATTATGAAGAACATTGCGTACATGGTGATAACTGGTGTGTCTCTTGTTGAGATTCAACGTAGAGTCGAATGATCACTTTTTGAGATGCGTGACAATTATTTTAATTGTGGTTTGCATGAGTTTCTGCAACTTCAATTTTCAAGGGGGTCCCTAAGCCCCCCTAATCAAAATATGGCGAGACGCCATGTCTACATTTGAAAAGTGGACCATGAAGACCACTCATACCAAATTTCATGCATTTATCACAAAAAGAACAGATTTTATTAAATTTGGTCACTAATCCCCGAACTACACTTGATTACCACTGGTAATTGCAGATTAAAGCGAGTTACGTGTTTTCTTTTGCGGGAAATAGGATTTCAGCGGTTTAGATGACGTTCTGGTCATGCCCTGAAGTATATACCAACAGCTCTGAACTAACAATATAGCTCTAATGTGACAAAAGCGAGGATACAATTTTCGGACTTGTTGCAGCAAACATGATATACTTTGACAGCGCCGCAAGAAAAATGCTCCAATGGGATTTTCGGGGATTTTAAGTACATAGTAGAGGATGAAATTCTGAATCGATAACAGCTTTAAAATTTCATGAATTAATTTTTTCAACCCCAAAACCTATCTTTACTGCACTATTGTGATAAGCCTCACGAAATATTCATTCTGGTTGCATAGAGAAAAGATCTATTTTTGGAGGGAAAGTTCTTCAAAAGCTTCAAACTTCTTCTTAGAAAATTTTGATCAAACGACTTTAAACTGAATCCTAATTCAACTGCCAATTACTCCCCCGATCCACCACCCAACAAGTGGAAGTATTGTGGACGCGATAAAAAAATTTCTCGAGATTTCGACGGATGTATCCATTTTGAGGTCTCCTCTGACGTTTAAGGCCATTTTCAGAATGTATGTCTGTATGTATGTGTGTGTTCTGTGAGCTTTTAGCTTAGCTTTCACGATGACAGCCACAACACGGTTTCACCGTCGGATGGACCCATTAGTTTTTGGCCGTCATCTGTCAAACGAAAGTGTCACTATGAAAAAATGACAAAGGCTATATCTCATGAAACTTGACTTGCGATATGCCGTTTGAAAGCCCAACAAAAACTTTATTTAGAAAAGGTTATAGTGGTCCCCTATCTGTCATCTGTCAAATAATAAAAATTTCAAAGTTCAAAACTTTACCATTTATTTATTTGAAATCTATCCGATGGATTGGGACCAAATTTGGTTACACAACAAAAGAGTCAAATCAAGTCTGCAGTTGCAATTTTACACCATTTTCCAGTAAAGCGAATTGAATTTAAAAATTTCTCCCAGCCGTTGCCACCCAAGAGGGCCTCGCGCCCGTAATTTGACCAGGACGACTCGCTTGTTTTGCAGGACTTAAAAATTCATTCCTGCTCGAAGATCGACTTTTTTCGAAAAATTCTAACTGATACCGAAAGTATATCCCGTTCACTTTTTATTTTCAGTAGAATGACATTTTGGAGCAGAAATAAAGTGACAAGCTGGAGCTGTTAGGATACGGCTGATGACCGCTGATAGTTTCGCTCCAAAACTTTGCAGGTACCATTAGCCGTAGCCGTAGCCCCCTAGCTTGTCACTTTATCATTGCTCCAAAAAGTCATTCTACTGAATTTAACACGTGAACGGCATATAAATTGGATTGGGCGTCGTGTAAACTCACTTTCAAAATCGGCATGCACGGTTACAGTTCTCCGAAGGTAATTTTTTTCAAAATGGAATTAGCACATTCATCCGTGAATTTTAAGAAACTGCAATGCAAACTTTGACATTTATTTCAGGTGCAGGACATTCTGGGAATGAAAGTTGGAGAAACAATTGAATTCATTTTTGGAGGAAAAATTCTCGTAATCGGACCCACGGTTTTCGAGTTTTCATCTCTGGAAAAATGCAAGCTTTCCAAATTTTTATACCGTGAACAGATTTTCACCATATTTTTAATTAGTGAACTGGCTCTTGAACATTTTTCAACAAATTTTTTTTCGATTGCCAGAGAACTTCTCTATTTAAGAGTCCTCTGTACGCTTAAAGCAGCTCCGACTAAAAGGCCTCTAAATCGAAGGCGGTTATTCTCTTCCAACTGGTATTTGGTGATTATACTTTATATCTCCATAAAAACATGTGAAAAAAAAAAATCGAGAAAAGCCGATCACAGCCGAAGATAGTCAAATTTTACAAGCGCCATCCTAGGGCCTTTATTTGATTTGGAAGAAAATTTCTTTTTTCAAGGTGGACTCTCTACAGTATTCTGCACCCACGTACCGGGTGATTTTTCAATAAAATATCTGGAGCCAGTTATTTGGCTGTGAAAATTGTTAAAAAAATGCTCAAAAATTTGGAGCCCCATATCTTCAGCTGAAATTCTTTTACTGAAAAACCACCCGGTACGATTGTGCAGAATACTGTTGAGAGTCCACCCTGAAAAAATGATTATTGTTTCAAATCAAATAAAGGCCCTAGGGTGGCGCGCGTAAGATTTGACTATCTTCGGCTGTGATCGGTTTTTCTCGGATTTTTTTCCGTTAACATGTTTATAGAGAGATATGAAGTGGAATCTCCAAATGCCAGTTCAAAGAAAATCACCGGCTTCGATTTAGAAGCATTTTAATTGGAGCCACTCTGAGCGTACAGAGGACTCTTAAAAGGTGGAACAGGCTTGGGTTATTGAAACAATGATGTTTAAAGTGGCGCCGTAATTGAAGATCTTCACAAAAACACAATTTGGAAGAAATTGAGATTTTCCCGGAAATATCAAATTTTCAAAATTTTCAATTTCCTGCAATCTATTTCCAATCTTTCTGTGGTGCAAGTTTCAGATTCTTCACCTTCATCCATGTACCAAAACGTCTGACTGCCTCACTCGCTTTTCTTTCTACATAATTTGGTACCGTGTGAAAAACTGCAAATTTTCAACTTTTCAACTTGTGAACAGATTCACACCAACTTTTTTTAAACAAAGGATAAGTGATTCTTGGGCATTTTCAGACAATTTCTCTTGAAATTCTGTTTTCCGTTTTCTGAGAGTTTTCCACTTTAAAATGAGTTAAAAAGAGTTTCCGGTCTGGCTTATCGAGACCGGACTCAGATGATGGAGATCAAAGCCCTTATTAGAGAAAATATCTCAATTCTTCAATCTTTTTTTCGAATTCTAACTTCTCAGCCGAAGGGACGTCTCATAATAAAATTTCCATCCGATCCTTGCTACTCGTCGGGGAAACTTTGGGGTGAAAAAACAGATTTTTTAACTATTGGAAAATGTGAAAAATGTTTTGAGGTTCTCCTGGAAAAGTGGAATTTCCACTTATTCCTATTGGTTACCCAGACCCATCTGTCGAGCACAAGTGTTTATGCCGAAAACCAGTAATACCCATCATTTCCTAACGTTATAAGTTGGAAAACCGTGAGTTTTCTTATACTTACCTGATTAACGAAACTCGAGTTCGGACAGAAGCTAAAACATTCAATCATTATCGATATCTTTGCAACAGTGAGACGACGTTAGTTGAGTTGATGTCATGAAATCGGAGGTTTTTCTCATTTTTCAAACCAACTTTCGACTTCAATCAGATTTTACGCTAGCTATATACTTATACCTACTACATATTATACTATTCGTGAAGTAGGTACACCAAGAAATTTAAAGTGCCGAATCGTCTTTTATTTCTAAAAACAGCGAGACTTTAGATCGTCAACTAATAGTTGATAAGCTGCAATTCCAACTTCTGCAATTCAAGTACAAGTGAGTCCCTCTTACATTTCAACTTCAACCAACCAACGACTCCAAACATTTCGATTGAGAATAAGATGTCGCCGCTCACACAATAAAGCGGTTTATGACGTTATTAAATAAAATTAATGACCCAATATCGTGTTAGTTAGGGAGAGGTACAATTAAATGGAGCTTGCTCCTTAAATCCTTTGCCCTTGCCGAGGAAGTGGCGAATGTAATTTAAAACGAAAGCTCGACAAACCACACGAATATGGCCGATAATTATATTAGGTGGGTTACGCCATTGAGTGGCTGGCTTCACACTTCTCCGACGAGTGCGACGATTTGTTGGAACATCTTCACGGTGCGATAGAAACGGGGATTTACTTTGGCAGCAGCACACTCGACAAATAAAATGTAATCACTCTTTTAAGTAGGTGGGTAGGTTCTTCCCCAAATCCGGAGGTCGGAGCGCTTTTCCGAATGAGTAATGCGTTCAGTGATAGGCACATCACTGGGAAAAATAGGTGGAATGGCTACTGGCTTGCACGTTGGACCAGTTTTTCCATCTCCTATGAACTCTGCCTAAATAGAAGGTAAATGCCATGTAACTTAGGAAGCGATTAACGATTGCCTCAAAAATTGTCAAGGGAAAAGTCCAATAGTACGTATGAATCTTGGTGTTATTATAGTTGGGAGTTACCATGTCTGTAAAAGTTTGGCCACCCTTTCCAATTTGTTCTTTGAGACCCTTAGAGACATTTAAGAAGGGTGGCCAAAGTGAGTCTCTGGGAAGTTTCCTGCAGGACACCGGAAACAAGATGGCGGCTCAAAAATATCGGAAACAATTATAACTCGGCCTTTAGTTGACCTACAAATGAAATTTAAACGGTTATATTTATGTTCACCCTTTTGTTGAAGAACATACATAAAAAAAAATAATGTAGGGTAACAGCACCAGTAAATGAGGACTTTTTCCAAATATTTTGTAACTTTTTTTCTCGACTGCACTGACTGCGCCTAATGTAATGTTCAATTGTTTCTTAGGGCTTTTGGAGGCAATTTAGGCAGGTGGCCAATCTGAGCCACCGGGAAGTTTAACACAAGGCCCCGAAGACAAGATAGCCGACAAAAATATCGAAACTAATTATTATAATTCGGCTTATATTTTATATTTGACCTACAAATAAAATGGAAACGATTACATCAGTATTTTACCTTTTGTTGATGAACATAATGATTACTTAAAACTCTTAATGTGGGGTAACAGCACCAGTAGTGAATGATTAAATTCTAAAAAAAATCAAGTCTTTTGCAATGCACTGACTGCACCTAGTGTATCTTTGTCCTGCCTAGGGCCAAAGTGAGTCTCGGGGAAGTTCCCCGCAGAATCTCGAAAACAAGATGGCGGTCAAAACTATCGGATTATAGTTAAGTCAGCTTATATTCGACCTACGAATAGAATTTGAACGATTATTCATTAAACGATATATATCTATTGATCGCAATTAGTCTGATCATTTATTGTTTCATCTCCTGCTTATGAATAAAGGTAATTTCAAAATCTGCATGTAGAGTAACAGCACCAGTAAATGATCGCATTCCGCATTTTTTCTCAATACTTGGAGCGTTCCTCCTTCTTCCCTCGGCAATGACCACATGCATGCATAAAAAATGTCGGGATTGGAAATAACAATAACTAGACTTATACTCCATGTACACAGAATTGAAATCCCACAAGTCAGATATTTCTTGTCATAAGTGAACAAGAATGAAATTATTATTATAATCAGCAGAGGGGATCAAGACATACATCATTATCATAATCATCAAGTTCTCCTTTCCAAGATTAGTTGCATGCGTACCTCCATCCCTTCCTATTCTGTGCTAACCTACGTATTCCCCTGCAGGTCAAATATCAAATATCCTACATCCCCAATTGCTTGTCTGGGAGCAGTGATCTAACCTGGGTCTATCTCTGTTCCTCTTTATCCCCCCACCCCCCGCCTGAAGTACATCTTGAACTAGTCCTTTAATTGTGTCCCAAAAAGTATCCTACTATTCCATTATTCCTCTTCTTTACTGTTTTCCATATATTTCCTTTTTTCTTAATTTTTCCAGTACCTACTAATACATTTTCTAATTATTCTTGTCCCCCATATAATTTTCCCATCGCGAGTAGTATCCCTCCTACCTGCCTGCCTTTTCTTCATTTTCGCTCAAAATATCTTCCGGCTCGTTTCTGATGTCAGTGTTACTTGGCTCGATATCCCTGAAATAAGTCAGTTTTTCCTACTTCTCACTCATCTTCCACTTCTTTGCACATCTCCTCAATCCATTGTTTTTTGGCTTTCCTGCACTTTCGAATTATTTCAGACATCGTGACAATATTTATTCATTACTGAAGAGGTACAGCAATCCATGGATACAATGGCTAATAGCTGTATCCATTTTAGAGTCGAAAGGACCCGAGTTACTCTGATTCAAATTGCTCAAAAAAAGAAAATTGCAAAAAAATTGACTTTTTTTAGAAATTTGTCAATCACTACTGGTGCTGTTACCCTACATTGAGAGTTTCAGGTAATTATCAAGTTCATCAACAAAAGGTGAAACATTGATTATCGTTTCCATTTCATGTGTAGGTCGAATATAAAATATAAGCCGAATTATAATAATTAATTTCGATATTTTTGTCGCCCATCTTGTCTTCGGGTCCTTGGGTTAAACTTTCCGATGGCTCACTTTGGCCACCTGTCTAAATGTCCAAATTGTTTTCGAAGGCCTTAAAAAACAATTGTACATTATATCATGTTAGTCATTGCAGTCGAGAAAAAACGTTACAAAATATTGGGAAAAGATGTAGTTCCCTCATTTACTGATGCCGTTACCCTACATTATTTTTTTTAATTATCTATGCTCTTTAACAAAAGGGTGAACATAAAGATAACCTTTGAAATTTCATTCGTAGGTCACCTAAAGGGCGAGTTATAATTGTTTCCGATATTTTTGAGCCGCCATCTTGTTTCCGGTGTCCTGCAGAAAACTTCCCAGAGACTCACTTTGGCCACCCTTCTTAAATGTCTCTAAGGGTCTCAAAGAACAAATTTAAAAGGGTGGCCAAACTTTTACAGGCATGGTAACTCCCAACTATGGATTCATACGTACTACAACTTTCAAGTACCGACACTGTGTTATTTATTATAAGATACTGCAAGATATTGCTGCGATGTAAACTGCGCACAAAATAAAGTGACAATTTTATTTTTGGAGGTTTTTTCAAATGTCCGTAACTTTTTGAAGAATGATCGTAATCTGAAGCAGCTTTCACTGTTGTGAGGATACATTTTTCTATTTTGTGAACCATACATATCCAAGCCATTCATAGTAAAGTTATGTCTCATACAGGGTGATACAAAAAGGCGTGCAACTTTCTGCTCTTTTCATCTTGGCACCGGAAATTTACACGTCATCCTGTGTATACGAATGTGACTTCGTCTTGTAGCCTGTAGTATCTGTAACTAATAACTGTTTAGTTTTTCACTCTACGTTGTATACTTGAGGATATATGATTTTTCTTGTATAAAAGTGCCAATTATTTCATCCAGGAGTATTAATGGTACGAAAAAGTTTGTTAATTCAACGATAATCATCTTAAAATGTGATGATTTGTTTCCTCTTCAGGAACCATAAATTTCAATGTCAATAATAGCAAAGAAATAAAACATACAGGGTGATGAGAAAAGACGGCGTTTTTTTTTTCTTGGCGCAGGCAGGGATGATTCTATTTACTCGGTACAGATACTTGGATTGACTGTATCTTGTAGCTTGTGGTATCTGTAACTCTGACAGGTTGCCTTTGAACTTTGCATTACGTAAGTACCTCCATTGGTCAACCGTCCGAGTCGCATGCTGCATGTCCATGTTCACCTGTCAACCCGATGAACCGGATGATGAACCGATGAACCGATGAGCCGTCACAGGATTATTCCAGGGCACTTGAAATATTTTCGGGTCCATATAGTCAACTTTGGTGCAGTGATTTTTTTCATGGTACCCACAGGCTACAGGCCAAAATCTAAATTCCTGTTCTATGCCTCAATCTTCTTGAGCTTTGATCCGATTGACAAAAATTGCCTAAATCCATCGCCTAGATACAGAGATACGACTTTCTATTGTTAGCTCTTTGTTGGTGTCAGTTTCACGTGACGGAACTGTTGCCGTTGAAAAGATTGCAAATTGTCATTTTTCACAAGAAAAATCACATTTCCGTCAATACTTAACGTAGAGTGGAAAACTAAACGGTTCTGAGTTAGAGATACTACAGGCTATAATATACGGTTACATTGATAAATACAGGATGAGGTAAAAATTTCCTGTGCCAGGATAAAAAGAGCAGGACTTTGCACGCCCCTTTGTAACACCCTAAATAAGGCATTACTCTGCAATGGATGACCTGGATATGTATAGTTTACAAAAATAGAAAAATGTATCTTTAAAATAGTGCAAGCTGTTTCAGATTCCGATCATTTTTCAAAAAGTTATGGATATATGAAAAAACCTCCCAAAATAAAATTGTCACTTCATTTTGTGCGCAGTTTATTTAAAAGAAAATAAATAGGCAGCATAAGTAGACATTGTTGCATTCCTATAGAAGCATGTAGGTATAGTCCTTTCAAACGAGATGTGGTTCGAGTGACCTGAGAGATGTTATTACCAAGTTTCCAAATATTTGCGAACTATAAAAATCTTCAAATCTTTGCGTTTGGCGCTGGCGGTATTAGGCACAATAATTCACGATGTCATTACGATGTCGCTTGGTTCACTTTTAAAACGCATTTTTTGCACATTTATTTTCCGCTACAGATGGACTGGAGAATTTTTGCGGGACGTAAACAAAGAAATCAAAGCACCCTGTGACATTTGACAGTCAAGAAAAGCATTTTTCATAACCCTCTTGCAGCGAATTGAATTTTTCCACGTTTCAAACTGAGTAAAACAAAAGCTGTCGCTATGGAGGCACCGACCCTTAGGCCTGCTCCAGCAAAAAAGACGCACCTGGTCCTAAAAAATTATTGCCAAAATAACGCCGCGCGAGGCGAGTTTCGGACAGTGCTGAGATTGTTTCCTCTCTAGGTGCACTGAGTTACGAGTAATTGATGTGTAAAGGCGAGTGTAAAGGTGAAAGAGAATAAAAAGTTGGATAAATTTCAACCGAATCGAGCTGACATAAACGGCTTTCAACATTTTGAATCCTGCAAGCGCCAATGCAATTACATAATTCTACTATCGAAATCGAATCGAAATTAAACAACTTCAACAGTGACTTTTTTATCACAGATAGTTCAGGTTATACAGGGTGTCCCAAAAATATACCGACAACGTCCCAAGGCAGCTTCCTCTCATCAAAACAAGAAAAAAAGTTCCTATGAACATGGGTCCGGAAACGCTTCCCAAGGGAGCTACAGGCCCCTAAAGGTGGGACCCTGAAGATAGTTTTTATCCAATATCTCCGGAACCGTTCAAGGGGAATCAATCAAACTTGACACATTCATTAAGCTTCTTATGTCAAACAAAATGAGGTAAGGATCATTCCAAAATAATTTACCAGGGGTGGGCCAGGCTGAGGTGTGGGGGTAAAAATGGCCCTAACTTTTTTTAATGTGAATTTTTTCCAAATTCAACAAGAAATTATGGAATCGAGGAGCTTGTGGTGTGGTTAGTTAGCGCGTTCGACTACTACTCCAGATGTCGCGGGTTCGATCTCCGCCGGGGACGGATTTTCGGCCTCGAAAACAAGCGTCTTGGTTTAGTTGGAATGCTTGCTAAATGCAAGACGCGCCGTGTGTCGCATAGCACGTAAAATACGAACGATGGTGCCGACCCCATGCGATGTTAGTGGTCGTTAAAAATCCCTACCCTGTGTTGGAACACACAGGGGTTCGGCAAAATTTCCGGTATAGTGGAGGAAAGCATTCACCGGCGTCGGTGTTAGGCCTCGTTGCGGAAATAGGCCAACGTTTAATAAACGAATGAAAAAAAAAATTATGGAATATTGGAGTTTTGTACCAAAAAAAGGTTCCCCTGTTCAACCTCGGTAGATGCACCGCTTACGAGATATTTGAGTTTGAATGTATGAAAACGTGGTCAGAAATGCTGATTTTTAATTACGATATTCAAGGCGAAAGAAAAACTATTTCAAAGCAACTCCATTTTTGTAAGGCATTCAAATTTTGTTAGTCATAAAAAGGTTATTAAATGTGTCAAGTTTGATCAATTTTTCTTGAACGGTTTTGGAAATATTAAATAAACAACCATCTTCAGGGTCCCACCTTTAGGGGGCTGTAGCTCCCTTATGAAGCATCTCCGAACCCATGTTCATGGGAACTTTTCTTCTTATTTTGATGAGAGGAAGCTGTCCTAGAACGTTGTCGGTGTATTTTCGGGACAGCCTGTATACAGGGTGTTTCACGGATGATAGCAAAAAATTTAACTGTGGGTAGATCTCGTCAAAATATGACGAAGACCTATATACCACTTTGCAAAGTTTGGCCTGATGACAAAGATACAATCCTCCAAAGTTCACTTTTTTCGGATTTCAAAAATTTGTAACTCAGGAATGACTCGACAAATTCAGCTTTAATTTTGCATAAGCTGGTTTGTCATAATTATCTATCAACCCGCAAACTTTGGAAAGAATCCAATCAGTGGCGTGGAAGTTATGAGGGGTCACCTTAAGTCAACTTTTCTTCGGATGCTTCTAAATTATTGACCCTCATAACTCCTACACCACTGGTTCGATTCTTCCCAAATTTGGCAGGTTGATATATAATTATGACAAACCAGCTTTTGCTGAATTGAAGCTGAATTTGTCGAAACGGTCCCGAGTTACAAATTTTTGAAATCCGAAAAAAGTGAACTTTGGAGGGCTGTATCTTCGTCATTAGGCCGAACTTTGCAAAATGGTATAAAGGTTTTCGTCATATTTTGACGAGATCTACCCACAGTTGAATTTTTTGCTATCATCCCTGAAACACCCTGTATTCTCTGATCCAATGTCCAACTCGAAAATTTTGGATTGTGCCCGTGCCCTTTTGCACAATCATGACGATTTTTGGACGAACTAGTAGGTATTGATCCTTAGGCCTCTAGCAATATTTCTGGCTAGTACATACATTTTCACCACAATAGTTCAGCACTATGAACGATACGATCTATTTTATACTCTACTAGAATATTATCACCGGACAGAACTGTCGTATGTCGTCACTTTTAGCTTACTCAGTATCCGTATAGACGCGGCCACTAGTATTTTCAAGACTAAAAAATCGGTTGTGTCACCCCAAAACTTTCCCGACTAGTGTCCAGGAACCTATAAAAAATTTTGTTCGAAACATCCCTCCGGGTGGAAAGTTGAACGTTTCTACAATAGAGAGAAAGATTGAAAATAATTGATTAGGAAAATTAGAATTCTGTCAGGGAAATTTGAGTTTTCCAAGAAAACCTCAAATCTCATTCCAAATCATCTTATTGCTACGAGCGACAATTCCCGTGCATTCTGGTAAACACGCGATATTTCTAGGCTCTTCCACAGCCGCAGTGTACAAATGCGCGGAACTCTGGACATTTCTAGAGTATACGTGATGGCATTGAAATACATGGAGACTCAAACGCCTGATCAAGACACATCTGTCCATTTGGCGGCGGCGCCGGCTCTAGAGCACGGCAGAATTATATGCGAAATGTGTGGGATTATTCGGGAGTCGCAGTCGTCTAGAAAATCGTGTGCCGGGTCACTGTCGAGTTTGCTGGAAGGTGATGGAAAGTTCGGGAACACTATAATACACTATACAGGGTGTTTCAGGGATGATAGCAAAAAATTTAACTGTGGGTAGATCTTGTCAAAATATGACGAAAACCTATATACCATTTTGTAAAGTTCGGTCAAATGACGAACATACAGCCCTCGAAAGTTATCTTTTTCGGGTTTCAAAAATTTGTAACTTAGGAACGTTTTGACAAATTTAGCTTTAATTTGGCATAAGCTGGTTTGTCATAATTATCTATCAAGCTGCAAAATTTGGAAAGAATCCAATAAGTAGTGTAGAAGTTATGAAGGGTCACCTTAAGTCAACTTTTCTTCAGATGCTTCTAAATTATTGACCCTCATAACTCCTACACCACTGGTTGGATTCTTCCCAAATTTGGCAGATTGACAGATAATTATGACAAACCAGCTTTTGCTGAATTAAAGCTAAATTTGTTGAAACGTTCCTGAGTTACAAATTTTTGAAATCCGAAAAAAGTGAACTTTGGGGGGCTGTATCTTCGTCATTAGACCAAACTTTGGAAAATGGTATATAGGTTTTCGTCATATTTTGACGAGATGTATCTATAGTTAAATTTTTTGCTATCATCCCTGAAACACCCTGTATAAGGCATCAACCGTCAGCTCACGAGCAGTTATGAATTGAAATGCGAAGTGGTAGCGAGCGGATTAATAGCGAGTAGTGATCACAGCGATATTCCTGAGTAAATAATTGTTGGCGTGTATTCATTGTAGTACGCAGTAATAAACAGTGTGTGTTAACGATCGTCTCAATTATATTCGAACCCGTACGTGAAATACGTAAACATTATTGTAAAAATTGTCAATTGAGGCTGCACTTTAAGCTCTATCATCTAATTCTGGTCTCGAAAACCCAGACCGGTTTTACATTTTCAACAAAAAAATTCCCGGGAAAATGGGAAAAAAATTGTTGGAAAATGTTCAAGAATCAGTTTATAATAAAAATGAAAAAATCCACGCGGGGTGATAAGTTGGAAAATTTGCAGTTTTTCTAGAGATAGAATCTCGAAAACCGTACGTTCGAATTCGAAAATTTTACCGCCAAAAATGAATTCAATCGTTTCTCCAACTTTTATTTCCAGCATGTCTGCACCTAAAATTAATATTTCGTGGGGCTCACCGCATGTCGAAGTTAGCACTGTAGTTATTTCAAATTCACAGAAGGTGCAAATTTCATTTTGATAAAATTACCGTCGGAAAATAGGAACCGTGTCAATTTTGAAATAATCTGTACATGACGCCCAATCCAATCTACTTTCGATATCAGTTGGATTTTCTCGAAAAAAGTCGATCTCCGAGCAGGAATGAATTCGTGAGTCCTGCATCCAAAGCGAGTCGTCCTGGTCAAATCACGGGCGAGAGACCCTCTCGGGTGGCAAGGGCCAGGAGAAATTTGGAAAATTCATAACGCTCTACTGGGGAATGGTCGAAAACTGAAACTGCAGACTCAATTTGACTCTTTTGTTGTGTTGCTTCCTGCCAAATTTGGTTCCAATCGATTGGGTAGATTTTGAATAAATAAATGGTGAAGTTTTGAATTTTGATATTTTTCATTATTTGACAGATGACAGATAGAGCGATACATTAACTGTTCTAAATACAGTTTTTCAAGGGCTTTCAAATGACATTGCAAGTCGAGTTCCGTGAGATATAGCTTCTGACGTTTGTTGGTAGTGACACTTCTGTTTGACAGATGACAGTTAAAAACTAATGGGCTCATTCCAGGCTGAAACCATGTCTGTGTAACTTCCAAGTCGATCGGATTACTGTTTCGGCAGTTATCGTGAGAGATTACAATCACACACACACACACACACACACACACACACACACACACACACACACCCACCCACAGAAAGACATCATTCAGAAAATGGTCTCAATCGTCTTGGGGGTCCTCAAAATGGATATATCCGTCGAAATCTCGAAACTTTTTTCTGCACGATTACAATACTTCCCCTTCCATGTTGGTGGGGGTCGGGAGAGTAAAATGTCCATTGCTGCCTATAATGATCCTGAAGATGAGGATGCAGCAGAGACAAACTGTATTACAGTTTGATATTATTATTATTATTAGTAATGCGGAATGTTCCACATTCAGTAAAATACGTCGGTCATCTTAAGAAAAATAACAAAATGTAGGCGTTCAGTTTCTTTGTGGTCTGATTGAATTTTTTTTTCCGCAGAGAAACTCGGAAAAACTTCTGAAGCTCATAGAAGGTGTCTATAGATGGCTTCCCTTGGGCACGATAGTCAATAACAAGGTCCTCATAGTGCACGGAGGAATTTCCGACACTACCGATCTGGATCTCATCAGGAGTTTGGATAGAGGAAAGGTAAGTTTACTTCCGCCCACCACCACCATCATCATCGTTACCTACATAGATACCTTTACCTATGCCCGGAATGTTTGCAGTACGTTTCGCTGTTGAGACCGCCAATTAGCGACAGCTCAGCACCTGGCGCCGAACTCATCGATAAAGTGGAGTGGAAGCAAGTGAGTTTGTTGTTTTTCCTTACAGAGCCATACATAGGCTGGTATTAATTAAAAAGCAAGCTTTGATGAACATCATGATAGTACCTACATACAATGCAGTACAGTTTTGTTAATAAAAAAAAAGATATGCCAGCACGACCTGATGTTGACTTTCCAAGCATGCATCGTAACTAAGAGCTGTATGAAAAATTTGCTTGGGTAATAAGGTGTGTTATTGACAGGTCTTCGACATCCTCTGGTCGGACCCTCAGGTGGGAAACGGCTGCATACCGAACGCTTTGCGAGGTGCCGGCACGTATTTCGGACCGGATGTGACGAAAAACTTTTTGGACAAAAACCGGATGCTGTATATCGTCAGGTCCCACGAGTGCAAGTCTGAGGGATACGAAGTGATACATGACAATTCGGTGCGAGATATCTTTTCGTCATATAATGTTCTATAAGATAAAACGAATAAAAGTAACTTTTTCCCTTAGGTCATAACGATATTCTCTGCGTCCAATTACTACGAGCTCGGATCGAACAAAGGGGCCTATCTGAAGCTGGTGGGACCGCAGCTCGACACGCACTTTGTGCAATACATGGCCGCCGCCGGAAGGGCCAAAAGGTTGACATTCCATCAAAGGATCGGGCTGGTGGAGGCTTCGGCTATTAGGGAACTGCACGGTCAAATAATGACCAACAGGGCACGGCTCGAGAAAGAGTTCGTCAAAGTGGATCCGGACCTTACAGGTTTGTTATTTTTGTTATTATGTAAATGTATCGTCCGGCGCTTAATTGGAAAGTAAAAGGATACATACCTAACTAGGGTGGGCCGAAAAATTTTAAATTTGTCAAATCGAAAAATAATAGTGCGGAAAACTTGAAACTAAGCTTTATAAGTACCTACATATTCCTATGGAAATTTAAAAAAAATTAATTTAAGTCTAGGGTGCCACAAAGCACTTGAAATTAAAAAAAAAATTGCTTTAAATTTTTTATTATTTTTTTGCCAACTGCTTGTGTTTTATGTTGGGTCTTTGACATTGTGTGTGCAGTTTTTTGTTTTAATAAGTCAACGTTGTTTGATTCTATAAGACATTGGAAAGTTTCAATACATGGTTGAAAAAAAAACTTCAAGCCTGTTTAAACGTAGTGGCGGCGGTTTTTTGTGGCTGCTTTTTTTCCCGTGATTATTTTTTTTCCTCGTTTCTTGTTCCTTGTTTCCTAAATCTTCCGTATTTTCCGAACGGTTGAACATATCAAGTTCATTCTTTCGTTAATCGAATTTCAACTATTGCGGGTTGATACCGACGACGTTTAAAGATGATCGATCAAATATGAAAATCTTTTACAACAATAAAGATAGCATGAATCGCGAAACTCACCTAAAATAGAAAAAACGCATATTTACCAATTTTACATCATCATATTATAGTGCAGGAGCCCATCGCAAAAATCTGGGTCGATCGCTTTTATAAGAAATTTTTGTTTCTCATAAAAGTGAATAGCGAATAGTTCTAGTGAGGAATAAAATGAACCTTCCAATACCCGGTTGCCATTTCCCATCCCCTGCAATAAGGGTGGCTGCCGGTGTCAAAGATGACCATATTGAATCATTCTTCTACACCTATCACTTTATAAATGAATGAAGCATCGTTAGATGAGGGTTGATAATCGAATGGTCTGGACAGAACCATCTCAATTCAAAGGTCGGAGGTTCAAATCTCCACCAAGATTGTTTTTCTTTTTTTTTTTTCGCTTGTGAAACATCAAGATATGATTTAAAATTCAATTTTGGATGTTTTTTTTTGAGAAGCTGAGTATCAATTTCACAAAAAAAACAGCATTTGGAGGTATTTGAACCCCGGACCTCCCAGCCGGCAAGCAAACACGTTGCCACTGAGCTACAGACGTCAAATGCATCGCGGGCTTTTGCATCATATGAAAAGCTACGTGACATAGTCTTTGACACCGGCAGCCACCCTTAAAGCAGAGGATGGAAGGTGGCAGCCGAGTATTGCAAGGTCCATTTTATTGCCCCCAATCGAATGAAACAGAATAGTCCGGATGCTAGTTGCATAAAATGGAGTGAACCTTGCATTTTCCGATGAGAAGATGCTACTTGGTGGAAATGTTCTTTGCATCATACTCTTTCGATCCAAAAAGGTAGCCATCAGCGCCATCCATGCCGGCAGCGTATACAGGGTGAAACAGAAAAAAAAGTTGGAAAATTATATTCAATTAACCGAAGCATGTGGAGACGTGTAACTCACCACATACATCAACTGTTTTATGCTGATGAAGTCACAGCAAACTGTTCCTAATTACCTTGAACCGTCTTTGGACTGTAGGGGAAAAACAGAAAGAAAAACAAAAACACTGTTTTTTCCATAAAGGAATGATTCTTAGAGATATTGACACAATACTTGGTATTTCTACAAAAAGTAATGTTAGAAATGATATGAGCTGAGTAGTCAATTCCTAAGCCAACTATTTCCAGAAATACGATTGTCAACTTTTTTTTTCTCTTGAGCACCATCATGAATCTGCCCTGTGAGGCATCGTTGAAAGAGTGATTGGTTATCATGATAATGGTGATATTAATTCATTGCATCATAAAAACAACCTCCTCATCATAATTTAGTGACCTCTTCGGCGGGAAAGAATTGTCATTCACGTATTTTTTGGCTCTTCAAAGCTTTAGTGCCCATGATGACATTTGCAACATCTGGAATGGTAAAATATGTCACGCATTATGAACCTTGATGTACTTTGAGCTAGCTCACCAAGTTTTGCGATCAACAATTGAAAGGTTTGTTCTTAAAAGCTGTTTGAACAAAATTTGTTCGATTTTTTCATGGAAAATGCAAAATATTTGATCCTTCACCCTCATTTGATCCCTCGTTGAGAAAAGCCTGGAACCGAAAGTCTCCAAAATTTTTATGCTGATGGGTAACTAAGAACTGCTCTTCAATGTGTAGTTGTCAAAATCGGCATAGTTACGTTCAGATTCTAGACAGAGAGCGACAAAGAAGTTGATGCAATAAAAAAAGACACAAGTTTCAACGCAAAGGAGAAATCCAGGAATTGTCCCTTTCAGATAGGCTTCCCGCAATACACAGGTTCTGTAAGACTCTCAAGCGTGGGTGAAAGGCTTGAAACATTACCAACTTGAGGTTCCAACAGTGTACCAAATTGCACAATAATGTTATAAAAAGCAAAGTCTCCAGAGGGCTTTTAGTCTATCTCTGGACTAGTTTTCTCTCGACTGTAATTTATGTCTTTTTTTACTGCATGAACTTCTTTGTCGCTCTCTGCTTGGAATCTGAACGCAACTATGCGATTTTTGACAACTAAACATTGAAGACACTTCCCATTGAACCATTATCATAAAAAATTTGGAGACTTTCGGTTTCAGGCTATCCTCAGTGAGGGATCAAGTAAGAGTGAGAGACCCAATATTTTGTATTTTTCATAAAAAAATGACACAAATTTTGTTCAATAAGCTTTTAAGAACAAACCTCTCAATTGATGATGGTGAAACTTGGTAGGCTACCTCAAAGTACATCAAGGTTCATGATGCGTAACATATTCCATCATTCCAGATAATGCAAATGCCATCATGGGCACTAAAGCTTCGAAGAGCCAAAAAATACGTGAATGACAATTCTTTCCCGCCGAAGAGGTCACTAAATTATGATGAGGAGGTTGTTTTTGCGATGCAATGATTTCATGTTACCATTATTGTAATAACCAATCACTTTTTTAACGATGCCCCACAGGGCAGATTCAAGATGGTGCTCAAGAGGGAAAAAAAAGTTGACAATAGTATTTCTGGAAATAGTTGGCCTAGAAACTGGCTACCCAGCTCATATCATTTCTAACATTACTTTTTGTAGAAATACCAAGTATTGTGTCAATATCTCGAAGAATTACTTATTTATGGGAGAAAGAGTGTTCTTGTTTTTCTTTCTGGTTTTCCCCTACATTTCAAAGACGGTTTGAGGTAATCAACAACAGTTTGCTGTAACTTCATGGACATAAAATAGTTGATGTATGTGGTGAGTAACACGTCTCCACATGTTTCGGTTAATTAAATATAATTTTTCAACTTTTTTTTTTCTGTATCACCCTGTATTCGCCGCCGGCATGGATGGCGCTGATGGCTACCTTTCTGGATCGGAAGAGTACGATGCAAAGAACATTTTCACCGAGTGGCATCTTCTCATCAAAAAATGCAAGGTACTTTCAACTAGCATCCGGACTAGAAACTTTCCATAAAAGCGATCGACCCAGATTTTTACAGTGAGCTCCCGGACTAAAATCTTTTGATCTAATGAAGTTATGGTGCCTATTTTTTTTTAATTGAAGTAGATATCCAGACCTTTGTAACAGTGTGACAGCGATTGAGAAACAATGGTTAATTATTTATTTAGTTTATAAACATTTTCATCGGCTATGAATGCATCATGATTTCTAGTCAGCAAGGGACTTTTTTTTAAAGATTTCGCATCAGTCACAAAGGGTTATTAACGATGTCAAGGAGGTTTAAGTACCTGATCTATAAATAGCTGGTTGAGATAATTGAACAATAAGGACAGCAACAGACAGGGACACATTTTTCACGCCAATGGGTCCATATTGCGCCAATAGCGGATCTAGGACTTTAGATTTTTTAGATATGATTTTTTTCTGACGCAACCAACAACAACTGTAAAGAAGTGGTGCGCGCTGGTGGTGGAAGCTGATGACTGAAAAAATGACTGATAGTCATTAGGCTGGTATCATGCCATTACTCTATCATGTGAAAGATCACCTTGGATGGATCATCATACCATTTTTGCTAAATGAAAGATGATCCACGGATTTTATAAGATTCCTCAGAACTAGAGGATCTACTTTTAGCCATCGAACCATTGCAAGTAATTTAACACCGCAATTATGACCCTTGATCATTATTCAGGTTGTCTACCAAGATTCATAGCCATAAGTTCAGCGGTTCGGTTTTAGCAGCTATTTAAATAAAAACTAGTACTACTAGTAGAAATTGTAGGTCCAATGTATCATTGCATTGAACTGTCAATTTCAAAGCATGCCTTGTTGAAAAAAAAAATCAATTTCAAGAGAAGGGTAAAAATGTTTGTTTTTTCTTCTTTCTAATAACTGAATACACTTGTGGAGCTCACTACTAAATCAAGCTAATTCTGCTTGGCTGAGTAATAATTATCTTGCCATGGTGGTAGTTCACAACACAGTAGTTTCACATGGGCGGTAGACTGGTAGAGCTAAAAACTAAATGTCACTAACAGCTGCTGACAGCGCATGAAAGGAGAGTGCACAGTCGCGAATTAAGGAAGGGGCCTCGTTGCTGGAAACAATGCTGAAACGAAGTCTAATAGGTTGTAAAACTGTATTTTAGTAAGTGGAAGACCCTTTAAACGCACCAGTACTAAAATTTCAGTCCAAACAAGGATGAATACAGTCGTTTCAATTACATATTATTCGTGAGCCCAAAAATATTTCAATCCGGTCCTATTACCTAGTGTGCATTAATCACCTCCTAGTGTGCATTAATGACCTCCTAGTGTGCATTAATCGATAGCTTAAACCGAGTCACGTGGGTCCAATTCGGTTGTGCTGAATGGTTGAATTGGGTATGTGGGCGATTATCATTGTTAAACTTCAGATCTGGAAAATTCAGAAACCGTTTCGAGACAAGACATGAGGCTTCATGATTATATTGTTAAAATTTGTAGAAAAAATTGTTCAGAAAAACGGGGATCTATTGAACTAAGCACAATTTTGCCATGCTTTACATTCCACCCTGTAACGAATGTAATTGAAATGAATTGAAAATTCTCGCCAACTGATGTAGATTGCTCAAAGATGTATCTAAGCAACCGTGAAAACAAAATCGAAATCGGTTGAGACAATCCAAAGTTACACCATTTTGAAAAAGGGCAAAATTTTCGATACCGACATTTCAAATGTTGAGCAGTTTATATTATTTTTCGATCTGGCAAATATGTATTTTTTCGGCCCACCCTAATACCCACAGCTCACTTGTGCCTTTGTAGCTGCTCAGTAAAACTGTCTTTTATGGACATTATTTTTTATAACGCACAAATGGAAGTCTCCTTCTCGTTATATCCCTAAGATTAAGTACGTATACTTAACCCGTGTCGATAACCGATAAAATACGTGAGTCGTGATAGGATCGGTATATATCTGCGAGCTGCCTAAAATGCTATTAATTTTTACCATCATTCTTCGGTATACTAATTCGGAATGTCTGGTCCTAAAGTGATCCCACATTTAGAGTGTCCCTGATAACTTCGTCGTTAATCGTTATCAGAGAGGTGAATTTCATTTATATGTTTGTCTCGATTTATGTATTCACAAAAGGTTCCAGCGGTCCCTAAACCAATGCAGAGCAAATAATCATACAACTTGTTTGCACTCAGAAGTTCATCTGGTGGTGGTTTCAATACTATTGGATTTTATAAATAAAAACTCAGGGCACTATAAGTAACCCAAATTGAATGGGATAAAAAGATCTTTTTCAACCTCTTGTATACGTTTCGAGAAATTCAAGCCTGCATTTTTTGAGACTTCTTATTTTTAACCCTTTGCTCTCGAGCTCTGAACTGGAAATCTGATAATTATTTTGCCTCTGGAAGCTGAGTTCAATCTTAATTTTCGGATGCTATTTCAGGTTACGTCAGCGTGAGCGAATGGTGCAAGGTCATGGAGAAAGCCACCGGATTGGGACTTCCCTGGAGGATGCTCAAAGATAAATTAGCCACAGTAGACGCCGATAACCAAAAGGTCAACTATAGCACGACCTTCGTGAACATCAGCAGCCACAAAATTAATGTGAGTTTGATTGACCGTCATCAATCAATGTCTCAATGTTTGTATGCACTTAGCACCACTGATCCCTAAATATTTCACACAGTCCGTCCAAGGAGCCCACACAGTCGTAGAAACGTTATACAGGAACAAAAGTAGTTTGGAAGCTATTTTTCGCATCATAGATAAAGACAATTCAGGTAAATGTATCCTCTCCTGCTATTCTTGTACACATTTTAATTTTCAACTCATTTCTAGGTTACATAAGTCTGGACGAGTTTTCTGACGCTTGCAATTTGATCAAGGAACACATGCCCAGTCCCCTGACACAAGAACAGCTCGTGGAAATCTGCAGGCTGATGGACATCAACAAAGACGGCTTGGTTGATCTGAACGAGTTCTTGGAAACCTTCCGCTTGGTAGATCCGGAGAGCCGCGATCAAGCCAACGGCATGATCAGCTTAGAAGAACCGTCACCCACCAAACTGACTAGCGTGGAAATAAACTCCACGCCACAAGAAATTGCTCAACCTACCACAAGTCCCACGATTTCCACGCGGCACATCAAAGTGACTGCCACAGAAAATCACAACAACGCAGACGAAAGTAACGAGACCCCTCCGAAATCTCCCAAAATTGAGTCTTCCGACAACAACCTGAACCACAACCTGACTCAATCGCCAGTGCTTAGCAGTAGAAGGGGAAGCAGAATTTAATTTTTTGATCGTCTTAGCGAAATTACCGCAAAACATACGATTTCTTATATTATAGCATTTATACCTACGTCTTGACCATTGCGAAATGCAGTGAAAAATCTTAGCAAATCAATTATTACTGTCTCTATATAAAAACATAATATTCGTCCTGAGCTTACATAAAAACATATCGTTTGACACACGAGAAAAAAGACCATTAATGTGTTCCTAAGTCGCGTTATACTTTCCTTATTTCATTGGTATACTTCAGAATGATTGCCTTGATTCTACCTTCCTTTAGCTGGAGGATGTTGAGCTATATTGAGATTGCTTGAGAGCTAGCTTGAAAGATTCAACAATTTGCACAAAAGATTTAAAATGTTAGTAAAGTTTTTATAACGGTGCCATCTATTTTGCTAAAGGGGGTATAAAGGAAACGACGCAATAACGGTGTGCTTACACATAAAACTTTTATGATGATATTATATACGGGGCCAGTCCTAGAAGTTTAGATTTATTGTATTTACTATTACATTAAGGAAAAAGCAGCGCATATCTACTTTAAAAATTTACCTTTACAGGGTGATTCATAATTGGACCTTAAGAATTGAACCCCCTGTACAAAAAGACTATGATACGGCACAGAAACTCTTTTTTCACTCGTGGAGGTGATTTAGAAGTTATGGTCCCCTGGGCTTGAAGAAAATTTTGGCTGTTCTCTTCATTTTATTCACTGGTTTGCTCTTGTACATTTATTACGTTTTCAAATAACGTTACGTTACAATAATTACGGGTCAAATGTGGGACTAGTGGTTGAGCATTAAAGATGAACATCAGAAGACAAAAAAATGGAAAAGAATATGAAATACCGAACTAAATTATGAAGAGAATTCAAATCATCAGTTTCTCACCTGTCTTCGCCCTTGATACGGTAGTTCATTATTTCAGCCTTATTATGCATCACCCTGTATTATAATTATTATGATACATAAGTGTTGTTCAAAGAAAATTAACTATATTATATCTAATTGTTGCTCTAGTAAAAATGTTACCCATTGAATATTCTATATACCTATACCTATCCCATCAAATATTAAAGCGAGAATTATAAATACCTTTCTCAATGTGATATTATTTTTATAATTATTACTTGTTGTTGTGTTTAATTTTTTTTTTTGTTTGATGTTGAATGTTAGATCTTCAAAAACTTCTATACGTTTTCCGTGCGACACACCGACGAAGTGTATTTAAGTATCTACCTTCTTTTGTAATATAAATTGGCGCTTGACGCTTAATAAAAGCTGTTATTGAACTCTTGAATTCAATGTATTATTCAGTGATATTCACTCACCATTTCAGGAGGAGTCTTAAAAACCTAAGTTACCACACGGTTGGTTATCAACATGGTTATCAATCTCGTAAAGTAGGCCAGTAGCGGGAGGCGGAAAAAGAATAGGTATGCTTTACAATGCTAGGTAGTGTCGGGGCGACAATGCTTGACCTGTCCAAAGCTTTTGATTGTGTTGACCATCGCATTCTCTTGGATAAACTTTGGCACTATGGGATCAGAGGTGGACCACATGAAATGATTAGATCGTACCTTACTAATAGAAAACAAACTGTGATAATTGATGGTAAAAAATCTAGTCTAGTCTAAAGTGGTCAACAAAATAAGTGTCTATGTCGATATTTTCATAGTTTTTCAAAACTTGACAGCTTTGGAATCTTTTGCGCGATTTTGGATCTGTTTGAACTGGTGGATAGCCTCATTCTTTGGCTATCGGATCCAAGTTTTGCGGATATTGAGAAAAGCCAAATAAAATTTCTACAGGGTGTCAAATAAAGCAATGCAAAAGTTTTGAAAGTTTCGCTAACCCCCATTTTGCCAAGAAATTTTTTTTGTGGATACCAACACCAAAAATATGAAGAATGATGTATTCTCTCGAAAAGGTTTTCGATTCATCCCCCTATTTCTGTTTAAAAAACAGTTATGCCATTTTTTCCTCAATCTACACTTTTCGACAATTAACGTTACAACTGGCCATATTATCGAGGCAAATTTGACAACAATTGATACTTTCACTTGAAAAACTGTCCCATGAAAAACACTTTCTTTACTCACCCCTAAACGATTATCTACGGTCAGTGCCTTAAGCCCCTGCGGACCGACTTAGAATGTAGCCTGCTGGAGCGGGCATCAGGATGGGATAGTACTGTGTCACAACAGATTTACCACATCAACCATATCAAACCCCCTTTGATATTGTTTGTTAGGGGTTGTTTTCAAAAAATTGGTAATTGATAACTTGAGAAGAAAAAGACCTAGAGACAAAATTTTTATTTCATGTTCAATCGCATACGGTGACACATTTTGCAACGTAGTGGGGGTGTCCTTCTTAGCAACCCTTACTTAAGGGACGGAAATGTTTTTGTAGGAGTGTGTGGTTTCATTTCTTATGGTTTCGTCTCTTCTGAATTCAATTTTGGTATTAAAAATTGTTTTTATTCAACATTATCTCCTATTCGGGTAAAACTCGTTCGATTGGTTTTTCATTTGTGTATGTGTCTTTTTAGCTGAAGAACTTATCGTTTTACTTATGTTACCTTAAAAACCAAACCTTTTTCTTCCGCTATTGTGAGCAGAGTAATTTGTAAAATGCCGCGTTCAAGTCCGGATGAATTAGCCATCGTGGCACGAATGCGAGAGAGGGGCGACACCATCGACAACATTGCGGCACTTTTTAGGACCTCCTCTAGGTCCATAAGTCGTGCAATTCGACGTCTGGCAGCTGGAGACATTAATTACCGTCGTGGAGGAAGAACTCGGAAAACAACCGCTGCGCAGGATCGCTTTGTTCGAAGGGCGATCCAGAGAAAACCGACCACTACTGCAAGTGCCATCAACAACGTGTTGAGGGCCACGACGGGGATCCAGCTGTCAAACCAAACTGTCAGACGAAGATTGCACGACTCTGGGCTAAGAGCGAGAAGAAGAGCCTCATGCCCTTTAATGAACCGACGTCATCGCGCCGTGCGTCTCCAATGGGCTAGGGACCACCAGAACTGGGGAATAGCTGAATGGGGTAGATGTTTGTTTACGGATGAAAGTAAGTTCAATTTGTTCCATTCGGATGGGCGTGTTTTGGTGTGGAGAAGAAGAAATGAAAGATTTTTGGAAGAGCACATGGAGGCGAGAGTGGCGTTTGGAGGTGGAGGAGTGACTGTTTGGGGTGGAATCACGATGACAGGAAAGAGTGAGTTGGTGGTGTTAAGAGGACAGAGCATGAATGGAGAGAGATATCGAGATTTGTGTATTAGGGATATTGTGGTCCCCTACGCGCAAAACTTCGGTGATGGATTCATTCTGGTTGACGACAACGCGAGACCACATCGTGCACGTATTGTCACCGAATTTTTGAGGGATCACAATATTGAGCGAATGGATTGGCCACCCTTGTCTCCTGATATGAATGTGATTGAGCATGTATGGAGTAGAATGAAGAGAAATATGAAAGAAAGGGAAGGACAAATTGAAAATTTTGATGACTTGGCGGATGCGATTCAGGTTGAATGGGATGCTATTCCTCAGAAGTTTTTGCGAAACCTGGTGGAGAGTATGCCTCGAAGGGTTGCGGCTCTCATCAGAGCTAGAGGAGGTCCCACCAAATACTGATGAAGATGAACTTATGTGAGTGATTCAAGGATATTTTCATATCCCTCGTGTCTAACGGTGTTTCCTTTTTTAGTCGCAGCCGAAGAGTATTTTGCGGAGAGACCCGAAGGCAGTTCCTAGTTACACTTTTACTTGGTTTGAGGTGACTAGTGACGTGGCGCACTAACCGAGGAAGAACGAGTGCTTTACGTGTCCTCCGAGACACGAAGACAAGCGAGTTGGCTATTTTTGCGTGAGACTCTAAGCGCGGGCGTATCTCCAACTTGAAATCAAGTCCATAGTTCCGGCTACGCTTGCTCTATAGGTAAACCGCAGTGGAAGTCTGGTGTACACAATGGTGGCGGTCAATGGAAATCACATGGAAGTCAGTAGAAGTTACGTGGAAATCAGTGGAAGTCTTGTTTACAAAATTTTTGCTGTCTTTGACCGCGCCGAGTTTGAAAGCAACTGAAAGTTAAAACTGGGCTGTACCAATTTTTTTCGCTACTGATAGTATAACTCTATCGATTTTATGGAAACATTGTTTTCAATTGTAAACATTTTGTCACAATAAAGAAAAACTCCATCCGAAGTTATGAACTTGATTCTTTCTTTCAAATGGTAACATTTGTTCAAAATCAATTTTAATTGCCAAAATTGCATTCAGAACAGACGAAACCATAAGAAATGATACCAAACACTTAAACAAAAACATTTCCATCCCTTAAGTAAGGGTAGCTATGAATCACACCCCCACTTTGTTGCAAAATGCGTCACCGTATGCGATTGAACGTCAAATAAGAAAGTAGCCTCTAGGTCTTCTCGTTCTCAAGTTATCAATTTTCAATTTTTTTTAAACAACCCTTAACAAACATTATCAGAGGGTTTCATATGGTTAATGTTGTAAATCTGATGTGATACAGTGCTATTCCATCTCCAGCAGGCTACATTCTTACTCGGTCCGCAGGGGCTTTAGGCACTGACCGTAGATAATCATTTTAGGGGTGAGTAAAGAAAATGTTTTTTATGGGACAGTTTTTCAAGTGAAAGTATCAATTGTTGTCAAATTTGCCTCGATAATATGGCCAGTTGTAACGTTAATTGTCAAAAAGTGTAGATTGAGGAAAAAATGGCATAACTTTTCTTTAAACAAAAATAGGGGGATGAATCGAAAACCTTTTCGAGAGAATACATCATTCTTCATATTTTTGGTGTTGGTATCCACAAAAAAAATTTCTTGGCAAAATGGGGGTTAGCGAAACTTTCAAAACTTTTGCATTGCTTTATTTGACACCCTGTAGAAATTTTATTGGGCTTTCTCAATATCCGCAAAACTTGGATCCGATAGCCAAAGAATGAGGCTATCCACCAGTTCAAACAGATCCAAAATCGCGCGAAAGATTCCAAAGCTGTCAAGTTTTGAAAAACTATACAAATATCGACATAGACACTTATTTTATTGACCACTTTAGTCTAGTCTAGTAGTATGTATTTTGTGAAACTAGTGTTACAATGAGGATTTTTGTAATACGACTAACCCTGGGTTCCACAAAAAAAAATTATTCGAGATTAGCGATTTTTGTTTGTCAATTTGTAGCTTCCTGATCAATGGAAATGCTGGTTTATCTGTCAAAAAAATGAAAAGATGATGGGTCTAGTACACATTTCAGGCATTTTTTGTGGTGATTCGTCTAGCATTTAGTAAAAAAAAATTCAGTTAATCTGCAATCAGCCTCGATCGCTGATCACCTTTTTTGTGGAACTGACGGTAAGTTTGCTTGAGGCTGTTATCTCAGCAGGCCAAAATTATTTCGAGGATTTCTGATTTCTCCCTCAAAAATGGAGATAAAAACTCCATTTTTTATACGGTGTATTACAAAATTGAGTACAGAGCGTTTTCTTCAATTAAATATGTGAAAAAAACATATTTATTTTTTCCTTTTTTTTTGACAACTTTTTTCAAAAAACGGATCTGTACTCAATTTTCTACACCTCTCAAAATCATAAAACAATTGATATTTGTTTTGTTTATCAATTGTTTTGTTTATCAAAAAATGACCCAGTGATGCCTTTAGAAACTTTTCTAGTGGTTAAGGGCTATTGGGCTCCTGAATTAAAATGTGGGGTAAGCCAAACGGAAACAAGGTAGACAAACATTTTATGGAATTCCGTCAAAATCTCTATATCCCTTCATCTTAATTTTTGAGGGAGAAATATTGATACTGAAGCCACCCGCATTTGTCGGGCCGAAAATAATCCGGACAAAAATACATGAGCCCATGAAACCACAGTATTGTAAGTCACGATTTCGAGTTTTTCGATTTTTGACATATTCAGAATCTCCTTTTCTTGCTCTATTTTTGAGGCTTAGAATAGAAAACGCAGCACTTTTTGCAAAAAAATTACACGCCTCCGCTTACCTGCCTCGCTGTAAATTCAAATGGGATCTTCAAACTTCACAGGGCCATATCTCAAAATGATGTTTTTTGACTTACACTATTCTGGTTTTGACCGGCTCAAATAGAAGCCGTGAAACCGGGGTATACCGGGTGATCATTTGAAAACTATCCACCTGCAATAACTCCCGATTCCTAGCGAATATTTTTTCGAGCAAAAACTGGTCGACTTTTATATCGAGGGGGACATCCAAAACATACATTGGCAAATTTCTATATTCACCCCCCTCGCCCCCACTCACCCCAACTTTGAAATTTCAAATGAAACTACCTACCTTGCTATATATCAAATTGAAAAAAAAAAAATTTTCTTTCTGAAAATATTTTCAAAATTTTCAGCCCCACCCCCTTTTCTCTAAAAATTCTCCGACTGTCCCATTTTATATTCTGGACCCCTCATTTTTTTCTTAATTTAGTTGGCGTCATCCTACATAGCATCGAGCAGAAAATTTTCGGTGGAAAAAGTGCTACCTAAATTCACAAGAGAATTTAATTCTCTTTCATTTGATGTATCGCAAGGTAGGTGGTGTCATTTGAAATTTCAAAGTTGAGGTGAGTGGGGGCGAGGGGGCTTAAGATATAAATTCTCCAATGTATGTTTTAAATGTCCCCCTCGATATAAAAATCGACCTGTTTTTGCTCAAGGACATTTGCACTAGGAATCGGGAGATATTGCAGGTGAATAGTTTTCAAATGATCACCCGGTATGTGAATATTCAGAGTCAAGGCATCATCAAAAGATGTCGCTAGCTATTTAATCCATTCGTGTGAAAAAGCAAACGTGGAAGAAGACAAAAAGCGTTAAATTGTTTAAATGCGTAACCTAAACCCGAAAAATCGCTTACACTTTTATCGATGAAGCCGAACGAATAACAAAAATCGATTTTGACTCCAACTTCTGCAGCAAATGACCAAAAAGCCACTTACCGAGAAGTTCTCCCGATAGTGAAGGAAATGTCGAAGAACGGCGTTATATGGTTTGAATGCGCAACCTAAGCCCGAAAAATCGTTCTACAATTTTATCGGTGAAGCCGAGCGGATAACAAGGATCGATTTTGACTCTAACTTCTGCAGCAAATGACCAAAAAGAAAATTACCGAGAAGTTCTCCCGATTTAAAGCAAATGACGGTTCGGCGTTGGATTATTTGAATGCGCAACCTAAGCCCGAAAAATCGTTCTACACTTTTATCGGTGAAGCCGAGCGGATAACAAAGATCGATTTTGACTCTAACTTCTGCAGCAAATAACCAAAAAGCCAATTACCGAGAAGTTTTCCCGATTGTGAAGCAAATGACGAAGTAAACGGCGTTGGATTATTTGAATGCGCAACCTAAGCCCGAAAAATCGTTCTACACTTTTATCGGTGAAGCCGAGCGGATAACAAAAAATGATTTTGACACTAACTTCTGCAGCAAATGACCAAAAAGCCAATAACCGAAAAGTTCTCCCGATTGTGAAGCAAATGACGAAGTAAACGGCGTTGGATTATTTGAATGCGCAACCTAAGCCCGGAAAATCGTTCTACACTTTTATCGGTGAAGCCGAGCGGATAACAAAAAATGATTTTGACACTAACTTCTGCAGCAAATGACCAAAAAGCCAATTACCGAGGAGTTCTCCCGATTGTGAAGCAAATGACGAAGTAAACGGCGTTGGATTATTTGAATGCGCAACCTAAGCCCGAAAAATCGTTCTACACTTTTATCGGTGAAGCCGAGCGGATAACAAAAAATGATTTTGACACTAACTTCTGCAGCAAATGACCAAAAAGCCAATTACCGAAAAGTTCTCCCGATTGTGAAGCAAATGACGAAGTAAACGGCGCGGCGTTGGATTATTTGAATGCGCAACCTAAGCCCGAAAAATCGTTCTACACTCTTACCGGTGAAGCCGAGCGGATAACAAAGAATGATTTTGACACTAACTTCTGCAGCAAATGACCAAAAAGCCAATTACCGAGGAGTTCTCCCGATTGTGAAGCAAATGACGAAGTAAACGGCGTGGGATTATTTGAATGCGCAACCTTAGCCCGAAAAATCGTTCTACACTTTAATCGGTGAAGCCGAGCGGATAACAAAAAATGATTTTGACACTAACTTCTGCAGCAAATGACCAAAAAGCCAATTACCGAGAAGTTCTCCCGATTGTGAAGCAAATGACGAAGTAAACGGCGTTGGATTATTTGAATGCGCAACCTTAGCCCGAAAAATCGTTCTACACTTTTATCGGTGAAGCCGAGCGGATAACAAAAAATGATTTTGACACTAACTTCTGCAGCAAATGACCAAAAAGCCAATTACCGAAAAGTTCTCCCGATTGTGCAGCAAATGACGAAGTAAACGGCGTTGGATTATTTGAATGCGCAACCTTAGCCCGGAAAATCGTTCTACACTTTTATCGGTGAAGCCCGGGGTGAAGCCGAGCGGATAACAAGAAATGATTTTGACACTAACTTCTGCAGCAAATGACCAAAAAGCCAATTACCGAAAAGTTCTCCCGATTGTGCAGCAAATGACGAAGTAAACGGCGTTGGATTATTTGAATGCGCAACCTAAACCCGAAAAATCGTTCTACACTTTTATCGGTGAAGCCGAGCGGATAACAAGAAATGATTTTTAAACTAACTTCTGCAGCAAATGACCAAAAAGCCAATTACCGAGAAGTTCTCCCGATTGTGAAGCAAATGACGAAATAAACGGCGTTGGATTATTTGAATGCGCAACCTAAACCCGAAAAATCGTTCTACACTTTTATCGGTGAAGCCGAGCGGATAACAAGAAATGATTTTTAAACTAACTTCTGCAGCAAATGACCAAAAAGCCAATTACCGAGAAGTTCTCCCGATTGTGAAGCAAATGACGAAGTAAACGGCGTTGGATTATTTGAATGCGCAACCTAAACCCGAAAAATCGTTCTACACTTTTATCGGTGAAGCCGAGCGGATAACAAGAAATGATTTTTAAACTAACTTCTGCAGCAAATGACCAAAAAGCCAATTACCGAGAAGTTCTCCCGATTGTGAAGCAAATGAAGAAGTAAACGGCGTTGGATCATTTGAATGCGCAACCTAAACCCGAAAAATCGTTCTACACTTTTATCGGTGAAGCCGAGCGGATAACAAGAAATGATTTTGACACTAACTTCTGCAGCAAATGACCAAAAAGCCAATTACCGAGAAGTTCTCCCGATTGTGAAGCAAATGACGAAGTAAACGGCGTTGGATCATTTGAATGCGCAACCTAAACCCGAAAAATCGTTCTACACTTTTATCGGTGAAGCCGAGCGGATAACAAGAAATGATTTTGACACTAACTTCTGCAGCAAATGACCAAAAAGCCAATTACCGAGGAGTTCTCCCGATTGTGAAGCAAATGACGAAGTAAACGGCGTTGGATCATTTGAATGCGCAACCTAAACCCGAAAAATCGTTCTACACTTTTATCGGTGAAGCCGAGCGGATAACAAGAAATGATTTTGACACTAACTTCTGCAGCAAATGACCAAAAAGCCAATTACCGAGAAGTTCTCCCGATTGTGAAGCAAATGACGAAGTAAACGGCGTTGGGTCATTTGAATGCGCAACCTAAACCCGAAAAATCGTTCTACACTTTTATCGGTGAAGCCGAGCGGATAACAAGAAATGATTTTGACACTAACTTCTGCAGCAAATGACCAAAAAGCCAATTACCGAGAAGTTCTCCCGATTGTGAAGCAAATGACGAAGTAAACGGCGTTGGATCATTTGAATGCGCAGCCTAAACCCGAAAAATCGTTCTACACTTTTATCGGTGAAGCCGAGCGGATAACAAGAAATGATTTTTAAACAAACTTCTGCAGCAAATGACCAAAAAGCCAATTACCGAGAAGTTCTCCCGATTGTGGAGCAAATGACGAAGTAAACGGCGTTGGATTATTTGAATGCGCAACCTAAACCCGAAAAATCGTTCTACACTTTTATCGGTGAAGCCGAGCGGATAACAAGAAATGATTTTTAAACTAACTTCTGCAGCAAATGACCAAAAAGCCAATTACCGAGAAGTTCTCCCGATTGTGAAGCAAATGACGAAGTAAACGGCGTTGGATCATTTGAATGCGCAACCTAAACCCGAAAAATCGTTCTACACTTTTATCGGTGAAGCCGAGCGGATAACAAGAAATGATTTTGACACTAACTTCTGCAGCAAATGACCAAAAAGCCAATTACCGAGAAGTTCTCCCGATTGTGAAGCAAATGACGAAGTAAACGGCGTTGGATTATTTGAATGCGCAACCTAAACCCGAAAAATCGTTCTACACTTTCATCGGTGAAGCCGAGCGGATAACAAGAAATGATTTTTAAACTAACTTCCGCAGCAAATGACCAAAAAGCCAATTACCGAGAAGTTCTCCCGATTGTGAAGCAAATGACGAAGTAAACGGCGTTGGATTATTTGAATGCGCAACCTAAACCCGAAAAATCGTTCTACACTTTCATCGGTGAAGCCGAGCGGATAACAAGAAATGATTTTTAAACTAACTTCTGCAGCAAATGACCAAAAAGCCAATTACCGAGAAGTTCTCCCGATTGTGAAGCAAATGACGAAGTAAACGGCGTTGGATCATTTGAATGCGCAACCTAAACCCGAAAAATCGTTCTACACTTTCATCGGTGAAGCCGAGCGGATAACAAGAAATGATTTTTAAACTAACTTCTGCAGCAAATGACCAAAAAGCCAATTACCGAGAAGTTCTCCCGATTGTGAAGCAAATGACGAAGTAAACGGCGTTGGATCATTTGAATGCGCAACCTAAACCCGAAAAATCGTTCTACACTTTTATCGGTGAAGCCGAGCGGATAACAAGAAATGATTTTGACACTAACTTCTGCAGCAAATGACCAAAAAGCCAATTACCGAGAAGTTCTCCCGATTGTGAAGCAAATGACGAAGTAGACGGCGTTGGATTATTTGAATGCGCAACCCAAACCCGAAAAATCGTTCTACACTTTTATCGGTGAAGCCGAGCGGATAACAAGAAATGATTTTTAAACTAACTTCTGCAGCAAATGACCAAAAAGCCAATTACCGAGAAGTTCTCCCGATTGTGAAGCAAATGACGAAGTAAACGGCGTTGGATCATTTGAATGCGCAACCTAAACCCGAAAAATCGTTCTACACTTTTATCGGTGAAGCCGAGCGGATAACAAGAAATGATTTTGACACTAACTTCTGCAGCAAATGACCAAAAAGCCAATTACCGAGAAGTTCTCCCGATTGTGAAGCAAATGACGAAGTAAACGGCGTTGGATTATTTGAATGCGCAACCTAAACCCGAAAAATCGTTCTACACTTTCATCGGTGAAGCCGAGCGGATAACAAGAAATGATTTTTAAACTAACTTCTGCAGCAAATGACCAAAAAGCCAATTACCGAGAAGTTCTCCCGATTGTGAAGCAAATGACGAAGTAAACGGCGTTGGATTATTTGAATGCGCAACCTAAACCCGAAAAATCGTTCTACACTTTTATCGGTGAAGCCGAGCGGATAACAAGAAATGATTTTTAAACTAACTTCTGCAGCAAATGACCAAAAAGCCAATTACCGAGAAGTTCTCCCGATTGTGAAGCAAATGACGAAGTAAACGGCGTTGGATTATTTGAATGCGCAACCTAAACCCGAAAAATCGTTCTACACTTTTATCGGTGAAGCCGAGCGGATAACAAGAAATGATTTTGACACTAACTTCTGCAGCAAATGACCAAAAAACCAATTACCGAGAAGTTCTCCCGATTGTGAAGCAAATGACGAAGTAAACGGCCTTGGATTATTTGAATGCGCAACCTAAACCCGAAAAATCGTTCTACACTTTTATCGGTGAAGCCGAGCGGATAACAAGAAATGATTTTTAAACTAACTTCCGCAGCAAATGACCAAAAAGCCAATTACCGAGAAGTTCTCCCGATTGTGAAGCAAATGACGAAGTAAACGGCGTTGGATTATTTGAATGCGCAACCTAAACCCGAAAAATCGTTCTACACTTTTATCGGTGAAGCCGAGCGGATAACAAGAAATGATTTTGACACTAACTTCTGCAGCAAATGACCAAAAAGCCAATTACCGAGAAGTTCTCCCGATTATGAAGCAAATGACGAAGTAAACGGCGTTGGATTATTTGAATGCGCAACCTAAACCCGAGAAATCGTTCTACACTTTTATCGGTGAAGCCGAGCGGATAACAAGAAATGATTTTTAAACTAACTTCTGCAGCAAATGACCAAAAAGCCAATTACCGAGAAGTTCTCCCGATTGTGAAGCAAATGACGAAGTAAACGGCGTTGGATTATTTGAATGCGCAACCTAAGCCCGGAAAATCGTTCTACACTTTTATCGGTGAAGCCGAGCGGATAACAAAAAATGATTTTGACACTAACTTCTGCAGCAAATGACCAAAAAGCCAATTACCGAGGAGTTCTCCCGATTGTGAAGCAAATGACGAAGTAAACGGCGTTGGATTATTTGAATGCGCAACCTAAGCCCGAAAAATCGTTCTACACTTTTATCGGTGAAGCCGAGCGGATAACAAAAAATGATTTTGACACTAACTTCTGCAGCAAATGACCAAAAAGCCAATTACCGAAAAGTTCTCCCGATTGTGAAGCAAATGACGAAGTAAACGGCGCGGCGTTGGATTATTTGAATGCGCAACCTAAGCCCGAAAAATCGTTCTACACTCTTACCGGTGAAGCCGAGCGGATAACAAAGAATGATTTTGACACTAACTTCTGCAGCAAATGACCAAAAAGCCAATTACCGAGGAGTTCTCCCGATTGTGAAGCAAATGACGAAGTAAACGGCGTGGGATTATTTGAATGCGCAACCTTAGCCCGAAAAATCGTTCTACACTTTAATCGGTGAAGCCGAGCGGATAACAAAAAATGATTTTGACACTAACTTCTGCAGCAAATGACCAAAAAGCCAATTACCGAGAAGTTCTCCCGATTGTGAAGCAAATGACGAAGTAAACGGCGTTGGATTATTTGAATGCGCAACCTTAGCCCGAAAAATCGTTCTACACTTTTATCGGTGAAGCCGAGCGGATAACAAAAAATGATTTTGACACTAACTTCTGCAGCAAATGACCAAAAAGCCAATTACCGAAAAGTTCTCCCGATTGTGCAGCAAATGACGAAGTAAACGGCGTTGGATTATTTGAATGCGCAACCTTAGCCCGGAAAATCGTTCTACACTTTTATCGGTGAAGCCCGGGGTGAAGCCGAGCGGATAACAAGAAATGATTTTGACACTAACTTCTGCAGCAAATGACCAAAAAGCCAATTACCGAAAAGTTCTCCCGATTGTGCAGCAAATGACGAAGTAAACGGCGTTGGATTATTTGAATGCGCAACCTAAACCCGAAAAATCGTTCTACACTTTTATCGGTGAAGCCGAGCGGATAACAAGAAATGATTTTTAAACTAACTTCTGCAGCAAATGACCAAAAAGCCAATTACCGAGAAGTTCTCCCGATTGTGAAGCAAATGACGAAATAAACGGCGTTGGATTATTTGAATGCGCAACCTAAACCCGAAAAATCGTTCTACACTTTTATCGGTGAAGCCGAGCGGATAACAAGAAATGATTTTTAAACTAACTTCTGCAGCAAATGACCAAAAAGCCAATTACCGAGAAGTTCTCCCGATTGTGAAGCAAATGACGAAGTAAACGGCGTTGGATTATTTGAATGCGCAACCTAAACCCGAAAAATCGTTCTACACTTTTATCGGTGAAGCCGAGCGGATAACAAGAAATGATTTTTAAACTAACTTCTGCAGCAAATGACCAAAAAGCCAATTACCGAGAAGTTCTCCCGATTGTGAAGCAAATGAAGAAGTAAACGGCGTTGGATCATTTGAATGCGCAACCTAAACCCGAAAAATCGTTCTACACTTTTATCGGTGAAGCCGAGCGGATAACAAGAAATGATTTTGACACTAACTTCTGCAGCAAATGACCAAAAAGCCAATTACCGAGAAGTTCTCCCGATTGTGAAGCAAATGACGAAGTAAACGGCGTTGGATCATTTGAATGCGCAACCTAAACCCGAAAAATCGTTCTACACTTTTATCGGTGAAGCCGAGCGGATAACAAGAAATGATTTTGACACTAACTTCTGCAGCAAATGACCAAAAAGCCAATTACCGAGGAGTTCTCCCGATTGTGAAGCAAATGACGAAGTAAACGGCGTTGGATCATTTGAATGCGCAACCTAAACCCGAAAAATCGTTCTACACTTTTATCGGTGAAGCCGAGCGGATAACAAGAAATGATTTTGACACTAACTTCTGCAGCAAATGACCAAAAAGCCAATTACCGAGAAGTTCTCCCGATTGTGAAGCAAATGACGAAGTAAACGGCGTTGGGTCATTTGAATGCGCAACCTAAACCCGAAAAATCGTTCTACACTTTTATCGGTGAAGCCGAGCGGATAACAAGAAATGATTTTGACACTAACTTCTGCAGCAAATGACCAAAAAGCCAATTACCGAGAAGTTCTCCCGATTGTGAAGCAAATGACGAAGTAAACGGCGTTGGATCATTTGAATGCGCAGCCTAAACCCGAAAAATCGTTCTACACTTTTATCGGTGAAGCCGAGCGGATAACAAGAAATGATTTTTAAACAAACTTCTGCAGCAAATGACCAAAAAGCCAATTACCGAGAAGTTCTCCCGATTGTGGAGCAAATGACGAAGTAAACGGCGTTGGATTATTTGAATGCGCAACCTAAACCCGAAAAATCGTTCTACACTTTTATCGGTGAAGCCGAGCGGATAACAAGAAATGATTTTTAAACTAACTTCTGCAGCAAATGACCAAAAAGCCAATTACCGAGAAGTTCTCCCGATTGTGAAGCAAATGACGAAGTAAACGGCGTTGGATCATTTGAATGCGCAACCTAAACCCGAAAAATCGTTCTACACTTTTATCGGTGAAGCCGAGCGGATAACAAGAAATGATTTTGACACTAACTTCTGCAGCAAATGACCAAAAAGCCAATTACCGAGAAGTTCTCCCGATTGTGAAGCAAATGACGAAGTAAACGGCGTTGGATTATTTGAATGCGCAACCTAAACCCGAAAAATCGTTCTACACTTTCATCGGTGAAGCCGAGCGGATAACAAGAAATGATTTTTAAACTAACTTCCGCAGCAAATGACCAAAAAGCCAATTACCGAGAAGTTCTCCCGATTGTGAAGCAAATGACGAAGTAAACGGCGTTGGATTATTTGAATGCGCAACCTAAACCCGAAAAATCGTTCTACACTTTCATCGGTGAAGCCGAGCGGATAACAAGAAATGATTTTTAAACTAACTTCTGCAGCAAATGACCAAAAAGCCAATTACCGAGAAGTTCTCCCGATTGTGAAGCAAATGACGAAGTAAACGGCGTTGGATCATTTGAATGCGCAACCTAAACCCGAAAAATCGTTCTACACTTTCATCGGTGAAGCCGAGCGGATAACAAGAAATGATTTTTAAACTAACTTCTGCAGCAAATGACCAAAAAGCCAATTACCGAGAAGTTCTCCCGATTGTGAAGCAAATGACGAAGTAAACGGCGTTGGATCATTTGAATGCGCAACCTAAACCCGAAAAATCGTTCTACACTTTTATCGGTGAAGCCGAGCGGATAACAAGAAATGATTTTGACACTAACTTCTGCAGCAAATGACCAAAAAGCCAATTACCGAGAAGTTCTCCCGATTGTGAAGCAAATGACGAAGTAGACGGCGTTGGATTATTTGAATGCGCAACCCAAACCCGAAAAATCGTTCTACACTTTTATCGGTGAAGCCGAGCGGATAACAAGAAATGATTTTTAAACTAACTTCTGCAGCAAATGACCAAAAAGCCAATTACCGAGAAGTTCTCCCGATTGTGAAGCAAATGACGAAGTAAACGGCGTTGGATCATTTGAATGCGCAACCTAAACCCGAAAAATCGTTCTACACTTTTATCGGTGAAGCCGAGCGGATAACAAGAAATGATTTTGACACTAACTTCTGCAGCAAATGACCAAAAAGCCAATTACCGAGAAGTTCTCCCGATTGTGAAGCAAATGACGAAGTAAACGGCGTTGGATTATTTGAATGCGCAACCTAAACCCGAAAAATCGTTCTACACTTTCATCGGTGAAGCCGAGCGGATAACAAGAAATGATTTTTAAACTAACTTCTGCAGCAAATGACCAAAAAGCCAATTACCGAGAAGTTCTCCCGATTGTGAAGCAAATGACGAAGTAAACGGCGTTGGATTATTTGAATGCGCAACCTAAACCCGAAAAATCGTTCTACACTTTTATCGGTGAAGCCGAGCGGATAACAAGAAATGATTTTTAAACTAACTTCTGCAGCAAATGACCAAAAAGCCAATTACCGAGAAGTTCTCCCGATTGTGAAGCAAATGACGAAGTAAACGGCGTTGGATTATTTGAATGCGCAACCTAAACCCGAAAAATCGTTCTACACTTTTATCGGTGAAGCCGAGCGGATAACAAGAAATGATTTTGACACTAACTTCTGCAGCAAATGACCAAAAAACCAATTACCGAGAAGTTCTCCCGATTGTGAAGCAAATGACGAAGTAAACGGCCTTGGATTATTTGAATGCGCAACCTAAACCCGAAAAATCGTTCTACACTTTTATCGGTGAAGCCGAGCGGATAACAAGAAATGATTTTTAAACTAACTTCCGCAGCAAATGACCAAAAAGCCAATTACCGAGAAGTTCTCCCGATTGTGAAGCAAATGACGAAGTAAACGGCGTTGGATTATTTGAATGCGCAACCTAAACCCGAAAAATCGTTCTACACTTTTATCGGTGAAGCCGAGCGGATAACAAGAAATGATTTTGACACTAACTTCTGCAGCAAATGACCAAAAAGCCAATTACCGAGAAGTTCTCCCGATTATGAAGCAAATGACGAAGTAAACGGCGTTGGATTATTTGAATGCGCAACCTAAACCCGAGAAATCGTTCTACACTTTTATCGGTGAAGCCGAGCGGATAACAAGAAATGATTTTTAAACTAACTTCTGCAGCAAATGACCAAAAAGCCAATTACCGAGAAGTTCTCCCGATTGTGAAGCAAATGACGAAGTAAACGGCGTTGGATTATTTGAATGCGCAACCTAAACCCGAAAAATCGTTCTACACTTTTATCGGTGAAGCCGAGCGGATAACAAGAAATGATTTTTAAACTAACTTCCGCAGCAAATGACCAAAAAGCCAATTACCGAGAAGTTCTCCCGATTGTGAAGCGAATGACGAAGTAAACGGCGTTGGATTATTTGAATGCGCAACCTAAACCCGAAAAATCGTTCTACACTTTCATCGGTGAAGCCGAGCGGATAACAAGAAATGATTTTGACACTAACTTCTGCAGCAAATGACCAAAAAGCCAATTACCGAGAAGTTCTCCCGATTGTGAAGCAAATGACGAAGTAAACGGCGTTGGATTATTTGAATGCGCAACCTAAACCCGAAAAATCGTTCTACACTTTTATCGGTGAAGCCGAGCGGATAACAAGAAATGATTTTGACACTAACTTCTGCAGCAAATGACCAAAAAGCCAATTACCGAGAAGTTCTCCCGATTGTGAAGCAAATGACGAAGTAAACGGCGTTGGATTATTTGAATGCGCAACCTAAACCCGAAAAATCGTTCTACACTTTCATCGGTGAAGCCGAGCGGATAACAAGAAATGATTTTGACACTAACTTCTGCAGCAAATGACCAAAAAGCCAATTACCGAGAAGTTCTCCCGATTGTGAAGCAAATGACGAAGTAAACGGCGTTGGATTATTTGAATGCGCAACCTAAACCCGAAAAATCGTTCTACACTTTTATCGGTGAAGCCGAGCGGATAACAAGAAATGATTTTGACACTAACTTCTGCAGCAAATGACCAAAAAGCCAATTACCGAGAAGTTCTCCCGATTGTGAAGCAAATGACGAAGTAAACGGCGTTGGATTATTTGAATGCGCAACCTAAACCCGAAAAATCGTTCTACACTTTTATCGGTGAAGCCGAGCGGATAACAAGAAATGATTTTGACACTAACTTCTGCAGCAAATGACCAAAAAGCCAATTACCGAGAAGTTCTCCCGATTGTGAAGCAAATGACGAAGTAAACGGCGTTGGATTATTTGAATGCGCAACCTAAACCCGAAAAATCGTTCTACACTTTCATCGGTGAAGCCGAGCGGATAACAAGAAATGATTTTGACACTAACTTCTGCAGCAAATGACCAAAAAGCCAATTACCGAGAAGTTCTCCCGATTGTGAAGCAAATGACGAAGTAAACGGCGTTGGATTATTTGAATGCGCAACCTAAACCCGAAAAATCGTTCTACACTTTTATCGGTGAAGCCGAGCGGATAACAAGAAATGATTTTGACACTAACTTCTGCAGCAAATGACCAAAAAGCCAATTACCGAGAAGTTCTCCCGATTGTGAAGCAAATGACGAAGTAAACGGCGTTGGATTATTTGAATGCGCAACCTAAACCCGAAAAATCGTTCTACACTTTCATCGGTGAAGCCGAGCGGATAACAAGAAATGATTTTGACACTAACTTCTGCAGCAAATGACCAAAAAGCCAATTACCGAGAAGTTCTCCCGATTGTGAAGCAAATGACGAAGTAAACGGCGTTGGATTATTTGAATGCGCAACCTAAACCCGAAAAATCGTTCTACACTTTCATCGGTGAAGCCGAGCGGATAACAAGAAATGATTTTGACACTAACTTCTGCAGCAAATGACCAAAAAGCCAATTACCGAGAAGTTCTCCCGATTGTGAAGCAAATGACGAAGTAAACGGCGTTGGATTATTTGAATGCGCAACCTAAACCCGAAAAATCGTTCTACACTTTTATCGGTGAAGCCGAGCGGATAACAAGAAATGATTTTGACACTAACTTCTGCAGCAAATGACCAAAAAGCCAATTACCGAGAAGTTCTCCCGATTGTGAAGCAAATGACGAAGTAAACGGCGTTGGATTATTTGAATGCGCAACCTAAACCCGAAAAATCGTTCTACACTTTCATCGGTGAAGCCGAGCGGATAACAAGAAATGATTTTGACACTAACTTCTGCAGCAAATGACCAAAAAGCCAATTACCGAGAAGTTCTCCCGATTGTGAAGCAAATGACGAAGTAAACGGCGTTGGATTATTTGAATGCGCAACCTAAACCCGAAAAATCGTTCTACACTTTTATCGGTGAAGCCGAGCGGATAACAAGAAATGATTTTGACACTAACTTCTGCAGCAAATGACCAAAAAGCCAATTACCGAGAAGTTCTCCCGATTGTGAAGCAAATGACGAAGTAAACGGCGTTGGATTATTTGAATGCGCAACCTAAACCCGAAAAATCGTTCTACACTTTTATCGGTGAAGCCGAGCGGATAACAAGAAATGATTTTTAAACTAACTTCTGCAGCAAATGACCAAAAAGCCAATTACCGAGAAGTTCTCCCGATTGTGAAGCAAACGACGAAGTAAACGGCGTTGGATTATTTGAATGCGCAACCTAAACCCGAAAAATCGTTCTACACTTTTATCGGTGAAGCCGAGCGGATAACAAGAAATGATTTTGACACTAACTTCTGCAGCAAATGACCAAAAAGCCAATTACCGAGAAGTTCTCCCGATTGTGAAGCAAATGACGAAGTAAACGGCGTTGGATTATTTGAATGCGCACCCTAAACCCGAAAAATTGTTCTACACTTTTATCGGTGAAGCCGAGCGGATAACAAGAAATGATTTTTAAACTAACTTCTGCAGCAAATGACCAAAAAGCCAATTACCGAGAAGTTCTCCCGATTGTGAAGCAAATGACGAAGTAAACGGCGTTGGATCATTTGAATGCGCAACCTAAACCCGAAAAATCGTTCTACACTTTTATCGGTGAAGCCGAGCGGATAACAAGAAATGATTTTCAAACTAACTTCTGCAGCAAATGACCAAAAAGCCAATTACCGAGAAGTTCTCCCGATTGTGAAGCAAATGACGAAGTAAACGGCGTTGGATTATTTGAATGCGCAACCTAAACCCGAAAAATCGTTCTACACTTTTATCGGTGAAGCCGAGCGGATAACAAGAAATGATTTTTAAACTAACTTCTGCAGCAAATGACCAAAAAGCGAATTACCGAGAAGTTCTCCCGATTGTGAAGCAAATGACGAAGTAAACGGCGTTGGATCATTTGAATGCGCAACCTAAACCCGAAAAATCGTTCTACACTTTTATCGGTGAAGCCGAGCGGATAACAAGAAATGATTTTGTCACTAACTTCTGCAGCAAATGACCAAAAAGCCAATTACCGAGAAGTTCTCCCGATTGTGAAGCAAATGACGAAGTAAACGGCGTTGGATTATTTGAATGCGCAACCTAAACCCGAAAAATCGTTCTACACTTTTATCGGTGAAGCCGAGCGGATAACAAGAAATGATTTTGACACTAACTTCTGCAGCAAATGACCAAAAAGCCAATTACCGAGAAGTTCTCCCGATTGTGAAGCAAATGACGAAGTAAACGGCGTTGGATTATTTTAATGCGCAACCTAAACCCGAGAAATCGTTCTACACTTTTATCGGTGAAGCCGAGCGGATAACAAGAAATGATTTTTAAACTAACTTCTGCAGCAAATGACCAAAAAGCCAATTACCGAGAAGTTCTCCCGATTGTGAAGCAAATGACGAAGTAAACGGCGTTGGATTATTTTAATGCGCAACCTAAACCCGAAAAATCGTTCTACACTTTTATCGGTGAAGCCGAGCGGATAACAAGAAATGATTTTTAAACTAACTTCTGCAGCAAATGACCAAAAAGCGAATTACCGAGAAGTTCTCCCGATTGTGAAGCAAATGACGAAGTAAACGGCGTTGGATCATTTGAATGCGCAACCTAAACCCGAAAAATCGTTCTACACTTTTATCGGTGAAGCCGAGCGGATAACAAGAAATGATTTTGTCACTAACTTCTGCAGCAAATGACCAAAAAGCCAATTACCGAGAAGTTCTCCCGATTGTGAAGCAAATGACGAAGTAAACGGCGTTGGATTATTTGAATGCGCAACCTAAACCCGAAAAATCGTTCTACACTTTTATCGGTGAAGCCGAGCGGATAACAAGAAATGATTTTTAAACTAACTTCTGCAGCAAATGACCAAAAAGCCAATTACCGAGAAGTTCTCCCGATTGTGAAGCAAATGACGAAGTAAACGGCGTTGGATTATTTGAATGCGCAACCTAAACCCGAAAAATCGTTCTACACTTTTATCGGTGAAGCCGAGCGGATAACAAGAAATGATTTTTAAACTAACTTCTGCAGCAAATGACCAAAAAGCCAATTACCGAGAAGTTCTCCCGATTGTGAAGCAAATGACGAAGTAAACGGCGTTGGATTATTTGAATGCGCAACCTAAACCCGAAAAATCGTTCTACACTTTTATCGGTGAAGCCGAGCGGATAACAAGAAATGATTTTTAAACTAACTTCTGCAGCAAATGACCAAAAAGCCAATTACCGAGAAGTTCTCCCGATTGTGAAGCAAATGACGAAGTAAACGGCGTTGGATTATTTGAATGCGCAACCTAAACCCGAAAAATCGTTCTACACTTTTATCGGTGAAGCCGAGCGGATAACAAGAAATGATTTTTAAACTAACTTCTGCAGCAAATGACCAAAAAGCCAATTACCGAGAAGTTCTCCCGATTGTGAAGCAAATGACGAAGTAAACGGCGTTGGATTATTTGAATGCGCAACCTAAACCCGAAAAATCGTTCTACACTTTTATCGGTGAAGCCGAGCGGATAACAAGAAATGATTTTGTCACTAACTTCTGCAGCAAATGACCAAAAAGCCAATTACCGAGAAGTTCTCCCGATTGTGAAGCAAATGACGAAGTAAACGGCGTTGGATTATTTGAATGCGCAACCTAAACCCGAAAAATCGTTCTACACTTTTATCGGTGAAGCCGAGCGGATAACAAGAAATGATTTTTAAACTAACTTCTGCAGCAAATGACCAAAAAGCCAATTACCGAGAAGTTCTCCCGATTGTGAAGCAAATGACGAAGTAAACGGCGTTGGATTATTTGAATGCGCAACCTAAACCCGAAAAATCGTTCTACACTTTTATCGGTGAAGCCGAGCGGATAACAAGAAATGATTTTTAAACTAACTTCTGCAGCAAATGACCAAAAAGCCAATTACCGAGAAGTTCTCCCGATTGTGAAGCAAATGACGAAGTTAACGGCGTTGGATTATTTGAATGCGCAACCTAAACCCGAAAAATCGTTCTACACTTTTATCGGTGAAGCCGAGCGGATAACAAGAAATGATTTTGACACTAACTTCTGCAGCAAATGACCAAAAAACCAATTACCGAGAAGTTCTCCCGATTGTGAAGCAAATGACGAAGTAAACGGCCTTGGATTATTTGAATGCGCAACCTAAACCCGAAAAATCGTTCTACACTTTTATCGGTGAAGCCGAGCGGATAACAAGAAATGATTTTTAAACTAACTTCCGCAGCAAATGACCAAAAAGCCAATTACCGAGAAGTTCTCCCGATTGTGAAGCAAATGACGAAGTAAACGGCGTTGGATTATTTGAATGCGCAACCTAAACCCGAAAAATCGTTCTACACTTTTATCGGTGAAGCCGAGCGGATAACAAGAAATGATTTTGACACTAACTTCTGCAGCAAATGACCAAAAAGCCAATTACCGAGAAGTTCTCCCGATTATGAAGCAAATGACGAAGTAAACGGCGTTGGATTATTTGAATGCGCAACCTAAACCCGAGAAATCGTTCTACACTTTTATCGGTGAAGCCGAGCGGATAACAAGAAATGATTTTTAAACTAACTTCTGCAGCAAATGACCAAAAAGCCAATTACCGAGAAGTTCTCCCGATTGTGAAGCAAATGACGAAGTAAACGGCGTTGGATTATTTGAATGCGCAACCTAAACCCGAAAAATCGTTCTACACTTTTATCGGTGAAGCCGAGCGGATAACAAGAAATGATTTTTAAACTAACTTCTGCAGCAAATGACCAAAAAGCCAATTACCGAGAAGTTCTCCCGATTGTGAAGCAAACGACGAAGTAAACGGCGTTGGATTATTTGAATGCGCAACCTAAACCCGAAAAATCGTTCTACACTTTTATCGGTGAAGCCGAGCGGATAACAAGAAATGATTTTGACACTAACTTCTGCAGCAAATGACCAAAAAGCCAATTACCGAGAAGTTCTCCCGATTATGAAGCAAATGACGAAGTAAACGGCGTTGGATTATTTGAATGCGCAACCTAAACCCGAGAAATCGTTCTACACTTTTATCGGTGAAGCCGAGCGGATAACAAGAAATGATTTTTAAACTAACTTCTGCAGCAAATGACCAAAAAGCCAATTACCGAGAAGTTCTCCCGATTGTGAAGCAAATGACGAAGTAAACGGCGTTGGATTATTTGAATGCGCAACCTAAACCCGAAAAATCGTTCTACACTTTTATCGGTGAAGCCGAGCGGATAACAAGAAATGATTTTTAAACTAACTTCTGCAGCAAATGACCAAAAAGCCAATTACCGAGAAGTTCTCCCGATTGTGAAGCAAACGACGAAGTAAACGGCGTTGGATTATTTGAATGCGCAACCTAAACCCGAAAAATCGTTCTACACTTTTATCGGTGAAGCCGAGCGGATAACAAGAAATGATTTTGACACTAACTTCTGCAGCAAATGACCAAAAAGCCAATTACCGAGAAGTTCTCCCGATTGTGAAGCAAATGACGAAGTAAACGGCGTTGGATTATTTGAATGCGCAACCTAAACCCGAAAAATCGTTCTACACTTTTATCGGTGAAGCCGAGCGGATAACAAGAAATGATTTTGACACTAACTTCTGCAGCAAATGACCAAAAAGCCAATTACCGAGAAGTTCTCCCGATTGTGAAGCAAATGACGAAGTAAACGGCGTTGGATTATTTGAATGCGCAACCTAAACCCGAAAAATCGTTCTACACTTTCATCGGTGAAGCCGAGCGGATAACAAGAAATGATTTTGACACTAACTTCTGCAGCAAATGACCAAAAAGCCAATTACCGAGAAGTTCTCCCGATTGTGAAGCAAATGACGAAGTAAACGGCGTTGGATTATTTGAATGCGCAACCTAAACCCGAAAAATCGTTCTACACTTTTATCGGTGAAGCCGAGCGGATAACAAGAAATGATTTTGACACTAACTTCTGCAGCAAATGACCAAAAAGCCAATTACCGAGAAGTTCTCCCGATTGTGAAGCAAATGACGAAGTAAACGGCGTTGGATTATTTGAATGCGCAACCTAAACCCGAAAAATCGTTCTACACTTTTATCGGTGAAGCCGAGCGGATAACAAGAAATGATTTTTAAACTAACTTCTGCAGCAAATGACCAAAAAGCCAATTACCGAGAAGTTCTCCCGATTGTGAAGCAAACGACGAAGTAAACGGCGTTGGATTATTTGAATGCGCAACCTAAACCCGAAAAATCGTTCTACACTTTTATCGGTGAAGCCGAGCGGATAACAAGAAATGATTTTGACACTAACTTCTGCAGCAAATGACCAAAAAGCCAATTACCGAGAAGTTCTCCCGATTGTGAAGCAAATGACGAAGTAAACGGCGTTGGATTATTTGAATGCGCACCCTAAACCCGAAAAATTGTTCTACACTTTTATCGGTGAAGCCGAGCGGATAACAAGAAATGATTTTTAAACTAACTTCTGCAGCAAATGACCAAAAAGCCAATTACCGAGAAGTTCTCCCGATTGTGAAGCAAATGACGAAGTAAACGGCGTTGGATCATTTGAATGCGCAACCTAAACCCGAAAAATCGTTCTACACTTTTATCGGTGAAGCCGAGCGGATAACAAGAAATGATTTTCAAACTAACTTCTGCAGCAAATGACCAAAAAGCCAATTACCGAGAAGTTCTCCCGATTGTGAAGCAAATGACGAAGTAAACGGCGTTGGATTATTTGAATGCGCAACCTAAACCCGAAAAATCGTTCTACACTTTTATCGGTGAAGCCGAGCGGATAACAAGAAATGATTTTTAAACTAACTTCTGCAGCAAATGACCAAAAAGCGAATTACCGAGAAGTTCTCCCGATTGTGAAGCAAATGACGAAGTAAACGGCGTTGGATCATTTGAATGCGCAACCTAAACCCGAAAAATCGTTCTACACTTTTATCGGTGAAGCCGAGCGGATAACAAGAAATGATTTTGTCACTAACTTCTGCAGCAAATGACCAAAAAGCCAATTACCGAGAAGTTCTCCCGATTGTGAAGCAAATGACGAAGTAAACGGCGTTGGATTATTTGAATGCGCAACCTAAACCCGAAAAATCGTTCTACACTTTTATCGGTGAAGCCGAGCGGATAACAAGAAATGATTTTGACACTAACTTCTGCAGCAAATGACCAAAAAGCCAATTACCGAGAAGTTCTCCCGATTGTGAAGCAAATGACGAAGTAAACGGCGTTGGATTATTTTAATGCGCAACCTAAACCCGAGAAATCGTTCTACACTTTTATCGGTGAAGCCGAGCGGATAACAAGAAATGATTTTTAAACTAACTTCTGCAGCAAATGACCAAAAAGCCAATTACCGAGAAGTTCTCCCGATTGTGAAGCAAATGACGAAGTAAACGGCGTTGGATTATTTTAATGCGCAACCTAAACCCGAAAAATCGTTCTACACTTTTATCGGTGAAGCCGAGCGGATAACAAGAAATGATTTTTAAACTAACTTCTGCAGCAAATGACCAAAAAGCGAATTACCGAGAAGTTCTCCCGATTGTGAAGCAAATGACGAAGTAAACGGCGTTGGATCATTTGAATGCGCAACCTAAACCCGAAAAATCGTTCTACACTTTTATCGGTGAAGCCGAGCGGATAACAAGAAATGATTTTGTCACTAACTTCTGCAGCAAATGACCAAAAAGCCAATTACCGAGAAGTTCTCCCGATTGTGAAGCAAATGACGAAGTAAACGGCGTTGGATTATTTGAATGCGCAACCTAAACCCGAAAAATCGTTCTACACTTTTATCGGTGAAGCCGAGCGGATAACAAGAAATGATTTTTAAACTAACTTCTGCAGCAAATGACCAAAAAGCCAATTACCGAGAAGTTCTCCCGATTGTGAAGCAAATGACGAAGTAAACGGCGTTGGATTATTTGAATGCGCAACCTAAACCCGAAAAATCGTTCTACACTTTTATCGGTGAAGCCGAGCGGATAACAAGAAATGATTTTTAAACTAACTTCTGCAGCAAATGACCAAAAAGCCAATTACCGAGAAGTTCTCCCGATTGTGAAGCAAATGACGAAGTAAACGGCGTTGGATTATTTGAATGCGCAACCTAAACCCGAAAAATCGTTCTACACTTTTATCGGTGAAGCCGAGCGGATAACAAGAAATGATTTTTAAACTAACTTCTGCAGCAAATGACCAAAAAGCCAATTACCGAGAAGTTCTCCCGATTGTGAAGCAAATGACGAAGTAAACGGCGTTGGATTATTTGAATGCGCAACCTAAACCCGAAAAATCGTTCTACACTTTTATCGGTGAAGCCGAGCGGATAACAAGAAATGATTTTTAAACTAACTTCTGCAGCAAATGACCAAAAAGCCAATTACCGAGAAGTTCTCCCGATTGTGAAGCAAATGACGAAGTAAACGGCGTTGGATTATTTGAATGCGCAACCTAAACCCGAAAAATCGTTCTACACTTTTATCGGTGAAGCCGAGCGGATAACAAGAAATGATTTTGTCACTAACTTCTGCAGCAAATGACCAAAAAGCCAATTACCGAGAAGTTCTCCCGATTGTGAAGCAAATGACGAAGTAAACGGCGTTGGATTATTTGAATGCGCAACCTAAACCCGAAAAATCGTTCTACACTTTTATCGGTGAAGCCGAGCGGATAACAAGAAATGATTTTTAAACTAACTTCTGCAGCAAATGACCAAAAAGCCAATTACCGAGAAGTTCTCCCGATTGTGAAGCAAATGACGAAGTAAACGGCGTTGGATTATTTGAATGCGCAACCTAAACCCGAAAAATCGTTCTACACTTTTATCGGTGAAGCCGAGCGGATAACAAGAAATGATTTTTAAACTAACTTCTGCAGCAAATGACCAAAAAGCCAATTACCGAGAAGTTCTCCCGATTGTGAAGCAAATGACGAAGTTAACGGCGTTGGATTATTTGAATGCGCAACCTAAACCCGAAAAATCGTTCTACACTTTTATCGGTGAAGCCGAGCGGATAACAAGAAATGATTTTGACACTAACTTCTGCAGCAAATGACCAAAAAACCAATTACCGAGAAGTTCTCCCGATTGTGAAGCAAATGACGAAGTAAACGGCCTTGGATTATTTGAATGCGCAACCTAAACCCGAAAAATCGTTCTACACTTTTATCGGTGAAGCCGAGCGGATAACAAGAAATGATTTTTAAACTAACTTCCGCAGCAAATGACCAAAAAGCCAATTACCGAGAAGTTCTCCCGATTGTGAAGCAAATGACGAAGTAAACGGCGTTGGATTATTTGAATGCGCAACCTAAACCCGAAAAATCGTTCTACACTTTTATCGGTGAAGCCGAGCGGATAACAAGAAATGATTTTGACACTAACTTCTGCAGCAAATGACCAAAAAGCCAATTACCGAGAAGTTCTCCCGATTATGAAGCAAATGACGAAGTAAACGGCGTTGGATTATTTGAATGCGCAACCTAAACCCGAGAAATCGTTCTACACTTTTATCGGTGAAGCCGAGCGGATAACAAGAAATGATTTTTAAACTAACTTCTGCAGCAAATGACCAAAAAGCCAATTACCGAGAAGTTCTCCCGATTGTGAAGCAAATGACGAAGTAAACGGCGTTGGATTATTTGAATGCGCAACCTAAACCCGAAAAATCGTTCTACACTTTTATCGGTGAAGCCGAGCGGATAACAAGAAATGATTTTTAAACTAACTTCTGCAGCAAATGACCAAAAAGCCAATTACCGAGAAGTTCTCCCGATTGTGAAGCAAACGACGAAGTAAACGGCGTTGGATTATTTGAATGCGCAACCTAAACCCGAAAAATCGTTCTACACTTTTATCGGTGAAGCCGAGCGGATAACAAGAAATGATTTTGACACTAACTTCTGCAGCAAATGACCAAAAAGCCAATTACCGAGAAGTTCTCCCGATTATGAAGCAAATGACGAAGTAAACGGCGTTGGATTATTTGAATGCGCAACCTAAACCCGAGAAATCGTTCTACACTTTTATCGGTGAAGCCGAGCGGATAACAAGAAATGATTTTTAAACTAACTTCTGCAGCAAATGACCAAAAAGCCAATTACCGAGAAGTTCTCCCGATTGTGAAGCAAATGACGAAGTAAACGGCGTTGGATTATTTGAATGCGCAACCTAAACCCGAAAAATCGTTCTACACTTTTATCGGTGAAGCCGAGCGGATAACAAGAAATGATTTTTAAACTAACTTCTGCAGCAAATGACCAAAAAGCCAATTACCGAGAAGTTCTCCCGATTGTGAAGCAAACGACGAAGTAAACGGCGTTGGATTATTTGAATGCGCAACCTAAACCCGAAAAATCGTTCTACACTTTTATCGGTGAAGCCGAGCGGATAACAAGAAATGATTTTGACACTAACTTCTGCAGCAAATGACCAAAAAGCCAATTACCGAGAAGTTCTCCCGATTGTGAAGCAAATGACGAAGTAAACGGCGTTGGATTATTTGAATGCGCAACCTAAACCCGAGAAATCGTTCTACACTTTTATCGGTGAAGCCGAGCGGATAACAAGAAATGATTTTTAAACTAACTTCTGCAGCAAATGACCAAAAAGCCAATTACCGAGAAGTTCTCCCGATTGTGAAGCAAATGACGAAGTAAACGGCGTTGGATTATTTGAATGCGCAACCTAAACCCGAAAAATCGTTCTACACTTTTATCGGTGAAGCCGAGCGGATAACAAGAAATGATTTTTAAACTAACTTCTGCAGCAAATGACCAAAAAGCCAATTACCGAGAAGTTCTCCCGATTGTGAAGCAAACGACGAAGTAAACGGCGTTGGATTATTTGAATGCGCAACCTAAACCCGAAAAATCGTTCTACACTTTTATCGGTGAAGCCGAGCGGATAACAAGAAATGATTTTGACACTAACTTCTGCAGCAAATGACCAAAAAGCCAATTACCGAGAAGTTCTCCCGATTGTGAAGCAAATGACGAAGTAAACGGCGTTGGATTATTTGAATGCGCACCCTAAACCCGAAAAATTGTTCTACACTTTTATCGGTGAAGCCGAGCGGATAACAAGAAATGATTTTTAAACTAACTTCTGCAGCAAATGACCAAAAAGCCAATTACCGAGAAGTTCTCCCGATTGTGAAGCAAATGACGAAGTAAACGGCGTTGGATCATTTGAATGCGCAACCTAAACCCGAAAAATCGTTCTACACTTTTATCGGTGAAGCCGAGCGGATAACAAGAAATGATTTTCAAACTAACTTCTGCAGCAAATGACCAAAAAGCCAATTACCGAGAAGTTCTCCCGATTGTGAAGCAAATGACGAAGTAAACGGCGTTGGATTATTTGAATGCGCACCCTAAACCCGAAAAATTGTTCTACACTTTTATCGGTGAAGCCGAGCGGATAACAAGAAATGATTTTTAAACTAACTTCTGCAGCAAATGACCAAAAAGCCAATTACCGAGAAGTTCTCCCGATTGTGAAGCAAATGACGAAGTAAACGGCGTTGGATCATTTGAATGCGCAACCTAAACCCGAAAAATCGTTCTACACTTTTATCGGTGAAGCCGAGCGGATAACAAGAAATGATTTTCAAACTAACTTCTGCAGCAAATGACCAAAAAGCCAATTACCGAGAAGTTCTCCCGATTGTGAAGCAAACGACGAAGTAAACGGCGTTGGATTATTTGAATGCGCAACCTAAACCCGAAAAATCGTTCTACACTTTTATCGGTGAAGCCGAGCGGATAACAAGAAATGATTTTGACACTAACTTCTGCAGCAAATGACCAAAAAGCCAATTACCGAGAAGTTCTCCCGATTGTGAAGCAAATGACGAAGTAAACGGCGTTGGATTATTTGAATGCGCACCCTAAACCCGAAAAATTGTTCTACACTTTTATCGGTGAAGCCGAGCGGATAACAAGAAATGATTTTTAAACTAACTTCTGCAGCAAATGACCAAAAAGCCAATTACCGAGAAGTTCTCCCGATTGTGAAGCAAATGACGAAGTAAACGGCGTTGGATCATTTGAATGCGCAACCTAAACCCGAAAAATCGTTCTACACTTTTATCGGTGAAGCCGAGCGGATAACAAGAAATGATTTTGACACTAACTTCTGCAGCAAATGACCAAAAAGCCAATTACCGAGAAGTTCTCCCGATTGTGAAGCAAATGACGAAGTAAACGGCGTTGGATTATTTGAATGCGCACCCTAAACCCGAAAAATTGTTCTACACTTTTATCGGTGAAGCCGAGCGGATAACAAGAAATGATTTTTAAACTAACTTCTGCAGCAAATGACCAAAAAGCCAATTACCGAGAAGTTCTCCCGATTGTGAAGCAAATGACGAAGTAAACGGCGTTGGATCATTTGAATGCGCAACCTAAACCCGAAAAATCGTTCTACACTTTTATCGGTGAAGCCGAGCGGATAACAAGAAATGATTTTCAAACTAACTTCTGCAGCAAATGACCAAAAAGCCAATTACCGAGAAGTTCTCCCGATTGTGAAGCAAACGACGAAGTAAACGGCGTTGGATTATTTGAATGCGCAACCTAAACCCGAAAAATCGTTCTACACTTTTATCGGTGAAGCCGAGCGGATAACAAGAAATGATTTTGACACTAACTTCTGCAGCAAATGACCAAAAAGCCAATTACCGAGAAGTTCTCCCGATTGTGAAGCAAATGACGAAGTAAACGGCGTTGGATTATTTGAATGCGCAACCTAAACCCGAAAAATCGTTCTACACTTTCATCGGTGAAGCCGAGCGGATAACAAGAAATGATTTTTAAACTAACTTCCGCAGCAAATGACCAAAAAGCCAATTACCGAGAAGTTCTCCCGATTGTGAAGCAAATGACGAAGTAAACGGCGTTGGATTATTTGAATGCGCAACCTAAACCCGAAAAATCGTTCTACACTTTCATCGGTGAAGCCGAGCGGATAACAAGAAATGATTTTTAAACTAACTTCTGCAGCAAATGACCAAAAAGCCAATTACCGAGAAGTTCTCCCGATTGTGAAGCAAATGACGAAGTAAACGGCGTTGGATCATTTGAATGCGCAACCTAAACCCGAAAAATCGTTCTACACTTTCATCGGTGAAGCCGAGCGGATAACAAGAAATGATTTTTAAACTAACTTCTGCAGCAAATGACCAAAAAGCCAATTACCGAGAAGTTCTCCCGATTGTGAAGCAAATGACGAAGTAAACGGCGTTGGATCATTTGAATGCGCAACCTAAACCCGAAAAATCGTTCTACACTTTTATCGGTGAAGCCGAGCGGATAACAAGAAATGATTTTGACACTAACTTCTGCAGCAAATGACCAAAAAGCCAATTACCGAGAAGTTCTCCCGATTGTGAAGCAAATGACGAAGTAGACGGCGTTGGATTATTTGAATGCGCAACCCAAACCCGAAAAATCGTTCTACACTTTTATCGGTGAAGCCGAGCGGATAACAAGAAATGATTTTTAAACTAACTTCTGCAGCAAATGACCAAAAAGCCAATTACCGAGAAGTTCTCCCGATTGTGAAGCAAATGACGAAGTAAACGGCGTTGGATCATTTGAATGCGCAACCTAAACCCGAAAAATCGTTCTACACTTTTATCGGTGAAGCCGAGCGGATAACAAGAAATGATTTTGACACTAACTTCTGCAGCAAATGACCAAAAAGCCAATTACCGAGAAGTTCTCCCGATTGTGAAGCAAATGACGAAGTAAACGGCGTTGGATTATTTGAATGCGCAACCTAAACCCGAAAAATCGTTCTACACTTTCATCGGTGAAGCCGAGCGGATAACAAGAAATGATTTTTAAACTAACTTCTGCAGCAAATGACCAAAAAGCCAATTACCGAGAAGTTCTCCCGATTGTGAAGCAAATGACGAAGTAAACGGCGTTGGATTATTTGAATGCGCAACCTAAACCCGAAAAATCGTTCTACACTTTTATCGGTGAAGCCGAGCGGATAACAAGAAATGATTTTTAAACTAACTTCTGCAGCAAATGACCAAAAAGCCAATTACCGAGAAGTTCTCCCGATTGTGAAGCAAATGACGAAGTAAACGGCGTTGGATTATTTGAATGCGCAACCTAAACCCGAAAAATCGTTCTACACTTTTATCGGTGAAGCCGAGCGGATAACAAGAAATGATTTTGACACTAACTTCTGCAGCAAATGACCAAAAAACCAATTACCGAGAAGTTCTCCCGATTGTGAAGCAAATGACGAAGTAAACGGCCTTGGATTATTTGAATGCGCAACCTAAACCCGAAAAATCGTTCTACACTTTTATCGGTGAAGCCGAGCGGATAACAAGAAATGATTTTTAAACTAACTTCCGCAGCAAATGACCAAAAAGCCAATTACCGAGAAGTTCTCCCGATTGTGAAGCAAATGACGAAGTAAACGGCGTTGGATTATTTGAATGCGCAACCTAAACCCGAAAAATCGTTCTACACTTTTATCGGTGAAGCCGAGCGGATAACAAGAAATGATTTTGACACTAACTTCTGCAGCAAATGACCAAAAAGCCAATTACCGAGAAGTTCTCCCGATTATGAAGCAAATGACGAAGTAAACGGCGTTGGATTATTTGAATGCGCAACCTAAACCCGAGAAATCGTTCTACACTTTTATCGGTGAAGCCGAGCGGATAACAAGAAATGATTTTTAAACTAACTTCTGCAGCAAATGACCAAAAAGCCAATTACCGAGAAGTTCTCCCGATTGTGAAGCAAATGACGAAGTAAACGGCGTTGGATTATTTGAATGCGCAACCTAAACCCGAAAAATCGTTCTACACTTTTATCGGTGAAGCCGAGCGGATAACAAGAAATGATTTTTAAACTAACTTCCGCAGCAAATGACCAAAAAGCCAATTACCGAGAAGTTCTCCCGATTGTGAAGCGAATGACGAAGTAAACGGCGTTGGATTATTTGAATGCGCAACCTAAACCCGAAAAATCGTTCTACACTTTCATCGGTGAAGCCGAGCGGATAACAAGAAATGATTTTGACACTAACTTCTGCAGCAAATGACCAAAAAGCCAATTACCGAGAAGTTCTCCCGATTGTGAAGCAAATGACGAAGTAAACGGCGTTGGATTATTTGAATGCGCAACCTAAACCCGAAAAATCGTTCTACACTTTTATCGGTGAAGCCGAGCGGATAACAAGAAATGATTTTGACACTAACTTCTGCAGCAAATGACCAAAAAGCCAATTACCGAGAAGTTCTCCCGATTGTGAAGCAAATGACGAAGTAAACGGCGTTGGATTATTTGAATGCGCAACCTAAACCCGAGAAATCGTTCTACACTTTTATCGGTGAAGCCGAGCGGATAACAAGAAATGATTTTTAAACTAACTTCTGCAGCAAATGACCAAAAAGCCAATTACCGAGAAGTTCTCCCGATTGTGAAGCAAATGACGAAGTAAACGGCGTTGGATTATTTGAATGCGCAACCTAAACCCGAAAAATCGTTCTACACTTTTATCGGTGAAGCCGAGCGGATAACAAGAAATGATTTTTAAACTAACTTCTGCAGCAAATGACCAAAAAGCCAATTACCGAGAAGTTCTCCCGATTGTGAAGCAAACGACGAAGTAAACGGCGTTGGATTATTTGAATGCGCAACCTAAACCCGAAAAATCGTTCTACACTTTTATCGGTGAAGCCGAGCGGATAACAAGAAATGATTTTGACACTAACTTCTGCAGCAAATGACCAAAAAGCCAATTACCGAGAAGTTCTCCCGATTGTGAAGCAAATGACGAAGTAAACGGCGTTGGATTATTTGAATGCGCACCCTAAACCCGAAAAATTGTTCTACACTTTTATCGGTGAAGCCGAGCGGATAACAAGAAATGATTTTTAAACTAACTTCTGCAGCAAATGACCAAAAAGCCAATTACCGAGAAGTTCTCCCGATTGTGAAGCAAATGACGAAGTAAACGGCGTTGGATCATTTGAATGCGCAACCTAAACCCGAAAAATCGTTCTACACTTTTATCGGTGAAGCCGAGCGGATAACAAGAAATGATTTTCAAACTAACTTCTGCAGCAAATGACCAAAAAGCCAATTACCGAGAAGTTCTCCCGATTGTGAAGCAAATGACGAAGTAAACGGCGTTGGATTATTTGAATGCGCAACCTAAACCCGAAAAATCGTTCTACACTTTTATCGGTGAAGCCGAGCGGATAACAAGAAATGATTTTTAAACTAACTTCTGCAGCAAATGACCAAAAAGCCAATTACCGAGAAGTTCTCCCGATTGTGAAGCAAATGACGAAGTAAACGGCGTTGGATTATTTGAATGCGCAACCTAAACCCGAAAAATCGTTCTACACTTTTATCGGTGAAGCCGAGCGGATAACAAGAAATGATTTTTAAACTAACTTCTGCAGCAAATGACCAAAAAGCCAATTACCGAGAAGTTCTCCCGATTGTGAAGCAAATGACGAAGTAAACGGCGTTGGATTATTTGAATGCGCAACCTAAACCCGAAAAATCGTTCTACACTTTTATCGGTGAAGCCGAGCGGATAACAAGAAATGATTTTGTCACTAACTTCTGCAGCAAATGACCAAAAAGCCAATTACCGAGAAGTTCTCCCGATTGTGAAGCAAATGACGAAGTAAACGGCGTTGGATTATTTGAATGCGCAACCTAAACCCGAAAAATCGTTCTACACTTTTATCGGTGAAGCCGAGCGGATAACAAGAAATGATTTTTAAACTAACTTCTGCAGCAAATGACCAAAAAGCCAATTACCGAGAAGTTCTCCCGATTGTGAAGCAAATGACGAAGTAAACGGCGTTGGATTATTTGAATGCGCAACCTAAACCCGAAAAATCGTTCTACACTTTTATCGGTGAAGCCGAGCGGATAACAAGAAATGATTTTTAAACTAACTTCTGCAGCAAATGACCAAAAAGCCAATTACCGAGAAGTTCTCCCGATTGTGAAGCAAATGACGAAGTTAACGGCGTTGGATTATTTGAATGCGCAACCTAAACCCGAAAAATCGTTCTACACTTTTATCGGTGAAGCCGAGCGGATAACAAGAAATGATTTTGACACTAACTTCTGCAGCAAATGACCAAAAAACCAATTACCGAGAAGTTCTCCCGATTGTGAAGCAAATGACGAAGTAAACGGCCTTGGATTATTTGAATGCGCAACCTAAACCCGAAAAATCGTTCTACACTTTTATCGGTGAAGCCGAGCGGATAACAAGAAATGATTTTTAAACTAACTTCCGCAGCAAATGACCAAAAAGCCAATTACCGAGAAGTTCTCCCGATTGTGAAGCAAATGACGAAGTAAACGGCGTTGGATTATTTGAATGCGCAACCTAAACCCGAAAAATCGTTCTACACTTTTATCGGTGAAGCCGAGCGGATAACAAGAAATGATTTTGACACTAACTTCTGCAGCAAATGACCAAAAAGCCAATTACCGAGAAGTTCTCCCGATTATGAAGCAAATGACGAAGTAAACGGCGTTGGATTATTTGAATGCGCAACCTAAACCCGAGAAATCGTTCTACACTTTTATCGGTGAAGCCGAGCGGATAACAAGAAATGATTTTTAAACTAACTTCTGCAGCAAATGACCAAAAAGCCAATTACCGAGAAGTTCTCCCGATTGTGAAGCAAATGACGAAGTAAACGGCGTTGGATTATTTGAATGCGCAACCTAAACCCGAAAAATCGTTCTACACTTTTATCGGTGAAGCCGAGCGGATAACAAGAAATGATTTTTAAACTAACTTCCGCAGCAAATGACCAAAAAGCCAATTACCGAGAAGTTCTCCCGATTGTGAAGCGAATGACGAAGTAAACGGCGTTGGATTATTTGAATGCGCAACCTAAACCCGAAAAATCGTTCTACACTTTCATCGGTGAAGCCGAGCGGATAACAAGAAATGATTTTGACACTAACTTCTGCAGCAAATGACCAAAAAGCCAATTACCGAGAAGTTCTCCCGATTGTGAAGCAAATGACGAAGTAAACGGCATTGGATTATTTGAATGCGCAACCTAAACCCGAAAAATCGTTCTACACTTTTATCGGTGAAGCCGAGCGGATAACAAGAAATGATTTTGACACTAACTTCTGCAGCAAATGACCAAAAAGCCAATTACCGAGAAGTTCTCCCGATTGTGAAGCAAATGACGAAGTAAACGGCGTTGGATTATTTGAATGCGCAACCTAAACCCGAGAAATCGTTCTACACTTTTATCGGTGAAGCCGAGCGGATAACAAGAAATGATTTTTAAACTAACTTCTGCAGCAAATGACCAAAAAGCCAATTACCGAGAAGTTCTCCCGATTGTGAAGCAAATGACGAAGTAAACGGCGTTGGATTATTTGAATGCGCAACCTAAACCCGAAAAATCGTTCTACACTTTTATCGGTGAAGCCGAGCGGATAACAAGAAATGATTTTTAAACTAACTTCTGCAGCAAATGACCAAAAAGCCAATTACCGAGAAGTTCTCCCGATTGTGAAGCAAACGACGAAGTAAACGGCGTTGGATTATTTGAATGCGCAACCTAAACCCGAAAAATCGTTCTACACTTTTATCGGTGAAGCCGAGCGGATAACAAGAAATGATTTTGACACTAACTTCTGCAGCAAATGACCAAAAAGCCAATTACCGAGAAGTTCTCCCGATTGTGAAGCAAATGACGAAGTAAACGGCGTTGGATTATTTGAATGCGCACCCTAAACCCGAAAAATTGTTCTACACTTTTATCGGTGAAGCCGAGCGGATAACAAGAAATGATTTTTAAACTAACTTCTGCAGCAAATGACCAAAAAGCCAATTACCGAGAAGTTCTCCCGATTGTGAAGCAAATGACGAAGTAAACGGCGTTGGATCATTTGAATGCGCAACCTAAACCCGAAAAATCGTTCTACACTTTTATCGGTGAAGCCGAGCGGATAACAAGAAATGATTTTCAAACTAACTTCTGCAGCAAATGACCAAAAAGCCAATTACCGAGAAGTTCTCCCGATTGTGAAGCAAATGACGAAGTAAACGGCGTTGGATTATTTGAATGCGCACCCTAAACCCGAAAAATTGTTCTACACTTTTATCGGTGAAGCCGAGCGGATAACAAGAAATGATTTTTAAACTAACTTCTGCAGCAAATGACCAAAAAGCCAATTACCGAGAAGTTCTCCCGATTGTGAAGCAAATGACGAAGTAAACGGCGTTGGATCATTTGAATGCGCAACCTAAACCCGAAAAATCGTTCTACACTTTTATCGGTGAAGCCGAGCGGATAACAAGAAATGATTTTCAAACTAACTTCTGCAGCAAATGACCAAAAAGCCAATTACCGAGAAGTTCTCCCGATTGTGAAGCAAACGACGAAGTAAACGGCGTTGGATTATTTGAATGCGCAACCTAAACCCGAAAAATCGTTCTACACTTTTATCGGTGAAGCCGAGCGGATAACAAGAAATGATTTTGACACTAACTTCTGCAGCAAATGACCAAAAAGCCAATTACCGAGAAGTTCTCCCGATTGTGAAGCAAATGACGAAGTAAACGGCGTTGGATTATTTGAATGCGCACCCTAAACCCGAAAAATTGTTCTACACTTTTATCGGTGAAGCCGAGCGGATAACAAGAAATGATTTTTAAACTAACTTCTGCAGCAAATGACCAAAAAGCCAATTACCGAGAAGTTCTCCCGATTGTGAAGCAAATGACGAAGTAAACGGCGTTGGATCATTTGAATGCGCAACCTAAACCCGAAAAATCGTTCTACACTTTTATCGGTGAAGCCGAGCGGATAACAAGAAATGATTTTGACACTAACTTCTGCAGCAAATGACCAAAAAGCCAATTACCGAGAAGTTCTCCCGATTGTGAAGCAAATGACGAAGTAAACGGCGTTGGATTATTTGAATGCGCACCCTAAACCCGAAAAATTGTTCTACACTTTTATCGGTGAAGCCGAGCGGATAACAAGAAATGATTTTTAAACTAACTTCTGCAGCAAATGACCAAAAAGCCAATTACCGAGAAGTTCTCCCGATTGTGAAGCAAATGACGAAGTAAACGGCGTTGGATCATTTGAATGCGCAACCTAAACCCGAAAAATCGTTCTACACTTTTATCGGTGAAGCCGAGCGGATAACAAGAAATGATTTTCAAACTAACTTCTGCAGCAAATGACCAAAAAGCCAATTACCGAGAAGTTCTCCCGATTGTGAAGCAAACGACGAAGTAAACGGCGTTGGATTATTTGAATGCGCAACCTAAACCCGAAAAATCGTTCTACACTTTTATCGGTGAAGCCGAGCGGATAACAAGAAATGATTTTGACACTAACTTCTGCAGCAAATGACCAAAAAGCCAATTACCGAGAAGTTCTCCCGATTGTGAAGCAAATGACGAAGTAAACGGCGTTGGATTATTTGAATGCGCAACCTAAACCCGAAAAATCGTTCTACACTTTCATCGGTGAAGCCGAGCGGATAACAAGAAATGATTTTTAAACTAACTTCCGCAGCAAATGACCAAAAAGCCAATTACCGAGAAGTTCTCCCGATTGTGAAGCAAATGACGAAGTAAACGGCGTTGGATTATTTGAATGCGCAACCTAAACCCGAAAAATCGTTCTACACTTTCATCGGTGAAGCCGAGCGGATAACAAGAAATGATTTTTAAACTAACTTCTGCAGCAAATGACCAAAAAGCCAATTACCGAGAAGTTCTCCCGATTGTGAAGCAAATGACGAAGTAAACGGCGTTGGATCATTTGAATGCGCAACCTAAACCCGAAAAATCGTTCTACACTTTCATCGGTGAAGCCGAGCGGATAACAAGAAATGATTTTTAAACTAACTTCTGCAGCAAATGACCAAAAAGCCAATTACCGAGAAGTTCTCCCGATTGTGAAGCAAATGACGAAGTAAACGGCGTTGGATCATTTGAATGCGCAACCTAAACCCGAAAAATCGTTCTACACTTTTATCGGTGAAGCCGAGCGGATAACAAGAAATGATTTTGACACTAACTTCTGCAGCAAATGACCAAAAAGCCAATTACCGAGAAGTTCTCCCGATTGTGAAGCAAATGACGAAGTAGACGGCGTTGGATTATTTGAATGCGCAACCCAAACCCGAAAAATCGTTCTACACTTTTATCGGTGAAGCCGAGCGGATAACAAGAAATGATTTTTAAACTAACTTCTGCAGCAAATGACCAAAAAGCCAATTACCGAGAAGTTCTCCCGATTGTGAAGCAAATGACGAAGTAAACGGCGTTGGATCATTTGAATGCGCAACCTAAACCCGAAAAATCGTTCTACACTTTTATCGGTGAAGCCGAGCGGATAACAAGAAATGATTTTGACACTAACTTCTGCAGCAAATGACCAAAAAGCCAATTACCGAGAAGTTCTCCCGATTGTGAAGCAAATGACGAAGTAAACGGCGTTGGATTATTTGAATGCGCAACCTAAACCCGAAAAATCGTTCTACACTTTCATCGGTGAAGCCGAGCGGATAACAAGAAATGATTTTTAAACTAACTTCTGCAGCAAATGACCAAAAAGCCAATTACCGAGAAGTTCTCCCGATTGTGAAGCAAATGACGAAGTAAACGGCGTTGGATTATTTGAATGCGCAACCTAAACCCGAAAAATCGTTCTACACTTTTATCGGTGAAGCCGAGCGGATAACAAGAAATGATTTTTAAACTAACTTCTGCAGCAAATGACCAAAAAGCCAATTACCGAGAAGTTCTCCCGATTGTGAAGCAAATGACGAAGTAAACGGCGTTGGATTATTTGAATGCGCAACCTAAACCCGAAAAATCGTTCTACACTTTTATCGGTGAAGCCGAGCGGATAACAAGAAATGATTTTGACACTAACTTCTGCAGCAAATGACCAAAAAACCAATTACCGAGAAGTTCTCCCGATTGTGAAGCAAATGACGAAGTAAACGGCCTTGGATTATTTGAATGCGCAACCTAAACCCGAAAAATCGTTCTACACTTTTATCGGTGAAGCCGAGCGGATAACAAGAAATGATTTTTAAACTAACTTCCGCAGCAAATGACCAAAAAGCCAATTACCGAGAAGTTCTCCCGATTGTGAAGCAAATGACGAAGTAAACGGCGTTGGATTATTTGAATGCGCAACCTAAACCCGAAAAATCGTTCTACACTTTTATCGGTGAAGCCGAGCGGATAACAAGAAATGATTTTGACACTAACTTCTGCAGCAAATGACCAAAAAGCCAATTACCGAGAAGTTCTCCCGATTATGAAGCAAATGACGAAGTAAACGGCGTTGGATTATTTGAATGCGCAACCTAAACCCGAGAAATCGTTCTACACTTTTATCGGTGATGCCGAGCGGATAACAAGAAATGATTTTTAAACTAACTTCTGCAGCAAATGACCAAAAAGCCAATTACCGAGAAGTTCTCCCGATTGTGAAGCAAATGACGAAGTAAACGGCGTTGGATTATTTGAATGCGCAACCTAAACCCGAAAAATCGTTCTACACTTTTATCGGTGAAGCCGAGCGGATAACAAGAAATGATTTTTAAACTAACTTCCGCAGCAAATGACCAAAAAGCCAATTACCGAGAAGTTCTCCCGATTGTGAAGCGAATGACGAAGTAAACGGCGTTGGATTATTTGAATGCGCAACCTAAACCCGAAAAATCGTTCTACACTTTCATCGGTGAAGCCGAGCGGATAACAAGAAATGATTTTGACACTAACTTCTGCAGCAAATGACCAAAAAGCCAATTACCGAGAAGTTCTCCCGATTGTGAAGCAAATGACGAAGTAAACGGCGTTGGATTATTTGAATGCGCAACCTAAACCCGAAAAATCGTTCTACACTTTTATCGGTGAAGCCGAGCGGATAACAAGAAATGATTTTGACACTAACTTCTGCAGCAAATGACCAAAAAGCCAATTACCGAGAAGTTCTCCCGATTGTGAAGCAAATGACGAAGTAAACGGCGTTGGATTATTTGAATGCGCAACCTAAACCCGAGAAATCGTTCTACACTTTTATCGGTGAAGCCGAGCGGATAACAAGAAATGATTTTTAAACTAACTTCTGCAGCAAATGACCAAAAAGCCAATTACCGAGAAGTTCTCCCGATTGTGAAGCAAATGACGAAGTAAACGGCGTTGGATTATTTGAATGCGCAACCTAAACCCGAAAAATCGTTCTACACTTTTATCGGTGAAGCCGAGCGGATAACAAGAAATGATTTTTAAACTAACTTCTGCAGCAAATGACCAAAAAGCCAATTACCGAGAAGTTCTCCCGATTGTGAAGCAAACGACGAAGTAAACGGCGTTGGATTATTTGAATGCGCAACCTAAACCCGAAAAATCGTTCTACACTTTTATCGGTGAAGCCGAGCGGATAACAAGAAATGATTTTGACACTAACTTCTGCAGCAAATGACCAAAAAGCCAATTACCGAGAAGTTCTCCCGATTGTGAAGCAAATGACGAAGTAAACGGCGTTGGATTATTTGAATGCGCACCCTAAACCCGAAAAATTGTTCTACACTTTTATCGGTGAAGCCGAGCGGATAACAAGAAATGATTTTTAAACTAACTTCTGCAGCAAATGACCAAAAAGCCAATTACCGAGAAGTTCTCCCGATTGTGAAGCAAATGACGAAGTAAACGGCGTTGGATCATTTGAATGCGCAACCTAAACCCGAAAAATCGTTCTACACTTTTATCGGTGAAGCCGAGCGGATAACAAGAAATGATTTTCAAACTAACTTCTGCAGCAAATGACCAAAAAGCCAATTACCGAGAAGTTCTCCCGATTGTGAAGCAAATGACGAAGTAAACGGCGTTGGATTATTTGAATGCGCAACCTAAACCCGAAAAATCGTTCTACACTTTTATCGGTGAAGCCGAGCGGATAACAAGAAATGATTTTTAAACTAACTTCTGCAGCAAATGACCAAAAAGCGAATTACCGAGAAGTTCTCCCGATTGTGAAGCAAATGACGAAGTAAACGGCGTTGGATCATTTGAATGCGCAACCTAAACCCGAAAAATCGTTCTACACTTTTATCGGTGAAGCCGAGCGGATAACAAGAAATGATTTTGTCACTAACTTCTGCAGCAAATGACCAAAAAGCCAATTACCGAGAAGTTCTCCCGATTGTGAAGCAAATGACGAAGTAAACGGCGTTGGATTATTTGAATGCGCAACCTAAACCCGAAAAATCGTTCTACACTTTTATCGGTGAAGCCGAGCGGATAACAAGAAATGATTTTGACACTAACTTCTGCAGCAAATGACCAAAAAGCCAATTACCGAGAAGTTCTCCCGATTGTGAAGCAAATGACGAAGTAAACGGCGTTGGATTATTTTAATGCGCAACCTAAACCCGAGAAATCGTTCTACACTTTTATCGGTGAAGCCGAGCGGATAACAAGAAATGATTTTTAAACTAACTTCTGCAGCAAATGACCAAAAAGCCAATTACCGAGAAGTTCTCCCGATTGTGAAGCAAATGACGAAGTAAACGGCGTTGGATTATTTTAATGCGCAACCTAAACCCGAAAAATCGTTCTACACTTTTATCGGTGAAGCCGAGCGGATAACAAGAAATGATTTTTAAACTAACTTCTGCAGCAAATGACCAAAAAGCGAATTACCGAGAAGTTCTCCCGATTGTGAAGCAAATGACGAAGTAAACGGCGTTGGATCATTTGAATGCGCAACCTAAACCCGAAAAATCGTTCTACACTTTTATCGGTGAAGCCGAGCGGATAACAAGAAATGATTTTGTCACTAACTTCTGCAGCAAATGACCAAAAAGCCAATTACCGAGAAGTTCTCCCGATTGTGAAGCAAATGACGAAGTAAACGGCGTTGGATTATTTGAATGCGCAACCTAAACCCGAAAAATCGTTCTACACTTTTATCGGTGAAGCCGAGCGGATAACAAGAAATGATTTTTAAACTAACTTCTGCAGCAAATGACCAAAAAGCCAATTACCGAGAAGTTCTCCCGATTGTGAAGCAAATGACGAAGTAAACGGCGTTGGATTATTTGAATGCGCAACCTAAACCCGAAAAATCGTTCTACACTTTTATCGGTGAAGCCGAGCGGATAACAAGAAATGATTTTTAAACTAACTTCTGCAGCAAATGACCAAAAAGCCAATTACCGAGAAGTTCTCCCGATTGTGAAGCAAATGACGAAGTAAACGGCGTTGGATTATTTGAATGCGCAACCTAAACCCGAAAAATCGTTCTACACTTTTATCGGTGAAGCCGAGCGGATAACAAGAAATGATTTTTAAACTAACTTCTGCAGCAAATGACCAAAAAGCCAATTACCGAGAAGTTCTCCCGATTGTGAAGCAAATGACGAAGTAAACGGCGTTGGATTATTTGAATGCGCAACCTAAACCCGAAAAATCGTTCTACACTTTTATCGGTGAAGCCGAGCGGATAACAAGAAATGATTTTTAAACTAACTTCTGCAGCAAATGACCAAAAAGCCAATTACCGAGAAGTTCTCCCGATTGTGAAGCAAATGACGAAGTAAACGGCGTTGGATTATTTGAATGCGCAACCTAAACCCGAAAAATCGTTCTACACTTTTATCGGTGAAGCCGAGCGGATAACAAGAAATGATTTTGTCACTAACTTCTGCAGCAAATGACCAAAAAGCCAATTACCGAGAAGTTCTCCCGATTGTGAAGCAAATGACGAAGTAAACGGCGTTGGATTATTTGAATGCGCAACCTAAACCCGAAAAATCGTTCTACACTTTTATCGGTGAAGCCGAGCGGATAACAAGAAATGATTTTTAAACTAACTTCTGCAGCAAATGACCAAAAAGCCAATTACCGAGAAGTTCTCCCGATTGTGAAGCAAATGACGAAGTAAACGGCGTTGGATTATTTGAATGCGCAACCTAAACCCGAAAAATCGTTCTACACTTTTATCGGTGAAGCCGAGCGGATAACAAGAAATGATTTTTAAACTAACTTCTGCAGCAAATGACCAAAAAGCCAATTACCGAGAAGTTCTCCCGATTGTGAAGCAAATGACGAAGTTAACGGCGTTGGATTATTTGAATGCGCAACCTAAACCCGAAAAATCGTTCTACACTTTTATCGGTGAAGCCGAGCGGATAACAAGAAATGATTTTGACACTAACTTCTGCAGCAAATGACCAAAAAACCAATTACCGAGAAGTTCTCCCGATTGTGAAGCAAATGACGAAGTAAACGGCCTTGGATTATTTGAATGCGCAACCTAAACCCGAAAAATCGTTCTACACTTTTATCGGTGAAGCCGAGCGGATAACAAGAAATGATTTTTAAACTAACTTCCGCAGCAAATGACCAAAAAGCCAATTACCGAGAAGTTCTCCCGATTGTGAAGCAAATGACGAAGTAAACGGCGTTGGATTATTTGAATGCGCAACCTAAACCCGAAAAATCGTTCTACACTTTTATCGGTGAAGCCGAGCGGATAACAAGAAATGATTTTGACACTAACTTCTGCAGCAAATGACCAAAAAGCCAATTACCGAGAAGTTCTCCCGATTATGAAGCAAATGACGAAGTAAACGGCGTTGGATTATTTGAATGCGCAACCTAAACCCGAGAAATCGTTCTACACTTTTATCGGTGAAGCCGAGCGGATAACAAGAAATGATTTTTAAACTAACTTCTGCAGCAAATGACCAAAAAGCCAATTACCGAGAAGTTCTCCCGATTGTGAAGCAAATGACGAAGTAAACGGCGTTGGATTATTTGAATGCGCAACCTAAACCCGAAAAATCGTTCTACACTTTTATCGGTGAAGCCGAGCGGATAACAAGAAATGATTTTTAAACTAACTTCCGCAGCAAATGACCAAAAAGCCAATTACCGAGAAGTTCTCCCGATTGTGAAGCGAATGACGAAGTAAACGGCGTTGGATTATTTGAATGCGCAACCTAAACCCGAAAAATCGTTCTACACTTTCATCGGTGAAGCCGAGCGGATAACAAGAAATGATTTTGACACTAACTTCTGCAGCAAATGACCAAAAAGCCAATTACCGAGAAGTTCTCCCGATTGTGAAGCAAATGACGAAGTAAACGGCATTGGATTATTTGAATGCGCAACCTAAACCCGAAAAATCGTTCTACACTTTTATCGGTGAAGCCGAGCGGATAACAAGAAATGATTTTGACACTAACTTCTGCAGCAAATGACCAAAAAGCCAATTACCGAGAAGTTCTCCCGATTGTGAAGCAAATGACGAAGTAAACGGCGTTGGATTATTTGAATGCGCAACCTAAACCCGAGAAATCGTTCTACACTTTTATCGGTGAAGCCGAGCGGATAACAAGAAATGATTTTTAAACTAACTTCTGCAGCAAATGACCAAAAAGCCAATTACCGAGAAGTTCTCCCGATTGTGAAGCAAATGACGAAGTAAACGGCGTTGGATTATTTGAATGCGCAACCTAAACCCGAAAAATCGTTCTACACTTTTATCGGTGAAGCCGAGCGGATAACAAGAAATGATTTTTAAACTAACTTCTGCAGCAAATGACCAAAAAGCCAATTACCGAGAAGTTCTCCCGATTGTGAAGCAAACGACGAAGTAAACGGCGTTGGATTATTTGAATGCGCAACCTAAACCCGAAAAATCGTTCTACACTTTTATCGGTGAAGCCGAGCGGATAACAAGAAATGATTTTGACACTAACTTCTGCAGCAAATGACCAAAAAGCCAATTACCGAGAAGTTCTCCCGATTGTGAAGCAAATGACGAAGTAAACGGCGTTGGATTATTTGAATGCGCAACCTAAACCCGAAAAATCGTTCTACACTTTTATCGGTGAAGCCGAGCGGATAACAAGAAATGATTTTTAAACTAACTTCTGCAGCAAATGACCAAAAAGCGAATTACCGAGAAGTTCTCCCGATTGTGAAGCAAATGACGAAGTAAACGGCGTTGGATCATTTGAATGCGCAACCTAAACCCGAAAAATCGTTCTACACTTTTATCGGTGAAGCCGAGCGGATAACAAGAAATGATTTTGTCACTAACTTCTGCAGCAAATGACCAAAAAGCCAATTACCGAGAAGTTCTCCCGATTGTGAAGCAAATGACGAAGTAAACGGCGTTGGATTATTTGAATGCGCAACCTAAACCCGAAAAATCGTTCTACACTTTTATCGGTGAAGCCGAGCGGATAACAAGAAATGATTTTGACACTAACTTCTGCAGCAAATGACCAAAAAGCCAATTACCGAGAAGTTCTCCCGATTGTGAAGCAAATGACGAAGTAAACGGCGTTGGATTATTTTAATGCGCAACCTAAACCCGAGAAATCGTTCTACACTTTTATCGGTGAAGCCGAGCGGATAACAAGAAATGATTTTTAAACTAACTTCTGCAGCAAATGACCAAAAAGCCAATTACCGAGAAGTTCTCCCGATTGTGCAGCAAATGACGAAGTAAACGGCGTTGGATTATTTGAATGCGCAACCTAAACCCGAAAAATCGTTCTACACTTTTATCGGTGAAGCCGAGCGGATAAGAAGAAATGATTTTTAAACTAACTTCTGCAGCAAATGACCAAAAAGCCAATTACCGAGAAGTTCTCCCGATTGTGAAGCAAATGACGAAATAAACGGCGTTGGATTATTTGAATGCGCAACCTAAACCCGAAAAATCGTTCTACACTTTTATCGGTGAAGCCGAGCGGATAACAAGAAATGATTTTTAAACTAACTTCCGCAGCAAATGACCAAAAAGCCAATTACCGAGAAGTTCTCCCGATTGTGAAGCAAATGACGAAGTAAACGGCGTTGGATTATTTGAATGCGCAACCTAAACCCGAAAAATCGTTCTACACTTTCATCGGTGAAGCCGAGCGGATAACAAGAAATGATTTTGACACTAACTTCTGCAGCAAATGACCAAAAAGCCAATTACCGAGAAGTTCTCCCGATTGTGAAGCAAATGACGAAGTAAACGGCGTTGGATTATTTGAATGCGCAACCTAAACCCGAAAAATTGTTCTACACTTTTATCGGTGAAGCCGAGCGGATAACAAGAAATGATTTTGACACTAACTTCTGCAGCAAATGACCAAAAAGCCAATTACCGAGAAGTTCTCCCGATTGTGAAGCAAATGACGAAGTAAACGGCGTTGGATTATTTGAATGCGCAACCTAAACCCAAAAAATCGTTCTACACTTTTATCGGTGAAGCCGAGCGGATAACAAGAAATGATTTTTAAACTAACTTCTGCAGCAAATGACCAAAAAGCCAATTACCGAGAAGTTCTCCCGATTGTGAAGCAAATGACGAAGTAAACGGCGTTGGATTATTTGAATGCGCAACCTAAACCCGAAAAATCGTTCTACACTTTTATCGGTGAAGCCGAGCGGATAACAAGAAATGATTTTGACACTAACTTCTGCAGCAAATGACCAAAAAGCCAATTACCGAGAAGTTCTCCCGATTGTGAAGCAAATGACGAAGTAAACGGCCTTGGATTATTTGAATGCGCAACCTAAACCCGAAAAATCGTTCTACACTTTTATCGGTGAAGCCGAGCGGATAACAAGAAATGATTTTGACACTAACTTCTGCAGCAAATGACCAAAAAGCCAATTACCGAGAAGTTCTCCCGATTGTGAAGCAAATGACGAAGTAAACGGCCTTGGATTATTTGAATGCGCAACCTAAACCCGAAAAATCGTTCTACACTTTTATCGGTGAAGCCGAGCGGATAACAAGAAATGATTTTGACACTAACTTCTGCAGCAAATGACCAAAAAGCCAATTACCGAGAAGTTCTCCCGATTGTGAAGCAAATGACGAAGTAAACGGCCTTGGATTATTTGAATGCGCAACCTAAACCCGAAAAATCGTTCTACACTTTTATCGGTGAAGCCGAGCGGATAACAAGAAATGATTTTTAAACTAACTTCCGCAGCAAATGACCAAAAAGCCAATTACCGAGAAGTTCTCCCGATTGTGAAGCAAATGACGAAGTAAACGGCGTTGGATTATTTGAATGCGCAACCTAAACCCGAAAAATCGTTCTACACTTTCATCGGTGAAGCCGAGCGGATAACAAGAAATGATTTTGACACTAACTTCTGCAGCAAATGACCAAAAAGCCAATTACCGAGAAGTTCTCCCGATTGTGAAGCAAATGACGAAGTAAACGGCCTTGGATTATTTGAATGCGCAACCTAAACCCGAAAAATCGTTCTACACTTTTATCGGTGAAGCCGAGCGGATAACAAGAAATGATTTTGACACTAACTTCTGCAGCAAATGACCAAAAAGCCAATTACCGAGAAGTTCTCCCGATTGTGAAGCAAATGACGAAGTAAACGGCCTTGGATTATTTGAATGCGCAACCTAAACCCGAAAAATCGTTCCACACTTTTATCGGTGAAGCCGAGCGGATAACAAGAAATGATTTTGACACTAACTTCTGCAGCAAATGACCAAAAAGCCAATTACCGAGAAGTTCTCCCGATTGTGAAGCAAATGACGAAGTAAACGGCCTTGGATTATTTGAATGCGCAACCTTAACCCGAAAAATCGTTCTACACTTTCATCGGTGAAGCCGAGCGGATAACAAGAAATGATTTTGACACTAACTTCTGCAGCAAATGACCAAAAAGCCAATTACCGAGAAGTTCTCCCGATTGTGAAGCAAATGACGAAGTAAACGGCCTTGGATTATTTAATGCGCAACCTAAACCCGAAAAATCGTTCTACACTTTTATCGGTGAAGCCGAGCGGATAACAAGAAATGATTTTGACACTAACTTCTGCAGCAAATGACCAAAAAGCCAATTACCGAGAAGTTCTCCCGATTGTGAAGCAAATGACGAAGTAAACGGCCTTGGATTATTTGAATGCGCAACCTAAACCCGAAAAATCGTTCTACACTTTTATCGGTGAAGCCGAGCGGATAACAAGAAATGATTTTGACACTAACTTCTGCAGCAAATGACCAAAAAGCCAATTACCGAGAAGTTCTCCCGATTGTGAAGCAAATGACGAAATAAACGGCCTTGGATTATTTGAATGCGCAACCTAAACCCGAAAAATCGTTCTACACTTTTATCGGTGAAGCCGAGCGGATAACAAGAAATGATTTTGACACTAACTTCTGCAGCAAATGACCAAAAAGCCAATTACCGAGAAGTTCTCCCGATTGTGAAGCAAATGACGAAGTAAACGGCGTTGGATTATTTGAATGCGCAACCTAAACCCGAAAAATCGTTCTACACTTTCATCGGTGAAGCCGAGCGGATAACAAGAAATGATTTTGACACTAACTTCTGCAGCAAATGACCAAAAAGCCAATTACCGAGAAGTTCTCCCGATTGTGAAGCAAATGACGAAGTAAACGGCGTTGGATTATTTGAATGCGCAACCTAAACCCGAAAAATCGTTCTACACTTTTATCGGTGAAGCCGAGCGGATAACAAGAAATGATTTTGACACTAACTTCTGCAGCAAATGACCAAAAAGCCAATTACCGAGAAGTTCTCCCGATTGTGAAGCAAATGACGAAGTAAACGGCGTTGGATTATTTGAATGCGCAACCTAAACCCGAAAAATCGTTCTACACTTTTATCGGTGAAGCCGAGCGGATAACAAGAAATGATTTTTAAACTAACTTCTGCAGCAAATGACCAAAAAGCCAATTACCGAGAAGTTCTCCCGATTGTGAAGCAAATGACGAAGTAAACGGCGTTGGATTATTTGATTGCGCAACCTAAACCCGAAAAATCGTTCTACACTTTTATCGGTGAAGCCGAGCGGATAACAAGAAATGATTTTTAAACTAACTTCTGCAGCAAATGACCAAAAAGCCAATTACCGAGAAGTTCTCCCGATTGTGAAGCAAATGACGAAGTAAACGGCGTTGGATTATTTGAATGCGCAACCTAAACCCGAAAAATCGTTCTACACTTTTATCGGTGAAGCCGAGCGGATAACAAGAAATGATTTTTAAACTAACTTCTGCAGCAAATGACCAAAAAGCCAATTACCGAGAAGTTCTCCCGATTGTGAAGCAAATGACGAAGTAAACGGCGTTGGATTATTTGAATGCGCAACCTAAACCCGAAAAATCGTTCTACACTTTTATCGGTGGAGCCGAGCGGATAACAAGAAATGATTTTTAAACTAACTTCTGCAGCAAATGACCAAAAAGCCAATTACCGAGAAGTTCTCCCGATTGTGAAGCAAATGACGAAGTAAACGGCGTTGGATTATTTGATTGCGCAACCTAAACCCGAAAAATCGTTCTACACTTTTATCGGTGAAGCCGAGCGGATAACAAGAAATGATTTTTGAACTAACTTCTGCAGCAAATGACCAAAAAGCCAATTACCGAGAAGTTCTCCCGATTGTGAAGCAAATGACGAAGTAAACGGCGTTGGATTATTTGAATGCGCAACCTAAACCCGAAAAATCGTTCTACACTTTTATCGGTGAAGCCGAGCGGATAACAAGAAATGATTTTGACACTAACTTCTGCAGCAAATGACCAAAAAGCCAATTACCGAGAAGTTCTCCCGATTGTGAAGCAAATGACGAAGTAAACGGCGTTGGATTATTTGAATGCGCAACCTAAACCCGAAAAATCGTTCTACACTTTTATCGGTGAAGCCGAGCGGATAACAAGAAATGATTTTGACACTAACTTCTGCAGCAAATGACCAAAAAGCCAATTACCGAGAAGTTCTCCCGATTGTGAAGCAAATGACGAAGTAAACGGCGTTGGATTATTTGAATGCGCAACCTAAACCCGAAAAATCGTTCTACACTTTTATCGGTGAAGCCGAGCGGATAACAAGAAATGATTTTGACACTAACTTCTGCAGCAAATGACCAAAAAGCCAATTACCGAGAAGTTCTCCCGATTGTGAAGCAAATGACGAAGTAAACGGCGTTGGATTATTTGAATGCGCAACCTAAACCCGAAAAATCGTTCTACACTTTTATCGGTGAAGCCGAGCGGATAACAAGAAATGATTTTGACACTAACTTCTGCAGCAAATGACCAAAAAGCCAATTACCAAGAAGTTCTCCCGATTGTGAAGCAAATGACGAAGTAAACGGCGTTGGATTATTTGAATGCGCAACCTAAACCCGAAAAATCGTTCTACACTTTTATCGGTGAAGCCGAGCGGATAACAAGAAATGATTTTGACACTAACTTCTGCAGCAAATGACCAAAAAGCCAATTACCGAGAAGTTCTCCCGATTGTGAAGCAAATGACGAAGTAAACGGCGTTGGATTATTTGAATGCGCAACCTAAACCCGAAAAATCGTTCTACACTTTTATCGGTGAAGCCGAGCGGATAACAAGAAATGATTTTGACACTATCTTCTGCAGCAAATGACCAAAAAGCCAATTACCGAGAAGTTCTCCCGATTGTGAAGCAAATGACGAAGTAAACGGCGTTGGATTATTTGAATGCGCAACCTAAACCCGAAAAATCGTTCTACACTTTTATCGGTGAAGCCGAGCGGATAACAAGAAATGATTTTGACACTAACTTCTGCAGCAAATGACCAAAAAGCCAATTAACGAGAAGTTCTCCCGATTGTGAAGCAAATGACGAAGTAAACGGCGTTGGATTATTTGAATGCGCAACCTAAACCCGAAACATCGTTCTACACTTTTATCGGTGAAGCCGAGCGGATAACAAGAAATGATTTTGACACTAACTTCTGCAGCAAATGACCAAAAAGCCAATTACCGAGGAGTTCTCCCGATTGTGAAGCAAATGACGAAGTAAACGGCGTTGGATTATTTGAATGCGCAACCTAAACCCGAAAAATCGTTCTACACTTTTATCGGTGAAGCCGAGCGGATAACAAGAAATGATTTTTAAACTAACTTCTGCAGCAAATGACCAAAAAGCCAATTACCGAGAAGTTCTCCCGATTGTGAAGCAAATGACGAAGTAAACGGCGTTGGATTATTTGAATGCGCAACCTAAACCCGAAAAATCGTTCTACACTTTTATCGGTGAAGCCGAGCGGATAACAAGAAATGATTTTGACACTAACTTCTGCAGCAAATGACCAAAAAGCCAATTACCGAGAAGTTCTCCCGATTGTGGAGCAAATGACGAAGTAAACGGCCTTGGATTATTTGAATGCGCAACCTAAACCCGAAAAATCGTTCTACACTTTTATCGGTGAAGCCGAGCGGATAACAAGAAATGATTTTGACACTAACTTCTGCAGCAAATGACCAAAAAGCCAATTACCGAGAAGTTCTCCCGATTGTGAAGCAAATGACGAAGTAAACGGCGTTGGATTATTTGAATGCGCAACCTAAACCCGAAAAATCGTTCTACACTTTTATCGGTGAAGCCGAGCGGATAACAAGAAATGATTTTGACACTAACTTCTGCAGCAAATGACCAAAAAGCCAATTACCGAGAAGTTCTCCCGATTGTGAAGCAAATGACGAAGTAAACGGCGTTGGATTATTTGAATGCGCAACCTAAACCCGAAAAATCGTTCTACACTTTTATCGGTGAAGCCGAGCGGATAACAAGAAATGATTTTGACACTAACTTCTGCAGCAAATGACCAAAAAGCCAATTACCGAGAAGTTCTCCCGATTGTGAAGCAAATGACGAAGTAAACGGCGTTGGATTATTTGAATGCGCAACCTAAACCTGAAAAATCGTTCTACACTTTTATCGGTGAAGCCGAGCGGATAACAAGAAATGATTTTGACACTAACTTCTGCAGCAAATGACCAAAAAGCCAATTACCGAGAAGTTCTCCCGATTGTGAAGCAAATGACGAAGTAAACGGCGTTGGATTATTTGAATGCGCAACCTAAACCCGAAAAATCGTTCTACACTTTTATCGGTGAAGCCGAGCGGATAACAAGAAATGATTTTGACACTAACTTCTGCAGCAAATGACCAAAAAGCCAATTACCGAGAAGTTCTCCCGATTGTGAAGCAAATGACGAAGTAAACGGCGTTGGATTATTTGAATGTGCAACCTAAACCCGAAAAATCGTTCTACACTTTTATCGGTGAATCCGAGCGGATAACAAGAAATGATTTTTAAACTAACTTCTGCAGCAAATGACCAAAAAGCCAATTACCGAGAAGCTCTCCCGATTGTGAAGCAAATGACGAAGTAAACGGCGTTGGATTATTTGAATGCGCAACCTAAACCCGAAAAATCGTTCTACACTTTTATCGGTGAAGCCGAGCGGATAACAAGAAATGATTTTGACACTAACTTCTGCAGCAAATGACCAAAAAGCCAATTACCGAGAAGTTCTCCCGATTGTGAAGCAAATGACGAAGTAAACGGCGTTGGATTATTTGAATGCGCAACCTAAACCCGAAAAATCGTTCTACACTTTTATCGGTGAAGCCGAGCGGATAACAAGAAATGATTTTGACACTAACTTCTGCAGCAAATGACCAAAAAGCCAATTACCGAGAAGTTCTCCCGATTGTGAAGCAAATGACGAAGTAAACGGCGTTGGATTATTTGAATGTGCAACCTAAACCCGAAAAATCGTTCTACACTTTTATCGGTGAATCCGAGCGGATAACAAGAAATGATTTTTAAACTAACTTCTGCAGCAAATGACCAAAAAGCCAATTACCGAGAAGCTCTCCCGATTGTGAAGCAAATGACGAAGTAAACGGCGTTGGATTATTTGAATGCGCAACCTAAACCCGAAAAATCGTTCTACACTTTTATCGGTGAAGCCGAGCGGATAACAAGAAATGATTTTGACACTAACTTCTGCAGCAAATGACCAAAAAGCCAATTACCGAGAAGTTCTCCCGATTGTGAAGCAAATGACGAAGTAAACGGCGTTGGATTATTTGAATGCGCAACCTAAACCCGAAAAATCGTTCTACACTTTTATCGGTGAAGCCGAGCGGATAACAAGAAATGATTTTTAAACTAACTCCCGCAGCAAATGACCAAAGAGCCAATTACCGAGAAGTTCTCCCGATTGTGAAGCAAATGACGAAGTAAACGGCGTTGGATTATTTGAATGCGCAACCTAAACCCGAAAAATCGTTCTACACTTTTATCGGTGAAGCCGAGCGGATAACAAGAAATGATTTTTAAACTAACTTCCGCAGCAAATGACCAAAAAGCCAATTACCGAGAAGTTCTCCCGATTGTGAAGCAAATGACGAAGTAAACGGCGTTGGATTATTTGAATGCGCAACCTAAACCCGAAAAATCGTTCTACACTTTCATCGGTGAAGCCGAGCGGATAACAAGAAATGATTTTGACACTAACTTCTGCAGCAAATGACCAAAAAGCCAATTACCGAGAAGTTCTCCCGATTGTGAAGCAAATGACGAAGTAAACGGCCTTGGATTATTTGAATGCGCAACCTAAACCCGAAAAATCGTTCTACACTTTTATCGGTGAAGCCGAGCGGATAACAAGAAATGATTTTGACACTAACTTCTGCAGCAAATGACCAAAAAGCCAATTACCGAGAAGTTCTCCCGATTGTGAAGCAAATGACGAAGTAAACGGCCTTGGATTATTTGAATGCGCAACCTAAACCCGAAAAATCGTTCTACACTTTTATCGGTGAAGCCGAGCGGATAACAAGAAATGATTTTGACACTAACTTCTGCAGCAAATGACCAAAAAGCCAATTACCGAGAAGTTCTCCCGATTGTGAAGCAAATGACGAAGTAAGCGGCCTTGGATTATTTGAATGCGCAACCTAAACCCGAAAAATCGTTCTACACTTTCATCGGTGAAGCCGAGCGGATAACAAGAAATGATTTTGACACTAACTTCTGCAGCAAATGACCAAAAAGCCAATTACCGAGAAGTTCTCCCGATTGTGAAGCAAATGACGAAGTAAACGGCCTTGGATTATTTAATGCGCAACCTAAACCCGAAAAATCGTTCTACACTTTTATCGGTGAAGCCGAGCGGATAACAAGAAATGATTTTGACACTAACTTCTGCAGCAAATGACCAAAAAGCCAATTACCGAGAAGTTCTCCCGATTGTGAAGCAAATGACGAAGTAAACGGCCTTGGATTATTTGAATGCGCAACCTAAACCCGAAAAATCGTTCTACACTTTTATCGGTGAAGCCGAGCGGATAACAAGAAATGATTTTGACACTAACTTCTGCAGCAAATGACCAAAAAGCCAATTACCGAGAAGTTCTCCCGATTGTGAAGCAAATGACGAAGTAAACGGCCTTGGATTATTTGAATGCGCAACCTAAACCCGAAAAATCGTTCTACACTTTTATCGGTGAAGCCGAGCGGATAACAAGAAATGATTTTGACACTAACTTCTGCAGCAAATGACCAAAAAGCCAATTACCGAGAAGTTCACCCGATTGTGAAGCAAATGACGAAGTAAACGGCCTTGGATTATTTGAATGCGCAACCTAAACCCGAAAAATCGTTCTACACTTTTATCGGTGAAGCCGAGCGGATAACAAGAAATGATTTTTAAACTAACTTCCGCAGCAAATGACCAAAAAGCCAATTACCGAGAAGTTCTCCCGATTGTGAAGCAAATGACGAAGTAAACGGCGTTGGATTATTTGAATGCGCAACCTAAACCCGAAAAATCGTTCTACACTTTCATCGGTGAAGCCGAGCGGATAACAAGAAATGATTTTGACACTAACTTCTGCAGCAAATGACCAAAAAGCCAATTACCGAGAAGTTCTCCCGATTGTGAAGCAAATGACGAAGTAAACGGCGTTGGATTATTTGAATGCGCAACCTAAACCCGAAAAATCGTTCTACACTTTTATCGGTGAAGCCGAGCGGATAACAAGAAATGATTTTGACACTAACTTCTGCAGCAAATGACCAAAAAGCCAATTACCGAGAAGTTCTCCCGATTGTGAAGCAAATGACGAAGTAAACGGCGTTGGATTATTTGAATGCGCAACCTAAACCCGAAAAATCGTTCTACACTTTTATCGGTGAAGCCGAGCGGATAACAAGAAATGATTTTTAAACTAACTTCTGCAGCAAATGACCAAAAAGCCAATTACCGAGAAGTTCTCCCGATTGTGAAGCAAATGACGAAGTAAACGGCGTTGGATTATTTGATTGCGCAACCTAAACCCGAAAAATCGTTCTACACTTTTATCGGTGAAGCCGAGCGGATAACAAGAAATGATTTTTAAACTAACTTCTGCAGCAAATGACCAAAAAGCCAATTACCGAGAAGTTCTCCCGATTGTGAAGCAAATGACGAAGTAAACGGCGTTGGATTATTTGAATGCGCAACCTAAACCCGAAAAATCGTTCTACACTTTTATCGGTGAAGCCGAGCGGATAACAAGAAATGATTTTTAAACTAACTTCTGCAGCAAATGACCAAAAAGCCAATTACCGAGAAGTTCTCCCGATTGTGAAGCAAATGACGAAGTAAACGGCGTTGGATTATTTGAATGCGCAACCTAAACCCGAAAAATCGTTCTACACTTTTATCGGTGAAGCCGAGCGGATAACAAGAAATGATTTTTAAACTAACTTCTGCAGCAAATGACCAAAAAGCCAATTACCGAGAAGTTCTCCCGATTGTGAAGCAAATGACGAAGTAAACGGCGTTGGATTATTTGATTGCGCAACCTAAACCCGAAAAATCGTTCTACACTTTTATCGGTGAAGCCGAGCGGATAACAAGAAATGATTTTTGAACTAACTTCTGCAGCAAATGACCAAAAAGCCAATTACCGAGAAGTTCTCCCGATTGTGAAGCAAATGACGAAGTAAACGGCGTTGGATTATTTGAATGCGCAACCTAAACCCGAAAAATCGTTCTACACTTTTATCGGTGAAGCCGAGCGGATAACAAGAAATGATTTTGACACTAACTTCTGCAGCAAATGACCAAAAAGCCAATTACCGAGAAGTTCTCCCGATTGTGAAGCAAATGACGAAGTAAACGGCGTTGGATTATTTGAATGCGCAACCTAAACCCGAAAAATCGTTCTACACTTTTATCGGTGAAGCCGAGCGGATAACAAGAAATGATTTTGACACTAACTTCTGCAGCAAATGACCAAAAAGCCAATTACCGAGAAGTTCTCCCGATTGTGAAGCAAATGACGAAGTAAACGGCGTTGGATTATTTGAATGCGCAACCTAAACCCGAAAAATCGTTCTACACTTTTATCGGTGAAGCCGAGCGGATAACAAGAAATGATTTTGACACTATCTTCTGCAGCAAATGACCAAAAAGCCAATTACCGAGAAGTTCTCCCGATTGTGAAGCAAATGACGAAGTAAACGGCGTTGGATTATTTGAATGCGCAACCTAAACCCGAAAAATCGTTCTACACTTTTATCGGTGAAGCCGAGCGGATAACAAGAAATGATTTTGACACTAACTTCTGCAGCAAATGACCAAAAAGCCAATTAACGAGAAGTTCTCCCGATTGTGAAGCAAATGACGAAGTAAACGGCGTTGGATTATTTGAATGCGCAACCTAAACCCGAAAAATCGTTCTACACTTTTATCGGTGAAGCCGAGCGGATAACAAGAAATGATTTTGACACTAACTTCTGCAGCAAATGACCAAAAAGCCAATTACCGAGGAGTTCTCCCGATTGTGAAGCAAATGACGAAGTAAACGGCGTTGGATTATTTGAATGCGCAACCTAAACCCGAAAAATCGTTCTACACTTTTATCGGTGAAGCCGAGCGGATAACAAGAAATGATTTTTAAACTAACTTCTGCAGCAAATGACCAAAAAGCCAATTACCGAGAAGTTCTCCCGATTGTGAAGCAAATGACGAAGTAAACGGCGTTGGATTATTTGAATGCGCAACCTAAACCCGAAAAATCGTTCTACACTTTTATCGGTGAAGCCGAGCGGATAACAAGAAATGATTTTGACACTAACTTCTGCAGCAAATGACCAAAAAGCCAATTACCGAGAAGTTCTCCCGATTGTGGAGCAAATGACGAAGTAAACGGCCTTGGATTATTTGAATGCGCAACCTAAACCCGAAAAATCGTTCTACACTTTTATCGGTGAAGCCGAGCGGATAACAAGAAATGATTTTGACACTAACTTCTGCAGCAAATGACCAAAAAGCCAATTACCGAGAAGTTCTCCCGATTGTGAAGCAAATGACGAAGTAAACGGCGTTGGATTATTTGAATGCGCAACCTAAACCCGAAAAATCGTTCTACACTTTTATCGGTGAAGCCGAGCGGATAACAAGAAATGATTTTGACACTAACTTCTGCAGCAAATGACCAAAAAGCCAATTACCGAGAAGTTCTCCCGATTGTGAAGCAAATGACGAAGTAAACGGCGTTGGATTATTTGAATGCGCAACCTAAACCCGAAAAATCGTTCTACACTTTTATCGGTGAAGCCGAGCGGATAACAAGAAATGATTTTGACACTAACTTCTGCAGCAAATGACCAAAAAGCCAATTACCGAGAAGTTCTCCCGATTGTGAAGCAAATGACGAAGTAAACGGCGTTGGATTATTTGAATGCGCAACCTAAACCTGAAAAATCGTTCTACACTTTTATCGGTGAAGCCGAGCGGATAACAAGAAATGATTTTGACACTAACTTCTGCAGCAAATGACCAAAAAGCCAATTACCGAGAAGTTCTCCCGATTGTGAAGCAAATGACGAAGTAAACGGCGTTGGATTATTTGAATGCGCAACCTAAACCCGAAAAATCGTTCTACACTTTTATCGGTGAAGCCGAGCGGATAACAAGAAATGATTTTGACACTAACTTCTGCAGCAAATGACCAAAAAGCCAATTACCGAGAAGTTCTCCCGATTGTGAAGCAAATGACGAAGTAAACGGCGTTGGATTATTTGAATGCGCAACCTAAACCCGAAAAATCGTTCTACACTTTTATCGGTGAAGCCGAGCGGATAACAAGAAATGATTTTGACACTAACTTCTGCAGCAAATGACCAAAAAGCCAATTACGGAGAAGTTCTCCCGATTGTGAAGCAAATGACGAAGTAAACGGCGTTGGATTATTTGAATGCGCAACCTAAACCCGAAAAATCGTTCTACACTTTTATCGGTGAAGCCGAGCGGATAACAAGAAATGATTTTTAAACTAACTTCTGCAGCAAATGACCAAAAAGCCAATTACCGAGAAGCTCTCCCGATTGTGAAGCAAATGACGAAGTAAACGGCGTTGGATTATTTGAATGCGCAACCTAAACCCGAAAAATCGTTCTACACTTTTATCGGTGAAGCCGAGCGGATAACAAGAAATGATTTTGACACTAACTTCTGCAGCAAATGACCAAAAAACCAATTACTGAGAAGTTCTCCCGATTGTGAAGCAAATGACGAAGTAAACGGCCTTGGATTATTTGAATGCGCAACCTAAACCCGAAAAATCGTTCTACACTTTTATCGGTGAAGCCGAGCGGATAACAAGAAATGATTTTGACACTAACTTCTGCAGCAAATGACCAAAAAGCCAATTACCGAGAAGTTCTCCCGATTGTGAAGCAAATGACGAAGTAAACGGCGTTGGATTATTTGAATGCGCAACCTAAACCCGAAAAATCGTTCTACACTTTTATCGGTGAAGCCGAGCGGATAACAAGAAATGATTTTTAAACTAACTCCCGCAGCAAATGACCAAAGAGCCAATTACCGAGAAGTTCTCCCGATTGTGAAGCAAATGACGAAGTAAACGGCGTTGGATTATTTGAATGCGCAACCTAAACCCGAAAAATCGTTCTACACTTTTATCGGTGAAGCCGAGCGGATAACAAGAAATGATTTTGACACTAACTTCTGCAGCAAAAGACCAAAAAGCCAATTACCGAGAAGTTCTCCCGATTGTGAAGCAAATGACGAAGTAAACGGCGTTGGATTATTTGAATGCGCACCCTAAACCCGAAAAATTGTTCTACACTTTTATCGGTGAAGCCGAGCGGATAACAAGAAATGATTTTGACACTAACTTCTGCAGCAAATGACCAAAAAGCCAATTACCGAGAAGTTCTCCCGATTGTGAAGCAAATGACGAAGTAAACGGCGTTGGATTATTTGAATGCGCAACCTAAACCCGAAAAATCGTTCTACACTTTTATCGGTGAAGCCGAGCGGATAACAAGAAATGATTTTGACACTAACTTCTGCAGCAAATGACCAAAAAGCCAATTACCGAGAAGTTCTCCCGATTGTGAAGCAAATGACGAAGTAAACGGCGTTGGATTATTTGAATGCGCAACCTAAACCCGAGAAATCGTTCTACACTTTTATCGGTGAAGCCGAGCGGATAACAAGAAATGATTTTTAAACTAACTTCTGCACCAAATGACCAAAAAGCCAATTACCGAGAAGTTCTCCCGATTGTGAAGCAAATGACGAAGTAAACGGCGTTGGATTATTTGAATGCGCAACCTAAACCCGAAAAATCGTTCTACACTTTTATCGGTGAAGCCGAGCGGATAACAAGAAATGATTTTGACACTAACTTCTGCAGCAAATGACCAAAAAGCCAATTACCGAGAAGTTCTCCCGATTGTGAAGCAAATGACGAAGTAAACGGCGTTGGATTATTTGAATGCGCAACCTAAACCCGAAAAATCGTTCTACACTTTTATCGGTGAAGCCGAGCGGATAACAAGAAATGATTTTGACACTAACTTCTGCAGCAAATGACCAAAAAGCCAATTACCGAGAAGTTCTCCCGATTGTGAAGCAAATGACGAAGTAAACGGCGTTGGATTATATGAATGCGCAACCTAAACCCGAAAAATCGTTCTACACTTTTATCGGTGAAGCCGAGCGGATAACAAGAAATGATTTTGACACTAACTTCTGCAGCAAATGACCAAAAAGCCAATTACCGAGAAGTTCTCCCGATTGTGAAGCAAATGACGAAGTAAACGGCGTTGGATTATTTGAATGCGCAACCTAAACCCGAAAAATCGTTCTACACTTTTATCGGTGAAGCCGAGCGGATAACAAGAAATGATTTTGACACTAACTTCTGCAGCAAATGACCAAAAAGCCAATTACCGAGAAGTTCTCCCGATTGTGAAGCAAATGACGAAGTAAACGGCGTTGGATTATTTGAATGCGCAACCTAAACCCGAAAAATCGTTCTACACTTTTATCGGTGAAGCCGAGCGGATAACAAGAAATGATTTTGACACTAACTTCTGCAGCAAATGACCAAAAAGCCAATTACCGAGAAGTTCTCCCGATTGTGAAGCAAATGACGAAGTAAACGGCGTTGGATTATTTGAATGCGCAACCTAAACCCGAAAAATCGTTCTACACTTTTATCGGTGAAGCCGAGCGGATAACAAGAAATGATTTTGACACTTACTTCTGCAGCAAATGACCAAAAAGCCAATTACCGAGAAGTTCTCCCGATTGTGAAGCAAATGACGAAGTAAACGGCGTTGGATTATTTGAATGCGCAACCTAAACCCGAAAAATCGTTCTACACTTTTATCGGTGAAGCCGAGCGGATAACAAGAAATGATTTTGACACTAACTTCTGCAGCAAATGACCAAAAAGCCAATTACCAAGAAGTTCTCCCGATTGTGAAGCAAATGACGAAGTAAACGGCGATGGATTATTTGAATGCGCAACCTAAACCCGAAAAATCGTTCTACACTTTTATCGGTGAAGCCGAGCGGATAACAAGAAATGATTTTGACACTAACTTCTGCAGCAAATGACCAAAAAGCCAATTACCGAGAAGTTCTCCCGATTGTGAAGCAAATGACGAAGTAAACGGCGTTGGATTATTTGAATGCGCAACCTAAACCCGAAAAATCGTTCTACACTTTTATCGGTGAAGCCGAGCGGATAACAAGAAATGATTTTGACACTAACTTCTGCAGCAAATGACCAAAAAGCCAATTACCGAGAAGTTCTCCCGATTTTGAAGCAAATGACGAAGTAAACGGCGTTGGATTATTTGAATGCGCAACCTAAACCAAAAAATCGTTCTACACTTTTATCGGTGAAGCCGAGCGGATAACAAGAAATGATTTTGACTCTAACTTCTGCAGCAAATGACCAAAAAGCCAATTACCGAGAAGTTCTCCCGATTGTGAAGCAAATGACGAAGTAAACGGCGTTGGATTATTTGAATGCGCAACCTAAACCCGAAAAATCGTTCTACACTTTTATCGGTGAAGCCGAGCGGATAACAAGAAATGATTTTGACACTAACTTCTGCAGCAAATGACCAAAAAGCCAATTACCGAGAAGTTCTCCCGATTGTGAAGCAAATGACGAAGTAAACGGCGTTGGATTGTTTGAATGCGCAACCTAAACCCGAAAAATTGTTCTACACTTTTATCGGTGAAGCCGAGCGGATAACAAGAAATGATTTTGACACTAACTTCTGCAGCAAATGACCAAAAAGCCAATTACCGAGAAGTTCTCCCGATTGTGAAGCAAATGACGAAGTAAACGGCGTTGGATTATTTGAATGCGCAACCTAAACCCGAAAAATCTATCTACACTTTTATCGGTGAAGCCGAGCGGATAACAAGAAATGATTTTGACACTAACTTCTGCAGCAAATGACCAAAAAGCCAATTACCGAGAAGTTCTCCCGATTGTGAAGCAAATGACGAAGTAAACGGCGTTGGATTATTTGAATGCGCAACCTCAACCCGAAAAATCGTTCTACACTTTTATCGGTGAAGCCGAGCGGATAACAAGAAATGATTTTGACACTAACTCCTGCAGCAAATGACCAAAAAGCCAATTACCAAGAAGTTCTCCCGATTGTGAAGCAAATGACGAAGTAAACGGCGTTGGATTATTTGAATGCGCAACCTAAACCCGAAAAATCGTTCTACACTTTTATCGGTGAAGCCGAGCGGATAACAAGAAATGATTTTGACACCAACTTCTGCAGCAAATGACCAAAAAGCCAATTACCGAGAAGTTCTCCCGATTGTGAAGCAAATGACGAAGTAAACGGCGTTGGATTATTTGAATGCGCAACCTAAACCCGAAAAATCGTTCTACACTTTTATCGGTGAAGCCGAGCGGATGACAAGAAATGATTTTGACACTAACTTCTGCAGCAAATGACCAAAAAACCAATTACCGAGAAGTTCTCCCGATTGTGAAGCAAATGACGAAGTAAACGGCCTTGGATTATTTGAATGCGCAACCTAAACCCGAAAAATCGTTCTACACTTTTATCGGTGAAGCCGAGCGGATAACAAGAAATGATTTTGACACTAACTTCTGCAGCAAATGACCAAAAAGCCAATTACCGAGAAGTTCTCCCGATTGTGAAGCAAATGACGAAGTAAACGGCGTTGGATTATTTGAATGCGCAACCTAAACCCGAAAAATCGTTCTACACTTTTATCGGTGAAGCCGAGCGGATAACAAGAAATGATTTTTAAACTAACTTCCGCAGCAAATGACCAAAAAGCCAATTACCGAGAAGTTCTCCCGATTGTGAAGCAAATGACGAAGTAAACGGCGTTGGATTATTTGAATGCGCAACCTAAACCCGAAAAATCGTTCTACACTTTCATCGGTGAAGCCGAGCGGATAACAAGAAATGATTTTGACACTAACTTCTGCAGCAAATGACCAAAAAGCCAATTACCGAGAAGTTCTCCCGATTGTGAAGCAAATGACGAAGTAAACGGCCTTGGATTATTTGAATGCGCAACCTAAACCCGAAAAATCGTTCTACACTTTTATCGGTGAAGCCGAGCGGATAACAAGAAATGATTTTGACACTAACTTCTGCAGCAAATGACCAAAAAGCCAATTACCGAGAAGTTCTCCCGATTGTGAAGCAAATGACGAAGTAAACGGCGTTGGATTATTTGAATGCGCAACCTAAACCCGAAAAATCGTTCTACACTTTTATCGGTGAAGCCGAGCGGATAACAAGAAATGATTTTGACACTAACTTCTGCAGCAAATGACCAAAAAGCCAATTACCGAGAAGTTCTCCCGATTGTGAAGCAAATGACGAAGTAAACGGCGTTGGATTATTTGAATGCGCAACCTAAACCCGAAAAATCGTTCTACACTTTTATCGGTGAAGCCAAGCGGATAACAAGAAATGATTTTGACACTAACTTCTGCAGCAAATGACCAAAAAGCCAATTACCGAGAAGTTCTCCCGATTGTGAAGCAAATGACGAAGTAAACGGCGTTGGATTATTTGAATGCGCAACCTAAACCCGAAAAATCGTTCTACACTTTTATCGGTGAAGCCGAGCGGATAACAAGAAATGATTTTGACACTAACTCCTGCAGCAAATGACCAAAAAGCCAATTACCGAGAAGTTCTCCCGATTGTGAAGCAAATGACGAAGTAAACGGCGTTGGATTATTTGAATGCGCAACCTAAACCCGAAAAATCGTTCTACACTTTTATCGGTGAAGCCGAGCGGATAACAAGAAATGATTTTGACACTAACTTCTGCAGCAAATGACCAAAAAGCCAATTACCGAGAAGTTCTCCCGATTGTGAAGCAAATGACGAAGTAAACGGCGTTGGATTATTTGAATGCGCAACCTAAACCCGAAAAATCGTTCTACACTTTTATCGGTGAAGCCGAGCGGATAACAAGAAATGATTTTGACACTAACTTCTGCAGCAAATGACCAAAAAGCCAATTACCGAGAAGTTCTCCCGATTGTGAAGCAAATGACGAAGTAAACGGCGTTGGATTATTTGAATGCGCAACCTAAACCCGAAAAATCGTTCTACACTTTTATCGGTGAAGCCGAGCGGATAACAAGAAATGATTTTGACACTAACTTCTGCAGCAAATGACCAAAAAGCCAATTACCGAGAAGTTCTCCCGATTGTGAAGCAAATGACGAAGTAAACGGCGTTGGATTATTTGAATGCGCAACCTAAACCCGAAAAATCGTTCTACACTTTTATCGGTGAAGCCAAGCGGATAACAAGAAATGATTTTGACACTAACTTCTGCAGCAAATGACCAAAAAGCCAATTACCGAGAAGTTCTCCCGATTGTGAAGCAAATGACGAAGTAAACGGCGTTGGATTATTTGAATGCGCAACCTAAACCCGAAAAATCGTTCTACACTTTTATCGGTGAAGCCGAGCGGATAACAAGAAATGATTTTGACACTAACTCCTGCAGCAAATGACCAAAAAGCCAATTACCGAGAAGTTCTCCCGATTGTGAAGCAAATGACGAAGTAAACGGCGTTGGATTATTTGAATGCGCAACCTAAACCCGAAAAATCGTTCTACACTTTTATCGGTGAAGCCGAGCGGATAACAAGAAATGATTTTGACACTAACTTCTGCAGCAAATGACCAAAAAGCCAATTACCGAGAAGTTCTCCCGATTGTGAAGCAAATGACGAAGTAAACGGCGTTGGATTATTTGAATGCGCAACCTAAACCCGAAAAATCGTTCTACACTTTTATCGGTGAAGCCGAGCGGATAACAAGAAATGATTTTGACACTAACTTCTGCAGCAAATGACCAAAAAGCCAATTACCGAGAAGTTCTCCCGATTGTGGAGCAAATGACGAAGTAAACGGCGTTGGATTATTTGAATGCGCAACCTAAACCCGAAAAATCGTTCTACACTTTTATCGGTGAAGCCGAGCGGATAACAAGAAATGATTTTGACACTAACTTCAGCAGCAAATGACCAAAAAGCCAATTACCGAGAAGTTCTCCCGAATGTGAAGCAAATGACGAAGTAAACGGCGTTGGATTATTTGAATGTGCAACCTAAACCCGAAAAATCGTTCTACACTTTTATCGGTAAAGCCGAGCGGATAACAAGAAATGATTTTGACACTAACTTCTGCAGCAAATGACCAAAAAGCCAATTACCGAGAAGTTCTCCCGAATGTGAAGCAAATGACGAAGTAAACGGCGTTGGATTATTTGAATGCGCAACCTAAACCCGAAAAATCGTTCTACACTTTTATCGGTGAAGCCGAGCGGATAACAAGAAAGGATTTTGACGCTAACTTCTGCAGCAAATGACCAAAAAGCCAATTACCGAGAAGTTCTCCCGATTGTGAAGCAAATGACGAAGTAAACGGCGTTGGATTATTTGAATGCGCAACCTAAACCCGAAAAATCGTTCTACACTTTTATCGGTGAAGCCGAGCGGATAACAAAAAAAAGGATTTTGACACTAACTTCTGCAGCAAATGACCAAAAAGCCAATTACCGAGAAGTTCTCCCGATTGTGAAGCAAATGACGAAGTAAACGGCGTTGGATTATTTGAATGCGCAACCTAAACCCGAAAAATCGTTCTACACTTTTATCGGTGAAGCCGAGCGGATAACAAGAAATGATTTTGACGCTAACTTCTGCAGCAAATGACCAAAAAGCCAATTACCGAGAAGTTCTCCCGATTGTGAAGCAAATGACGAAGTAAACGGCGTTGGATTATTTGAATGCGCAACCTAAACCCGAAAAATCGTTCTACACTTTTATCGGTGAAGCCGAGCGGATAACAAGAAATGATTTTGACACTAACTTCTGCAGCAAATGACCAAAAAGCCAATTACCGAGAAGTTCTCCCGATTGTGAAGCAAATGACGAAGTAAACGGCGTTGGATTATTTGAATGCGCAACCTAAACCCGAAAAATCGTTCTACACTTTTATCGGTGAAGCCGAGCGGATAACAAGAAATGATTTTTAAACTAACTTCTGCAGCAAATGACCAAAAAGCCAATTACCGAGAAGTTCTCCCGATTGTGAAGCAAATGACGAAGTAAACGGCGTTGGATTATTTGAATGCGCAACCTAAACCCGAAAAATCGTTCTACACTTTTATCGGTGAAGCCGAGCGGATAACAAGAAATGATTTTGACACTAACTTCTGCAGCAAATGACCAAAAAGCCAATTACCAAGAAGTTCTCCCGAATGTGAAGCAAATGACGAAGTAAACGGCGTTGGATTATTTGAATGCGCAACCTAAACCCGAAAAATCGTTCTACACTTTTATCGGTGAAGCCGAGCGGATAACAAAAAATGATTTTTAAACTAACTTCTGCAGCAAATGACCAAAAAGCCAATTACCGAGAAGTTCTCCCGATTGTGAAGCAAATGACGAAGTAAACGGCGTTGGATTATTTGAATGCGCAACCTAAACCCGAAAAATCGTTCTACACTTTTATCGGTGAAGCCGAGCGGATAACAAGAAATGATTTTTAAACTAACTTCTGCAGCAAATGACCAAAAAGCCAATTACCGAGAAGTTCTCCCGATTGTGAAGCAAATGACGAAGTAAACGGCGTTGGATTATTTGAATGCGCAACCTAAACCCGAAAAATCGTTCTACACTTTTATCGGTGAAGCCGAGCGGATAACAAGAAATGATTTTGACGCTAACTTCTGCAGCAAATGACCAAAAAGCCAATTACCGAGAAGTTCTCCCGATTGTGAAGCAAATGACGAAGTAAACGGCGTTGGATTATTTGAATGCGCAACCTAAACCCGAAAAATCGTTCTACACCTTTATCGGTGAAGCCGAGCGGATAACAAGAAATGATTTTGACGCTAACTTCTGCAGCAAATGACCAAAAAGCCAATTACCGAGAAGTTCTCCCGATTGTGAAGCAAATGACGAAGTAAACGGCGTTGGATTATTTGAATGCGCAACCTAAACCCGAAAAATCGTTCTACACTTTTATCGGTGAAGCCGAGCGGATAACAAGAAATGATTTTGACGCTAACTTCTGCAGCAAATGACCAAAAAGCCAATTACCGAGAAGTTCTCCCGATTGTGAAGCAAATGACGAAGTAAACGGCGTTGGATTATTTGAATGCGCAACCTAAACCCGAAAAATCGTTCTACACTTTTATCGGTGAAGCCGAGCGGATAACAAGAAATGATTTTGACACTAACTTCTGCAGCAAATGACCAAAAAGCCAATTACCGAGAAGTTCTCCCGATTGTGGAGCAAATGACGAAGTAAACGGCGTTGGATTATTTGAATGCGCAACCTAAACCCGAAAAATCGTTCTACACTTTTATCGGTGAAGCCGAGCGGATAACAAGAAATGATTTTGACACTAACTTCAGCAGCAAATGACCAAAAAGCCAATTACCGAGAAGTTCTCCCGAATGTGAAGCAAATGACGAAGTAAACGGCGTTGGATTATTTGAATGCGCAACCTAAACCCGAAAAATCGTTCTACACTTTTATCGGTAAAGCCGAGCGGATAACAAGAAATGATTTTGACACTAACTTCTGCAGCAAATGACCAAAAAGCCAATTACCGAGAAGTTCTCCCGATTGTGAAGCAAATGACGAAGTAAACGGCGTTGGATTATTTGAATGCGCAACCTAAACCCGAAAAATCGTTCTACACTTTTATCGGTGAAGCCGAGCGGATAACAAGAAATGATTTTGACGCTAACTTCTGCAGCAAATGACCAAAAAGCCAATTACCGAGAAGTTCTCCCGATTGTGAAGCAAATGACGAAGTAAACGGCGTTGGATTATTTGAATGCGCAACCTAAACCCGAAAAATCGTTCTACACTTATATCGGTGAAGCCGAGCGGATAACAAGAAATGATTTTGACACTAACTTCTGCAGCAAATGACCAAAAAGCCAATTACCGAGAAGTTCTCCCGAATGTGAAGCAAATGACGAAGTAAACGGCGTTGGATTATTTGAATGCGCAACCTAAACCCGAAAAATCGTTCTACACTTTTATCGGTGAAGCCGAGCGGATAACAAGAAATGATTTTTAAACTAACTTCTGCAGCAAATGACCAAAAAGCCAATTACCAAGAAGTTCTCCCGATTGTGAAGCAAATGACGAAGTAAACGGCGTTGGATTATTTGAATGCGCAACCTAAACCCGAAAAATCGTTCTACACTTTTATCGGTGAAGCCGAGCGGATAACAAGAAATTATTTTTAAACTAACTTCTGCAGCAAATGACTAAAAAGCCAATTACCGAGAAGTTCTCCCGATTGTGAAGCAAATGACGAAGTAAACGGCGTTGGATTATTTGAATGCGCAACCTAAACCCGAAAAATCGTTCTACACTTTTATCGGTGAAGCCGAGCGGATAACAAAAAATGATTTTTAAACTAACTTCTGCAGCAAATGACCAAAAAGCCAATTACCGAGAAGTTCTCCCGATTGTGAAGCAGATGACGAAGTAAACGGCGTTGGATTATTTGAATGCGCAACCTAAACCCGAAAAATCGTTCTACACTTTTATCGGTGAAGCCGAGCGGATAACAAGAAATGATTTTGACACTAACTTCTGCAGCAAATGACCAAAAAGCCAATTACCAAGAAGTTCTCCCGAATGTGAAGCAAATGACGAAGTAAACGGCGTTGGATTATTTGAATGCGCAACCTAAACCCGAAAAATCGTTCTACACTTTTATCGGTGAAGCCGAGCGGATAACAAAAAATGATTTTTAAACTAACTTCTGCAGCAAATGACCAAAAAGCCAATTACCGAGAAGTTCTCCCGATTGTGAAGCAAATGACGAAGTAAACGGCGTTGGATTATTTGAATGCGCAACCTAAACCCGAAAAATCGTTCTACACTTTTATCGGTGAAGCCGAGCGGATAACAAGAAATGATTTTTAAACTAACTTCTGCAGCAAATGACCAAAAAGCCAATTACCGAGAAGTTCTCCCGATTGTGAAGCAAATGACGAAGTAAACGGCGTTGGATTATTTGAATGCGCAACCTAAACCCGAAAAATCGTTCTACACTTTTATCGGTGAAGCCGAGCGGATAACAAGAAATGATTTTGACACTAACTTCTGCAGCAAATGACCAAAAAGCCAATTACCAAGAAGTTCTCCCGAATGTGAAGCAAATGACGAAGTAAACGGCGTTGGATTATTTGAATGCGCAACCTAAACCCGAAAAATCGTTCTACACTTTTATCGGTGAAGCCGAGCGGATAACAAAAAATGATTTTTAAACTAACTTCTGCAGCAAATGACCAAAAAGCCAATTACCGAGAAGTTCTCCCGATTGTGAAGCAAATGACGAAGTAAACGGCGTTGGATTATTTGAATGCGCAACCTAAACCCGAAAAATCGTTCTACACTTTTATCGGTGAAGCCGAGCGGATAACAAGAAATGATTTTTAAACTAACTTCTGCAGCAAATGACCAAAAAGCCAATTACCGAGAAGTTCTCCCGATTGTGAAGCAAATGACGAAGTAAACGGCGTTGGATTATTTGAATGCGCAACCTAAACCCGAAAAATCGTTCTACACTTTTATCGGTGAAGCCGAGCGGATAACAAGAAATGATTTTGACGCTAACTTCTGCAGCAAATGACCAAAAAGCCAATTACCGAGAAGTTCTCCCGATTGTGAAGCAAATGACGAAGTAAACGGCGTTGGATTATTTGAATGCGCAACCTAAACCCGAAAAATCGTTCTACACCTTTATCGGTGAAGCCGAGCGGATAACAAGAAATGATTTTGACGCTAACTTCTGCAGCAAATGACCAAAAAGCCAATTACCGAGAAGTTCTCCCGATTGTGAAGCAAATGACGAAGTAAACGGCGTTGGATTATTTGAATGCGCAACCTAAACCCGAAAAATCGTTCTACACTTTTATCGGTGAAGCCGAGCGGATAACAAGAAATGATTTTGACGCTAACTTCTGCAGCAAATGACCAAAAAGCCAATTACCGAGAAGTTCTCCCGATTGTGAAGCAAATGACGAAGTAAACGGCGTTGGATTATTTGAATGCGCAACCTAAACCCGAAAAATCGTTCTACACTTTTATCGGTGAAGCCGAGCGGATAACAAGAAATGATTTTGACGCTAACTTCTGCAGCAAATGACCAAAAAGCCAATTACCGAGAAGTTCTCCCGATTGTGAAGCAAATGACGAAGTAAACGGCGTTGGATTATTTGAATGCGCAACCTAAACCCGAAAAATCGTTCTACACTTTTATCGGTGAAGCCGAGCGGATAACAAGAAATGATTTTGACACTAACTTCTGCAGCAAATGACCAAAAAGCCAATTACCGAAAAGTTCTCCAGATTGTGAAGCAAATGACGAAGTAAACGGCGTTGGATTATTTGAATGCGCAACCTAAGCCCGAAAAATCGTTCTACACTTTTATCGGTGAAGCCGAGCGGATAACATGAAATTATTTTGACACTAACTCCTGCAGCAAATGACCAAAAAGCCAATTACCGAAAAGTTCTCCCGATTGTGAAGCAAATGACGAAATAAACGGCGTTGGATTATTTGAATGCGCAACCTAAGCCCGAAAAATCGTTCTACACTTTTATCGGTGAAGCCGAGCGGATAACAAGAAATGATTTTGACACTAACTTCTGCAGCAAATGACCAAAAAGCCAATTACCGAAAAGTTCTCCCGATTGTGAAGCAAATGACGAAATAAACGGCGTTGGATTATTTGAATGCGCAACCTAAGCCCGAAAAATCGTTCTACACTTTTATCGGTGAAGCCGAGCGGATAACAAGAAATTATTTTGACTCTAACTTCTGCAGCAAATGACCAAAAAGCCAATTACCGAAAAGTTCTCCCGATTGTGAAGCAAATGACGAAGTAAACAGCGTTGGATTATTTGAATGCGCAACCTAAGCCCGAAAAATCGTTCCACACTTTTATCGGTGAAGCCGAGCGGATAACAGAAATCGATTTTAAATCCGGAAATTGTAAGTATTCAAATGCTGATATCTGATAACTGTTGAAGCGATACTTAATTCATATAAACCAAAATATTCGTTTTTTGATGTTTTAACTTGTGCTTCCGAAATGAAATTGATAGCTCCAACGGTCACTAAGATATAGTCAAAAAACCCAAAATTTACAACATCTCAAAACATTTTCCAATATGACCGCCGTAGCACAAGGTTAATTTCCGGGGACTTTCAGTATGTTCATTAGATGGCTATGTACTATCACTGCACCAAGTTTCCTTCCATTGCGATTTTGTTTGCTTTTGCTGATTTTTTCAACTAAAATTACTGCTCTAATAATACATTTGATTTTGCTGAAAAATTGCGTTTGTAAGACGACACAACACCTAGTCTACAGTGGAAATCGAACCCGCAATCTCCACACCACAGGCAGATACTGACCGCCTGTGCTTCGGGGCCGTCTTGACCATTGACAGTCAATGATGCATCAGTTGACAGATGTCAAAATATGAAGTGTTTTCCATATAATGTTAAGCGATGACATGTTAAGTTGAAGGACGGAAAGACAATAAACGGTTATGGCCAGTCTTCTTTGATCTCAAGAAAGCGTACGACATGACGTGGAAACATGGGATAGTCATGAAGCTCAAAGAGTGGAATCTGAACGGAAATATTCTACAGAAAGAACTTTCACACCATGGAAACAAATATTCAGAGAGCCATTACAACAGTGGAAGACTGGGCCAATAACACAGGGTATAAATTATCAACAAACAAATCAAAATGTATGCTGTTCTCAAAACAGCCCAGTCGAGCTGTACCCCAATTGAAAATCTATGGAAAATTGATTTAGGTAGGGACCTTGATGCTTAACTCAAGTGGAACATAGGTACATCTGGAACACCTCAAACAACTCAAAAAGGATTGGGACTGCTTAAAACACTAGCTAGCCAATGATGGGGTGCCGACACTACAGTCCTCCTCCGAGTGTACAAGAGTGTAGTGTTATCTGAAATAGATTATGGAAATTATATCCCAATTTTCCTCCGGATTTTAGCTTACATCGCTTATTATATATTATGCTTAGCTCAGCTTTTCAACATTATATAGACTCCAGCGCCCTAAACGCGCGCCAGTTACGGCATAGCACGCTTAGAGCTCGCATGCATTCATCATTGTATTATTTTGAATAAAAACATTTTTTTTGAAGATTCTCGTGAACGAACATTTAATTGGCGCAGTCGGTAGGATCACTCTGTCAAAAACGTGTTCTAAAATATTGCGTTTAAGTTCCAAAAAACGCGCTAAGACACGGAGCATTTTGATGCCTTAAACCGACAGACGAACCTACAACCTACAAAGAAATAGTGACGAACTTTCGAGTGTGGATCCAATCGTAATAATTGAGGCCTTCCACACCAAAGTTCCGAACAACAAGTCCGAGAATTGAGGATCAACACGACTACAAACCAAATCGAACCGATGTCCACAGCAGCGATATATCTGATCACGCTGTAAGTATACTTTATGTCTCTAAGCGGCCGTAACTCCGGTTCAGATTCAGAGGAGAATTTAGACGCGAAGGTCGAAGACGCTATCTTGTCTTTCCGCTTGTTAGGATTAGGCAAAAGCAGAAGGTTTAGATCGCGTTCCCCTCATAGAAATAACGAAATAGAATTACGCACAGCCGAAATTCTAGCAAACATGGCAACAGGAGCAGCTCCCACGGTACAACAAGTAATGCAGCAAGTACCCCTTGGGAACCCTCCGAATGTAGTGCCACAAATTTTTAAAGATGCCTACCTTAATATGGTCCCTGAGTTTACAGGAGACCAGGCTTTATTAGGCGATTATTTACGCCTCGCAGAAGATATAATTGTAAGTTTTTATAACAATCAAAATCCGGATGATTTTCAGAACAAATACATCCTAAATTGTTTGAAAAACAAAGTTACAGGTAAAGCGAAAAGCGATATCTCAACCTACACAATAGATTGTTGGCTGGATTTGAAATCCGCTTTGTTAGCAACTTATGCAGATAAGCGCGACCTGCAGTCCTTAACGTTGGAGTTATGCGAACTAAGACAAGCTCGTATGTCGGCTATTGAATTCTTTAACGCTATACAGAAAAACTTAAATTTACAAATAGCCTATTGCACAAATCATTTTCCAAACGACAAGAAAGTTCACCTGATAGAAAATGCCACAGATTTAGGGCTTAGGGTGTTCCTCAAATATTTAAATAAACCAGTCGGTGACTACATCACCACGCGCAATCCGGCGACGCTTCGAGAAGCGCTAAGTATTTTAACCAATGATTTTCAAATAAATCAAAAGACAAACCCCGTCGTGCCAGCGGCCCCCTATCAAGCACGATACCCGCCAAGGTTCGGGAAAAATCCCCAATTTCAGTACCCAAATAAACAATTTCAAAATTATCAGACAACGCGAAGGCAACAATATCAAAATCCGAAACCATATAACGCGTTTCAACCAAACCCAAATTACGTACCGGCAAACAAACCGGTACCCATGTCAACAACAACGATAAATAATAACAATTTTCAAAAATATAAAAATAAGCCATTTATAACTCACCACAATATAGAAGAAGGAAATCCTCCAGAGAATGTAATCGAGCCCTCTGCCGAAAATACAGTGCAGGACGGACGAAACCATTTTTTAGAGGAACAAGCCTCGAATCACCAATCGTTGAATTATTGACATTGAACCACGAAAAATCTTCCTTACCCTATATCCTTATACCCTATAAAAATTTTACTTTGCGATGTCTAGTCGATACTGGGGCCACGAAGAGCTTCGTAAGCCCCGAAATTGCGAAAAAACACTTCCGCAGAAACATTAAAAAGGACCCACTAAAAATAAAAACCGCCCATGGCACGACGCAGGAAAATTTCAGCATGATAATCAAAACTCCTGAAATTTTTAAATCGGACACAACCGTCAAATTTTATTTATTTAAATTTCATCAATATTTCGACTGTCTCCTAGGATGGGACATCCTCAAAGCATTAGGAGCAGTTATTTACGCGAGCAAAGGGGAGCTCACGACTCCCAAAACAAAAATTAAATTGCATCACGAAAATATTGTGAACGAGTGTAATAATTTTCATACGATTGAACCACGTACACAGAAAATTGTTAAACTCAACATAAAAAATATCTCCAATGGTATTGGAATTTTGCCATACCAAAAATTTTCAAATCTAGAAATCCCTGAGAGCTTGGTTAAAATTAAGAATTACGAAACCATCTGTTCCGTTTTGAATGCGACAAAAAGCGAAATTTCTTTCAACCAATCACAAGCTTTTGAAGCCATTGAGGTCTCGGAATCTGAAACCGATGATTTCAAAAATCTAAACAGCTTTGATTGCGAGAAGTTTAGCTTCGACTTGTCCAAAGTCAGAACCGAACACATGAATGAAGAAGAGAAAAGGGAGATAACCAAACTCTTAGTGGGATATAAAGACATTTTTCATTTCCCAGATCAGAAATTGACTTTCACAAATTCCGCCAAGCATACAATAAAACTGAAAGACGATAAACCCATATACACGAAGAGTTATCGCTACGCTTACGTGCATAAGGAGGAAGTTAATAAACAAATTTCAGACATGCTTGACCAAGGAATTATTGAATATTCAAATTCACCCTTCAGTGCACCAATTTGCGTCGTTCCAAAAAAATTGGATGCAACAAACAAACGAAAATGGCGTTTAGTCATAGATTACAGGAAATTAAATGATAATACTGTAGACGATCGGTACCCTTTGCCAAATATTTCTGATATACTGGACAAATTGGGCCGAAGTCAATATTTTTCATGTATCGACCTGGCTAGTGGATTTCACCAGCTCGAAATGGACCCTAGCGACGTCGAAAAAACTGCTTTTAGCGTGGACAATGGCCATTACCAATTTAGACGCATGCCCTTCGGGTTAAAAAACGCGCCCTCATCGTTCCAGCGCGCTATGGACAACATTTTGAGAGGTATTCAGAATGAAACCTGCTTTGTTTATCTGGACGACATAATAATATTCAGTACTTCACTCCCAGAGCATATTGTCAGACTCCGGGAAGTCTTCGAAAGGCTCAGAAGGGCCCATTTGAAAATCCAGCTGGACAAATCAGAGTTTCTCAAAAAAGAGGTCCAATACCTAGGACATGTCGTCACTCCACAAGGTATTAAACCAAATCCAGACAAAATTTCGGCAATTGAAAATTTTCCAATTCCAACAACCAAAAAACAACTAAAGGGATTTTTGGGACTAGTTGGATATTACCGGAAATTTATCAAAGGCTTTGCAAAAATTACAAAACCACTTACGTCACGATTAAAAAAAGATACAGAAATCAACGTCAAGGACGAAGATTACTCCAAATGTTTTAACCTATGTAAAACACTTTTAACAAATGAACCATTGCTCCAATACCCAAATTTTGAATCCCCATTCTTACTTTCCTGCGATGCAAGCAACTACGCTATAGGCGCAGTTTTATCCCAAGGTCCAATAGGGTCGGACCTACCAATTGCATACGCATCAAGAACCCTTAATGCCCACGAAATCAATTATTCGACCATAGAAAAAGAGCTACTTGCCGTAGTCAATGGAACCAAAATGTTCAGGCATTACTTATTTGGTCGAAAATTTAAGGTCATCGGCGACCACAAGCCCCTTCAGAGGATAATGTCACTCAAAGAGCCTAATTCAAAATTAGTGCGTTGGCGACTGAAGCTGGAGGAATACGACTACGAAGAAGTCTATAAAAAAGGGAAATTGAATTCCAACGCTGATGCCATTTCGCGGGTTCCCAACCTAAATCTGTTGACGGAAACAGAATTCGGCAATGTCCACATACTAAATGCCGATTTATTTGAAGCCCCAGAGGACTTCTCCCTGGCGCACTGTGTCTCAGAAGACTTAATCGTGAATTCTGGCATAGCCAGGACTTTTAAAGAAAAATTCGGCAACGTCCTAACACTTGTCAGTCAGCATAAAACAATAGGAGATGTGGCTTCCCTGAAATTATTGGACAGATACATCTACTATTTATTAACAAAGAAAAACTTTTATGACAAGCCCACTTACGAAGACCTAAAAAATTCCTTAATTGCTTTAAAACAAATTTGTTTGAGACATGGTGTCAGAAATTTAGCCATACCAAAGTTAGGATGCGGTTTGGATGGACTAAATTGGGAAGAAGTGTTCCCAATGATTATATCAGTTTTCAAAGGCGCAAAAATGGACGTCTTTATTTACATTTTGAATAATGAGATTCCCGAAGAAACCGAAGAAAATAACCCTTTCTTCGAGTTTATGGAAGATTTAAACACAAAACCACCAATCGACAGTCAGTCACTGATTGTCGAGCTCGGTGACAACAGGACCGATATTCCTGACGATCCCATTGACGATCCCCCTGACGACGTAACCGTGCACTCCAATTTTGAAAACCCAGTCGCTGAAATTCCGATTTCAGAAGACCCCATAAATTTTGAGAAAAACCAAATCGAATTCATTTCAGTTAAAATGAACCCATTACCCCCGACAGTGATCAGATTATTTGAGAATTCAAAAATCAGATACACAGTCCAAATTTCAGAAAAGGATCACGAAGAGGAAATCAAAGAATTCCTAAAAGAATATATTGTCCCCAATGTCAATTACAGTGTCACCTTTTCAAACGATAAAATGTACGAACAATTTAGTAATGTCGTACAGCTTCATTTCAATGATTCCTTCAAATTCAAGAAAAGCACTAAAACTTTGATAGACATCGAAACCCTCGATGAACAGATAAACATTTTAAAAGGCTACCACGAAGGTAAAACCAATCATCGTGGCATGACCGAAACCCATTCAAAACTATCCAAAAAATACTATTCGCCAAATCAAATGAAAACTATTCAAAATTTCATTAATCAATGTGAAATCTGTAAAGTCGTCAAGTATGACAGAAAACCCTTGAAAATAAAATACAACATTACTCCCACGCCGGTGAAACCATTCGAGATTATTCACATCGACGTTCTAACTTATAATACTTCCAAATTTTTGACAATCATTGACGCCTTCAGCAAATACGCTCAGGCATACATGCTATCTAGCACCCAAGCTTCAGAAATTGCCGAAAATCTGTTGCAATACTTTTCACACCACTCGGTACCCGAAATATTGATCACCGATAACGGTTCAGGATTTGACAACGGTCTAGTGAAAGATTTCCTAAATCTTCACAAAATCAAAGTCCATTTTTGTTCACCTCATCACCCGGAAAGTAACGGAATAATTGAGAGATTTCATTCCACTATTTTAGAACACGTCAACTTGATAAATAATCAACCTGATTTCAAAAGGGATGAAATCAACACTAAATTCAAATATGCCCTGATAGCATAAAATAACTCTACTCATTCAGTCACTAAGATCAAGATGACCCCATTCGAAATTTTAAACGGTCACCCGGATCCAAAGCAAACCATTGATCTAGACATAGAAAAACAAATGGCAAACAACTACGTTCAAAACCACAAAAACAAATTGTCAGTTTTGTATAAAATCGTCAATGCTAATATTTCAAATAAAAAAGAGAAAGTCATTTCTAAAGCGAACGAAAATAGAGAAGAAATTCCTACTTTACCAAAAGAAGTTTTCGTAAAAAGCAATTTCAGATCAAAACTTCGTAATCGATTTAAACCAGGAAAAAATCATCAGTGTAAATCCCATTAGGAAAACCATAAAACCCAGAGTTTTGTCCAATAAAACTGGACGTAAATTTCACAAACTACATATTTCTAATATCAAACGCCCTACTAAAACAACACCTCCTATTCCAGGTCCATCCATTTCGGACTAGGACAATGTTACAAAGATTTGACAAACAACCCCGGAATACTACCAATAAAAACGGGACCCGCAAGACTTCAAACCTCTACTCACACGTTCATACATTATTACGACTTAACTAACCTAATCAACGAATACGAAAGACTAAAAAATCAATACCTCACGGTATCAAACTTGACTAAAACAAATCAAGTGTACGAACGCGAATTAGGAAATTACAATAATATTGTCCAATATTACAAAAATCTAATAGACGAAAAATTAAGACCATTTCAAAAACTACCAAGAAATAAACGAGGACTAATCGATGGATTAGGTTCTATCATTAAGCAAATTTCAGGCAATTCAGATGCCGAAGATGGCAAACATTTTGATGCAGTCATTAATGACTTACAACAAAATCAAAATTCGATTATAAACCAAATCAACCAACAATATTCTATCAATAAGGAAATTATAGAAAATTTCAATAAAACTATACAGGACATCGAACATAACGAACTACTTATGGTCTCTCGAATAAAACAATTAGAATCACTAATGACGACAACCATAACCCATACTGACATACTGTTCGCAAAAGACATAATCAATCAATTAATAAACCTTTTTAATATAATTCTACATATCCTTCAAGATACAGAGAATTCAATAACATTTTGCAAGTTGAATATTTCACACCCCAGCATAGTAAAAAGTGAAGAACTTTTAAAAGAACTCAATAGAATTTCCGAATTTTATGGAAACCAATTACCTTTTCCAGTAACTTTGTCTCAAATTCATAACTACGAAACCCTAATAAAGCCTAGGTGTGCCATTAAAGGAAAACAAATAATTTTCTTTATGCCAATCCCCTTGCTGAATCCAAATTATTACGAATTATACTACCTACTTTCTGCCTTTGCCTAACGAACACTCGTATACGATTATACCTTTTTCGAAATTCGGTCTAAAAAAGGGATCAGAGTTATTGCCCTTAGTAGACAACTGTGTCTTGCTGAACGGTATCTATCAATGCCAACGGAGCCTGATATCGCTCGCCAACAACACTTGCGAACGCAACATTCTACTCGAAAACGACTTTTCGACTTGTTCCTACCAAAAACTACACCTCGAAGAAAACGCCTTAGAGTTCATACCCGAACTACAAAGCTACCTCGGGACCTTCGTCAAAGAAGAGCTCGTCAGAGAACATTGTGCCGAGTCTTGGAACACCCGCAAGAAGACCGGAACATTCCTGTTCGAGAATTCGTCTTGTACCATCTTCATTCAAGGGAGACCCTTGATTTTCAACGATGAAAGCAGTGGCCAACCACTCCACCTACAAGACTTCGACTTCGACTTCAACAAACAAGAACAGTCAAAACTACCCGAGCTGAAGATCAAGCATTTGACCCTCAAGAAACTGGAGACCAACATCCAGCCGCTGACCCCCGTCCAGGCTGTACCCACGACATCACATTTCCACACGTCATCTATTATCATAGTCTATCTGATAATAATAACTGAAGCCTGCATAATCACATATCGTGTGATTAAGAAGAGACAGAAGAAGATGACAACGTCAGATGCACCGACAGCAGAACAAGAACGCGTCCCTGAAGACCAGCATTTCCCGAATATGGCGAAATTCTGAAAAGTTCGTCGGAGCCTCACACTCGCCCTGGAGGAATTATATCCCAATTTTCCTCCGGATTTTAGCTTACATCGCTTATTATATATTATGCTTAGCTTAGCTTTTTAACATTATATAGACTCCAGCGCCCTAAACGCGCGCCAGTTACGGCATAGCACGCTTAGAGCTCGCATGCATTTATCATTGTATTATTTTGAATAAAAACTTTTTTTTTAAGATTCTCGTGAACGAACATTCAATTTGGATCGATTGTGTCTGACTCTGCCAGCAAAACCCTATTGAAGACAAAAGACACAATCCATTCTACAGCCTTCAGAATCTGCACTGCGACTTTTCGAACCAGCCCAGTCATAAGCATCATCAATATAACAGGAGAACTACCACTTAAGTACAGACGACAACAACAGTCCCTTTCATATGCAGCCCGCATTCAGTCAAATGCAATCAACCCAACCCACAGATTTAGCTTTGCAAGAAGTTTTCAAAGAACCTTCATGAAGAGCAATGCAAAACCCTTCTACATAAAACTCGACGATCTTCTACAAAACCTGAACTTCACCGTTCCAAAGACGATAACAGCACCTCAAATGACTCTCTCACCCTGACTTTTCCGCCACCCACGTACCATACTTGATCTTGAAAAATTTCCTCAATCTGAAGTGAGCCCTCTAACTATCCAAAACAAATTTGAAAATATATGTGAGCAGTTACAAACACCAATGCGAATTATATACACAGACGCGTCTAAAAGTGAAACGGGAGTCGGGTGTGCAGTGAATGTAGACTTGACAGACCCAGTGACCTTGACCATCCAACTATCAAGAATGTGGACTACCTTCAGTGCGGAACTTTTACGCAATACTGCAATCTATGAATAAAACACCTCGCCAACATCACTGGTGCTCGGGAAGTAGCGGGCGCACCAGCCACCGTCCAAGGATGCCGCAACGCCATCATCTGTACGGACTCTCTGAGTTCAATCCGGCAAATCAATCAGCTATACCCGATGAATCCCATAGTCCAAGAAATCCAACAACACATCACGACGCTGCAGAACCCTGGCACAGAGACTACCCTCTTCTGGACTGGACAGCATCCCATGTCGGAATAATTGGAAATGAGCTTGCGGACCATTAAGCATCCATCGCAGCAAACACCCCTCTGGCTCCGATAGAAAATAAAGCCACCGGTCAAGACATTGTAAGGTACTTGAGAACACTCGTTGGCGCACAATGGGAGCAGAGTTGGCAAAGGCAGCACACAATGTTCAACAGGGTAAAATCAAAAGTAAAGACATGGATCGATGGATCCCAAGAATACCGTCCAGAAAAATGCCAAGTGGTCCTTACTCGACTCAGGTTTATTAGGACATACCAGATTCACACACCAACACCTTATTTGTCGATCAGACCCACCGGTATGTGAGAGCTGTCAGGGACCGTTGTCGGTGGCGCACATCCTGGTGAGATGTATACTCGAGGACCAAATTAGTGCCGAAAATCTTAAGGTAGCATTGAGTGGAAGCCTCGAAGAAGATGAAGAACTCATTACACTACTACAGCAAAGAGGACTGTTTGACCTGATTTAGTTTACTCACAAGCTATCGAATGTAATTTTTTGTTGAATGCTAATAGCCTTTTGGGTTGATGCAAAATGAAGGAAAAAAAAACGTAAATTTTCTACACGAATAAAAGAACATATCACTCTCCTCAACCAGGATAATTGGGATGTACCATTCGTACATTTGCACGCAAGTACATCGACACTGTGAAGTTTCCTGCATCATTGAAGTTCCTTCCTTAGATAAGTAGTTCTTGAGCAAATAATTGAAAACTCTGTTTTTACATTGTATTTTTGAGGGTCTGTAACTTCCTTAGGAAGCACTTGAGGAACACATGAAGAGAAACTCACTTTTCGACTTATATTTTGAGAGGAATCACCTCTCAAAGTTTTATGCAAGGTCATCACTTCACATTTTGAAAGCCATCAAAACTGATGCTATATTGTGTCTGAATGGTCAGGTCGAATTCCGGAATTTCAGGGTCTCTACGTCTGTTCTTAGTTCTATTGACGATCAGCCTTTTGTTTGACCATTTTTTACCACTTCAGTTGATTATCACCGACATACCCAATTCGACTAATCAGAACAACGGAGTAAGACCCACACCCAGAATCAGTTTAAACTATTGATTATTGCACACTAGCAGGTGATAAATGCACACTAGGTAAATAAGCACCGGATTGAAATATTTTCGGGCCCACGACTAATATGAAATTGAAACGACTGTATTTATACTTGTTTGGATTGAAATTTTAGTAGACAATGATACATTGAAACTGCCATTTCTACTAGTAGTCTATTGGGGCGATAATCAGTAAAATTCAACTCGTGCTTTGTGTCTTATTCGAGTTAAATGTTTTGAATTCCTCAAACAAACTATCAATCACTCGAAAAGTAGACCCGATATTATCTTGGACAAAATCCCTCGACTGGGTCTACTTTTCCCTCGTGACAGTTGTTTTCGGGTTAAAACAATTCAACTGAAAAAACAATAAGCACCTGTTATATTACTATTGAAAAATTTACTGCGGCCTCGAGAGCCCCAGGTTCGATTCCCGGTTGAAGTCTGGGTGTTTTGTATTGTCCAATATGCAATTTTTCACGCTTGTATTAGTAATTGAAGGCAGAACCTCCTATGGCCATTTTGAGCCGAAAACAAGAAAAACATATTTCTTATTAAAAAAAAAATGAAAAAACAATAAGCACCTGTTATATTACTATTGAAAAATTTACGGGTTGTGAACAGTGTTCCCAGATTTCGGTCGCCACTATGCTTAGGTCCATTTTTAATTTCCCAATTTTTTCAATTTTTCTCGCAATGTGTGAAAAATTACATTTTACAATGATTAACAATCTCGCAGCGAAATTTTTAGCTTGTGATGAGCCATCAGAAAAATTCATTCAAGGTGCAGACTCCCAGTCGATTGTCGAACATAATTAGAGAAAGATTGACAATTATTATCCTTACCGCAAGAATTTCTGAAATCGGACAGCTTTAGAGTTATTCTGACTGGAGGAAATGCAATTCCAGCAACTGTTTTACCCGTGAACCGATTCAAGCCAAAGAGACTGCAAAATTAAGCCTACATTTATTGGAAGATTTTTCTATTTGGATAATTAGGAAAAGACTTCGAAGTTTTCCAAAAAAAAAGTGAAATTTACCTGGACAATTCATCATTTTTCCGTTCCGTTAAGAAAATGCTGCAATTTTTTACAGTTTTGTTTTGAAATTCCAACTTTCTACTCGAAGAGACGCGGACATTTCGAACAAAAATTTCCATGGGTTTCTGAATACTAACCGGAAAAGTCGAGGGAAAAGTATTATGGTGCCACAACAGATTTTTCGCGAATGGCTACTGTCTCCTCTTTTATAGGCATTTTAATCCAGTTTGGTAATTTCTGAGTGACATTTTGGCAGATTTCAATTACTTCACGAAAAAAATTAGCAGGTATAGCTTTCTCTCAAGTTTTCTTCCCTGGACTTGAAGTGGACCATGCTTATCAGAAACGGACCAAGCGACATTTTTTATGGAAATGAGTTATTGCCACTAATCAACTCAATAGTGCATCAGAAGTCATTCTGGTCAAAAAAAACTCAGGTGGAAAAAATTCAATTATGAGAAAAATACAACGAAAGAAAGTATTAGTCAGGAACTGAGCGATCAATGTAGAATTATTCAGGAGAGAACTGAACACCAAAACTAAACACATAAAGCCTCTAGGCAACTTTGTTGCAGAATGAAACCAGTTTTGAATTTATACATGCACCTTATTGAAGAACAAAAAACTGGGAAAACATAAATCGTCAACTGCCTACACGCTCCACAGTTGAACAGTTATTCTGAACATTTGCCATAATGTCGCTTGGTTTCTTCCTGATAAAGCGTAGTCCTCTCGGTAGTCCTAGTAAAAGTGAAAAATCCTACCTTTTGATCGCTTCAGTCTTCTTTACTACCCGGCGGCTTGGCACATCCGTCCTTCTTCTTCGTCAGTGGAACTTACTGAAACAAAATACATGTTTTATTAGAACTTGTATTATAGTGCGGCGGTTAGTAAGAAACACCTTGCATTTTGTTATAAAAGCATGAAATGTGGCACATACGCTCTACAGACTGTCCTTTACTGTTTACGAAGTGGACCCACGATGGAACCGCCGTGCAGCTATCAGAATTGCCAGCTGCACGGCAGAATCATTACTTGACGGAGAATACATTCTTAAGTCGATACAAGTCAGTAAGTACGCATCAGTTCTTTAGTTTTTTGGAGAATAAATAGTCAGACTCACCTTTATCGACAAAGTCCTCTCTTGGCTCCTTATCCCACACTGGTCACTCACACTGAACACTCACTCACTGCTAACATCACTGTTGTTCCATAACTGCAAGAAATGAAATTGATATTAATATTGTTTCATTAAAATGGGTAAATTGTTACCAATGCTGTTTTTAGGAATAGTAAATTATATTATTGTAAGAGAAAGAAATACGCCCTTTTGAGCAAGTGATATGTTTGGTACACGAGGGCTTGAGCAAGTGTGGCAAATTTCCAGGGCTTATAAATGGCTTTTCGCTTAGGTTAAAATTTCGAGGAATATTTTCTTCAGAAAAAACTCAATTTCCTCCAATTAATGTATCACAAAGAAGGTGATGTTGTTTGAAATTTTCAAGTTCGGCGTAGGAGTTGAAGATTCGCCAATTTATATTTTAGATGTCCTCCTCGATATAAAAATCCGAGTAAAAATCGACCTGTTTTTAGCTGTTTTCTCACCAGGAATTGAGAGTTATTATGGGTGGATAGTTTTTAAATATTGATCGACCGGTACATGGTGGCGAGCAATAAATTTTAGACGTCGAATTTTTTAGACGTCGAATTTTTTTGACTTCGCTTTGCAGGTGTTATTGCAGTGACGTAGCCAGGAGTTTCATTTGGGGGGAAGGGAGTGCGAACCAGAAGAGTGCAAGCGAGGCGAGCAAAAATAGTGCCGTAGACGGATTTTTTTTCCAAAAAAAAGGGGTGTGTCGATGGGATTTCGGGAGGGGTCCGGAACCCCTGGACCCCCTGGACCTCCTTCCCCCTTGGCTACATCACTGTGTTTGTTATTGCGTAATATATTTACCGTAAGGCCAGCAACCGAGTCAATAATTAAATCAAGTTATAATTATTATTGAACTAAAAGCAGGATTTGTTGCTTCTTTAGGTAATTTCAAAAAAATTTGGCGTCCAATATTACTGTTCGCCACTGTACGACACTTTTCAGATTATTAATTAAAGTTAATATTAACGTAGCTACCTGGTTATAACTTGAGGGTGCGTAATATGGAAGTAAAGTGAAGTGCTGACTGCTGAGGAGTTAGTCAAAAAATTATAATATGTCTTTCAATTATGAACTTATGGAGGGACAAAAAATGGTCTTTCGATTGCTTCTATTTTTGTTGTTTCAAAAGATTCTAGTAAACTGTTCATGGAAAAATAAAGGGTGTAAAAAATCAACCTCTGAATCTTGTTAAATTTCTGTTTTCTGTACAGGGTGAGTCATAAACTATAGAAATTCAGTTTCTACTAAAAAACCAAAAGCAAAAGAATACTATTATGAATTTTTGAATGAATTGCATTTTATTGTGCTCCACATAGGTTTTGGGACCACTGTGATTGGTTGCAGGTACTTTTAAAAAATATATTTTCAAGGATTCATGACTCACCCTGTATACGAAACAGAAATGCATTACAGATTCAAAGGTTGATTTTTTGTACTTATTGTTGTTCCATAAACAGTTCACTGAAATCCTTTGAAACAACGAAAATAAAAGCGATCAAAGGATCAACTTTTGTCCCTCCATAACTTCAAAACTAAAAAACAAATGATTTTACAACTTTCCGGCACTCTCCTACACCTCCATATTACGCGCCTTCAAGGTGGTCCAACACTTTTGAATCACCCTGTTTACCTATAGTAGGTTCACTTGTACCGTGATGCTAGTCGGCTGTGAGATTTTGTTTCCAAGTTTCCAAATTTAAAATTTGAAAACTCCCTAGAGCTTGGCAATTGCTTGATGAGAAAATCACCTAAATGGAATGTGAAAACTGTACTTGTGCCTCGGCTTGCCTGCCTTGGCCCTTGAAGGTGCCATAAGGACTATCTTTCGAAGCCAGACGCTCAGGCGCACCAGTTGGACGTGAAGTCTACAATGCCAAACTGTGAAATTTGCCCAGCCTACTAGAATCACGGTACAAGTGAACCTACTATACTAGACTTTTTTCTATCTTGCAAGGGAAGGGCGCTAGGAAGGCCCGACGCACTGTTGAAGGACCCTGCATAATATAGTTTTCTCTTCTAAAATAAATTTGAATGGGAAGTTTCAAGTAGAGGAAGTAGAATTTTGGCGCAAATACCTGTACAAGGTTTCATCCTCCACGGTAATCGCGTTCAACTTGAAAGCTAGTTTGTAAAAATCGTGGTTATCATGATTTCAGATGTGTTATCTCTAAACTAGGTTTATTATGTCGCAACAATAAATAGGCTCTGCACTAATCTTCATATAAACGTATTTTTTCAATAAGTGTTGAAGATATCCTCATTTTTAACTTTGCACTAGCATCCTTGAATCGTGTTGTTTGGAAAAATGCACTCAGTGTTTTTATAATTCGAATTTCGTTTATTGCGATCGCGGCAATCTATTGACGCCTGTGTCCAGAACGAAATCCAAGTCACAAAAACAGTGAGTTCCGAGGTGAGTCCACTTCGAGGTTCACTTTCCTAAACGAGTTCCTGAATAACACGATCAACGATATAAGTTAAAAGTTTCAAACAAGGTTTCAAATGGAATATTTTTGATAATAATTATTGACCGAATACGTTAAAATAAAAACTGGTGCCAATCATATTCATTGTTGAATTATAAATAACCTAGTATAGAGATAAATCATGTAAAATCGTTTTTGACCCATCCTGTATTCCAAAAGAGCCATTATTCTGAAAAATCGTGACTCATAGAAAATATCAGTAATGGAAATTTGTGCTTCCCTAGGACTCGTAGTTTTCGAGGAAAATAAGAGTGCCGTGGAAGATTAAAAACCCTGTACCTACGTACAGGGCCTTAACAAATTTTAGGATTTTTAGGAATAAAAACACACATAGAAAACCCATCATTGAGCCACCCATCATAAAAATAAAATGAACCCAAAGCTTTGAAACCTTGTCACCCGAAACGACAAATAAAACATCGAAAAACCTAAAGCGTCACTCATAATCTGTAGAATCTAAATAATCAACCTAGAAAGTGAAAGTAATAGATCCCAGTCTTGGGGAAAAAATGGTTCCAAGCTTTGACGGTAACACACAATAAAGATATTCAATAGGATTCACTGGAGATCGCAAGCATTGTCTCAAAATATTAAAGACCAAAAAAGTTGTTGATATTGTTAATGGACTCACCTCTTACTACTTGTCAAATAAATTTTCCGCTTGCTTGGCCGATGCTAATCCAGTAATACCACGATATAATTAGGCAGTTGTAGCACTTTTTAACTCGGCAATCAATAATTTGAAAATGAAATAAACGTTGAATTTTGAACATGGAAATTTGGAGGAATACGCGAAAGCACTGATCGGGAGCATAAAAAACGCCAGCTTTAGAAAAGTATGCGGTCATCGAGATGGTAAATCATTTACGAAGGTATATCAAGTAGAAATGTAAAGTTATTTACTTTGTTCGGGTTTTTTTACAAGTTTTTTTTTGTGCAATAGATAATTTTTCAAAACACAGAACGCCCTAAAATGCTACTGAATTGAAAATCAAAGTTGAGAGTTGAAAATCCAAATTGAGAGACCGTATGTCCTAATTCTTCTGCGCTTTACCACGAACTCACATTCAAAACCGACCGATAAAGGACAGGACATGTTTTTGATTTACCGAAACGGAATTATACATTTTAAGGCACTTAATTTTAAACAAAATCTTGAATGAGACACTCCCGGTCAACACAATATTCGATACACCCGTCTAAAACACAACACCGGTGTGCAAATAACAACATCGAAGACTGTCTACTGATGAATCAAACAATTTTTTTGCGCTCCTTATCAGCAGCTGTTACGGCGCGCAGGTATAGGTACCTACATCTAAGAAGAAAGGAAGTTTTTGGCTTGAATTAAACTTAGATTTGCATTCCATATTTAGTCTTCGTGAAAAATAAAATAGTTTGATTTCGCATCGAACAAAAACATAGGAATTCTCAATTTAGGCAGGCTGCGGCCTGGTCAATGTCATGGGTGCGAAGCTGCATTTGGCTATGGCACAGCCTGCCTGAATCAAGAATGGGGTACTTGCCCTATCTTTTTATTAGTTTAATCGAGATAATTGGTTGAATGGTTACAAATAATGCACCCGTATCTTTTCTTTTTCTCAAATTCCCAAAATTACGGGCGTGTTTCAAAAATATATTTGTGACGTCACAAAAATACTAAAAACTGAACAAACAGCCCTGTTGGATCAAAAACTCAAAAAACTGTTGAAGTGCACAATATTTGAAAAATACAGCATGAAAATCCCACTGAAGTTTCCCTACTGTTACCAACCTTTTGAGAATAAAAATCGAAAAAAAAAATTCTTTCTAACCAATGGATATATTTTCGGGAAATTTCCAGGAAATACTTTTTATCGCCCTTGTTGATGATTGAAAGTATTTTCAGTCAAATCTATTTAATTGGCAAGTACCCCATTCATTTGAATACAATACATATCTCTATACACTCTACACTCTATACACCCTCTGGTGTTCCGAACCGACTGTCCTGAAGAGGTCCAGGGCAGTTTGAGAGGGAGTGCTTCATGTGCCAGAAAAATATTGAAAAAATTTAGGTTAATTATTTGTGGAAATATAGGCAGTCAAAGGTTGGAGACTTCAAGCCTTCTGTCTTTTTGTTATCTGTAGCAATTTTTTTTAATTCTTGAAAACAAACGAAAAGCTTCTACACTGACGGATGCACCACCAAATTTTCAGTATCACCGATCTTTCAGGAAAAGAAACCTTTAAAATATCGATGGTTCAAAAATATCGCTGTTACAAAGCTTTTCATGATTTTGCGTGATTGATCTTTGTATCAGATTATTACACAAACTGCAATTGTATAAAGCTCTTATTAAGGACGGGGCTGAATTGGTAAAATAGGCGTTGCGAAATCAATCCGTTTATTCCTTGACGGATTTTTACCATTTTGGTCTCTTTCGAAAGCTTCAAGGATGTACTTTAGTTTGAGCCCATTGGCATTTCCAAAATCCAAATTTTTTTATATTTTTGGATTTTGGAAATGCCAATGGGCTCAAACCAAAGCACATCCTTGAAGATTTCGAAAGAGACCAAAATGGTGAAAATCCGTCAAGGAATAAACCCAGACGCATTAATTTCGCAACGCTATTTTACCAATTCAACACCAAGTCTCCCACCTCTAGACTGAATTACATCGAAATCGGTCGGATTTTGATTGTTTATATAAAGTCACCAATAAAATCCGAATCTGTGAATCGATTACAACCAGCCGCGCTTCGGGATTTAGGTACTTTCTCAAACTAGATATACAGGTCCTGCAACAGTGCTTCAGACTTCCCTAACGTCCTTTCCTTACGAGACAGAATAAAAAGGAAAGTCTAATAAGGATAATTACTGATTTGAAAATACGCCTTGAACACTCGAGCTTATTTTACTCCAGCCACTATAATTATTGCTGTTCCTATGGGAATTGGAATTTCCAGTTGATTAGCAGCTCTCCATGGAACTCAAAATCATTTTCAACTAAATATACAGGGTGTTTCAGTTTTAATCGAGCAAACTTTGGGATAAAATTCTCCTCATCCTCCTGATTCAGAAAAATATAGCATACATGCCTTTCACTCGTTTCCCAAGAAAGATACAGGGTGTCAAAGTTAATTTTTTTCGGTTTTCAAAATTTTGGAACTTGAGAACCGTTCACCCATAGTAGCTGAAATTTAGCATAGACTGGTTTGTCGGAACCGTCTACCTACCTGCCAAATTTTGAAAGAATCCAACCAGTGGCGTAGAAGCTATGGGAGGTCATTATTTTGGAAGCATCTGTAGAACCCTGATAAATAATGACCGCCCATAACTCCTACGCCACTGATTGGATTCGTTCAAAATTTGGCAGGTAGGTAGACGGTTCAGACAAACCAGTCTATGCTAAAGCTACTATGGTTAAACGGTACTCAAGTTACAAATTTTGAAAACCGAAAAAAATTAACTGTATCTGTATCCCCCTGTATCTGTATCTTTCTTAGTAAACGAGTGAAAGGCATGTATGTGAAATTTTTCTGAATCAGGAGGATGAGGAGAGTTTTATCCCAAAGTTTGCTCGATTAAAACTGAAACACCCTGTATACAGTATGTCCCATTTTGGCGCCATAATAAAGACAAAGCTTTTTTCAATTGAATGCCTCACTTATTTTGATTTCATTTTCTTGTCCAGCTTTCCAAATTCTGTTACAATTGTATTTTTGTTTCTTCAGTTTGTGACAGTGTGCTATCAAGTGAAAATTAAAAATTGGAAATTTTAGTAATCATGAGGTTCATTTTGGAAAATCGTAGGAGTCTTGCTTTTGGTATTCAAGGAATGGAATTTGACACAACAATACTCGAATAGAAGACGAATAATACCATGATAAAAAAGTTTAGATTAAGGACGGCATTTCCTAGTGTTATTTCTTTAAACGTGAGTGAGTTTGATGAGAACCAGTGGAGTAAGAGACTTGAAAAAAAGAAGAGAAATCTAAAATCTAGAATGAAAATTAATAAGCATTTAAAATTTTCAAAATTCGAAAAACTAGATTTTTTTTTCAAAATTTTGAAGTTTCTTCAAAAAAAAAGTCCCTCATTCCTTTGCCAGCTCAGATTTGAATAACTCATTGTTTTGTTACATTTTAAGCTGCTCAGGTTTGGCAGAAACTCACGCCACAAGAATCTATCTGTTTCTCTTTCGCTCTGCAGCTTAGCCGCAGTCTGTTTCAGCCATTTTTTATGCTAGGGAATGCCGTCCTTAAGTGATACAGCTCGTGATACAGGGTGTGCACAATTTTCTCTCAAACTTGGTAAACTTTCAAGTTCCATAGTCATTTTTGCCCTCTTAGTCCGGTGGTTAAGCGTTCTAACTATGCATTTTGAGCTTAAGCAATGCGCTTTTGGGGTTTGATTGGGGGTCCCTCAATCTTAATTTCAAGAGTTGGAGACATCGGTGCACTCGTTGCGGAGGGGGTCTGGGGGGCCCTTGAAAGTTGAAGGTGCGAGGCTTCCTACCAAATCACCATACCACCACGTAATTCTTACTGGGAGGCCATCAGACGACTCCATTCTATACATTGACAACATTTGTTACCATGTCCAAATAGTTCTCCACACTGAAAAAAATTAATTCTTATGACAGATCGGAAAAAGCAGTTTTTCTCAAATTTTCATCCCCACAACGAATAAACTGCCAAGTGTGGTGTCATTTTGGAGTAAACAGCATCCTCTGATTTCATTCACCGAGTCAAAATGTTTGTGAGACCACCGTGCAAAAAATGACACGCCAAGAAGTGAGCATTTTTGAGCACCTCATTTAACAGTAGTTTCTTGGCTGATACCAATCGATATGATTGATAATTTTGTCATGGATCAATAACTTGAACTCTTTTGTAACGGTAATGCATGTGAATGAAACTCGACACGAGCGTGGAGGCCTGAAAAAAAAATTTTCTCCAGCGGTCGAATTTATTTCACGCCTACTGACCGTTAGTTTGTTGGGCTCAGGCAGGCAGAGTTTGGATAGCTTTGGAAGCAAAATTTCCATATCTATCTGAAAAGTTGAGCAGTTTAATTCTGGGAATCGATTTATGAATCATCAATGATTGTTTTGTCGGTCAGTATCCACATGGTGGTTAACTGCAGAGGTGATGGCTAACGGCGGAGGGAATTCAACGTCCAAGATCTTATTCTCTGCCACTCTGACAGTCATTTTCACGGTTGTTTTTATAAAATTATTTCTTCTCCAAACATAAGAAAACTTACACGTACAGAATGATAACAACCATGAAGATTGGTAGAGGAAAAAAGAAAATAACACTTTAAAAGTTGAATGCCCTCCGTCGTCAGCCATGATCCCTGCAGTTAATCCCCATGGGGGTACCTAGTGACTGTCAAAATAGTCTTTGATGATTCTCAAATCAGTTTCCAGAATTATGCTACACAGCTGCATAGACAGATATGAAAATTTTGTCTCCAAACCTATTCAAACGCTGCCTGCCTGAGCTCAACAAACTAACGCTCAGTAGGCGTGAAATAAATTCGACCGCTGGAGAAAAAAAAATTTCCAGGCCTCCACGCTCGTGTCGAGTTTCATCCACATGCATTACCGTTACAAAAGAGTTCAAGTCATTGATCCATGACAAAATTATCAATCATATCGATTGGTATCAGCCAAGAAACTACTGTTAAATGAGGTGCTCAAAAATGCTTACTTCTTGGCGTGTCATTTTTTGCACGGTGATCTGACAAACATTTTGACTCGGTGAATGAAATCAGAGAATGTCGTTTACTCCAAAATGACACCACACTTGGCAGTTTATTCGTTGTGGGGATGAAAAATTAGGAAAAACTGTTTTTTCCGATCTGTCATGAGAATTAATTTTTTCAGTGTGAAGAACTATTTGGACATGGTAACAAATGTTGTCAATGTACAGGTTAGAGTCGTTTGATGGCCTCCCAGGAGGAATTACGTGGTAGTATGGTGATTTGGTGGGAAGCCTCGCCCCTTCAACTTTCAAGGGCCCCCCAGACCCCCTCCGCATCGAGTGCACCGATGTCTCCAACTCTTGAAATTAAGGTATGGGGATCCCCAATCGAACCCCAATAGCGCATTGCTTAAGCTCAAAATGCATAGTTCGAGCTTTTTTTGGCGCTTAACCACCGGACTATCTATCTTATTTTACTTATCTTACTTTAGGGATTTTTAATTCTCAACTTTTAGTTGGTAGCACAGCCACAAACTGGAGAAACCAAAATACAATCGTAATAGAACTTGGAAAGCTGAACAAGATAACGGGATCAAAACTGGGGCATTTCATTAAAGTAAAAAAAATCTTTGTTTTTGTTACAGCGCCAAAATGGGACTTCCTGTACAGTAGACAATAATTTCGTGACGTAGAACTTTTCAAATCAATAATTTTATACAGGTGATTCAAAAGTGTCGGACCATCTTGAAGGTGCGTAATATGGAGTTGTGGTAGAGTGCTGAGAAGTTGTTAAAAAAATTCTGTCAATTAATTTTGAAGTTTTGGAGGGACAAAAAATGGTCTTTCGTCGATTGCTTCTATTTTTGTTGTTTCAAAAGATTTTAGTAAACTGTTCATGGAAAAATATTGGGTGCAAAAAAATCAACCTCTGAATCTTGCTGAATTTCTATTTTCTGTACATACAGGGTGAGTCATGAACTATAAAAATTTAGTTTTCCTGAAAAACCAGAAGCAAGAGAGTTCTATTTAAATGAATTGTATTTTATTGTGCTCTACATAGGTTTTGGGACCACTGTGATTATTTGCAGGTACTTTTAGAACAAAAACATTTTTCAGGATTCATGACTCACCCTGTATACGATACAGAAATTCACTATAGATTCAAATATTGATTTTTTTGTAGTCATTGTTGTTCCATAATCAGTTCACCAAAGTCCTTTAAAACAACGAAAATAGAAGCGATCAAAGGATCAACTTTTGTCCCTCCATAACTTCAAAACTAAAAAAACAAATAATTGTTCAACAACTTTCCGGCACTCTACTACACCTCCATATTACGCACCTTCAAGTTGGTCCGACACATTTGAATCACCCTGTATTGTATATATCCCGTTCACTTTTTATTTTCAGTAGAATGACTTTTTGGAACAAAAATAAAGTGAAAAGCTGGAGCGCTGAGAGAAAACAGCTGATGGTCGCTGATAGTTTTGTTCCAAAGCTTTGCAGGTGCCATCAACCGTAGCCGTAGCCTCCCAGATTGTCACTTTATTTTTCCCCCAAAAAGTCATTCTACTGAATTTAGAACGTGATCGACATCATATACCTACTAAAATTTTTTCTATCTCGCAAGGGAGGGACGCTAGGAAGGCCCGACGCACTGTTGCAGGACCCTGTGTAATAAATATGGTTTTCCCTTCTAAAATTAATTTGAATGGAAAGTTTCAAGTAGAAGGGGTAGAATTTTGGCGCAAATTACAGGGTTTCGGTATTCGCGTTTAACTTGAAAGCTAGTTCAGAAAAATCGTGGTAAGAAAAAAAAATTATGATTCCAGATGTGTTATCTCTAAATTAGGTTTATTATGTTGCAAGAATAAATAGGCTCTGCACTAATTTTCATATAAACGTATTTTTACAATAAGTGTTGAAGATTATGATCATTTGAAGATATCAACTTTGCGCTAGCATCCTTGAATCGTGTTGTTTAGAAAAATGAGCTCTTTGTTTTTATCATTTGAATTTCGTTTATTGCGATCGCAGCAATCTATTGACGCCTGTATCCAGAACGAAATCCAAGTCACAAAAACAGTGAGTCTACTTTCCTAAATAACACGATCAACGATAATATAAGTTTAAAGTTTCAAACATGGTTTGAAATGGAATATTTTTGATAATTATTGACCGAATACGTTAAAATAAAAACAAGTGCCAATCCTATTCATTGTTGTATTAAAATCAACCTAGTATAGCGACGAATCATGCAAAATCGTTTTTGATCCATCCTGAATTCCAAAAGCAAAAGAGCCATTATTCTGAATGATCGTGACTCACAGAAAATATCAGTAATGGAAATTTGTTTTCCTAACATCCAGTTCCACCAGCGAATTTTATCATTGTTAGCTTATTTAAACATTTTCTCTGATGGATTCTAGATCAGTGCTGGTTGAATGACCACGGAAAATGCATACAGCTGTTGTGGCTCGTGTTGTGGTCTAAACATTTTTTCCATGATCTTTCGTGAAACTTGTGTTTTCAGTGGTCACTAAGCCAATATTCACCAGAGAAAATCTCTCAATTAGCTAGCAATGATTAACATCGCTGGTGGGACAGGAAAATGCGAGTGCCGTGGAGGATTAAAAACCCTGTACGTACAGGGTCTTGACAAATTTTAGGCACAAAAACACATATAGAAAACATTATTGAGCCACCCGTCATAAAAATAAAACGAGCCCAAAGCTCTGAAGCCATTTTCACCCTAAAACGACAAGTAAAACATCGAAAAACCCAAAGGGTCACTCATAATCTTATGAATTTAAAGAATTAACCTAGAAAGTGAAAATAATCCCAATCTTGGAAAGAAAATGGTTTCAAGCTTTGTTGGTGACACACAAGAAATTCAAAAGAATTCGCTGGGGATCGGCAGCTTTGTCTCAAAATATTCAAGACCAAAAAAGTTGTGTTGATACTATATCAACGAACTCACCTCTTACTCCTTGTCAAATAAGTTTTCCGCTGGCTTGGCCGATGCTAATCCAGTAATATGTACCACAATATAATTAGGCAGTTGTAGTACTATTTAACACGGCAATCAATAATTTGAAATTGAAATAAATGTTGAATTTTGAACATGGAAATTTAGAGGAATACGCGAAAGCACTGGTTGGGAGCATTAAAAACGCTAGCTTCAGAAAAGCATGCGGTCTTCGAGATGGTAAATATTTTCGTAGGTATATTATGTAGAAATGAAAAGTTATTTACTTTGTTCAGGTTTTTTACAAGTTTTTTGCGTGATAAATCATTTTTCAAAACAGAGAACGCGCTAAAATGGCTACTTATTTGAAAATCAAAGTTGAGAGTTGAAAATCCAAATTGAGAGACCGTATGTCCTTATTCTTCTGCGCTTTACCACGAACTCACATTCAAAACCGACCGATAAAGGACAGGACATGGTTTTGATTTACCGAAACGGAATTATACATTTTTAGGCACTTAATTTCAAACAAAATCTTGAATGAGACACTCCCGGTCAATACAATATTCGATACACCCGTCTAAAACACAGCGCGGTGTGCAAATAACAACATCGAAGACTGTCTACTGATGAGTCAAACAGTTTTTGTGCGCTCCTTATCAGCAGCTGTTACCGCGCGCAGGTATAGGTACCTACATCAAGGAAGAAAGGAAGTTTTTGGCTTGAATTAATCTTAGATTTGCATTCCATATTTTAGTCTTCGTGAAAAATAAAATAGTTTGATTTCGCATAGAACAAAAACATAGGAATTCTCAATTTAGGCAGGCTGCGGCCTGGCCAATGTCTGAATCAAGAATGGGGTACTTGCCCAGTCTTTTCATTAGTTCAATCGATATGGTTGGTTGAATGGTTAAAAATAATGCACTTGTATTCTTTTTTTTTCCTAAATTCCCAAAATAACGGCCGTAATGCGTGTTCCAAAAAAATATTTGTGACGTCACAAAAATACTAAAAACTGAACAAACAGCCCTGTTGGATCGAAAACTCAAAAAACTGTTGAAGTGCACAATATTTGAAAAATACAGACATGAAAATCCCACTGAAGTTTTCCTACTGTTACCAACCTTTTGAGAATAAAATCGAAAAAAAAATCTTTCTAATCAATGAATATATTTTCTGGAAATTTCCAGGAAATACTCTTTATCGCCCTTGTTGATGATTTAAAGTATTCTCAGTCAAATCTATATCATTGGCAAGTACCCCATTCATTTGAATACAATACATATAGAGGGTGTTCCGGACCGACTGTCCTGAAGAAGTCCAGGGCAGTTTGAGAGGGAGTGCTTCATGTGCCAGAAAAATATTGAAAAAATTTAGGCTAAATATTTTTGGAAATATAGGCAGTCAAAGGCTGGAGACTTCAAGCCTTCTGTCTTTTTGTTATCTGTAGCAATTTTTTTGAATTCTTGAAAACAAACGAAAAGCTTCTACACTGACGGATGCACCACCAAATTTTTAGTATCACCGATCTTTCAGGAAAAGAAACCTTTAAAATATCGATGGTTCAGAAACATCGCTGTAACAAAGCTTTTCATGATTTTGCGTGATTGATTTTTGTATCAGATTATTACAGAAACTGCAATTATATAAAGCTCTTATCAAGGACGGAGCTGAATTGGTAAAATAGGCGTTGCGAAATCAATCCGTGTGGGTCTATTCCTTGACGGATTTTCACCATTTTGGTCCCTTTCGAAAGCTTCAAGGATGTACTTTAGTTTGAGCCCATTGGCATTTCCAAAATCAAAATTTTCTTTTGATCTTTGGATTTTGGAGATGCCAATGGGCTCAAACCAAAGCACATCCTTGAAGCTTTCGAAAGAGACCAAAATGATAAAAATCCGTCAAGGACTAAACCCAGACGGATTAATTTCGCAACCCTTATTTTACCAATTCAACACCGTCCTTGAACAATATGCCGGACCCGAGGCCGGACCCTATAACAAAATATCGCCATGTCTGTCGCTGAACTTTTAATAGCAATATCACACTTGAATTACCGTGGTCAACTATTACTGATATCATATTTTCACACCGGACATTTTTTTTCCAAGTCTCCCACCTCAGACTGAATTACATCGAAATCGGTCGGATTTTGATTAAAATCTGAATCGGTGAATCGATTCTAACCAGCCGCGCTTCGGGATTTAGGTACTTTCTCAAACTAGATATATAGGTCCTGCAACAGTGCTTCAGACTTCCCTAACGCCTTTTCCTTACGAGACAGAAATAAAAGGAAAGTCTAATAAGGATAATTACTGATTTGAAAATACGCCTTCAACACTCGAGCTTATTTTACTCCAGCCACTATAATTATTGCTGTTCCTATTGGAATTAAAATTCTCAGTTGATTAGCAGCTCTCCATGGAACTCAAAATCATTTTCAACTAAATATATACAGTATGTCCCATTTTGGCGCCATAATAAAGACAAAGCTTTTTTCAATTGAATGCCTCACTTTTGATTTCATTTTCTTGTCCAGCTTTCCAAATTCTGTTACGATTGTATTTTTGTTTCTTGAGTATGTGACAGTGCTATTAAGTAAAAATTAAAAATTGGAAATTTTAGTAATCATGAGGTTCATTTTGAAAAATTGTAGGAGTCTTGCTTTTGGTATTCAAGGAATGGAATTTGACACAACAATACTCGAATAGAAGACGAATAACACCATGATAAAAAAGTTTTGATCAAGTGATACAGCTCGTGATACAGAATGTGCACAATTTTCTTTCAAACTTGGTAAACTTCCAAGTTCCAAAGTCATTCTTGCCCCCTATCTAATTTTACCATTCGATAGCTTTTTTCCTCCTTTTTAATTTTTACTAGGGGTACCCTACCCTCTAGTTTCATGATTTCCGAAACAATCGGACAATTTTGATCAAATTTGATGTTTATCAGAATTTGTTACGCTGAAGAGGCCGTGATGATAATGAACAAGTGTCATAGTGACACATTTTGCTTGGTTTGATTCAAGTAACAAGTCTTTTTTCAATTGAATGCCTCACTTTTGATTTCATTTTTTCGTCCAGCTCAACAAATTCTGTTGATTGTATTTTTGTTTCTCCAGTTTGTGACAGTGCTATCAAGTAAAAATTGAAAATTGGAAATTTTAGTAATCATGAGGTTCATTTTGGGAAATCGTAGGAGTCTTGCTTATTGGTATTCAAGGAATGGAATTTGACACAACCATACTCGAAAAGAAGACGAATAACACCATGATAAAAAAGTTTAGATTAAGTGATACAGCTCGTGATACAGGTGTGCACAATTTTCTTTCAAACTTGGTAAACTTCCAAGTTCTAAAGTCATTCTTGCATCCTATCTTATTTTACCATTCGATAGCTTTTTTCCTCCTTTTTAATTTTCACTAGGGGTACCCTACCCTCAAGTTTCATGATTTCCGAAATAATTGGACAATTCGTCTTCTTATTCGACTAGTGTTGTGCAAAATTTGAATTCTTGAATACAAAAAACGAGCAGAAAAATGAGCCTCGAAACTACCTTTAATTTTCAATTTTTAGTTGATAGCACTGCCTCAAACTGAAGACATACAAATACAATCACAACAGAGAGCTTGGAAATATGCTGAACAAGATGACGAAATCAAAACTAGGGCATTCCATTGGGAAAATCTTGGTTTTTGTTACAGCACAACAATGAGACATCCTGTATATCAAGTTGAAAATAATTTCGTGATGCAGAGCTTTTCAAATCAATAATTCTATATACTTACTAGACTTATATCTCGTAAGGTGAGGGCACTAGGAAGGCCCGACGCGCTGTTGCATCAAGGGAGTTTGAATCAGAATTTGTCGTTTTTTTGGGTTTTTAAACAATAATAATTTATAAACGTGTAATAAAATCCGCTCAATTTCGCCTAAGTGAGTTTGCAAACACTGTCAAGTTTTGGTAAAATCCAAACAGTGACATTGGAGTTACCAGGGGTGCTGGCAGAAATGGCGCATTTCCTCCCCTGAGTGTTGCAACAGCCGTTAAAAGAACAAGCGAAACATAGTAAAAAATTATAACCTCAATTATGCTGTGAAATGTGTTCTACTATCTCTCGAACAATAATGAATTTCCAGCAAAGTAACCCCCATAAACAGGTTACAGTTGGTTCGAAACCCATGCTAGGTTACAGAGTTGATGACCACAAGCTTCCGACCCGGTAATGAGTTTTTTTCGTTTATTCAACGTCACAACGTCAGCCTATTTCCGCAACAAGACCCAACACCGACGACGGAGAATGTCCACTATACCGGAAATTTTGCCGAACACTTGTGATCCAACATAGGGCAGGGATTTTTAATTTCAACTTTTAGTTGGTAGCACAGTCACAAACTGGAGAAACCAAAATACAGTCGTAATAGAACTTGGGAAGCGGAACAAGATAATGGAATCAAAACTGGGGCATTTCAATAAAGTAAAAAAAATCTTTGTTTTTGTTACAGCGCCAAAATGGGACTTCCTGTACAGTTGACAATAATTTCGTGACGTAGAACTTTTCAAATCAATAATTTTATACAGGTGATTCAAAAGTGTCGGACCATCTTGAAGGTGCGTAATATGGAGTTGTGGTAGAGTGCTGAGAGGTTGTTGAAAAAAATTCTGTCAATTAGTTTTAAAGTTATGGAGGGACAAAAAATGGTCTTTCGATTGCTTCTATTTTTGTTGTTTCAAAAGATTTTAGTAAACTGTTCATGGAAAAAGAATGGGTACGAAAAAATCAACCTCTGAATCTTGTTGAATTTCTATTTTCTGTGCAAACTACTAAGTCATACTACTACGAGTCATGACCTATAAAAATTGTATTCCTAAAAAACCAGAAGCAATAGAGTTCTATTTGAATGAATTGCATTTTATTGTGCTCTACATAGGTTTTGAGACCACTGCGATTGTTTGCAGATACTTATAGAAAAAAAAACATTTTTCAGGATTCATGACTCGCCCTGTATACAAAACAAAAATTTATTACAGATTTGAATACTGATTTTTTGTAGTCATTGTTGTTCCATAAACAGTTCACCAAAGTCCTTTAAAACAACGAAAATGGAATCGATCAAAGGATCAACTTTTGCCCCTCCATAACTTCAGAACTAAAAGACAAATAATTTTCCAACAACTTTCCGGCACTCTATACTACACCTCCATATTACCTACGCACCTTCAAGGTGGTCAGACACTTTTGAATCAGCCTGTATATACCCGTGTGAAAGATATCCCGTCAGCAAAGTGAAAAGCTGGAGCGCTGAGAGGAAACGGCTGATGGCCGCTGATAGTTTCGCTCCAAAGCTTTGCAGGTGCCATCAACCGTAGCCGTATAGCCTCCCAGCTTGTCACTTTATTTTTCCTCCAAAAAGTCATTTTACTGAATTTAGAACGTGATCGGCATATACCTACTTGACTTTTTTCTATGTCGCAAGGGAAGGGCGCTAGGAAGGCCCGACGCACTGTTGCAGGATCCTGTGTAATAAATATGGTTTCCCCTTCTAAAATTAATTTGAATGGGAAGTTTCAAGTAGAGCGGGTAGAATTTTGGTGCAAATACCTGTACAGGGTGTAACAGTTTGAAAATTTAAAAACGAAGTTTCATCTCCTACGGTAATCGCGTTCAACTTGAAAGTTAGTTCAGAAAAATCGTGGTAAGTATAAAAAAAATCATGATTTCAGATGTGTTATCTCTAAACCAGGTTTTTTATGTTGCAACGATAAATAGGCTCTGCACAAATTTTTATAAAAACGTATTTTTTCAATAAGTGTTGAAGATTGTCATCATTTTAAGATATCAACTTTGCGCCAGCATCCTTGAATCGTGTTCTTTGGAAAAATGAGCTCACTGTTTTTGTCATTTGAATTTCGTTAATTGCGATCGCGGCAATCTATTGACGCCTTTATCCAGAACAAAATCCAAGTCACAAAAACAGTGAGTTCACTTTCCTAAATAACACGATCAACGATAATATGAGTTGAAAGTTTCAAACATGGTTTGAAATGGAATATTTCTGATAATTATTGACCGAATATGTTAAAATCAAAATAAGTGCCAATCCTATTCATTGTTGTATTATAATCAACCTAGTATAGCGACGAATCATGCAAAATCGTTTTCGATACATCCTGAATTCCAAAAGCAAAAGAGCCATTATTCTGAAAGATCGTGACTCACAGAAAATATCAGTAATGGAAATTTGTTTTTCTAACATCCAGTTCCACCAGCGAATTTTATCATTGTTAGCTAATTGAAACATTTTCTCTGATGCATTCTAGGTCAGTGCTGGTTGAATGACCACGGAAAATGCATACAGCTGTTGTGGCTCGTGTTGTGGTCTAAACATTTTCCCCATGATCTTTCGGGAAACTTGTGTTTTCAGTGGTCACTAACCCAATGTTCACCAGAGAAAATCTCTCAATTAGCTAGCAATGATTAAAATCGCTGGTGGAAGAGGAAAATGCGAGTGCCGTGGAGGATTAAAAACCCTGTACGTACAGGGTCTTGACAAATTTTAGGCACAAAAACAACATAGAAAACCCATTATTGAGCCACCCGTCATAAAAATTAAATGAACCCAAAGCTCTGAAGCCATTATCACCCTAAAACGACAGGTAAAACATCGAAAAACCTAAAGGGTCACTCTCACTCATAATATTTTGAATCTGAAGAATCAACCTAGAAAGTGAAAATAATAATCCCAATCTTAGGAAAAAAAATGGTTTCAAGCTTTGTTGGTGACACACAAGAAATTTAAAAGAATTCGCTGGAGATCGGCAGCTTTGTCTCAAAATATTCAAGACCAAAAAAGTTGTGTTGATACTGTTTAAACGAACTCACCTCTTATTTCTTGTCAAATAAGTTTTCCGCTTGCTTGGCCGATGCTAATCCAGTAATATGTACCACAATATAATTAGGCAGTTGTAGTACTTTTTAACACGGCAGTCAATAATTTTAAATTGAAATAATTGTTGAATTTTGAACATGGAAATTTAGAGAAATACGCGAAAGCACTGGTTGGGAGCATAAAAAACGCTAGCTTTAGAAAAGCATGCGGTCTTCGAGATGGTAAATATTTTCATAGGTATATTATGTAGAAATGGAAAGTTATTTACTTTGTTCAGGTTTTTTACAAGTTTTTGTATAATAGATAAGTTTTCAAAACAGAGAACGCGCTAAAATGGCTACGTGAATTGAAAATCAAAGTTGAGAGTTGAAAATCCAAATTGAGAGACCGCATGTCCTTATTCTTCTGCGTTTTATGACGAACTCACTTTCAAAACCGACCGATAAAAGACAGGACATGTTTTTGATTTACCGAAACGAAATTATAAATTTTTAGGCACTCAATTTTAAACAAAATCTTGAATGAGACACTCCCGGTCGACACAATGGTCGTTACACCCGACTACAACACAGTGTGGTGTGCAAATAACAACATCGAAGACTGTCTACTGATGAGTCAAACAGTTTTTTTGCGCTCCTTATCAGCAGCTGTTATGGCGCGCAGGTATAGGTACCTACATCTAGTAAGAAAGGAAGCTTTTGGCTTGAATTTAACTTATATTCGCATTCCATATTTTAGTCTTCGTGAAAAATAAAATGGTTTGATTTCGCATAAAACAAGAATATAGGAATTCTCAATTTAGGCAGGCTGCGGCCTGGACAATGTCATGGGTGCGAAGCTGCCTTTGGCTATGGCACAGCCTGCCTGAATCAAGAATGGGGTACTTGCCCAATCTTTCCATTAGTTTAATCGAGATGGTTGGTTGAATGGTTAAAAATAATGCACCCGTATTTTTTCTTTTTCCTAAATTCCCGAAATTACGGCCGTAATGCGTATTTCAAAAATATATTTGTGACGTCACAAAAATACTAAAAACTGAACAAACAGCCCTGTTAGATTGAAAACTCAAAAAACTGTTAGAGTGCACAATATTTGAAAAATACAGACATGAAATCCCACTGAAGTTCCCCTAGTGATGCCTACTAGACTTATATCTTGTAAGGTAAGGGCAATAGGAAGGCCCGACAGACTGTTGCATCAGGGCTCTGAAAAATATAGTTTTTTCTTCTAAAATTAATTTGAAAGGGAAAGGGAGTTTGAATCTGAATTTGGTCGTTTTTTGGGGTTTTTAAACAATATTAATTTATAAACGTGTAAAAAATCCGCTTGATTTAGCCCAAGTGAGTTTGGAAACACTGTCAAGTTTTAGTAAAATCCAAACAGTGACATTGGAGTTACCAGGGGTGCTGGAAGAAATGGCGCATTTCCTCCCCTGATTGTTGCATCAGCCGTTAAAAGAACACGCGAAAAATAGTAAGAAATTTTAACCTCAATTATGCTGTGAAGTTATATTTGGCAAGTGTGTTCCACTATCTCTTGAACAATAATGAATTTTCAGTAAAGTAACCCCCATAAACAGGTTACAGTTGGTTCGAAACCCATGCTAGGTTACAGAGTTGATGACCACAAACTTCGGACCCGGTAATGAGTTTTTTTCGTTTATTCAACGTCAGCCTATTTCCGCAACAAGACCCAACACCGACGACGGTGAATGTCCACTATACCGGAAATTTTGCCGAACCCTTGTGATCCAACATAGGGCAGGGATTTTTAATTTTCAACTTTTAGTTGGTAGCACAGTCACACACTGGAGAAACCAAAATACAATTGTAATAGAGCTTGGAAAGCTGAACAAGATAATGGAATCAAAACTGGGGCATTTCATTGAAGTAAAAAAAATCTTTGTTTTTGTTACAGCGCCAAAATGGGGGTTCCTGTACAGTTGACAATAATTTTGTGACGTAGAACTTTTCAAATCAATAATTTTATACAAGTGATTCAAAAGTGATTCAAAAGTGTCGGACCATCTTGAAGGAGCGTAATATGGAGTTGTGATAGAGAGCTGAGAAGTTGTTGAAAAAAATTCTGTCAATCAATTTTGAAGTTATGGAGGGACAAAAAATGGTCTTTCGATTGCTTCTATTTTTGTAGTTTCAAAAGATTTTAGTAAACTGTTCATGGAAAAAGAATGGGTACAAAAAAATCAACCTCTGAATCTTGTTGAATTTCTATTTTCTGTACATACAGGGTGAGTCATAAACTATAAAAATTTAGTTTTCCCGAAAAACCAGAAGCAAAAGAGTTCTATTTGAATGAATTGCATTTTATTGTGCTCTACATAGGTTTTGGGACCACTGTGATTGTTTGCAGGTACTTTTAGAAAAAAAAACATTTTTCAGGATTCATGACTCACGCTGTATATGAAACAGAAATTCATTACAGATTGAAATATTAATTTTTTGTAGTCATTGTTGTTCCATAAACAGTTCACCAAAGTCCTTTAAAACAACGAAAATAGAAGCGATCAAAGGATCAACTTTTGCCCCTCCATAACTTCAGAACTAAAGGACAAATAATTTTTCAACAACTTTCCGGCACTCTACTACACCTCCATATTACCTACGCACCTTCAAGGTAGTCAGACACTTTTGAATCACCCTGTATATATCCCGTGTGAAAGATATCCCGTCAGCAAAGTGAAAAGCTGGAGCGCTGAGAGGAAACGGCTGATGGCCGCTGATAGTTTCGCTCCAAAGCTTAGCAGGTGCCATCAACCGTAGCCGTATAGCCTCCCAGCTTGTCACTTTATTTTTCCTCCAAAAAGTCATTTTATACTGAATTTAGAACGTGATCGGCATATACCTACTTGACTTTTTTCTATGTCGCAAGGGAAGGGCGCTAGGAAGGCCCGACGCACTGTTGCAGGATCCTGTGTAATAAATATGGTTTTCCCTTCTAAAATTAATTTGAATGGAAAATTTCAAGTAGAGCGGGTAGAATTTTGGTGCAAATACCTGTACAGGGTTTCATCCTCTACGGTAATCGCGTTTAACTTGAAAGCTAGTTCAGAAAAATCGTGGTAAGTATAAAAAAAAATCATGATTTCAGATGTGTTATCTCTAAATCAGGTTTTTTATGTTGCAACGATAAATAGGCTCTGCACTAATTTTTATAAAAACGTATTTTTTCAATAAGTGTTGAAGATTGTCATCATTTGAAGATATCAACTTTGCGCTAGCATCCTTGAATCGTGTTCTTTGGAAAATTATTAAAAATTTTTATAATATATAAAAATTATTATAAAAAATTCACTGTTTTTGTCATTTGAATTTCGTTTATTGCGATCGCGGCAATCTATTGACGCCTGTATCCAGAACAAAATCCAAGTCACAAAAACAGTGAGTTCACTTTCCTAAATAACATGATCAACGATAATATGAGTTAAAAGTTTTAAACATGGTTTGAAATGGAATATTTCTGATAATTATTGACCGAATATGTTAAAATGAAAATAAGTGTCAATCCTATTCATTGTTGTATTATAATCAACCTAGTATAGCGACGAATCATGCAAAATCATTTTTGATACATCCTGAATTCCAAAAGCAAAAGAGCCATTATTCTGAAAGATCGTGACTCACAGAAAATATCAGTAATGGAAATTTGTTTTTCTAACATCCAGTTCCACCAGCGAATTTTATCATTGTTAGCTAATTGAAACATTTTCTCTGATGGATTCTAGGTCAGTGCTGGTTGAATGACCACGGAAAATGCATACAGCTGTTGTGGCTCGTGTTGTGGTCAAAACATTTTTCCCATGATCTTTCGTGAAACTTGTGTTTTCAGTGGTCACTAACCCAATGTTCATCAGAGAAAATCTCTCAATTAGCTAGCAATGATTAAAATCGCTGGGGGAAGAGGAAAATGCGAGTGCCGTGGAGGATTAAAAACCCTGTACGTACAGGGTCTTGACAAATTTTAGGCACAAAAACACACATAGAAAACCCATTATTGAGCCACCCGTCATAAAAATAAAATGAACCCAAAGCTCTGAAGCCATTATCACCCTAAAACGACAGATAAAACATCGAAAAACTTAAAGGGTCACTCTCACTCATAATATTTTGAATCTGAAGAATCAACCTAGAAAGTGAAAATAATAATCCCAATCTTAGGAAAAAAAAAAATGGTTTCAAGCTTTGTTGGTGACACACAAGAAATTTAAAGAATTCGCTGGAGATCGGCAGCTTTGTCTCAAAATATTCAAGACCAAAAAAGTTGTGTTGATACTGTTTAAACGAACTCACCTCTTATTTCTTGTCAAATAAGTTTTCCGCTTGCTTGGCCGATGCTAATCCAGTAATATGTACCACAATATAATTAGGCAGTTGTATTACTTTTTAACACGGCAGTCAATAATTTTAAATTGAAATAACTGTTGAATTTTGAACATGGAAATTTAGAGAAATACGCGAAAGCACTGGTTGGGAGCATAAAAAACGCTAGCTTTAGAAAAGCATGCGGTCTTCGAGATGGTAAATATTTTCATAGGTATATTATGTAGAAATGGAATGTTATTTACTTTGTTCAGGTTTTTTACACGTTTTTGTGTAATAGATAATTTTTCAAAACAGAGAACGCGCTAAAATGGCTACGTGAATTGAAAATCAAAGTTGAGAGTTGAAAATCCAAATTGAGAGACCGCATGTCCTTATTCTTCTGCGTTTTATGACGAACTCACTTTCAAAACCGACCGATAAAAGACAGGACATGTTTTTGATTTACCGAAACGGAATTATAAATTTTTAGGCACCTTATTTTAAACAAAATCTTGAATGAGACACTCCCGGTCAACACAATGGTCGATACACCCGTTTAAAACATAGCCGGTGTGCAAATAACATCGAAGACTGTCTACTGATGAGTCAAACAGTTTTTGTGCGCTCCTTATCAGCAGCTGTTACGGCGCGCAGGTATAGGTACCTACATCTAGGAAGAAAGGAAGTTTTTGGCTTGAATTAAACTTAGATTTGCATTCCATATTTCAGTCTTCGTTTGATTTCGCATAAAACAAGAACATAGGAATTCTCAATTTAGGCAGGCTGCGGCCAGGCCAATGTCATGGGTGTGAAGCTGCGTTTGGCTATGGCACAGCTTTCCTGAATCAAGAATGGGGTACTTGCCCAATCTTTTCATTAGTTTATTCGATAGTATGGTTGAAAATAATGCACCCGTATTTTTTTTTTCCCTAAATTCCCAAAATTACGGCCGTAATGCGTGTTTCAAAAATATATTTGTGACGTCACAAAAATACTTAAAACTGAACAAACAGCCCCGTTAGATTGAAAACTCAAAAAACTGTTGAAGTGCACAATATTTGAAAAATACAGACATGAAAATCCCACTGAAATTTCCCTACTGTTACCAACCCTTTGAAAAAAAAATCGAAAAAATCTTTCTAACCGATGGATATATTTTCAGGAAATTTCCAGGAAATACTCTTATCATTCTTATTGATAACTGAAAGTATTTTTTGTCAAATCTATTTCATTGGCAAGTACTCCATTCATTTGATCACACTATACAGGATGTTCCGGACCAACTGTAAGTAGAAGTCCAGAGCAGTTTGAAAGGAAATGCTACAAGTGCCAAAAAAATATTGAAAAAAATCCAGGTTAGTTATTTTTGGAAATATAGGCGGAAATTGAAAATTGGAAGTTTTGGTAATTTAGAGGTTCATTTTAGAAAATCGTAGGAGTCTTGTTTTTGGTATTCAAGAAATGGAATTTGACACACTAATACTTGAATAGAAAAGAAGACAAATAACACCATGATAAAAAAGTTTAGATTTAGTGATACAGCTCGTGATACAGGGGTGTGCACAATTTTCTTTCAAACTTGGTAAACTTCCGAGTTCCATTAAGTCATTTTTGCCCCATATGTTATTTCACCATTCGATAGCTTTTTTCCTCGTATCTAATTTTTACTAGGGGTACCTAACTTGGTTCCATAATTTCCGAAATGATCGACAATTTTGATCAAATTCATTAGAATTTTTCAGGCTGAACAGGCCGTGATGATAATGAACAAGTTGGTTTCATAATGACACATTTTCCTTGGATTGACACAAGCAACAAGTCTTGTTATTGAATAGCCGGGCGAAATTCCAATCTTAGTAGGTAAATACAGTAAGAAAGAAAAATTCGTTGCACGAAGGAAAATAGAAAATTTAAATTGAGGTTAGTGAAGCAGTTTTTGCGGTATCAAAACCTTCAAACTGAAAGATGCGTACATTTCGAGGTAGGTACATTTTTTGACATTTGATTTTGTACCTGCCCCTAGGTACTTCTAGTGGAATTGAAAGAGGAGGGAAAAACTATCGAGTGGTGGGATAAAATGAGGGGCATTCCATTTAAATAAGAAAATTACTCTATTGATTGCAGTTTAAAATTTCGGAAGTTCGAAAAAAAAAAATCCACACCCTATAATATGTACAGTAGAACCTCGATTATCCGTGCTGGCCGGGACCGAGCCTTCGCCGGATAATTAAAAACACGGTTAATCGAAATTATGCTCGAAAGGTGCTTATTTCTGAGAAAAAAAGTGAAGAAACTTGTTGAACAAAACCAAAATACAAGAGTACATTATTTTATTTTCATCTCAGAACAAAGCTTACGACTTTACAGTGAATTATTTTTGTTGGTTTTTGGAAATTCGATATTTGTGGGAAAGTGGGATACGAAGATACGTCATTTCCAGCTTTCGCCACGGATAATCCGCGTACGGATGCGCAACGGCAACGCACGGATAATAAGCGCACGGATAACCAAAGCTAATAACCGATGCACGGATAATCCGCCGCACGGATAAGCCGCGCACGGATAATCGAGGTTCTACTGAATTACTAAATCTTCACTTTTTTGTCAAGATGTTATTCGTTTTCTATTCGACAAGTGTTGTGCAAAATTTCATTTCTTGAATACAAAAAAACGAGCAGAAAAATGAACCTGTTGAAGACGTTGTTAGTGAAATTTCGTTTGATCAAATCCTCTTAGGGCCAGTATTCAGTGTGAGCTTAACCGGCATTATCCATATTTTTTTCATGTTGGCAACAGATCTGTCAAACAATCGCCAATTTCTAAGTTTGAGAGCTTTAACCTCACTTTGAAGCGGACACCAAAATTTATTCGGGTTGAGAAGATTTTATGTGCTTTTGGTGAAGAAGTAGAGTTCGATAGAGGGATTCATTCCAACCACCTTCAATCATTATAATAAATAATTGAATTTCTGAGGTTTTCTGCAATAAAGGCTTTGCTTCCCAACAGAGTACAGGGGTGTTCATGCAAGAAAGATACCCCCTCATGAAAAACTTTTCCTTCATGATAATTCAAAAAAAAAACTTTCGTGGGACAATTTTCTCCGTAGTTTCTGAGTAGCCAAGTATAATATTCAATGTCGTTCCGTATACGAGGTGTCGCATTTTCTTTTGCATTTTTTCGGAACATTCTGTATTCCATCACTACAATCGATGCACATTGCTATCCTAATTACAAAAATGCATAACATTTTTGAATTTTTTCTAAAGAAAAATTTGAAATTCACAATGGCATCTCTAAAGACATTTTTTTTCAGAATGATGGATTCATTTCAGAAATCAGATATGTCCCGGATATTTTTAGTAATTTTATGTCATTCCATGTCATTTAAAAGTAAAACAAAATATTCTGGGCATGTTTGAATTCTGAAATGGATCATCATTCCCTAGGTCATTCCCCAAAAAAAATCTTCAAAAACCGATGTGATTTTTTCGGATTTTAAAAAAAAAAATTCAGGAAAATTTCTAGAAGTGTCATGCATTTTTGTAATTAGGATAACAATGTGCATCGATTGTGATGATGAAACACAGGATGTTTCAATAAAATGTAAAAACATTGCGACACCCTGTATGTGGCACGAAATGGAAAATTATACGTGACGTGTTTAGGACTCGGATTAGGAACTATACCGAAAAATTGTTCCAGGAATTTTATTTCTTTTAGAAGTATGAAGAGAGTTTTTTTTTGGGTGGGGGGGGGAGGAGGAAACCGTCTCGCGTGAACACCCTGTATTGAACCACTAGTTAGCGCTACACCGGTTTTCGCTAAACAGAATGCTTGAATGATTTATTTCTCGATTTATTTACTCCAAATTTTACGAATTTCTCACAAGAAAGATTCAATTATTTTGAATTTCAAGTCTGAATTTCGATACAAAGTAGGAAAATCCGAGATTAGGTTGAAATTCCAGAAAAAAACATAAGAATTTGAGGTCTGACTTTCGAGATAAATCAGAATTTCTGAGCTCAACCAAGAACTTCAAGTTTTAACTCGAGTATTAATCTGAATTCAAATGGAAGTTTCTCGGTTTTGAACTGAACAAACTTGGATGGTCACTTCTCATGTTTGAATTCTGAGAATGAATCGGACAAGGCAATTTCAAAGTTTCTGGGTTTGAGCCTGAATTTCCGAGCTCAAGACAGTGGAAACTTCATTGGGAAGAAATAATATTCGAGATCAAATCGAAAATTTCGAAGTAAAGTCTGAAACTCCCTTGATGAATTCAGAATATCTTTCGAGTCTGCACTGCTGAGATAAGTTGATGATATCCGATTTTGCTATGAGTTTATTACGACACGACACTACGAACTACGAAATAATGAAGAAGTAACAGACGAGCAAAACACGAAATGTACAAATCTAGTCTGAATTTTCAAGATGAGTAATAGATTCTGGCAATCACAAGCGCAGGAATTCCGTAAAATCCAAGATTAAGTCGTGAGTTCACGAGATCTAGAATTTCAAAATGAGTCGTGTATTTCCGAGGTGAACCATTAATCCCGATTTAAACTCCAGAGTTCCTGGGTTCAGGTCTCAAATAACAAATAGGACAAAAATTGTAAACGAGAATCTCGACTGCAAGTCTGCATTTCCAATATTTAGGGTCTGATTCCAAAATAAAGTTGAAAATTGCGTGAAAAAGTTGAGAGTGTCAAGATTTCCGAGATCAAGTCTGATTTAAGTGATCGAGTCGGAATTTCCGAGATAATCTGAGAGATTCTGAGCTTAGGTATATAGGTATATATCAAAAATTAAATTGAAAGTTCAAGTCTGATTTTACGAGGTGAAATAGGTAGGTGCCCTAGTAGGTACTTAGGTTTCACCTTGTTTGAAAAATGCGTAATTACTGAATTCAAGTCGTGGACCAAGCAATGAACCGAACAACATAGGAGAGGGGAGAGGCAAATAAAGGAAGCAGCAGCCCTTGAAGGGCTGTATGAAATTATTTTGATGAACAGTAAAACCAGAAAATGTACAAAACGATTTTCTTGGTGGAGCATACATTCTCAAGTTGATAAGTCAGTTAGTACGCATCAGTTAGTTAGTTTTTTGGAGAAAGAATAATAGTGACTCACCTTAGTAAAAAAAGTCCTCCGTTTGGCTCTATCCCACACTGATGGTCACTCATTACTGGCTACTTATGAATCACTCACTGCTAACTAAAATCACTGTTGTTCCATAACTGCAACCAATGAAATTGTTATTACTATTGTTTCAATAAAATGGGCAAATTTTTACTAGAGCTATTTTTAGGAACAGAAAGATATTTTGCAAGAGAAAGAAATAAAGCCCATTATAAGGCAAGTGATATGTTTGGTACACGAGGGCTTGCGCAAATGTGGTGGTAAATTTCTAGATCTTGGCTTTCATTAATCCACATACAATACTAACTTGTAGAAAATAACGAGTAGTACACTTAATTTTGAAAAACGTAGCCTGCCGGACACAGCTTTAATCCCACCGTGCTTTAATCTAACGGGGAAAAACGTACAGTAAAAAAATTCGTCACGATGCAGATGTGCCATTCGACATTCCATATGAACATGAACAACAGACCTCACCGACTTGTCCTTTTTGTACCTTTACTCTCCCCAGTACAAAACAATTATTATAGGCTGTCTGATTTCTACATGATTCTAGTGGGCTGAGTTTCTGGTCGCCATCGGCCGATCGCAGCGAAGTTCCTCCAGACGTTCCTGTTATTTTTTGTCACTTGATATTTCCACAATAAGTGGAGGACAAAAACCAGCAGAGCGCAGATCCACACGCATCTCTTCAACAAATGAGATGCGAATTATTGTGGTTTGCTGATTAGTGAAATCACTGAAATCGGGTATTATGTACTTAGGTATAGCACTATATGCGGCAAAAAAGGCCTGCTGCCTGCATCGTTCTGAAGACAACTCCAAATTGGATTTATTCAACTTTTGGAACAAATAAAAAACCACTCACTCTTCCAGACTAGATCACAATGATCACAATCATGACTCCCCGACTCTCACTGGCCACTACTCACCGTAGTTCATTATCATGTTGCAATTAATTGCACTGCACTTGCATTTTAGAAACATATTGCATATTTTGATTTTTAGAAACAAAGATTATTTTGTATTCATCTATGTAATAACAAAGAGATGCCAATTAAAACCCTATAAGTTTGAATAAGCACTTTTTTTACTGTCCTTACTGACTGGGACCACAGCTGAATTGCATTCAATCACGACACGTAAGTACAACAATACGATTATTAAAATAAAGCAACGTCTGAAAATCACAAATCGAAGGAAGATTCGAAGACGTTGTTGCACCTCTCCGCGGAATTGAAAACTGATTACAGCTGCGCGCGTTATCGCTTTCGCCTAATTTTTTGCGACTCTTCTACTGCATGAGTCATCATCATAGCCACCTAAAGAAGTAGTGTAGGACTTGCATTTTAGCGCCAGAGTATAGTGATCGGTTATTAACAAAACTAAATAAATAGGTACCTTACCATGGGTGCTCGGTTGGGGCAAGTGAGGCAATTGCTCTCCCCCTGGTTTTCGATAGTAAGTAAACTTTTTTCGAGAATGAAAAAAAATCGGTTGTGTCACCCCAAAACTTCTCCGACGAGTAGCAAGGAACGGATGGAAATTTTGTTTTGAAATGATGTCCCTTCGGGTGGGAAGTTAGAAAGATTGAAGAATTGAGATATCTTCTCTAATAAGGGATTAATCTAAAGCTCCTCCATTATTAGGTCTGGTCTCGATAAGCTAGGCCGGTGGATTTAAAAGCGGAAAACTGGAGAACTCTCGGAAAACTTGAAGAATTTCAAGAGAAATTGCCTGGAAATGTTCAAGGATCAATTACTCTTTTTTAAAGAACGTCAGTATAAATCTGTTCACAAGCTAAAAAGTTGGTTTGCAGGTTTTCATTAGGAACCAAATTATGTGGAAAGAAAAGCGAGTGAGGCAGTCAGACCCATTAGTACATGGATAGAGGTGAACGATCTGAAATTGGCACCACAGAAAGATTGAAAATAATTTGCAGGAAATTGAAAATTTGAATTTTGCGGGTAAACCACAAATCTTTTTCCAAATCATCTTATTATGAAGATCGTCTATTACGGCTTCACTTCAAGCTCCATCATTTAAATCCCGTTTCGATAACCCAGGCCTGTTTTACATTTTCAACAGGGAAATTCCCGGGAAATTGAGGAAAAATTTATTGAAAAATGTTCAAGAGCCAGTAACCCTTTGTTTGAAAAAAAAAACGGTTGTGTCACCCCAAAACTTCCCCGACGAGTAGCAAGGAACGGATGGAAATTTTATTGAGAAATGATGTCCCTTTGGGTGGGAAGTTAGAGAAAAAGATTGAAGAATTGAGATATTTTTTCTTATTAGGAATTCATTTAGAGCTCCATCATTCGAGTCTCATCTCGATAAGCTAGGCCGGTGGATTTTAAAGCGGAAAACTCTCGGAAAACTTGAAGAATTTCGAGAGAAATTGCCTGGAAATGTTCAAGAATCAATTATCCTTTGTTTAAAGAACGTTAGTATGAATCTGTTCACAAGCTGAAAAATTAGAAATTTGCAGGTTTTCATTAGGAACCAAATTGTGTAGAAAGAAAAGCGAGTGAGGCAGTCAGCCGCATTAGTACCTACATGGATAGAGGTGAACGACCTAAAACTGGCACCACAAAAAGATTGAAAATAGTTTGCAGGAAATTGAAAATTTTGAAAATTTGAATTTTCCGGTAAAACCTGAAATGTTTTCCCAAATCATCTTATTATGAAGATCATCATTTACGGCTTCACTTTAAGCTCCATCATTCAAATCCCATTTCGATAACCCAGGCCTGTTTTACATTTTGAACAGGGAAATTCCCGGGAAATTGAGAAGAAAATTATTAGAAAATGTTCAAGAGCCAGTAACATCTTGTTTGAAAAAAAATTGTGAAAATCTGTTGGTTCACGGGCTAAAAAGTTAGAAAATTTGCGGTTTTTCTAGAAATGAAAACTCTGAAACCGTGAGTCCGATTTCAAAAACTTTCTTCACAAAAATCATTTATTCTTTTCTCCAACATTCATTCCCAGCATGTCTGCACCTAAAATGAATATTTTGTGGGGCTCACCGCATGTCAAAGTTGGCATTGCAGTTTTTTAAAATTCACGGAATATAGAAATTTCATTTTGAAAAAAATACCGTCAGAAAACCGGAACCAGGCCGATTTTGAAAATGGGTCTACACGACGTCCAATCCAATATACTTTCGATATCAGATTGACTTTTTTGAAAAAAGTCGACCGTCGAAGAGTATTGAATTTTTGATTGGAATCCTGCAATTAGGCCGAGTCGTTCTGGTCAAAATTCGGGCAAGAGGCCCTCTCGGGTGGCAACGGCTAGGAGATTTTGAAAGTTCATACCGTTAAACTGGAAAATCGTGAATAATTGCAACTGCAGACCTAATTTGATTCGTTTGTTTTGTTGCTTCCTGTCAAATTCAGTCTCAATCCACCGGATAGATTTTGAATATTCAAATGGTAAAGTTCAGAACTTTGACATTTTTTATTATTTAAAAGATGACAGAAAGGAGAAAACTTTCAACTGTTTTTTTTTTATTCGTTAATTTAACGTCGGCCTATTTCCGCAACGAGGCCTAACACCGACGCCGGTGAATGCTTTCCTCCACTATACCGGAAATTTTGCCGAACCCCTGTGTGTTCCAACACAGGGTAGGGATTTTTAACGACCACCAACATCGCATGGGGTCGGCACCATCGTTCGTATTTTACGTGCTATGCGACACACGGCGCGTCTTGCATTTAGCAAGCATTCCAACTAAACCAAGGAGCTTGTTTTCGAGGGCGAAAATCCGTCCCCGGCGGAGATCGAACCCGCGACCTCTGGAGTGGTAGTCGAACGCGCTAACTAACCACACCACAAGCTCCTCCTTTCAACTGTTCTGAATACAGTTTTTTATACCTCTCAAACAATTCAAACGGTATATCGCAAGTCAAGTTCCGTGAGATATAGCTCTTCTGCCATTTTTTGTCAGTGACATTTCTGTTTGACAGATGACAACCAAGAACTAATTGGCTCATTCGACGGTGAAACCATGTCAGTGTACCAAATTTCAAGTTGATCAGATAGACGTTGCGACTGTTATCGTTGAAGGTTACAGACAAACATACATACCTACATACAGGGTGGTCCATCCTAGCGTAATTATCCCACAGCGGTCTTACGGTTCAAGATAGTCAGCTATACAGGTGTCCCATTCTGACGGGATTGACGAAACGTCCATTTTTTTATATGGAACACCCTATATTTTTTGCATTTTCATGTTCAACTTTTTCAACTGTCTTATGCCTGTATTTTTGTTTTTCAATTGTGTGGCAGTGCTACCAACTAAAAATTAAAAACTAAAAAAAAAGTCGCATTTTCACAGTTTTCTTATAAAAATCATAGCGGCCTAGCTTTTCAAAACTAAGAGATGGAACTTGACATGGTGATAGTCAAGTCAAAGACCAATATCCCAATGTCAAAAAATTGGGATTTCTTGATACAGGGCGTTCACAAAAAAAAAACATCAAACTTCATAATTTTCAAAGTACATATCATAACTCATTTTTTTCAAATGGCATGCCCCTAATTTCATAACGTTATTTGATAGCTTTTTTTATCCTCTTTCATTTTTACCAGGGGTACCCTACTCTTGAACTTTATTTTTTCGTTTCGAGATAATCGGAAATTTTCACAAAATTTGCAATTTTTTTTGTTTTTCTTTTTCAAAAATTGAGTTGGCCGTGATGAATGACAGGCCAGCCAAATAGTACGCAGCTGTCAATTAGTCAGTCTGAATACTGTCGAACAAAAAAAATGACTTCAACGCAAAAAGAAAACAAAGTGGGATCCTGGATATCTGGATTATTACCAGAATATCATATCAATTATTTCTTATCGCGTAAAGTCATTTTTCTTTGTTCGACAATATTCAGACTGACTAACTGAGAGTTGCCGACTATTTGGCTTGTCTGTCATTCATCACGGTCAACTCAATTTTTGGAAAAAAACCAAAATAATAGCAAATTTTGTGAAAATTTCCGATTATCTCGGGAAAAATAAAGTTTAAGGGTAGGGTACCCCTAGTAAAAATGAAAGAGGATAAAAAAAAGCTATCAGATAACGTTATAAAATTAGGGGCATGCCATTTGAAAAAAATGAGTTATGATACTTTTGAAAATTATAAAGTTTGAAGTATTTTTGTGAACGTCCTGCATCAAGAAATCGCAATTTTTTGACATTGGGATATTGGTCTTTGACTTGACTATCACCATTTCAAGCTTCATCTCTTAGTTTTGAAAAGCAAGGCCGCTACGATTTTTTCAAGAAAACTGAAAATGCAATTTTTTTCAGTTTTCAATTTTTAGTTGGTAGCACTGCCCACAAGTGAAAAACAAAAATCCAGGCATAATACAGTTGAAAAAGTTGAACACGAAAATGCAAAAAAATATAGGGTGTCCAATTTAAAAAAAATCAACGTTTTGTTAATCCCGTCAAAATGGGACACCTGTGTAGCTGAAAATAATTTTAGGTTATAGGTTCCATCAAACCATATAACTTCTCTTCTACATCTTTTTCTCTATCTTGAACGGTAAGACCGTTATGGGATAATTACGCTGAGATGGACCACCTGTACAAACATACACACATACACACAGACAAAGATCATTCTGGAAATGGTCTTAATCGTCATAGGGGACCTCAAAACAGATATATCCGTCAAAATCTCGAAAAAAAATTTTAGCCACTTTGAATGTGACAAATTTTTGGGTGGCTCATTTCAATGGGGTACTTGCCAATGAAATAGATTTGACTGAAAATACTCTGAATCATCAACAAGAGTGATAAAGAGTAATTCCTGGAAATTTCCAGAAAATATATCCATTGGTTGAAAAGTTTTTTTTTTCAACTTTTTTTTTCAAAAGGTTGGTAACAGTGAGGAAACTTCAGTGGAATCTTCATTTTTGTATTTTTCAAATATTGTCATGCCTCTCTAACAGTTTTTTGAGTTTTCAATCCAACAGAGCTGTTTGTTTAGTTTTTAGTATATTTGTGACGTCACAAATATATTTTTAAAACACGCATTACGGCCGCAATTTTGGGAATATAGAAAAAAGAAAAAATACGGGTACATTATTTTTGACCATACTATCGATTAAGCTAATAAAAAATTTTAAGGCAAGTGCCCATTGGTGCGCAGTTTATTACGCCACCATTATTGTGCAAGAAGGAAACAGTACGGTGAAAAAACTTCAGCTCAAAGAGCGTTTTCGAGTAAAAAAAGAATTATTGAAATTAATTATTATGATCGAACAACCACAAGCCGATATACAAACGATTCCAAGAGATCGAATTTTCAAGTAGCCTTTTTCCTAGAAAACTTTGTTTGGACCTTATCTATGACCACAGCAAAAAAGCATAATTATCACAACTATAACGGGCACCGTGTCAGCTTATGGTGTAAAGCTCTCTGTGTCAAAACCCGCACGGCACCAGAATAGCAATTTTCATGTCGTTCAACTTTGAGACGCTCTGACGGCTAAACTAAAGAAGGAAGGCCTATGCTACCGAAACATTTTTGTAGATAATTTCATCCTCTAAAACTTCATGCCTGAAAACTTTCTCCTACCTATCATAGTTTACCCGGAAAACAGAAAAAAAGGCCGCGGCGCACGATAAATTTGATTTCTGGTCGTCTTCAAGAGGCCTTTTAATGATGTTCCGCCAAGCGAATTTTGGCGAACTTTTGGCTGGAATGTTCTCACCGCTCTGACCACTTTCGGATGAAATTGGTCAGAAAAAGTTAGAATGAAGTTGCCGGTTTTTCGGTTTCGAAGCTACTTTTACGATCTGAGGCCTAAAAGTTTGTAGTTCAAATTTACAAGCTCGCTTACAGGTTTTTGACATCAATAAAACATTTTTGATTCCGTCTTTCAAACAATGCCGCCTTACAACTACCAACTCTTGCTATACAAAGAGAAATAATGAACTAATGTAGACTATGTTGAATCTCACAAAATCTGTCAAAAAGCCAGAAGAGAAACTTATCAAGTCCGGCATTGGATCTTCTTTTGCAGTTTTAACTGAGGCTTCCGCCAAAAATTAAAGTGACTCGTTCATAAAACTTTTGGTGGAGACCGCAGTGATAAGTTTTTAGTAGCTTTTTGAATTTTGTTTTTTCCTTCAATCATGTCATGTCATGTCTGAAAAGAAACCGCTGTTTACTAAAGAGCTAGGATTGTCTGGCTCAAGTTTTAGCGGTAATATGTTTTGGATTCTTATTGCCAAAACAACTTATTGGGTGGCCCGTTATATTTTATTGGCCGTTCTTGCAGCATAACCGTTTGCTGCTCTTTCATAAGCATGAAATAACTTACATACAATGTGATTTTCAACGCTCCGTCTGCTTTGGTTCAGAAGATAAAAATGTTCAGTTTTTTTTTGTTTCACCCTGTATGCGGCGCTTGCACTATTGGCGCCAGTAGCTATCTCAATCGGTCCAGGGTAATTACAGCAACACGCGGGCAAAGCGGCATTGCTTGAGTAAAACTAATGTAATGAGTAAGTTCCGAGCATCCCCTATTTTGGAAATCAACGCCCGAACTAAGGTCATCTGGTCAAAGTTTTAGTGCGGTGATCGTTGTTTTTTTTTTGCCAGGATGACTTAGATGTGCCGTTCAATTTTATGAGCTATTCTCATAGCATTTCTTCTGAGCTTTCCGAATCTGCCAATGGTTTTTAAAAAATGTGAACAGAAAATGTACTTCTTCGACAAAAATTGGAGGGGCAAATTTTTCCAAGTCCGACCCTGGAATATTTTTTGGCCTTATATGGCATTGTGGGTGTGACAAGTTTGGGATGTCGCTGGTAAGTTTTAACCTCGGTTTAAACAGATTATCTCTAACCGTTGCAGAGATATCGCCCTTTGAATGTTCGGAACAAACTCATGAAACACCCTGTAACTCAGTAAACATTGGCAGAAAAATTTTTTGCTGATCTTGACTCGCCTCGAAATCCTCTATCTGCCCTTGAGCTATGGCACATCAATCACGAAACACCTTGTATAGTTTTTGTCTTATAAAATTCGAAAGGGAAAGGGAGTTTGAATCTGAATTTGTCAGTTCAAGTGGGAATACATCTTTTGGTTTGAAATCTGAATAAACTCCGTAATGTTGACCTAATGGCACACTTTCGAGATTAACCTCGGGTTTCACTGAAGCTGCGTTAGTTGAAGACGTTGTTAGTGAAATTTTAGGGCCAGTATTTCAGTGTTCGTTTAAACGAAAGATTAGCTGACTATTGGGTTAAGGACTGTGGGTAAAATTTTGTGTCAATTTTAAAAATTTTATAGCTGCGGGATGGCTTTAGTTGATTTTTAGTCAAAATCGCATCGAAAAATTCCAAGCCGTTACCGTTACGAAGTTATCGTAAATTTTGTGGGCTGACTATGACGTCATACTGCGCACCGGAAAGGACAGGTCGGCAGGCCAAGGCACCAGGCCAACAAATACTAGACCTTTATGAAATGAAACAAGTTCACCAAACGGTAGACGCAGATCATTTGACTTTAATTTCAAAGTACGGTGAACCAAATTTCAGTAGACATTTTTAAAAACATAATTAAAGTGCGACTCAATCTGTCATTGAAATGAAGCGGCAACATAGCGAAATCGCGAAGTCGCACTTCTAACATGTTTTTAAAAATGTCTACTGAAATTTGGTTCACCGTACTTCGAATTCAAGTCAAATGACCTGCGTCTACCGTTAGGTAAACTTGTTTCATTTTATAAAGGTCTAGTAATTGTTGGCGTGGTGCCTTGGCCTGCCGACCTGTCCTTTCCGGTGCGCAGTATGACGTCATAATCAGCCCACAAAATTTACGATAACTTCGTAACGGTTTAAAATTTTTCGATGCGATTTTGACTAAAAATCAACTAAAGCCATCCCGCAGCTATACAGGGTGTTGCATGAGGAAACCGACATAGCTTAAAGGTATGTCCAGTTTTTCTATGCGAATTAGGATCTCGCTTTGAAATTTTTCTATCGCTTTTCGTTTTGATGTTACAGGGTGAATCATGTATTTCGTCGAATTCTTTAATGAGCTATATCTTTTGAATGGCTTAATGGATTCGAATGAAATTTGATAGGTATGTGCTCCTGATGTTAGTTGATACATCGCACCATGAAGTAGTTCGGAAATTTTAGGGCCGGACTTATTTTTTTTATTTTCAAAGCTTTTGCTAGAAAAGTCATTTTTTTAAATGTTTTTTTGGAAAACCAAAATCAGATTCAGAAACTACAGAAAAAATGCTACAAGGAACATCATTCAATTTCTTCGGCACACCCAAAGTCTGCCCAGAAAAAAATTTCTTTTGAGATTTGGGTCGGCTGCGATCTAGTGAAAACTAGTTAAGGCTAAAGGGGACGATAAAATAATGTGTTTCTGAGACGCGAGATGGCGCGGAAACTATTAACATTCTCAAAACTCACTCAATCAACCGATTTTGAAAATTCAAACGTTATTATTTTTAGAATATATAATTATTTGATGCTGTAGTCAAAAATTTTGATTTTTGTATTTTTGGGAGAAAAAATTTTGATTTTCTCAATTTTTTTTTTTTTGAAAATCCCAGGTAGTCATTTTATTCTGTGGTAAATATTGTATAATAACCTTTTTTCAAAATTCAAATATCATCAATAGTATCGACCGAAATTAATTTTGAATATTTCCCTTTGAAGTTCACCGCGTGCCGCCCACCTGCAAGCGCTTGCGGTTTCCGTCCGGTATCTTCATACATTATTTATAGTCCGCAAGAAATAAGAACTCTGTCGATTTTTGTTGGAATCAAATTCTTGAAACATTCGACAATTCAAAAAAAAGTTCACCCATACACCAACAGTACACCCTGGTGCAAGTACAACAGCCTTATCTCAGCAGTCTGTCGCCCATTGGGAGCAGGCAATTTCAATCTTTGATTTCAATGAAAATTTAGAACAGGCATTGAACCCAGTAACTGGAAGCTATGGGAAGATAAAGAGTGGCCGATCCTAGCGTAAATATCCCATAGCGGCCTTACCGTTCAAGATAGAAAAAAAGGATAGTGCTATTCTGTAAAAAATAACATTCCATAAACGCTTTGTTATGTAAAAATCCGTGTCGGCAATTGACTGTTGCCTGAGTGATCACAACGTAACAGAGCCTTTATGGAACGTAATTTTTTAGAGAATCGCACCATAAGAAAAAAGTTGTATGGTTTGATCAGAACTGAACTTGACGGAATGAAGTTGAACTATGAGGCCTGTTTGTGGACCCGACGACCCATGGATATCTTGAGGAATCGCCAGACGGGCTTCTTCCTCATCAGAATGGTACTATCATCAGGGTGAAATGTCCTATATTGGATTTGAAAGTAATCAATTAAATTTATTATTGATGATTTTAGCTCTAAAATATGTACATATTGCCCGAAGTCGGCAAAACAAAAGACCATACAAGAAGCTATACAGACCAATCAAAAATTTTGTTTGGAGAGAAATTCTCAGCTTAAACGGACACACAATCACTATTTTCAAGTATAAGGACATAGTGCACTGGCAAAATAAAAACAAAATTGACTTCAATATCAAAATTCTATTGCCTGAGATCATCCGATCTGCGAGCTTGTAGGAGCATGCTCATTCGAGAAAGTTTAAATGCCATGACTTTTTTTCCATCCACGTTTCTTACTAGCCACTTTTCGACACTCAAACGCGTATCGTACTACGATACGTAATACGAATTTTATACGAAACAAGAGTGCATTCTAATGGAACGATTTCAACAAAAATCAAATGAGGTCATTCATGAAGATTACCACACAGACAGCCAGGCACACAAACAAACAGACGGATATCCACACAGGAGTCAAACGGACGGACGGACAGACAGACAGACATACTTCAGACGGAGTAGGAGTAGTAGTAGTAGTAGTACTAGTAGTTCTTTGCAGTTTTGTTATTGCTCCCAGTGTATATACTTTCAAATACATTTGTGCACTTGCAGTCTATTGTTTTGCAATTGCAATATGATTTTACAATGTCTGTCCAATGTGATTTTATAATTGGATATAAGTATCTTGGAGTATCAGTAGATTCTAGATCTAGATAGTGTGATCTCGTGAGATAAATGATCAACTTGAAAAAAAATATTACAATTTCAGAAATTGTAGCAACGAAATATATCGGCGTAATACCACGATGTCACAAATCTTTACTACTGCTTTATTTACATCGCCTATTTCTCAGAAAACATCATAACACCATGTGTGCAGAAAGTGATCACTACCTTTATCGTGAATGACTCATCGCGGAGAACAGTTGCAGCGGGCGGCAAATATCAAAGAGAGATTTTCAAAATGTGTTTCGGAGAGCACCATTTGTGCTACAAAAATTCTAAAAACGGATTAATGTTTGATATTTTCAGTACTTCAAAATGACTACCTGCGATTTTTGAAAAAATCGAAATTGATTTGTGAAATTTAAAAAAAAATTGGTTTTTTTTTTGACTAGTGCATCAAATAGAATTAAAATCTCAGTATAACCTTTTTTCAGATCTGAAATTGGACTAATGGTTTTCCCAAAAACATTTTATTACTTTTGATGTATTTTCTCTCTGTCGCACACTTGGTACTCAATTTCAGTCCCCTTTAGCCTTAAGCACTCATTCTTTCACGGATCTTCGAGATGTTCATCCTCTAATTTGATGCCGACTCGGTTTTTCCCACTTTTCTACATTAGTATCACTTGGTACGGCAAAAAAGACAATAGTCCAGGACCGGATTCAAGTCTAGTGAACATTATTTCCATAATTATTTCTAAAAATCCGATTTTTCAGTATTTAGTTGGAAAATTACAGAATAAAGTTATGGTGAAGTGGCTGAAAAATGCTCTCTTGTCTGCATGTGGAATTGTGGAACCTTAGGTCACTTTAGAAACCAGCTAAACAGATTTTTTCTTTGTTGATTTCAAGAATACAAAAAATTCTTTTCGAAATTTTTTTGCGGACAAAATAAGATGAAGCAGGAATGATAATTCAGAAACGTAGTTTTACTTTCCCGGCCCACCCACGAACACGGAGGGAAAGTATTGTAATCGTGCAGAACAAAAGTTTCGAGATTTCACCGGATATATCCGTTTTGAGGTCCTCCAAGACGATTAAGACCATTTTCAGAATGATGTCTGTCTGTCTGTGTGTGTGTGTATGTGTGTGTGTGTGTGTGTGTGTGTGTGTGTGTGTGTGTGTGTGTGTGTGTGTGTGTGTGTGTGTGTGTGTGTGTGTGTGTGTGTGTATGTGTGTCTGTCTGTGATCTTCCACGATAACTGCCGTAACGTTGGCTGGATCGACTTGATATTTGGTATACAAACATGGTTGTCTCCTGAAAAGAGCCCATTAGTTTTTGGCTGTCATCTGTCAAACCCAACTGTCACTATCATCAAATGTCAGAAGCTATATCTCACGGAACTCAACTTGCAATATGTCATTTGAAAGCCCTTGAAAAACTGTATTCAGAACAGTTGGAAACATTGCCCTATCTGTCATCTGTCAAATATTAAAAAATGTTAAAGTTCAAAACTTTACCAATTGATTATTCAAAATCTATCCGATGGATTGGAACCAGATTTGGCAGGAAGCAACACAACAAAAGAGTCAAATTGAGGCCGCAGTTGCAGTTTTCCACCATTCTCCAGTTGAGCGTAATGAATTTTCGAAATTTCTCCTGGCCGTTGCCACTCAGGAGGGGCTCTCGCCGGTGTTTCGACCAGCACGACTCGCTTTTGTAGCAGGACTCCACTCAAAAATTTATTCCTGCTCGGGGATCGACTTTTTTTTGGAAATTTCAACTGATATCGAAAGTAGATTGTATTGAGCGTCGTGCAGGTCTATTTTCAGAGTTGACACGGTTTCGGTTTCCCGACTGTAATTTTTTCAAAATGAAATTTGCACATTCCGTGAATTTGAGAAAAACGCAATGCAAACTTCTACATGCGGTAAGCCCCACGAAATATCAATTTTAGGTGCAGACATGCTGTGAATAAAAGTTAGAGAAAAGATTGAGCTAATTTTTGAATGAAAAAGTTTCGAAATCGGATCAACAGTTGCCGAGTTTTCTTCCTCTCTGGAAAAACTGCAAATTTTCCAACTTTTTATTCCGTGAACAGATTTCTTGGAATGTTTCTTTTAGAGAATAGATAACTGGTTCTTGAACATTTTCCAATAATTTCTCTCCAATTTCCCGGAAATTTTCCTCCTGAAAATATAAAACCACTCATGCGATCGTACAAATTAAGCGGTTCTGTCACGATAATTACCGAATTATTGATCCGATCAAATCGAAATCAGGTACGGAGGCCTAAGTTCAGCCTGGAATGTTCTGATTAGACTTTGGGTGGATGATTTTGATCGAAAGCCCTCAGGTGGCACATTGGGTCTGGGTTTGTCTGCCCAAGCTCTAAATTGAAAATATAGAGTTGAAATTTGACACAAAGATGCAGTGAAAGTTTTCAATCAAGTTTTTGTAATTTCATCATCATATCTGAAGTAGGAACAAAAATTTCAATAAGGAACCAGCATTGCATTTTTGAGATATCACAACAGTTAGCTACCTAGTTCTACCTTTTGGATCATTTCATCACCTTGGAAAACTGACCTAACCTGTCATTTTTTCTGTCCGCTCAACAATGGATGCAGGATGCTCGCTAAACGCTCGACTAAATAGAATTTTTTCATCAATTTCCAAATCGAATCGCCCCCTCCCGAAGGGACACTTCGATCAAAATCATTACTGACGTCTCTGGATACCGCCGGGAAAGTTTTGTGTCGCCCCACAACAGATTTTTATGTGTAGAAAACGAACAAATCAATGGCCCTCAATCTCCTGGTGCTTATTTTTGGGTTCTTTTCCGCCATCGCCACAAATGTTTTCTTTCTTAAATTAATCACGTTATTAAAAGGCACACTTGTTGATAAACAACGTGAAGGAAATGAAAAATGAACCTGAATGAGGTCCTGCCCTGCGGGCCGTTCTCTAGCTGTTGCCGAGGAGAATTTCTCGTGCTCCCTAGTGAGACTGGCGAGATAATTTTTTGTATTCCCAAAAGAACAAAAGGAAAAAATTGATTAAGCTGCTTTCTGAAGTAACCTAAGGTTCCACATGCAGACAAGAGGACATTTTCCATTCACTTCACCATAATTTAATGCTGTAATTTTCGAACTAAATACTGAAAAATCTAATTTTTAGAAATGTTCACTAGACTTGAAGCCGGTCCTGGACTTTCCGACTTTTTTTGTCGCACCAAGTTATACTAATGTAGACCCGGCCGCAGACCCAGACGCAGCCGACCCAAATCTCAAAAGATTTTTTTCTGGGCAGACTTTGGGTGTGCCGAAGAAATTGAACAATGTTTCTTGTAGCATTTTTTCTGTTGTTTATGAATTTGATATTGGTTTTTCAAAAAAAACATTCAAAAAGATGACTTTTCTAACAAAAACTACGAAAATAAAAAAAATGAGTCCGACCCTGGAACTTCCGAACTACTTTATGGTGCGATGTATCTAGGAGAAGATACCTATCAAATTTCATTTGAATCCATTGAACCATTCGAAAGATATAGCTCATCAAAAAATTCGACGAAATACATGATTCACCCTGTAACTCCGAAACAAAAAGCGATAGAAAAATTTCAAAGCCTGATCCTCATCCATTCGCCTAGACTGGACTACTGGACCTACTCTTAAGCTATGTCGGTTTCCTCATGCAACACCCTGTATAAATTTTAAAATTGACACAAAATTTTACCCACAGTCCCCCTTCAAGTTGAACGTTTGGTCAACTGTTGATGGGTATCCGTCTCGTGCGTGAACAACCTGTACTTACCTGCAAATTTTACTGTTGTAATGACAAGTGGAATGACTGGATGGAATGCAGCAAAAACACAATATCAACATCAACTCATCAACAAACGCGAGAGAAAAGTGAGGTTTGGATAGGGTTGGCAAAAAACATTTTTTTCAAGTTTTGACCTGGGCAGCGCCAGCGGTCAAAAATGGTTAAAACTGGTTGGTTAAAACCACTGGTCAAAATCAAACGGTGGTTCTTTTTAAAGCGCATGTCTCACACGTTCACCCTGAGGCAGCGACGGGATATGTTTTCCAGGAAATACTCTTTCCTGTAAAACTAAAGCACGATAACTAAAGTCAGATCTCTTTCCTTGATCTGATGATCGCATGTCGCATCGAAACGTACTAACCATAACAAACCGTAAAATTTTCGAGAAGTGCATGTTGTGATTGTTGTGTAAAGCACTGCATCAATCACCGAGGCAGTCACTGCTCATTGTGTGCAGTGTACAACCATAACATATAGCGCGTACCGAACCGCCCTCCGATCTTAGCACCATTGGGTACGTGCGATATTTTGTTTAAAATGTTTAGACAATAAAAAACAAAAATACAATTTGGTTTTGTAATTTATTTGAATCCCAATTTAAATCAATTTGCAATTTGCTTTCATATAAGCAGGTGCAAGACAATTTTGAACCGTGGTCAAAACTCGAGTCAAAACTAGCTTTTGGATTTGGACGGGACGGTTTTAACCGGTTATAACCAGCAGTTATAACCGCCCGGTCCAAAACTTGCCAACCCTGGGTTTGGATGGCACTCTGGTAGTTAAACTTTGGTTAAACGGTCGACTAAGGGAGGTTAGTGAACTACCTATCCAGATGAACCATTGGTTAGCGCTAAACCGGTTTTCGCTAAACAGAATGCTGGAATAATTAATTTACTCAAAATTCCACGAATTTCTCACAAGAAAGATTAAATTTATTGAATTTCAAGTCTGAATTTCGATATCAGGTAGGGAAATCCAAGATTAGGTTGAGATTCCAGGTAAAACATGAGAATTTGAGGTCTGACTTTCGAGATAAATCAGAATTCCTGGGCTCAGCCTAGAACTTCAAGTTCCTCGGTTTTGAACTGAATAAACTCTGATGGTCACTTTTCATGTTTGAATTCATAGATGAATTCAGAATATCTTCCGAGTCTGCATTGCTGAGATAAGTAAATAGATGATATGATATTGTCTTTTTTGCCGTACCAAGTGATACTAATGTAGGAAAGTGAAAAAAACCGAGTCAGCATCAAATTAGAGGATGAACATCTCGAAGATCCGTGAAAGAATGAGTGCTTAACTAGTTCTCCCACCGAGCACCCATGGTAAGATCGAGGGTAAGATACCTATTTAGTATTTATTTAGTTTTGTTGTCAATAATTGTTAATCACCGATCGCTACCCAGGCTCTAAAATGCAGGTCCTACACTACTTCTTTAGGTGGCCATGATGATGACTCATGCAGTAGAAGAGTCGCAAAAAATTAGGCGAAAGCGATAACGCGCGCAGCTGTAATCAGTTTTCAATTTCGCGGAGAGGTGCAACAACGTCCTTCGATTTGTGATTTTCAGACTTGGCTTGCAGAATCTTGGTTCATTATACCTGGCGATTTAAATAAACTAAGGGTTCGTGGGTTCAAATCTCCAATCAAATAGGACAAAAATTGCAAGCAAAAATCTCGACTGCAAGTCTGCATTTCCAAGATTTAGGGTCTGATTCCAAAATTAAGTTAAAAATTGCGTGAAAAAGTTAATAGTGTCAAGATTTCCGAAATCAAGTCTAATTCAAGTGATCGAGTCGGAATTTCCGAGATAATCTGAGAGATTCTGAGCTTAGGTATATATCAAAAATTAAATTGAAAGTTCAAGTCTGATTTTACGAGGTGAAATAGGTAGGTACTTAGGTTTCACCTTGTTTGAAAAATGCGTAATTACTAAATTCAAGTCGTGGACCAAGCAATGAACCGAACAACATAGGAGAGGGGAGAGGCAAATAAAGGAAGCAGCAGCCCTTGAAGGGCTGTATAAAATTATTTTGATGAACAGTAAAACCAGAAAATTTACATAACGATTTTCTTGGTGGAGCATACATTCTCAAGTTGATCAGTCAGTTAGTACGCATCAGTTAGTTAGTTTTTTGAAGAAAGAATAATTGTGACTCACCTTAGTAAAAAAGTCCTCCGTTTGGCTCCTTATCCCACACTGGTCACTCATCACTGGCTACTTATAAATCACTCACTGCTAACTAAAATCACTGTTGTTCCATAACTGCAACCAATGAAATTGTTATTACTATTGTTCCAATAAATGGGCAAATTTTTACTAGAGCTATTTTTAGGAACAGAAAGATATTTTGCAAGAAAAAGAAATAAAGCCCATGATAAGGCAAGTGATATGTTTGGTACACGAGGGCTTGCGCAAATGTGGTGGTAAATTTCTAGGTCTAGGCTTTCATTAAGCCACATACAATACCAACTTGTAGAAAATAAAGAGTTGCTAGTACACTTAATTTTGAAAAAATCGTGGCCTGCCGGACACAGCTTTAATCCCACCGTGCTTTAATCTAACGGGGAAAAACGTACAGTAAAAAAATTCGTCACGATGTAGATGTGCCATTCGACATTCCATATGAACATGAACAATGGACCTCACCGACTTGTCCTCTTTTTGTACCTTTACTATCCCCAGTACAAAACAATTATTATAGGCTGTCTGATTTCTACATGATTCTAGTGGGCTGAGTTTCTGGTCGCCATCGGCCGATCGCGGCCTGAATCGCAGCCCACTAGAATCATGTAGAAATCAGACAGCCTATACCTATTTCTAGCGTTTCTAGCGAAGTTCCTCCAGACGTTCCTGTTATTTTTTGTCACTTGATATTTCCACAATAAGTGGAGGACAAAAACCGGCAGAGCGCAGATCCACACGCATCTCTTCAACAAATGAGATGCGAATTATTGTGGTTTGCTGATTAGTGAAATCACTGAAATCGGGTATTATGTACTTAGGTATAGCACTATATGCGGCAAAAAAGGCCTGCTGCCTGCATCGTTCTGAAGACAACTCCAAATTGGGTTTATTCAACTTTTGGAACAAATAAAAAACCACTCACTCTTCCAGACTAGATCACAATGATCACAATCATGACTCCTCGACTCTCACTGGCCACTACTCACCGTAGTTCATTATCATGTTGCAATTAATTGCACTGCACTTGCATTTTAGAAACATATTGCATATTTTGATTTTTAGAAACAAAGATTATTTTGTATTCATCTATGTAATAACAAAGAGATACCAATTAAAACCCTATAAGTTTGAATAAGCACTTTTTTTACTGTCCTTACTGACTGGGACCACAGCTGAATTGCATTCAATCACGACACGTAAGTACAACAATACGATTATTGAAATAAATAACGTGTGTGAAGCTAGCACCTTTTGGTGCCAGCACCTTTTGAGCGCATCGCAGAGACCGCGCCGCGCGGTCATCCAGCTTGAATGTGTGTCTGTCAAGCTAGCACCTTTTACATTTAAACATTGTTCCGCGTACTTTAGGGGGCTGAAACTTTGCACACGTATACCTTTCGGCATCATGAAGGGACTGTCAAAAGCTGATTCGGGCGAATTGATCCTAAAGGGCTCAAAAAAAATAAAAACTTTGAGAATTTTTCCTTCCCTACCGCAATTAATTGAACATTGTTCCGCGTTTTTAAGAGGGCTGAAACTTTGCACACGTATACCTTCTGGCATCATAAAGGGACTGTCAGAAGCTGATTCGGGCGAATTGATCCTAAAGGGCTCAAAAAAAATAAAAACTTTGAGATTTTTCCTTCTCTACCGGAATTAATTGAACATTGTTCCGCGTACTTGAGAGGGCTGAAGCTTTGCACACGTATACCTTCTGGCATCATAAAGGGACTGTCAAAAGCTGATTCGGGCGAATTGATCCTAAAGGGCTCAAAAAAAAATAAAAACTTTGAGATTTTTCCTTCTCTACCGCAATTATTTGAACATTGTTCCGCGTACTTAAGGGGGCTGAAACTTTGCACACGTCGACCTTTCGGCATCATGAAGGGACTGTCAAAAGCTGATTCGGGCGAATTGATCCTAAAGGGCTCAAAAAAAATAAAAACTTTGAGAATTTTTCCTTCCCTACCGCAATTAATTGAACATTGTTCCGCGTTTTTAAGAGGGCTGAAACTTTGCACACGTATACCTTCTGGCATCATAAAGAGACTGTCAGAAGCTGATTCGGGCGAATTGATCCTAAAGGGCTCAAAAAAAATAAAAACTTTGAGATTTTTCCTTCTCTACCGGAATTAATTGAACATTGTTCCGCGTACTTGAGAGGGCTGAAACTTTGCACACGTATACCTTCTGGCATCATAAAGGGACTGTCAAAAGCTGATTCGGGCGAATTGATCCTAAAGGGCTCAAAAAAAATAAAAACTTTGAGATTTTTCCTTCTCTACCGCAATTAATTGAACATTGTTCCGCGTACTTAAGAGGGCTGAAACTTTGCACACGTATACCTTCCGGCATCATAGAGGGACTGTCAAAAGCTGATTCGGGCGAATTGATCCTAAAGGGCTCAAAAAAAATAAAAACTTTGAGAATTTTTCCTTTCCTACCGCAATCAATTAAACATTGTTCCGCGTACTTAAGAGGGCTGAAACTTTGCACACGTATACCTTCTGGCATCATAAAGGGACTGTCAAAAGCTGATTCGGGCGAATTGATCCTAAAGGGCTCAAAAAAAATAAAAACTTTGAGATTTTTCCTTCTCTACCGCAATTAATTGAACATTGTTCCGCGTACTTAAGAGGGCTGAAACTTTGCACACGTATACCTTCCGGCATCATAAAGGGACTGTCAGAAGCTGATTCGGGCGAATTGATCCTAAAGGGCTCAAAAAAAATAAAAACTTTGAGATTTTTCCTTCTCTACCGGAATTAATTGAACATTGTTCCGCGTACTTGAGAAGGCTGAAACTTCGCACACGTATACCTTCTGGCATCATAAAGGGACTGTCAAAAGCTGATTCGGGCGAATTGATCCTGAAGGGCTCAAAAAAAATAAAAACTTCAAGAATTTTTCCTTTCCTCCCGCAATCAATTGAACATTGTTCCGCGTACTTAAGAGGGCTGAAACTTTGCACACGTATACCTTCTGGCATCATAAAGGGACTGTCAAAAGCTGATTCGGGCGAATTGATCCTAAAGGGCTCAAAAAAAATAAAAACTTTGAGATTTTTCCTTCTCTACCGCAATTAATTGAACATTGTTCCGCGTACTTAAGAAGACTGAAACTTTGCACACGTATACCTTCCGGCATCATAGAGGGACTGTCAAAAGCTGATTCGGGCGAATTGATCCTAAAGGGCTCAAAAAAAATAAAAACTTTGAGAATTTTTCCTTCCCTACCGCAATTAATTGAACATTGTTCCGCGTACTTAAGAGGGCTGAAACTTTGCACACGTATTCTCAAAGTTTTTATTTTATTTGAGCCTTTTAGGATCGATTCGCCCGAATCAGCTTTTGACAGTCCCTTCATGATGCCGAAAGGTATACGTGTGCAAAGTTTCAGCCTCCTAAAGTACGCGGAACAATGTTCAATCAATTGCGGTAGGGAAGGAAAAATTCTCAAAGTTTTTATTTTTTTTGAGCCCTTTAGGATCAATTCGCCCGAATCAGCTTTTGACAGTCTCTTTATGATGCCGGAAGGTATACGTGTGCAAAGTTTCAGCCCTCTTAAGTACGCGGAACAATGTTCAATTAATTTCGGTAGGGAAGGAAAAATTCTCAAAGTTTTTATTTTTTTTGAGCCTTTTAGGATCAATTCGCCCGAATCAGCTTTTGACAGTCCCTTTATGATGCCGGAAGGTATACGTGTGCAAAGTTTCAGCCCTCTTAAGTACGCGGAACAATGTTCAATTAATTGCGGTAGGGAAGGAAAAATTCTCAAAGTTTTTATTTTTTTTGAGCCCTTTAGGATCAATTCGCCCGAATCAGCTTCAGACAGTCCCTTCATGATGCCGAAAGGTATACGTGTGCAAAGTTTCAGCCCCCTAAAGTACGCGGAACAATGTTCAATTAATTGCGGTAGAGAAGGAAAAATCTCAAAGTTTTTATTTTTTTTGAGCCCTTTAGGATCAATTCGCCCGAATTACCTTTCGACAGTCCCTTCATGATGCCGGAAGGTATACGTGTGCAAAGTTTCAGCCCTCTTAAGTACGCGGAACAATGTTCAATTAATTGCGGTAGAGAAGGAAAAATCTCAAAGTTTTTATTTTTTTTTGAGCCCTTCAGGATCAATTCGCCCGAATTATTTTTTGACAGTCCCTTCATGATGCCAAAAGGTATACGTGTGCAAAGTTTCAGCTCCCTAAAGTACGCGGAACAATGTTCAATTATTTGCGGTAAAGAAGGAAAAATCTCAAAGTTTTGATTTTTTTTTAGCCCTTTAGGATCAATTCGCCCGAATCAGCTTTTGACAGTCCCTTTATGATGCCGGAAGGTATACGTGTGGGAAGTTTCAGCCCTCTTAAATACGCGGAACAATGTTCAATTAATTGCGGTAGGGAAGGAAAAATTCTCAAAGTTTTTATTTTTTTTGAGCCCTTCAGGATCAATTCGCCCAAATCAGCTTTTGACAGTCCCTTCATGATGCCGAAAGGTATACGTGTGCAAAGTTTCAGCCCCCTAAAGTACGCGGAACAATGTTCAATTAATTGCGGTAGGGAAGGAAAAATTCTCAAAGTTTTTATTTTTTTTGAGCCCTTTAGGATCAATTCGCCCGAATCAGCTTTTGACAGTCCCTCTATGATGCCGGAAGGTATACGTGTGCAAAGTTTCAGCCCTCTTAAGTACGCGGAACAATGTTCAATTAATTGCGGTATGGAAGGAAAAATTCTCAAAGTTTTTATTTTTTTTGAGCCCTTTAGGATCAATTCGCCCGAATTAGCTTTAGACAGTCCCTTTATGATGCCGGAAGGTATACGTGTGGAAAGTTTCAGCTCCCTAAAGTACGCGGAACAATGTTCAATTATTTGCGGTAGAGAAGGAAAAATCTCAAAGTTTTTATTTTTTTTTAGCCCTTTAGGATCAATTCGCCCGAATCAGTTTTTAAAAGTCCCTTTATGATGCCGGAAGGTATACGTGTGCAAAGTTTCAGCCCTCTTAAGTACGCGGAACAATGTTCAATTAATTGCGGTAGGGAAGGAAAAATTCTCAAAGTTTTTATTTTTTTTGAGCCCTTTAGGATCAATTCGCCCGAATTACTTTTAGACAGTCCCTTCATGATGCCGAAAGGTATACGTGTGCAAAGTTTCAGCTCCCTAAAGTACGCGGAACAATGTTCAATTATTTGCGGTAGAGAAGGAAAAATCTCAAAGTTTTTATTTTTTTTAGTCCTTTAGGATCAATTCGCCCAAATCAGCTTTTGACAGTCCCTTCATGATGCCGAAAGGTATACGTGTGCAAAGTTTCAGCCCCCTAAAGTACGCGGAACAATGTTCAATTAATTTCGGTAGAGAAGGAAAAATCTCAAAGTTTTTATTTTTTTTGAGCCCTTCAGGATCAATTCGCCCGAATTACTTTTAGACAGTCCCTTCATGATGCCGAAAGGTATACGTGTGCAAAGTTTCAGTTCCCTAAAGTACGCGGAACAATGTTCAATTATTTGCGGTAGAGAAGGAAAAATCTCAAAGTTTTTATTTTTTTTTAGCCCTTTAGGATCAATTCGCCCAAATCAGCTTTTGACAGTCCCTTTATGATGCCGGAAGGTATACGTGTGCAAAGTTTCAGCCCTCTTAAGTACGCGGAACAATGTTCAATTAATTGCGGTAGGGAAGGAAAAATTCTCAAAGTTTTTATTTTTTTTGAGCCCTTTAGGATCAATTCGCCCGAATCAGCTTTTGACAGTCCCTTCATGATGCCGAAAGGTATACGTGTGCAAAGTTTCAGCCCCCTAAAGTACGCGGAACAATGTTTAAATGTAAAAGGTGCTAGCTTGACAGACACACATTCAAGCTAGATGACCGCGCGGCGCGGTCTCTGCGATGCGCTCAAAAGGTGCTGGCACCAAAAGGTGCTAGCTTCACACACGTAAATAAATCAACGTCTGAAAATCACAAATCGAAGGAAGATTCGAAGACGTTGTTGCACCTCTCCGCGGAATTGAAAACTGATTACAGCTGCGCGCGTTATCGCTTTCGCCTAGTTTTTTGCGACTCTTCTACTGCATGAGTCATCATCATAGCCACCTAAAGAAGTAGTGTAGGACTTGCATTTTAGCGCCAGAGTATAGTGATCGGTTATTAACAAAACTAAATAAATAGGTACCTTACCAATATGCTCGGTGCTCGGTGGGGGCAAGTGAGGCAATTGCTCTCCCCCTGGTTTTCGAGAGTAAGTAAACTTTTTTCGAGAATGAAAAAAAATCGGTTGTGTCACCCCAAAACTTCTCCGACGAGTAGCAAGGAACGGATGGAAATTTTGTTTTGAAACATGTTTTGAAATGATGTCGCTTCGGGTGGGAAGTTAGAAAGATTGAAGAATTTAGATATCTTCTCTAATAAGGGATTCATTTAAAGCTCCTCCATTATTAGGTCCGGTCTCGATAAGCTAGGCCGGTGGATTTAAAAGCGGAAAACTGGAGAACTCTCGGAAAACTTCAAGAATTTCAAGAAAAATTGCCTGGAAATGTTCAAGGATCAATTACTCTTTGTTTAAAGAACGTCAGTATAAATCTGTTCACAAGCTAAAAAGTTAGTTTGCAGGTTTTCATTAGGAACCAAATTATGTGGAAAGAAAAGCGAGTGAGGCAGTCAGACCCATTAGTTCATGAATAGAGGTGAACGATCTGAAATTGGCACCACAGAAAGATTGAAAATAATTTGCAGGAAATTGAAAATTTGAATTTTGCGGGAAAACCACAAATCTTTTTCCAAATCATCTTATTATGGAGATCGTCTATTACGGCTTCACTTCAAGCTCCATCATTTAAATCCCGTTTCGATAACCCAGGCCTGTTTTACATTTTCAACAGGGAAATTCCCGGGAAATTGAGGAGAAAATTATTGAAAAATGTTCAAGAGCCAGTAACCCCTTGTTTGAAAAAAAAATCGGTTGTGTCACCCCAAAACTTCCCCGACGAGTAGCAAGGAACGGATGGAAATTTTATTGAGAAATGATGTCCCTTTGGGTGGGAAGTTAGAGAAAAAGATTGAAGAATTGAGATATTTTTTCTAATTAGGAATTCATTTAGAGCTCCATCATTCGAGTCTCGTCTCGATAAGCTAGGCCGGTGGATTTTAAAGCGGAAAACTCTCGGAAAACTTGAAGAATTTCGAGAGAAATTGCCTGGAAATGTTCAAGAATCAATTATCCTTTGTTTAAAGAACGTTAGTATGAATCTGTTCACAAGCTGAAAAGTTAGAAATTTGCAGGTTTTCATTAGGAACCAAATTGTGTAGAAAGGAAAGCAAGTGAGGCAGTCAGACGCATCAGTAGGTACATGGATAGAGGTGAACGATCTAAAACTGGCACCACAAAAAAATTGAAAATAGTTTGCAGGAAATTGAAAATTTTGAAAATTTGAATTTTCCGGGAAAACCTGAAATGTTTTCCCAAATCATCTTATTATGAAGATCATCATTTACGGCTTCACTTTAAGCTCCATCATTCAAATCCCATTTCGATAACCCAGGCCTGTTTTACATTTTGAACAGGGAAATTCTCAAGAAATTGAGAAGAAAATTATAAGAAAATGTTCAAGAGCCAGTATCATCTTGTTTAAAAAAAAATTGTGAAAATCTGTTTGTTCACGGGCTAAAAAGTTGGAAAAAATTTTTTTGACATATTTATTCCTTTTTTTTACACTGAGCCTTATATTTTTACAATTCCTTTACTCGCCTTGAGAAAGACCTCGCCACGAGGTTGAAACGTTGGCAATTTATTAAAAGAAACAAATTTACAAAAAAACCGTCTGTCTTTCCCGTGATATCATAGAATTGTGAAAATCTGTTTGTTCACGGGCTAAAAAGTTAGAAAATTTGCGGTTTTTCTAGAAATGAAAACTCGGAAACCGTGAGTCCGATTTCAAAAACTTTCTTTGCAAAAATCATTTATTCTTTTCTCCAACATTCATTCCCAGCATGTCTGCACCTAAAATGAATATTTTGTGGGGCTCACCGCATGTCAAAGTTGCCATTGCAGTTTTTTAAAATTCACGGAATATCGAAAAATTTCGTATTGAAAAAAATACCGTCAGAAAACCGGAATGGGAAAAATGACAGAAAGGGGAAAACTTTCAACTGTTCTGAATACAGTTTTTTATACCTCTCAAACAAATCAAACGGTATATCGCAAGTCAAGTTCCGTGAGATATAGCTCTTTTGCCATTTTTTGACAGTGACATTTCTGTTTGACAGATGACAACCAAGAACTAATTGGCTCATTCGACGGTGAAACCATGTCAGTGTACCAAATTTCAAGTTGATCAGATAGACGTTGCGACTGTTATCGTTGAAGGTCACAGACAAACATACATACCTACATACAGGATGGTCCATCCTAGCGTAATTATCCCACAGCGGTCTTACGGTTCAAGATAGTCAGCTATACAGGATGTCCCATTTTGACGGGATTGACGAAACGTCCATATTTTTATATGGAACACCCTATATTTTTTTGCATTTTCATGTTCAACTTTTTCAACTGTCTTATGCCTGTATTTTTGTTTTTCAATTGTGTGGCAGTGCTACCAACTAAAAATTAAAAACTAAAAAAAATCGCATTTTCACAGTTTTCTTATAAAAATCGTAGCGGCTTAGCTTTTCAAAACTAAGAGATGGAACTTGACATGGTGATAGTCAAGTCAAAGACCTCGTCAAAGACCAATATCCCAATGTCAAAAGATTGGGATTTCTTGATACAGGGCGTTCACAAAAAAACATCAAACTTCATAATTTTCAAAGTGCATATCATAACTCATTTTTTTCAAATGGCATGCCCCTAATTTGATAACGTTATTTGATAGCTTTTTTATCCTCTTTCATTTTTACCAGGGGTACCCTACTCTTGAACTTTATTTTTTCATTTCGAGATAATCGGAAATTTTCACAAAATTTGCAATTTTTTTTGTTTTTTTTTCAAAAATTGAGTTGGCCGTGATGAATGACAGGCCAGCCAAATAGTACGCAGCTGTCAATTAGTCAGTCTGAATACTGTCGAACAAAAAAATGACTTCAACGCAAAAAAAAACCAAGTTGAATCCTGGATATCTGGATTATTACCAGAATATCATATCAATTATTTCCTATCGCGTAAAGTAATTTTTCATTGTTCGACAATATTCAGACTGACTAACTGAGAGTTGCCGACTATTTGGCTTGTCTGTCATTTATCACAGTCAACTCAATCTTTGGAGAAAAAACAAAATAATAGCAAATTTTGTGAAAATTTCCGATTACCTCGGGAAAAATTAAGTTTAAGGGTAGGGCACCCCTAGTAAAAATGAAAGAGGATAAAAAAGCTATCAGATAACGTTATAAAATAAGGGCATGCCATTTGAAAAAAATGAGTTATGATACTTTTGAAAATTATAAAGTTTGAAGTATTTTTGTGAACGTCCTGCATCAAGAAATCGCAATTTTTTGACAATGGGATACTGGTCTTTGACTTGACTATCACCATTTCAAGCTTCATCTCTTAGTTTTGAAAAGCAAGGCCGCTACGATGTTTTCAAGAAAACTGTGAAAATGCAATTTTTTTTCAGTTTTCAATTTTTAGTTAGTAGCACTGCCTTACAAGTGAAAAACAAAAATCCAGGCATAATACAGTTGAAAAAGTTTAACACGAAAATGCAAAAAAATATAGGGTGTCCAATTAAAAAAAATTGACGTTTTGTTAATCCCGTCAAAATGGGACACCTGTGTAGCTGAAAATAATTTCAGGTTATAGGTTCCATCAAACCATATAACTTCTCTTCTACATCTTTTTCTCTATCTTGAACGGTAAGACCGTTATGGGATAATTACGCTGGGATGGACCACCTGTACAAACATACACACATGCACACATACACACATACACACAGACAAAGATCATTCTGGAAATGGTCTTAATCGTCATAGGGGACCTCAAAACAGATATATCTGTCAAAATCTCGAAAAAAAATTTTAGCCACTTTGAATGTGACAAATTTTTGGGTGGCTCATTTCAATTGGTGCGCAGTTTATTACGCCACCATTATTGTGCAGGAAGGAAACAGTACGGTGAAAAAACTCCAGCTCAAAGAGCGTTTTCGAGTAAACAGCCACAAGCCGATATACAAACGATTCCAAGAGATCGAATTTTCAAGTAGCCTTTTTCCTAGAAAACATTGTTTGGACCTTATCTATGACCACAGCAAAAGAGCATAATCATCACAACTATAACGGGCACCGTGTCAGCTTATGGTGTAACTCTGTGTCAAAACCCGCACGGCACCAGAATAGCAATTCATGTCGTTAAACTTTGAGACGCTCTGACGGCTAAACTAAAGAAGGAAGGCCTGTGCTACCGAAACATTTTTGTAGATAATTTCATCCTCTAAAACTTCATGCCTGAAAACTTTCTCCTGCATAACGTAGTTTACCCGGGAAACAGAAAAAAAGGCCGCGGGGCACGATAAATTTGATTCCTGGTCGTCTTCAAGAGGCCTTTTGATGATGTACCGCCAAGCGAATTTTGGCGAACTTTTGGCTGGAATTTTCTCACATAATTTACTTTCGGATGAAATTGGTCAGAAAAAGTTCGAATGAAGTTGCCGGTTTTTCGGTTTCGAAGCTACTTTTACGATCTGAGGCCTGAAAGTTTGTAGTTCAAATTTACAAGCTCGCTTACAGGTTTTTGACCTCAATAAAACATTTTTGATTCCGTCTTTCAAACAATGCCGCCTTACAACTACCAACTCTTGCTATACAAAGAGAAATAATTAACTAATGTAGACTATGTTGAATCTCACAAAATCTGCCAAAGAGCCAGGAGAGAAACTTATCATGTCATGTCATGTCATGTCTGAAAAGAAACCGCTGTTTACTAAAGAGCTAGAATTGTCTGGCTCAAGTTTTAGCGGTAATATGTTTTGGATTCTTATTGCCAAAACAACTTATTAGGTGGCCCGTTATATTTTATTGGCCGTTCTTGCAGCATAATCGTTTGCTGCTCTTTCATAAGCATGAAATAACTTACATACAATGTGATTTTCAACGCTCCGTCTGCTTTGGTTCAGAAGATAAAAATGTTCAGTTTTTTTTTTGTTTCACCCTGTATGCGGCGCTTGCACTATTGGCGCCAGTAGCTATCTCAATCGGTCCAGGGTAATTACAGCAACACGCAGGCAAAGCGGCATTGCTTGAGTAAAACTAATGTGATGAGTAAGTTCAGAGCATCCCCTATTTTGGAAATCAACGCCCGAACTAAGGTCATCTGGTCAAAGTTTTAGTGCGGTGATCGTTGTTTTTTTTTGCCAGGATGACTTAGATGTGCCGTTCAATTATATGGGCTATTCTCATAGCATTTCTTCTGAGCTTTCCGAATCTGCCAATGGTTTTTAAAAAATGTGAACAGAAAATGTACTTTTTCGACAAAAATTGGAGGGGCAAATTTTTCCAAGTCCGACCCTGGAATATTTTTTGGCCTTATATGGCATTGTGGGTGTGACAAGTTTGGGATGTCGCTGGTAAGTTTTAACCTCGGTTTAAACAGATTATCTCTAACCGTTGCAGAGATATCGCCCTTTGAATGTTCGGAACAAACTCATGAAACACCCTATAACTCAGTAAACATTGACAAAAAATTTTTTTGCTGATCTTGACTCGCCTCGAAATCCTCTATCTGCCCTTGAGCTATGGCACATCAATCACGAAACACCTTGTATAGTTTTTGTCTTATAAAATTAATTCGAAAGGGAAAGGGAGTTTGAATCTGAATTTGTCAGTTCAAGTGGGAATACATCTTTTGGTTTGAAATCTGAATAAACTCCGTAATGTTGACCTAATGTCACACTTTCGAGATTAACCTCGGGTTTCACTGAAGCTGCGTTAGTTGAAGACGTTGTTAGTGAAATTTTAGGGCCAGTATTTCAGTGTTCGTTTAAACGAAAGGTTAGCTGACTATTGGGTTAAAGGGGGACTGTGGGTAAAATTTTGTGTCAATTTTAAAATTTATATAGCTGCGGGATGGCTTTAGTTGATTTTTAGTCAAAATCGCATCGAAAAATTCCAAGCCGTTACCGTTACGAAGTTATCGTAAATTTTGTGGGCTGACTATGACGTCATACTGCGCACCGGAAAGGACAGGTCGGCAGGCCAAGGCACCACGCCAACAATTACTAGACCTTTATAAAATGGAACAAGTTTACCAAACGGTAGACGCAGGTCATTTGACTTTAATTTCAAAGTACGGTGAACCAAATTTCAGTAGACATTTTTAAAAACATAATTAAAGTGCGACTCAATCTGTCAATGAAATGAAGCGGCAACATGGTGAAATCGCGAAGTCTCACTTATAACATGTTTTTAAAAATGTCTACTGAAATTTGGTTCACCGTACTTTGAAATTCAAGTCAAATGACCTGCGTCTACCGTTAGGTAAACTTGTTTCATTTTATGAAGGTCTAGTAATTGTTGGCGTGGTGCCTTGGCCTGCCAACCTGTCCTTTCCGGTGCGCAGTATGACGTCATAATCAGCCCACAAAATTTACGATAACTTCGTAACGGTTAAAAATTTTTCGATGCGATTTTGACTAAAAATCAACTAAAGCCATCCCGCAGCTATACAGGGTGTTGCATGAGGAAACCGACATAGCTTGAAGGTATGTCCAGTTTTTCTATGCGAATTAGGATCTCGCTTTGAAATTTTTCTATCGCTTTTCGTTTTGATGTTACAGGGTGAATCATGTATTTCGTCGAATTCTTTAATGAGCTGTATCTTTTGAATGGCTCAATGGATTCGAATGAAATTTGATAGGTATGTTCTCCTGATGTTAGTTGATACATCGCACCATGAAGTAGTTCGGAAATTTCAGGGCCGGACTTATTTTTTTTTATTTTCAAAGCTTTTGCTAGAAAATTCATTTTTTTAAATGTTTTTTTGGAAAACCAATATCAGATTCAGAAACTACAGAAGAAATGCTACAAAGAACATCATTCAATTTCTTCGGCACACCCAAAGTCTGCCCAGAAAAAAATTTCTTTTGAGATTTGGGTCGGCTGCGATCTAGTGAAAACTAGTTAAGCACTCATTCTTTCACGGATCTTCGAGATGTTCATCCTCTAATTTGATGCTGACTCGGTTTTCCTCACTTCCCTACATTAGTATCACTTGGTACGGCAAGAAAGACAATAGTCCAGGACCGGATTCAAGTCTAGTGAACATTATTTCCCTAATTGTTTCTAAAAATCCGATTTTTCAGTATTTACTTGGAAAATTACAGAATAAAGTTATGGTGAAGTGGCTGAAAAATGCTCTCTTGTCTGTATGTGGAATTGTGGAACCTCAGGTCACTTTAGAAACCAGCTAAACAGATTTTTTCTTTGTTGATTTCAAGAATACAAAAAAATTCTTTTCGAAATTTTTTTGCGGACAAAATATGATGAAGCAGTAATGATAATTCAGAAACGTAGTTTTTATGTGTAGAAAACGAACAAATCAATGGCCCTCAATCTCCTGGTGCTTATTTTTGGGTTCTTTTCCGCCATCGCCACAAATGTTTTCTTTCTTAAATTAATCACGTTATTAAAAGGCACACTTGTTGATAAACAACGTGAAGGAAATGAAAAATGAACCTGAATGAGGTCCTGCCCTGCGGGCCGTTCTCTAGTTGTTGCCGAGGAGAATTTCTCGTGCTCCCTAGTGAGACTGTCGAGATAATTTTTTGTATTCCCAAAAGAACAAAAGGAAAAAATTGATTAAGCTGCTTTCTGAAGTAACCTAAGGTTCCACATGCAGACAAGAGGACATTTTCCATTCACTTCACCCTAATTTAATGCTGTAATTTTCGAACTAAATATGTAGGTACTAAAAAATCTAATTTTTAGAAATGTGTTGTAGACTTGAAGCCGGTCCTGGACTTTCGACTTTTTTTGTCGCACCAAGTTATACTAATGTAGACCCGGCCGCAGACCCAGACGCAGCCGACCCAAATCTCAAAAGATTTTTTTCTGGGCAGACTTTGGGTGTGCCAAAGAAATTGAACAATGTTTCTTGTAGCATTTTTTCTGTAGTTTATGAATTTGAATTTGGTTTTTCAAAAAAAAAACATTTAAAAAGATTACTTTTCTAACAAAAACTACGAAAATAAAAAAAATGAGTCCGACCCTGGAACTTCCGAACTACTTCATGGTGCGATGTATCAACTAACATCAGGAGAATATACCAATCAAATTTCATTCGAATCCATTGAACCATTCGAAAGATATAGCTCATCAAAAAATTCGACGAAATACATGATTCACCCTGTAACTCCGAAACAAAAAGCATTAGAAAAATTTCAAAGCCTGATCCTGATTCGCCTAGAAAAACTGGACCTACCCTTAAGCTATGTCGGTTTCCTCATGCAACACCCTGTATAAATTTTAAAATTGACACAAAATTTTACCCACAGTCCCTCTTTAAGTTGAACGTTTGGTCAACTGTTGATGGGTATCCGTCTCGCGCGTGAACAACCTGTACTTACCTCCAAATTTTACTGTTGTAATGACAAGTGGAATGACTGGATGGAATGCAGCAAAAACACAATATCAACATCAACTCATCAACAAACGCGAGAGAAAAGTGAGGTTTGGATAGGGTTGGCAAAAAACACTTTTTTCAAGTTTTGACCTGGGCAGCGCCAGCGGTCAAAAATGGTTAAAACTGGTTGGTTAAAACCACTGGTCAAAATCAAACGGTGGTTCTTTTTAAAGCGCATGTCTCACACGTTCACCCTGAGGCAGCGACGGGATATGTTTTCCAGGAAATACTCTTTCCTGTAAAACTAAAGCACGATAGCTAAAGTCAGATCTCTTTCCTTGATCTGATGATCGCATGTCGCATCGAAACGTACTAACCATAACAAACCGTAAAATTTTCGAGAAGTGCATGTTGTGTAAAGCACTGCAGTCACCGAGGCAGTCACTGCTCATTGTGTGCAGTGTACAACCATAATATAAACAAAAGGTATGTGATGATAACACATAGCGCGTACCGAACCGCCCTCCGATCTTAGCACCATTAGGTACGGGCGATATTTTGTTTAAAATGTTTAGACAATAAAAAACAAAAATACAATTTGGTTTTGTAATTTATTTGAATCCCAATTTAAATCAATTTGCAATTTGCTTTCACATAAGCAGGTGCAAGACGATTTTGACCCGTGGTCAAAACTCGAGTCAAAACTAGCTTTTGGTTTTGGACGGGACGGTTTTAACCGGTTATAACCAGCAGTTTTAACCGGTTATAACCAGCAGTTATAACCGCCTGGTCCAAAACTTGCCAACCCTGGGTTTGGATGGCACTCTGGTAGTTGAACTTTGGTTAAACGGTCGACTAAGGGAGGTTAGTGAACTACCTATCCAGATGAACCATTGGTTAGCGCTAAACCGGTTTTCGCTAAACAGAAGGCTGGAATAATTAATTTACTCCAAATTCTACGAATTTCTCACAAGAAAGATTAAATTTATTGAATTTCAAGTCTGAATTTCGATATAAAGTAGGGAAATCCAAGATTAGGTTGAGATTCCAGGTAAAACATGAGAATTTGAGGTCTGACTTTCGAGACAAATCAGAATTCCTGGGCTCAGCCTAGAACTTCAAGTTCCTCGGTTTTGAACTGAATAAACTCTGGTGGTCACTTTTCATGTTTGAATTCATAGATGAATTCAGAATATCTTCCGAGTCTGCATTGCTGAGATAAGTAAATAGATGATATCCGATTTTGCGATGAGTTTATTACGACATGACACTACGAACTACGGAATAGTCAAGAGGTAACTGACGAGCTAATCACGAAATGTACAAATCTAGTCTGAATTTTTGAGATAAGTAATAAATTCTGGACTCTGGTAATCAAAAGCGCAGGAATTCCGAGTTTGCGCTTCAATTTTCAATTAGACATAATGCCCGCTCTATGAAAATTCGCAACGCAACCGCAACGCAGCCGCAGCCGCAACGCAGGTTTCTGATTGGCTCGCAAGGTATTCGCAAAGCCATCGCAACGACGCGAAAGGCTTGCGAGCCAATCAGAAACCTGCGTTGCGGCTGCGGCTGCGTTGCGTAATTTCATAGAGCGGCCTTAAAAGCTGTGAATTCCAAGATTAAGTCTGAGTTCACGAGATCTAGAATTTCACATTGAGTCTGTATATTTTCGAAGTGAAGTTTTTCTAGGCGAATCAGGATCAGGCTTTGAAATTTTTCTATCGCTTTTTATTTCGGAGTTACAGGGTGAATCACGTATTTCGTCGAATTTTTTGATGAGCTATAATATCTTTAGAATGGTTCAATGGATTCGAATGAAATTTGATAGGTATATTCTTCTGATGTTAGTTGATACATCACCCATAAAGTAGTTCGGAAGTTCCAGGGTCGGATTCATTTTTTATATTTCCAAAGTTTTTGTTAGAAAAGTCATCTTTTTAAATGTTTTTTTGAAAAACCAGTATCAGATTCATAAACAACAGAAAAAATGCTACAAGAAACATTGTTCAATTTCTTCGGCACACACAAAGTCTGCCCAGAAAAAAATCTTTTGAGATTTGGGTAGGCTGCGTCTAGGTCTGCGGCTGGGTCTACATTAGTATCACTTGGTGCGACAAAAAAAGTCGAAAGTCCAGGACAGGCTTCAAGTCTAGTGAACATTTCTAAAAATTTGATTTTTCAATATTTAGTTCGAAAATTACAGCATTAAATTAGGGTGAAGTGAATGGAAAATGTCCTCTTGTCTGCATGTGGAACCTTAGGTTACTTCAGAAAGCAGCTTAATCAGATTTTTCCTTTTGTTCTTTTGGGAATACAAAAAATTATCTCGACAGTCTCACTAGGGAGCACGAGAAATTCTCCTCGGCAACAACTAGAAAACGGCCCGCAGGGCAGGGGCAGGACCTCATTCAGGTTCATTTTTCATTTCCTTCACGTTGTTTATCAACAAGTGTGCCTTTTAATAACGTGATTAATTCAAGAAAGAAAACATTTGTGGCGATGGCGGAAAAGAACCCAAAAATAAGCACCAGGAGATTGAGGGCCATTGATTTGTTCGTTTTCTACACATAAAAACTACGTTTCTGAATTATCATTCCTGCTTCATCTTATTTTGTCCGCAAAAAAATTTCGAAAAGAATTTTTTGTATTCTTGAAATCAACAAAGAAAAAATCTGTTTAGCTGGTTTCTAAAGTGACCTAAGGTTCCACAATTCCACATGCAGACAAGAGAGCATTTTTCAACCACTCCACCATAACTTTATTCTGTAATTTTCCAACTAAATCGAGAACTAAATATGTACTGAAAAATCGGATTTTTAGAAATAATTAGGGAAATAATGTTCACTAGACTTGAATCCGGTTCTGGACTATTGTCTTTTTTGCCGTACCAAGTGATACTAATGTAGGAAAGTGAAAAAAACCGAGTCAGCATCAAATTAGAGGATGAACATCTCGAAGATCCGTGAAAGAATGAGTGCTTAACTAAACTGCTCAACAATTGAAGTGGTCCACTCGAAAATTTCGCCCGATTTCCAATACGAATATCTCCGAAAAAAATTTACCGATTTCAAAAAGTGCAGTGTTTTTGGATAACTTATTCTTTTCACTATAAGGTGCAATAATAGGCCAAACAATTGAATACATGATGCATGATATACAGGGTGACAACGAAAGGAGTGTTAAAATGTTGCATTTTAAAGCACGTCCCAGTTTTTCCAAAAAAATCGCCGAGTCTTTCTGATTACATTTCCAAGTAGTGCACATCCATGGCTCGGAATGGTTTTTGGAATTCACGCTTATCTTCTTTGGTTACAGGGTGATGTAAAATAAAACAACTTTTTGTTTTTATAGTGGTAACTTTTGTGTTTGTTAACCGATTTTCACAATTTGGAGCTTATGTTGAAGCGAAGACCCCAGTTAAGAGGAATCGAAGCACAGAATTGAATTAACACATCATTAAAAAAAAAAGGTTGGATCAAATATGTGACCTAAGCATGAAATGAGGCCGAGATCCGATTTGGGGGTATTTTTTTAACAAGAATCAACTTGTCGTTGAAGGAACCACTCATTACGAGCATTTCAAGATCAGTCCCGCTTATATAAGGCAACAATTAACGACGAAAAACCCAAATTGGGACTGCATGTTTTCACAGGATAACTGATGCCTTTGCTCACCTGAAAACACACGTACTTATTGTTACTTTTGACTGTTTCTGTCGACCCTCTGTTGACTGTCCAAATCGCGAAGGAAACTCGATCAGTGATTCTCGTAACATAGGTTACGAGTATTTTCAGGTGAGCAAGAGCATCGGTTCTCCTGTGAAAACATGCAGTCTTAATTTGGGTTTTCCGTCGTTAATTGTTGACCCAAATAAGCGAGACTGATCTCAAAATGTTCGTAATGAGTGATTTCTTTAACGACAAGTTGATTCTTCTTGAAAAATTTCCCCAAATCGGATTTCGGCCTTATTTCATGCTTAGGTCACATTTGATGCAACCCCCCTTTTTGAAATGATGTGTTAATTCAATTATGTTGATCGATTCCTCTTACCTGAGGTCTTCGCTTCAACATAAGATCCAAATTTTGGAAATCGGTCAACAAATAAAGAAGTTACCACTACAAAAACAAAAAGTTGTTTCTTTCACATCACCCAGTAACCAAAGAAGATAGGCGGAAATTTCAAAAACCGTTTCGAGCCATGGATGTGCACTTCTAAAAAATGTACTCGGAAAGACTCAGCGATTTTTTTTGCAAAAGTGGGACGTGCTTTAAAATGAAACATTTCAGCACTGTTTTTGTTGTCGCCCTGTATATTATGCATTAAGTAATCAATTGTTTGGTCTATCAGGGCACCTTATAGTGAAAAGAATAAGCTATCGAAAAACACTGCACTTTTGAGAATCGGTCGATTTGTTTCCAAGATATTTGTATTTGAAATCAGGCGAAATTTTCGAGTGGACCACTTCAATTGTTGAGCAGTTTAGTTCCCCCACCGAGTACCCATGGTAAGATACCTATTTAGTATTTATTTAGTATTGTTATTAATAATTGTTAATCACCGATCGCTATCCAGGCTCTAAAATGCAGGTCCTACACTACTTCTTTAGGTGGCCATGATGATGACTCATGCAGTAGAAGAGTCGCAAAAAATTAGGCGAAAGCGATAACGCGCGCAGCTGTAATCAGTTATCAATTCCGCGGAGAGGTGCAACAACGTCCTTCGATTTGTGATTTTCAGACTTGGCTTGCAGAATCTTGGTTCACTATACCTGGCGATTTAAATAAACTGAGAGTTCGTGGGTTCAAATCTCCAATCAAATAGGACAAAAATTGTAAGCGAAAATCTCGACTGCAAGTCTGCATTTCCAAGATTTAGGGTCTGATTCCAAAATTAAGTTAAAAATTGCGTGAAAAAGTTGAGAGTGTCAAGATTTCCGAGATCAAGTCTGATTCAAGTGATCGAGTCGGAATTTCCGATATAATCTGAGAGATTCTGAGCTTAGGTATATATCAAAAATTAAATTGAAAGTTCAAGTCTGATTTTACGAGGTGAAATAGGTAGGTACTTAGGTTTCACCTTGTTTGAAAAATGCGTAATCACTAAATTCAAGTCGTGGACCAAGCAATGAACCGAACAACATAGGAGAGGGGAGAGGCAAATAAAGGATGCAGCAGTCCTTGAAGGGCTGTATGAAATTATTTTGATGAACAGTAAAACCAGAAAATGTACAAAACGATTTTCTTGGTGGAGCATACATTCTCAAGTTGATCAGTCAGTTAGTACGCATCAGTTAGTTAGTTTTTTGGAGAAAGAATAATTGTGACTCACCTTAGTAAAATAGTCCTCCGTTTGGCTCCTTATCCCACACTGGTCACTCATCACTGGCTACTTATAAATCACTCACTGCTAACTAAAATCACTGTTGTTCCATAACTGCAACCAATGAAATTGTTATTACTATTGTTTCAATAAAATGGGCAAATTTTTACTAGAGCTATTTTTAGGAACAGAAAGATATTTTGCAAGAAAAAGAAATAAAGCCCATTATAAGGCAAGTGATATGTTTGGTACACGAGGGCTTGCGCAAATGTGGTGGTAAATTTCTAGATCTTGGCTTTCATTAATCCACATACAATACCAACTTGTAGAAAATAAAGAGTAGTACACTTAATTTTGAAAAACGTAGCCTGCCGGACACAGCTTTAATCCTACCGTGCTTTAATCTAACGGGGAAAAACGTACAGTAAAAAAATTCGTCACGATGTAGATGTGCCATTCGACATTCCATATGAACATGAACAATGGACCTCACCGACTTGTCCTTTTTGTACCTTTACTATCCCCAGTACGTCTGTGCCAGTACAAAACAATTATTATAGGCTGTCTGATTTCTACATGAATCTAGTGGGCTGAGTTTCTGGATCCGTGGTTTCTGGTCGCCATCGGCCGATCGCGGCCTGAATCGCAGCCCACTAGAATCATGTAGAAATCAGACAGCCTATACCTATTTCTAGCGTTTCTAGCGAAGTTCTTCCAGACGTTCCTGTCATTTTTTGTCACTTGATATTTCCACAATAAGTGGAGGACAAAAACCGGCAGAGCGCAGATCCGCACGCATCTCTTCAACAAATTAGATGCGAATTATTGTAGTTTGCTGATTAGTGAAATCACTGAAATCGGGTATTATGTACTTAGGTATAGCACTATGCGGCAAAAAAGGCCTGCTGCCTGCATCGTTCTGAAGACAACTCCAAATTGGATTTATTCAACTTTTGGAACAAATAAAAAGCCACTCACTCTTCCAGACTACATCACAATCATGACTCCTCGACTCTCACAGGCCACCACTCACCGTAGTCCATTATCATGTTGCAATTAATTGCACTGCACTTGCATTTTAGAAATATATTGCATATTTTGATTTTTAGAAACAAAGATAATTTTGTATTCATCTAGGTATGTAATAACAAAGAGATGCCAATTAAAACCCTATAAATTTGAATAAGCACTTTTTTTTACTGTCCTTACTGACTGGGAGCCCAGCTGAATTGCATTCAATCACGACACGTAGGTACAACAATACGATTATTAAAATAAAGCAACGTCTGAAAATCACAAATCGAAGGAAGATTCGAAGACGTTGTTGCACCTCTCCGCGGAATTGAAAACTGATTACAGCTGCGCCCGTTATCGCCTTCGCCTAATTTTTTGCGACTCTTCTACTGCATGAGTCATCATCATAGCCACCTAAAGAAGTAGTGTAGGACCTGCATTTTAGAGCCTGGGTAGCGATCGGTGATTAACAATTATTAATAACAGAACTAAATAAATACTAAATAGGTATCTTACCATGGGTGCTCGGTGGGGGCAAGTCGGCAAGTGGGGCAATTGCTCTCCCCCTTGTTTTCGAGAGTAGGTAAACTTTTTTCGAGAATGAAAAAAAATGCAACTAGGTGCCTCCTCCCCGCCTTTTACTTCCCCGAGCAGTGCAGGATCTTAGCACGGGCGACAGGGGCGACCGCCCTGGGGCCTCCACATTTCACCCCAAATAGGGCCTCCACAAACTCAGCAACAATTTATATATTGATTGTTTTTATTTTAAATGTTTTCTCAAATTATTTCTTATTATTTGTTGAATTAAATCCATCTTCGCTAAAAATAATAAACACGCACTGTATTATTTAATTGAGCTGGCGCGATTCCTGAAATCTTTATTAGAGTATTATATTAATCTGACCAATTTAAAATAAATTTTAAAGACCTCATCAGATATTCCGATCGAACCATTTTGCCCCCCTCCCCCTTCCCTCAAAATAAAAACACTAGAGTCATCGAGAGAAACACTTTATATTTATTAAAATTAAAATTACACTCTTGAGCTTGAGCAAAAGTTAACTATAATATTTATACTAATAAGAGATTTCAATATGGCGGCGGAATTATTAAGCCAATCTGCCTATTTGGTCCTTGACGATCTAAGCTATCCATCAGATAAAAATCATGGGCTGTACCTTCATTCCCCGAGGACACCATGCCCGAGGAGAAGTTCATCTTCTAAGTGCACATGATATTATACAGGTGTCCCGTGTTTAATTTCAAAGATTTTACCAGTCGATAAAGCATCAGAAAAGAATGAGATATGCATATAAAAATTTCGTTCAAAAACCCGTAATGACGGAGATACAGCTCTTCAAAGTTGGAAAACAAATACAGTTTTTTTCACCTAACTTTTATACTGGTCAACCGATTCGCGTCAAATTTTTGTTTTTACGTATTCACTAAACAGATGCCTATGAACCTCGGATAACACATTTGGTGAGAACAGCCCCATGGCGTAGATAGGGGTGGTTGCATGCGCCCCTTTAATCATCCCTATTTTTTTCTTACTGCAAAATTTTCAAAATCAGTACCATTTTCGAGTTGCTCATTCAATTCTGAGCGAAAAGTTGCTCTCGCAAAATTTCGATAGGAGGCATACTTTTTGAGATAATTGAGAGCATTGAAAAACAGGACACCTGTATAGATGATATAGGCCCGTATTCATATCCCACTTTTAAGCTAAAAGCGCTTTTAGTGCGATGCGCATTTAGGGGCATATTTCTCATATTTCAGTGTTCAAAAATACACTGTTGCGATTGGGAGCGATTGTATGCACTCAATTGCAATTAATTTGCGAGTTAATTTGTATTTTTGAACACTAAAATATGAGAAATGCCCCTAAATGCGCATCGCACTAAAAGCGCTTTTAGCTTAAAAGTGGGATATGAATACGGGCCATAGTATCTACACATAACTCGATAGGGGTACTACAACCGCGTCCGTCTCCTTTACTAGTAGGTAGGCTTTACCAGGTAGTTACAAATACTTTTACCAATAATAATATAATTTCAATAGACCATATTAATTATTCTCACTTTCCCCTTCCACTAGTCATTTGTAAGTTAGGTATGTGCCTGTGACCATGCGCACTGCAGTAGAAGATCTCGCGCGCCACAGCATGCATAGAAAACGGAACTTTGCTGTTTGCTGTCGCTGTCAGAATTTACGATTTCAAGGTGTTTTCTTGATTCTTGGGACGTTTTAACCTTTTTAACCATACTTTTACGTGACGGCTGACGCTCGGTTCGCTTTCCAGCGCTGTCAAAATTCTCGTTAGCGGAAGTTGTGCAATAAAATGTGGCGGGTAATTTGAAATTGTTTGGGATTCAAAAACCCCATTCTAAATTGCTTCGCATAAACTTCACAGCAAGATTTTCCATTTCATTATGGTGAAAAGTAGATCAGGTATTTCTTTTTACACACTTGCTATGTTATACATTCGTTGAAATTGTCAATTTGCACCTTGAATTGATCATTTTACAAAGTCATTCAACATGCATATTCTTATGGGAGTTTCAACCCAGCACATGTGGTTGTCTCTCTCCCCGATCTGCGACTGCGCTCTGAATAATTAATATGGTCAATTTAAAATTAAAAAAAAGTTTTAGCCTGTGTACCCCCTCTCCACGTCACAGGAGGGCCCCCAAAATCACACCAGTGCCAGTGGCCTAACTTTCAGAACCCCAGTCCGCCCCTGCACACAAGACCCGATTATTAATTTTGTTCCTCAAGACAATCGGTACCCCGGTACCTACATACCCTCTGAAATGAATAATATATTTTGTTTGGCGCGCCCATGTCACCTAGAAAAAACCATCGCTGCAACACCTTAAAACCGGTGAAAATTGCATAATTTTTACATTCATTGAAATTATTCATCCTAATTTATTCGGTAGGATAGACTACTTGTTTCTTTTTTAATTCTAATTATTGACCCCACCACATTCCCGACAAGAAAAAAACACGCCGCCCATGCTTCGCCGCTCGCCAATCATCGTCACACCTGCTCGCAGCGGTGCCAACACTGCAAACGTAAGGACGCGATTTTCCCAGGTTCGCGTCTGGACTAAGTCATGTTTATTATCGAAAATTAAGGAAAAGCCGCAGGTCTCCCGTCGGACAACCACAAAACTAGCCCCATTACAATCAAAATAACGATCCTGTCATGTCCGCAGATCGATTGCGCCGTTCCAAGTCGAAAAACGTGGGATATTGAGAGCACGGATGACCGACTGCCATGATTGATTTCGAGCGTCGTCGCGAAGTGTGCGAGTCAGAAAGTTTCCAAAAAATGTGGGATATTTAGCCGGCGAAAACCAGCGAAAAGGTAAGCATCAACTTGGTAACGCCTCTAGATTGCATTTAGGCCGTCTTTTGGTGATCCCCTAGTCATGTCGCCTGTGAAAAATAACATTTGACGTGTAGAGTCCAATGGCTACTGCGTTATGTTGATGTCGTATTTGCGCGACGTCCACGAGCCATATTCGAGAAACAAAGCCGTGGCTCTCTGGCGGAGCCGTCGGCTTCCTCGGCTCAGGCGAAAGAGGGCTGGCTGGGCCGTAATTATGTATTAACAAGATAATCAAGTGTGGGAGTGTCAAGTTGACAATTCCAAATGTCAACTTGACAATGTCAAACTTGACGTTTTCGTGTTTTCAAAAAAAAAAAATTCATGAATGACAAATTTCGATTTTTGCACAGCAACTTCCATGATGGTTGTGGACGCGCCTCCGAGGGGCCTCCCGCGTACTCAGCCGACAGGTATGAGCCCCCGGGAGCTCTCGGAGAATGACGATTGGGCTACCTCCCTCGTGTTGGATCCCCATTTAGGATTCACCACCCACAAGATGAACACCAGATATAGGCCCCTGAAGGCCAACACGCTGGAATTGAAAGGGATAGTGCAGGAGTTCATTGCCACCCAGAACTACGAAAAGGCTTTCGAACGCATAGCCGGTGGCGACTGGATGCCAAGGGTCAAGGGCAAGAATTTTGCAAAACTCAAGGAACATGTAAGTCATGCAGTTTTTGTATACCTACTGTAGTTGTTTAATCTTTTTATAATTACCTACTACTGGTAGTACTTGTCAATCATGGTCATGAACAATTATTATTATTGATTCCTATAATGGGTACAGTACAGATAACGGCCACACGCATATCCAATCAAAAAAATTGCAAACCACTCAGAACGGTGTGTATTATGATATTCCAAAATAAAAATTTGCGGATTATCCAGAAATTTTTGCAAAAAAAAAGAAGGAACAACTCGGGAGCAACGCGTTAAAAGAACACCAGTTGAAGTTTCTATCAAGATCATTGTTGTACTGTTGGTTGCCTACATCACTTCAGAGTCAGTGTAGCATGTCACTTCTCCGCCTGTTACCCTTCTCTGGGCCGCTATTCTTGAATCGCGGCCCTGGTGTTACCTACCCTTATTTTCCACTGAAGTGGTGTAAGCAACCAACAATACAACAACAATGATAAAAAACTTAACTGGTGTTCTTTTAACGCTTTATTCTTTACTTTTTACTTTTAATCATACAAATACGTTCTGAGTCGTTTGCCAATTTTTTTGTTTAGATTTGCGTGTGGCCGTTATTCGTACCGTACCCCCTATAATAGTCAATTAATTAATTGATTATTTAATTAATAATAATGTTACATGATAGGTACTTCATTTGAAAGATTTTGAAGAAATCCAGTGATGGAGTCTGTTTTTCACGTTAGTCATAATGATAAAGAAGAAATGATTTATTTATAGACGCTCGAACATTTTTTTCTGAAATGAAATATTTATGTGCATTTTTGCTTTGTTTCTCAGGCATAAACATAATTTAAGGTAGTAGTGTAACCTCAGGTGTTCTCATTTTTTAAGGGCCTAGAGTTCAACAAGCTGAAGTAAACAAATGACTTTTGATTTTGAAAATCATTTGTTTGTCACAATCATGATGATCTTCAAATTTTTCACTGGAAGCTGGCTTGGAAACTAAATGCTCGTCAATATACCATACAGGCTGGACCATCCTAGCGCATTTATCCCATAGCTTTCAAGATAGAAAAAAAAGTGTAAGAGTAAAGTTATATGGCTTGATGAGACCTTTGACCTGAAGTTATTTTCAGCTATACATACAGGTTTTTCATTTTAACGGGGTGAACTTGATTTTTTTAAATAGAACACCTATTTTTTCTTGCATTTTCGTGTTCAGCCTTTCAAGCTGTCTCATACTCGTACCTTTATTTTAATTTTTCAATCATGTGGCAGTGCTACCAACTTGAAATTAAAAACTGAAAAAAAATCGCATTACTTGGAAAAATTGTAGCAGCCTTGCTTTTCAGAACTAAAAGATGAAACTGACATGGTGGTAGTCGAATCAAAGACCAATACTCAATGTCAAAAAGTTGCGATTCCATGATAGGAAATGGTTGCCATTTTCGTTTTTAGCGCATTTTCCATCTTGATGAAAATCGCTATTGCAGCCACTTCGTCCGTCCGTCCGTCCGTCCGTTCCTCGAACTCCTCGCAAACTAGACGCCCCAGCTTTCTGATTTTTTCGCTGTTACATAGCTGCCACCCCAAAAGCGTGGCTAGGCTATATTGAATGTCTATATCGTGCCGCCAACATAGAGAAAACCGCCCCCGATCAACTTGAAGTAACATGATATTGCAATTTCTCCCAGTCCTAATTCTCTGGTGTTCTCATTTTATGAATAATACATAGTTGCCACTTATAAACGTAAACCCAGAAACATTCCACCTCCAATATGCGCCGTCGGCATGAAATTCTTTCGCTATATAAATAGCTAACTAAAAATGGGAAAGGATAGGCTACTTTTGGTTAGTCGCCGCCCCGCAGATTCCGCTCCCAAACGACAAAAAGGACAACTTTCAACAATTTTCACTGATTTGAATGCTAATGTTACCTCAAACATTTAGAAACTTCCAACTAAAACTGTACAACAGTTACTTTACCGAATGCTGCCGGCCCCACACGCCGCCCTCAAAGTAAGAGACAAATGAAAACATAAACCCGACGACAACGATTTAATTTTTTCACTATATGGATAGCCGACTCAAAATGGGAAAGAATAGGCTATTGTTGATTAGTCGCCGCCCCCAGCTGTCGCCCTCAAAGAAAAAAATATTGTTGATTGAAAGAATTTTCATTCAAATCTATTGCATTGGCAAGTACCCCATTCCGATAACAAAATATCACAATAAGTTTCGATTGAAGAGAGTGGACAAAGAATGGTTTTTCTCCTTCAACCTCCCGCACATTCCTTATGGGATTTGGTTCCCCGTGGGATTTGGCTCAAACTTTGATATGTTGTAGCCCTTGTTGAGGTGATCAAACTTTGTAGCGTCAAACAGTAGCGCAGAGCAGAAGTTCATAATTTATTGGAGGGTGAACGCCAGATTTTAGGGCTTGATACGCAAGAAATAGTTGATCAGCAACACTTTGAACACACCGTGTCAGAAATTCAAAAAAATTCACCGTTTATTTTGGTCGTTATTTAACTTTGAATTTTCAGTCATTTTTCGAAATGCTAGGGGTGGTTCTAAAAATAGGGGTCTATGAGATATTTTGAGCAGCTCAAAGTTATGGCAAGTATAAGCCTAGAACCACCTCGTGGCGTCAAAATAGATCAACCTCTTGCTCATTGAAGCCCATAATTGCAATAAATTAGTTCTGTGACTACCGGCATTCCACCCCGGCATTCCAAGGGTGAACCGTTGAGTTTAGAGGATTTGCGCAATGATGAAGTTTGATCACCTCAACAAGGGCTACAACATATCAAAGTTTGAGCCAAATCCCACGGGGAGCCAAATCCCATAAGGAATGTGCGGGGTCCTTTCTTTACATTCACAATATGCCTTTTCAAGAAAATGCGCTACTGAGACTCACGCACGTGAAGGCATACTCATTTGTTTTTATCCACCTCCACAAGTGATCATCAAACCTAATTCCAATAAAAGTTTTCTTTTGGATACCCAAATGGTATCTAACATTCATTTGAATTATTTTTAGAATTTTGGGTCCACTAAAATATTTTCTAGAGTTAATTTTCAATATCGTTGTAAAAAATTATGAAATTACACACATGCGCACTCAAAAAAGTCTCGAACGAAACGATCTGTTACTTGTTTGGTCGTGTGCAATTGCAGTGTCATGAAATGCACAATAACTATGCGATCCTAGACTATGAGTACCGCTTGCACTATAAAGGTTTAGTAGGCTTCGATGCAAAAGATCTTGAGTCCAGGGCAGTTACAGAAATGCTTCAAGAATGTCAGAAAAATATCGTTGCCCGTGACGTCATCGATGACGTTTCAGAATTCGACCAAAACGCTCACGGCGCCAAGTGAAACGCTTGTGGACTTCGGCGGCGTTTGCGGGCATCACGAGCGGCAAGTGGAACCAGGATCTATGTAAGGAGTGATCTTTTTGCACAGAATCTCAGATATATCAGCTTACTTTTAGCGCATTCAGCACGTTCGTTTTACAAAACCCGGTGTTGTGGTCGACAAAAGAGATTGTTCTACCATAGTTGGCGGCTTCTTGCTGACGCTGCAAGGTGATCGGCGGTCAGTGAAAAAAATGATTGTCAAGTAGTGGTACTTCCTACTTAAGCTTATACCTACTGAAACAGTAAGCATGTACGATCGCACGCAAAATAAACGGAGACAGTGTTTCGCGCGGAGTGTACCGATTCACTGAATTTTGGCTTGGTGTCACAGTGACAAGAAGGCTAAAATCCATTAAATCAGTACACTCCGCGCGAAACACTGTCTCCGTTTATTTTGCGTGCGATCGTACTAAGAAGAAAGTACATACAGGAAATGGACAAGATTCCAACACAGTGCACTCATTCACACGCGTGTTGTATCTCGCGCAGTCCAACTCCATAAATTATTTTCCATTCAAGTCCATCAGTGGGCATTTCACATGGTACTGCCGCGCTTGGCCGCTTGGTCATCATTTTCTTCAGTGACCGCTGCTCACCTGGCAGCGTCAGCGAGAAGACGCCAACTATGGTAAAGACGATCTCCCTTGTCGACCACGGCAATTTCCACTGTAGGCATACCGTGGGGGGCTCACTTTTCTCTACTTTCGCTGCGCAGTCTCGGAAACGTTCACTTGCGGGTGCATCGCGTCGAGATGACGGTAACAGCTGTCACATTTTACATAGCACATCTGTCAAGGCGTCAGAATCTTGTTAGCGTCGTATCATTCGTGCCAACACAACACATTTTTTCCATATAGCTTACTTTGATGAAAAAGCCGTGAAATTGATTGTAGTTAACATTTTGTTGACGCGTATATGTAATCTATAATATTTAAATGACTATAAGTGTCCATCACTGGTATTAAGCCTCAATCATGATTTCTGTTGCTTATGTTGGGTTTATTGTAACAATTTTGTATGATTTCGTCTGATGAGGTCGAAAATCGTCGATAGGGAGACTGGAGATTATAAAGATGGTGATTTCTCCGCAGATCCTGCGCTACCTTCGAGTTTTCGACGTCGATTCCGGATTCGTGATAGAAGCCTGCTTCCGCTACTCTCTCGAGGGACAGAAAGGAGCCAAAATCTCGTCCACAAAGAAATGGTACAAACACGATCAGATCGAGTGTCTCGTCGGGTGCATCGCCGAGCTCACCGAAGAGGAGGAAAAGCAGCTGTTGCAGCCGGGCAAGAACGACTTCAGCGTCATGTACAGCTGTCGAAAGAACTGCGCCCAGCTGTGGTTGGGGCCGGCTGCCTACATAAACCACGACTGCAGGGCCAATTGCAAGTTCGTGGCCACCGGTCGGGACACCGCCTGCGTCAAGGTGCTGCGCGACATCGAAGTGGGCGAAGAGATCACCTGCTTTTACGGCGAAGATTTCTTCGGCGACAAGAACTGCTACTGCGAATGCGAAACTTGCGAGCGCCGCGGCACCGGGGCCTTCGCCAAGGAGTCCGACGAGAAGGAGGAAAACGGGTACAAGCTGCGAGAGACTGACAACCGGTTAAACCGGACAAAACAGAAAGTGGTGTCGAGGCGCGAAACTCAAGTCACTAACGTAAGTACAAGATTTTTCTGTGAACGTTTGAGAGATTGCTAAATGTAAATACAAGGGTGTCGCGAAAGTATCGCATTCCGAGTCCATATATAGCCCAGTCAAAATAGGTTTTAACCGGAAATAAGAATAACAGAATAACATACTGAAATTCTCCAAAATTCCAAGGCTTGGGTTTTTTCTAGGGCCTATAAAAGAGCGCCATCCTTGAAAATTTTCGATTTTTTCTGAATAACTTGTAAACTATGTATTACTTTAGGACACAAAAACCATAGCAGCAAATGTAGCCCGTCAAATTCCAAAGAGATCAGTTTTGAATTCATTACTTTGTGGTCAATAGTCTTTGAGATACAGCGTCTGCAAAAACGCAGTAAAAATTACTCAAAATTTATTTCCGGATTTCACGTAATAATTTGCATAGTGTCAGTTCAGGGGCTGTAACGTGGGGAAAAAATGTGCGGATTTCAATGTGTTTCACATGTTTGGAAAGCCAATTCAACATTCGGTGTCACACTTTGGTCTAGAAGTCGCCAACTTTAAAATGGTACTTCTCATCGGCCGTTGAAATCGATACTTGATGTCCCGAAGAATCCCCAAAAATCGTTTTTTTTTTAATACCATGCCATTTGCTCAATTTTTCACTTGGGGCAAAACCATCCAGGGAATATATGAAAAATTGAATACCAGAAAATAACATGTTCTGGAATCTTTTCCCTAGTGATGGTTCCTGAGTTATATGGGTTGAAAGACTAAAACGACCTATTTGGAGAAAAAGATAGGTGGTCCAGACACCAACTGCTGAATACTGTACGGATCTTGCATCTGATGATACAAAATTATGTATTATGTATTATGATGCGGAGAATATTGATGTATTTTCTACGTCTGCCGAGTGGCATCTTACACCTCAAATGCAAGGTCCTTACAGTAATCAGCAGTTAGTGTCTGGACTACCTTTTTTTTCTAAAAAGGTCGTTTTAGTCTTTTAACCCATATAACTCAGGAACCCCGAACCATTACTGGGAACGAGATTTCGAAACATGTTGTTTTTAGCGCACTTCTTCAAACTGGAAGGAGCTTTTGTCCTCGCTTTGTTCGTCCGTCCGTCCGTCCGTCCGACACAGCATCTAGTCCCAGACGAAAAGGTTTTTGCGAAAAATATTGACTCCAATGGGTAGCTCATGTAGCTACAATCGGAGTTGTAGCTGTCTTTAATACATGGGAGATATCCTCCCTTTTCCCGAATTCTAACCCAATCAAAATTTTGCATTGAGAAATGAAATCAGCGACCCAAAAACCATTAGAAATGATGCCCGACACAGCATATTTTAAGACCAATCTAACCTAATTTAAAACGGGCGCCCCAAGTACAAAAAGTTACAGGGCCGTATTCATACCTCGCTTTTAAGCTAAAAGCGCTATTAGAGCGATGCGCATTTAGGGGCATTTCTCATATTTCAGTGTTCAAAAATACAAATTAACTCGCAAATTAATTGCAATTAAGTTCATACAATCGCTCCCAATCGTTAATAATGTATTTTTGAACACTGGAATATGAGAAATGGCCCTAAATGCGCATCGCTCTAATAGCGCTTTTAGCTTAAAAGCGAGGTATGAATACGGCCCACAGTCCCCACTCGGCTTCTAGTTGACGTATCGCTTCAGCGATGACAGCATCGCATTGGCGCCATCAATTTATACTGAAATATATTTCTTCAAAGATTCAAACGAGTGCTTGCTTAGAAAAAAAATCGAAAAATCTATATTTCATGAGCCCCCTTAATATTGGCAGAATTTGATCTTTATGCAAAAATGTAAGTTTGATGACTCTAAAGGCGGCCGAAATTATACTCCACACTTTCCCTAACGGTCCATATAGCCAGTTTCAGGAATTATTTCAATTCGAAATTATTCGTCATAAGTCGACTTCTGGAGAACTTATGCAATGACGGCCTCGGCAATGACGGCACAATAATTCGCTGACCCAGCCTAATGAAAAGTGCAACAAAACTCAGTTCAATGCGAATCGTAAATGTTTGATAATCATAATTTTGACCCCTTATATTTTCCACAGTTTCAAACCAATCACATTTTTACACAAAGAAACGAGTTCGCAGACCTCGATTATGTTAGAAATATAACCCCACACATGCCCTTCGATGACCAAAATTTGTTATTTTAGGGAGCCCCCACTGCAAATCTGACAGCTCTACCTTGTCTCCCGACAGGCGCATCATTCTGACAGTGCCGGCATCGTGATCAGCAGGTTCTAGTTATTCAGAAATGACATCAAACATGAATCGATAGTAGTGTTTAGTCTGTTTAGTGCTTGCAGCAAAAAATGGTCATGTCCCCCTTGTACCCCTCAAGTTCCGGACCAGCAGGGGGTAATCGAAAAGAACAGCAGGCCAAATTATTCATTTTGGTTCTAGGAACAATCATGCCGAAGTTCTTGTTTGTATCACAAAGTGCAGGATTTTTTTGTGTACCGCTAGTACTATCTCGAAAGTTATGACATGCGAACAAGAACCCGTTCTTATCATTTTACAATAATACATGTGGGGAGTTATATTTAGAGAAGAATTTGAACTTCATTTTAATGAAAATTTCACATCGGTGCGAGGTACCAGTCAAGAGTTATGAATTTTTGAAAATGACTCCGAAGCTACGGCTCGGCCGCAAAAGATTATTCGTTGCTTGCTGGTGCTTGATATCCTTTCCTCCGAACAAAACGAAATCCAATACAGAAAATATTTCAACTTGAATGGGTAGCTCATAGCCTTGATACGCGAACCAAGAAAAATCTTTCCGAAATAATTATAAACAATTACAATAATAACATTTTGGTGTAAGGCGGCTTCGCCGATTAAGTGCTGGAATTCGCAGTTAGATGTTGAAAGCTGCGATATGCGGGTAGCTACATGTTTTTATGGAAATACATCACTACATGCAGGGGATTATATTTAGAGTCCACATTGTTGTTTGTTTGTACGAAAATGCTTCTGACAGACTGCACTCTGCAATCGCCAACCAGTTGTGGCTGTCTGAGCATGCGCCGTAGTGTGCTGAAACATCCCCATCCACTCAGAGTAGAGTAGGACTACTATGGACTCGGAATGTAAATAGAATATATTATACGAGATGATTCACAAAACCCGGCGGTAGCTCGGTGGGCTCTGTCTCTGTCTTCAAACCCAGAGGTCCAGAGTTCAAATCCCGCCGGGGCAGGTGGCTTTTCTCTATGCGCTCTCTAGTAGTTATTTTGGCGTGTACTAACTGAGCTGCTCTAAATCTATGTGGATGCGGCTTTAACGCCATTTTGCCTTGCTGAAAAGATCTTTATAGTATATTCATAATCATAATCAAGTATATTGAAAACTTCTTTGCACTGATATATTGGGCGTTTTTCTTGACGAACAGGTAAATAGTGAACAGGACAAGATCGTCGCCCCCTTGAGCATGAAAGAACTGAGACAAAAAGGTCTGACCAAGTACGATGCAGAGCTGCTGATCGCTCAGGGATGCAAGTTCTCCGACATTGGAGATTTCCGTCGCAGGCATAGCGGCAAAGACGCCGTCCAGAGCAAAAGGACCTGCAGAAAATCTGTGATAATGAGCAACGGCGTGGGGGCGAGCGAAAGCGTAGTAAAGCGCGTGTCTTCTCGAGCTTCCAGACTGCAGAAGAGACAGGCCAGACAGGCCAATTTGGAGCCGATAACGGTGCACGACATCAGCAATCGGTCGAATTTACTCGACGACCTTCACAGCAACGCCAGCAGCTGTACCAGCGCCTACAGCGACCAGGATCCTGTCTGCGACGCCGCGCCTCTGCAAAACAGAAAGTTCAATGACAAGCACGAAAGCGGCAAAGGTTTTCCTGTGGGTAGGTATTTTGCAGAAAATTGTCATGAATCTGGTCATTTAGTACGAGACCATGACACAATCACCCTGAAACAGGACCACTTTGGCACTGTATTTTGCTAATGTCATTGGAGTATTCAGTGGGCGTCCCTGTCTATTCAGGGTATTCTAGCTATTTAGGCCAAAGTAACCTCGTTTTACGGCATGTTGAAAGTAAACTCTGGCTAAGTCCCTAGCAAGTGTATTCAACTAAAACCTGGTGAAATTATTCTTTCAATCTTTTCCGTTGATATTTTGTTCTAGGTCAATATCTGCATATATGGGACACCACCAGATTTTTGTGTGTTTACTTTAGATTGCAGTAGTAAAATTTTCTAGTTCAACATTGTAGGCTTGCCGCCTTTTTAGCAGGTGTGAAATTGGCTCGTCCGAGAGTTGAGTCAGATTTTCTGTCAAACTGACTTCAAAATGTTGAAAACTGTAAGTGTAACTGTAACTGTAAAAAAAAATTGATCATGTCGTGCGTGGAAATGCGACTCGAGGGTCGCAGAGACGTGTTACCGTCGTGTCGTTTAGACGCGAAATCGCACGGACCCCTTTCGATTTTCACAGCATTCGGGGTTCGTCTTGACGGCTACACAGCGCCGGCAAACTTGTCTCGTCCCGGCCCCAGACATATGGCAAATTAAAAGTAGAGGGTTGCAATTTGAAAAAATTGCCGATGACGTCACTGCTTGAAAACAGGAAGACCAGAAAAAGAATTATCAGAATATGTTCCTTTTAAAATAGATCAATTCAAGCTGTCAAACCATTATCTAAAATTTCCACAGGGGAAAAATATATCCAGGTTTTGAAACCTATGTGATGAGGAATAATTTTATATATATTCAGTATTTGTTTGGCGCACAAAAGATGGTTCAAAGTTAGATCTACAATTCAGGGGTGTGTTCGAGAACGTCTTCCTAGGAAGACCATGTCTTCTGAAGAGTAGGCGTACCGAGTGAGTACGAATGACCGAAATGATAACTAGCAGCCGAATTTGTGCTGCCATATTCATCATGCATCGTATCTTCTCGTCATCTGAATGATCTGTAGGACATTCTCAAACATAACTCAGAAGTGGATACTTTTTTAATAGTACTTTTTGCCGAACAGTATCGTACACAATGTTTCTAACGAGGTTTCTAATGATCCCACAATTTGCAGAAATCGACGGAGGCATAACTCTGAGGAGCCAAAGGTGCCTAATGAATCCTGACCCCCCGCATCCCCACCCCTTCGACTCGATGCCCAAGCTGGAACCTCAGGTATGGACCACCTCAACACAACAGCAACAACAACAACCACAACACCATCAAAACAACAACGAGATGGCGCCACATTCGAGGCGACGTCGTCAGCAGCAAGGCAAAACTCCATCACCAAGGACGCGTCAGTCGTTGCGCCTCAACAATAACATGATCAACACTGCCAGTAGCGATTCTTCCGCCGAGGTGGTAGACGTCAGTGCCGTTATGGTCAAGGACGATGACGAGTCCTACGAAGATAAGATCAACCACCAAAGCAAGGACGTCTACGAGTTTGACGATGACGAAACGAAAACTGATGACGACGCGCAACAACTGTTTCTGCGCCGTCACAAGGTAGAACAGTCAGCGTGCACTGCCAACGGAAGCATGGAGGTGGATGTCGAAGAAGAGGAAAAACCGGAAGTGAAGCACCACCAGCCTCAAGCGGTCGAGGAGATGCCGACGACGCCGGTGAAACAGCCTCCTCCAGCACGATCGCTGAAGATCACGCTCAAGATGAAGCGGAGCCCCGTTCTCGACGAGGTCATCGAATCCGGAAACAGCTTGAGCGGTGACAGTTTCGAGCCCGAGTACGAAGTGCTGAGGGTGGAGGGGGTAGACATTCCGCCAGATGATGAAGAGGAGCTGTGCAGCACTCCCACGTACAGCCACAGGAAGAAGAGGCACAAGGACCGGAAACGGAAGCGGGAGGCGAAACGCAAGAGACGCGAGGAATGTAGGGAGGAGGAACATCCGGAAAAGAAGGCAGACAACACGGTAGGTATAAAACCGCGGCGAGGAAACGTCAAGCTTCTAGAAGTGTGCTAGTTGTTACTACTCACTAAGGTCTTGATTATTTTATTAGTCCAGTCACTGTCTTTCCACTTCCAAAAAGGTCTAAGAACGTTGAAAATTGATTTTTAATTCTATATTTTTTTTAACAAAATGACTACTATTATTAATAACGTTTTTGGACTGGGGTGATTCTAGCACGCAGTGCTGTCAGGCCAGGGGCTATTTGGGCATTGCGGTTCCTCTTTGAGAGGAGATACGAGATGCCTAACAATACAGAAGGACAGACGGATGAACGAATCGCGGTCATTTAGCGAATTTTCTATGGAAGATGCGCCCAAAGCCTAGCATATGAATCCGTCATGCGGCTGTGTGGCCGGGTAATGGCGGCTGTGTGGCCGGGTAATGGTTTTCGGACAGAGCCGTTTTCTGGATCGAAAGGGCTAAGCATAGAGGAGGCCACATAGCGCGTAGTACACCGCTCCAGTCGAGATGATACCCGACTACAGCAATGCGGAGTCGAGTAAGAATTTGAATAGGGTGGCCCCCACAACAATTCTGTACAAGCCCTTAAATCCTCTTCGAATGACCTTGGGCAAGCTTTCGAGTATTACATTGTATTACATACATACGAGTATTACATACGCAACCGGCAGTACGGCAATGTAGAAGGACGGATCATTCAAAAATGAACCAAGCACCGGGTATTGATGTACCTGCACCTGCGTTGGGGGTCTGGCAAAATCCCGATGTATCTTGCGCTTGGCGGTCCCAATGCTTACTGGGTGGACCAATCATCAAGCATCCGAGCATCACATTGCGGCTTGGTGAGCCCGGCTGGTCTGGGGAGGTGATGAAGGGTGACAAATTTAAGAGTGTCGTTCTGATCCGTTAGTTACAAAATTTATCTCACTTTGACACACTTCAACTGGAATCTCGGCAATCACTTCTATCATCGAAAGTTTGAGATTGGTTTTGATCAACGTTGGATCTATATTAGTCGGACAAGAAAATCCAACGCCGAAAGATGTGGGAGACGCTCAGGCCAAAATCGTTTTCTTTGATTTGTCGGGATTTGCATCCATCGCTGGTACTGGTTTTTATTCATGTTATGAGAAAGTAGAAACTCCATTCGTTCATTTAAATGAAGAAAACGTGAATCTGATGTGTAACACTTTTTTAATTGACGAATCAAAACGGAACACTCTTAGTTTGTGTCACCCTTCACAATGGGCCCAAAAGCGAGGCCCACGGCCTACGTTTCAGATAAGTCCTCCCCCCCTCCCCCCAATAAAACTCAGAATTAGGCAGAGAAGCAAGCCGAAACTCTAGATGGGTTGTGTAGATGGTGAACGTTAGACAAGTAATAAACGTATGCAGGGGCGGTTCCTCGGGGGTCCTGGGGGCACAGGCCCCCTCAAATGTCCTAGCATGTTATTATACTGTTGTTTATTATTTGAGAGAAAAAAGTTCACTCTTTCACCACAAACCGAACTCGGAACCGAACACATACTTGAACATATTTCGAAAATAATGTGCCTTACCATTTTGGATGTGGCTTTGTATTAATTTTTGTAACTTCTTTTGGCGCACGACTTTAGGCTAGGGTTATTATAGGGGTAGGCTTGTGACATTTCCTTTAACGTAAAGAATAAGCACAATACCAATACCACAATACCCAAAAATAAAATAAAATAAAGTGACCCTCTTTTCCTGAAAAATTTTCGTCTGTAGCGCGCGCGTTTCTCTGTCGTTTTTCTTGTGCCCCCCCCCCCCAAATTTTAGACCCACGCGCCCTCTGAACGTATGAACGTCGAATATCTTGATGAATCGAACCTTTTTGTTTGTTACAGGACAGATGGGATTGGAAAGTTGAAATTTGCGGCGAATAAATTCAGCCCTGGATCACATCTTCATCGCTAGTATTAAAACGTCTCATCAAAAACATCATTCCATTCGCTGTTCCCTATTTATTTTATTTATGTCGAGATTTATGTACGATACGTTTAGCTTTAATTTTTATTTTTTCGAAGATGTCTCGGCATTTTCCGTCACCTTTAATTTTACAAGCATTTAATTTTACCGCCCCCACCCCCCCTTCGTATTAGGAAAATTGTTGTTAATTGAACTTTGCGCGCGCCGGCATGTTGAGATTTTATAATAATATAATAATAATTAGGTTTATTATTATAGTAATTGCGTGAATGGTTACATGTTTTCAAACAACAACAAAAAATTAGGTAATGAACGTGTTTAGTGCATATTGCACAGTTTTGTAAATAAAGTATAGTGTAATCATTATTAAAGAAGAAACATTACTTTCATCCTTTGTTTTTTGGCAGTTCATGTCCATGCACTCTCCGTCTTTAATTTCTCAATTTTCAATGTGATACAATCTCTGCCCTTCCCCACAACCCCTTCATTGCTTGTTGTAAATAAATGTGTGAATGTTGAAAGGAGAGAGGAATCTTGAACTGTATTCCAGTGTAAGAGAATAAAAATTTTATAAAATTCTGCATTTTATAAAAACAAAAATATGTTGCGTTTTCTTTGGATATTTTCGAATACGTCCCTGTGTACACAGGCGCGGCAATCGCCGTGACCCTGGCACAGATAAGGATCGAACCCAACCTCAAATTTCTTCATTCTTTGAAACGCAGCTGCAAAAGAAAGAACATTCAATCACTGGCTGGTCCTTTTTCGATTCTCATTCATTTTCTATAATTTTTAACTTTTTTTTGTAACAAACCTACAACTGATAAGATGTACCTAACTATCGACAGCCGCCAGCTGATCACATGACTGCGTAATTAATAATTTTCTAATAAAAACAATATTTCATACATGTCCCTTTCTGAGCCAGCTTAATCCGCAATGTTGAGGCCTTTTATTAGATTATTGGCAGTTTCGCACCGCAAATATTCGCAGGAAGTTGCGCGGGACCTTGCCAAGGTAGGTATTCACCACCAGCTTTCTATTTTGTTTGTTAATTCAATTTATTTTATTTTTTTTTGTTATTCAGGCCAACCCACTAACAGACTCGTTTGGGAGAGCGCACAGTTACCTACGAATTTCGCTTACTGAAAGATGTAATTTGAGATGTAAGTTTTAAAAATCCAACTCAAATTGAAAACCTGTTGAAGTATTATAACTAATTACTCAAGGAAAAATTTGTATACTCATTAACTTTTTTCCAGGTCAGTACTGCATGCCAGAAGAAGGTGTTAAACTTACAGAAAATTCAAAGTTGTTAACCACAGATGAAATTATATATTTGTCCAAAATATTTGTTAGTGAAGGAGTGAGAAAAATAAGACTTACTGGTGGAGAACCAACTATCAGAAAAGATTTAGTGGATATCATAGGTAAGTTAGCAAAAATCTAGGTATAAATTGTGGTATATTTCATAGAACTTGATTATTTGCGTGGATATATTTTACACTATCATTAACTTATTTGCTAGTTATATAGGTAGGTACTAATATCTAACTATACTAACAATAACATTCTTCTAGTAAAATTCATTTATAAGTACTTAGTTAACTCTTTAAGGCTTGAACAGCTTAACTTTGATACATTAATAATGATGTTTGGTATTTATACAGAGTGAAGTCTTGGGGTAAGAAAGTGAACTCTGGTTATGGTTATAAAAGGTCATAATACTACTTATATTCATCATAAGATGTTTGTGCAGTGAAATTTTTTGAAAAAATGTAAATTTATAACTTCGCTCTGCCATATTTAGTGAATTTTGTTAAAATTAGACTGGTGAGTAAACGAAAAATGAATTTTCAAAAACCAAAAGCATTAAACTTTGAATCCAGATAGTTTTATTCAAAATTACAATTTTCTAAAAAATTTATATGTGACGCAGTTCATTTTTTCACATTTATCGAACTTTGATCTGGCTCATACAGATTGTTAGTATCTTGGGTATTATAAACCTTCCCTTGGTTGTACCACAGAAGTTGTACCAAAGAATGAATGGTCTGTTTAGTCAGCCTAATTTAGCCGTGGTCTTAATTTTAATCGTAAGGGCAGCATCGCTTATTGGCTTTCGTACGAATGATCGGGGATGAGCGGGGTGAGGCAAAACACCTAGGTCAATGCCTGTCGGACTAACCACGAGAAATAAATGCACACAAACAATAAGCCCTCGTGATCCGTGAACTCCCCTGGGGCCCTATTTTCGGAACCGGGGAACAGATCATCAGGTGATCATGCCTAGGTGACAGCCAATCACAGCCCTGGTTGCTTAGCAACTTCGCATAGGAACGGATCACACGTTTCCCGAAAATAGGGCCCCTGCAGTGTGTGCAACATGTGGGGCCTTGTCGCCTTGTCCCCTCCTATTTTCATTATTTGAAGAGATTTTAGTTGGCAAACATTAACTCGAACTTGTTAGAACAGACCAAAGAAAAAGAACTGTTCAGCAGTGTCTGTAACATTCTTATTCACGCCGATAAGTAAGTACTTACAGGTGCTCATAAAATACAGTTTTCATAAAAAAAACGCGTGCAAAAAAATTCTATGAAAGAAAACGCTGCTTTTACAAATCAAGAGAGTATTTCCCAAAAATAAGTACAGAAACTTGTGAATCTGAATATCTATGAGGAGCATTCGCTGAACTATTGAAACTGTAAAATGAATTTGTTACAGAAAATTTGAAGAAAATCGAAGGATTGGAAACAGTAGGCATGACAACCAACGGTCTGGTCCTGACCAGGAAATTGGCGGCTCTCCAGAGGGCCGGTCTGGATGCACTCAATATTTCTCTGGACACTCTAAAACCCGAAAGATACCAGTCCATAACCAGAACCAAAGGCCTACCCAAAGTTTTGATGGGCGTTGATCTGGCGCTGCAGCTGGGATTTGAACCAGTAAAAATTAACTGCGTCATGATGAAAGGTAAAAATCTGTTTAATTTACTTCTTGATCTTTTCTGCAAGATCTCTTTTGCTTCTGATGGTGTTTTAACGACATCCTCCAAGAAAATAATCAATTTGAAACACATTTAGATGCAATAATGAAAATTACTTTCCCGGCTCGTCCAAGGGAAAGTTATGTGATGATGCAAGATGCAGGAAAAACGTTCTGACGCGATAGCTGCCGAACCGATAGTATGATCGACTTGAAATTTGGTATACAGACAGGGTCTTGCGGTTGAATTAGCTGATTAGTTTTTGGCTGTCATCTGTCAAACGGAGGTGTCACTATCAAAAAATGACAGAAGCTATATCTAACAGAACTTGACTTGCAAAATGCCGTTTGAAAGCCCATGAAAAACTGTATTCAGAACAGTTGAGAATACTGCCCTATCTGTCATCTGTCAAAAAATAAAAAATGTCAAAGTTCAAAACTTTACCATTTAATTATTCAAAATCTATCCGATGCATTGGGACCAAATTTGGCAGGAAGCAACAAAACATAAGAGTCAAATTAAGTCTGCAGTTGCAATTTTCCACCATTTTTCCGTCGGGCGTTATGAAGTTTCAAAATTTCTTTTAGCCGTTGCCCCTCGAAAGAACGACTCGCCCGGATATCCACCAGGATGACTCGCTTTTGATGCAGCACTCCACTCAAAAATTCATTCCCGCTCGAGGATCGACTTTTTTTCGAAAAATTTCGACTGATATCGGAAGTAGATTGAACTGGCGTCTCGTGGATATATTTTTAAAATCGACACAGCTTCGGTTTTCCGACGGTAATTTTTTCAATAACAAATTCGCGCATTCAGTGAATGTGAAAAAACTGCAGCGTAAACTTCAACATGCGGTGAGCGCCACGAAATATTCATTTTCCTACGACCACCCACGAAAACGTTACTTTCTGTACGGTATAGTAGGCGCGAATCTTGCCAATTGCAAACACTGTGCGTGAAAGTAAAAATATCGTCACTAGTGCCTTTTGCTTTCGCTTTTCAATGCCAAACCTAGTTCCATGGCAAACGATCTTCCATTATCCAGCATTTAGGAGGCGTCCCTGGGCCACATACTTCCCTGGGCATGCCACTGGTTCTTCTTCGTTCTCAGTAGGTGGTCTTTGTTCTAAGTCGAGAACTTCCAGTAATCAATAATATTGGAAGTAAAACAAATCGCGTGAGAATATTGGCTGAATCCATAACATTGAAATCAAGAGGGAGTGAAATAAGTTAGTTTTAGTAACTAGGTAGATCTGAACAAAATATCTTAAAATTCCTAGCAACTGTCAATGTCGAGCATCGTTGCCGGTTGTTGAGAAATTTCTCAAAATTGGAGGAACTTCATCTGGTTTTCGGTAATTTCATTTTATTTACGAAAAAATGGAAAAGTGGGAATACAACATTCGGAAATATACATTAGAAATTAGGATATCAGTAAGTGGACTCGGTAAGTGACGCCTTCTGACATAAGTATATTTTGATATGCCGATCGTCAATGAGCAGACGTCGGACAAGGAAAATAGGTCGGTCGAAGGAAAAATAGTGTACACAACTCGCAATAAAGTGTCTTTACTTGCATTCGTGTGATTACCGCACTCGCTGGCGCTCGTGCGCAGTTTTTCACACTAATGCGAGAAGTATCACTTTCGTTGGTTGTTATGTAATATACTATTTTTTACTACTAGCCGTGAAGTACATCATTATTAACCTGTTCCTGAACTAGAAAGGCGATTTTCTAGTAGTAAAAAAAATACTATACAAACCACGGTCGAGAAAATTATTATAGCTTCAGCGCCTTATATCCCTCAGCTGCGCTTCGGGATCTAAACTGGCGCTTCAGCTATAATAATACTTTCTCAACCTTGGTATATAATATACTAATTCAAGTGCAGACATGCTGCGAATGAAAGTTGGAGAAAAGACTGAATTAATTTTTTGAGGAAGAATTTTTGAAATCGGACCCACGATTTTCGAGTTTTCCTCTATGGAAAAACTGGAAATTTTCCAACTTTTTATTCCGTGAACAGATCTCTAGCATTTGTTTTTAAAGAATAGATAACTGGTTCTTGAATTTTCCAATAATTTTTCTCCAATTTACCGGAAATTTCCCTACTAAAAATATAAAACCGCTTACGCGATCGTACAAATTGAGCGGTTCTGTCACGATAATAACCGAATTATTGACTTTGGGTAGATGATTTTGATCGGAAGCCCTCAGGTGGCACACTGGGTCTGGGTTTGTCTGCCCAAGCTCTAAATTGAAAATATACAGTTGAAATTTGACACACAGATGCAGTGAAATTTCTCAATCAAGTTTTTGTAATTTCATCATCATGTCTGAAGTAGGAACAAAAATTTCAATAAGGAACCAGCATGGCATTTTTGAGATATCACAACAGTTAGCCACCTAGTTCTACCTTTTGGATTATTTCATCACCTTGGACAACTAACCTAACTAGTCATTTTTTCTGTCCGCTCAACAATGGATGCAGGATGCTCGCTAAACGCTCAACTCAAAAGAATTCTTTCATCAATTTCCAAATCGAATCACCCCCTCCCGAAGGGACACATCGATCAAAATCATTACTGACGTCTCTGGATACCGCCGGGAAAGTTTTGTGTCGCCCCACAACAGATTTACTTAATATACGATCGCGCAAAATGAACGGTTCTGCCACGATATCTGTGTAATTGTTGGTCCGATCGAATCGGAATCAGGAACGGAAGCATAATTCAAGTCTGGAATGAGCTGATTGAACTATGGGTAAATAATTCACACTGGAAGGCCCGCAGATGGCACATTGGGCTTGGACCTGTCTTCCCAAGCCCTGAATTGAAGATATAGACTTGAAATCTAACACACAGATGCAGTAAGGGTCCTGAATCAAGTTTGCCTAATTTGATAACGATGTCTGAACTAGAAACAAAAATTAATTAAGGAACCAGCAATGCTTTCTTGAGATTCAGCAACAATTAGCTTCCTAGTTCTACCCTTCAGAATATTTCATCACCTTGGAAACCTAACAACCTGTTACTTGTTCTGTAGGCCCGACAATGAATGCAGGATGCTTGCTCAACGTCCAACTCAATAAAAAAATTCCATAGATTTCCAAATGGAATTCTCCCCCTCCCGAAGGGACACTTCGATCAAAATCATTACTGACGTCCCTGGATACCGCCGGGAAAGTTTTGTGTCGCCCCACAACAGATTTTTAATTATGTTGTGGTGTAATAGAGGGTGTCGCAAAATCATCGCATTCTCGGCCTAAAGTTTGTAAGGGAGTGGTTCAGAAGTGCCAGAAAAATGATTGCCAATTTGAGTTGATGCATTATTTTCATTATCTTTTTTTTTTTTCGAAGATACATAATACGTAGTCTAAACTATGTGAGGACGTTTTTTAGTCTTCTTTTGAGCTCAAGCATGGTTCTAAACATATCTCGTCCACCTTAAGGTATATACAAAGTCGATTAAATTAAATTACGGCAAAAGTTGCGCCCCTGCTTGTGCGGAGCTGGAAGTAGGAGACCTACCTACTGAGTAACTGAGTGGAAGTTTGATGGAAATGCATGGTATTATTTAATAGCAATTTTGATTTATGTACACTGACAGGCTCATAAATGGAACACTTTTTAACATTACTTGTTTGCTATTTTCATAAAGGGTGTTTTTTTTTATCTGGCGTCAAAGTACTCAAAGTGTGCTGTGCTCTAGCCAAATTTGCCTGCATTTGGCCACAGCACAGCACACTTCGACGCCAGATTTGAAAAAACACCCGTTATTTTGACTAGTCTTGTCATAGGAACTTGGCTAGCCATAAAGTAGAACCTGTATTTTGTTTCGTGGTAAAGATCGGGTAGAAAAATCAATTATTCGGGCTTGTTCTCTATGCCACTGGAAATTTTCAATATTGAAAATGGGATTTTGAAGAGCTGAAATTATGAACAGCAATCCAGCCAACATCAGCGATGCACTCATCCAGGCGACTCGCATTGAAGAAGCCAAAGGCGCTCGCGAACTCACGTCGGAAAACTTTGAGGGTTCCAGAGCTTCACATACTCCCGAGAAATCTGAAAAGGAAATATTCGAGGTGCTACTCCCGGGCGCTGTATTTCGGAACGAACCCAAGGCGAGCCAAGAGCTGGAGGAACACCGCGTTGCTTCGGCTGTGGAAAGCCGGGACATCTGCGTCGGGATTGCAGGCAAAGGTCAAGTTCAACCGACCGTCCCACACCGTGGCAAAGAACTCCTAGCTCGGAACGTCGCTCAAGAAAACAACTCAAGTTAGGCCCATGTAGTCCAATAAAGACCCATCACGATTTGAAGGTCAACTCCACTGGATTTCAAGCGAGTGACCTTGTCTGGCTGTACAACCCTCGGCTCAAGAGAGAAAGAGTCTTCGAAGTTGTATCCTTCGTGGGCAGGAGCGTACACGGTAATCAAAAGGATTAATGACGTCGTCTGCAGGGCCGAAAAAATCAGCTCTAATTGAAAATAAGAGTAAGTGCATGTCAAGGTGTTTCCATTATGAGCCCGCCAGTGTACTTGCGCATTGCCCTAGTTGAGACCATTTTCAGGCAATGCTATTGGTCGATTTAAATTTTTCAACCAGTGACGTTACGCCAAACCAGAGTTCCGAACCAGAGCAATGAAAATAAATCGAAAACGTTGTAATTTTTCAAATACTGTCCCAGGTCAGCAATTTGCCGTAACGTCGGGGGTGAAATTTGAAATCGACTAAAAATTGAATTGCTTTGAACTGGAGCAGTCTATGTTACTCTAAAAATACTTATAAAGGTGTCCCAAAACGCCCCTATGAATCCAAACCAGTTTAGAGAAATGATTTAGTTGTGTCAAAAATGTTGGTAGTAATTAACGAAATAAGCAATTAAGCAACGTCAAGATGATGTTTATTGCGAGAGAACGTTCAAATGCTAATAATTCTCGAGTAATGTGAAAAACAGATAACTTCATGTGTATCGTAACACGTTTCATTTCAACCTGTAATTTTTTTTCTTCTCCTGCATCAACTACTGGGTTATTAGCAGGCTTTTTTCGGTGAATTTTTCTGTAATGATAACAATGAACGACGGCACGACGTGTAGATAACAGTTTTTTTGGAACTGTGGGGGATTTTCAGTATGGTTTCGTTTTCGATGGCTTTTCCGTTTCATCCCTTTTCCCGGAGCATCACCGCACGGTAACAGATGCCCCAGTACTAAAGAACGCATGAAAAAGTCCATCTGGCCCGGTGCGGATTTGAACCCGGAACCTCCACCTTTGAAAGCGAGGCCGAGCTCACCGTGCTACCGGCCGGGTTAACCTGTAATATTGTTTCTAAGAAATAAATAGAAAATTTCAATGTAATACCATGAATGGCTGAATTATTGCAGCAATTCGAGCCCCTTTGTGTTCCACACAGGATATTCGACGAACTCCAACATCGCATGGGGTCAGCACCGTCGTTCACATTTCACATGCTTTCCATTCAGCAAGTATTCCAACTAAATCAAGGAACTTACTTTCGGGATAAAAATCTGACCGCCCCCGGTGGGGATCGAACCCACGACTCCAGGCATGGCTGACCACCACACACTGTGCTGTTTTTAAACAGAATATTTACTATTAATTTATGGACAAGTACTTACCCACTGTCTGTGTGAAATTTTAATCGTTGATCTATGCTTTAACAAATTCACTAAGATTCCACCAAAACCAGAGGGGACAAAGTCCTACCATTCGACCTCCATTATCTCCAAAAATAAAAACCCTCATTTCAAAACCCTAAAAATATCAACATAAGTGACACATTTGAAGCATTTCCCTCAATTGCTTTGGTCTCGCGCGTGAGTTCTGGGACAGCCTGTATAAACAGGTAGGTGATGCCTTCTTGGTTGATGCCATTTATGCCCGTACCAGCTTGCACTGAGGCAACCACCAACACGAAAGGATTAAGAATTTTGAAGCCTCTAGAAATAGATGATAAACGAAAAGTACCTATTTAATGGAATTAATATTTTAAAGGCTTCAACGAGGACGAGATTCGGGATTTCGTGGAAATGACTAGAGATAAAAACGTGGACATCCGATTTATAGAGTACATGCCGTTTACCGGAAACAAATGGGAACTTGACAAGATGATACCGTACCCCGATATAGTCGCCAAAATAAAAAGGGACTTTCCTGGATTCTACGCTCTTGCAAACGCTCCAAATGACACTTCCAAAGTATTACACATCATTCTAAAAAAATTTATTCAAACTGAAAATATTCCCTAAAAAATGTTTCATAGGCATGGAAAGTTCCGGGATACAAGGGTCAGATAGGCTTCATCACGTCCATGAGCGAGCACTTTTGCAGTTCCTGTAATCGGCTCCGTTTGACAGCCGATGGCAACCTCAAAGTGTGTTTATTTGGGAACTCTGAGGTATCCTTGCGGGACGCGTTGCGCCACAAATGTAGCGACGAAGACTTAGTAGCACTCATAAGCGCCGCTGTTCAAAGGAAAAAAAAACAACATGCAGGTTTTTGACAACAATTTTTTTCAAATTAGTACATTATCCCAAAAGAATTGTTTTCCAGGCATGCTGAATCTGTCTCACATGAAAAACAGACCCATGATTCTAATAGGTGGTTGACCACTCTGCTGCTTAGAAGCGTACCTAGTCGTAATTTTAGTTTTTCGAGGTATTATTCACGCTCTCTACACAAATAAGGTCGAGATTTAATGCCGTCCTTTTTTTGGTATAAAAAGCTTTGGATGGAATCCAAATCGAATTTAACTCATTTCTATTTCAGGACTTTCAAAGATTCCACAAAAGACGCTTCTGGGTTCGGTTAGCGTCCAGCCGTTTGCAAGAACGTATTCTTCACTAAGCCATGCGGACGAAGAAAAAGGTTATCGCATGGTCGACGTGACGGAAAAAGACGAGACGGTGAGATCAGCAACGGCTCAGGCCACAGTCAGACTCACGTACCAACTGGCGGATTTACTGAAAGAAAATGCCACCCTCAAGAAGGGAAACGTCTTGAATATTGCCCAACTAGCCGGAGTCATGGGTGCCAAAAAGACGTCAGAGCTCATTCCATTATGCCATAACATTCCAATTACCGGCATCGAAGTCGATGTCAGCCTAAAGTACGACAAGAAAGAAGTCAGCATTCAAGCTCAAGTCACCACGACTGCGAAAACGGGGGTTGAAATGGAAGCTCTGACTGCGGTCACCTGTGCAGCTTTGACGGTATATGATATGTGCAAAGCCGTCACCCAAGAGATCTCCATATCAGATGTCGTTTTGATACAGAAGAGCGGCGGCAAATCGGGAGACTTTCGCAAACCCAGATTCGAAGTAAGGCAGATGGAAGGAACGCCGATTCTACCGGGAAGCGTCATGGTCGGGAATATTTGAAAATCTTTTTAATTTTGCATTATTTTAAGCGGGCGGCTATATTTTGGGAATAAAATTTATAATCTTTTAATCTCAAGTCTTTTAGTATCTAGCTAATGGCTTAAAGAACTGAGTTTTGTATCTGTCCACTTGAAATCTTCTTGGTAAGTGAAGTAAATCAACCAGTAGAACAAGTTGAAGAATCCAAATGAAGCTGGGAAGAGAACGCGAGCAGCTCTGTCTATCAAAGAAACGCTGTTGACATGCCTCGGGCCGTGACAAGGGCGTCCGTGCTCGTCGATACCTGAAAAATTTAGAAACATCGATTAAGCTTTTGGTCTTATGTTTTAATCATAAGGATAAAAGGTCATTACCTGAAGCACTTGCCGAGGCAGCTTCTCTTTGGCGTTGCTTACGAAACTTGTCGTCGCCCTTTAAGCAGTACAAAAATTGCTTCCATTTTGGTAGCCTGTTTTCTGTTTGAGTCATCCTTTCCATTGTGAGCTTCAAGGGGGGTGGTGGTGGTAGGGTGTTGACAGCCAGTGACGTTCGCCTGCTGTTGTAGTGAAGAGATGTGTTCTGCAAAATTTCTCATGCTAGTTGCTCAGATGTAAGCTCCCTTATTTTCGATCAGGATTACCCAGAGGACTACGTTTGCCACTTTATTTCTAGTCTATTATCTCAGGCTCTAGCAAATAAGAATAGGTAACACCACCCTTATCTTATAATCCATTCCAAGCTTGAAAAAACCACAGTTTACCTTGAAAAATTCGAGTTTTGTTGGTGTCCCTGATTTTTGATGTTTAATATGTCACAGAGTTCAATGTATGGTTCAATGTCATCATGATACAAGGGAGGTTACGTTTAAAATTAGTGTCCGCCGTATCCGGCGTAAGTTATTAAGAAATAAAGCGTGGTCTGATTGGTTCCTAAACCTTGTTATACGCCGTTGCTATGGTGATTCTCACTTACGGCAGTCTTAGCGTCAACTTGGTATTGAGCCATAAGAAAATAGGAGTTCTGGTTAGAAAAATGAGCAATCTTTTGCAAAAAGTGTAGGTAAACTTAAACTCACATTGTAAATTGGACAAATCAAGGAACTCCTTCTGCGTCCGGTTCTAGCTCCCCCAAAGCCTGGAGTACCTTCCATGACAACCAGATCTGCAGCAGAAGCTCCAATAAACTCTTCCTCGGTCTCGTTGCAATCTTCCCAATCGTCTTCATCCACCGGTATCTCTCCACTTCCCACTTTAGTGAAATAATGAACCTGTAAAATCGGGATAGGCAATTTCAATATACAAGGTAAAAGGTAACGTGCGATCAAATTCGAACGTCCTCAAGTTTGGCAGTGTGGCTGTCTGCCTGTACCTAATAATATAATGTAACCTACCAAAACCAAAGTAAGCTATGTAGGCAGCTTTTCTTCTTTTGAACTCAATGAAGAATTCAAAAATGTCATGGTTTTTGAACAATAGCCAATGGCGTAGAAAATGAGCTTGAAAAAAAGACCAACCCCCCACTCCAATACCTACGTCACTGGGCAATGGGGTACTTGCCAATGGAATAGATTTAGCTGGAAATACTTTTGATTGCTAGTATAAGTGATAAGGGGACTCTACTGAGAATTTCACAAAAATCCCGTCGTTTTCTACAGAAAAAAACGAATTTGAAGAATCCTCCTAAAAGCTTCGCGCCAGGACAGGGATTTTGAGTGGGGTTGGTCTAACTGTGTGACAATGGAATAATCAAGATTGTCAGGGATGTCACTGTGACACTGTCATTTTGAACATGCCATCGCAAAACCGGTTTCCTATCGAATTCTCTTATCGTGAGCATTTAGACAATAAAATCGAACAATGTTTCGTAGAAACTGACTCCAGAAACCTCTTATAACACTGTCTCAGTCGAGATAATTTATTTCCAGGGGAAAATCTGGAGGATCACCAATTAGCACAGAAATAAGAGGCCGAAAATGAACAGTGAGCTTTTATAGGTTAATCATTAGCATACAATTCCGGATAGGTAATACCTTTAGAGCTACAAGAGATCCATGTGAGGAGGACGCGATGGATCTCCAAATAAAATGTGGGGAGCAGGAACACTGATGTCCGAAATGAAGCCGAGGGTCAGCCAGGTCAGAGCACGGGTGACAAACATGCGAAAGGCTTTTAGGTGGACAGCACTGAAGACTAAAGAAAGAGACTAGTTAGGTTGAACAAGAAATGAACAAAACGAGTAGGTACTTACCGCGTAGATCAAAGCCTCGATCAAAGCAGTCAAAGGCAAAAAAAGGGCACAGGAAGAAATTACGGCCGGCGGTTTGACGTTGTCAGTCAGACTCAGATTTTGTTGTTGTTTGAAAACGGTACCTTGACGACGTTATATCATTGCCAATCCAACGAGAAAAAAGAGCCCTTCTATGTTCTATATCTAATATATTTGTGACGTCACAAATATATTTTTAAAACACGCATTGCGGCTGCAATTTTGGAAATTTAGGAGAAAGAAAAAATACGGGTACATTATTTTCAACCATACTATCGATTAAGCCAATAAAAAAAAATTAGGCAAGTACCCCATTCTGGGAAAATCTTTGACAACTGAATAATAGGGAGCGTGTAGAATAAGGTGACGTGTAGAAACAGCAGCAATGCCGCCAAACGATCTAATAATATTTGGGTATTAGTTTGGCAACGAACCAAAAAAAGCTTCCCAGCTTACTTTGGTTTTGGTAGGTTGAAGTTCAAACTCTGACAGACTTTGCGCGCAAGCGAAACTTCATGGTTTTTGAACCGTTATTTTTTCGGTTCCGGTTCCAGAACCGGTATTTTTTTGTTGGCTCCAGAACCAGTATTTTTCTAAAAATGGAAAAAAAAGTTCAAATAAGTAGTGTGCGAATTATAAAAAGAAGTAGGTGGGGCAAGTCAGGGCAAAGTGGCCCATAAGAGAAAAAGTCGGCATTTATTAAAATCGGTTATTTTCAAAACTAAATACAATTCAAGGATCTTGTAAAAGCTGACAATATCTTGGCCGAATCGACCATGCAGATGTTGACAGTTTGATAAGTTAATTTTTTTTGTGATAATCAATAGGTAGTGTGGGGCAAAGTGGCTGGCACATTTATGTGTGGTTTCTAATAGGGTTGCCAGACGTCCTGGATTTCGCAGGACGTCCTGGATTCAGCCTTAAAATGTTGCGTCCTTCCTAAGTCCTCCGCAGGACGCTAAATGTCCGGTATTTTTCAAACAAAGCTCTCCTGTATTTTAATATACAGTTTCGAATTATTGTGAGTATTCTCTAAATTTTTTTTTCCGGAGCTGCTACATCGTCTATCTTTTCAAAAATCATAAAATTTGTTTTTTCGATCTATGACTCAAATGCCGATTCCGAAAGACTGTTCTCGCTCTGTACTGCCTCTTGGACAGATGCTCGGAATAGACTTCTACTTGACCATGTGAAATCGGAGCTACAAATAAGAACTAATTTCAATATATGTCATGCAAAGAATTTTAATACTTGGCATTGAAAAATAAAAGAGTTCTTGAGGCAGTTGAGTCAGAACAAAAATACGTTTCTTAAAAATAGAGATGTTTCTGAATTTTTGGTGAATTTCTTAATCCTTCATTCATTTGAGTTTATTTTGATTAAAGATTCATTAGTTCATTACAGTGAAGCTTGTTGATCATTAGTTTCACAAGTCCTGTTTTTTCGACGTCTGTCCTGGTTTTTCGAAGCTTATGTCCTGGAAATCCAATTTTTGCATCTGGCAACCCTAGTTTCTAATGATATAACACATAAGATGTGTTGGAATTTCAATTAAAGAAAATAAAACAAATAGAAACGTGAAAAAGAATGGAAAAATTAGAACTAAAAACTGAACAATAAATTCTTAGAAATGAAAAATAAATAATAAAAATTGCTCCGTTTCGGATGTCTCCAATCAGTGCCGCCGAGAGGGTGGTTCAGAAGGTGATATATCATCGGGGCCCGGAGTCCCGTGGGGGCCCGTTAGCGCGAGCCAATTTCTATTTTCTAGCTCCACTAACAAGAAAAGTGAAAGAAATTGAAAAACCCAAAAACAAAATCCCGATTTTCCTACTGCCTGTCTGAAATAGCACAATTCATTTTGAAAAATGTCACAAATTTGAAGAATAGCAATTTCGCTCACTGGCAAAATAAGAAATTTCGCTCTTGTGATCGCTTCGTTCGCGGGCTCAAATTTTTTTCAAGAAGGGCCACATGTGGTAAGTGTTATCCAACATTGGGGCCCGGTGAAGCTCTCGGCGGCCCTGTCTCCAATTGCAGCTTCCATCGCTTAGATACTCAGTCCAGGAGTGTTATTGCTTCGACTTTCTTGTATGAATTCTCACCATGATATTGCGGAAAAACGCCTTATCTGTAATTTGTCACTTATTTATAGGAGTTCACTTTGCCCTAATGAAAAAATTCCACTTTGCCCCACATGCACTTCATTCTTCATTGCTGTAAATAGTCCAGTAAAACTACGGTTCAACCTCGAACTAATTGCAACAGAAATAATTTTTCGGCCATCAAGTTTCGTTTAGCTGTCTAAACAGCATATTAAAAATTAAGAAGAATTTGAGTAGGGGGAAACGTCCAAAATGGTATATCCAATCAGGCCGAAGGACGTCAACCATACTTCTTGATAAAGAATCTATAACAAATTTAATTTTTGTTGTTTATCAGTTCAGTACACCTATACGAACAACACATGAAAAACATAGAACAATATAGGTAGGGGAACAAGTCCAAAATGTCAAAACAAATCTGGAAGTAGGCACTACGTGGACGATTTTCGTTTCTGTCAATAACGGAACAATTATGGCAAGTTTGACATCGTTTCCTACTAAATTTGACATTGTGAATTCAATGAAGGTGATTTAATTATGATTGAAACATGTTTAAGCAAGTTTCACTAAAAAAAACACGTTTTTTTCGGACATTTTTCTCTTTTTTTTCATTTCATTTGTGTCGTTGTTGAAATTATTTATTATCACAATTCTTGCATACTTCACCTATTCCAAGTATCTTACACAAAAAAATCATGCACTGAATGTATCTTTTGTTTGAACAAAGTGATATATTCGATTTGTTGCAAAAGCCGCCTAACGACCATTTTTGCTCAAAAAATTTAAGCACTCTTGCGGTAAAAAAGATGCTGTAAGTGTAAAATACATTTGTTTTGAAGTTTTTGAACTCCGGATTATAGAGAAAGCATTCCTCTTTTCGTTCAGTAGAGGCAGTCGTATGAAAGTTGTATTTTGATAGACGCAGCATAATTTTTGCGTGAACTTATGTAAATTTTCGAGTGAAAAATTAGCGTTGAACAGTTTTCGCAACAAATCAATTTTATCAATCTGTGAGAATACAATGCACATTCAATGCATAGTTTTCATGTGCAAAAAGCTTGAAATCAGTTAAATATGTAGCAGTTTTCACAAAAAAAAATTGAGGATGACCAAATCGAAAATATAAATCGGCAAAAAAATAGACCTCAAAAACGTGTTTTTTCAAGTTTAACTGGTTTTAACGTAGTTAATTCACAATTTCACGTTTTGTTGCTTATTTTGATGAATAATGAAGAGGAAACATATAGTTTTGCCTGATTTTTTTTATTCCCTTGAGAAAGTTAGCTAGCCAATATTTCGATTTTTTATTTTTTAGCTACCGCGTCAAGTAAGGTATTATTTTTGACTAATTTCCACATTCTGAATGTTTGGGGTCAATGATGACCCCAAAATTACAATAGAAACAAGTTTGGACAAGTTACCTGAGAAAAATTTTCTTTGGCATTTTTCAGTTTTTTTTTTTTCAATTGGTGGAGGCATTTGTATACAGAACTATTTTATACATCACTACTTTGGAGTGTATTAACCATTATCAATAGCATGTACCCAATACCGGCGTATTTTGTTTTTGGAAGCTAAAAAAAAACAAAATATTGAAAATACTTCTGGATAGAGATGCTTCCAACAATTACTGAGAAAATCAAAGTAAAGAATATCAATAGAAAACGGTTTTCAAGCTAACTTGTTCAAACTTGTTTTTATTCCAATTTTAGGGTTATCATTGGATTTAGAATGTGGAAATTACTCGAAAATGATACCTAACTTGACGGTATAGCGCCAATATGGAAAAAAGAAAATTTCACAAACCTCTAGTTAAACCCCCCGCCGTGCCCCTCACGTTACGCAATTATACATTTTTTGTAAGAAATGGCACCTTCAGGCTCCGACACATATAAAAATTCGAAAAAATTGTTTATTCGAGTCCGTATGAGTAATAGGTTCAAAAGTTCAAACCCTGATGCATTTTGAATGGCAATTTTAGAACCCCTTCCCCTAAATAACACAAAACCCTTCAGTACGATTTTTCTAGATTTTGGGTGAGTTATAAGGCAGACAATTTTTGACACATCCTGACATTTTCAGATTTCCATGATTAATTTTCGGTTAGAAGCTGATCTTTTATGTACTATAAGCAAAAACTATACTAAGTGACACCGCCATTTTTGATCCGCCATTTTGAAGACTTTCCGCCATTTTAATTTTTCTTAATTTTTGATATGTTGCTTGTAGGACTTCGAGGTATTTCATAGCGAAAGAATTATTTCTGTTGCAATTAGTTTGAGGTTCACCTCTTTTTTTACGTAGGTTTACTGGACTAAAAGCTGCATATTGAATTACGGAATGCATCAGTGGAGCATTACCACTTCACATAAAGACAAGCGCATCCTACTGGCAATGAGGGTAATTCCAAAATATCTAAGATCTGTTATGAAATAAAAAAGTTGGGCCTTATTTACTCACCTCTACTATAGTCTGTACACCGATAGAACGGACTTTTTTGAATTTCAGTGATGTAACCTATAGCAAACAAAAGCACCAAAGAATGTAACAACATAGGCGCGTTTGGAACTAATATTAGTTTTGTTCGGTTGGTAGTCTTACCCGGGCAAATTATTCCTACGCCAAGCCAATGGCATTACATTCAGCGAGTTTGACACTTACGTACGATTTCTAACCTCCATTTCTCTATGATGTTTGTTATTATCATTGAACTATTTTAGTCGGCTCGGCTGTTGTGAGTGTTGTGTAATAAAATCAGCTTCATTCAAAAACATTTTTTTCTTATTTATTAAAATTGGTATTAAACTGGTGTCATTTAAAATTACCATAGCACTTAGCTGTGATTAGCGGAAATAATCACCTCTTTCTAACTGGAATTTTAAATTTCGCGGGTAACGCTCGAGACTACTTTTCAAGCGGAGGAATCTGGTGGTCCTTTCTATCAGTGTATAGAGTATAATTACAGCACCCCAACATAGAAAACTTCGGATTGCAAGTGACAAGAACATAAACGGCGTAAGCCTAAAAGAGTGAGCAATAACTAGCCGGTCAGTGTAAATATAGATGTACAAACCACTTTTCACAGATTATGTCGCCACTATGTCAAAATATTTCGGAAAATTCACTTTGCCTCCCCCCCCCCCGGTGTCACATCACCCCTACTTCCCCTACTTAGGTATTAGCACCAGCATGCACTAGTGGCAGATGTGCCATGTCTGATTTCAAATGGCAAAATTGCGTCAAACATTCGAAGAAAGGAAAAAAATCAGTTGCGATTTTTGAAAGAGACCTTCACTAAAATTAACCGTTCCGGTTCCAAATTTTTGAAATATTCAGGTTCTTTTGGAAAACCTAGAAGTTGGCGCACAAAATCGATTTTCAAAGTTCAACTTTGATAATAAGGAATCGCCGGGCGCTCCCTCGAATATTTTACATTACTTTGGAAACAGCCTGTATGTATTGGCGAGTTTCAAGATCGAATACGCCATCTGACGGCCAACGTGTAAACGACGTTTGTGCACGGATCAACCGCAGATTTGTGTGGGCTCTTATGAGCGTTGCGGTGTTTGGTGACTTTAATTGATTCCATCTAACTTAACGCGACGTTAATTTTTTCCAACAAAGTACGTGAGCCACGCACGTTTCATTATCTTGAATAATGTCGTCGGTTGCAAAAGCATTGCATTTTTAAATAAGAGTGGCACGTGTTCGACGACTGGCAAGCAAAAGTGGCATCAGAATGGAAAGTGGCAAGATAGATATAGTGACAAAAAGTGGCGGAGAATTTGTTGTGTTTCCGAGTGCGAGTCGCGCTGTGGAAACCGGAAAAAGGAAGAGTTACATTTTCACCGTTTCACGTGAAACGAAACGTTTTTCGAAAGCGAAAGACGCAGGTTGGGTAGTCAAGATGACAAACAAACTCGGCACTGTGGAAAATACGACTATGGAACTGCTACTACGATTTCTTTTAATTACATTCCCAGTTACCTTGTAAGGAGATTCATACAATGTGCTTGTTTGTAAACACAATCCAAATATGTCCATGTTTAAATTGATGCTTGATTCGGTTCGTTTTCGACCACACAACACAAGAAATTGTGACTTCAGAATTTCCTCTCCCATCACGATACATCGAGAATCCGTGACTCATCAAGTGACTGAAAACCTCCATAACACTTAATTGCGCTTCTGCCATTTTCGAGTTACACCGCAATACTAATTAACCACGTTTCACGTCTGGAGTAGGACATTAAAAACTGCTTACTACTGATAAGATTTTTGAACGCGCGGGCAAGAATCCGTGCCCTATCCGACATGTTTGTTTACATGCGAAGCGCATCAGCAGCGCCACCATCGGTAATGTTACTCGCCAATAGCAGGTTTTGCGAGAATTTAATGTTTTTTTTTAGGCAGCTAAATTCTCCCATATTTTTTTATTAAACAGTTTATCATATCGAATTCGGTTTTCTGCTAATTGCATGTGAGGACGATCTGTCAACTATAAACAATTTTTACTGTTGGTAGCAATTATGAGTAGAACGAAATATCAGCTACCAAACACTGGGTAGGTGAGTCCTAGGTGAGCGTTGCACAGTGGGCCGATAGCTCAGATTAGCGTGGCGAAATTCCCGGCATTTCTGGGTGTTCGGGGGTCTAGGTTCGAATCCCACTTCGGATAATTTTATTTAATTTTTTTTCTGGAAGATTTTTTTGAAGGTATTGTTATTTATTCTCAAAGTACTCATCATAACTGATGCACTCCTTAAATTTCACTCGATTATCATAAGGAATTAGAAAAATGTAGCAAGAATAATTAGTAATGCAACTTTTCTTGAAAAATTCATTTTCCCCAAGACCGCAAGTAGATGCAGATGGGAATGGAAACATTAGAAACAAGAACCTTTCTTCTATATAAAGTGGCTATTCACTTTGTGTTTCTTTTTGTTTTTCATGTGATTTATTCATTTTTCCAAAGTTGTGGTTTTAATCTAAGTTCCTGCAACTTTTCTCTTTTTCTTTTCTTTTGAAGGTAACTGAGGAGTTATTTCAACTTATTCCCAAAGTGATCATCAAAGTCCATAGGCTTCCCTAGTTTCACTTGATTATCAATGATAATAAAAAAATACAGCAACTTTAACAAATACAACAATGCATTCAAACACAACTTTGAAAAAATAAATAAATCACATGAAAATGAAAAAGAAACATAAAGTGAACAGCCACTTTATATAGAAGGGAGGTTCTTCTTTCCAATGATGCCATTTCCATTTGCATCTACTTGCGGTTTTGAGAAAATGAATTTTTCAAGAAAAGCTGCATTACTCATTATTCTTGCTATATTTTTTAGTTCTTCATGATAGAATCATGAGTCAAAACCGCAAGTAGAGGCAAATGGGAATGGCATCATAAGAAAGAAGAATCTTTCTTCTATATGAAGTGGCTGTTCACTTTGTGTTTCTTTTTGTTGTTCATGTGAGTTATTTCTTTTTTCAAAGTTGTGTTTGAATGCATTGTTGTATTTGTTCAAGTTGCTGTATTTTTTTATTATCATTGATAATCCAGTGAAACTAGGCAAGCTTATGGACTTGGATGATTACTTTGGGAATAAGTTGAAATAACTTCTCAGTTACCTTCAAAAGAAAAGAAAAAGAAAAAAGTTGCAGGGACTGAGATTGAAACCACAACTTTGGAAAAATAAATAAATCACATGAAAAACAATAAGAAACACAAAGTGAACAGCCACTTTATATAGAAGGAAGGTTCTTATTTCTAATGTTGCCATTCCCATTTGCATCTACTTGCGGTCTTGGGAAAAATGAATTTTTTAAGAAAAGTTGCATTACTCATTATTCTTGCTACATTTTTCTAATTCCTCATGATAATCGAGTGAACTTTGAGGAGTGCATCAGTTATGATGAGTACTTTGAGAATAAATAACAATACCTTCAAAAAAATCTTCCAGAAAAAAAATTAAATAAAATTATCCGAAGTGGGATTCGAACCTAGACCCCCGAACACCCAGAAATGCCGAGAATTTCGCCACGCTAACCTGAGCTATCGGCCCACTGTGCGTTGTAGTGAAAAATCGAATGATTTGGAAGCATTTTTGAATATAGTAAATGAAATAGGTCTCTTCGTTTCGGTTTTTTTGAGTGCGCATGTTTGGCGCGAATTTCATAGTTTCGTACACCGATATTGAAAATTAACACTAAAAAATATTGTAGGGCACCTAAAATTCCACAAATAATTTAGTTGAATGTTAGATACCATTTTTAATATTCAAAGGAAATGTTTCATTGAAATTCAGTTCAATGATCATTTGTGGAAGTTCAGGAACAACGAAAATGGCAACAGCGCTCAAGACAACAAGACATCGGCGCCAACTGTCACTTGTGACAATTATGATCACACTTCTCGTTTCTACCTGACCTACATTTCATTTGATCATGTTTTGACGAAAGAACACAACTTGTTGAAAGTGGCTGTACCAAGAAAAAGGTCAAAGAAGCTACGAAGAGATGTATTTACGGTATGTGTAAAAGTGACAGCCAGAAACCAGTAGTTGGTCAGGCGGCTAGACAGAGCATGCAGCGTTGCCATTCAACTGACAGGTGTACGAAAGTTTTCAAAATTTGAAGCCTTCAAGCATGCGTACTTGCCCAAACGAAGTAGCCTATTCGATACACATAATCGAGTGGTTGATATTTCTCTCTTGTACATAATTCTGTCACCAGCAGTTGGCTGAAATATTTCTAAACACGAAACTAGAAAGTAGTAAGGTCTGAAAGGCCACTCTTTGACCCCTTCATAACTCCAGAAATAAAAGTCGAACAATTTTTGTTGTGGGCTTTATAAAATATCCCATCGAGGATTCCATATTACCGTTACCGCAGTACTGTTCTGCTGCACCATTTCGAGCTCACCTGGAGGAAGAGCTCTAAAAAAGGTCTGCAGCATTGCTGATGAATCAGGCAAGCTTCCGGACGGCTCCTCCGCCAATTATACGAGTTTGTGGCTTACCCTAGAGTTCAAGTTTTCGGGTTTGTTGCTTGCCTCAGAGTTGAAGTCTCCAGCGAATATCGCATAACAATCTTTTCTATCTTCAAAGGGTTCATAATGCAGTGGCGGATTAATCCTTCAGGCTATAGGCCAACTAGGCCATGGGTCTGTTGGGGGCGCTCTGAAGCTAAAAAAGATTGCAAAAGGCGTCCGCCTTCGACATCTCCAACCCGACGTTTCATCGGTCCCGGAATCTGGACCAAATCGGAACTGTTTCTCATCGCATTACCAGAATATTTGAGAAATTACAGTGCGTCGACATGGCTTTTAGTGTCAATGATACACTGCATGATATACAGCTTCAGTGGGTAGTCATTGGGATTCTCCCAGTTCTCAATGCTGCAGTACTGCAGGAAAGTTTTTTTTTCTGCAGCAGTTTTTGATGTGGCAAACGGATGGTCTACAGTGAATTGCTCCAACTGCTCGGCGACTGCTTGTGTGCTGTCTCGCAGCGTCGGTGGCTGATGGTAGTCTACATAAGTCGTTAGTTCCGCCCCAATTACATTTTAAATTAAAAAGTGAGCAGCCTATTTATGCACCACGTGTTGCGATGACCAGGCTTTTTAAAGTTTCGCATTGGCAAACCCTCTTTGAGACCCAGTGTTAGCATTTTAACAACTGTGTGATGAAATTGAAATTTATTGTAAGTATGATAATAACGCCTCCCTTAATAATGCTGTGCAGTAAAATATGGCATTCTGCAACAACTCTCTAATTATTTCGAAGAATACATATAAAGTGGGTCAACAAAATAAGTACCTACCATTGGTTTATATTTGCATCGGTTTTCGAAACCAGACAGCTGTTCAGGCCCGTAGCTAGGATACTTTTATAGAGGGGGCAAGAGCAATTTTCAGGGGGGCATACCTTATATTCTCATTGGTGGTCTTGCAAACATTGAGTCGCAGGCGAAAATTTTTGGTAAAAAGGAGCGTGCCCAAAAAACAGTATTTTTTACTTGCGAAAATGAAAAACTTGAACTTTATAATGAAAAAAATCTAAAAAAAAATAAAAATCAATCCGGATTGCAATAGCCCATTTTTACAGCCACTGAACTTTCTCAAAAAAAGTTTGAATAGATTTTTTTCGTTCTATTCCGCTCATATGCCAAGGAGACCAAACAAGCCAGCGCTGATGACCGTATAATATAGACACCCAAATGGTCTAGGCATCACCCCGAAATTTTGTCTCGGTTAAAATGACAATTTCTCGAGAAAACATTACCTGAATTTGAGAAATTTTTAAAGTGCCCGATAGAGTAATCCTTTCACTACTAGTTAGGTAGTTACCACCTTAAATAGCCCGACTCTTGACTGTTTTTGTGATTTATGAACTGAAAATTAAGCTGTAAAAGACCATCCATTATAAGACAAATTGGTTGCTGAGGCAATTGTAATGCATCGAATACTTGCCACTGATGCATTTTGAACCACCCTGGGCTATTCATGTAATGCAATGTCGCAGCATGGTTGATTTGTCATAGTCTCAAAAGAGGTGCAGCAGGTCTCTTACCACTTCTGAGGGCCGATGGGATTAAATTGTCTCATGATACATTATTACGCTTTCCAAAAATGTTACGTCCTCGAAAATTCTGCGTCGTGTTTTCTCAAAACGGGGCCTTACTAAAGTCAGGGATTTTTGCGCTCCTTTTATTGTCACCCTGTATATCGTACATAGGGTTAACAATCGGATGAATCAAGGTGGTAGCTTGTAGTTGAAGGATTACTCTATCGAGCACTACAAAAATTTTCGAAATTGGCTGATGTTTTCTCGAGAAATTGTCATTTTAACCGAAACAAATGTCGGGGTGATCCCTAGTTGACGGTAGATGGTAGGACGTGGGTCTGATACACAGTTGATTTTGACACATTTTTGTGTAACTTTTATGGATTGTGTAATTTTTTATTCAAGTAATTTTTTCTCAAAATTAAATTTAAAATAAAAGTTTTATTTCATCTAGAACTCTAGGGGGGGCAAACGATTATTCTAGGGGGGGCTCAGCCCCCCCATGCCTCCCCGTAGCTACGGGCCTGCAGCTGTTGATTCCTTCTGTCGATTTTGGATCTGTTTGGACTGTTCGATAGTCCCATTACTTATTTAGCTATCGAACCCACCTATTGCGAGATATGAGAAGAAGCAAATAAAGTTTCTATAAGGTATCAAATAAAACAGTGCAAAACTCTGAAAGGTTTTAGCCGTTTTCCATTTTGACAAGAATTTTTTCCGTGTGTACCAACAACAAAAGTATGAAGAATGACGTCTTCCCTCAAAAAGGTTTTCGTCTATCCCCCCTATTCTTATTGAAAAAACATACACAACACCCAGACAAGACCAGGAATCGAACCTGGGGCCTTTCGCACTCAGGCGGCTGCTCGACTGATGCCTGTGTCACAGGGCTTTTTTGTAAATATGCGAGGGGTCAAAAGAGTGGTCTTTCGACCCCTTCTGTTTTCGTTATTTTGAAAGAATTTAGTAATTTTTTCCATCAGACCAGAAAGCAAATTTTTTCAATCTTAGAATGTGTTTTGTCATTCGGTTCAGTGTAGGTATACAGGGTGAGTCATAACTCTTAAAAATCTATTTTTACTCGAAAATGTAGTTACAAAACTGATGTAGAGCAACAAATAACACAAATAGTTCCCATATTATGAAATTTCCTGCGTGGATTTCTGAAGAAAACTGGATTTTCAGGATTTACGATTCACCTTGTATAGTAAATAAAATTACAAAACACATTTAAAGGTTCAAAAACATCACTTTTTCGACTTGAACTTGACTTGCAATATGTCATTTGAAAGCCTTAAAAAGCTGTATTCAGAACAGTTTCAAGTATCCCTATGTCACTTGTCAATAATTAAAAAATGTCAAAGTTTCAAAATTTGCCATCCAATTATTCAGAATACCTATATCCAATGGATTGGAACCAAATTTGGCTAGAAGCAACAAAACATAAGAACCAAACTAGGACTGCAGCTTGAGTTTTCCATTATTTTCTATTCGGGGGTTACGAATTTTAAAATTTTCTCCTGGCCTTTTCAAGAGACGGCCGCCCACTACCCGGGTTTTTGACCAGGGATGGCCAGCGTTTGATGCAGGAATTTGGTCATCTTGCTTGAGGATCGACTTTTTTTGAACATTTTCAATCGATACCAAGAGTAGATTATTGCATTGGGCGTCGTGTAGGACGTCTGTTTTCAAGTACGACGCTGTTCCGGTTTTCCGGAAGTGATTTTTTTCAAAATAGAATAACTTTCACACTTTCCGTATAATTTCAAACAAGTGTCGAGCAAATTTCGACATGCGGTAAGCCCCACGAAATATTCATTTTAGATGCAGACTTGCTGCGAGTCATACCTAGTTGGAGAAAGGATAAAATCAATTTTTAAGGAGAAAATTTTCCAAATCGAACCAACAACGGTTTTCAGTTTTTCTACTCTGGAAAAAATGCAAATTTCCAATTTTTTATCCCGTGAACAAATTTTCGTCATTTTTTCAACAAAACGTACCTAACCGGTTCTTTAATATTTTTCAACGATTTCTTTCCCCAGTTTTCCGACAGTTCTCCAGTTGAAAACTTAAAACCTGCTTATCGTGACGTGAGCACACTCACATGATGCAGCTCAAAACTAAGCCTCAGTTTGAGCTTTGAGTTTTTTCCGAAAAATTCCAGTTTTCTTGGGAGAATTTTGAAGTTCCTGTGAAGTTCCATAGTTTTCCTCTCAAACTCTTATTTCTCACCCGAAGGAACATCTCGAACAAAGATTTACATAGGATCCTGGATGCTAGTCGGGAAAGTTTTGTGTCTCCCACAACAGATTTCATTATCTTGGAATCGGGACAGATTCCAGCATTATACAGGCTGGTCCAGGTTTTAGTCGACAAATTTTGCAGGCTGATAGAGGATAAAAAAAGAAGTCGACTCACCCCAAAAAGTACATATCTAAAATGCATATTAAAAAAGTTACAGGCCTTCAAAGTTGCAGAAAAAAATTGTTTTTTTCTTGATAACTTCTGAACAGCCTGACTGATTTTGCTCAAATTTTGCACATATGGTTAACAAACACGTCCCCAGTGATTTTTTGAAAAAATTCTGTCAGAATGACGCAGTGCCGTAGATATGGGGGGTACTAACGCTCTTACCCCCCTACTTTCTACGCCACTGGATATTTTGGAAAACCGTTAGTAGTATTGAATTTGGCGATCAATTCTGAAGAGAAAATTGGAAGAGAATCATTGCTACATTTGGAGCAGCGGTTTCGGTGATATTTGTGTTTAAAGGTTCAAAAACACCGAATTACGCAAATGTTTCAAAATTCGAGCAAGCTTTGATCCATCAACTTTCAACTTTTTTTTTAATTTAAAGTTTATTGATCCATAATTTAGCTCATGAGAAATTGGAAATTGGTTGTGAAAATTCATAATTTCAGTAACGTGACCAATAAGAAACAAAGGGCCCTTGCTTCTTGTTCTTACCTAAACTTTCCAACTATCAAGTAAGGTGAATAGGTACCTATTGAATATCTAATTGTTGCTGAAATTGAATTTTCACAACCAATTTTCAATTTCTCATGAGCTAAATTATGGATCAATAAACTTTATATTGAAAAAAAGTTGAAAGTTGATGGATCACAGCTTGCTCGAATTTTGAAACATTTGCGTAATTCGGTGTTTTTTAACCTTTAAACACAAATATCTTCCAAACCGCTGCTCCAAATGTAGTGCAATGATACGCCAATTTTCTCTTCAGAATTGAACGCCAAATTCAATACTTTTAACGGTTTTCCAAAATATCCAGTGGCGTAGAAAGTAGGAGGGTAAGAGGGTTAGTACCCCCTCATATCTACGGCACTGCGTCATTCTGACAGAATTTTTTTCAAGAAATCACTGGGGACGTGTTTGTCAACTATATGTGCAAAATTTGAGCAAAATCGGTCAAGCTGTTCGAAAGTTCTCAAGAAAAAAACAATTTTTTTCTGCAACTTTGAAGGCCTATAACTTTTTCAATATGCATTTTAGATATGTACTTTATGGGGTGAGTCGACTTCATTTTTTATTCTCTATCAGCCTACAAAGTTTGTCGACTAAAACCTGGACCATCCTGTATATGGGACTTAAAAATAATGTCTGTAAAGGTGAGTTAAATCTAACGTAGGTGTATCGTTATCAACTTTAAAAGTCTAGCACAAAAATATGTAATGAACGTAGCTGCAACCAATCTGAACCAAATCGAAAAAAACGCAGTGAAAATTACTCAAAATTTATTTCCGGATTTAACAATCTGCATAGTGTCAGTGCAGGGGCTGTAACGTGTACGGCAAATGTGCGGATTTCAATGTGTTTTACATGTGTGGAGAGCCAATTCAACATCCGGTATCACAGTTTTGTCTAGAAGTCGCCAACTTCAAAATGGTACTTTTCCTCGACCATTGAATTGACACTTGATGTCTCGAAGAATCCCCAAAAATCGATTTTTTTCATACCATGCCATTTGCTCAATGTTTCACGTAGGGCAAAACCATACAGGGAATATATAAAGAATAATATATGGAAAAAGTAGCATGTTTTGGAATCTTTATCCTAGTGATGGTTCCTGAGTTATGGGTTAAAAGACTAAAACGACCTATTTGGAGAAAAAGATAGGTAGTCCGGATACTAACTGCTGAATACTGTACGGACCTTGCATTTGATGATACAAAATGCCCCTTAGCAGACGTATTGAATATATACTTTAGTACTTTCCACGTCTGCCAAGTGGCATCTTACACCTCAAATGCAAGGTCTGTATACAGTATTCAGCAGTTAGTGTCCGGACTACCTACCTATCTTTTTTCTAAATAGGTCGTTTTAGTCTTTCAACCCATATAACTCAGGAACCATCACTGGTAAAAAGATTCCAAAACATGTTATTTTTTTGATATACAATTCTTCATAAAGTTCCCTGGACCGTTTTGCCCCACTTGAAAAATTAGGCAAATGACATGGTATGGAAAAAATCGATTTTAGGGGATTCTTCGGGACATCAAGTATCGATTTCAAAGGTCGAGGTAAAGTACCATTTTGAAGTTGGCGACTTCTAGACAAAAGTGTGATACCGAATGTTGATTTGGCTTTCCAAACACGTAAAGCACATTAAAATCCGCACATTTGCCGTCCACGTTACATCCCCTGAACTGTACACTATGCAATTTGTTATTACGTAAAATCCGGAAATAAATTTTGAGTAATTTTCACTGCGTTTTTGCAGACGCTGTATCTCAGAGACTATTGACCACAAAGTAATGAGTTTAGTACTGATCTCTTAGGAATTTAACGGGCTACATTTGCTTTGCTGGTGTTTGTGTTCTAAAGGTGATAGTTTACAAGTAATTCAGAAAAAATCGAAAATTTTCAAGGATGGCGCTCTTTTATTGCCACTAGAAAAAAAGCCAAGCCTTGGAATTTTTGGGAATTTTAGTATGTCATTCTACGTTAAATTCTGCATCGATCCACCAAATTTCGTCAACTTCCGAATTTATTTCCGGTTAAAACCTATTTTGACTGGACTAGTAAGGGGTTTCTGATCCGACTAAAAAAGTTGTTGAAGGGAATCCTCGCGGGAATCGGTTTTATTTAATTTTTTTCTCCAAGCAGACACACCTTCAAAGAGCAAATGTACGGCAATGCTAGAAAATTTTCAAAATTTCAAAAAAAATCAAAAATTTCTGATTTTGATTTTTGAAAATGTTAAAACTAGATAACAACGCACATACATATTTCTTCAAGAAAGTCGCATGCCAAATTTGAACTCTTGATTTTCAAAAAAAGGTATCGAAAATGATTTCTACTACTAATCCACTTTTTCACGTCTACCTATAGTGCGGCGGTTAGTGAGAACCACCTTGCATTTTGTGATAAAAGCATGAAATTTGGCGTATACGCTCTACAGACTGTCCTTTCCTATATACGAGGCGGACCCACGATGGAACCGCCGTGCAGCTGTCAGAATTGTCATTTGCCTACCTTTCAGGGGCAAAAACTGAAACCGGTTATCGGGTTGATTCAAAAGTGACGGCTATCAATACAGTAGACCTTCACAGTGAAACTTCACCACAACAAATGTCAATATAACAAAAGGAGGGGGAATGAGAGGGGATAGTTCCAGCCGCGGCACAGATTTTCAATTTTTTTAATTTCGGATCAAATTGACAAGTTTGGTGTAGTTTCCGACTAAAGTCCATCTTCTAATTTCAAATTGAATGTTGCGATTGCAGTTTGAAAGAAAATTTTTGTTTTATTGAAGAAAAAAAATTAGCTAGTTCAAAAAAAATCTTGGGCTTTTTTCATTTTGACCTTTATCCTAATTCAAGGCATTCGAAATAAAAATCCTTATTGAGTTCACTTCTTCAAAGCTTCTTGCACATGAAAACCATGTACGAGACCTGATTTTTACTTTGACAAGATCGTGATCCTCATTTGTTACTGAAGTCGTGAAAGTAATATCTAATAATTTTATTAATTTTCATGTACGAATGGAAGTGTTCGTGCAAAGCCTTGCAGTTTGTGATAAAAGCCTGAAACTTGACATGCATGGTCTATGGACTGTCCAGTGTCCATCACGATATAAGAGGTGCACCCACGACGGAACCGCCGTGCAGCTGTCCGAAACGCCGCGATACTTTTGCACGCACAACTCCATTCGTACATGAAAATTATTGCATATAACTGTTACAACTTTTGGAACTAATGAGGCTCACGATCTTATCAAAATAATAATCAGGTCTCGTACATGGTTTTCATGTGCAAGAAGCTTTGAAAAAGTGAACTAAGTAAGGATTTTTATTTCGAAAGCTTATTTGAACTAGGATAAAAGTCAAAATGAAGAAAGCCCAAGATTTTTTTTTTAAATAGGTGTATTTTTTTTGAATAAAACAATTTTTTTTTCTCAAACTGCAATCACAACATTCAGTTTGAAATTAGTAGATGGACTTTAGTCGAAAGCGACACCAAACTTTTCAATTTGGTCCGAAATAAAAAAAAAATTGAAAATCTGTGCCGCGGCTGGAACTATCCCCTCCCATTTCCCCTCCTTTTGTAATATTGTTGTGGTGAAGTTTTACTGTAAAGGTCTACTGCATTGATAGACGTCACTTTTGAATCAACCCGATAACCGGTTTCAGTTTTTGCCCCTGGAAGGTAGGCAAATGACAATTCTGACAGCTGCACGGCGGTTCCATCGTGGGTCCGCCTCGTATATAGTAAAGGACAGTCTGTAGAGCGTATATGCCAAATTTCATGCTTTTATCACAAAATGCAAGGTTTCTTTGAAAAATGGTCGTTAACCGCACTACCCTGCTGAAAATCCTCATGGATTCTCATAGGGAAATCTATCTGGCTTTCATGAGGATCTATATGAGTATTGGAACCGGCATTGCCGAAATGATTCTCATAGGAATCCTGCTGCGTTTTTCCTCATTGAATCTCATAGATTTCCATATGAATCCAAACAAATGCTCATGGATTCTCATTGATTTCCATATGAATCCCTATTAATTCTCATGGATTCTCATACAATCCAGATGGATGCCGCACTGAATACAACAAATTGTTATACAAAACCAAGATGGATTTTGAACTGGATTTTTTATTAGATTTTATCACTTACAAATAAATAAATTCGTGAAATTACATCAATGTCGCACAGGCACACAGGGTGATACTATTGTTTTAGTTCAGTGTTCCAATGATCTCCTAGAACCTGGAATTGAAGATCTTACTGTGGGTTCCACCAAAATATTTGACCAGCTGATAGCTAACTCGAGATTTCTTTTGATGGATTCTGGCCAAATTACCAATGTAAATTCAGGTTTCACGCTGAGTAATCAAAGAAAGGGTGGTATCCTTGCGATTTAACGTATTTTCCATAATGAATCTACCAGAATTGACCAGAAAAAAACCCGTTTAAACTCGGTTTAGCTTAAACCGCTCTTAAATTTTTTGGTGGAACCTGTGAGTTATAGTGAGGACTATAGTTAAGTTAGGCAATTTACTTGATGGAAATAGTCCTAATCGTCTTGGGGGACCTCAAAATGAAATATATCCGTCGAAATCTCAAAACTCTTTTGCACGATTACAATACTTTTCCTTCCATGTTGGTAGAGCGCCGTCGGTAAAGTAAAAGTCTTTACATCTTATATTAACACAACAAACGTAAACAAACAAACGTAAATACATTTACCTTCGTTTTCGATGCGGAAAGGAATCAAACTTTTTTTCAGCGTCCTGTCAGCATTTTGTATTTTCCGTCCTTGGTATTTTCACTGTCACGAAAAGATAACGCACTAGATCGGTCGCGCTAGTCGCGCCCAAGAGTCGCGCAAGAATTTCCAACGATTTATGACGACTAGATCAGGCGAGCGCGCGGGTTGATGAGATTATATCTGCCAAAGCCGCGTAGGATATGGCGTGAAAATCCTGTTATTGACAGGATTCACATGTCAATAAGTCAAATAATGGATTTGTATCAGGATTTATCAGGATTTATCAAGATTGAATGAGCATTTGCTGTTGATTTCTGCCAATGACTGATATGGATTCTCATAGGGGTCCCAATGAGGATCCATGAGGATTTTCAGCAGGAAATGTACGATAGATTCGCATAGAAACTGTTAGACTTCCCATTTATTATGCGTGCGCCCGATTGATGCTCATGGGGCTGATAGAAACTGATAGATTCTCATAGGGATCCCAATGAAAATCGATGAGTATTTTCAGCAGGGTACCTACTACGAGAAATCATTTTTGGTACCGTTTTTTTTAAATAGAAAGCTCAAATTTGGCATGCGACTTTCTTGAAAGAAGATGTATGTTCGTTGCTATCTAGTTTTTAAATTATGAAATTTTCTAATACATTTATGTATATCAAAATCGAAAATTTTTGACTTTTTCTTGGAAATTCTGGAAATTTTGAAAATTTGATAGCATATTGCCCGTACACTTTCTCTTTGAAGGAGCTTATTCTACTTGAAGAAGAAAACTGAATAAAACTGATTCCCGTCAACAACTTTTTTGGTCGCATCATAAACCCCCCTTAACGAATGCCGCATGCAGCTGTCGAACGTTGACAGTTGTAAACTAAACGTCAATTTGTCCATGCGTCAATTGTCAAGAAAGAACCGACGAGAAAGAATGCAACGCGAGAAAGGGTGATTTTCAAGTACCGAAATGGAATATTCAACGTAAGTGAATCCCATTTTTCCTCACCTAGATCGAATAAGAATTGTATAAGGAAGAGAATGGTGGTAGTATGGCTCGTAGTATAATTGTTTTGTCCGAGGTTTTGTTACTGTAAGATGTGCGGTTTCCGTGGCCTTTTATCGCACAAGCACCCAAATTTTCAAAAAACCCACCGCCCAAAAGTTGCGTTTTGTCTAAATGACGGTAAAACATTGTGCGACCCCCTCATTGTCGTATTTCCACGTATGACAAGGTCAGTTTTCCAAGGTTTAGATAAGCAACATAACCTATAACCTGACTTTTGGGCAAGCCAGTTTCACACCATCACACCAGGTGGTAAAAACTAAAAAGGCGGCAAGCCTACATTGCTAAACTAGAAAATTTTCCCAGCGCCAAGCCAACTAGAATCACCATGCATACATATATTGCTGAAATTCTATTTTATTGCCTAAAATCTCGATAAATTCAAAATCTTATATACCTACGTATCATGCTCTTCGTAATAGTATTTTAGAAATCTATTGCTGTTTTCATTACTTTTTATCCATTCGTTTTGGTGAGGGATCAGTACAAAGTTTTTGCTGACCTGTGGCTTTAGGAAACGACAACTTTCAGGTTGCAGTGTGTTATTTGACACTCTGCAGGAACCCAGGAACTTTATTTGGTTTTCTCATGTCTCGCAACAGCTAGGTTTGATAGCCCAAACCCTAAAGAATGGGGCTATCGACCAGTCCAAACAGATCCAAAATCGACTGAAGGAATCCAAAGCTGGTCTGGGGGTTTTGAAAACCGATGAAAATATCAACCACGCGACACTTATTTTGTTGAGAGAAAATATGAAATACCTAGAAATACCCACCCCTGCAAATTCCAATAAAGTAGCTATGCAGTAGAAAAAGCTCATCAACAAAAACCAATCCAAAGCAGTAGCGTAGCGCACTTTGGGTAGATCAGTTCTCGAATCCAGACTTATGGTGGACAATGTCAAGACTGTCGTGATTCCCAAACCCACTCGGTCACTTGTTGCTTCCCTGTGTATCCAGAAGGAGACCCACGACAGCACCACAATTAATATGCAAGGAACGTATACTTGGATTAGGAAATATCCCGTGTTGCGTTGTAGGTTGAACGACACTTGGAGAATCGAAAAATCACCTGAAATAAAAACAGAAAACGGTTCAAAAGGCAAACATCTTGTTATCCAAATTATCTTCAGCTGCAGCAGCCTCGCTTTACTGCGCGAATATTAGAGGCATCGAACCTACAACACCCAACCGCACTCAAAAGCAATCGAAACGTAAAATTAGGGATGCACGTGAAAGGACCAAATTAAATTTTTAACCCGACTCGAGAGCGAGTGTTTGAATTTGAATAAGATGCAAAAAAACTTGGTGCTGCTCGTGTTTTCGATTCCTTCTGCTTACCTTCTCTCCTTTTCAACGTTAGATTTCTATAGGGGAAACTGATGAGATCGAACTGCGATAGAGTCATCCCCGGAACGAAGTTTACGCTCGCCTCGTTCTGCCAGCGATACATCAGGTCCTTTGAGGTGTAAGCATCTTAAAAATTACAGATTATAACTATGCAGGTGCCATTAACGACAAACAAAAACTAATCAAAAGATAAATGACATTTTTCATTTTTATCCTGAGAATATACCTCTTGGGCCGGTAGTAGCGGGAGGCAAAAAAGAGACATAATGTTACGAGTTGCGCGGCTCTCGTGCATTCGAGATCACACGCGGTCCTTCTAGACCGTTCGAAACACAGTGTTACGAGCTCCAAAACTCTCGCGCAATTCTAGTGCATTCGAGAGCATACGCGTAGGCTGTGAACCGTTCGAAACAACATGGAGATATCAACGCGCAAGTAGAGCATATCTGTCCAATTGGCGAAGGTGCCGCTTCCAGACCATGCCGGAATTACACGCGAAAGTGATAGATGGAAATAGATCATTTCAGTTAAACAGATTTCTAGGGAAGGCAACAAATAAGATATAGGTACCTACATCTTTAGTGTTTTAAGCGGTTAAAATTTAAATCTACACTTGAAGAGATATGTTATTTAAGCTGATTTATTTAACCTATAGTTTAGTCTTCTACATTGATGTACATTGTACTTGTGTCAATTTTACATAATTTTGAATAAATATTATTATATAATCTCAATAAAAAAAAAACTACACCCCACGGTCTCGTGGGTCAAAATTGATGTTTTCTTTCTTTCTTCATACAGGGTGATTTTTTTGAAAAGGACCCACCCCAGATTTCTTGCCGCTATAAATTTTCACAGGAAAACGCCGAAACAGGTCGATTTTTATTTTGAAGAGAACATCTAGGATACACATTGTCAAATTTTCATCTTCAACCCCTTCGCCCCCACCCAACCTACTTGAGAATTTCGAATAGCACTACCTATGTTGTGATACATCAGATTGAAGGTAATAAAATTCTCTTTCTGTCAAACTTTTTTTTCAAATCACCCCTCAACCCTTCTCAAAATCCTCCTCATTATTGGTTAAAAGAAAGCTTTTCCCTATCAACTCCCGATTCTTGGAAAATAATTTTTCAGCGAAAACAGGTCGATTTATACTTTGAAGGAGACATCTAATAGCCAGTTCCACCAGCGAATTTGATTATTGTTAGCTAATTGAGAGATTTTCTCTGGTGAATATTGGCTTAGTGACCAGTGAAAACACAAGTTTCACGAAAGATTATGGGGAAATGCTTAGACCATAACAGCTTGTTTGCATTTTCCGTGATCATTCAACCAGCACTGATCTAGAATCCATCAGAGAAAATGCCTAAATTAGTTAGCAATTATTAAATTCGCTGGTGGAACTGGATGTAAAACACGTATCACAAAATTTTTATCTTCAATCCCTTCGCCCCCACCCTACCTTACTGTAAAATTTTAAATAGCAAATTTACCTTGTGATACATCAGACTGAAGGTAATAATATTCTCTTTCTGTAAAAAATAATTCCAAGTTTTCTACCTCTCTTTAACCCTTTTCAAAAATTCTCTTAATTTGAAGGCGATAAAAATTTGGCAGTATCTGTGTTAGATGTCTCAATCGAAAAAAGAATCGACCTGTTTGCTGGAAAATCTATTTCTCGAAGATCGGCAGCTGATAGGGGGAAAGCTTCCCTTTATTTAAGAATGAAAAAATTTTGAGAAGGGTTTGGGGTGGTTCAAAAGAATTCAAAGTATGTTTAACAGAAAGAGAATTTTTGAATTTTATTACCTTTAATTTGATGTGTCACAACATAGGTAGTGCTATTTGAAATTCTTAAGTAGGGTGGGGTGGGGGCGAAGGGGTAGAAGATGAAAATTTGACAATGTGTATCCTAGATGTCCTATTCTCATAAGTATGTCTTTAATTCGTTACTCAGTTGAACCATAAATGAAAACCTAATAATTTTTTCAAAATAAATTGAGTATTGACGTACAACTTCCAAGAATCAGCGGGCACGACTGGCGATCCATCGGAAAAGTGTGCAACACCATCGGACACTTGGCCTTGATAGTAAGCCTGCGGACAAAGACCATTAACAAAATTTTCCGATGGAAAATCGGAATTGCTTCTACCTCATGGAATATAATATGTCACCGTCCTGGCTGATCCTTAATAGTTTGTTGGGAACCGTTATTGTGTGGACATATGACTGTTTTCCGTTGTAAAAGTACGTATCAGGTCTCCAGATTCTCTCCAGCATTTTGATAGACAGAGACAAGGACTTGATGGGACCCAAGAAGGACAGCCGCTGATCCCGCCAGTATTGTCTGAAGTAGCAATCCATCGAATATTCCTGTCGTCACAATATTTACTTATTTGTATGGAATGGGTACAAGAGTAAATTTTTTTGTATCATACCATGTCGAGCTCGGATACTGGACCCATGCTGCGTATTAAAATGTTGGTTTGGACAATCGTCGGCTGATCTGTAAACATACAATTTTTACGACATTTTAAGCCGGGCCAAAGGTCTGACCCCGTTCGGGGGGCAAATATCTACTCCTTGCGCGTTCTATCCTCGAAATGGGATTTCTGATGACTGCGAGATTATTTTCACATTTCAGAGTGTACATGTTGCATCATTTATATCAAACCACCAGCATCACGGCAAAGCAAAATAACCTGTCATGTTCTCTTTTGCGACATATAAAAAAATATTGTGACGTCACATCCGTATTTGGGGTGAGGATAGCTGCTGGCGGCGACAACTATCTATCTTTCGGACCAGATCTGGCTTTTTTCAATTCAGAGGGGTAGTACTGTTTTATATTCCCCGGTCATCGCAATTTATATTGGATGTGTGGTGTCATAGTGCACGGCAGAGGTTTCCCGCAAGTTGCCCAGTTCCGATTTCCATATGCGGATTCCAAATTCAAGTTGGAAAATCAAATATGTTTGCCTATACCCTGTGCACTTAAAGATAAAATGACTGTACATCGGTTTTGACTGACCTAATAATAAATAGCGGCTTCCTTCACCAACACTGAAGCTCAGCCATATCGAAAACGATATTCGATTTATTGCAAATTTTGTTGGCTATCAAAGCTCTAGGCATCAAGGTGTATGAAAGTTTGAGGCATTGCATTCTTTTGATATGCAGAGACTATAAGACGCATGTATGATGCATGTGCTTGTAGGTATGTGTCTGGTTGTTGCATGCATCATACATTATTACTGCAATCTTACAGGTGCAAGAAGGCGTCTCGAATTCTCGAATACTTCGAATTATTCGAAGTTTTAATGCAAAAGTATTCATGGTTTCTGTAGGTAGATACTATGCGAGCACCGACATCAAAGGCGGCGGCTTTGCGTCGCCGGGTCGTTGCGGAAACAATTGGAAAGTATTAAACATGCTTCTCTGAAATTCAAAGACCCGCTTCTGTTGCCCCAAAAATCATAACTATGCCTAGTCCCTATGGGTACAGAAATTAAAGGCATTTTTTGCGCTTCACTCACAGTGGCGGAAGGCAAAATAAATATTGTGGCTTTCCCCTCATTGTGGCAATATTGACTGCAAAGGCGTTTTCTAAAATCACTGTCATGTTGCTAAAAGCGAAACAGAATGAAAGCAAAACAAACTCCGCAATGAAGCTATTCACTTAATCTTGACTGCCTAGAGAGAGTTAGGTATTCTTAGGAAATAAAAGGAACAGCACAACTTAAGGTGTGAAGCACCTCTGTCTACTTTTATATAAGTAGAAACTTGCATTCATTCGGCTACCAAGATCATGAAAGGATAACAGAGTGTACGCAAAATATTGTTGTCGGCTTTTTAGTCGAGTTTGTAGTGTCAGAGTTGTGTTTAAAAGTTTGTTTGAATAGGTAGTATGATCCTATTTTAAGATGTAAATTTTGCTTTTTAAGCTGCAGTGGCATTAATCCAATATTATTCTCCGTTACCCCGTAACTTGCATTATTCCGTTACATTAAATGCGAAGTTCATATTTCAGTAAGAAGCATGGAGATGACCAGTTCCAGGCCACTCGTACGTTAACGTTGTATGTATCACGGGCATCAATGTGCACAACAAAAAATTGAGAGCCCTCCGTTCCGCCATACTCGGGGTCTGGATCTAAACAGTATGTTAACAACTAAAATTACAAATTTAATTGAAAAACAATTGTTAATGGCAAAAAATAATAGATCGTCATCAGCTGTCAAAAAAGACAGACTGAATTTAAACTTTAAGATCATCAGCTAGCAGATTGTAGCGATTGGCTGAGCAGCCAGCAGAGTAGCAGTATCTACCTACCTTATCAAAACCTACTGACTCTTTCAAGAAAAATGTGGAAGGATAATGACAGGAACAAAAAAGTGTTGAGTACCTACTGTTACCAGAAGGAAAGAAAGTAAGTAAGTGAGTCATTTTCCTTGCAGTTAAATAATAAACATATCAAGTTGATTAGTTGATCATTACATGAAACGCTCTTGATTATTACAGATATAAGGAAAATAATCACTTATCTAAATCCCACTGTCAATGGCAACCGAATAAATTGGATACAAACGACAAAATGTGACAGCTGTCACTTTGGACTTTTTTTTGTAATATTGGCCAAAATTATCGTTAAAATCAAATACTTGTGATACTACTGTTGAAGAAAACTTCGTCAAAGCGGTCAAAAATCGGAAATTGAAAAAATGCCTGCCTAGTGCCTCCTACCGCTTGAAGAATTTGTTTGAAAAAGTGACAGGTAGAAATATAGGGGGTGATTCCACTTCCGCGAGACAGCCTATGGATGAAAATTTTTGAAATTAGCAATCTCTTGCCTGCCTTCTCTTCTTTGATATACGAAGTTTATTGCTTTTACCCAATAATAATTAATCACCCAGGATTATCGTACAGATGCTGATGCAGTACCACCACCAGTTAAGAGTTTTATTGGGTGGAAGAGAGAAGAGAGATAAAGTTTCAAATATTAGCGATAACTCTCTAGCTCATGTGTGGTACTTGATAAGAATATCCCATGAAATGATATTGTATTCTGGCCAAGCGATCGCAAGTACTGGTTGTAATGATGAATGCATTTATCCGGGGACAACCTTGGCTTCGCCATAATTATCTGGGGAAATTTCAAGCACGAGTGATGTTTATAATTCAAAAGAGAATGATTCGTTCTATGTTAGGGCTGCCGATGCGGACAAGTTGTAGGACTTACTTTATTGAGTTGAGAATTTTAACATTGTTTTCTTTGTTTGTTTTTGACGCAGTGAGTTTTGTACATAATAAGAGAAATGACATACTGACGGGCAGTCAGATACACACTCACAACACGAGGGCTGCTCAGAACTTGCTGACTCCGGACTATAGACTGAGACCTAAGGAAAGGTGTCCACTCCCTTGGGTATTGGGCTTTACAATAGAATACCAGTGGAACTTAGAGCACTTGAAGGTCGGAAATTCAAGCAATCAGTCATGAATGTCTTATTGTCCAACCCTCTTTATTCCATTGAGGATTTTTTTTTTTCAGATGAATTTCGGTCCTGCTGGTCTGATGAGTAGGTAGTTATCTACCTATTTTTACTTTTTCTGGCGAACTGTTATGGTGATCATGATTGTGTCACATGAATGAAACTGTTTTCCATCTGTCTCAACCTATCTCACACATTTTCTTGTATTTTATTGTGTAGGTATTATGTAGTCTTTTTAGCGCATTTTCGTAGGAAATACGCTATTAGCCGCGCTTTGATGTCCGTCCGTCTGTCCGTCTGTCCGTCTTGTAGTTGAACTCCTCCTAAACGAAAAGTCGTAGCGGTATGGGATTTTTTGCAAATTAATGCTGTATGTCTGCGGATGGGAATAGGCACAAAAAAGCTTTGGTCAGACCGCACGATTGCAAGAAAAAATTTAAATGTTTAAAAAGTCGGTATTCAACGATACGGCGGTGTGAACTTCTGCATCGAGGAATCTTGCGAACCGTTCTAGATAGATACATCATTCTAGATACATACCTACATGCAGCGAACGAAATATGCACAAACTAATGGAGAAATTTTTAAGTGAAAGAATCATTTTGATTCCTTTATTGCAATAGAAGATATAATTTTTTCAAGAAAAGGTTTCGCCCTGCGATATCATATTTGTCGGTTTTAACGCTACAGTGCGAACTTCTACATCGAGGAATCTTGCAAACTCTTCTAGATACATGCATACATCCAGCAAACGAAAGATGCAGAAAGATATGAAGAAATTTTTCGTGAAAAAATCAACCTGATTGATTCATTCTCAAGGAAGATATTTCTAGTTTTATGCGGAATCTATACTTATGCGCTTACTTACTATTGATAACAAAATTAACTCATACAGCTATATTTTGGCTGCGTGAATTGAACATTTCTGTCAGTGCCAAGGTGACAAAGCTCAATCAAGCTTCCGTCAATCATGCCTCGATTTAGCATGAACGAAAAAACGGAATTGCTATACAGCTGGAAGAAAGTCTTTCTAGGAAGGTCACTTTGATGTTTGGCATCGACAAAATGACTGTACTGTCTGTGAAGAAGCAATGGGAGGAACACGGGAACTTTGCTAGAAGAGGTGGTGCCGGAAGGCCAAGAGTTTCCACTGTGGACCAAGACCAAGCGCTGCTCGATCAACTACGACATGATCCCTTCAGTACGACACGAGAAGCGACAAACGAAATTGCCTTTCTGGGCTGCTCGATGACTGCGAACCGCCGAGTTGAGAGACTGAACTGTGCTGCAGGGTGGCTGCTAAGAAGACGTTTTCAACAGACTTAAGGAAGGAAACTCATCTGCTATTTTCGCTCACCCACATTTATCGAGAGTAGGCTTTTGGGATCGGAGTGCAGCATCCAAGGCAGATTCAGTTCAAAAACTACACCAATATTTTCAAATTTCAACTTGATTTTGATAGCTAGATCTTTCAAAAAATGACGACTCTGGGAGACATGACGACAAAATCGTCAAAAAGTCGAATCCACCCCAACCAAATGATAAATAATCACGGCGACTGGATTTAGACGCTGTATGAGTTCATTTTGTTACCAATAGTATATGCGGATGCGATTTTCAAGTCGCGGCGCTGTGGTTCTAAATACAAGCTGCTTCTGGCTCCGTGCTTGTGATCGATATAGGTATAATTCTCACTCATTCAGGACATTTTCTAGTTTTGGTTGATGTCATTCTGTTGTTTAAGTTTATTATTGACTACTCGTGTTTTCATAAAGATTGCTGATTTCTTGTGGTAGTTTTGAGACAATCTGTTCACAGGTTACAGTGAACAGTGTACTCATCTGCACTCCGAAAATGCGTTCATGAGACTTACCCCAGTGAGGACTTTGCTACTTGTTTTTGATTTTATTCATATTTTAATCAAGGTCTATTGTAAGTAACTTGATTGCTACCTTTTTATTGACGAAGGCTGTGATATTGTAATTAATATTCTGATGGTGCAATAAAGAGTATTCATTTTTTTAATATTGTGGTGATCGGCCTAGCCTAAAATTAAAATAGTTAACTTAAGCATAAGAGCGTAGCTGCAGCTGGTGAAATTCAGGGAGTAGGAGGGGAAAGATGCATGGCTTGAGGAAGCCGAGAAAAAGACGCAAGGGTGGTTGGTGTGCGAATGTGACGCAGTGAGGACACCTTGCTTTGCGCTCCTGCTATTATTGTTATATTATTTGTTGATCAAGCTGTTTACGGTTTAGTGATTGTGAGTTTGATGGTGATCGATCGTTGAAGTTAGAAAGGCAAGTGATCACTGATTTGATTTATTTGACCCTAAATTGAGGTAGCAGGTATTCAGAAGTTTATTAGCAAAGATCATTGTGAAGTCAAAGTCGTACTTCAATTAACTAGGGTACAATCTTTATTATGAATGTTCAGCTGTTGGAACTCAAGTACAGTTGTAATGTCAGATTTAATCGAATTTCAAGAAGTAAATTACCTGGGCTTTCCCACCTGTGAAGGTGCTTCAAGTTGACGTGGCTTTTCTTCTCTATGCGGTTAACCCTTTCAGATATAAGCTTTAGTCAGTGCGTTAAAATTCTAAGCTCAGAAGAATTAGAAGTGAGAGTTAGACGCGAATAAGAAAGGGTTAAAGTCAGGTGCGGCATTGCGGAACGAACCAGCAAACTCCAAGTGATGTCCGGAGCCTACTAAACTGACGCTATCTTCCCAAAGAACCGGGTGAGATGTCACCATGAATTCAGGCTAAACGAAAGCAACAATTACCTGACCCAAAGGGTTAATCAACAGGCAGTTAGCGACAGGACAGAGTTAACCCGAATCGTCTGAAAAGATATTCGAGGCAATCAAGCTCTGGCACCTGGCTGCCAACCATCGCGAAGCGGTAGAAAATAAGAGCGGAAAATTGCGGAAATTAGGAAATGCAAAGCGCGAGAAATTCCCCACACAAAATCTGAAAAGCCAAGTCATTTGAAGCTACCGGATACATGATCTGAAATAAAGTTCTTTTCGAAGAGTCTATTGAAAGGACTGTACCAAACAAAGACCCAAAGGGTTAATTCATGCTTATCATACCGGTAAATAAACCATCAACTAAAGTTCGAGTTGAAACGTATGGTATTAAACTGACGACATTATGACAATAATTGGGAACCGACAAAACTGGGAATTATTGCAGTTATAAAATTCCAATTTAACTCTTTCGATTAATAACCCTTTAACAGGGGAACTCCACAAATAATGAATTTGCCATGCTGTTTGGAATATAATTAAAATTGTGTAAACTATTGCTAAAGAAGGCAATGACGTATTTCAGGAATTAAATTGTATTGGTTACGAATCTAGTTTAATTAAGCAGTGAAGTGAAGAATCAGACAATGAGATTCAGTAAAAGCAAAAGGCTTATGTTTGTTCAAATTTAATCAGATAAAATAAAGGTACTTGTGATTTGAATTGTTTGTTTCTATGTAGGAAATAGATTAATTTGGTCCTCTCGTAGGTAGAACCAAGGTTTGTCAACAAAAGAAAGGGGTGAACTGATTCACGGCAAACAAAGGGTTAAAATGCACAACGTAAATGGGTTAAAAGGGGGGTGAGCACCACATTGGTGCCGTGACCAGGATTACGAGATAGTGAAAGAGACCAATTAATCCAAATTTGCTACATGGAAAGTTAAAAAAAATTAAATTGAATAATCACAGACTGAGGAATTTCGCTTGGTGTTGAGAAAGGGCCAGTGAACATTCACGCACATGGCGGAAGTCGTTCGTTATATGGGAGCATGCAGAATCCACACCAGCGAGCGGCGGCCTTCGAGGGTGCAGGAAAAGGGAATAAGTTACCTGCTTTTGGGCCAGCATGCCGCCAACAACAAAGTCGGGCGACACTCTCTCAATCCATGCATTATATTGCTAAAACTATAACATTCTTCGATAGCCGAGAATTTGGATGCGTTTTATTAAGTAATATCATTAACTTGCTGTAAATTAGGTGACAAACAAAATTAGCAGAAACCGCACTGATTGGTAATTAAAGACAACAAAATTGGTACCTACCTAATCATTGTAAAAGCAAATAAATTTGATGGTCACAAAATTACTTCACAGCCGAGCTGCAAGTGGAAAAAACCCACGCACCTAACGTCCTATGCAAAATTTAGGGGGGCAGCCACCTTATCAATTAGACATCTGGAATACACACCTTTACGAAATTGATTTGAGTAGAAAAATAGACATTGCATGTACCTACCGTCTTGCAATTAGAAATTAAAAAAAAAAAGAAAGGGGTTAAAATGGAAAACACTTGGCAAAGTCAGTTAGATGGAGTTCAATAGTTCAATGATTAATAATAATTCAAAGTGGTGTGATTTTAGTTGAGAATTACAGTAATTGGCTGACCAACAAGTTGATTAAATCACTGTAATTTGTTTCGAGTAACCCAATCGGAAGACGAGGACGCCTTTCAAATCGTTCATGAGAATGTATCGACAAGAGGGTGAGACAGGATCGGACTTGGAGTATCCTGCCTGGTTTCTCCATTGGAAAACGAAACACGAAGCCGAAACTGCCAGAACTCTTGGAGAAATGGAACAGCGTTGGCAAGCCACGTTGGACACCTTGATAGAAGCCATTCGACATGTGTTGAATGGAAATCAGGGGCACCTGTCTGCGAGGGGGGCACCCAACAGCGTCGGGGAAATGCTGAACGAGTCCGTTCCCAACACCGTCGAATGCGGCCCTGCACCAAAGCGCCAAGCATCGATGACCCAGCGGGAAGTCGATGATAAGAATGGAGAGCAGGTACCAGGGAGATTCCACAACAGAGAGAGAGAAGTTGATGCAGTGACGTCACTTGATGGAAGTGTAACAAAGACGGTGATAGTAGAAGTGAAGCACTACCTATATACCATGCCCCGATTCAATGGAGACTTTCGACAGAATCCTGTAATTTTTCTGGGGAAACTGGAACGATTTTGCCGAGAACGAAAACTTTCCAGTGAGAAAATGGTGGAAATAGCCATCGAGAGTTTTCAGGGCGAAGCACGATTGTGGGCAAACTTCCACTCCAGCCATTGGAAGACATACAATGAATTTCGAAGCAAATTTCTCTCCCGATTCTGGAATGAAAATGAGCAAAGGAAAATTCGACGAGAAATTCTGACTGCTAGACATCAACCTGAAGACTGCGACATGATGGTTCATTTCGCTAAGTTCGTTGAACTTGCAAGCTTTTTAACAACACCGATTTCCGAGAAGACCCTAGTACGAGACTTAATGTACCACTTTCCAACTTACGTTCAACACCTGTGGATCGTGAGCGAAAGTAAAGGATCCATTCCAAAGACAGCTGACTTCCTGGATGAACTGGATAAAGCAAAACAAAACGAATTTCCTGAAGAGCCAGCCAGATCGGAAATGCCAGAATTGTTACCCAACTCTGAGGGTTTTGAGAGTCCATTGAGTTCAAAACCATCCAGGAAGCGACGCCGCCGAAGAGGGATGCGTCCATCCAGTTCGCAAGAGTTTGCAGATTCGAGTTGTTGAAAAAAGCAATGAATGTTGACGGACAACTTGCCACAGAATTCGCACGTAAAGTTATGAAATTTTATTTTGCAATTAGACATAGAGCTTAGCTTGTGTAAAGTTTCAGGAACGTCCTTGATGAAAACATCTTTGGTACCAGAGAATGACTGTCGAAGACTACAGCCTGAAAGTTGACAACCCGAATGCAAATCCAGCACGAAAATTTGAAGATAATGCGCAATTAGTCGTAAGAAAGACCTAGAGGTTTTTATGTCTGTAGACTTTTCCTCTACTTGCTGAGTTTTCCCTCTGTGGAAGGGTTTTTCTCTGTCTAATGAACATTAAGGTCTTGATCTATGAACATGTTAATCATTTAGGATCTCCAATCAAGTAGAATTGTAAAAATATTTTAATGAAACCTAGAATTTAGGGACGCGATTTTGGACCTATTGTTAAACTTCATTTAAACAATAAGCCCAAAAGGGGGGCTATGTGGTGATCGGCCTAGCCTAAAATTAAAATAGTTAACTTAAGCATAAGAGCGTAGCTGCAGCTGGTGAAATTCAGGGAGTAGGAGGGGAAAGATGCATGGCTTGAGGAAGCCGAGAAAAAGACGCAAGGGTGGTTGGTGTGCGAATGTGACGCAGTGAGGACACCTTGCTTTGCGCTCCTGCTATTATTGTTATATTATTTGTTGATCAAGCTGTTTACGGTTTAGTGATTGTGAGTTTGATGGTGATCGATCGTTGAAGTTAGAAAGGCAAGTGATCACTGATTTGATTTATTTGACCCTAAATTGAGGTAGCAGGTATTCAGAAGTTTATTAGCAAAGATCATTGTGAAGTCAAAGTCGTACTTCAATTAACTAGGGTACAATCTTTATTATGAATGTTCAGCTGTTGGAACTCAAGTACAGTTGTAATGTCAGATTTAATCGAATTTCAAGAAGTAAATTACCTGGGCTTTCCCACCTGTGAAGGTGCTTCAAGTTGACGTGGCTTTTCTTCTCTATGCGGTTAACCCTTTCAGATATAAGCTTTAGTCAGTGCGTTAAAATTCTAAGCTCAGAAGAATTAGAAGTGAGAGTTAGACGCGAATAAGAAAGGGTTAAAGTCAGGTGCGGCATTGCGGAACGAACCAGCAAACTCCAAGTGATGTCCGGAGCCTACTAAACTGACGCTATCTTCCCAAAGAACCGGGTGAGATGTCACCATGAATTCAGGCTAAACGAAAGCAACAATTACCTGACCCAAAGGGTTAATCAACAGGCAGTTAGCGACAGGACAGAGTTAACCCGAATCGTCTGAAAAGATATTCGAGGCAATCAAGCTCTGGCACCTGGCTGCCAACCATCGCGAAGCGGTAGAAAATAAGAGCGGAAAATTGCGGAAATTAGGAAATGCAAAGCGCGAGAAATTCCCCACACAAAATCTGAAAAGCCAAGTCATTTGAAGCTACCGGATACATGATCTGAAATAAAGTTCTTTTCGAAGAGTCTATTGAAAGGACTGTACCAAACAAAGACCCAAAGGGTTAATTCATGCTTATCATACCGGTAAATAAACCATCAACTAAAGTTCGAGTTGAAACGTATGGTATTAAACTGACGACATTATGACAATAATTGGGAACCGACAAAACTGGGAATTATTGCAGTTATAAAATTCCAATTTAACTCTTTCGATTAATAACCCTTTAACAGGGGAACTCCACAAATAATGAATTTGCCATGCTGTTTGGAATATAATTAAAATTGTGTAAACTATTGCTAAAGAAGGCAATGACGTATTTCAGGAATTAAATTGTATTGGTTACGAATCTAGTTTAATTAAGCAGTGAAGTGAAGAATCAGACAATGAGATTCAGTAAAAGCAAAAGGCTTATGTTTGTTCAAATTTAATCAGATAAAATAAAGGTACTTGTGATTTGAATTGTTTGTTTCTATGTAGGAAATAGATTAATTTGGTCCTCTCGTAGGTAGAACCAAGGTTTGTCAACAAAAGAAAGGGGTGAACTGATTCACGGCAAACAAAGGGTTAAAATGCACAACGTAAATGGGTTAAAAGGGGGGTGAGCACCACAATATATTTTTATGATTATTGCAAGAAAGATGTCCGAAGTGACAGCCATCAAAATTTTGTTTTTTGTATTCAATAATTTATTCGCTTGATGAAAGATTATTATCCTAATAGCTCTTATAATCAAGGGCGTTCTATGTAATAATCAACAGAAATGTAACAAGTGCTTTGATTCAAATGCGAGTGTCGGTTGTAGGAGGGGGGCATTTTATCTAGGGACAAGCAGCCCAAAGGGATCGCTTGGCCAAAATTATCTGGGAAACTTTCAAGCACGAGTGATATTTTGCTGATTATTGCAAAAAATATGTCCAAAGTATGACAGCCGTCAGATTTTGTTGTTGCTTGTATCCAACTTATTCGGGTGCCTTTGACAATGGGATTTAGATAAGTGATTATTATTCTTATTGCTCTAATAATCAAGGGCTTTGTATGTAATATTTAATGAAATATCATAGTCGTCATCGCCAACAGCATTTTTATCTACCATGTGATAATAAAGTCCCTCAAACACAAAAGAAGTTGCCCATTGTAATTTGTAAGTTTGATTTTAGGAAATTGTAAGGGTCAGGTCAATTTTATATCCTTACAAGGCCTATTGGGACTACGATGGAACAATATTATGAGGTTTGATGTGCATCGTTACCAACATAATCAGTTAGTAGTCAACATATGGTTGTTCTCTCAAAACACCCAGAACATTGACTGCAAATTGCAACCTTGATATTTTGTGTCAGTTTCCGTACCCCCTTCATTAACTTCAACTAACAAGACTTCTGGATCAGCATGGTGTAGGTGATAGGTACTGTAATGGGCAGCTTAAAATTATATAAATAAGGGGAATTATAATTTAATAATAAATTAGCATTACGGGCGATATAGGGAAAGAAAGAAATGGGATAAGGAAGAATACTGTGCTCGCGCCGCATTCCGGAGTGGTATGTTTGTGAGTCCCGGGCATAGACGTCCCGGGAGATTTTAGCAGAGGGGATGAAGCAAGAAAGGATCGGTCCGAAAGTAGAAACAGGGGTGAACCGATGGAAGAATTCGCGTCGTAGATAGCAGCCGACAACGGCAGATGTGCGTGAGGAAGAGAAAATTAATATTTATCAAGAGGAAATTGACAAGAGTACTAAGACCATCGTTAATAGCTGTAGTGCATCAGTTACGAGAAAAGAAAATATTAGGGCAAGTCTGATTTCCATTGTAATCAAATGATAATTGTTTTAGTGAGGTTTGAAGTAATTGTTTTGTTTATTAACCTTAGTAGGATTTGTTCTTGATATTTCGAACAGCCATAGTGAGCGTCAAACCGATTCAATGCCCTGAACTTGCTGTGAGCTTTTAAATACCTGTTGTCAGTCACCTTCAAGACACCAGAAAAATGGTGAAAGCTTCAGTTACCCTTTAAAGAGATCCAGCCTCCGTAAGATTGATTTCCCTAGGTCAGTTCTGCTAAGAATCCGTATTTGGACCAAAATTCAAATCTGAGCGACCATCTCACACGCGTCATCTTCCCCCATAGAATAGAATAAAAGATTTCACCCTTTTCGCACGACAAGGAGTTTCTGAGCATTGAAAAGCTAGCGTTCCATAACGAATGAGAGAACCTTTTTAGAACAATGCCAGAAAATTCAGTGTCGCTTCGAAAACGCTTCAAGATATAAAGGAACATAACATAATTTTTGCAGGCTGTTTAATTAGAGGCTAACCACGATGAATTGTACACCTGATTGCAGATTTGCGTAAAGGTATTCAACTCAGCGTGAAATAGAGCTGCTGGATAAGTCTGTACGTTCAAAACTACAGCACCAGCCGGATAATAAATTTATGGAATGTAAACACTCAATTTTATGTGAATTATTTATCGATAATTGAAATAATGGCTATAATTCCGAAATACCAAGACCTCAGTGACCAACAATCTCTCTCTAAGCTCAACTAAATAATAAAGGTTTCTGTTCGGACAAGTGAAAATGCACCAGAAAGAAGGATGGATTAAAAATTAAATATCGACGAGGTCCTAATTAATTGGGCAGGGAATTAAAACTCAAGTGCGTTAGGAAACGGGATGACCAATAGTTCTGAAAATTAGGAAGGAAGCCAAACGGAATTGAATTGAACGGGTTGAATTAATCAGTCGTAGGGTTTTTGCGCGTAATTAGGGTGTACTTTTCATTCAGAAACCAAATGTAAACTTGAATTAACTAATTCCTATCGTTAGCTGGATTCAGCACGCTTGGAAATTATGTAATGAATAATTAAGCTTAACTTAATTAAATTGGCGATAATTGATCAATTCGTGATAAAGATTAGGTGTGGTTGAATGGCTTTGTTTATTTTTCAACATTTATTCAACTCTTCTTCATCTTTCAAAAAAGAACGTGAGGTTACTACTATAGTATGCTTGAGGTATTAGCACGAAGGGAAATTGAAGTAGTTATAATCGATTTCAATGACTTAGGTAAAGGTTATTAAAAATACGGCAACGAAAAACACAACGTAGGGTCAATGAAGGTATTACAACTAATTAAAATAATTATGGAGAAAGGGGTTTTCTCACAGTACCTACCTACCGATCGTCATACACCATCTTTTGATAGATACCCATTGCAACTTTCAAACAGTTCAAACAATCAGACATTTACGTTTTTGATCAAGTTCAAGACTTGTACAACTGACCATCAGTAACTAAGTAGATGTCGTCCTATCTTATAGATTGAGAAAAAATCTGTATTTTACCTTTACCTTTTCCATGGGTCGGCAGCTGGGAGCTCTCGTAATTTTTAAGCAGGTTTTCCAACACCATCGAAATGTTTTTGCTGACAATGTCGCTCACGGACCTACCGATTCGTGGCTTTCCGTTCTGGTCGGAAGTGTTGTTCAGGTGGTATCCAACGACGACATGTCTCAAAGACATGTTCTGGGCCAACAAGTCGTGTTCAAGACTGGCACCTGGACTTTTCAATTCCAGGGAAAATGCGCTGAGGGAAAACACATGTACAAAACCAATTTAAATTGAATGTAATTTGCTCGGTAATTTGTGAGAAGCAGCATGCAGGAGGAACAGATTTAGCTTAGCAAAGGAATCCATCTAGGTGAACAAAATGTACGACAAAATCTAAATTTTTGTGTCTAATGAGAATGATCGAGCAAAAAAGATTGGAGGAATTGCTCAAATCAATCAAGAAGATTTTCGTCTGGAATCTGTTAATTTTTTGAAATAAATTATATTGAATAGCAGGTACCTACCTAATATCTTTGGTTGACAGCCTTATTAGATAAGTTTGAATAAACAGAACCGCTTTCACCAATAGCGAATTTTCAGTTCTGTTTTAGGTAAGTACTTTATTACTTAGGATCCCACAAATTTCAATCCGGCTTTATGGGCGACAGTAAAACTATTGTCCTTGCGAGGTCCTTGTTTGAAGTAAGGATTAGAGACTTCAGGAAAAGCGCAAGAGCTCTTGCAAGATTTGCGCTTGAGCCTTCATTTCTTATTTCCAGGAACGTTTACATTATTAGTGAAAGTGGAAAGATTGTCAAGTCATACAGGAAGCGTCCCCTTCTCTTAATTGATGAGCCGGTGCCGGTGTTTAAACCTGGACATACAGTGCTCAACAATTGAAGTGGAACACCTGAAAATTTTGGTCAAATTAAAATGGTCGTATTTTCTTAAGAAAAAACCGAATTACAATGAGCTTTTTTTCCTGGGCAGCTAATGTCATTAGACTACAGCATGATGGAATAATTTTTTGTTACAAGCTTGTCATATTATTTCTACAGGGTGAAGTAGTGAGGTACTGCAAAAAATGTAAAGTTTACACCTCTCCCGATCCGCGAAAAAATTTTTTTCAATTTTTTCAACTCGTTCTGGAAAAACATTGAGCCCATACCTCGAAACTGTTTTTTGGGTTTTTGTCTAGCTGTGTTAATTACAGGGTGATCTCAAAAAAGTGAAATTTTAGACTTTCAATGATAACTTCTTTCATTGTTATCCGATTTTCAACATCTTTAGCTCATATTAAAGCTGATACTTCAGGCGAGAACGTTCTGAGGTCGAAACTTATTGAAAACATTAATTCGATATAAGGGGACGTATCAGAAGCGACCCGAATGTTAAACAGCTTCCGAGTATCTGTTTGATGAAAGACAAAAACAAATTGAAACTTGTCCTCAGAGGATCCGCTAATTTGGACCATTTCGATCTGCATCTCGTTTTAGTTGTCCAAGAAATTTCCGTGGTAGAATCAAAACTTGACTGCGTTTTTCCGCGAAAAAATCGTATCTCTTATTTACCTGAAGGCGGCCGTAACCCAAGTTACAAAATTCACAACAATTCCAAAAATTCTCTTTGACAATGAAACACGTATACCTGCCAGTTCTGAATCTTGTAACTTGGGTTACGGTCGCCTACAGGTAAATAAGGGATGCGATTTTTTCGCGGAAACACGCAGTCAAGTTTCGGTTCTACCACGGACATTATCTTGGACAACTAAAGCGAAAAGCAGATCAAAATGGTCCGAATTAGCGGATCCTTTGAAGACACGTTTCAATTTGTTCTTATCTGTTATTAAACGGAAAGTCGGAAGCTGTTTTGCATTCTGGTCACTTTTGACACATCCCCTTATATTGAATTGTTGTCTTCAATGAGTTTTGACCTCACACTGTTCTTGCCTGAAGTTTCAGCTTCAATATGAGCCAAAGAAGTTTAAAATCGGATAACAATGAAAGAAGTTACCATTGAAAGCCTAAAATATCACTTTTTTGAGATCACCCTGTAATTAACAGAGATAAACGAAAACCCAAAAAACCGTTTCGAGGTATGGGTTCAAAGTTTCTCCAGAACAAGTTGGAAAAATTCAACAAAATGTTTTCGCGGATCGGGAGGGGTGCAAACTTCACATTTTTTGCAGTACCTCACTACTACACCCTGTATAAATAATATGAAAAGCTTGTAACAAGAAAGAATTATGTCATGCTGTAGTCTAAGACATTAGCTGTCCAGGGAAAAAAACTTATTGCAATTCGGATTTTGCTTCAGAAAATACGACCATTTTAATTTGACCAAAATTTTCAGGTGTTCCACTTCAATTGTTGAGCACTGTAGTTGTCATAATTTTTGAGCAACCATATGGGAAAAAGTGAGTTGAAGGGATGTTATAATTCGTTCTAAAATTTGGTAACACCAACATATCGCACATGTTTGCGTAAATAAAAGAAAGATTTTTTCCTCAGATACCTACCTTAACACAGAATAAATAAAGCTACAATATAATTTCTTTTCTGAAATGGTCCTTATACTGAAGTAGGGATCAGGGATCGCAAAGCGGGCAGTGGCGAGCAAAATGCAATAGTAAAGGACTTAGGACAACAACTTCCAGAGCTGAACATCAGTTTTGCGGTTTTCACGGCCTTCCTGGCACACCGAAAGGATCGGCGGAAGGACCTGACTTCAGTTTTCCTGCAATCCGCTTTACGCAGATGGCTTGATGCTTAATATCGTAACATGCACACAATAAAACACTAGCAATATAGTTTCAATTTGAAATCCTAAATCTGAAGGACGGTATCTCCGCATCTATTTATGTTTTATACTGGAAAAGACGAGCATCAGACCGGGCCCTCCCCCCGTAATATCTTTAAAGTGCACGATGTGCACTTGTTAAATTCAAGAGGCGAGTCCTGATGGTTGGGCCTGTTCACAAAAGGGATGAATACAAAACAATCGACGACTCAGCGGATTTTTTCTCTCGCGACGGATTGTCCGGAAAAGTGGAAAATTACAATATCAAATATTTGCTCTTTAGTCGATTTTGCTTCTGTCGAGCGAACACCAGTATAGTAAAGGTACAGTAGGTATAATACATATGGAAAGCATGACATAGGTATAAACCTACATCCTACATTATACATTACTTTTTCAATCATGGTAGCAAACAAGAAAGAGACCTGAATGCTGGATGATAAATTTCTGTCATAAACTCGCTGTGGCTGTGGTTGACAAGATAGGTAATTTTGAAAATTCCAAATTTTAAAGTAGGGTAGGGTAGGGTGGAAGCGAAGGGGTTGAAGATAAAAACTCTATCGGAGATACGTGTCCTAGATGTCCCTCTCAAAGTGAAAATCGACTTGTTTTGGCGGTTTGTCATAAAAATCTTAGGGTGCAAAGAATCTGGGGTGAGAAGTTTGAAAATGATTTTTTAATAGATGATTTTTTGAAAAGGACACACCCTCAGATTTCTTGCCGCCAATTATTTTTTACAGAAAAACGCTGAAACAGATCTACATATTTTTATTTTGCGTGGGACATCTAGGACATAACTATACATTGTCAAATTTTTATCTCCAACCCCTTCGCCCCCACCCTACCCTACTCTAGAATTTCAAACAGCATTACCTATCTTGCGATATATCGAATTTATTTTTATGAAATTCTCGTTCTGTCAAACATATTTTGAAATATTTTAAACCATCTCAACCCTTCTCAAAATGGGGTACTTGCCAATGAAACGGATTTGACTGGAAATTACTTTTAATCATCAACACGAGTAATAAATACTATTTCCTGGAAATTTCCGGAAAATAATATATCCATTGGTTGGAAAGATTTTTTTTTCAAAGGGTTGGTAACAGTACGGAAACTTCACTGAAATTTTCATGTTTGTATTTTTCAAATATTGTGATGCCACTATAACAGTTTTTTGAGCTTTCAACCCAACAGTGCTGTTTGTTTAGTTTTTAGTATACCGGGTGATCATTTGAAAACTATCCACCTGCAATAACTACCGATTTCTTGTGAAAATGTCTTGGAGCAAAAGCAGGTCGATTTTTATATTGAGGGGGACATCTATAACATACATTGACAAATTTCTATATTCAGCCCCCTCGCCCCCACCCACCCCAACTTTGAAATTTCAAATGACACCACCCGTTTCGCGATACATCAAATTCAACAAAATTGAGTTCTCTTTCTGGAAAAATTTCTAAAATTTTTAACCCCACCCCCCTTTTCCCTTAAATTCTCTGAGTGTCCAGTTTAATATTCTTGACCTCTCAATTCAGCCAACGTCATCCTGCACAGCATCAAAAAAGAAAATTTTCTATGAAAAAAGTCCCACCCCAATTCACCCATTTACTCCCCCCACCACACCTTGAAAATCTTAAATGACAATATCTACTTTGTGACATATCAAATTAAAGAAAATTGAATTATCTTCCCGAACACAATTTTTTCGAAATTTTCAAATCCCCCGTTTCCCTCCTCAAATACTCCAAATGTCCAATTAAATGGGGGAGGGGTTGAAAATTCCAAAAAAATTATTTTTAGGAAGAGAATTCAATTTCCTTCAATTTGATGTATCACAAAGTGTATGGTATTTTGTTAAATTTTGTAGTTGAGGTGGAGGAGAGCAATTGAGAATTTGGGTGGCACTTTTTCCACCGAAATTTTTTTTCTTCGATGCTATTTTGGATGATGCTGGCTAAACTGAAGAGAATCGAGGGGTCCAGAATATTCAATGGGACACTCAGAGAATTTTTAGGGAGAGGGGGGTAGGGTTGAAAATTAGAAAAATGCTTTCTTTGAAAAGAGAATTTGATTCTCTTCAATTTGATGTATAGCAAGGTAGGTAGTGTAATTAGAAATTTCAAAGTTTGGGTGAGGGGGGGGGCGAGGGGGCTGAATATAGAAATCTGCCAATGTATGTTTTGAGTGTCCTCCTCGATATAAAAATCGACCTGTTTTTGCTCGAAGATATTTTGACTAGGAATCGGGAGTTATTGCAGGTGGATAGTCTTCAAATGATCACCCGGTATTTGTGACGTCACAAATATATTTTTAAAACAGGCACTACGGCCGCAATTTTGGAAATTTGAGAAAGAGAAAAAATACGGGTACAATATTTTCACCCTTATTAAACAAGAAATCGAATCAAAAACTTGTTTAATACATTTTTTATAGCAAAACTAAAAAATCCGTCCCACTATGTACCGGTTTCTTACCTAATACTAAAGAGGTGTCTCAAAAGTATCGCATTCTTAGTCCGAAGCAAAATATGGAATGAATTCACCACGGAATTCACTTGAGAACACAATTTTTTTTTTAAATCAATGACGCTTATTTTCGACGAAATTGGGATTGGGACTCAAAGGATGGGCTTTGCTACCCTCTATTTTTGTTATTCGAAGTGATCTTGGAAAACTGTTTATGATTGACTAATTATTCAAGATTTTCAACCACTGGGTGTGCACTGAGCTTCTACTTAATACACAGATCCATAAATTTCAAAAATTCATTCTCCTTCAAAAACGCTATATAGTGAAAATTCCTCCATGTATGGGAACAAAAATAGTCATTTCTTGTTCTATTTTTTTTAGGGACCAATAGATTATTTTGCAGGCATTAATTAAGAAGACTGGATTTTTGTGATTTATGAATCAACCTGTATCCTAATCGAATTTCAGTGTACACCCACTAAAGTAGGTTCACGGTTCACTCCTACCGTGATTCTAGTCGGCTGTGAGATTTGGTTTCTAATAGCTGTATTATAGCTGTATTACACTACACAATTTCTTGTACAATTTCTCGTACAATCTGCCAATATAGTGTCAAAAAACAATGAACTTGATTGTTTAACTGACAGATTGTACAACAAGTTGTACAAGAAATAGACCTTTCCAAATTTGCGCTTGTCCTTTTCTATTATGACGTCATGATTTTGCGTAGATTGGGACAACTGTCAGTATGCAGTCATCTCATAGTGGAAGTGTCAGAGGCATAGGCAAGCACCGAGCGTAGAAAGGAAAGACTTATTACTAAAGTGGTTATTCATTGCTGTGTTACCTTGTGCGAAAATAATCTGAAGAAGCCTCTGAGAACCCCAGGGCTGTTCAAACTTTCATCTGGCTTCTCCTTCCTACGGAACCACTCGTCGAAGTTTCTACCCCTGGAACTGTAAGAGTGGCGCACAGTAATTCTGGTGGCATCATTCAAAATTGAGTTCTGCTGAAGTTTTGATGGACCAGTATCCATCAAATTTGTCTTTTCCGCTTAGCACTTGTCATAAATCAGGGCACTGAAAGTCCTTCAACTGCGATAATGAAGTGGTGAATCCTCTGCAGCTACTAATTCTACAGATAGATAAACAGTAAGTTTTCGAGATACAGCTTTGCCGGAATGAATACGCATTAGTATTTCCACCCGTCTTCGCTTTCACTATGACTTCTTCTGATACTCTGTTTCTCCATCTGGCAAGATTTTCTTCCAGTGTGCACTTCACTGGTGATTTCTTCATCGTTTTTTCCACCAAAACAAACAGAGATTTTGAGGACCTGCTCATGACGTCTGGAATCTGACATTAACATGACATCATGCAACCGCGAAATGTGCGCAATGCGCGAAATATTTTGCGAAGATTGGGACAACTGTGAAAACCATTCTCTATCCTTTATTTTTGGAAAGGTCAATTGTGTAGTGTAATACAGCTATAAGTTTCCAAATCTAAAATTTGAAAACTCTCTACAACTTGGCAGTTGGTTGCACTAATGTTTGAAAGTTCAAGCTTGACAAAATCAACATTGACGTTTATGTCAAACAGACTGAAAATCGCGAGTTCCACGAAAATTGTGGTGAAATTGTGCCCATTACTGTGAAAACTGTGTTTCTGCCTCGGCTGGTGTCTTAAACGATAACGTCCAGTGCCCATTCTGAAGCCCTCGAGGGTGCCATAAGAACTCGCTTCCGGGAGAAAATGAGCAGAGTAGGTAGAATGAACTCCCTTATCGTTCAGCTTTGGAGAGAAGACGTGAATTTATTCTCGAGAACCACATACTATGGAGGCATTGTGCACACTGTATATGACTTTTTTGAGGGTTTTGGGCAAGATGGTAAAAACCAGTGAAGTTGTATATTTTACGCAACGTTTCGCCGATTAGCATCGGCTTCGTCAGGCTAAAATTTATCATATAATTAATTTAAAACATCAATAAACATTAACGAGAGCTTATCAGGGCCGTCTCTAGACATTTGGCCGCTCTCGTGCAAAAACTGCTAGGCCGCCCCCTTCTCCCATTTTTTTGAGATGTCAAATTGTGTGTTTAGCTTTTTTTAATGAAAAAATTTAAAATCTTCAGGGGCGGCCGCGGAGGTAAAATATAAAAATAAAAAAAATTGGTAAAAACGCCCCTTGAATCTGGCCGCCCTTGTGCCATGCACGAGTTGCACGCCCGCTTAAGACGGCCCTGGAGCTTACCGAATAGTAGTTTATTGACTATTTAAAATTAATTATATATTAAATTTTAGCCTGACGAAGCCGATGCTAATCGGCGAAACGTTGCGTAAAATATACAATTTCACTGTTTTTTACCATCCTGCCCAAAACCCCAAAAAAATAATTTTATATACAAAGGAGTCCAAGGACAGAGAATATACAACATTGTGCATACTATTTCTGGTTTTTGAAACGAGTACCCACACTTTAAAAGACTGGAAAGCTACAACCCATCCAATTTTTGTGTGTATAGATTCATCGGCGCTAAGAAAATACTTGATTTCATTGCTCAGAGGACATCGTACTGGAACAAGAAATTTGCGGAAACTGTGGTGGGTGAAGTAGTTACATCCACTCCATACTTGCAATTTTCAAATTTCGTATTTTTTTCAATTTTTTGACAGCAACAGCAACAGTCAACAGCACACCAACATAACCTATCTTGACAACAACGCACCAACATAACCTATCTTTCGAAGCCAGACGCTCAGACGCACACTATAGGCAGTTGGACGTAATGGCGGCTTTACAAGAACTTCGTATGTCGACGGCGACAGTGTCGCTGGCCAATAAGATTCGATCTGGCCGTATTCCCCTACCTTCCTCCATATCATTCTCGCAACACGAATTTCCGTCGTCGTGTCGTTCAAATTATTCAACTACAGTTGGTGTCGCCAGATTTTAACGAAGGAGTGGGGGGCTGTCGCCGACGACCACAGAGCTGGCGACATACGAAGTTCTGTGAAGCCGCCAAAAGTCTACTATGCCAAACTGTAAAATTTGCCCAGCCTACTAGAATCACGGTAGGAGTCAACCTACTATAGCTGGTTATTTTTACTGATTGACATTATTTTCCATGACTCGCTATGTCCCTATATCGCTACTATACAGAGTGTTTGCAAACTTGGGGTAGAAAATTGAACAGCAGTTAGGGAAATACTTAAAGTATCAGAAAAATGTTGAAAAAATGTGGGGCCTTTATTTTTGAAAATATGGAGGGTCAAAAGGTGGTCTCTATTTTCGTTATTTTGGAAGAATCTATTGAACTCTTTTCAACAGACCAAAAAGCAATGTTTTTGAACCTTTGAATGTATTTTGTAATTTAATTTATACTGTACAAGGTGAATCGTGAATCCTGAAAATCCAGCTTTCTTCAAAAAATGCATGCAATTTCATATGAGAACTATTTGTGTTGTTTGCTGCTCTACATCAGTTTTATAACCCCTAGAGCTTTTCACGAGCATTCACGAGGAAAACTAGATTTTTAGGATTTATGACTCACCCTGAACATGCACTTAACAAAATCACAAAACACATTCAAATGTTCAAAAAGTTTGCTTTTTGGTCTGATGAAAAGAGTTTACTGAATTCTTTCCAAATAACAAAAATAGAACCGGTCGAAGGACCACCTTTTGACACTCCATATTTCCAAAAATAACAATAATAATTTATTTTCAACATTCTCCTGTCACTTTTGGAGCATTTCCCTTCCTGCTGTTTAATTTTCTACCCCAAGTTTGCAAACACCCTGTACATTTCAGCAACAAATTAATTACCTACATTTTTCGAGGCTTTTCGACGGGTAAAAAGTCTGATGCAATAAAACGCTCGGGATTTTTGGATTTTCACCGCTCTATCGTTTCTATAAATTATAGCCTATCAATCTACTCTTGTGGTTGCAGGAAAAAATGTATTGCCTACTCACCTAGATCCTACGTGAAATATTGAAGGCATTTTGTTCCGAGCGATATTTTTCAAACCATTAAGCATAATCGTGAAATGCGAATGAATGCGACAATTAATGTTGCTTTATGGGCGCCAAAGTGGCGAAAAAGTGGGAACTCTTGTTCTTGCTTACTGTCCAAGCCCGTAAATTTCAATTTGTTGTCGGTCCACGGAAATAATAAAATAAGACGGCGAAGCCGGGAGAAGAAAAAAAAAGGACCGCATGCAATTTTTCTACCGCATAAAATTTCTGCCACTATTTAAACTGATTGGAGCTAGAATAAAAAGAACTGCGTACCTATGTGTACAGCAATAAAACTTTGAATCAACTTTTTAAAATGTAAGGCTACAGCATTTTAGACACCTGGGTAGATTACCTAAGTGCGGGTAGGTACTTACATTCTCCAAATAATTACATGCACTAGCACCGTGATTTTTTTCAGCGTTGGTAAACGATGCATATCGGCAAGGATAATAACTATTAGATGCCTGCTAAAGGATGCGATTATTATGTGCCGGCACGAATTCGCGTGGTAGCTCTCGGCGACAAACTGCGCGCGCCCCTGGTGTCAAACTTTTTCAAGAAAGAAAGCGCGTTCAGGAAAAAGACATGCGCCATCATGGAAAACCAAAAATTGCAGTTTGAACGTTTCAGATAAAAGCCTCACAAATAAAAGAAAAGTTTGAAGCTCAAGGGAAATTCCAAGAATCCGGCAGGTCGTATTACGAGTATGAAGGATACCAGATACAAAATAGCGAATCGATGATGAATTTAAGATTCCAGGACATTTGTAGGAGGTAGGGGTAGGTATCTAATACCTACGTACCTGTCTAATGACATTGTAGGTCGGCATACTTCATACTTTCAACCGTCAGTTAGGTACACGTTGGTAAACTTCACATGGTGGAGAGCATCTACGAGTGGAGATAGAAAAAAGGACTGAAGGGAATTTTGTATGGCGCGCGATCCACTCACCACGCTATAAACTTGGGGTAGAAAATTGAACCGCAGTTAGACAAATGCTTCAAAAGTATCAGAAAAACGTTGAAAAAATTTAGGGTTCTCATTTTTTTTAAAGTTTGTTTTCCTCCTTATCGGCATTTCTACACCATAGGAGTTGCTGCATTTATTTTTGTTGATATACAAGTGAAAAATCCGTTTACACACAACACCCAGACCTGATACGCCCGGGAATCGAACCCGGGAGCTCTGCTTGCCGAGCAAACACGCAGTCCACTCAACTGGCGAGCCGTCTAGGGTTCTCATTTTTGAAAATATGAAGGGTCAAAAGATGGTCCGTCGACCCCTTTTATTTTCGTCCCAAACAGACGAAAAAGCAATGTTTTTGAACCTTTGAATGTGTTTTGTAATTTTATTTACTATACAGGGTGAGTCGTAATTCCTGAAAATCCAGTTTTCTTTAAAAATGCATGCAGAAAATTTTATACAGGGTGGTCCAGGTTTTACTCGACAAACTTTGCAGGCTGATAGAGGATGGAAAAAGAAGTCGACTCACCCCAAAAAGTACATATCTAAAATGCATATTAAAAGAGTTACAGGCCTTCAAAGTTGCAGAAAAAAATTGTTTTTTTCTTGATAACTTTTGAACAGCTCCACCGATTTCGCTCAAATTTTGCACATATGGTTAACAAACACGTCCCCAGTGATTTCTTGAAAAAAATTCTGTCAGAATGACGCAGTGCCGTAGATATGGGGGGGTACTGACCCTCTTATCCCCCTACTTTCTACGCCACTAGATATTTTGGAAAACCGTTGAAAGCATTGAATTTGGCGTTCAATTTTGAAGAGAAAATTGGCGTGTCATTGCTACATTTGGAGCAGCGGTTTCTGAGATATTTGTGTTTAAAGGTTCAAAAACACCGAATTACGCAAATGTTTCAAAATTCGAGCAAGCTTTGACCCATTCACTTTCAACTTTTTTTTTCAATTTCAAGTTTATTGATCGATAATTTAGCTCGAGAAATTGAGAATTGGTTGTGAAAATTCATAATTTAAGCAACAATTAAATATTCAATAGGTAGGTATCTATTCACTCACTGATAGTTGGGAAGTTTAGTAAGAACAAGAACCAGGGGCCCTTTGTTTCTTATTGGTCACGTTACTGAAATTATGAATTCTCACAACCAATTTTCGATTTTTCATGAGCTAAATTGAGGATCAATTAACTTTAAATTGAAAAAAAGTTGAAAGTTATTTGATCAAAGCTTGCTCGAATTTTGAAACATTTGCGTAATTCGGTCTTTTTGAACCTTTAAACACAAGTATCTCCGAAACCGCTGCTCCAAATGTAGCAATAACACGCCAATTTTCAATTCAATTTTCAATTTCAATTTTCTTCAGAATTGAACGCCAAATTCAATACTTTTAACGGTTTTCCAAAATATCCAGTGGCGTAGAAAGTGGGGGGGTAAGAGGATTAGCACCCCCCCATATCTACAACACTGCGTCATTCTGACAAAAAAAAATTCAAGAAATCACTGGAGACGTGTTTGTTAACCATATGTGCAAAATTTGAGCGACATCGGTCAAGCTGTTCAAAAGTTATCAAGAAAAAAACAATTTTTTTCTGCAACTTTGAAGGCCTGTAACTTTTTTAATATGCATTTTAGATATGTACTTTTTGGGGTGAGTCGACTTCTCTTTTCATCCTCTATCAGCCTGCAAAGTTTGTCGACTAAAACCTGGACCACCCTGTATAAGAACTATATTTTTTGTGTTATTTGTTACAGTTTTATAACCTCTAGAACCTTTCACGGTCTTTTTTGGGGAAAAATATTTTTTTTAGGATTTATGACTCACCCTGTACACTGAATGAAATTACAAAACACATTCAAAGGTTGAAAAATTTGTTTTCTGATCTGATGAAAAGAGTTTACAATCTTTCAAAATAGTAAAAATAAAGGGGGTCGAAGGACCACCTTTTGACCCTCCATATTGCCGAAAATAAAAGTCATAAATTTTTTCAACATTTTTCTGGAACTTCTGGAGCATTTCCTCAATAGCGGTTCAATTTTCTACCCCAAGTTTGCAAACACCCTGTATGTATAAGGTAGGTACACTAAGCCAACTATGGATGATTCGAATATTTCGAATCAAAAACGCTAGTTGAATTAATTTTGTTCTGACCGATGCTAGTTGATTGACCACGGAAAATGCGCAACATCCGACATCCTAAGCCGCTTTCGTTTTGTGCCAGGAGCTGCTCCGGGTAGATCACTAGATAGAGAAAGTAGATACAAACGCCAATCACGGCCCAGCTGGATCTACTTTCTTTGTCTAGTGATCTACCCTGAGCAGCTCCTGCCGGCAGTCAACGAAAGCGCCTCTTTGAACACCGATCATTTGTTCTATAATTGATTTGAAACAGAAATTTTCATTGGTCAATTGACAATTGTCCAGAATTCACGCAAGATCTCGAATTAGCTGTTCCTTATTCAATAATAAACTTTTTTGGTGGAGCCGGTGGTAAATCTAAATCCCGTTTGCAACGTTTCTTCTTTCAGTTTTCTATTCTGAAAAAAGCAATCGGTGAATTCAAGTTGTGAGCGAAGCATCGCTTATCGGCTCTCGTGCGCATGGCAGATGATGTGCGATGCTACGGTTACGACTAAAACTGAAACCATACCGCTAAAAAATAAGGCTGACTTAACCCACCCTTGACCCAAGTTAGGGAGTGGAAGCTGTGTATTAGTGAAATAATTAGAACTCTAGAACTTTTTGAAGTGGAATTTCTATTCTCGCGCCTAGATCACAACACACAACTAACGCAGAACCACACATGGGCGTGAAATCGGTTCATGGCATCAGTGGCTGTAACAAGCGCTTGTAACATTAGTTACTTTCCTTTTACCACAAAACTCACTGATTTGATCTAAGTTAGAAAGATAAAGAGCGAGAAATCACATGCGCGAAAGTGAGATACCACTAACAACTTAGGTCAGAATACTTGGTTCAGGTTGTAAAAGGAAAGCACCTATTGTCTGACCTTGGGGCGACCAGCGTCGTCCCAGGAAATGGAAGAATAAGCTGTTGCGGCGTTCAGTTCTATGTTTTACAGTTAGTATTCTTTTACTGCTTGCATTGTGTTTCAAGTACAACAGCTTCCATCATAAACAAAAATTTGATTTGATCGATGAATTCTAACTCACGGTAGTGCCATTTGCAATCGAAAATGATTAATTTATTTTCGTAATGCGTATCGCCGACACTGGACTGCTCTTCTTGGTGTTGTGGTGCTGATGGCCCGACAGGAATGGTTCTCGACTTGGCTAAAAGTTATCATTGTATCCATTGTGTGGCGCTCTTATGTGTGAAGTGAAGCAATTTTTTCAAGTTCCGAGCAATTTTTTTGTTAATTTTTGCGCTTTGTTGACTTGTTTGTTATTTTTGTTTTGTTTTTGTTAAATAGTAAATAAAAATTATTATCATTATATTATAGGTACTTTGTGGAGAATATTATTGATGAAAATAGATATTTATTGTATTAGGGGTATGGTATGAGTATGTGACGGAGAATGGAAGTTTAAGCGCCGAGTGCAGCGAGAAAAGAAACAAAAAAGTCTAATCGTGAAAAAATCATGTCGAAAGTATTCTGCCCTTCAAGTGACTTATAAAAATAGTACCTAATGATAATTGAAAAAAAACAAGATGCTACAAACCGTTAGGGAGCGGAGCGGGAGTACGAAAAGAACACCTCTCCGAACGTTTTTTGCCAACTGATTCATACCTATAGAAGTTCCACTTCTTCCGAGGGTGACTATGTTGTCTTGAGGATGGAGTTGAATTGGTGAAAATATTTGCTTTCAGCCTATTGACATTTTTGAAATCCAAAAATATTTTTTTCAGAATTTGAATTTTTTTGAATTTTGAAAATGTTAGTAGGCTCAAATCAAAGTAGGTATCTCCTTGTAGCTTTCGAAAGAGACCTGAATGGTGAATTTCTGACAAGGCAATAAGTCCGCTGCGATTGATTCTGCAACGCCCTATTTCACCAATTCATAACTCCATCTTTAAAATAGCGGACTTACAAACAGAGAGATAGACGAACGGACAAACGGAAATAGCAGATGTAATAACGATTTCCACCAACGTGAAAAATGCGCCAAAGAATCGCGTGGTACGACCGACACATGGCTATCTACCTGGATTATTCCAATTCTACGAATAATAACTTGGCCTTTATGCAACAAAAAACGACCAAAATTGAATCATCAATACCATTAAATTCCGTAATCTGATCCGAATTATCCAGCTCGCTTCGTGTAACATCAGAGGATCAAAATCGCGTTATACAAAATTCCCCTCATTCCTTTTACCATTCCGTAGAAGGAAATAAAATGCAAATAAAGGTAATAAAGCATAACAAAATAATTACTATGCAACGCACTGGGAAGACGAGGTGGATTGCATTAGGTACGTATAATACAGTTCAAAGTTTTTAGCGCATTTTCCATCTTGATGAAAATCGCTATTGCAGAGCCGCTTTGTCCATCCGTCCGTCCGTCCGTCCATCCGTTCCTCGAACTCTTCGCAAACTAGACACCCTAGCTTTCTGATGTTTTCGCTGTTACATAGCTGCCACCCCCAAAGCTGGGCTAGGCTATATTGAATTTCTACATTGCGCCGCCAACATAGAGAAAACCGCCCCCGATCAACTCGAAATAACACGATATTGCAATTTCTCCGAGACCTAATTCTCTGCTGGTGTTCTCATTTTATGAACATAGTTGCCACTTTTAAACGTAAACCAGAAACATTCCATCTACTACTTTTGGTTAGTCGTCGCCCCCAGATACCGCCTCCAAACAATAAAGAGTGCAACTTTCACAATTGTTAGTGATTGAAATGTTTCTTCAAACATTAGTGGGGGGGTTAGCGGAATGGTCTGTGCATTTTGTGATCAAAGCATGAAAGGGCACTATCGAGTTTGAGCATATTTTCGGCCCCGTGAGAACAGTTTTTTGCTGAATTTTGCCTTTACTTTATCGTAATGGTCGGAATCGACAATGTAATGTGTATTAGTATGTAATTTCACGTATTCAAGCAAATATTTGTAATGATTGCTTGTTTTCGTAATGATTTATTTGAAGACAATATTAACCGAATATTCGGCCCCACCTAATTTCCCTGATTTCACTGAATGTTGCAACTGCTTCTCCTGAACCAAAAGACATAGCATTCTGATTGTTCCACTAATATATAGTTGACTTCAAAGAGAAGAATACAGGCTGTTTTTCATTTGTCGCCGCCCGGCCCCCAGCCGCCGATCCCGGCCGCCGCCCCCCAACAAACAAAAAAGATGTCATATTTCCCTAAGTTCGCGGACTCTTGCTTCCTGGAGCAGTCTATAGGTCACCCAAATACAGACTATAAGACATTTATTTCTTTTACGCCAAAAATCTGAACTTTAAGTAGTTCAAGAATCAAGATGGCAATTTCGCTCATTTGTGGACTTATGAACTCACTGTTATCTATCTTTCTACCTTCACCGACTGAACACCGCTGAACCAGAATCAGAAAGTCAATGTTGAGATCAAAATATTTGCATGAGAAGTCCAGAAATCAAGATGGCGGCCGATATTTCTACAGCATTCCCGATCGCGCTTATTTGTGGGCTTATGAACTGGCTGTTTTTCATCTTTTTATCTCCACCGACTGGACGCTGCTGAACCAGAATCAAGAAGTCAATGTTAGGACCAAAATATTTGCATAGGAAGTCCAGAATTGTAAATGTTGGCCAATATTGTAACAGCACTTCGGATCTCGCTCATATTTATAGACCTATGAACTGGCTGTTCTTTATCTTTCTATCTTCACCGAGTGGACTCTTTGGACCAAGAAACAAAAGTCAATGTTGAGGCCAAATATTTGCATGGGAAGTCCAGAAATCAAGATGGCGGCCGATATTGCTACAGCACTTTCGATCTCGCTCATTTGTAAGCTTATAAGCTTTGTGTTTTTCCATCTTTCCATCTTCACCGACTAGACTTTGCTGAACCAGAATCAGAAAGTCTAATGTTAGGATCAAAATATTGACATAGGAAGTCCAGAATTGGAAATGTTGGCCGATATTGTAACAGCACTTCGGATCTCGCTCATTTGTAGGCCTATGAACTGGCTGTTATTTATCTTTCTATCTTCACCGACTGGACGCTTTGGACCAAGAGAAAAAGCCAATGTTGAGGCCAAATATTTGCATGGGAAGTCCAGAAATCAAAATGGCGGCCAATATTTCTACAGCAATTCCGATCTCGCTCATTTGTAAGCTTATAAACTGGGTGTTTTTCCATCTTTCCATCTTCACCGACTGGGCTTTGCTGAACCAGAATGAGAACGTCAATGTTGAAGTGAAAATATTTGCATAGAAAGTCCAGAATTGAAAATGGCGGCCGATTTTGTAACAGCACTTCCAATGTCGCTCATATTTGTAGGCTTATGAACTGGCTGTTTTCAATCTTCCTATCTTCACCGACTGGACTCTGCTGAACCAGAATCAGAAAGTCAGTGATGAGATGGAAAAAATTGCATAGGAAGTCCAGAATTGAAAATGGCGGCCGATATTGCAACAGCACTTCCGATCTCGCTCATTTGTAGGCTTATAAACTGGCTGTTTTTTATCTCTCCATCTTCACCGACTGGACTCTGCTGAACCGGAATCGGAAAGTCATTGTTGAAGTGGAAATATTTGCATGGGAAGTCCAGAAATCAAGATATAGGCCGATATTGTAACACCATTCCGATCTCGCTCATTTGTAGGCTTATGAACTGGCTGTTTTCTATCTTCCTATCTTCACCGACTGGACTCTGCTAAACCAGAATCAGAGAGTCAGTGATAAGATAAAAAAAATTGCATAGGTAGTCCAGAATTGTGAATGGCGGCCGATATTGCAACAGCACTTCCGATCTCGCTCATTTGTAGGCTTATAAACTGGCTCTTTTCTATCTTCCTATCTTCACCGACTGGACTGTGCTGAGCCAGGAACAGAAGGTCAATGTTGAGGCCAAACCTTTGCATGGGAAGTCCAGAAATCAAGATGGAGGCCGATATTGCTACAGTAATTCCGATCTCGTTCATTTGTAGGCTTATAAACCGGCTGTTTTTTATCTCTCCATCTTCACCGGCTGGACTCTGCTGAACCGGAATCAGAAAGTCAATGTTGGAGTGGAAATATTGGCATGGGAAGTCCAGAAATCAAGATATAGGCCGATATTGTAACACCTCTTCCGATCTCGCTCATTTGTAGGCTTATGAACTGGCTGTTTTCTATCTTCCCATCTTCACCGACTGGACTGTGCTGAGCCAGGAACAGAAGGTCAATGTTGAGGCCAACCTTTGCATGGGAAGTCCAGAAATCAAAATGGCGGCCAATATTGCTACAGCAATTCCGATCTCGTTCATTTGTAAGCTTAGAAACTGGGTGTTTTTCCATCTTTTCATCTTCACCGACTGGGCGTTGCTGAACCAAAATGAGAACGTCAATGTTGAATTAGAAATAATCGCATAGAAAGTCCAGAATTGAAAATGGCGGCCGATATTGTAACAGCACTTCCAATGTCGCTCATATTTGTAGGCTTATGAACTGGCTGTTTTCTATCTTCCTATCTTCACCGACTGGACTCTGCTGAACTAGAATCAGAAAGTCGGTGTTAAGATGATAAAATTGCATAGGAAGTCCAGAATTGAAAATGGCGGCCGATATTGCAACAGCACTTTCGATGTCGCTCATTTGTAGGCTCATGAACTGGCTGTTTTCTATCTTCCTATCTTCACCGACTGGACTGTGCTGAGCCAGGAACAGAAGGTCAATGTTGAGGCCAAACCTTTGCATTGGAAGTCCAGAAATCAAAATGGCGGCCGATATTGCTACAGCAATTCCGATCTCGCTCATTTGTAAGCTTATAAACTGGGTGTTTTTCCATCTTTCCATCTTCACCGACTGGGCTTTGCTGAACCAAAATGAGAACGTCAATGTTGAAGTGAAAATATTCGCATAGAAAGTCCAGAATTGAAAATGTTGGCCGATATTGTAACAGCACTTCGGATCTCGCTCATTTGTAGGCCGATGAACTGGCTGTTATTTATCTTCCTATCTTCACCGACTGGACGCTTTGGACCAAGAGAAAAAGCCAATGTTGAGGCCAAATATTTGCATGGGAAGTCCAGAAATCAGAATGGCGGCCAATATTTCTACAGCAATTCCGATCTCGCTCATTTGTAAGCTTATAAACTGGGTGTTTTTCCATCTTTCCATCTTCACCGACTGGGCTTTGCTGAACCAGAATGAGAACGTCAATGTTGAAGTGAAAATATTTGCATAGAAAGTCCAGAATTGAAAATGGCGGCCGATTTTGTAACAGCACTTCCAATGTTGCTCATATTTGTAGGCTTATGAACTGGCTGTTTTCAATCTTCTTATCTTCACCGACTGGACTCTGCTGAACCAGAATCGGGAAGTCAGTGATGAGATGGAAAAAATTGCATAGGAAGTCCAGAATTGAAAATGGCGGCCGATATTGCAACAGCACTTCCGATCTCGCTCATTTGTAGGCTTATAAACTGGCTCTTTTCTATCTTCCTATCTTCACCGACTGGACTGTGCTGAGCCAGGAACAGAAGGTCAATGTTGAGGCCAAACCTTTGCATGGGAAGTCCAGAAATCAAGATGGAGGCCGATATTGCTACAGTAATTCCGATCTCGTTCATTTGTAGGCTTATAAACCGGCTGTTTTTTATCTCTCCATCTTCACCGGCTGGACTCTGCTGAACCGGAATCAGAAAGTCAATGTTGGAGTGGAAATATTGGCATGGGAAGTCCAGAAATCAAGATATAGGCCGATATTGTAACACCTCTTCCGATCTCGCTCATTTGTAGGCTTATGAACTGGCTGTTTTCTATCTTCCTATCTTCACCGACTGGACTGTGCTGAGCCAGGAACAGAAGGTCAATGTTGAGGCCAACCTTTGCATGGGAAGTCCAGAAATCAAAATGGCGGCCAATATTGCTACAGCAATTCCGATCTCGTTCATTTGTAAGCTTAGAAACTGGGTGTTTTTCCATCTTTTCATCTTCACCGACTGGGCGTTGCTGAACCAAAATGAGAACGTCAATGTTGAATTAGAAATAATCGCATAGAAAGTCCAGAATTGAAAATGGCGGCCGATATTGTAACAGCACTTCCAATGTCGCTCATATTTGTAGGCTTATGAACTGGCTGTTGAAAAACTGGGTGTTTTTCCATCTTTCCATCTTCACCGACTGGGCTTTGCTGAACCAGAATGAGAACGTCAATGTTGAAGTGAAAATATTTGCATAGAAAGTCCAGAATTGAAAATGGCGGCCGATTTTGTAACAGCACTTCCAATGTTGCTCATATTTGTAGGCTTATGAACTGGCTGTTTTCAATCTTCTTATCTTCACCGACTGGACTCTGCTGAACCAGAATCGGGAAGTCAGTGATGAGATGGAAAAAATTGCATAGGAAGTCCAGAATTGAAAATGGCGGCCGATATTGCAACAGCACTTCCGATCTCGCTCATTTGTAGGCTTATAAACTGGCTCTTTTCTATCTTCCCATCTTCACCGACTGGACTGTGCTGAGCCAGGAACAGAAGGTCAATGTTGAGGCCAAACCTTTGCATTGGAAGTCCAGAAATCAGAATTGCGGCCGATATTGCTACAGCAATTCCGATCTCGCTCATTTGTAAGCTTATAAACTGGGTGTTTTTCCATCTTTCCATCTTCACCGACTGGGCTTTGCTGAACCAAAATGAGAACGTCAATGTTGAAGTGAAAATATTCGCATAGAAAGTCCAGAATTGAAAATGGCGGCTGATATTGTAACAGCACTTCCAATGTCGCTCATATTTGTAGGCTTATGAACTGGCTGTTTTCTATCTTCCTATCTTCACCGACTGGACTCTGCTGAACCAGAATCAGAAAGTCAGTGATAAGATGAAAAAAATTGCATAGGAAGTCCAGAATTGAAAATGGCGGCCGATATTGCAACAGCACTTCCGATCTCGCTCATTTGTAGGCTTATGAACTGGCTGTTTTTCATCTCTCCATCTTTACCGACTGGACTCTGCTGAACCGGAATCAGAAAGTCAATGTTGGAGTGGAAATATTGGCATGGGAAGTCCAGAAATCAAGATATAGGCCTATATTGTAACACCTCTTCCGATCTCGCTTATTTGTAGGCTTATGAACTGGCTGTTTTCTATCTTCCTATCTTAACCGACTGGACTGTGCTGAGCCAGGAACAGAAGGTCAATGTTGAGGCCAAACCTTTTCATGGAAAGTCCAGAAATCAAGATGGCGGCCGATATTGCTACAGCAATTCCGATCTCGTTCATTTGTAAGCTTAGAAACTGGGTGTTTTTCCATCTTTCCATCTTCACCGACTGGGCTTTGCTGATCCAAAATGAGAACGTCAATGTTGAAGTAAAAATATTCGCATTGAAAGTCCAGAATTGAAAATGGCGGCCGATATTGTAACAGCACTTCCAATGTCGCTCATATTTGTAGGCTTATGAACTGGCTGTTTTCTATCTTCCTATCTTCACCGACTGGACTCTGCTGAACCAGAATCAGAAAGTCGGTGATAAGATGAAAAAATTGCATAGGAAGTCCAGAATTGAAAATGGCGGCCGATATTGCAACAGCACTTCCGATCTCGCTCATTTGTAGGCTCATGAACTGACTGTTTTCTATCTTCCTATCCTCACCGACTGGACTGTGCTGAGCCAGGAACAGGAGGTCAATGTTGCAGCCAAACATTTGCATGGGAAGTCCAGAAATCAAAATTGCGGCCAATATTGCTACAGCATTTCCGAACTCGCTCATTTGTAGGCTTATGAACTGACTGTTTTTTCACTGTTTGATTTTCACCGACTGGACACTGCTAAACCAGGAACAGAGAGTCAATGTTGAGACCAAACATTGCATGGGAAGTCCAGAAATTAAAATTGCGGCCAATATTGCTACAGCATTTCCGAACTCGCTCATTTGTAGGCTTATGAACTGACTGTTTTTTCACTGTTTGATTTTCACCGACTGGACACTGCTAAACCAGGAACAGAGAGTCAATGTTGAGACCAAACATTGCATGGGAAGTCCAGAAATTAAAATTGCGGCCAATATTGCTACAGCATTGCTACAGCATTTCCGAACTCGCTCATTTGTAGGCTTATGAACTGACTGTTTTTTCACTGTTTGATCTTCACCGACTGTACACTGCTAAGCCAGGAACAGAAGGTCAATGTTGAGGCCAAACATTTGCATGGGAAGTCCAGAAATCAAAATTGCGGCCAATATTGCTACAGCATTTCCGAACACGCTCATTTGTAGGCTTATGAACTGACTGTTTTTTCACTGTTTGATCTTCACCGACTGGACACTGCTAAGCCAGGAACAGAGAGTCAATGTTGAGACCAAACATTGCATGGGAAGTCCAGAAATCAAAATTGCGGCCAAAATTGCTACAGCATTTCCGATCTAGCTGATTTGTATGTAGGCTTATGAACTGGCAAAAGACAAAGCATTGCAATTCTTCCACTAATGTATAATCGACTCCAAACAGAAGAAAACAGGCTGTTTATCATTTGTTGCCGCCCAGCTTCCAGCCGCCGATCCCGGCCGCCGCCCCCAAACAAAAAAAAAGATGCCATATTTCCCAAGGTTCGCGGACTCTTGCTCCCTGGGGCAATCTATAGATCACCCAAATACAGACTATGTGACATCTACTTCTTTTACGTCAATACGTCAAAAATCTGAGACTCCAGAAATCAAAATGGCGGCCATTGCTATATAGCATTTTCTATCTCTCTCATTTGTAGGCTTATGACCTGGCTGTTTTTTACATTTCTATTTCCACCGACGGGACTTTGCTGAACCATGAACAGAGAGTCAATATTAAGACCAAATATTTGCATGGGGAGTCCAGAATTCAAAATAGTGGCCAATATTGCTACAGCATTTCCGATCTCGCTTATTTGTAGGCTTATGAACTGGTTGTTATTCATCATTTCATCTTCACCGACTGGAGTCGGCTGAACCAGAAACCAAAAGTTAATGTTTAGACCAAACATTCGCATGGGAAGTCCAGGAATCAAAATGGCGGCCACTATTGCTACAGCATTCACGATCTTGCTCTTCTGTAGGCTTATGAACTGGCTGTTGTTTTTATCATTTGATATTCACCGACTGACTCTGCTCAGCCTGGAGCACAAAGTCAATGTTGAGGCCAAACATTTGCGTGGGAAGTCCAGAAAATAAAAATGGCGGCCGATATTGCTACAGCATTTCCGATCTCGCTCTTTTGTAGGCTCATGAATTGGCTGTTTTTTTTCAATATTTGATCTTCACCGACAGGATTCTACTGAACCAGAAACAGAAAGTCAATGTTGAGGCCAAACATTTGCATGAGAAGTCCATAATTCAAAATGGCGGCCAATATTGGTACAGCATTTCCAATTTCCGACTGGGCTCTGCTAAGCCAGAAACAGAAAGTCAATGTTGAGGCCAAACATTGCATGGGAAGTTCAGAAATAAAAATTGCGGCCAATATTGCTACAGCATTTCCGATCTCGCCGAGGATCTCGCTCTTTTGTAGGCTCATGAACATGCGTTTTTTTAAAATTATTTGATCTTCACCGACTGGACTCTACTGAACCAGGAACAGAACATCACTGTTGAGGCCAAACATTTGCATGGGAAGTCCAGAAATGAAAATTGCGGCCAATATTGCTAGAGCATTTGCGATCTCGCTCATTTGTAGGCTTATGGACTGGCTGTTTTTTTTATGATTTTATCTTCACCGACTGGACTCTGCTGAACCAGGAGCAGAAAGTCAATATTGAGGCCAAACATTCTGATGGGAAGTCCAGAAATCGAAATTGCGGCCAATATTACTACAGCATTTCCGATCTAGCTAATTTGTAGGCTTATGAACTGGCTGTTTTTTTTATTATCTCATCTTCACCGGCCGAACTCTACTGAACCATGAACAGAAAATCAATGTTGAGGCCAAACTTTTGCATGTGAAGTCCAGATATCAAAATGGCGGCCAATGCTACAGCATGTAGGCTGTTAAACTGGCTGTTATCCACCTTTTTATCTTCACCAATTAGACTCTGCAGAACCAGAAACAGAAAATCAATGTTGAGGCCAAACATTTGCATGGGAAGTCCAGAATTGAAAATTGCTGCCAATATTGCTACAGTATCACCGATCTTGCTCATTTGTAGGCTTATGAACTGGCTGTTTTTTATCATTTCTTCTTTACCGACTGGACTCTGCTGAGCCAGCAACAGAAAGTCAATGTTGAGACCAAACCTTTGCATGGAAAGTTCAGATATCAAAATGGCGGCTAATATCGCTACAGCATTTCCGATCTCGCTCTTTTGTAGGCTTATGGACTAGCTGTTTATCTTATTATGTGATCTTCACCGACTGGACTCTGCTGAACCAGGAACAGAAAGTCAATATTGAGGCCAAACATCCTCATGGGAAGTCCAGGAATCAAAATTACGGCCAATATTGCTACAGCATTTCCGATCTAGCTAATTTGTAGGCTTATGAACTGGCTGCTTTTTTTCCATTATCTGATCTTCAATGGTCGAACTCTACTAAACCAGAAACAGAAAGTCAATGTTGAGGCCAAACTTTTGCATGAGAAGTTCGGATATCAAAATGGCGGCCAATGCTACAGCATGTAGGCTTATGAACTGGCTGTTTTCTACCTTTTTATCTTCACCGATTGGACTCTGCTGAACCAGGGACAGAAAGTCGATGTTGAGGCCAAACATTTGCATGGGAAGTCCAGAAATAAAAACTGCGGTCAATATTGCTACAGCATTTCCGATCTCGCTCATTTGTAGGCTTAGGAACAGGCTGTTTTTTTTATCATTTGATCTTCACCGACTGGACTCTACTGAACCAGAAACAGAAAGTCAATGTTGATGTCAAACATTTGCATGGGAAGTCCAGGAATAAAAATTGCATGCAATATTGCTACAGCATTCTCGATCTCGCTCTTTTATAATAATAATGATAATACCCTATTGTTCATTCGATTTAGAATTATGAACAAGGATGAATCAACTAAAAGGAAGCATAAGTAGCAACACGAGCAGCAAAATGAAATAAAACCCGCAAAAAAGTGAACACCACATAATCATACAAGAAGCTGTTTAAAAGACCTCCGGTACACAAGATCATTCCCCTCCAAGAAGAAAAAAAAAAGAAGAAAGTTGAAAGTAACGAAAAATATCCAGAAAACAAGAAAATGCTTTCACTCTCCCAAGGCAAAGGCTCCAAGTTTCATGCTCTTTTGCAAATAGTCGACCAGGGTGACTATGTCCTCTCTCGATGGGTCTGTTAGGAGCCCGTGAGAGTCTCCCCGCGCGCCAGTGAGCAGTGGTGGTCTCAAACCGTTATACAATGGACACATAAACAAAATGTGATCCAGATTTTCTTGTTTTCGCAAGTTGTAGAATGTGCATTTGACGTCTCTCTCGATTTTATAGAAGCTCCCGTTGACAAAAATTATCAAAACTCGCGTGTTATAAATACGTAGTTGGGCTATGCATCTTTTGATGTTGAGTGAAATGTTCCAGTTCAAGTAAGAGTTGAATCTGATGAAGGGGTTGGCACCAATCACGTACTTATAATCCGGATAAAAACGACTTAGGAGAATCGCGTCCCAGTCCGAACTCCTGCAAACCTGCCCTACCCTCTCAAGCATCTCGCTCTTTTGTAGGCTAATGAACTGGCTGTTTTTTTTATTATTTGATCTTCACCGGCTGAACTCCACTGAACCAGAGACAAAAAGTCAATGTTGAGGCCAAACATTTGCATGGGAAGTCCAGAAATGAAAATTGCGGCCAATATTGCTACAGTATTAGCGATCTCGCTCATTTGTAGGCTTATGAACTGGCTGTTTTTCATCATTTTTTCTCCACCGACTGGACTGGACTGTGCTGAACCAGAAACAGAAAGTCAATGTTGAGCTGAACTGAACTTCTAGTGAGATCTCGGCATATCACATCCGTCTAATTTTGCTCATGTGATGGCTGGGCCTCGAGGAGTGTATGTTCAAAAAATTGTGAATAGGCCATGATTACTTCTTTGGGGCCTTGATGCAAAAACATTCGATATATAGGTACTCGGACTTTCGAACAAAAGTTTTAGTGAGATCTCGGCATTTCACATCCGTCTAATTTCGCACATGCGATGGTTGGGCCTCGAGGAGTGTATGATCGAAAAATTGTGAATAGGCCATGATTACTTCTTTGGGGCCTTGATGCAAAATCATTCGATATATAGGTACTCGGACTTTCGAACAAAAGTTTTAGTGAGATCTTGGCATTTCACATCCGTCTAATTTTGCACATGTGATGGTTGGGCCTCAGGGAGTGTATGTTCAAAAAATTGTGAATAGGTCATGATTACTTCTTTGGGGCCTTGATGCGAAAACATTCGATATATAGGTACTCAGACTTTCGAACAAAAGTTTTAGTGGGATCTCGGCATTTCACATCCGTCTAATTTTGCACATGTGATGGTTGGGCCTCGAGGAGTGTATGATCGGAAAATTGTGGATAGGCCATGATTACTTCTTTGGGGCCTTGATGCAAAATCATTCGATATATAGGTACTCGGACTTTCGAACAAAAGTTTTAGTGAGATCTCGGCATTTCACATCCGTCTAATTTTGCACATGTGATGGCTGGGCCTCGAGGAGTGTATGTTCAAAAAATTGTGAATAGGCCATGATTACTTCTTTGGGGCCTTGATGCAAAAACATTCGATATATAGGTACTCGGACTTTCGAACAAAAGTTTTAGTGAGATCTCGGCATTTCACATCCGTCTTATTTAGCACATGTGATGGTTGGGCCTCGAGGAGTGTATGATCGAAAAATTGTGAATAGGCCAATATTACTTCTTTGGGGCCTTGATGCAAAATCATTCGATATATAGGTACTCGGACTTTCGAACAAAAGTTTTAGTGAGATCTCGGCATTTCACATCCGTCTAATTTTGCACATGTGATAGTTGGGCCTCAGGGAGTGTATGTTCAAAAAATTGTGAATAGGCCATGATTACTTCTTTGGGGCCTTGATGCAAGAACATTCGATATATAGGTACTCGGACTTTCGAACAAAAGTTTTAGTGAGATCTCGCCATTTCACATCCGTATAATTTTGCACATGTGATGGTTGGGCCTCAGGGGGTGTATGTTCAAAAAATTGTGGATAGGCCATGATTACTTCTTCAGGGCCTTGATGCAAAAACATTCGATATATAGGTACTCGGACTTTCGAACAAAAGTTTTAGTGAGATCTCGGCATTCCACATCCGTCTAACTTTGCACATGTGATGGTTGGGCCTCAGGGAGTGTATGTTAGAAAATTGTGAATAGGCCATGATTTTTTTTTTGGGGCCTTGATGCAAAAACATACGATATATAGGTACTCGGACTTTCGAACAAAAGTTTTAGTGAGATCTCGGCATTTCACATCCGTCTAATTTTGCACATGTGATGGTTGGGCCTCAGGGAGTGTATGTTCAAAAAATTGTGAATAGGCCATGATTACTTCTTTGGGGCCTTGATGCAAAAACATTCGATATATAGGTACTCGGACTTTCGAACAAAAGTTTTAGTGAGATCTCGGCATTCCACATCCGTCTAACTTTGCACATGTGATGGTTGGGCCTCAGGGAGTGTATGTTAGAAAATTGTGAATAGGCCATGATTTTTTTTTTGGGGCCTTGATGCAAAAACATACGATATATAGGTACTCGGACTTTCGAACAAAAGTTTTAGTGAGATCTCGGCATTTCACATCCGTCTAATTTTGCACATGTGATGGTTGGACCTCAGGGAGTGTATGTTCAAAAAATTGTGGATAGGCCATGATTTTTTCTTTGGGGCCTTGATGCAAAAACATTCGATATATAGGTACTCGGACTTTCGAACAAAAGTTTCAGTGAGATCTCGACATTTCACATCCGTCTAATTTTGCACATGTGATGGTTGGGCCTCAGGGAACGTATGTTCAAAAAATTGTGGATAGGCCATGATTACTTCTTTGGGGCCTTGATGCAAAAACATTCGATAGATAGGTACTCGGACTTTCGAACAAAAGTTTTAGTGAGATCGCGGCATTTCACATCCATCTAATTTTGCACATGTGATGGTTGGGCCTCAGGGAGTGTATGTTCAAAAAATTGTGAATAGGCCATGATTTTTTCTTTGGGGCCTTGATGCAAAAACATACGATATATAGGTACTCAGACTTTCGAACAAAAGTTTTAGTGAGATCTCGGCATTTCACATCCGTCTAATTTAGCACATGTGATGGTTGGGCCTCAGGGAGTGTATGTTCAAAAAATTGTGAATAGGCCATGATTACTTCTTTGGGGCCTTGATGCAAAAACATTCGATATATAGGTACTCGGACTTTCGAACAAAAGTTTTAGTGAGATCTCGGCATCTCACATCCGTCTAATTTTGCACATGTAATGGTTGGGCCTCGGGGAGTGTATGTTCAAAAAATTGTGAATAGGCCATGATTACTTCTTTGGGGCCTTGATGCAAAAACATTCGATATATAGGTACTCGGACTTTCGAACAAAAGTTTTAGTGAGATCTGGGCATTTCACATCCGTCTAATTTTGCACATGTGATGGTTGGGCCTCAGGGAGTGTATGTTCAAAAAATTGTGAATAGGCCATGATTTTTTCGTTGGGGCCTTGATACAAAAACATTCGATATATAGGTACTCGGACTTTCGAACAAAAGTTTTAGTGGGATCTCGGCATTTTACATCCGTCTAATTTAGCACATGTGATGGTTGGGCCTCAGCGAGTGTTTGTTTAAAAAATTGTGAATAGGCCATGATTACTTCTTTGGGGCCTTGATGCAAAAACATTCGATATATAGGTACTCGGACTTTCGAACAAAAGTTTTAGTGAGATCTCGGCATTTCACATCCGTCTAATTTTGCACATGTGATGGTTGGGCCTCAGGGAGTGTATGTTCAAAAAATTGTGGATAGGCCATGATTACTTCTTTGAGGCCTTGATGCAAAAACATTCGATATATAGGTACTCGGACTTTCGAACAAAAGTTTTAGTGAGATGTCGGCATTTCACATCCGTCTAATTTTGCACATGTGATGGTTGGGCCTCAGGGAGTGTATGTTCAAAAAATTGTGGATAGGCCATGATTTTTTCTTTGGGGCCTTGATGCAAAAACATTCGATATATAGGTACTCGGACTTTCGAACAAAAGTTTTAATGAGATCTCGGCATTTCACATCCGTCTAATTTTGCACATGTGATGGTTGGGCCTCAGGGAGTGTATGTTCAAAAAATTGTGAATAGGCCATGATTTTTTCTTTGGGGCCTTGATGCAAAAACATTCGATATATAGGTACTCGGACTTTCGAACAAAAGTTTCAGTGAGATCTCGGCATTTCACATCCGTCTAATTTTGCACATGTGATGGTTGGGCCTCAGGGAGTGTATGTTCAAAAAATTGTGGATAGGCCATGATTACTTCTTTGGGGCCTTGATGCAAAAACATTCGATAGATAGGTACTCGGACTTTCGAACAAAAGTTTTAGTGAGATCGCGGCATTTCACATCCATCTAATTTTGCACATGTGATGGTTGGGCCTCAGGGAGTGTATGTTCAAAAAATTGTGGATGAGCCATGATTTTTTCTTTGGGGCCTTGATGCAAAAACATACGATATATAGGTACTCGGACTTTCGAACAAAAGTTTTAGTGAGATCTCGGCATTTCACATCCGTCTAATTTTGCATATGTGATGGTTGGGCCTCAGGGAGTGTATGTTCAAAAAATTGTGAATAGGCCATGATTACTTCTTTGGGGCCTTGATGCAAAAACATTCGATATATAGGTACTCGGACTTTCGAACAAAAGTTTCAGTGAGATCTCGGCATTTCACATCCGTCTAATTTTGCACATGTGATGGTTGGGCCTCAGGGAGTGTATGTTCAAAAAATTGTGAATAGGCCATGATTACTTCTTTGGGGCCTTGATGCAAAAACATTCGATATATAGGTACTCGGACTTTCGAACAAAAGTTTTAGTGACATCTCGGCATTTCACATCCGTCTAATTTTGCACATGTGATGGTTGGGCCTCAGGGAGTGTATGTTTAAAAAATTGTGAATAGGCCATGATTACTTCTTTGGGGCCTTGATGCAAAAACATTCGATATATAGGTACTCGGACTTTCGAACAAAAGTTTTAGTGAGATCTCGGCATTTCACATCCGTCTAATTTTGCACATGTGATGGTTGGGCCTCAGGGAGTGTATGTTCAAAAAATTGTGAATAGGCCATGATTTTTTCTTTGGGGCCTTGATGCAAAAACATACGATATATAGGTACTCGGACTTTCGAACAAAAGTTTTAGTGAGATCTCGGCATTTCACATCCGTCTAATTTTGCACATGTGATGGTTGGGCCTCAGGGAGTGTATGTTAAAAAAATTGTGGATAGGCCATGATTACTTCTTTGAGGCCTTGATGCAAAAACATTCGATATATAGGTACTCGGACTTTCGAACAAAAGTTTTAGTGAGATCTCGGCATTTCACATCCGTATAATTTTGCACATGTGATGGTTGGGCCTCAGGGAGTGTATGTTCAAAAAATTGTGAATAGGCCATGATTACTTCTTTGGGGCCTTGATGCAAAAACATTCGATATATAGGTACTCGGACTTTCGAGCAAAAGTTTTAGTGAGATCGCGGCATTTCACATCCATCTTATTTTGCACATGTGATGGTTGGGCCTCAGGGAGTGTATGTTCAAAAAATTGTGAATAGGTCATGATTTTTCTTTGGGGCCTTGATGCAAAAACATACGATATTAGGTACTCGGACTTTCGAACAAAAGTTTTAGTGAGATCTCGGCATTTCACATCCGTCTAATTTTGCACATGTGATGGTTGGGCCTCAGGGAGTGTATGTTCAAAAAATTGTGGATAGGCCATGATTACTTCTTTGAGGCCTTGATGCAAAAACATTCGATATATAGGTACTCGGACTTTCGAACAAAAGTTTTAGTGAGATCTCGGCATTTCACATCCGTATAATTTTGCACATGTGATGGTTGGGCCTCAGGGAGTGTATGTTCAAAAAATTGTGAATAGGCCATGATTACTTCTTTGGGGCCTTGATGCAAAAACATTCGATATATAGGTACTCGGACTTTCGAACAAAAGTTTTAGTGAGATCTGGGCATTTCACATCCGTCTAATTTTGCACATGTGATGGTTGGGCCTCAGGGAGTGTATGTTCAAAAAATTGTGAATAGGCCATGATTTTTTCGTTGGGGCCTTGATACAAAAACATTCGATATATAGGTACTCGGACTTTCGAACAAAAGTTTTAGTGGGATCTCGGCATTTTACATCCGTCTAATTTAGCACATGTGATGGTTGGGCCTCAGCGAGTGTTTGTTTAAAAAATTGTGAATAGGCCATGATTACTTCTTTGGGACCTTGATGCAAAAACATTCGATATATAGGTACTCGGACTTTCGAACAAAAGTTTTAGTGAGATCTCGGCATTTCACATCCGTCTAATTTTGCACATGTGATGGTTGGGCCTCAGGGAGTGTATGTTCAAAAAATTGTGGATAGGCCATGATTACTTCTTTGAGGCCTTGATGCAAAAACATTCGATATATAGGTACTCGGACTTTCGAACAAAAGTTTTAGTGAGATCTCGGCATTTCACATCCGTCTAATTTTGCACATGTGATGGTTGGGCCTCAGGGAGTGTATGTTCAAAAAATTGTGGATAGGCCATGATTTTTTCTTTGGGGCCTTGATGCAAAAACATTCGATATATAGGTACTCGGACTTTCGAACAAAAGTTTTAATGAGATCTCGGCATTTCACATCCGTCTAATTTTGCACATGTGATGGTTGGGCCTCAGGGAGTGTATGTTCAAAAAATTGTGAATAGGCCATGATTTTTTCTTTGGGGCCTTGATGCAAAAACATTCGATATATAGGTACTCGGACTTTCGAACAAAAGTTTCAGTGAGATCTCGGCATTTCACATCCGTCTAATTTTGCACATGTGATGGTTGGGCCTCAGGGAGTGTATGTTCAAAAAATTGTGGATAGGCCATGATTACTTCTTTGGGGCCTTGATGCAAAAACATTCGATAGATAGGTACTCGGACTTTCGAACAAAAGTTTTAGTGAGATCGCGGCATTTCACATCCATCTAATTTTGCACATGTGATGGTTGGGCCTCAGGGAGTGTATGTTCAAAAAATTGTGGATGAGCCATGATTTTTTCTTTGGGGCCTTGATGCAAAAACATACGATATATAGGTACTCGGACTTTCGAACAAAAGTTTTAGTGAGATCTCGGCATTTCACATCCGTCTAATTTTGCATATGTGATGGTTGGGCCTCAGGGAGTGTATGTTCAAAAAATTGTGAATAGGCCATGATTACTTCTTTGGGGCCTTGATGCAAAAACATTCGATATATAGGTACTCGGACTTTCGAACAAAAGTTTCAGTGAGATCTCGGCATTTCACATCCGTCTAATTTTGCACATGTGATGGTTGGGCCTCAGGGAGTGTATGTTCAAAAAATTGTGAATAGGCCATGATTACTTCTTTGGGGCCTTGATGCAAAAACATTCGATATATAGGTACTCGGACTTTCGAACAAAAGTTTTAGTGACATCTCGGCATTTCACATCCGTCTAATTTTGCACATGTGATGGTTGGGCCTCAGGGAGTGTATGTTTAAAAAATTGTGAATAGGCCATGATTACTTCTTTGGGGCCTTGATGCAAAAACATTCGATATATAGGTACTCGGACTTTCGAACAAAAGTTTTAGTGAGATCTCGGCATTTCACATCCGTCTAATTTTGCACATGTGATGGTTGGGCCTCAGGGAGTGTATGTTCAAAAAATTGTGAATAGGCCATGATTTTTTCTTTGGGGCCTTGATGCAAAAACATACGATATATAGGTACTCGGACTTTCGAACAAAAGTTTTAGTGAGATCTCGGCATTTCACATCCGTCTAATTTTGCACATGTGATGGTTGGGCCTCAGGGAGTGTATGTTAAAAAAATTGTGGATAGGCCATGATTACTTCTTTGAGGCCTTGATGCAAAAACATTCGATATATAGGTACTCGGACTTTCGAACAAAAGTTTTAGTGAGATCTCGGCATTTCACATCCGTATAATTTTGCACATGTGATGGTTGGGCCTCAGGGAGTGTATGTTCAAAAAATTGTGAATAGGCCATGATTACTTCTTTGGGGCCTTGATGCAAAAACATTCGATATATAGGTACTCGGACTTTCGAGCAAAAGTTTTAGTGAGATCGCGGCATTTCACATCCATCTTATTTTGCACATGTGATGGTTGGGCCTCAGGGAGTGTATGTTCAAAAAATTGTGAATAGGTCATGATTTTTCTTTGGGGCCTTGATGCAAAAACATACGATATTAGGTACTCGGACTTTCGAACAAAAGTTTTAGTGAGATCTCGGCATTTCACATCCGTCTAATTTTGCACATGTGATGGTTGGGCCTCAGGGAGTGTATGTTCAAAAAATTGTGGATAGGCCATGATTACTTCTTTGAGGCCTTGATGCAAAAACATTCGATATATAGGTACTCGGACTTTCGAACAAAAGTTTTAGTGAGATCTCGGCATTTCACATCCGTATAATTTTGCACATGTGATGGTTGGGCCTCAGGGAGTGTATGTTCAAAAAATTGTGAATAGGCCATGATTACTTCTTTGGGGCCTTGATGCAAAAACATTCGATATATAGGTACTCGGACTTTCGAACAAAAGTTTTAGTGAGATCTGGGCATTTCACATCCGTCTAATTTTGCACATGTGATGGTTGGGCCTCAGGGAGTGTATGTTCAAAAAATTGTGAATAGGCCATGATTTTTTCGTTGGGGCCTTGATACAAAAACATTCGATATATAGGTACTCGGACTTTCGAACAAAAGTTTTAGTGGGATCTCGGCATTTTACATCCGTCTAATTTAGCACATGTGATGGTTGGGCCTCAGCGAGTGTTTGTTTAAAAAATTGTGAATAGGCCATGATTACTTCTTTGGGACCTTGATGCAAAAACATTCGATATATAGGTACTCGGACTTTCGAACAAAAGTTTTAGTGAGATCTCGGCATTTCACATCCGTCTAATTTTGCACATGTGATGGTTGGGCCTCAGGGAGTGTATGTTCAAAAAATTGTGGATAGGCCATGATTACTTCTTTGAGGCCTTGATGCAAAAACATTCGATATATAGGTACTCGGACTTTCGAACAAAAGTTTTAGTGAGATCTCGGCATTTCACATCCGTCTAATTTTGCACATGTGATGGTTGGGCCTCAGGGAGTGTATGTTCAAAAAATTGTGGATAGGCCATGATTTTTTCTTTGGGGCCTTGATGCAAAAACATTCGATATATAGGTACTCGGACTTTCGAACAAAAGTTTTAATGAGATCTCGGCATTTCACATCCGTCTAATTTTGCACATGTGATGGTTGGGCCTCAGGGAGTGTATGTTCAAAAAATTGTGAATAGGCCATGATTTTTTCTTTGGGGCCTTGATGCAAAAACATTCGATATATAGGTACTCGGACTTTCGAACAAAAGTTTCAGTGAGATCTCGGCATTTCACATCCGTCTAATTTTGCACATGTGATGGTTGGGCCTCAGGGAGTGTATGTTCAAAAAATTGTGGATAGGCCATGATTACTTCTTTGGGGCCTTGATGCAAAAACATTCGATAGATAGGTACTCGGACTTTCGAACAAAAGTTTTAGTGAGATCGCGGCATTTCACATCCATCTAATTTTGCACATGTGATGGTTGGGCCTCAGGGAGTGTATGTTCAAAAAATTGTGGATGAGCCATGATTTTTTCTTTGGGGCCTTGATGCAAAAACATACGATATATAGGTACTCGGACTTTCGAACAAAAGTTTTAGTGAGATCTCGGCATTTCACATCCGTCTAATTTTGCACATGTGATGATTGGGCCTCAGGGAGTGTATGTTCAAAAAATTGTGAATAGGCCATGATTACTTCTTTGGGGCCTTGATGCAAAAACATTCGATATATAGGTACTCGGACTTTCGAACAAAAGTTTCAGTGAGATCTCGGCATTTCACATCCGTCTAATTTTGCACATGTGATGGTTGGGCCTCAGGGAGTGTATGTTCAAAAAATTGTGAATAGGCCATGATTACTTCTTTGGGGCCTTGATGCAAAAACATTCGATATATAGGTACTCGGACTTTCGAACAAAAGTTTTAGTGAGATCTCGGCATTTCACATCCGTCTAATTTTGCACATGTGATGGTTGGGCCTCAGGGAGTGTATGTTCAAAAAATTGTGAATAGGCCATGATTACTTCTTTGGGGCCTTGATGCAAAAACATTCGATATATAGGTACTCGGACTTTCGAACAAAAGTTTTAGTGAGATCTCGGCATTTCACATCCGTCTAATTTTGCACATGTGATGGTTGGGCCTCAGGGAGTGTATGTTCAAAAAATTGTGAATAGGCCATGATTTTTTCTTTGGGGCCTTGATGCAAAAACATACGATATATAGGTACTCGGACTTTCGAACAAAAGTTTTAGTGAGATCTCGGCATTTCACATCCGTCTAATTTTGCACATGTGATGGTTGGGCCTCAGGGAGTGTATGTTCAAAAAATTGTGAATAGGCCATGATTACTTCTTTGGGGCCTTGATGCAAAAACATTCGATATATAGGTACTCGGACTTTCGAACAAAAGTTTTAGTGAGATCTCGGCATTTCACATCCGTCTAATTTTGCACATGTGATGGTTGGGCCTCAGGGAGTGTATGTTCAAAAAATTGTGAATAGGCCATGATTTTTTCTTTGGGGCCTTGATGCAAAAACATTCGATATATAGGTACTCGGACTTTCGAACAAAGTTTTAGTGAGATCCCGGCATTGCACGTCTGCACATCACATCTTAATCACATCATGATTAACGCGACTCAATATTTCCAAGTTGCGATTGCTGTTATTCATCATTTAGGGTAAATAATTAATAGATGACTTCTGTAAACATTTTTGCGCAATGTCGGGCGCCATCTTGTACTCTGGACTTTTGGTCAAGATTTACGACCGGCAACCTCCACTCCGTGATCCACTACAGCCAGGATAGGTTCAGTTCATGAGGAATAAGAAATAATTTGCTGGTTGTCGAACGGACAATGACCCATATCGCCTTAGCTGAGATTATATTCCTTTATGTGCCGCCACCTTGGATTTCGGTCTTTCGATCACAGTCAGTTGGTCTGTTGACATCGCTTCTTTTATTCGAGAGAGGAATTCTACGAGTTGATTAAAACTGAATCGATGGTTGCTGCCAAATGCTTCGGTTTAATTACTAAGAATTTTTCGATAACTTTTGTTTCACCCTGTAAATGAGTCTGCACGTTTGCTCGTTAGCTCATGTTCCATTTGTTAGGAAAGGGTAGCCTAGAGACACAAAGGCAAAATGTAGAGCTTCCATTGATGTGTGAGGTCTGATTTCTAAATACAATGCTATTTATCACTGTCATTTTTTTCTATAATTTTGCTGTAGTGATCCGGACAAAAAAAAATTTTTTAGTAAAGTTCTCTGCATGGCCCATTTTTTTTACTTCGTCCATGTGATGGTAAGGCCTTCACGAGGCCCCATGCAGAGGTCTATGGGGCCGAAAATATGCCCAAACTGGATAGTGCTCTTTGGCATACTTGTTCAGAAGACCCTCTTTTGCAATTCCAGATGTGGCGCCACGCGAGATTTTGCGCCAGAGACACTGTATTGCTGTTAATATACCTGCTAGGGGTAAATTCTGCAAAAATGGTTCCTGGCCGGTCTCTGGTACCGCAGTCGGTATTTTTTAGTTCTGTTTAGTTGAAACTAAATGTGGAAATGAGTGAGGAGTACATTTTCACAAGCAAAGTTCCAAATGCTGCCTTAATACGTTGTTTTAATACATTTTAAGGCCAACTTTGTTTTAGTACAGGGAACATGGTAAAATATTTGCCAAAACCTCGGCAAAGATATGACTGTCCTGAAAATTTCATATTCTGTCCAGAATTATGTGCCCTACTACATATCTAAAATTGCCAAAAATCGCACCTCGAAGGTTCGAGTTATTGGAGGGGGGGTAAAAAATTGCAACCCAAAATGAAAGGTATAAAACCCGCTGGAACCCGTCAATCCAATGGATGCAAATACGTCGTAGTTCGACGCATCACAACCAGTTGATACAATTTTGGAACAAAAAGTGTCGATCATTGTTGAAGGGGGGTCGTGGGGAAGGGCGAAACTCGGCTGGGTGGCTCTTTTTCTTCCTGGGCCATGAAGAATCGATCACGACAAGATTGGTACCTTTTCCGACTAAATTCAATGTCCTGAACTTAAATCCGATGTGTAAATTTGGATAAAAACAAGTTCGAACAAGTTAACTTTAGAAAACCTGTTTTTTCTTTGACAATTTTCATAAAAAACTTTTTTTACTGTTAGAGGTATTCATCTTTGAAAACATCTCAGAGGTCATTAGACTAAACTGTATTCTTCACGAAAATCATCCATTCGATCTTTAACTTTGTTTTTCGAGGTAGGAAAAATCGATTTGAACTTTAGTCGGCACTGCCCGGCGTCTACTAATGACCAGAACACAACAGCATGCACCTTCAAGAAATAACTCAATACCCTGCATTGCGATTTATGACGATTTTGTTTATGTTATAGAGAATTCAGTTCTGCACAGATCCTCAAACTTTCAAAGATGAGTTATAATTTTTCAGATAGTTTGGGCTATTTTCATTTAAAGATGCATGGTGTAGTGTTCTGGTCAGTAGTAGACGCCGGGCCCTGCCGACTAAAGTTCAAATCGATTTTTTCTATCTCGAAAAACAAAGTTACAGATCAAATGAATGATTTTCGTGAAGAATACAGTTCAATCTAATGGCCTCTGAAATATTTTCAAAGATGAATGCCTCTAACAGTAAAAAAAGTTTTGTGAAAATTGTCAAAGAAAAAACAGGTTTTCTCAAGTTAACTTGTTTGAACTTGTTTTTGTCCAAATTTATACACCGGATTCAAGTTCAGGACATTGAATTTAGTCGGAAAAGATACCAATCTTGTCGTGATCGATTCTTCATGGCCCAGGAAGAAAAAGAGCCACCCAGCCGAGTTTCGCCCTCCCCCGCGACCCCCCTCCAACAATGATCGACACTTTTTGTGCCAAAATTGTATCAACGGGATGTGATGCGTCGAACTACGATGTATTTGCATCCATTGGATTGACGGGTTCCATTGGGTTCCATACCTTTAATTTTGAGTTGCAATTTTTTACCCCTCCTCCAATAACTCGAAGTCTCGTGGTGCGATTTTTGACAATTTCAGATATGTAGTAGAGCACTTAATTTTGAACAGAATATCACATTTTCAGGACGTTCATATTTTTGCCGAGGTTTTGGCAATTTTTTTACCATGTTTCCTGTACTAAAACAAAGTTGGCCTTAAAATGCATAAAAACAACGTATAAAGGCAGCATTTGGAACTTTTCTTGTGAAAATGCACTCCCCACTCATTTCTATATGTAGTTTTAGCTAAACAGAACTAAAAAATACCGACTGCGGTACCAGAGACCAGCCAGGAACCATTTTTGCAGAATTTACCCCTAGCAGGTATATTAACCGCAATACAGTGCCTCTGGTGCGAAATCTTGCGTGGCGCCACATCTGGAATTGCAAAGGAAGGTCTTCTGAACACGTATGCCAAATTTCATGCTTTTATCACAAAATGCACAGATCATTCTATTTTTGGCCGTTAACCCCGCCACTACATTCAGAAACTGCCAACTCAAACTGTACAACATTTGCTTAGCCGAATAACGCTGCCGCTCCAACACGCCGCCCTCAAAGTAAGTGATAAATGTTAAACATAAACCTGAAGACAGCGATCTAATTCTTTCGCTATATAGATAGCTGACTGAAAATGGGAGAAGATAGGCTACTTTTGATTAGTCGCCGCCTCCAGCTCCCGCCCCCAAACAAAAAAATGCAACTTTCACAATTTTCACTGATTCATGATACTGATTCATATCTCCTTAAACATTTAGAAACTCCCAACTCAAATAGTTACTTTACCAAATGCTGTCGCCCTATGCCTATACTTTGCCTCCAGAGTAAAGAGATAAATGAAAAACCAAAGAAAATTAAAACCAATTTACAAATGATAAAAGTGACGTTTTATTTTGAGGCCACTGAAATTTTGATAGGTGGATTACCGCTATTAGTCTGGTGCAGATTTCGGTAGATTCCAGAATCTCGGAATAAGTCAGTAGTGGGACTCTGATGCATGGAATAGTTTCAATGTCACGTGACTTTTCCAATCTGTAGTATGACCTCTGACAGCAATGCGACCGCAAATAATTCATCCGCCACCATCCCTTACGCAGCGTTTTGTAGCTGTAAACATACGGCTGCCGCTTCCAATTGAACACCTTAAATGCAAAGGAAATTTCTTCTACAGGGTGTCCGTTTTTCGAGGCTAAGCATGGGTATCTCGCTTATCTTTGGAGATACAGAGTCGGTTAAATTAGAAAAAAGTTGCGAATTTTCATGATGATCAATGATCCAAGAAGATATTTGACCTGTCAGTTTTAGTTTTCAAGATATCGAGAAAAAACAGAAATTTGAAATTTTTGTTTTTATTTTTTATTTGATAAACGGTTGAAGGTAGCCTTTTCTAATGAGAACATTGTGGGGGCACTTTTCCAAGGGGAATTCATTGTTGCCAAAATCTTCATTCTATCTTGCAAAACAACCGATATATGACATTCAACTTTTTTTTCTCTTATGGGCGCCATATTGAATTTTGACATTTTTGAATACAATATTTTTTTCTGGTTACAACGATGTGTCACATGCCACTGTTGAATTCATGCTTTTGAGCAAAAAAATATTTTTTTATTTTTCAAAGAGTGCTTTGGAAACAAAAACAGCACCGACAATGAATTAAACGTAAATGTTGAACATTTATTTAACAGTGACATGTGGCACATAGTTGTAACCAGAAAAGAATACCGTATTCCAAAATACCAAAATCCAATATGGCGCCCATTAGAGCAAAAAGTTGAATGTCGTATCTCGGTTGTTTTGAAAGCTAGAATAAAGATTTTGGCAGCTTTGAATTCCCCTTGAAAAAGTGCCCTGACAATGTCTAGATTAGAAAAGGCCACCTTCAACCGTTTTTTGAATAAAAAATAAAAACAGAAATTCAAATTCCTGTTTTCTCACGATACCTCAAAAACTAAAATCGATACGTCAAATTTCTGTTTGGATCATTGATCGTCATGAAAATGCGCAACTTTTTCCTAATTTAACCGACTTCGTATCTCTCAAGATAAGCGAGATACCCATGCTTAGCCTCGAAAAACGGACACCCTGTATAGATTCCCAAAACTGTAGCCGTAATGCATGTTTTTAAAATATATTTGTGACGTCACAAATACAGAGGGGTGCATAAAAAACGGCCACCGCTGTAGCATCGTTATTCCTTATCCGATCTTCAAAATTACAAAACCAGTTTTAATGGTTTTATCTCTTCTATGATTCGACAGTAAAATTTTTTTTATTGTTATGATGCTTCTGAGTCCTGATAGTCAACTTTTGTTTTTTAAATGGCAACAATATTTTTTTGATATTTTTTTTTGTTTCCTTATGCTTATCTGAATATAATGATGCATCAATATTACATATTTTATTATTAGACACGAAAAAAAAAATTAAACTGCGAAATTTTTACACATCACAGTAGCATCACAACACCCACGTGATCTGGTAGGCTGGGTGCAAAATGATGTTCAAAAGCACAGAGTAGGTCAGGCGTTTGATTTTTCAAAATGTAAATGTCAAAATGTTTTCAAAATCCAAAAGAAGCTGTCCGTCTCTAAGACGTCTCTCTCTATTCTCTATTTTCAGCTTATTATTTTACACATTTTTAAGTAGGTATTGTGACCTGTCAGGACAAAAACGTCTTATTGATTTTTCATTTCCACAATCACATTACACACTTGAAAAGATATAAAATAGTAAGCTGAAAATAGAGAATAGACAAGTCTTAGAGACGGGCAGCTTCTTTCGGATTTTGAAAACATTTTGACATTCACATTTTGAAAAACTAAACGCCTGACCTACAATGTGCCTTTGTCCTTTGAACATCATTTTGCCCCCAGCCTACCGGATGGCGTGCATATCGTGGGTGTTCTGACGCTACTGCTGTGTGTGAAAATTTCGCAGTTTAATTTTTTTTCTTCGTGTTCGATAACAAAAAGTGTGATATTGATGCATCATTACAGGGTGATTAAAAAATGGCGCATTTCCTCCCGTATACGTTATGGGAGACGTTGGTCGTTGGCGGAGCACGGAAAAAATAGTAAAAAAAAATTGGCTCGTTTCTCTTTCGAGTTATAAAGAGGTGAAGTTGAGAATTCAACTTCTTCAGTTTACATGATTTTGAAGCAAGGCATTGTTAGTCGGGAAGAATCACATGCCGTTAGTAGCTCCCGAATAAAAATTTCTCTTGCAATTGAGATTTGAGTCGTATTTTTAAATTTAAAAATTCGTCTTCCACCTCAAAGGTGCCGTGAAAATACATTCCGCAAGTATGCTTGGTATGGTATGGCAGGTTCTACGGAGTTTCTAGGGCAACAATACATTTATGCTATTGTAATGTACCTCTTTGATCTCAAGGTGCCAGGTAGGTACTCATGCGATGCTGCCAGATTGAACAGATTTGTTTTTGTTAATAACTTGCAAATCAAAGCCGATAATTTTTTTATATTATTCTTCCCATGCTCCGTTAACGTCCACTGTAACGTGCCCGAAAGGGAATGCGCCATTTTTTAATCACCCTGTATATCCAGATAATTACAAGGAATCCGAAAAAAAATAAAAAAAATATAGTTGCTATTTGAAAAACAAAAATTGACTGTCAGTGCTCAGAAGCATCATAATAAAAAATATTTTCTAGTGTAGAATCATAGAAGGCATTATACCAATAAAACTGATTTTTGAATTTTGAAGATCGGATAAGGAATAACGATGCTACAGCGGTGGCCGTTTTTTATGCACTCCTCTGTATACTAAAAACTAAACGAATAGTACTATTAGGTTGAAAACTCAAAAAACTTTTGAAGTGGCATCACTATATGTTTGGAAAATACAGACACAAAAAGCCCACGTAAGTTTCCCTACTGTTACCAACCCTTTGAAAAAAAATCGAGAAAGATCTTTCTAGCCATAAATATATTTACCGGAAACTTTTAGGAAATACTCTTTATTACTGTTGTTGATGATTGAAAGAAATTCCATTCAAATTTATTTCATTGGCAAGTACCGGTACCCCATTCCGATAACAAAATATCACAATGAGTTTCGATTGGAGAGAGTGGGCAAAGAATAGTGTTTCTCCTTCAACCAAATTTCTTTACAGTCACAATATGCCTCTTCAAGAAAATGCGCTACTGAGACTCACGCACGTGATGGCATACTCACTTGTTTCAACTGTCGTGAGTTGTGAGTTCAAATTTTAACTGAAGCCTAACGGCATTTGAATTTTCCGTCATTCGTTGGCATACTTACCTACTTAAGATGCTGTTACTGTCAAGAATGTTAAGTTATCTACTTCAAACTTCTAGTTGAAAAGGTGAATCAATCAATTTTTTCTGGATAATCCGACGAGAGAATCACGCTTTTGGAACTAAATAGGTCGCTCGCTCCGCAACACCGTCGCTATTTGCCCAACTTTATAACTAAACAAATTTCATTTCAATCCAAGTCCCTTAGCCTGTCAACACCTATTCCGATTCCTTTTTTGTCCCCTCGAGGGCACGAAACTCTATCCCAATGTATGTACTTATCGGTAGGTCCTCAAGGACTAAAGTCCATTATACAAAGCATGTGGTCCGGCATTTAATTACTCTTGGAACTCGTATCGACTGCCAGAGATGTCAGCATCAACGCACACACCAAGGACGACGATGAGAAGGACGAGAAAGGATAGACGCATGACGTCCCGAAGGACGCATGCGTCCTTGCCCTCATACGGGATATTATTTATTTGGTGATAAACTGGAGGAGGATGTAACGCGGGGTTATATCTCCTGGTGCTCGAAAAAACAAAATCGCCTTCTTTTTAAACACCCCGTTTGTAAAATTCAAACACCAACATGCGTTTGATGTTCCGAAACGCCCGATGCCCGCAGACAGGGAAAAATAAAAATTCCTGTTTTCTTCGGTGCTGAAAAATATGGTGTTTCATTGTTGTTATAGTCACGTTGTGGTCGTTACAAAATGACGGTAGTAGTAGCATTAACAATAATAATCTTCGGTTTTTCGTGGTGCGGAAGAGAATAAGCGCGGAGTGTGGGAAGAGAAGTCAGAGGAGAGAAAATGTTGCTGCGGGCCATCATCCTTCACCTCCTCGCATCTATCTGGGGTTCGCATCTCGTGAGGTAAACACTTCTTGCATTATCTTGATATATTTCAGAAAGTACGTAGGTACCTGTGAATCAAAGAAACATTTTTACTTTTTCAATTTTTCATATACGTACATAAATATTTAATATGTACCAGGTATAAGGTGTACCTTCTTAATCTTATACAAAGTTTAGGAACTTTCTTGAAAAATGCCTATTTATAAATACAGGGTAAAATATACGTATCTCCATTTTCACATTACATTTTTACCTCGATTTTCACACTTCCAAATAAAATACCTCTGTTTTGCACGGTACACACCAGGGCACCAGGCTACCAGGCGCCTATTTCGCAAACTTAACTTTTTGTACTAGTTAGGTAATACCTACTTGTCGACTTAGACCCAGTATTTCTATCCTGGGTTGAACACTACCCTGGAGGTTGTAACTCAAGTTTAAATGCCAAAATTGCTATTTGTACAAACAATCATTGCTATGGGATTAACGATTTACCTGAGGATTTACCCGAGGATTTACCCTTTGGTTGAATTTAGCCAGAGATGGAAATACTGGGCCCTACTAGTAAACTTTTACAATCCTCTGTCAAAGATGTGACTTTATAATAGTTAGAGAGAGCTATTAACTTAAGTAGGTACATATTCAGCTGAAACTTGATCTATTAACTAGATTAGGTATATTATCTAAACATTCCTAGGTGGAACACCTCCAGATAAAAAATGGAAAAAGATCTCCAAGTATTTCTAAAATTGCACAGTGCGAAAGATTTCATAGCCTGCGAGAAGTGCGACAAACTAGAAAAAATATAAAGGATCAAGATTCTCTACTGTCATGGCTTGTTGTAGGTACCTATCTAACGATTATAGCATTCATAAAAAGAAAATAAAGAAATCGTAAATAATCTCTATAGTTAATCAAACTGTGTTTCAGTAAAATCCAGTATAAAGCTAAAGCTAAAAGCTACTTCTGCGGATGCAATTTCTAATCCTAATAACAATATTTGACAGTTGACTGTACTACCAAATAGGCGCGAGTAGGTAACTTACCATCAAAACTCCAGTAGGTGGTGTGTTATTTTTCTTTGTTCGGGGTTGAAATTCGCTTCTCTTCTTCTCTTAGTTCTTCTTCATGTAGTAGCAGCTAAGATATATTGATAATCAACAAGATATGTAGAGCCTCAACTAGTTACGAAGAGCTTCTGGGCAGACCAAGAACAAGAAATAGTCTAGGTAGGACATTTCCTCTTGGGAGAACGATGTGCTGGAAAAAAAAATACCGGTTTATGAGAATTCATGATGAGGAAATGAAGGTGGCTGCAAACACCAACATCAAAATGGCAAATTTAAAATGGGAGACCGCAAAACGCTAAAGAGACCATTTCCACGAGGTAGGTAATAAGCACACCTCGAGGGAGATACACGGCCATTCCAGTTTTAATTCAAAAAGCATCAATTGTAGTATTTTATACTGGTATATTAGCATAGGTATCCTGTACACTTTTTATTTTCAATGGAATGACTTCTTGAAGCAAAAATAGAGTGACAAGCTGGAGCGCTAGGAGGATACGTCTGATGGCTGCTGATAGTTTCGCTCCAAAACTTTGCAAGTGCCATCAGTCGTAGCCGTAGCCGTACCCCTTCAGCTTGTCACTTTATTTTAGATCCAAAAAGTCATTCTACTGAATTTAAAAGAATATGAATACTAGTATGAATACTATGATAGTAGTACAAAAAAAATGATCCCGTGGGCTCCTCCGTGAAGGGGACAAGAGACCTTTTATTTCTTATATTCTTTCGAGTATTCTTTCTTCGTGCTTCAGTCTTCCAAAAGAGGTGCCTTTAGGACTATACTCCAGTCCAGCTTCATGTCTCAGATAGTTGCAGACTCGGTTGCAGACATTTATTTGTCATTACATTACATACATTACTCCCGAGCATTACTCCAACGGAAAAAGCCATGCTACAGAGTATCGATGAGTTTCTATCTGACAACAATTTTACATAATAATTGTAACCACTGTGTGTAAGCGCACATCTTCCGTTCTTATGATGTTATTGATGATATCTACATAAATACATATTTTGTTACTTGTTCTTTTAATTTGTTGTTAGATATGTTATTTCCATTTTGACACGTTCTCGTTCAACACCCACAAAGCATTTTAATGTACTACTCCGGTGTTGAAGTGCTGAACTAATACAGTATAATCTATTATCTATAATTATATCTATCTATCTGTCTTTCTATAGTCCTTAATTATGTGGAGATACCGAAATGTTTTCGTGCCACTTTCAAAATGACGTCGTTCCAAATTGGCGACTTTCCACTGACAGGAAACCTAATTTGCTTTTGTCACCCGATTAAAATTTTTTTTTTTTATTTATGTTTTGTATTTGGCGCTATCATCAGTTGTCATCTAGGTTGTCATATTGTGTACCAATCTGTTAAAAATCATGGTGGAACAATTTTTTTTAGATATTTGACATTTCATCAGTTCTCATGGGTACCAATCTGTTTGCCTGACATAAAAAAAAACTGGAGTCCATAGTAACAAAAAAAAATTATTTTTTTTCTTGATTGCTTTTTAATCGAATTCAAGTTATTTTGATTTTAGCAGCATCTCTAATAATAAGAAGTAAATTGAAAACTCATCCTATGGGAGCAAACATCGTTATACCGGTGATCTTTTGAAAACTATCCACCTGCAATAACTCCCGATTCCTAGTGAAAATTTCTTCGAGCAAAAACAGGTCGATTTTTATATCGAGGGGGACATCTTAAACATACATTAGCGATTCTCTATCTTTAGCCCCCTCGCCCCCCACCTACTTGAACTTTGAAATCTCAAATGACATTACCTATTTTGCGATACATTAAATTCAACAGAATTTAATTCTCTTTCTGAAAAAATATTTCTAAAATTTTCAACCCCACCCCTCTTACCCCCTAAATTTTCTGAGTGTCGAATTAAATATTCTTGACCTCCTAATTCTCTTTAATGCAGTCAACGTAATCTTGCATAGCATCGAAAGAGAACATTTTCTATGGAAAAAGTGCCACCCAAATTCACCCCTTCGCTCCCCCCTCCTCACCTCAAAAATTCAAAATGACAATACCTACTTTGTGATACATCAAATTGGAGGAAATTTAATTCTCTCCCTGAACACGATTTTTTCGAAATTTTTAAAACCCCCGTTTTCCTACTAAAATACTCCAAATGTCCAGTTAAATTGGGGACGGATTGAAAATTTGAAAAAAATTGTTTTTAGAAAAAGAATTTGATTTCCTTTGATTTCATGTATCACAAAGTGGGTGGTATTTTGGTAAATTTTAAAGTTGAGGTGGGGGAGAGCAATGGGGTCAATTTGGGTGGCACTTTTTCCACCGAAAATTCTCTTCTTTGAAGCTATTCAGGATGATGCTGACTAAACTCGAAAGTTTGAGGGGTCCAGAATATTGAAAAGGACACTCAGAAAATTTTTAGAGATAGGGGAGTAGAGTTGAAATTTTTGAAAATATCTTTTTCAAAAAGAATTTAATTTTCTTCAATTTGATATATCGCAAGGTAGGTAGTGTCATTTGAAATTTTATTTTTGGGATGGGTGGGGCCGAGGGGGCTGAAGATAGAAATTTGCCAATGTATGTTTTAGATGTCCCCCTGGATATCGACCTGTTTTTGCTCGAAGGAACATTGACTAGGAATCGGGAGTTATTGCAGGTGGATAGTTTCCAAATGATCACCCGGTATATGAGTGATGCAGGTTAGAGCGTTATTCACGAAACATAGTAAGATTAAGAAGTATAAGGTGCTGATCTTTAGAAATTTATCCGCCATCGCTCACAGTGGGTGTAGAACGAGGTGAAGAATGTAAAAATATAAATAAAAGGCTGTCTTCCCAGTTCCCACAAAACGTTTATAAAATATTCCTGACTGCAGTTTCGGGAGCCTCTAGTCTCCCGTCGTCAGAGGTAAAATACTATAAAATAATAATTGAAATTAAGTAAGGTGCTGTGCGTTTTATAAATAATGCGTGTGATTTTTTTTTGTTACTATTTCTACATCTGAAGATACCTACCGAAATGATTTGGTGCCACTAACAAAATGGCGTTGTTTCAAAATGGCGGCCACTTGATTTCGATAAGATGGATTCATACTCAACTTCCGCCAATTTTCGTCAAACTCATTGTCATAGGTTTTCAGGTGTACCAAATGTTTTCTCGTGAATCTGTAATATTCAACATAAAAATTCATATCTTCAGTTGTAGGCTTCCAATCTCGGTAATTCCAAAATCGTTTCGGGACAAAGACATCACACTTCATGATTTTTGTTATGTAAATAATAAATTTTTGACAAATGGAGGTACCTACGATGAAGTCGGTGCAATTTTGCATCATTTCACGTGTCACCCTGTAGTAGTTTTACATGAAAGTTTCTCAACATTCACCATTCACCAACTATTACAGGATAGGTTGAAAAATAATACAACATAAAGGCTAATTAACGCAACAAACAAAATGGAAGTCGCATTTGGCCTCGCATTTGGCAGTCCCCTGCCTGGCCCCACACCAAATTTTTGGGCTGTTTTTAAATTCAAGTTATCCGGAACGGTTGTAGGAACAATCGTGCTCAATGTCAACCACCCATTCATTAGAAGTGATTCAATCTTGCGAGAAAATAAGGCAAATCTGTTTCATTCCATATAAAAATTCATATCTCCTGTGTAAGACCTCCAATCTCGGTAATTCCAAAACCGTTCCGAGACAATGCATCGCACTTCATGATTTTCACATTAGAATTTGAAAAAAATTTTTTTGCAAATGGGGGTTTGATGAAGTTATCGCAATTTTTCACCTTTTTACATATCACCCTGTATAAATGTTACTGGCAATCGAGGTTATTGGCCGTCAAAGTAAACGCAATAAACAGAATGAAAATCACTTTTGGCAATCGAAAGTTATTGGCCGTCAAAGTCAAGCCATTTTTTTTGGTGGCGACAACTTCATTGTGCAGCAGTTTAGTAGAGCAAAAAGAGCGATATTTACGAAAAACGCTCGGAAAAACGGTAATTTTATCAAGAAGTAAGGTTATTACTTACCATGTGTTTTCTCATCACGTAGGCATTTGTTACAAAATCAGTTGGTCGCCTTTTAGAACGACGCCACTTTGAAATTAGCACCAAAGCATTTTGATAGATCTTCAGATGCTGCAGAAATAATGAAAAATGAAAAATAACACGTATATCTGCTTCATGAGAAAGCAAACGGCACTTTTACCCTTCCTCGTGAGCTCCCTCGTGAGTATCGCTCTCTTCCCTCTTACTGTATTTATCACTTGTAATCATTTTTTCTCTTACCTGATGAGTTTTTAGTGAACTTCATTTATGAGGGATGCTGTTGAAAGTAACATTACTTGAATTCAGTTGAAAAGCAATTGAGAAACCTAGATAGAACCAAAATTCACTATGATTTTTTTATTCAAGACAAACAGGTTGGTACATATCGCTGTGCTGGAATGATAGTAAGATAACTTCAAATTTCTGATTTTCGGATTAATTAAAAATCTATAGCTCCAAGCTATTCTCTACCTGGTAAAAAAATCGAATTACTCAGAATCATCATGGAAGTACGTAAAAATTGAATATCTCACTGTTATAATTATCTGTTTTTTGAACAGTTCTGGTCTAATACTCGGACATCTCAAAATGTTCTATTTCTTCTACTGAGAAATAGATCGAATTTGATCTTACCTTCTGGTATAATACGAAGACATTTCAACATGTCCCAATTTTACAACAAATCTGATTTGGAAATTTCAAGTTGTCCTTGTTTTTCATGTTATCTCAGTATTTTACTGTGAAAGATATCTCACTCTTATACCAAAAAACTAACTGATTCAGATATTTCATTTTAACTCACTATTGCACAAAACATACCCTCATGCGTTTGTAAAATATCTCACTTTTCTCTAAGTTGTCCCACTATTTGACCAGAAATGTTCCGTGAATTGTTTGAAATGACTTAATAATTTTAACTTATCTCCAATGTACATTGCCATGATTTCGTTATCCACAGGTCAGTTTTTATTGGGTAAAACTAAACCAAAACGATGGATAGATGCGGAGGCAGACGTATATTGGTTATAGCTATGGCCAAGACTGCCAAGAGTAAAAGAAATTGTGAAAATCTGTTCACAGGATGGAATGTTTGATGAAAAATGTTGAATAATTGAATGACAAAGTTGTAAACTTTGACATTTTTCAATATTTGACACACGACAGTTAGCGAAACACTATCTACTGTTCTAAATACAGTTTTTCAAGGACTTTCAAATGAATTTCCAGTTTCTGATAGTGACACTTCTATTTGTCTGATGACAGCCATAAACTTATGGGCTTTATACCATGTCATACAATACTTAAGGATAACTATGAAAAATATGTTGAACCAGGCTATGCTTACTGTGCAATACTCGGACAACTTGAAAAAAAAGGGATAAATTCAAAATCACTCTACGAATTTCTGACGAATAGTAGGATAACTTACATGAAAAAACGGACAACTTCCAACAGAACCACTATTTCTAGCGATATACAAGGATATGTTCACTTTTTGATTTTTTTCTCAAAGAGTAAATGTGATTTCATAATGAATTCCTCACAGGTCTATCAGGAGCGATATAATACAACTGGAAAATTGAAAAATCTCCGAAATTTCGAGAAGAAGAGAAGAGTGTTTTTCGTTCTTCTGAAATGTTCAAGTGGCGATTACTTGAAACTATGTTTTTCAAGTTGTCTTACTATCATTCTAGTACAGCGATATGACGCCTGATGAGAGCAACAAATTAGAAACTTGAGTCCACATAATTTCGAAAGAAATAATTTTGAAATTGGGTGAAAATTAAAAAAGTTAGGTGCAAACACTTGTCACCGGACTTTGTATTCTGATTATTTACATATTATTTTCCTAATCCCACTGACACTTTCAACGCCCACTGGGCATAGTTACTTGTAATATGCAAGAAACGAACAAAATAAACGATTTTGATTGATTGAAACATCAGATGACCGCTATTTTGAAACGACGTCATTTTGAAGTGGCACCGGCACCAAAACATTTCTGTATCTCCACATAATAGGACTATAAGAAATCAAAGCTCCCTTACCCCCTTTACCAAGGGCTCATAGAATACCTGATGACTCATGATTATGATGTGAAAAGCGTCATTTGTAGTTCAGAAGTCGTCAATTCATTATATTCATGGCGCTGATTTTGTATGACGGCTATGATTATGCTAGTAGGAGATATTCTATATGGTTATAACATGATTGTACTGAGCAACAGAGAAGGCCAATAAGAGTATGACTTTGATCATTACGCAGCACCCACACTTCCTCTCTTGACAATTTTGGTATGTCGCTCGTAAAATCTTGACACATTCGAAAGTCTTGAGAGAATCTGGCAGAAATAGACCATATTAATACTTCGCACTTTCCCCTTACACTCGTGATTTGTAAATTATGTTCTTGGGCGCATGCGCATTGCAGTATTTCGCAACAGTAGATCTCACGCATACGAACGATTTGAAACTTTCCATGGTTTCAAGCAAGAACATGGTTGCGAATGTGGTTGTCTCCCCGGTCTCCCCGGAGATTGTATGGTCAACAACAGCCACAACTGCCGTCGATTCTGACAAACGTCATATTATACAGGTGTTCACGCAAGACGGATACCCCTCATTAAAAACTTTTTCTTCACTCACTCTTCACTCTTCACAAAATTTACAATGGCGTCTATTTTCTTTTGAGAATGATAGATTCATTCCAGAATTCAAATATGTCCAGAATATTCTGTTTTATTTTTAAATGACATGGAATGACAATGACAAGAAAATTACCATTTAGGTCTCTTTTGAAAGCTACAAGAATGGTCTGATGTAAAATAATTTTCAAAAATGATTTTTTTTTCCAAAAATTCAAAATTTTAGATCGTTATGTTAAAGACGAGGTTGAAGATTGTTCTTGTACCTTGCAAAAGAGACCTGAATGGTAATTTCCTTCCAGAGAACAAGGTTACTGGAACTGAACGAAAGTAAAAACTGTGTTATTTGACCAATATTCCGGCCACCTCAACAGCTTGCTTTTGGTTTTTAAGCATTGAATTATTGTCAGTACCTCCCGTATTTTCTTGTTGCTAAACATGGATTGACGATGCGTGAAACATGATTCCGTTCTGCAGTGCAATCCTCTGTTCGAGACCCTATTGTTTTAATAATCAAGATCGGAACATTCGGACTTACCCAACTTCACCTACCTACTTCTTACTTCTTGATACGATTCTTTCTTCTCGATCTAATGATGACAGTTACATGGAAAATAGTATAACTGAACGGCCACGATAGCCAACATTATTCCAATACCAATCACAACCACTGATGTATCGCTTAACATTTCAAATTGTTGTGTTCGGAATGTAGACATCAAAAGCGGAATTTCGACAACAAATTTTGAATTTTAAATATGACGACAAAACGAGAATGTCACCGAGTGACACCAAAGACAAGCAATGACACTCATCATGACCTGCCTTCCTTTTGTGATGACTCGAGGTAACTCGAGAGTGGAAGTGATCTACAAGAGCCCTTCCTTTTGACAATCGAAAGTATTCATAAATGACTACCCTTTTTCTGCCCTCTCAAGCACCGTCCATTTCGATCAATAGAGTGCGATTTTTCAAATTGCAAGCGATGCTTTTGTTACGAGCGGCGATTCTTGTGCATTCTGGAGAACACCCGGTCTTTCTAGACTATTTCCATTAGATCGTAGTGTACAAGTGCGGAGATCTAGTGCGTTCCAGAACACATACGCGTAGGCTTTGGCCCGTGGAACTGAACTGGTGACTTCAACGGCCGAGTAGGACACATCTGTCCATTTTGGCGCAGGTGCTGGCTTCACAGCACGTTGGAATAATTGCACGCGAAAGGTGTAGGAATTTTCGGGAGTCGCCGTGAAACCGTATACCAGGTCATTGTGGAATTTGCTAGAGGACCGATGGAAAATTCGAGAACACTACACCTTTTCCAGTTGTAGTTCAGAAAATATCAATTGTATTTCAGATATCGTCAATTGAATTTCAGAATTTATCAAGTAGTGTAGTTCAGAAAGCGTCAATTGTATTTCGGATTAGTCACTTGTAGTTCAGAAGACGTCAATTGTATTTCAGATTTATCAAATGTAGTTCAGAAAACTTGAACTGTACATCAGATTATGTCAATTGTATTTCAGAAAGCGTCAATTGAAGTTCAGAAGGCGTCAATTGTAGTTCAGAAGACATCAGTTGCATCTCTGATTAGTAAAATGTAGTTCAGAAAGTATCAATTTTATTCGGACTCCTTCAAATTGGGGCACTTTTGCACAGCTACAGCTTCGAACTCTTGATCTTCTTGTATGATGAACTGCAGATATTCGGCACATCTTCTGTGTAACAGATGCCTGCGGGGGTGTTAATCGCACGACCGGCTTCCGCAGCACTGAAGAACGACAAATGCTACAATTATCTTGGAGCTGCATTGATTGATAAATTATACATATAAATTATTTTCTGAACTACAAATGACATGTTCTGAAATACAAATCACGCTTTCTGATATACAAATTATGCTTTCTCAAATTCAATTTATTAATCTGAAATACAATTGACTGTTTCTCAAATACATTTGACTAATCTGAAATAAAATTGATACTTTCTGAACTACATTTTACTAATCTGAAATGCAATTGACGATATCTGAAATACAACTGATATTTTCTGAACTACAACTGGAAAAGGTGTAGTCGGAGGTATACATATATAAGCACCATGGATCTGCCTACGCGGTAGTATTGAATTCGAAGCGATCGAGAGCGATAGAAAGCTATTCTGCCGTGCTAAGCCTAAAGCGCGTATCTACATTTTGATAAATTTGATACACTGCAGTTTTATGCCAAGTTTGTATGCCGTTATGTTATAGTTTAATATGAATAAAGCAGTTATTTGAGAACTCTTATTATTGCGCTATGCATCCATGTATAATCATAACCACATGATCGCGAACATCATAGCCCTTAAAATATGAGCATAAAAATGCAGTGTATCAAATTTATCAAAATGTAGATACGCGCTTTAGGCTTAGCAGGGCAGTATTGGTATACAGCAATATTCTTAAAGGAGACCACAACACAAAATACAAGTTGGTTTTAGATGAAAGAGTTGAAAAAACTAGAACGATTGCATAGGGTCTTGTAATATTACTTAGCTCGTGGCGAGCGCTGCGGTTATAATTAAGAACGACAATGACGTCAGAAGGGCTAATTTTCACGGGCTACCTATTGGCGAGTTTCAAGATCGAATACGCCATCTGACGGCCAACGTGTAAACGACGTTTGTGCACGGATCAACCGCAGATTTGTGTGGGCTCTTATGAGCGTTGCGGTGTTTGGTGACTTTAATTGATTCCATCTGACTTAACGCGGCGTTGATTTTTTCCAACAAAGTACGTGAGCCACGCACGTTTCATTATCTTCAATATACTAGGTGTCATCGGTTGCAAAAGCATTGCATTTTTAAATAAGAGTGGCACGTGTACGACGACTGGCAAGCAAAAGTGGCATCAGAATGGAAGGTGGTAAGATTTGTGATTTTGTCATAGTGACAAAAAGTGGCGGAGAATTTGTTGCGTTCCCGAGTGTGAGTCGCGCTGTGGAAACCGGAAAAAGGAAGAGTTACATTTTCACCGTTTCCCGTCGAAAGCGAAAGACGCAAGTTGGGTAGTCAAGATGACAAACAAACTCGGCACTGTGGAAAATATGACTACGAGAAAAGCCTGGGAAGTGTCGCTGAAAATAGGAACTTTGAATGGCTGCATCGAAAAGGCACAGCTGCGATATGTTTGCATGTCCCGGAGTGGCCTGCTTTGCAAGTGCATTTAAACGTTCCAATTTCACAGGAACTCTCCCGAGAACTGCTACTACTATTTCTTTCAATTACAATCTCAGTTGCCTTGTGAGGAGATTCATAGAATGCGCTTGTTTGTAAACACAATCCAAATATGTCTATGTTTGAACTGAAGCTTGATTCGGTTCGCTTTCGACCACACAACACAAGAAATTGTGACTTCAGAATTTCCTATCCGTTGAGGCTTGAGGCCATCCCTCGGGCCATCCAGTGATTGAAAACCTTCATAACACTCAATTCGCTTCTGCCATTTTCGAGTTCCACCGCAATAGGTACTAATTAACCACGTTTCACGTCTGGAGGACATTAAAAACCGCTTACTACTGATAAGATTTTTGAACGCGCGGGCAATAATCCGTGCCCTATCCGACATGTTTGTTTACATGCGAAGCGCATCAGCAGCGCCACTATCGGTAATGTTACTCGCCAATAGCTACGCACGGGCATACCTGTACCTGATTCCGTTGCCGATGAGACGACGACGCGACGCCGACGGTTTCAAGCCTGCCATAATTATTAGATTGTTTGAAGACAATGACGTCTGTCAAAACGACAATAGCAATATCAAGACCATGGGAACGTGATAGGTGAAAATCGGAGGTGAAAATTTAGGTGAAAACATCTTCCCAAGTGACGTCACGATAATATTTTCAAAATGTTTTATTGCGGCTGATCGGACTTGTCTAGAAAACTTAGATTTGTTCCGTATACTCTTAAACTACCTTCCCTATGAGTTAGTCAAATAAAATATAGACTCGATTTTTGTGTTGTGGTCTCCTTCAAGCAGTAATTGTTGGCGAGTATTTATTATTGTATTCTATTCACGAAGCGGATCTCGAGAGGATACAAATGAACTTTTTCAAAAAACTGTTCGATCTGAAACCTAACACGGCCGGTTATATTGTTCGGATCGAAATGGAAATAACCAATGTGATCTATTTTGTGGTAAAACAGGCTTTGCAGTACTTAATCAGAGTGAGTAAAATGTCAGATGTCAGACTGCCATCTAGAGCTTACAAGCGATACCTACAACTTCACAATGGCAATGTCGACAAAAAGTACAACTGGCTCTCCCAACTTCTTGATACTTTGTCAAAGTGGAATATCAGAGTAGATCCGAACAATATATCCGCGCTCGAGGGAAATATCAGTGGTGTTCTGGAAAAAATCAAGATACAACTTAGGTTCTCCGACTGGAACTGTGTTTTGTTGTCCGTAAACAACGACCAATATAAGTTCCTCAATCACATGAACAAAAAATTCGTCTTTTACGCACTGGATACTCCTCTTCACCTCAAGAGATTCTACTTTCAGCTGAGAACAACTTACAGCGCGGTCATGAAATTGTACCTACATAAAGGGTGTATCGTACTCGATCGATACAGGGGTATTGTGTGGCATATGTAACCTGAGGAAGAGCGAAACCCTGGCTCACATACTTTTTGAGTGTCCCATGTATCGTGAGTTCAGACGGAAGGAACTTTTCGCGAATCAGGACCTCCATGACGTGCTCACATGCACGGAGACAGGCACCATCTCAAGATTATTTGGTTTTCTTTCAAACTCTCTGAGGCTGCGTTCATTCATCCTGAGTGAGTGGTGAGTGTGTGAACGCGCTCTCCAATCCTGCAGGGGGAACCTCTATGACAGGGACCAATACATTGCCTTGCACCTAACACTAATTTTATTGTCATGTTCATCATGCGTTGTTGTTGTTATTATTGCATTGTCGTTTTCGTTTATATCGTTTATTTTCACATTGCTATAAAATGTATATTTTCGAAGCAATAAACTCTTATCTATCTATCTATCTATTTATTATTGTATTTAGTATGCAGTAATAAACAGTATGTGCTTTAAAACGATCGTCTCAATTATAAACGAACCTAAACATGAAATACGTAACACTATGGTAGCCAAATAGCATCATAGATCGATCAGTTTCTCGAAGATCTTACGGCATATTATTTCTTTTCACTTTCCCGACTGCCTACTAACAAAAAGGAAAGTATTCTGATCGTGATGAACACCCAATTATACAGGTGTCCAGAAAATGGCGAAAACTCTGCAGTACGTTGTGGATGACCATTTGGGGAATTCCGAAAAAATATTGGAAAAATTCTTCGACTTTCATTTTTGATGCCCTTGAGGGTGAAAAACTGTAGATTGTAGATTGTAGATTAGAGGTGGTCGTTTGGTCTCGGAGGATCCTTTTTGCACTGCGATCTATATGATCTTTTGTGCGTGACCATGCTTCTATTTAATGTCCCAGGAAATTCACCTCCTTTTTCACCAGGTTGAAAAACTGGTCGGTCGAATGACAATTTTCTTAGTTTTTGACTCACCCTGTGAAAAAAAATCAATACACATCCAGTGGTAGATATTTCTTTCCCATAATTCTGCCGTCAACGGTAAACTAAAATCTTTTGAATCAGCAAAACTAGAACGGTTCAATGGCCCTTGATAACCCAAAAAATGAATGTAGTAGAATTTTTTGATCATTTTCTTGGAATTCTCTGAAGGGCCCCTTGAAACGTACTGGAGAGCTTACCCGCCATTTTCTGGACACTTGTATGTGTATAACGGTAACGGAAAATAATGAGTTTTCAGAAAATATAATTAGAAAAAATCTGCGATGGTTTGAAAAAAATTGCACACGCTTAAAATGCACCGCTTTGCGTTCATTTCTTTGTCACCCTGTATGCCTATCGTACCGTATTATGGATTCAGTTTTTATTTGCAACAAAGCAGGCGAGTCCAGTTTGACAGAATCCACTCTGTAAAAGCACTGTCAGTGGAGTGCCACAGTTTAGGTTATGAATTATTTTCTGGGGTTATCGCTTCACTTCAAAATCCACAACAGCGTTGCAAGTTCATTTCTGATTGATCAAAATGTCCGAATGACATAGACTATCAACCGCTTGTCATTCTTCAAGTGCAATGGAAAAGTTCTTGTTAATTTTACAGACGGAACAAACGAAGTTGTACAGGGGCTGCTATACAAAGTGAGAAAAGAAATTTAAAATTTGGCTGTATTTAACAAGGAGGAAGCTGTGTCATGAAAAGTCGTGTTTTTTTCAGTCGCTAGAGATCGATCTGGTATTGGCATACCAATAACAATAAAAGTGGAGACCTTTTAACGACGTGAAACGACGATGGCTGGCAATTAGGTGTAGGTACTTTTAGGAACAAGGTACTTGAACTCGGAACATTTTAGACTCCGGAAATTTGTTGAGATAGGTAGGGACTGTCAATCACTTGAGTTCGCAACATGAACAAGCTTCTTAGTTTCTTTCAAGCCATCCTGTTTGAAACAGACTTGCATCAGCTAGCTCCTCGCTCCGTTTTCATCTTTATTGATTTTTCTATTTCGCTGCCAGCTTTACTGAGCACTGTAGGTAGTTAGCCAAAAAGTACTGAAGAAAGAAATTTCACAAACTGTGTGTAGGCAGAATAATAGCTTCCACATCTGGTGATCTTCAAAAAGATTTGCTCATGTTATTTCAATCTTCCTTCAACCACACCCAGAGACCAAAATCCATCTTATAGCTGTATAATGCTGGCCTTACATTGAGCATCAAATGCTGCAGCTTTCTTTGCAGCAGAGTTCTGATTGGAACTGACGCCTGTTAATGCTGTCAGTGGCCAACATTTGAGCAATGAGAGCTCGGCAGCAAAAAAAGCTGCAGCATTTGATGCTCAATGTAAGGCCACCATTACACTACACAATTTCTTGTACAACTTCTTGTACAACTTCTTGTACAATCTGTCAGTTAAACAATTAAATTCATTGTTTTTTGACACTATTTTGGCAGATTGTACAAGAAATTGTGTAGTGTAATACAGCTATAATACAGCTAGTTCACCAACTTTGTAACTGCTTTGACATCAGAAACTGTCAGAAACATCAGGCTTTTTTATCAAACACAGTGAGCACCTACCCTGATGTGAGCACAGAAATTAAGCGGCAAGGGGAAAGACAACATTGCTTTATATCAGCTGGTATTGATTGACAGAGTATTAACACTGACACTGACTGGCAGCTGTAATAGCTGAAGTGTCGAGTGATTTCTAGGTAATTCCAATTTTAAAAAACGTAAAAACAAAATTCCAGGCCCTGCTGCGTTGCGAATAAAAACTGGATGCATAATATGTCGGTAATCTCTTCAGTTTGATGTAACGCAAAGTCGATGGTGTCATTTGAAATTTCGAAGTTGAAGTGGTCGAGAGCGAAGGGGCAAAAGATAAAAATTCACTAATGTCGGGAGATGTTCAAGAACCAGTTATTTGTTTTTTTCAAAAAAGTGAAATCTGTTCACGGGATAAAAAATTAAAGATGTGCAATTATTCCAGGGAAACTCGGAAACCGTTTATCCGATTTCAAAAAATCTTCCCCCAAAAATCATCCAGTCTTTTCTCCAATTATGATTCGCAGCAAGTCTGCACCTGAAATGAATATTCCGTGAGGGTCACCACAGGTCGAAGTTTGCAGTGCTTTTTTTTTGAATTCACGGAATGAGCAAGTTTCATTTTGAAAAAATCACAGCGGAAAAACCGAAGCCGTATCGCATTTAAAAATGGGATGCCCAATGCAATTCACTTTCGATAACAGTTGGAATTTCCTGAAAAAAATCAATACCTCAGCAGGAAAGGACGTCCGAATAGAATTCTGCACCGCAGAGAGCTTGCAGTAGTCTACAAAACCGGCCTGGTTAATCGAGACCTCAATTTTGGTTTGATCTTCATCAGTTTTCCATTCTCTACATTGTCTTTTTCCACTTACCCCCGGTTGCATCAAAAAATTTAATCATGGAATAGTTAATTAAGCATTTTGAGCGAGGTGCTCAATGAAAAACGCAGTTTCACAAAACGTTATAGGAAAATGTTCAGTTCACGATAGCTTGTATGCATGTTCTGTGGTCATTCAACAGGCATTGACCTAGAATTCATCGCAAGAGCCTCAATTACCTTTTTCATAATTCAATTATTTGGTGCAACCAAGGGCGAGTCTCTAATTAGTTCCAAGTTAAAACCCCATTTTACTGGACTAAACGCTGAATGAAAGTGATGAGTTTCACACCTCTCCTCTTTGTCTCACCATCTGTGGTCTCACATGATCCGGAACTCGATCTGGAGCTGCGTACACTGCAGTCACTGCACGAACTGTTTATGGGGCTAAATCCGGGACATACATGTTTTTCCTTGAAAATCTTCTTATAAATCACCCCGGAAAATATCATTAAAAAACCGATGATCAAAGCATAGACTAAATAAGTAGCGGTTTCTTCCGCAACCCCGAGCGTATTCACTACAAACTCAACAAGGCACATGGTTAAAGTAATTGATGAAACTAGAATTTAGAACTAACTACCAGATTTTTTTGAAAGATGTCACAATGGTTATAACCAGTCATAACCCAAAATCCAACTCACAGGTCACAGGCACCTCAAATTCGTTGTGGCTGTTATCCCGGGAGCATACTCCGATTCCTAGTGAATATTTCTTCGAACAAAAACAGGTTGATTTGATGTCGAAGGGGGCATCTAAAACATACATTGACGAATTCCTATCTTCAGCCCCTTTCGCCCCCATTCACCCTTACTTCGAAATTACACAAGACAACACCTACTTTGCGAAACCATCAATTTGAAGAGAGAAAAATTCTCTTTCTGAAAAAAAGTTTTTTTCATTTTCAACATCACCTTTCAAAATTCAAATTTTCTCCGGAATTTTTGTTCAATTATTAAGGAAGGTGCTTCAAATTTGTTTAAATCTTTCTCTCAAATTCTAACTTTCCACCCAAAGGGACGTCGCGTACGGAAATTTCCATCCGTCCTTGCTACTCGTCGGGAAAGTTTTGGGGTGACACAACCGATTTTTTTATCATGGTGACCGGGACGGTGGAAAGTGTAACTTCGGTTTTTCTTATTCAGTTCTTCATTCTGTACATTGCCATTTTTTTTCATAGTGTCTCCAATTAGTTCCAAGTTAAATCCTTATTTTACTGGCCTAAGGCTGAATAATAGTCCGGACGTTAGTGGGAAATACCTTGCACTTTTATACCAAGCATTGTCACTCTGCATGCCTGTTACTGAGACCACCCTGGACCAATCTGGATGTGGGGACATCGGCGCAACTCGTGCAGACACTTTATACAGGTAGTTGCAGCGGTACGCTAGCAAAATGACCCTGATTCTGCATTTTGTGATACTGCAATAAAATTTGGCATATGCAAACTACGTAGAATTTCAAGTGATTTGACCCGCAGCACTCAAAAATTTGTCCATTAGGGGGCGACTGGGGGCCCCTCCAAATTTCAAGATGTCAGAGTTTTTACCATGCACCATTCAGTACCGCCCTATCTACCATACAGGGCCAAAACAACTTTGTTCTTGACCATCATAACATTTTTCGTCATGTCAATTCCATTCTTCTTACAGAAAAAAAATTATTTCTTTGTCTGGTCAACAAGTCGAGAAATCTATTTTTTTTGGACCACAAATAGATTGTTGAGTCGTTTTTGTGTGCTCATCGATAAATCCGCATCCCGTTGATTCATTTATGAAAACAAAAGTTTTGCTGTTCTATTCTTTAACAAAGAGGTGACCTCAACTTACCATTATTTTCAACATTACCTATTTCAATGTTTTATCCCTAAAAATATGATTATTATTGTACTAATATATAGCTTGAAGTTTTCTTCAACGGTGTGGATGATGAAACGGCCTCAGATTCGACCTGGAAGGCGTGCATATTAATTTTTCTGCAAGGCTGTCAAATTTGGCGTTTTTGATTTTCTACCGGGAGCGGCCAAAATGTCAATACACACTACTCCACCCAAGAGCACCGGTTGCGGTACTTTAGCACCAACTCTCATTTTAGTATCACAAAATGCAAAATTGTTAGGTGTGAATATCGTTTTCCGCTAGAGCAAACCAGTGCTCTTGGGCGGAGTGGTGTGTATTGACATTTTGGCCGCTCCCGCTAGAAAATCAAAAATGCCAAATTTGACGGCCTTGCAGAAAAATTATTATGTACGGCTTCCAGGTGGGATCTGAGCCAGTTTCATCATCCACATTGTTAAAGAGAACTTAAAGCTATATATTAGTATAACAATAATCATACTTACCGGGGTAAAACATTGAAAAAGGTAATGTTGAAAATAATGGTAAGTTGAAGTCACTCCTTTGTTGAAAAATAGCACTGCAAAAGTTTTCTTTTCATAAATGAATCAAGGGGATGCGGATTTATCGATGATCACACAAAAACTACTTAACAATCTATTGGTGGTCCGAAAAAAATATATTTTTCAATTTGTTGACCAGGCAAAGAAATTTTTTTTCTATAAGAAGAATGGAATTGACATGACGAAAAATGTTATGATGGTCAAGAACAAAGTTGTTCAGGTCCTGTACGGTAGATAGGGCGGTACTGAATGGCACATGGGAAAAATTCAGACATCTTGAAATTTTGAGGGGCTTCCAGTCGCCCCCTGATGGACAAATTTTTGAGTGCTGCAGGTCAAGTCACTTGAAATTTTATGTAGTTTGCATATGCCAAATTTCATTGCAGTATCACAAAATGCAGAATCAAAAAGCGTACCGCTGCAACTAAGGGTGAAGTAGAAAAAAACGGTTGAAAAATCGTAAATCTTGAACCATAACCGATGGACGTATGGTGAATCAGGATATTGATGGAGGGTTTCATGCTTATGAAGGTGCTGCAAACAGTTTCAAAATAACTTAAGGCGTTTCCAAAATACGCTGAAAGAAGTAAAACTTCCTATTTTTTTTTCTTTCTGAATAAATCAGTTGTTTTTGAAGATATCGAGCTGCAACTTCATATTCCGCCAAACAATCATGTTTTTAATGAAACGCGATGTTGGACATCGATAAAGCCTGCTAGATTCGAAATAAGGATCTTCAACTTTTTTCCATCGTGAGCGCCATCTTCAAATTGCCCTTCGTGGAATTGTTGAAAAAACATCGAGTGACGTCTTTGTTGGACATACACACGATCGTTTTATGATGAAAACCCAGGTCCTGAATTGCACCAATGACCTCTTCGCCGCAGAAACGTTACCAAGTTCGTTTTTCTTGATTTCTCTCCTCCACTTACGTGACAGTCATGACCAAATGGAATTTTGGATCGATGACATGTTTGCGATATTATAATCCACATTATTTTGTGAAGTCATTCACTAAATTTCATCATCATCAGCCAAATGGTGTTCTTTTGGCAAACAGTTGAACGAAAAGTTTGCTTCGATTTTTGTGAAAAAGGCAAAAACGGCAGGGTCACGTCCTCCTCTCAAACCCGATTGAAGGAAATCTGTCACCAAAAATGCTTCCAATTGATACTAATAGAGTTCGGAGAAATGTGTTCTGTAGTTTGAAGCTGAACCGAAACGGATTGTTCCATCCTAGTTCTGCAGGAGGGACGTCAAAAATGTCACTACAGCTTATCTTTGAAACATTTTTTGTTGAATATGGCCAGAGACGCTTCAAAGATAAGCTGTAGCAACATTTTTGACGTCTCTCCTGCAGAACTAGGATGGAACAATCCATTTCGGTTTAGCTTCAAACTAGAGAACACATTCCTCCGAACCCTTTCAGTATCAATTGGAAGCATTTTTGGTAGCAGATATTCTTCAATCGGGTTTGAGAGGAGGACGTGACCCTGCCGTTTCTGCCTTTTTCACAAAAATCGAAGCAAACTTTTTGTTCAACTGTTTGCCAAAAGAACACCACTTCTGATGATGATGAAATCAAGTGACTGGCTTCACAAAATAATGTGGATTATATAGTCCTGGCAATGAACGCTCAAAAAGGGGGTCTAGAAGGAAATGCCGAGATCCCAATTTTTGGCTTCAGGGCTGTGTTTGGACTTGTTAGGAGGTAAACATACCAAAAGTCCCCAAACCTAGGGGGTGAGGGGGGTGCAGGGGGGCACGAAGAAGGTACCGGTTTTTTGTTTTTCGCCTATATCTCGAAAACGGTTGGCCCTGGTCAAAAAGTGGTCGTGTAAAAATTGAAGCTGACAAAATTTCTTACAAGAATGATCCATTATTTTTCTCATATATGTTATAGTTTTCAAGCAATACGCTCTTGAAAATCGCAAATTTTCGAAAAACTGTGTTTTGGAACACGTTTTTTTGTAAATTTTGCCTCGTAACTTCTTTACCGCTCATTTGAGAAGAAAGTAAATTCAGAGGAAGTGGTAGAGCATTAAGTTTTCTTTGAAATGAGTATATTATTTGATAATTATCTTGATGTGATCAAAAGTTAGAGCAATTTGAAAACTTCGAGACATATGACAGAAAATGGTGTATTGCACTTTCTCGCGTTATATTTTAATGAGTATAATAATACCGTTTCAGAAATGTTATAATGTGGTGTATTTAGACAGGGTCTATGGTTCGTACAGGAGCCAGATGGTTGCCTGGCTTGCCTTCCCAACCCCACAGTTCAGGGGACAGCTCGTTTCCTAACCACTGCTGGACCTGGTGATAGGTTCTGAAGGAATGCTGATGCTGCTAATAAGCCCCCCCCTCAGTCGGTGGGAGAGAGAATATGTAAGGTTTGATGTTCGCTACCGATTTGACACATGTTTGGTAGCGATGGCGGTTAAGAGATTGCTTTTGCACCATACCATCTCAAAACAGTCAGACAAAACTTCAGCGGCTTTGCGAATGTCAGGGTGTTTTTGGTACCTATAGTTTGATAAAACCAACTTTAGTCTTCCGGAATGCTGCTGACGTAGTATCACAGCCAGTGAAGGCATGTAGGAATAGAATAATTATCCTTCAGTCCTAGCTGTTGCATCTCTTGGGTTGAGTAAACGTTGGTCGTTGGTCTTGACTTTACCACGGCCAGGTTTTACAAACAAAATGTCTCGGTCAGCTGGGGTCTTTGCCATAAGGAAAACTGCCAGATCAACGTCTTCTCCAAAAACGTGATCCAAAACACAGTTTTTCGAAAACTTGCGATTTTCAAGAGCGTATTGCTCGAAAACTATGATAGAAATCTGTTGTGGGGCGACACAAAACTTTCCTGGCGGTATCCAGAGACTTCAGTAATGACTTTGATCGAAGTGTCCCTTCGGGTGGAAAGTTAGAATTTGAGAGAAAGATTGAAAATATTTGCAAGAAATTGAAAACTCAGGAAAATTTTAATTTCCAGAGAAAACCTCAATTTTTTTCTAAATCATCTTATTGTGGAAATCGTCAATTAAGCTTCACTTTTTTAAGCTCCATCATCTAAGTCCGGTCTCGATAACTGAGGCCGGTTTTATATTTCCAGCAGGAAAATTTCCGGGAAATTGGAGAAAAATTGTTGGAAAATGTTCAAGAACCAGTTATCTGTTCTTTAAAAACAAATGGTGGAAATGTGTTCATGGAATAAAAAGTTGGAAAATTTGCAGTTTTTCCAGAGAGGAAAACTCGAACACCGTGGGTCCAATTTTGGAAATTTTTCCTCCAAAAGTTAATTCAATCTTTTCTCCAACTTTCATTCGCGGCATGTCTGCACCTAAAATGGATATTTCGTGGGGCTCACCGCATGTTGAAGATTGCACTGCGGTTTTTTCAAATTCACGGAATGTGCTAATTTCATATTGAAAAAACTACCGTCGGAAAACTGAAGCTGTGTCGATTTTGAAAATAGATCAATACGACGCCCAGTTCAATCTACTTCCGATATCAGTTGAAATTTTTCGAAAAAAGTCGATCCTCTAGGAGAAATGAATTTTTGAGTGGAGTGCTGCATCAAAAGCGAGCCATCCTGGTCGAAATTCGGGTGAGAGGCCCTCTCGAGTGGCAACGGCTAGGAGAAATTTTGAAAATTCATAACGCCCGACGGGAAAATGGTGGAAAACTGCAACTGCAGGCTTAATTTGACTCTTATGTTTTGTTGCTCCCTGCCAAATTTGGTCCCAATCCATCGAATATTTTTTGAATGATTGAATGGTAAAGTTTTGAACTTTGTCATTTTTTATTATTTGACAGATGACAGATAGGGTGATATTTTCAACTGTTCTGAATACAGTTTTTTATGGGCTTCCCAAACGGCATTTTGAAAGTTGAGTTTTGTGAAATATAGCTTCTGTCATTTTTTTATAGTGCCACTTCCGTTTGACAGATGACAAGCCAAAAACTAATCAGCTCATTTAACAGTAAGACCCTGTCTGTATACCAAATTTCAAGTCGACCAGACTACCGGTTCGGTAGCTATCGTGTCAGAACTTTTTTCCTGCATCCTGCATCATCACATAACTTTCCCATGGACAGGCTGGAAAAGTGATATGAAAAAATTAATAGATCACTCTTGTAGGGAATTTTGTCAGCTTCAATTTTCACACGATCACTTTTTGACTAGGGCCACCCGTTTTCGAGATATAACCGAAAAACCGAAAACCGGTACCTTCCTCGTGCCCCCCTGCACCCCCCTCACCCCCTAGGTTTGGGGACTTTTGGTATGCTTACCTCCTAACAAGTCCAAACACAGCCCTGAAGTCAAAAATTGGGATCTCGGCATTTCCCTCTAGACCCCCTTCATTGACTGGACTAATATTATCATAAACATGTCATCGATCCAAAGTTCCATTTGGTCATGACTGTCACGTTAGTGAAGAGAAATCAAGAAAAATGAACTTGATAACGTTACTTCGGCGAAGAGGTCATTGGCGCAATTCAGGACCTGGTTTTTCATTATAAAACGATCGTGTGTGTTCAACAAAGTCGTCACCTGTTGTTTTTTGACCAATTCCACGAAGGGCAATTTGAAGATGGCGCTCACGATAAGAAAAAAGTTGAAGATCTTAGTTTCGAATCTAGCAGGCTTTATCGATGTCCCCACATCACGTTTCATTAAAAACATGATTGTTCGGCGGAATATCAAGTTGCAGCTCGATATCTCCAAAAATAACTGATTTATTGTAAAAATAAAAAAATAAAGAAGTTCAACTTCTTCCAGCGTATTTCGGAAACGCCTCAAGATATTTCCAAACTGTTTTCAGCATCTTCATGAGCATGAAATCCGTCGTCAATATCCTGATTAACATACGTCCATCGGTTGTGGTTCAAGATTTACGAATTTTCAACATTTTTTTTCTACTTCACCCTGTATAAAGTCTCTGCACGATTTGCGCAGATGTCCTCACATCCAGATTGGTCCAGCGTGGTCTCAGCAACAGGCATGCAAAGTGACAATGCTTGGTATAAAAGTGCAAGGTACCCCTAATTTTTTTCCCGAACTAGAATGCATGAAAGTGATGATGAGTTTCACACGTCTCGTAGGTACCAAACTGAGCTATGTCTTACCTACTATGGGTCTTACCTGATCTGGACCTCGATCTGGACCTGCGTACACTGCACGCACTGCTTACGGGTGTAACACAGGGAACTACCAGGGCTTGAGCTTTTTTGATCTTTTTATATATCACTCCGGAAAATGTCATCAAAAAACCGATAATCAAAGCATAGACCAAATAAGTAGCGGTTTCTTCCGCAATCCCGAGCGTATCCACTACAAACTCAACGAGGCACATGGTTAAAGTATTGATGAAACTAGAATTTAGAATTATACCAGACTTTTTTTTGAAAGATGTCACAATTGTCATAACCAGTCATAACTCAACTTGCAGGTGCTCACAGGTCACAGGCAACTCAAATTCGTTGTGGCTATTGTCCAACAGCGAGCATCCAGAGACGTAGAAAAGTGAGCTTAGACCCCAACATGAACTGGTCAGGTGCATGTCGGTCACTGAACACAAGGCGAATAGCGAAAATCGCAACATTTTCAATGGCAAGGACGGCATATTTCGTAAACTTCCAATACTTCCATAATATTGCTCCCCATGGAATTCTACTGCGGGCAGCGTCGCCAGAGGCGAGGGTATTCATCAGGCAGAAGAAGTACGAGTCCGCAATCTTGGGTTGGGCCAATGGAAAGTGAGGACTGGGAAATGGGGATGCATTTTGGCCATGTGGCATTCTAACCATCCTCACTGTACAAGTGTCTCAGAAATAACAGAGAAAACCCCAAATACCACAAGACATTTAAGGGATATTGAACCGAGAAACACAAACAGAAGCGAAGCGGGAGATATTTTGTTCGAAAATTGAGAAAAGGCGAAAAGATACGTGAAAGGAATACTTGGGGAAATTGTAAGGGGAACAAGAATTATAAAATTCATTAGAACAGGAAAGTAGTGTGGAGGTGGATGATAGATATAGGTGATCCTATAATGAGAGAAGAGTTTGATCTGGCACTGAAGGGTTTGATAGGCGGTAAGCACAAGGTATAGATAAAATGCAGGCATAAATTTTAAAATGTGCGAGAGAGGAGATAATAGATCGATTATTCAAATTAGTTAGCTGTATTATACGGGTTGGAAGAGATTACACAAGATTATAGTTAAACGGAATTTAATAGTAGGTAACTCTTCCAAAAAAAAAAGGGCGCGGATAGATGTGAAAATTTTAGAACTATCAGTCTAACTTCTCATGCATCGAAACATTAACATTAATTAACATATTATTAACATCGATGCATTGACCAGAATAGTTCAAATAAGAATGGAAACAGGGGAGGAGAAAGTACAGAAGAGGATCTGTTCGGATTCAGACGAAATAGGAATAGGGGACTAACACGTGGGGCAATTTCATCTTTACGGGTTTCAGTAGAGAAAACAATAGAAAAAGGAAAAGACGTCTTCACAGATTTTGTGGATTTAGAAAAAGCTTTTGATAATGTAAAATCCGGGAAGATGATTGAGATACTCAAAACGGTGAAGATGAAATACAGAGATAGAAGAATATTACATAATTTGTACAAAGAACAAACGGCAGTAATCGATTCGGGGCAGCAACGTACAAAAGTAGATATTAGGAAGGGGTGAGGCAGGGATGCGGGCTGTCACAGTTAGTTTTTAACTTGTACGGGGTTTCCCATTCTCGATGATTTAGGTGATTTCACCTATTTCCCGAGGAGGTAGAAAAAACTGACCTATACAGGTGGTCCGACTTTTATGTCATTAAATTTAAGGGTCGATAGAGAACGAAAATTGGAGGGACTTTCTTCAGAAAACATCTGATAAATGCCTAATAACAGAGATACAGCCCTTCAAAGTTGGAAATAAATAATCGTTTTTTCCGCATAACTTTTGAACCGTTCAACCGATTTGATTCAAAATGGAACCAAATGTTAACTGAAATTATCCCCTGTCAAACAATCATAACATGTTCCATAAAAAAGTTTCAGGGGTGTAGACATTAGGGGGTGTTTCTACTTTTCCTCCCCTATTTTTCACCTCTTAAGTTATTTTCGGAAACTGTTCATAATTTTGAATTCTACGTTCAATTTAGAAGAAAAAGTCACCCTTGCAAAATTTTGATTAGAGGCTTCTTTTAGGAGATATTTGAGTTTTAAACTTTGGAAAACATCCCGAAATCGCCACTTTCCAGAGCCCAAATTGTTTTTTTCCTGAAAATTTCTCGTGTTTTGAAAAAAATGGTGGTTTATCAACTTAGAAATTCTGAAAAACCTATTTCAGCTGAGAAATCATGAGTTTTTTTGGATTTTAATTTTTAGACCTTTGAAAGTTGTGATTTTGAGATGTTTTCCAAACCTTCAATCCTAAATATCTCCCAAAAAAAGCCTCTTATCAAAATTTTGCAACAGTGATTTTTTTCTTCAAAATTGAACGTAGAATTCAAAATTATGAACAGTTTCCAAAAATAACTAGGGAGGTGAGAAATAGGGGGAGAAAAGTAGGAACACCCCGTGATGTCTACGCTCCTGAAACTTTTTTATGGAACGTGTTATGATTGTTTGACAGGAGATAATTTCAGTAAATCTTTAGTTCTATTTTGAATCAAATCGGTTAAACGGTTCAAAAGTTATGCGGAAAAAACGATTATTTATTTCCATCTTTGAAGGGCTGTATCTCTGTTATTAGGCATTTCTCAAATATGTTTTCTAAAGAAAGTCCCCTTCATTTTTCATTCTCTATCGATCCTTGAATTTAATGACATAAAAGTCGGACCACCCTGTATGTCATTAGCTTGATTTACGAGAAAATTTGATTGGTGAAAACCGCATTTTGATATTTCAAACCGTTTCCGTGATATAGTGAAATAGCGACAATTCACGAATTATCAACTTATTAAATACTGATATTATTTCATACTGCAAAAACTTTTTTGAAGAATTTTTCACGTAGAGAAGATAAAGTTATTAGTTTTTCCTCCGCCCACTAGATTTCAAGTTATTTCAATAAAACTTGAATTTCAGTACTGTTCAGTCTAAGGTAGTCAAGTTCGGAGACCAGGCCGGCCACAACACTGGAGCCCTTCTGAAGCAATTCATGGTTCGGGAATTTTTCGTCGAAACATTTTGATATTAAAGAGCACCGTCCATCTGGACTCATCTGGACATTCCCTGAAGATTCCTGAGTACCGAATAATCCAAGATAAAAATAAATAAATCGCTACAAGGATTATTAGCTTAGTGAATTTCTTTTTAGTCATGCATGAATTTGCGTGCTAGGTTGACGACGCTCAAGGAACCTTTTTCATTGAATGTCCAGTCATCCTCCATTGCATCGACTGATATCGCTCAAAGAGGGTTAAGATGAGCGATTTGCCCAACGAGATGCAGCGATTTGCCTATGCTAGGCGATTTTTCTCCAACCAACGGGGTACAAGCGAGAAGCGAGATGAAAGCGGAAAGCGCCATGATAGCCCACTGATGTCCCTGATAACTCGAGAATTTGTCATTGTGACAACTACTGATTTTTTTTAAAATAGATTTCCTTGTAACTTTATCAAGGATGAACATGCAAGGAGCAGCATATTTCGTGACAGTCATAAGAAAACCATCTCCTTTGTTACCAGTAAGTAGGACTTGGATATGAACTGTTTGAACAGGGAGCTGGTGCCTCAAAACTTACGTCATAAGGTACATGATTTTAACCCTGTAGGTCTAATGTGCGTTGATAAGGTTGTTAAGGATTGCTTTGTCTCACATGTCAGACCGGGGGCTTTAGGCTGGTATGACCTTGTCAATTTTCGAAAAAATGGCCAAAAATTTACGTCATGAGGTACATGAATGAAACCAACGGGATTTTGTGTGGGAACATCCCCTTAATCGAAAATCTGGTCGTAAGACAAAATTTCTGGGGGATTTCGGTCCATAAGACAAGTTCAAAATTTTCAAAAAAGGACCAAAATTCATCAATTTTTTCACAGGCGTTTTGTTAACTAACCCACTAAGTGTGATATATCTTTGTCATCAGGATGAAAGACGGAATCGATTTCCATGTTGAAATACAGGGTGTACGATTTGAGATTTTTTTTTATGTTGCATCCTGCCTGTAAGCGATGTACTACTGAAAATGTTTGTGGGCAGATCCGAAACCTACGTAAAAAATCATGTAAGAATCGTTTTTTATTCCTAAAATTATGTCAAAGGAGAAGTCTCCAGGAGGAGGTGAATTTTGGCTTTTTTTGGAAATTTCAAACTTGTCTTATGGACCAAGTGCCCCCAAAAAATTTGTCTTATGACCCGATTCTTTATTAAGGGGATGTTCCCACACAAAAGCCCTTTGGTTTCATTCATGTACCTTATGACGTAAATTTTGGCCATTTTTCGAAAATTGACCTCCGGTCTGACATGTAGTAAGACAAAGAAATTTTAAACAACCTTATCAACGCACATTAGACCTACAGGGTTAAAATCATGTACCTTATGACGTAAGTTTTGAGGCACCAGCTCCCTGTCCAGTTGTAAAATATTATGGACTCACTTCTGTTTCCTCGGACATGGTTTTCACTGGAATTTGAGGATGAAATCGGTTATATATTATGGCAAATGGCTGAAGAAAATTACTTCATTACTGCTGGCTACCATTCTCTTCGGCGTCGGCCCGAAGATTAACGCGGACACTGCTTCCATCTTGATCGGAGATCTCACTGAGGTCTCCATCGTTATAGAAAGGGCATTTTTCCTTCCGCTTATTGCCACAGAGACCCCAGAAAAAGAAAATAAGACAAAAAAAGGTCACGGCTCCGGCAAGCAAGGCAAAATTTGATGGATCGTAGGTTTCGACTTCGCATAGGGCTATCCACATGGCCTGCGCCTCTGGCAATTGCCACAGGACTACACCACCTCTCGATTCCGCCATTATTGTTGATGGGGTGAAATGATTCGATAATGATGGTTGAATTTTGATTAAGACAATAACGAAAATTTTTAAATGGGGACTGACATAAGTTCTGACTGTTTGATATTCAGTTGTGCCACAGCAACAATAGCACCACAATCCCCGGTTATTTTGCTAATCGCTGGAAAAGTGCGGTTGAACGGTTGAACCAAGGAGGTGGTCTAACGATCTAAAACGATGCGCTGATGCCTTTAATTTGCCTTTACATTTTGAAGTTCAAACCATACAGCATATGGAGATGCTTCAGAATTATTTTTGCAATTGACGTGGCAAGAAACCTTGCCAAACCATCTCCCTCTGGTAAAACAATTGGAATCTCATGTTGTGAAGTCTGTTCCTGATGTATCCGACTCCTTAGAACGGTGAAGTGAGAACGGTAGTTCATCAAGACGAGACGGTAGTTCACCAAGTTCAACCTTTATTGGTTCAATTCTAGTTTGAAGCTTGAGCTACCTTTACTACTGAGTGAAGCAAAAGAAATATCCTTTTCGTGAGTTCCTCACATCCTTATGTTTTCTCAACCACTTGATGGCGGATCAAAGATGGCGGCCAAGCACAAAATCATTGATTAACTCTTATTGGTGGACACGTACGCATTCGATTGGCGTTTGCACCACATCGTTATCTCTTTTCGTTGAGCCATAAGTCTCCTATCGTGTGATCAATTGAATTCCTAATTTAGGCAGGCTGGGTCCTAGCCAAATGCAGCTTCGCACGTCTGATTTCGACCAGGCTACAGCCTGCCTAAATTAGGAATTCAGTTGATCACACGATAGTTCTATCACTTTGAATTATGTTCAATATGGAGAATACAAGATGGCGACGGGGCATCGATTGTTGAAAATTGGATGGATCTTGATGTGGTTTACATTGGCTGCCAATTTCATTCCAATCGGATCACTTTTAATGAAATTCAAAATGGCGGATCAAAGATGGCGGCAAAGTAACAGAAAAGCAAAAGTCAACTTGACATCCTGGATATATGTACTATTGATCAGCGTTCACACCACATCGATATCTTTTTTCCCTGAGGAGTTATCCCGGGTACGGACGGACGGACAAAGCGAAACTAAAAGCGCCTTTTCCCATTTTTTGGGAAAGTGCTTTAAAAATGGAGCTGTAGAAGTCATACCGGGATAGGACGATCATGCCATTTTCGTGGGACCGCGATTATTATCAGCGATAGTTTTTGGCAGTAAAGAAGAATCAGTTGAAAAAAGACCCAAGCAACATTGCGGTACTTCTCAAATTAGAGTATGACATAAGTGAGCAGCTATAACATGTGGCTATGACGTCAGATATGACAGAAGGGGGAATTGTGTGTAGTGTTATCTGTCAGGGTTTTCACAGTTTGTTTTTTCATTCGTTCTGTACAAAATTCTAGTGCTAGATTTCGCAAAAAAAAACATGCTTCAGGACTGCATAGAACTACTTATTTGCACAAAACGTGAGGAAATTATCATTTACGGTTGTGTAGCAATGGGTCTTGTATTGCTGTATTACATCTATCAGCGTTTAACTGGCTCCAGTAGTTGTTGTTGTGGCTCGGGTTGAATTCGAGCGCAAATTAAACTATCATTGCAAATTCCTTGTTTATTTCATTCCATTTGCAACCCTTGCTTAGAAAACCCTTGACAGGTAAGCAGTATACTTGTTCCAAAAGTGTGAAAAGCCATCTCATATTTTGTTGACAGGTATTAAAATCCTGCATCCACTTCTTTACACCAATATTACCGGAAGGCGACAAGAAAGACAAAGAAGTGCTCAATGGGAAAAAGCGTCTCCTCAACTCCATCACCAACAAAGCTCAGTAGCGAATTCTGAAAACAAAGCAGTTAATACTCACCTATTTTGATTAGAAACCTAATATTAATGTTAAAAGGTGGATTTTTAGAATGAAATACTCAATAAACCTTGCAGGAAAACTATATCTGATGTACACTTGTCTTGTTATTTTATACAATGGATACCTACCTAGGCATATCCCATAAACTTTCCATTTTCAGTAGAATGACTTTTTGGAGCAAAAATAAAGTGACAAGCTGGGGGGCCACGGCGACGGCTGATGGCACCTGTAAAGTTTTGGAGCGAAACTATCAGCGGCTATCGGCCGTATTCTCCCAGCGCTCCAGCTTGTCACTTTATTTTTGCTCCAAAAAGTCATTCGACTGAAAATAGAAAGTGTATGGGATATAAGTACTTTGGCTCTTCCTGAATTCTATATTTCCTACTTGAAAGTGTATTGAAGTTACATTGTGCACTTGCTTCATTCTTTAGTATCAGCAAGTTCAGGTGGACCTCTGGTGGCCAAATAAAATCTGCAGGAATAAATCACTCTTCCTTCGATTAAAGTACCTATATGCCGTTCAAGTTTTAAATTTAGTAGAATGACTTTTTGAAGTAAAAATAAAGTGACAAGCTGGGGGGCTACGGCTACGGCTGATGGCACCTGCAAAGTTTTGGGGCGAAAATATCAGCGGCCATCAGCCGTAGGTATCCTCGCAGCGCTCCAGCTTGTCACTGTATTTTTGCTCCAAAAAGACATCCTACTGAAAATAAAAAGTGAACGGGATATAGGTACTCGTAGATTGCAATGCAGATTCGCACTTCCTTTTACGTCACTTTTTTCAACTTTGTCATTTGCGTCGATGTGGGGAAGGTTATGTCATTGGGACTGACAAATCGTTGACACCGCGTCCTCACCGACACCTCTACGGGCCGCAATAACAGACCCGCCGGCCGCCGCCTCACATCACAACCCTCGATGAGAAAAACCATCCAAGTCAACTTGCACCCAAAATGTATAAAGGAAGATGGTGTGATGCGACGCTTAGGGCTGTATTCTCAGCAGGGCAAATTCATCTTAAAGATTTCTCCTTCAAGAATTAAGATAAAAACTCAATTTATAAATGATTATTTCATCGTTCAACACGTGACAGATAAATGACAGGCCGATCTACAGGTGTTTCCAAAATGGTGATACAAACTTCTAGGGGAGATTACCCATCAAAAATGGACCAGGAAAAAATATACCTTTGATGTCCTAAAATGCTCCGTTGAAAAGTTGAATCTTCAAAATCGATTTTTTGACATAACTTTTGAACCGTTCAACTGATTTTGCTCAAATTTGGAACAAAGTCAACCAGAATAGGTCTCTATCAAATAATAGCAACGTGTCTAGAAAAAAAATTCAGGGACGTAGATAATGGAGGGTGTTGTTATATTTCCCACCTATTTTTTAGTTCCCTAGCTATTTTCCCAAATTCTTCTAATTTTTGAATTCTACCTTCAATTTAGAAAAAAGTTACTCTTGCGAAATTTTGATTAGAGGCTTCATTTTCGAGATATTAAGGTTTGAAACTTTGGAAAACATATCGAAATCGCCACTTTCAATGAGCCCAATTTTTTTTGCCTTGAAAACTTCTCGTTTCTCAGAAAAAATAGTGGTTCATCAACTCAAAAATTCTAGAGAACCTATTTCTGTTGAGAAATCGTGAGTTTTTTGGATTCTAATTTTTAGGCCTTTGAAAGTGGCAATTTCGAGATGTTTTCCAAAGTTTCAAACCCAGATATCTCAAAAACGAAGCCTCTAATCAAAATTTGGCAAGGGTACTTTTTTTCTCTAAATTGAACGTAGGATCCAAAAATAAGAACAAATTGGAAAAATAGCTAGGGGTGTAAAAAATAGCGGGGTAAAAATGAGGACACCCCCCATTATCTACACCCCTGAACTATTTTTTCTCAACACGTCACTATTGTTCGATAGAGACTTATTTCAGCTAACTTCGTTGAAAATTTGAACAAAATCGGTTAAACGGTTCAAAACTTATGTCGAAAAATCAGTTTTAAAAAGTCAACTTGAACTTTTCAACGGAGCATTTTAGGACATCAAAGGTATATTTTTTCCTGGTCCATTTTTGATGGGAATCTCCCCCAGAAGTTTGTATCATCATTTTGGAAACACCCTGTAGATCGATTGTAAAAATTTGAATCGAAGAATAGAAGCGTTAACAGTTAGGCATCAAATAATCGCGAGCCAGTTGAATCGCATTGCATCGATTTGGTTGTTGCGTTAAATGAATTTTACGTTTTGACAGTTATTGACCTTTCAGTCAATTTTTGTCAAGGATGAAGGTTGAAAGAAACATGGCGACCATGCTAGCAAGATTCACAATCGAGTTATACCAAGAGTTCATAAATTGAATGGGTCAAGGGTGCCTGTGAATTCAAAAACGTCTGTCGAAACCAGGGTAATCCTTATTACTCCTTTTATAATAAATTTGTCAAACTTTGACAAGAACAAGAACGATGCTAGTTCCGACAGACGTTTTCAGACTCACAGGCACCCTTGACCCATTTAATTAATGAACTCTCGGTACTATCCCCAATCAGGTGTACAACGATATTGAAAGATGGTTTGATATAATGTTCTTGGACCATCAACTTGACAATGCCCTCTGCGGCCCTCCCGAAAGTTTTTGTGATTTCCCTTCTAACATCGTCCGGTAGGCCTTGTAAGACACTCATCGTGCAAAAGAGATTTTCTTTATCATCAAATGCCATCCAGTTAAGACTGCTAACCCCACTATCAGCAATCAATCTATCAACAATTGCAATTCAAATGGATTTCAGTTGGTTTACATCGCACATCCGATTAGTGTATTATACAGGGTGTTTCAGCGATGATAGCAAAAAATTTTGACTGTGAGTAGATCTTGTCAAAATATGACGAAAACCTATGTACCATTTTGCAAAGTTCGGCCTTATGACGAAGATACAGCCCTTCAAAGTTCACTTTTTTCGGATTTCAAAAATTTATAACTCAGAAACGTTTCGACAAATTTAACTTCAATTTAGCACAAGGTGGTTTGTCGTAATTATCTATCAACCTGCCAAATTTTGAAAGAATCCAATCAGTAGCGTGGAAGTTATAAGGGGTCACCTTAAGTCAACTTTTCTTCGGATGCTTCTAAATTATTGACCCTCATAACTCCTACACCATTGTTCGATTCCTCCAAAATTTTGCAGGTCGGTAGATAGTTTCGCCAAATCATCCTCTGCTGAATGTAAGTTATTTTGGTCAAAACGTCACTGAGTTACAACTTTTTGAAATCCGAAAGAAGTCAACTTTGAAGGGCTGTATCTTCGTTATTAGGCCGAACTTTGCAAAATGGTATATAGGTTTTCGTAATATTTTGAAGAGATCTACCTACAGTTTAATTTTTTGCTATCATCGCTGAAACACCCTGTCTATAGCCCTTTTGTTGTGGTAGATCAATTTAACATCTTACATTTTAATTTTCAATCCTGAATTTTCATGACTGACGTGATTCCAGCGCACACATCAAGCCGATGGTATCCGACAGACTGGAGAACGTAACGCAGACCATCTCGCGTCTCCTCGAAGGATACGACATAAGGCTCAGACCAAACTTTGGAGGTTCGTTACCCACCGCCGTTTCACAAAAATGAAAATTATTTTAATTATTTCATGTTTTCTGCAGGAGAGCCCCTCCTAGTCGGCATGGATCTCACCATAGCCAGCTTTGATGCGATCTCCGAAGTGAACATGGTAAGCGTTTACCTCCTCAAGTGTGAGAAAAGTTCTGAAGGACGCCCTATAGTGGAAATCGCCAATCGATCGGCGGCTCGTCTTAAAATTTCGCCATCTAATGACCTGAGATGCAATCAAGTACCTGCTGGGTTTATGGATTTTCGCGTCTCGTCTCGAGAGATTTCCCCCCCATACCCACACACACGCATCACCTAACCGCGCCGCGGCGACCGGTTTTTCATAATCGCGTCTCGAAGTCGTATACAGGGCGTCCCCAGTTGATGAAATCGTTATTCTACTTCATCAGGCGTGAAGTTCTTACATTTTAACAACATTGTCTTCAGAACATACCCAATTGATAAGTTACTTCGTGACAATTGTGTGAAGAAAAACAATGTGAGAGAAAGCAGCTGTCTTGTCACTCCTGCGTCCTGTGACTCCTGGGTCCTTCCTGGAAGTAACTATTCAGATCAAATAATTCAATTTCCTGATCTTCAACGGCCACAAGGAGGTGTAGAGTGGACACGCGGCTAACTTCTATAATTTTGGCTTTGATTCTGACAATTCCATCGTTTTCATCCTTCTCGCTCATAAACGCAGCAAGGGCTTCATTACTTCATTAGTATCCGTTCAAGACTGGTGCAACTTCCATTTTTATGATGGTGTGGGAGGTTCGTCGCTTATCGGCTATCGGAGGCTGACTGTAGAAAAAAATGTAACCCATTTTGCATACTTACACGCGGGGATGAAGGAAGAGTCGTCATGAGAGATGCGAATCAGCGTAGTGACAGATGAAGAACGAAGGCCGAAGGCGAGTAAACAACCAAAAAAAGTTTTGATCATCGATCACAGACCTACTTGAAGGATGTTTTATACAGGGTGTTGAGTACTGGTTATTATCAACTTTGAGGGATGATTCCCTATCAAAAATATAGCCGACTGGAAGTAAAACTCATGGTTCTAAAATGCTTCCTTAAAAAGATACAGGGGGTTGAAATTGACATTTTTAAATCGATTTTCCACCGTAACTTTTGAACCGTTGGACCAATTACCATCAAATTTGGACCAAAGTTCACTTAGGTAAGTATCCATCGAATAATTATACCGCGATTCATCAAAAATTTTCAGGGAGTGGATAATAGGGGGAGTGTCCATTCTTTCTCTCCTATTTTTTTTCTTCCCTGGTTATTTAGTGAAGTCGTTGATGTTTTCGGATTCTACATTTAATTTTGAAGAAAAACCTACTCCTGCACAATTATGATTAGAGGCTTTATTTTAGAGATATTTGGGTTTAAAACTTTAGAAAACATCTCGAAATCGCCACTTTTCAGAGCCCAAAATGTTTTTCTCTAAAAACGCCTCGTTACTTAGTAAAAAATGGCAGTAAGTCAACTTGAAACACCTAGAAAACTTATTTCAGTTGAGGAATCATTACATGAGTTGTCTTGGATTTTAATTTTCAGGCCTTTGATAGTCGCGATTTGAGGCGTTTTCCAAAGTTTCAAACTCAAATATCTTGGAAATAAAGCCTCTGATCAAAATTTTTACGACATTAACTTTTTCTCTAAATTGAATGTAGAATCCGAAAACACGAACAATTTAAAAAATTATTAGAGAGGTGAAAAAAGGGGCACTCCTACCCCCTTTGGAATTTTTTGATGAATCGCGGTACATATTATTATTCGATGTAGACTTATTTGAGTAGACTTTGGTCCAACGCAACGGTTCAGAAGTTGAGTAAAAAACCGATTTAAAAAATAAGTCAACTTTAACACCCTGTATCTTTTTGAGGAAGCATTTTAGGACCATGAGTTTTATGATCATTCGGCCTTTTTTATGGAGAATCATCCTTTAAAGTTTGTAATAACCAGTACCTGACACCCCGTATAGTAACTGGCCTAAATTCTACATAAAACTGGAAGTGGGATAATTCCCAAAATTAGTCTGAACCTAAACTTAAATTAGTTTTATTTACTTTGCGTTACTAATGGATACATTTTTACATCGAAAACAGTGCTCTAATGAAGTATATTATTAAACTGTTACTCAACCAGTTTATTGCCAATAGAAGATGGACGAACGCCGGTTCGGAAGTGTCACCTGTCAAACGTTTCTCTTTTTAGCAGCCAGAATTACCAATTTCTGGGCGATTATTAAGAAAAATTAGATAAAACAGTGTATTATACTAAATAGTGTAACGAGAAATAATTGAAACGATTGGTAGGTAAATAGGTGTAGGTTGAGAAACTTAGTAGAGAACTTTGCCGTTTGTAACTTTGTAAGTATAACGTTCTCGGCTCTCTTGATGCAATGTTCCCATGCAAGATTTACTCTTTGCAGAACAGGGAACTAATTATTTTATTTCATTTCAATAGCGACTAATCTTGTCCTTTTCGCGATTTAATTAGTGGAAGGTAATCCCCACGAGCACGAGAGACGAAGGAATTAACTTGGAAACGATGTCGCATTCGGATCATTAGGATATATCTAAAATCCCGGTCGCGCACTTCGTTTTCTACGTATCTACCTACCTAACTGAACAAGACTTGAATATAATACGGATCTTGCTAAAATATTATTTCAGAAACATTTATTAATGAAAGCATCATACAGGGTGTCCCAAAAGTATCACATTCAGGTAGTACTGCGGTAAATGGAATCTTCTATGGGGTCCACAAAAAATGATCAAAAAACTCTTCCACTTCACTTTTGAAGGTACGGAGAGTGTAAGGGATCGATAGTCAAGGCGTTTTTCACTGAAGTGTCGAAGAAATCAACTACCTACCTAACATTTTTTCACTTTTGACTTTTCAAGATTTAAAGCAATATGCAGATTTGCTGAAATTCACTCAATATTAGTATGTAGTTAAGTCAAGTTATATTTTAATTTAGGTGCGCCACCTATTTTACTTGAACAAATTCGGCACGTTTAGGGATTCGCCATCGCTCAGAATTTGCCAGAAACAGGGTGGAAAATGAAATGGAAAAGCATTATTTATTACGGGGCCAGAGATCGAAAAGTGTGCGGGTCCGCGGAAAAGAAAAAATTGCGACAAGCTTGAGGAGGAAATGAAACGTTACGACTTTTCCAGGACTACACCATCACGATGTATCTGAACCAATATTGGACGGACGAGCGGCTGGCCTTCAGCAACGACGAGGAGGTCCTGACGCTTTCCGGTGATTTCGCCGAGAAAATCTGGGTGCCGGATACATTTTTCGCCAACGACAAGAACAGGTGATAAGAAATGTTCCTTTCAACATCATACTTGGATACACATCAGTGGTCATTTTTTTTCTTTTTATTGGAAACGAAGCACCGCATATTCCCTTATTAAGGTTTTCTGATCTTAATACTGAATTGATAATGACAGTGGTGATTCTATTGGTATACAAGTACCTGCCTCTCAGTACTAACGAGTCGGTAATCAACAAGAAAAAGTTCATCGGTTCAACTCTTAAACAAGTTTTTGTAAAAACTATACTCATTACCTACATACAGGGATCCGCAAATTGACCTTTTTTCTTTTTATAACTCTCAACACACATTACGAAAAACAATAACGATAACGAATACAGCACGTAAAAGTAGTGAAGTTTCCTTTAGATTAAGTATGAAAGGCAGTGTCTTCCAGATAAACCCTATGTTCTTCGGCGTATTTCTTTGTTCGTTTTACTGCATTTGCCATTATCGCTCCAAGACAAACACTGGAATTTGTTCAGCTTCTTGACGAATGCGGTCTTCTAGCTTTTGGATTGTGTGGAGGCGTGTCGAATGAACTCTACTTCCCAAGTTGCCTCACAAAAAGATCCGGTGTCGTTGAATCTGGCGACCAAGGAGAACAGTTTATGTCCTCGAGATGTGAAATCAAAGATTTGCAGCCGTATGGCAAGTTCACATACGTTTTTCTGCTACAGACTTGGATGTAGGAATGACTGGATGGAGCATAAAACCAAAAATCGATTCCATAATCTAACCTTTTGAACCCTCTAAACTAGCGTTAGAAGTGCTACTTTTAGCAGTGGTCGTAGTCAAAATCAGTTAAAAAAGGCTGAAAATAGATGAATAAAATAACGGTTACTTTACAAATGATAAATTCTTCACCTAAAATAAAAAACTCCCATCTTTCTATTTTAAAACGATACAATTGCTATTCTGTTATATAATATGAAAAGAGTTATTAGAAAAACAAATAGGCTCATACTTTATGCCGAAGCCTGTACTTGCCTACCTAGAAGGTATGCTAAGGCTATGCTTCTAGAAAATAAGCGCTTTCCAGAATGCTATTATTGTTTGAATCTGTTCGCCAAACAGAGTAAGTATAGGTGTGGAAGTGGGTAGAATACAAAAAAAAAGAAAATTTTCACGTTGCATATAGATTATCAAGAGCGAGCATCCCTGTAGGGCGCTGTATAAAATTTGCATAACTCCATTAATGGGATTTTCGATGGCATTTTTTACTTTATGTTTACGAACGATTAAATCGACGAAGAAACCGGGAGTTCATGAAAAATATTCTCCTCGTGTAATTTATGCTAGAACTGATATTACACGTGACCAGTATTAATTCACCTACTCAATCAACGGGACGCCAGCGCCAAGCAATTAGAGCCGTGAGCGGTCGCCTCAATGAAAAATTTCCCAAACACAAACACGGTGCGGTTTGCAATAGTTCGTATCGTATGTGCACATTTGCTGTACGATTGTGTGGACATTGTACGGTTTACTGCATTTAATACAGTAGAAGAACAGCTAGGTGCAAAAGTAACTGCACTTCATGTTAGAGCTATAAAATCTGGTACATCCTTCAGGGAATTATTTGAACTAATTTTGTCCGATGTGCCAATCATAATTACCGCTGCATCCGAGGCTGCATCCAAAATGGCGGCCGTTTTCCAATATGACGGCCTGAATATTTGGAAGTAACGTATTCGTCCTATTATATCTCGCCGAATGTCAATTCCCAATTTTCATATTTTCACCTATTCTGAGACTAATCGTAACCACAACAATCGTGGCAGCACCCTCATTGACTCTGTAGTGCTTCGTGCACAAGAACATTCAATAAATCCATCTATTTCTATCTATCTATCTATCCAATAATATATCGACTTAACTAAATATTCCAGCTTCCTACACGATGTAACCGAACGAAACAAACTGGTACGACTGAATGGTGACGGTGGAATCACCTACGGAATGCGATTCACCACAACTTTAGCATGCATGATGGACCTCCACTACTACCCCCTAGATTCACAAAACTGCACCGTCGAAATCGAAAGTTGTAAGTAATATTTCTTTACAATTCAAATTCTCTGAATTCGAATGAATACATAATCCACTGAACAAGAGAAAACTTATCCTTTGGATGGACAGTATGGACACTGACAGTAATAATTATTGCATTTAGCTGAACTGTAGTTACACTGTGTTGTCCATTTTCTCTACCTCCTGGGTATGCACTTCTTCATATGTACCTTGTTAGCTGTTTCTGTATAATAAGCTAGAGTAGGTAGTACACACTACTCAGTGATGTGCATCAGAAGATGGAGCCTCTGGACGGTGGGCCCTTTCATCCGAGTACTGTCGATCTTCGGCATCATTTTCTCAGTGACTGCCCAAAATCTAACAGCCTTGACGAAGAGCCACCGACCGGTAGCGAGTAGTAGAGACAATGTCCCTTATCGTCCACACTGCAAAGCACTACAAGGAAACCCACGATTCCTTCGATTTCTCGAAAATTCTCACTTAAACCTTCATGACGCCTCTACGCGGTTGACAAGTGTGACATAAAACATTTCTTCTCCTTTTTTCGGGTTGGGTGGCCTTAGCTGCTGGAGCTATATCTAGCCAAAACATAACACATGTAGACAACTAGCTGCTAAGACGTTATCATCAAGTAGTCATGGTTCCATTCATATCAACACAACACATTTTCCCCATATCTCACTCTTCTAATTAAAAAAGCCGTGAAGCTGATTCATACGAATGGGATCCCACAGTACTTCTTGCAGACTTATAATAATATGGTAGCAATCCGCAGCAACTGGGGAGTCGGAACAAAATGACCGGATAGTATAATGTACGTTTCTTTCAGAAGTAAAGTCAAAGAACGTTAAAGAACGTTTACAATTTGTGATTTGTGTGATACTGACGCAGTTGGTCAAAAATTTGATAATAATTGGAAAGGTATATGAGGCTATTCAATTTTTGACAAACTGTCAGTATCATCACATTGTAAACGTTCTTCGACATTTCTGGCTTAAAAAATATGTGGTTCCTCCCTCCCCTACTCCTCCACTTGCTACGGATCGCCACCAGGAAGGTCTGCAAGGAATAATACGGAGACGGCATTTTGGGCAGGGATGGGGCCGTATGCTCGTGTACCATTCGTGTGTATTTGCGTCAGGGATGAGTCACTGTATCCGGTTTAACGAGCTTCAGTATATCCGATTCGATTTTCCCCCTTTAATTTCAATAAAAAAAATTATTGCATCGTAGTTTGTCTCAATTTGTTCCAAAATATAAATGAAAAACTGTTAATAAAGGCCAGAATTTTACCTTTGTCGTTGTAACAGGTGTCCTAGAATAAAGTTAGTGTCCAATTATGCCTAACCATGGTCTCCTTACCGTACAATAATTAAGTTACAAGTTAGTGTTCTAGATCATTTCGCGAAATTCGACTTTCAACCTTTTGATGTGCCAAAAATGTTGGTTTTTTCAATAATTATGCAATGACGAACAAAGCTAGTGCTAAAATGTGGTGTAGAGGTACTGGTACTGCTAATAAAGCTGTATAGTATGAAATGAAAGGTAGAATAGAACTCCACTCTAGCTAAAAAATGGTCGAGTGGTGTAGAAAGATGAGAGGTCGTTCCTTATTTCAAAAAACTTATAAGTAACAATAAATCGAGCAATAAATACAAGGAAAAGAAAGGTTTGCGGATACCTAACTACCTAATGTCAAATCCATATTTGGGAAAACTTCTGATTCTTGCAGCTAAACTAAAACTTGGCACCTTCATCCAATTTTATTACTTTGGCTTTCTTTTTCTTCTTGCTGCTTGAATTATTAAATCAAAAAAAATTCTTGACATTTTTGAAAGGCTGCATTCTGCATTTTTCTTATATAGCTGACGGTCTCGGGCACCCCCATAATTTTGACGTGAGTGGTCCATGGTTAAAACGTTTGGCATTTTATTCTGGGACACCATGGATCTAATAAATGCATTCAAATTTTCAACACTTACCCAACATTCTCCTTTCAGACGGATACACAGTCTTGGACGTAGTAATGTACTGGAAGGACACACCGGTGAGAGGCGTCGAGGAGGCCGAGTTGCCGCAATTCACGATCATCGGATACGAAACGAACGACCGCAAAGAAAAACTTGCCACCGGGATCTATCAACGTCTTTCACTGTCCTTCAAACTCCAAAGGAACATCGGATATTTCGTTTTCCAAACATATCTCCCCAGCATTCTGATAGTGATGCTTTCGTGGGTTTCCTTCTGGATCAACCACGAAGCTACCAGCGCAAGAGTAGCCTTAGGTTGGCTGCTTCGCACAATTGCCTTCTTTCCCCTTTAATATGAGTTTTTTCCAGGTATAACTACGGTGTTGACCATGACGACCATTAGCACTGGCGTTCGCAGTTCTTTGCCGAGGATAAGCTACGTCAAAGCCATCGACATTTACCTCGTGATGTGCTTCGTTTTCGTTTTCGCCGCCTTGCTCGAATACGCCGCGGTAAACTATACTTATTGGGGTGCCAGAGCCAAGAAGAAGAGTAAAAAATCAAAAGAGGTCGAACAAGAAACTAAAAAAACAGGTGGGTCAAGTGAAATTTGATTGGTTCGCTTATTTTTGGCGGTTTAATAGTGTTTGTTTGTGCAGAGATCCCAGGGACCAATGTTAACGACCAGAATTACGTTAGCGAAGACATTATCGAACTTGAGGATGTGAGGATGAGCCCGATAGCGTCCATCAGGAACCGTCACAGTTCGAAGTCTGCACTAGGATGCGAACCGCTCGATTCGGCCAAGTTTCCGCCGAGCTTTCGCATTTCGAGGACGTCAGGGTATACGTACAACTACAGGAATCCGGCCGGGCTTAGGTTTAGGGGTACTCAAGGTATATTACTAATTTTCCTCGCACACCTATCACATCTCTGTTACCAATAAAAATTGAGAAATAATCAAAAATTATCTACATGGTGATCATGAAGCTCACAGAGATCACTAATCTAGACTGATCTGATAGAAATGTTCAGAAATAACGTCTTCCATAAAATGTCTCTTCTAAAAGATTACGACTGGAAAGAACGTTTCTCTAAATAACTACATGTTATACATCCAGGTGTCCAAAAAATGGCGGAAAAGCTCCCCAGTACGTCGTAAAGGACCCTACAGGGAATTCCGGAAAAATGTAAAAAAAATCTACGACCTCTATTTTGGGAGTTATCAGGGGTCAGGCCCTTTGAACCACTGGATGTGTATTGATTTTTTTGTATTTACAGGCTGAGTCAGAAACTAAGAAAATTATTAATTGAAGGACTAGTTTTTGATCCTTGATTTTTTTCTTTGATATTTTTTCTGAATTCCCTGAAGGGTCCCTCACTTGGTCCTTTACAACGTACTGGAGAGCTTTTCCGCCATTTTCTGGACACCTGTATTATGAAAAAACACGAAAATTATATTTAATTATGTTGTAGCACTGAAAGCAATATTCTGTGTTACGAAAAAGACAAAAATAGTGGAAAATACTTCTAGAAAGTGAACCAAAATACTTCAGTAGCCTCGAGGCGCCCCCCTCGTATAGAAAAGTGCTACGAGTTTTGCTAGGAGATAAAACAGACCTTCGAAGAACAAAGAACACTGCAATGAGGTCTCATTGACACACAAAGCCTTACAGGGTCTCTATGAATTAGGTTTCCAAAGGTCGACCGAAATTCCTGGATACCAAAAATATCAAAGAGTCCTCTCTAAGCTAAGAGCGGCTCCGACTAAGAGGTCTCTAAACTGGAGCCTGTGATTCTCTTCTAACTGGCATCAAGAGAAATTATTTTTCGTTATCTCCATACAGGCTGATTCAAAAGTGTCGGACCACCTTGAAGGTTTGTAATATGAAGGTGTAGTAGAGTGCTGAAAAGTTGCTAAAAAAGTTATATGTCTTTTAGTTTTGAAGTTATGGAGGGACAAAAGTTGGTCCTTCGATTGCTTCTATTTTCGTTGTTTCAAAAGATTTCAGTGAACTGTTCATGGAAAAATACTGAGTACGAAAAATGAACCTCTGAGTCTCCATTGAATTTCTGTTTTCTATCCAGGGTGAGTCATAGGCTACAAAAATTTAGTTTTCCTAAAAAACCAGAAGCAAAAGAATTCTATCACAATGAATTGTGTTTTATTGTGCTGTACATAGGTTATGGGACCACTGTGACTGTTTGTCGGCACTTTTAGACGAAAATGATTCTCAGAATTCATGACTCACCCTGTATACAAAACAGGAATTCATCACAGATTCAAAGGTTGATTTTTTGTACTCATTGTTTTTCCATAAACAGTTCAAGTAGGTACTAAAATCTTCTCACACAACGAAAATAGGAGCGATCGAAGGACCAACTTTTGCTCCTCTATAACTTTAAAATTGAAAGACGTACCCTGGGTTGCACCAACGCTAAATCAATATAATACGAGATTAGTGAAATTTATTTTGGTCAGTACTCGTTGGTGAATAATAGAAATTCTGGTTTCTCAAAATAGAATGATCCAATGATTGATTAGCTAAAGATTTTATGCGTTTCCCATGGTCAACCTTCTGGGATTGGCCAGATTGAAATCCATTTAATCTCGTATTAGCATTAATTGCGTATTATTTTTTTGGTGCAACCCAGGGATAGAATTTTTCCAACAACTTTCCAGAACTCTACTACACCTTCATATTGCGCACCCTCAAGATGGTACGACACTTTTGAATCACCTGAATTTGACGTGGTTTTTCCCTTTTTCCAAGGGTCTAAGGTGGACGGACTTGCTACGGTATTCTGCACGACAGATTGAGTGATTTTACCATTAAACATCCAAAGGCAAAGGTATTTTGCTGTGATTATTTTATTACATACAATGCCCTTGATTATTAGACATACAAGGATAATATTCACTTATCTAAATCCCACTGTCAATGGCAACGAAATAAAATTGATGTAAACAACAAAATCTGACAGCTGTCACCTCGGACTTTTTTTTTAATAATCATCAAAATATCACTCGTGCTTGAAATTTTCCTGGATAATTCTGGCCAAGCGTTTTCCTCGGGTTGGTTGTCCCTAGATAAATGCCCTCCTCCTGCGGAGTCGGGTATTTATCGCTACAACCAGCACTCGCGATCGCCTGGCCAAAATTATCGTGAAAATCTAAGCACTTGCGATATTACTGTTGAATATTGATAAAAAATTGTTTGAAAATACACAGCTATATATTTTTCTCGGTAAAAATGTTTAATTGGAACACTTGGACTTATCGTGCAGGATACTGTAGAGAGTCCACCCTGAAAAAATGATTTTTATCTGTCAAATGATCAAATGAAAGCCCTAGAATGGCGAGCGTAAAATCAGGCTATCTTCGGGTGTGATAGTTTTTTCTGTTTTTTTTTCTTCCACCTGTTTATTAGAGACATGAGATATTCTTTTGAGGACGGAGTTGGGAGTTGGAAAAGCCCCGGCTACCAGCTGGTAGAGGTTCCTTCTGATCATCAGGAGGTGTAGGGGGATGTTTAAATTAACACTGTAGCTTTGTTGAAATGATATGAAAAATCCGTCGCTAGCTCCCCGTCTATAAGTAGGTATCGCGATATTCATGGTACAAAAAATCAAAAGTGAATTTATTTTGTGAATATGTTTTTTAATTGACGGGTTTTGTAAAAATGTGAGTGAGAACATGTTTTATTTTTGAGAATTGAAAATACAAGGAGAGTTTATGTACTCCTCGATGTTCTCCTTGAGTATTCAAAATTGAATCATCCTGTAAGTAGTAAGAACCGCCGGCATTTGATTTTTCTTCCAATGAAAAAGTAACAGTCAAGTTTCAATTACGGTCCTTCTCTATGCCCTTCCCATTTAGTATAGTAGGTATACACGTCTCAGATATTACCTTTCCAGTATGATCTCATCTCAAATTCTACGAACGATGATGTTTCTGCTAATTATTATCAATCATATGCTTGAGTGGGTGCACTAGCATAGCTTTTACCTACAGGGCGGCTCGTAATTCCCACGTGTCTCATTAATGCCATAGTAGGTATGTACTTGATTTGAAAACAATAGAGAATGGCATAAAAACTCCATTTGAATATGGAACAAGGGACCATTTGGAAAAGATTTTATAGTCCAGGTAATGAGTAGGTCCTACCTTGTAAAAAGTCGCGCGGAGAGTCGAAAATTTGCAGTCTGGTACAGTTTTGTGTCCTCATTGAAACATACTTTACTTACTATTACTCACTGATTGAAACATATCGGTCTTCGAATCTGGCAAGCCCACGGTTTAAAACCAATGATTCCTTCGGCAAACGTGTAATTTTTCTTGGCTTCAAAAGATTTTTGTCCTTATTGAAAATGTGATACACACTCAATTTGATTTCAATCAGCTTCTTTCTCCTTGAACTCATTCTGGTCTCATAATTTTCGTAACATCATTTGTTAATCATTGACAAGATGCACTACAAGAAGAGTGTAATTTTGTTTTTTTTTTTTACCCTGCATCGACTACTTAGTTATTAGCAGGTTTTACCGTGGGGGTTTTTCAGTAACGATAACAATGACGATAACAACGAAGTACTGTAGAATTCACATTCTTGGATCAGTTGGGGGATTTATCAGTGGGGTTTTGTTTCGATGACTTTCTCGTTTCATCCCACTTTCCGGAGCATCACCGCACGATAGTAGATACCCCAGTACTAAGGGACGCGTGAAGATGTCCATCTGGCTCAGTGCGGATTTGAACCCGGGACCTTCGCCTTTGAAAGCGAGGCCGAGTTCACCGTGCTACCGACTGGGTTAGAGTGTAGAATTGCTACCACCAAATTCAACAATCATTTTTCCATTGTTGCCATCGACCAGAAACTTTATATTCAACAAAAATGGATGGCTTGGACTGTTAAATGTTGATACAGCAAGCGATTGAATCTCTAAATGCACTTTAATTTCAACAAAAATGGATGGCTTGGACTGTTTCATGTTTATACAGCAAGAGATTGGATCTATAAATGCACATTGAAGTCGTACCAAAAATTAATTCTTTCCAGAGCGCGCGTAGATGCATAGCCTGAGTTGGTTGTTTATCACTATTTTTTTGGATTTTCGTAGTGTTGGTTACGACTATATTCTGGTGCTCAGATGTGATTTTCCAGATCTACGCGCGCTCTGAAATAGTTGTTTCTCTAACAAGTGGGGAAAGTATCACTTTTCCGTACTCAACTGCGGTTGATGGAACGACGCGAATTATTCGTTTTCAACCGCGAAAAATGGCACTGGCGTGGCGCAAATGCTATCAAGAGTTTCAATAGAGTTATATGGTTCTTTTGCGGTGGGTGAGACGTTCAAGTAATGGTGGACTGGTAAGTAGTTGTTTTTGGGTCCATCGACACCATTCTTTGAATATGGAGGGCGCGAACGGCGACTTCGAAAACTCAGTACCTAGCAATGTTAATCAGGAGTCAGGACACAAGACTGTACCAGATTGCAAATTTATGAATTTCTGCGATCTTTTGCAAGGTAAACCCCATTTTATTGTATTATTGTATCGGTACACCGTGTATTAACTACTTTGATTGTGTTGATTCATGAAATACTCAAATATATAAAGTTTATACTGATAGAATAGGCTCCAATAATATTCTTTATAGGTACTTAAACTAATTGTATATAAATATCCACCGAAATACCGACTTGAAATGTTCTGATTTTCCAGGAAACTCGATCCACAAACCCAAAGTACTGCATGCAATCCGAAGAGGTGCCCTCGTCCTTAAAGCCTCCATGCCGAAAATCAAAGACGTCAACGTCATCGACAAGTACTCGAGGATCGTCTTCCCCGTAGCTTTCCTGCTATTCAACGCCGGCTATTGGTTGTTTTACTTCTTCGAGTGACTACCGATCTTGTTCTCGTGCATTCTCACGAGATACGACGTCCCAATACAGGGTGATAACAGTTTCATTGACTCATCACAGATCGAAATCACTATTTGAATAAAAAAATCTTATTAGGTATCGTGTGCTAATAATCTTGAGAAAATGTATACCTATGTAGCGCGTGTTTTAGAGGTCCAACTGAAAGTTTAGCTATTTACCCATAACTTCCCTTGTGCTAATTCTACGAGTACGCATACAAACTTTGTGACTCACCAGTAGGTATTTCTATAGGTCGTACACCGTAATGATAAATGGCTGAAATGATTTACTTTATTATCCCCAAAAAAGAGATAATCTAAGTGTAAATACATAAATATGAAGAGAAAAATGCTTTGTTAAAGTAGCCATTACGTTGTGATATTTATTTCGAGCAATAAAACAGGACTTGATAGAGCTTTTTATTTTCCTGATGGTGTAGGTACCGACCTACAAGAACCATCGCTGGCAAAATAAAACCTGTGGCCATGACAATGCATTGGGACGGAGTACCTATAGGGAGTAGCGTGTAGAAATAGTATTTTATGTAACAAGTACGCAAAATGAATCTTTAGCGGACGAATTCGCTTACTTAGGGACGAGGCGGAAGGGCGGATGAGTCCGCTGAAGCATTTTGCGTACGTGTTGCATACAACGTTTTTTGGTATAAGCTCTCCAAATTCTCTTCAACTCCTTCAAGCAGTATCTAAGTATTGATTAGCTGTTGTAGTTCAAGCCAAAATTTACATGAATTTTTGCATAATCACAATCATAATCACGCTGACTGAATTGTTGTGTTATGGCAACCTATTTTATAATGACTAGTTTTCAAATCGAACAATAAAAAATGGATGACGTTCCAATAGATATTTTGGAAAAAGCAAAGAACATTGTCCTAGATTTTCTTTCAGCGAAGTCTTGCACGTAATATGAGCGAGAATATGATTTAGATATTCAGCGAATGGAAAAAGAAAAATAGTGTGAATATTGTGAATGAAGATGCGTTGAATGGCATATTATTCCAATAAACAAATAATTCAGTCCTCTAAAGTGTTGCCTAGTTACCTTTAAAGGACTAGTCCGCTAAAAACGTATGTTGCGGACTCAACGCAAAATAACCATTTTGGAGAGCGTATACCAAAAATGAATTTTTGTTAGTTGTTTGTTATGTTATGGGTATAGGCTACGTTTACACCGGAGGACTAGCTGGATCTAAGCATCAAGTAAGCACTTTCAAGTCAAATTTCATCTAAAATGGTTCTTCTCTTCCAGCGTTTCCACCGGTACACTAACGCGATCGACTTGTTTTAAAATAGTAACTTCGGCTAACAAGAGACCTGACCTAAGCTACTTGGTCCTTGTCCGTGATTATTTACACCACTGACTAAATTTATTTGGCAAGAATTTAGTGGTTAGGTTGCGGACCAAACCCACGCCCACGGTGTAAACGTAGCCCCATGGTCAGTGTACCTACCAGTACACTAAGTGTCAGATTTTGACACCCTGTCACACTAGCAAACTTTGTAGTTACAGTAGTTACGTTTCTTCCATAAGCAGGTACCCAAAAATATCAAATCTCACTTGAAAATCGTTTTTATTGATCGGACAACTGACCTGACGAATATCTAAGTACGCTATACGGGGAAAATCTTCGTAAGAATTTCATCAAAATCTGGTCACTTTTCTGTTAGTATACCTACGGATCAAAACTGACCAAATCTATTATTTCCTTCAAGACCGCCCCGTGATGCAGGTGGTTGTGTGGCTGCCTGCGGCCTCGGGAGCCCCGAGTTCGATTTCCGATCAAAAGTCTGGGTGTTTGTATTGCCCGAGGTATTGCCCAATATGCAATTTTTCACGTTTTTATTAGTAATTGAATAAAGGCAAAACCTTCTATGGCCAGTTTGAGCCTAAAAAGAGAAAAACATTCATTTATTATTTATTATTATTTATTTATTTATTATTTCCTTCAAGAGCTCCAGCCGCGCTTTCTCCCATATATCGTATCGTATCTATTTTAATCATGCTAATAAACTCGTAAAAAATTTCGTCTGTCTCGACACGTGATGAGCAAATTTAAAATAAACCATCTAAATCCGGACCTAAATGCTGTTGTCAACATTTAGTGATACCTAACTACTTATTTTTAGCTAGGTCAACATGAAATATTTTTTCTTTACGGTCCTGAAAAAAAGACTTACTATGGAATGCAGTAGTGTGTGAACAAATTGGCACGAATAATTCCATCATATGAAATACACATTAATATCAATCGGACAATAATGTGCTGATGAGATAATAAATTAATTTGTACTGATGTCCAGTTTCAGTATTCCACCGGAACTGAATCGCCGAATACAAATCATACGAGTATCTTTAAGATCTCTTGTGTCTAGTAGTCCAGTAAAACTAGTATACAAAATCGTCGTTGATGTCTGTCGCGGGACCTCTCATCGAAGCAACGTCCTTGACGATAATTTGAATCCTATGTGAAGTTGCCTTGATAATGCAAAATTACTTTTGTACCCACTTACTTTATTTGTTCCTGTTCAAACTTACAACAAAATTTATTTGAAAAAAAAATCATCAGTTTGAATGTTCTACTTATGAGCCAACGATAAGCTTTAAAACTAGATCTTTAAATCCTTTCGCTGAGGAGTAGTTGGGGTGAGTCACTAAGTACGGACGGACGGACACAACATGCTCTACTTCTTATGGGAAGAATGCGTTGAAAACCGCAATATGAATGTTATTGGAAAAAAAACTATACCTGGTCCGCGCGAAAACTTACAGTTGCGATAATTTCCGCAATTTCCAAGATTCAGATTGAAGTATTACAGATAACTGTAACTACAAGATTGAAGTTACAGAAACTCATACAAACCACCATTAATAATCGTCACGCATCTCAAAAAGTAATTATTCGACTTTACCTTAAATCTCAACAAGAGGCAGACCAGTTGTCGCCATGTAGGTACATTGTACACACTGTTCTTCATAATAAAATGAAAAATTCTTCGGAATGTCAAAAAAAAATCAGGTTTTTATAATTTTTCATGTAATAGAAGAGTAAATTCATCTTTCGCATATCATTATCCACTAATTCGTATCTGCCGAAGCCGTTGATGAAGTCAATTTCTTTATATTGACATCTTAGAAGCAACAATTCCAGATGAAACCAGCCAATTGAAGTGCTCAGTTCAGCAGCGATTTTTTTGATGTTACCAATTGGTATGATGAAAATTTATTATTGGGTGGATAGCTTCAACTGTTTTATAATTTTGATGAGTATAACCAAATGAAGAGTGATGCGCGAAAGCCCAGAAATTTTTTTTACAACCGCCACCTGGCACTGTTATAATTGCACCAAATTCCATGCTACTTTGGCGAAACAACAGCAAATACAGACTAATGAGTATAGATAAACGTCAATACGATATGCAGTTGTCAAGTAGAAGGCACGAAGAATCAATATTGAGGCGTAAAATACTTCAAAGCACTGAGTTCGAGTGAATACCGATATAGAAATATTATCAACACACCCTAGGGGCAGTAGTGCAAGCGGTACACACCTAAAAACACATCGATACTGCATTTTGGAGTGCAGTAACGAGATTTTGCATGGGCGTACTTTATACCAAGACAAGCGATTTGACCCGCAGCACTCGATATTTTGTCCCTTAGGGGGCCAATGGGGGCCCTCCAAATTTTCAAGATGCAAGAACTTTCACATGACGATCATTGAGTATCGTCATGTATGTCATAAGTGAAGCTTACGGGTCTATTGAAAATATTTTCATCAATTGTCGTTGTGTCCGATTCATTCTTCACACTTGAAAAAAAATTTCTTCGGCAGAGGTCAAAAAAACTGTTTTTATTTTTTCTTCTATGCAAGGAGACGATAAATTCATATGTTCTGTTGCGTTCCCAACTAAATCGCATTCCCTGAGCCTAATTATAAAGAAATTTTTCTTGTAATGGTATTTTTCAAAGAAGTGGTGACCTCTTCAGTACCTCTTTTCCAAGAGCATTTCTTTCTATGTCCCCACTGGATATCACTCGTAATTTTTGCAGGAATGGAGACCTCGAACTCTTTTCCTGGTGGTTGCGAAGCAACATGACTCTAAAACGCCCAAGGGAGCCCAAAAACAATAATTTTCTGCTGGGCCGTCCAACTTACGATATTTTGATTTTATAGTAGGAGAGACGCGGACCAGTATTCAATCCAGGCTGCAGGCACAGGCGATTTTGTTTCAACAGAAAATATTCTTCCATGACGTGTTTTATTGCAGTACAACAAAACGCAGAGTCGTTAGGTGTGAGTAGGTATATTTTCCGGTAGAACTTATTCGCCTAGACTAGATCTTATTTATTTGCGCGTCTCCCCTACTACAAAATCAACATACCAAAAATTTGAAGGCTCAGCAGAAAAAAAAAGTTTAAGGGCTCTCTTGTATGTTTTGAAGCCATGTTGCATGGAAATTACTAAGAAAAGAGTTCAAGCTTCTCATATCAGCGAAAATTGACAGTCTTGTCCACTAGGAACATTGAAAAAAATGCTGTTGAAAAAAGTGTACTGAAGAGGTCACCTCTTCTTGGGAAAATGATATGGCGAGAAAATTGTCTTCATATTTGGGCTTGCGGAACGCGATTTAGTTGGGAACGCAACAAAACATATGAATTTATCGTTTCCTTGGACAGCAGAAAAAATAAAAACAGTTTTTTTGACCTCTGCGAAAGAATTTTTTTTTCAAATGTGAAGAATGAATCGGACACGACGACATTTGATGAAAACATTTTCAATAGACCCGTAAGCTTCACTTATGACATACATGACGATACTCAATGATCATTTTGTGAAAGTTCTTGCATCTTGAAAATTTGGAGGGCCCCCATTGGTCCCCTAAGGGACGAAATATCGAGTGCTGCGGGTCAAATCGCTTGTCTTGGTATAAAGTACGCCCATGCAAAATCTCGTTACTGCACTCCAAAATGCGGTATGCTTTTGCGTACCGCTCCCACTACAGGAATTTTATGATGATGGTGGGCTTGAAAAACATTTTTGAAGTGGAACTTCTATTCTCGCACCTAGATCACAACACACAACTAACTCACAACTCGGGTTGAGTAGAATAGCTTTAAACTAGACTCCGCCTATGATTTTGTTCTAATTATGTATTTTTTTTCCGCAATAAAAGACCATTTATTATTATTATTAACTAACGCAGAACCACACATGGGAGTGAATTCGCTTCATGGCATCAGTAGATGTAACGAAGGTGTGTAACGCGGAGGTGTAACACTATAGTGTCAAGTCCTTGGGGTGACCAGTGTCGTCCTAGAAATGGTGGAGAGATGGGAGAGTAAGCTGTTGCGGCGTTCGGTTCTATTCTTTACAGTTAGTATTCTTTTACCGCTTGCATTGTGTTTTAAGGACCAACAGCTTCCATCATAAACTAAAATTTGATTTTATCGATGAATTCTAACTCAGCGGTAGTGTCATTTACAACCGAAAATGATTAATTTATTTTCGTAATGCGTGTCGCCGACACTGGACTCCTCTACTTGGTGTTGTGCAGAGGTGTTGTGGTGCTGGGTGGCCCGACAGGAATGGTTCTCGACTTGGCTAGAAGTTATCATTGTATCCATTGTGTGACGCGAGGGGTGGATCACGGACCCAAAATTTGTAGGTACACCATGGGCCGTATTCATACCTCGCTCTTTAGCTAAAAGCGCTATTAGAGCGATGCGCATTTAGAGGCATTTCTCATATTAAAATTGATACCGGAGTTTTCCAAACGACATTCTTATACCTTGTGGAGATTATTAGATTGCCATGCTGTGCCTACCAGACCGTGCTGTAATATAACGGGGAAAATCGTACAGTAAGAAAATCCGTCATGATTTCACATTCGCATAATTATTATGTGTACCTTGGACAGACGGACCGCGTCGGCTCACCGGCACCGCAGGAAGATAGAATGAAATAATAATACAAATTATTATTAATTTATTAATTAAATGATGATAAACATTATTATTTTATAGGTACTTTATGGAGAATATTATTGATGAAAATAGATAGATATTTATTGTATTTAGGGGTATGAGTGAGACTTCATGTGACGGAGATGGAAGTTTAAACGCCGAGCGCAGCGAGAAAGTAACAAAAAAAGTCTAATCGTGAAAAAATCATGTCGAAAGTATTTTGCCCTTCAAGTGACCCATAATAATCATAATGATAATAAAAAAAACAAGATGCCACAAACCGTTAGGGAGCGGAGCGGGAGTACGAAAAGAACACCTCTTCGAACGTTGTTTTTTCCTAGGCTTTTGCGCTTGGTTCCGCGTGTAGTCAAAGGAAACTAAGTTACAGAATAGTTTCAGCTATCCATCCATTCATGATTTGTCGACCATATTGATCGGGAACAATAGAAAAACGCTGTTGAACTTCACACTTGACACGTTGACTGCCATGGTGTTTTTGCCTATATTTCCCACCACGCCAAGGTGTTTTGAGCCAAATTTTCCCCTGGGGCCATTCGATGCCAATGATAGAACTCTATAAATGAAGTTAAGAGAAAAGTTCATTTTTCAAAAATTTTCAAAAATGGCGTAATGAAACATGAAAAAATGACTCGGTTTTATAGACCGAGCTGGCGGGATTGAAAGCCGACGTTCATTCACCGCCGCCGCGGTCTACTTCTCGGTCTGATAGTGCAGGCGCAATACTGGAACGCTTCACGCCAGAGAGACACCTGTTCAATTTAGTTCCTCGAATTACTGTGTTTTAACCGTCAAAATGTCTAAAAAAAATATTCGCGCTCTCTCACATATGGGGAATTGGTTCGTTTCTTGGAAGACATGTCAGACTGAAACTGGGCCGTGCCAAAGGTTCCCTGTGGCCGACTCGGTCTAAATGCATGAGTATGTCCGTATTAAAACACGTCCGTGGCGCTGTGGGATCAACTTTGTAACACGGTCTAATAGACCGAGACGGCGCCAGCGACTCACCACAACCTCGGTCTCATAGACCGTGATGGCGTGGTAGGAGATACGATCCTCGGTCTTATAGACCGAGATGGCAGTCAACGTGTTAAATTGGCTTATTTCTTCTGGAGCTGTCATTCCTAGAATAACAATATCAAAAGACAGACTTAATGAATAGCTTCGACAAATACAAATTAGTGAATAATGATACACAGCAGATCAATTCACATTTTCTTAGATGAAAAAATCATCAAAAACTGTGTTTTTTTTCTGACACTCCGAAGAATTTTTTTTTAACACGAAGAACTATGCGTACATGGCGACAACTGTTGTGTCTCCTGTCAAGATTTAGTGTAGAGTCAGATGATCACTTTTTAGCGCATTTTCCATCTTGATGAAAATCGCTATTGCAACCGCTTTGTCCGTCCGTCCGTCCGTCCGTTCCTCGAACTCCTCCCAAACTAGACGACCTAGCTTTCTAATTTTTTCGCTGTTACATAGCTTCTACTCCCAAAGGAGGGCTAGGCTATATTGGATGTCTATATTGCGCCGCCAACATAGAGAAAACCGCCCCCGATAAACTTGAAATAACATAATATTGCACTTTCTACCAGACCTGATGCTCTGGTGTTCTCATTTTTTTGAATAATACATAGTTGCCACTTATAAACGTAAGCCAAGAAACATTCCGTCTTCAATATGCGCCGCCAACATGAAATAACTGCTAAAAACCGCCCCCAATCACTTTTAAATGAAAAACATAAACCCGAAGACATAGCGATCTAATTCTTTCGCTATTTAAATAGCCGACTAAAAATGGAAAAGAATAGATTACTGTTGATTAGTCGCCGCTCCCAGCTCCCGCCCTCAAACAAAAAATATATTGATAAGTGAAAGAATTTTCATTCAAATCTATTTCATTGGCAAGTACCCCATTCTGATAACACAATATCACAATGAGTTTCGAATGAAGAAAGTGGGCAAGGAATGGTGATTCTCCTTCAACCAAATTTCTTTACGTTCACAATATGCCTCTTTGAGAAAATGCGCTACTGAGACTCACGCACGTGAAGGCATACTCACTTGTTTAAATGTGTGACGATATTTGCCGGTAGCCGGTTATCCGGCCAAACTATCCGGCTTGAATTGGGCACTCCGGAGCCGTAAATTTGACAAAGTAGCAGCGGGGAATCCAAAAAAAAAAGGAAAAAACTGCAGAAAAGTAGAGTTCCAAAATTACAATTCCCAATGAGGTTGACAATTATTATTATTTGAAAACAGAACGGGTTCACAGGAACAGCGATCTTTACGCATGGTGGTCTACCAACTCAAGTCTTCTATATCCATATCCATCCAAGTTTGCGAAGGTTACCTTTCACCTTCCTGTAGCAGGTATACAGCGAGAAATTCTTCTTCTCGGAAGTTGGAAACGTGTACGATAATAAACGGAATCGTCTCCTACCTTTGAATGCAGAGAAGGTTGTACCTACTCATGCTATGCACCACAATATTCCACTTCTTGATTTAAAATATTAGGTTAAGAAAAGTCAGAGGAAGTTTTTTCTTTTCTTTTACTTTTGTGTTGTGTATTGATTTACTTTATTTCATGATTACAAGTTACAATGTATTTTTTTTTTGCTAGCCATGAACAACCGATCAATGGTTTCGGCTTGCTTCTTTGTCTTTTCATATTAAATCGAGTATTAAATAAATAAGAGGCCTACAGTTTGACGTGGATTCCGACCCACGAGTGAATAGGAACAGTCCAATCACTACTCCAGAGGAAGCTTTCTAGAGCCGAAGTACTCTGAAGGTTTCCCCAGAATTTTGCCGAGGGGAGAGTTGGCGCCGGTGTCCCGCATTCGAGTGAGCCCCACCATAGCGACATGTTGCAGCGGCCACCCTCCAAAGACCAGAGAGCACCAAAGACGGACCGCGCTGTGTATGGCTTGGCTTCTATGATGGAAGCCAACGCGATGTACCACTTCATTACGCGTCCTCTACACAATGTAATACATGTGTACTCGCATGTGTACTTATATTTGATAGAAACATGAAAAAACCTGTTGAGAATTGGTACCTATTGCCCATTTTGCAACGCTCTCCAACAGTTTTAAGAAATATACTGAATACTAGTTGATGTTAATGTGGGCGGGGAACATAATTGGGAAGTGGTGATTAATCAGATTTATCGCTCTTCCTAATCTTTTCAACTATTCGGTTTCGGCCGGATATCAAAGCAGTATCCGGCTATTCGGCCGGGATAAAATTGCCGGGATACCGAATAGCAACCGGATACCCGTTGCATCCCTATAAAAAATTACGATATTTTGCAATGTTATCAAAGAACAGTTACATTGTAAAATATCGTAATTTTCAGTACTATTCCCGGACTTTGAATCACTTGCTCTCCTGTGATAAGTTCCATTTTTTAGTTACGAGGTATTGCCGTGAAGCCCTCGATATTCCAAACCAGCGCATCGAAGACGTCGGTCAAAAACCGTTTGATGGGTCGAGTACACTACTTAAGGGCTACATTTTAAACACTTTTTACAACCACGAAACAACCTCCGTTGCCTTCTACTCACGGTGATCAGTCCCCACCGAGGGGGAAATCATGATCACACTTATAGTTTCTTTGCCGTGGAATTGTTTACGTCGTACTACTCTTCTTTGCGGTGCCTATCCCAGGCCCATGCGCAACATTGCGCTACATTGTTTTGTTGGTAAGTCATGAGTCACTGTGGCGTACCTGCTCTAATTTTCCACTGAAGTGATGTAGGCAACCAACAATACAACAACATCCAAAAAATTAAACTGTGCTTTTAACGCGTTTCCGAAATCGTCTATGTAAACGCTCCTAATGACTATTTGGACGAGACCAGCAGAGAGCGTTTGCCCTGGCCGGCTGTTCAGTCCAGATATGACCCTCGTAGGACATCTTTGGGATCAACTGGGTATAGACAGGGGCGAGGTCATGAAAATGCACCAGGGAATCCAAAACATTAATTGGTTTAAAAGTGGGCTAATATTTCTCAAGAAAACATGTTACTAAAATCTTGTAGAAATAATTAAAATCTTGAAGATGAATGTTTAAAAAAAAATCTCATTTTTAATAAAAAGTGACTTTCATTGAGAAGAATACCGCATCTTATAGAATAATGGAAAGACAAGGGCGAGTTGGAGTTGAGAAATGATTGGTGGAGGAAATACGGTTCACTAAACTGCTCACAAATTGAAGTGGATTATTTTAAAAAGGGGTATTTTTGGAATCGCTGAAAAAGTATTGAAGATTACTCAATTTTGAAACCGCTTGCACTGTTCTGTAGAAAAATGTCAATATTTTCAAGAATTACTGGAGTCCTCGTCAAAGATTACATGGATATGTCTAATACAGGGTGATAAAAAAAGTCGTTAAGTTTTGTTCTTTTTTCCTCTCGTGCAGGAGATTGTTTATCCACTCTGTACACCTATATTTACTTGAATCTCATAGTCTGTAGCTCATGTAACTCGTCAGTTTTTAGTTTTTCGCTTTCCGTTGCGTACTTACAGAAATATAGCCTTTTTCACTTTCGAAGTCATTTTATCGATGAATTGACTAAATCTGGGCGCTACTGGATTTTTTTTGTACTAGGCAATGTCACTTAGTATTTTTTGAACGATTTTTTGCAGATTTTAAAATTAAGAAAGTTATCACTTCTCTACTATCTGATGTACTCCAGGCCACTGGTAGTGCCCGAATCACACATGAAAAAGGTCACTCGAGAATAATTTCAGTGATGGAAGTTCGTCTTCTTGTTAGTCGAGCAAAAGCCAATGGTACCTATACATTAGCACAAAAAAACTTCGACAGGACATGCCTTCGACTTGAAATTGCCACGCAAACAGTCCAAAACAGACTTCATGAGAAACAACTACCTACCCGAAGACGTTTCAAATGTCCCAAGTTGAACATGGCTCATCGCGTAGTCAGAAGGACATGGGCTCGCGAGCATTCCAGATGGACGGTTTAACAGTGTCAACAGTGAAGACGCTGCCTTTTTGCCGATGGAAGCAGGCTTGGTCTGTATGAGTCAGGTGGACGCGTTCTCGTTTAGAGAGAGCCTGGAAGTCGTTACCAAGAACAGAATATGGCCTCACAAGAACATTTTAAACGTGGATCAGTGATGGTCTGGGGTGGCATCTCGCATAACAGTCGCACTGAGCTTCTGGTGCTTATTCACACCAAGATGATTGAGCCTATTTTGCCCCATCTAGCGAAGAGCATGGCAGAGATTTTGTTTTCGTAGATGACAATGCTCGTCTGCCTAGAGTTCAAAATGTAAATCAGACAATCTTGGACCACCACATTGTACGAATGAAATGGCCTGCAAGATCGCCTGATTGTATCCTGACAGAGCATATCTGGTCAAAATTGAAGAAGAAGGCATCGATCGGAATGAAGAGTTTCTGAAATTGGAGCAACTTTCAGATGAACTTGTCCAAGAATGGCAAGATGCTCCTTAGAAATATATTATTAGGTTGATGGACAGCAGGCCAAGACGTGCTGCCGCAGTATCACGAGCTCGGAGAGGGCTCACAAAGTACTGAAAAAGATGTAATTGATCCAAAAACATTGTCACAAGAAATAAAAACTCCACTATTTTGTTGAATTTTTCATTCTGATCCAGTCGCTGTTGCATTTTTCTGGTGCTTAGGAGTAATGTCACATAAGCAACTTTATCTGAACGGTTTCTCTGTGGTTCCCACACTCCGCAGTAAAATTGAGAAGTAAAATTTTCTACAACCTGTAATAAGGTGTCGAAAACAGATTTCTTCGTTCATGCAACACCCTGTATATTTTTATATAGCATCTTATGTAGTCTCCCGTTTGAAATCTGCTTGAAAAATACCTAGTGGCATTGTTTAGTAAGTTAAGTACCAATAAATTCAGTAGCCCCCCGGATTTTTTCATTGAAAAAATGACTTTAAGAAGTAAGAGGGCTATATTTCTGTAAGTACGTAACAGAAAACAAAAAATTAAAAACTAACGAGAGTCACAAGCCACAGACTATAGGATCCAAGTAAGTATATAGGTCTACAGGGTGGATGCACAATCTCCTGCATGAGCGTAAAAAAGAACAAAACTGAACGACTTTCTTTATCACCCTTGTATCAGACATATCCACGTACTTATTGTCGAAGACGTCAGTAGTTGATGAAAATATTAACATTTTCCTTCAAAACGCAGTGAGTGGTACCACAATCGTGTAATTTACAAGAATTTTCTAGATAATTCAAAAATATCCACTTCAATTTGTTAGCAGTTTATTAAACTCCACAGATTAAACTCGAAACTCCTATTAGGAGTACTAGGTATGGTCCAGGGTGTTTCAGCAATACATGTGCAACGTGGCTTCGTTTATTCACAAAATGCGTTTCCAATTTTCTTCGATCCTCAACATCCAAGAAAATACACTTTTTGTGCACTTCAGGAATAATGAAGTAGGTACAGTCTTATTCAAAGGAGCTCAAGGTAAAGCCCAAAGTTCCATCCCAGTTCTCTTTCAGAATACCTACTAAGCTCTTCGCCGTACTACTCGTTCCTCTGGAACCTTAAATTTGAGGTTTATATGCCCCAGGTGAGATACCAGAAATTAGGAGGTTTTTAATTGCCACATACCTAAGTAGCACCTTATTCATCCACGCGTGTCTTCAATTTAGGTACCTAGATACCTACTAGAGATTAGAAATACATAAAAATGGATAGTCAAGTAATATTAAAAGGTACACTTAGTACACTATAATATCTATCTCGGTATGATAAGTCTCGCTGTTTTTAAACTTGACCTTTACAATAATCTAATCTACTTAATTTAGTTTGTACAAATCGAAACACACCGAATCAGTCTTTTGTTGTTGTTTTGTTTTCGTTTATGGACCGCTTTCTCCTAAGGCGACTAATTTTCGGAAACCGTTTTCTTAAGGTGCGCTCCGCCTACACGAGGCAGCTCTTCTCCATATGGGCAAGACTCGAGAGCCGGCGTGCCATCATCAGTGACCAGTGATAAAAGTGCGTTTGTGTACGTCTTCTGAATCTTCTGTGTACACGCATGCAAATTATGATAATACACCATCATCACACACACACGGAGGAGAGAGAGCCGGTCTTCTTCAGGCGACAACGACAACTCAGAGATGATGATGCTGCGTGGGCCGGATGGCGCCGGCGCCACCGGCTCCCGAGAAAAACCGACAAGGACGGGAAACGCGGCGGGAAAAGGAGACAAACACATGCAAAAATCTCCTCTCTCCCCGGCTGAGGCGGCGAAGGGGGCGGCGCGGGATGAGAGGAGCCAAGGGAGGGGGGCGGCGGCGAATTTCCACCACCTCCGCAAGGACCTTCGCAGTTCCGCCGGAGTATTCGCTGCGGATGTGCGCTCTCTCCGTTACGTTTCGGAAAACATTCAAATAACTAGCAATCTGTAAGAGAGCTTAAGTTAGGGAACGAAAGTTCACACGAGTGCGATTTCTTTTAATGTAAAACATTAATTTGTTGACAAAGTGAAACATTTCTCACACGCATCCCTCCAGCCCTCACACACATACACACCCCCACATTGCCGTGCTCCTCTTCAAAAAAAAAAAAAGTGCAACGACAAAATGTCCAGCTATAAGAGAAGAGCTATAAGGGTGTAAGGGTGCAGCGCAGCCCTTGGAGAGGATGAGCAAGAAGCAAACACCCTGTCACAGGGATGTTTTTGTACTCTTCAGCATCGTATTAGGCTGTGTGATCGCCCCAGGTGAGCGAAACATGCATCCGAAGACCCCCCGAAAAAAAAAACTCCCCCTGAGTCCCTGACGCCCTTCCCAAAAGTAAAAAAAAAATGTTTGTCGAATTCGTGTCGAAATATTGATCAGCGCGAAATGGGCCTCGCCTTGTTCTGAATGAACCATTCATGTGGGGGTTGCTAGTCCGCAAACTCCGGCAATGTCCTTACTTTACTATACCATCACGACCCTAAGTTACGCAACATTATTTCTCTTAAGCTCCTTCACATCCTTGTTCGGACTCTTTTGCGAAATTTGCAAAATTTCCCAAATTACAGGGTTCTCGCGCGCGGGGGCGGATAAGAGATTAGATGCGCGCGTAGGGCGGCGGGGGTGGCGAGGCCACGGGGGTCAGGGGAGGGGTCGAAGCTAAAATTAAAGCGCGTCGATAAAATATATAAACGTAAATAACCAAATAGCCACCCCCGCTAAGACAGACGTGTTACCCTGTGGAGACCGCCAATGACTATGTGAAAGATGAAGACAGTTTCTGCAATGACAAGACAAATTTTGATATGAACAAAACATGGAGAATGTAAAAAAGACAATACCTACAACAAGAAGCGTTTCAGACGAGGGGCTCATAATCACTCGTTGCAATACCTACCAATACAAAATCACTGCGATACTTCCGAAACACTCTGCAATACAAGCTGCAGTACTATGCAATACCTGTACAAATTTTCAGCAGTGATGAGCCCCTCGCTTTCAGATTTCATCTCGGATTTCATATAATCAGATTTTCAGGAATTACACATAAGATTAATATACACACCCAAATGGTCTAGGGGTCAGTCACTTCGAAATTTGTCTCAATTAAAGTGACAATTCCCCAAGAAAACATTAACCGATTTTGGGAATTTTTGTAGTGTTTGATAAAGTAATCCTTTGACTACAAGGTAACACCCTAGATCACTCGATTGTTGACCCTCTGTACGATATAGTTACAGGGTGACAATGAAAGGAGCGCAAAAATGACCTGACTTCAGCAAGGTCCCGTTTTGAGAAAATAAGTCGCAGAATTTTCTAGGTGACATTTTCGGAAAGCGTATAGTTACCAATATTCCGAAACGGTTTTCGACTTTTCGACGTTTTCGAGTTATTGATTTTTTTGTGATGTTTGGATTTTTTGGTGTAGACTCTGCCGGGCAGTCTTGCTAACCCTTACAATAGGACAGGAACGTACACAATAATAGCTCTGTCAAATGTATCATGAAACAATTTGATCCCATCGACCTTCAGAAGTGGTAAGAACCTGCACTACCTGCACCTCTTTTGGGACTATGACAAATCAAGCATGCTGCGCTTTTGCATTACATGTTCAATAGCCCGGGGTGGTTCAAAATGAACCAGTGGCAAGTTTCCGGTGCATTACGATTGCTATATAGTAACCAAATTTTTGCATCACAAATGCTTCTTTACAGCCTAATTCTCGGTCCATAAATCACAAAAAATCAATGATTCTCTGGAAAAAACAAAGTATTATCTTGAAAAGTCCAAAACCGTTTGGGGATATTGATGTCCGCTTTCCAAAAATGTTGCCTAGAAAATTCTGCGACTTGTTTGCTCAAAACGGGACCTTGCTCAAGTCAGGTCATTTTTACGCCCCTCCCATTGTCACCCTGTATATCATACATAAGGTCAATAATAGAGTGACTCAAGTTGATACCATGTAGTCAAAAGATTTCTCTATCGAACACCACAAAAAATTTTCAAAGTCGGCCAATGTTTTCTCGAGAAATTGTTATCTTAGCCAAAACAAGATTTTGGGGTGATCCCTAGACCATTTGGGTGTGTTATAGATGACTTCAGCAGGTATTTTTGATCACCTAATGTCAAATACCTATGTCAAAAAAATTTGGTTATTTCTAAAGCCCATTTGCTCAACTTTAACTTTAAACTCGGTTTGGTTGCTGTGGAAATAATTGTTGAAACAATTAAATTTATGACGACCCAAACAAGTTTAAAGTTGAACTCGATGTGAGCAACTGGGCCTAATTCAATTCTTAGGAATTCCACTAGCCCAATAGCTCAAATCTGAAACTTATGGGTCCATCGGTCCATATGAATCCTCTTGAGCCAGGCCTGATAGAAAGCACCAGGTCGTTAAGACGTTTCCTTAGATAATTATTAGAAAGTTTCTGTAGTGACAGCAACTAAAACAACAACAACAGCAAAACAAAACAAAAATGGTGAATAAAATAGGGTGAAATGGAACGTGTGACAGTCAACTGCTGGACCATCTGCATTCGATAGTGGTTCAATCGATAGTTCAATCGTTCGATCCTCGGTTCGATCAATCAATCAATCAACAAAAAACCATTTCGAGTTGCCTTCGAAATACAATTCACACAATGCCTACACAATTCTTTGTACAATTTCTTGAACAATCTGTCAATTAAACAATCAAGTTCATTGTTTTTTGACACTATATTTTGACAGATTGTTCAAGAAATTGTGTAGTGTAATACAGGCTATTAGGTTTTGTTCAAAATGAGTTCTTTCTAAATACAACTCCTGAATTTAATTCCAAGGGATGAATAGATGCATAGATGTTGACCATCTTCGTGCTTCAAACAATAACAAATTTACAAAAGCACTCTTAATAGCAGAAGAAAAACGCGAATTGTGATACAAGCAAGCCATTTCGCAAAGTTGCTCTTCACTATTTTAGTGCAATTTGGCTCGAAGCGGCACTTGATTTGGTCCGACAGATTAATAAAAAAATTGTTGTGCCAACACAATACTTTCATGCTGAGTCTTTTTGTGAGAAAGGTCAATCGAAAACACAAACAACCAAGTCTAGTATCTCTTGTTTCTGTCTACAGCCATCAGAAAGCATTATTACCGATGTCTCAAGGGGTTGCATGACTTGACCATCAACAAAATGTGGTAATAGTCCAGGAGTCCTTAAGTAATTAAAAGCATTCCGTGGGATTTTGAATGAAGGAGCATAGCGATCATGTGGAATACATTCCTTGAATGGGCAGTAATCACACCTCACCGTGTGTTTTGCTTGAATTTCTTGCAGGGGATTTATGCAGGATGAAACAGGAAAATAGAAGAAAAAAATTATATACCGTGAACCTCGCCGTGAACTATGGAAGGTGGAGCGGTACAAATCACCAAGTGAATGCCCGACTTCGTGCTTTTGAAGGATTTCCTAAAAAATTGACATTCTTGGTAAATAGGGTGAAAAACAAGGAAACTTGAATATTAAATTTATTATTTTGGAAAAATCACCATCGAAAAACCAAGACCGTGTAGGGATTGAAATAAGGGACTCCGATGTCAGGTGGAATTTTTCGGAAAAAGTCGATCCCCCACCAGGAGAGTTGAGTCCTGCACCAAACACGGGTCGTCCTGGTCAAAATCCGAGCGAGCGCCCGTCTCCGGTTCTAATGGCCAGGAGAAAATTTAAAAACCCGTAACGTTCAACTGGGAATTGGTGAAAAGCTGCAACTGCGGGCTTAATTTAAATATTTGGTTTTGTTGCTTCCACCAAATTTGGTTTCTATCTATCCGATAGATTTTGAATAATTAAATGGCAAAGTTTCTTAGAGAAGATTACGGCGCTGTGTGTGTCTTTGCCCGTAATTTTCCACGATGACAGCCGCAACGTTAATCCGATCGAGTTGAAATTCGGTAAGCGGACATGGTTTTGCTATTGAATGAGCCTATTACGTTTTGGTTGTTATCTGTCAGGCGGAAATGTCACCATAAAAATGGCAGAACATATCTCACGGAACTTGAATTGGCAAATGCCATTTGAAAGCCCTTGAAAAACTGTATCCAAAACTGTTGAAAGCATTAAGCCGCCTGTCATCTGTCAATTTTAAAAAAATGTCAAAGTTCAAAGCTTTGTTATTCAATTATTCAAAATTTATCCGATGGCTTAGGATCAAATTCAGCAGGAAGCAACACAACAACAGAATCAAATGACGTCCGCAGTTTAAGCGTTCCACCTTCTCCCAGTCTGGAGCTACAAATTTTTATTTATTTTTTCTGTTTCACCCTGCATAAATCCCGTGCAAGAAATTCAAACGAAACACCCAGTGAGGTGTCATTGCTGGCCATCTAAGGAATATATTCCACATAGTCGCTGCTCCTTCATTCAAAATCCCACGGGATTACATAAGCTCCTGGACTATACTATGAGGTATAGGTTTCGTCAACAGAACTAAATAATGAATTGTCTAAAAAAAAAGGCTATAGAAATACTGTTGATCTGATATGTCAAATAGTGACAGACTTGGTGACACTGGTGTTCCTTGAACAAAAAAAAACAAGAAAATGCAGGAACGGGGGCGCTGAGAGGGGGCCATTTCTAAAATAAGGGTATTTTCCATAAAGTTTGTGCTCGAGTTTGTCTGCTGACAGTGCTGACCAATTGAAACAAGTGAAGGGTCGTTTCCATGGAAATCAAATAATTATGCCAAAACTAACGAACTGGTTCTCAGAAGTACGTCCCCGCCTTAGTTACGGCTTCATAGTCAAGGATGGGGGCCGCCCCGAGATCTAGTCCTTATACGTAAAATTTGGCAAGTTTGGGTTGCTTTCCGACCAAGTCGAGGTAACATAGTTCAATTCTGGCCTAAAATATACGATCTCTTCTTGAATATGGAGCCGTAACTAAGGTGGGGACGTACCCTATGATCAAAAACTTTCACACTAGGCAGGCTGTGGTCTGGTCGTTGGCAGGCAAACGAGGCCGATTTTGGCGATGCCACAGCCTGCCTAGAGACTGCCTAGACTACTTCCATTAGTTTTGATTTCCATGGAAACGACCCTTCACTGATCACTCGTTTTAATAGGCTATCAGAAAATGTATGGAAATGTTTGGAAAATGCCCCTATTTTAGATAAGGCTCTCAGCGCCCCCTAAGCGAGGAATTTTTGTATTCCTCGGACAGACTTTTCAAAAAATTGTATGGAAAAGGCACACAACGTTCACCACTGACAAGCCCTGTCAAAGAAATTAATTACGTGGTGTGGCCCTGTAATTCTATAACTAATTAAAGCACCTACTTGGAAAATCCCTTTATAAAGTAACAGCGACGGTGCCAGGGGGTGGCCACGGTGGGCACGTGCCTTCCCTAAAATCATAGGTGCCCACCCGCGTGCCCACCCGATTTCTCAAAAAATGTCTTGGAAAATGTAAATATGAAAAAACCACACTTACTACCTTGATTGAATAACTGAGTAGATACTAATGAAAACAACCTAAAATAATTAGAACGTATCCCGTTATTATTTTTTTAAACAAACCTTTTTTGCGCTTGGCTGTTTTTTTATAAACAAAAAGTTGTTTGTGGAATGGAAGGTTATACATATAACTAGATTAGTGCCCACCGCCCTGACAGTGTGCCTTTTTGTGCCCACCCGACGAAGAAATTCAGTCGCCGTCGCTGTAAAGTAACAGTAACAGTCATTAAAAGTAGTCTACAACTTCAGGAAGTATTGAGTGCTACTCGACTTTTGGGGTGTGCCAATTGATATGGTGACCACTTCAATAATATTGCGATAGGTGTTATATCAGATAGGCCGAATGAAAATTTAAACAAGTGTTACTAATTAAGTATAATTTCAAGTTTAGTTCTATCTGTTTTTTTAGACTCTGAATCCAACTTATCCAGAAGTTCAGATTCATCAAAACATTTGGAAACAGTCTTATTTACAAAACAGATATTAATAATTAAAGTATTTTGTACTCCAATTTAATCAATAAGGTGAACTTTATTATAACTAATTGGGAGTTGAGTTCAAGATTGTCATTTTAAGGTCCCTGATTGCTTTTCCTTGATTCAGTGTAGTTGTTTTAATTACTGATGTGAACGTCAAAGTATTGTTGTTGTTATGATATTTTATTGATAACAGAGAAGCGAGGAAAAAACATTCCGGGAGTTCCTACGTCGGAAAGAACCAGCAAAAACGAAAATAATGTTTTTTTCTGTTTTCATCACCTTACAACAAGACACATTTTCTCGCCCCTCTCCATACGAAACAATCATACTAGTTTTTCTTCAATGCTAATTTTAAATATAAGCACAACCTTATTTGAGTGAACCGGCATGTGAATAAATGTAGATATGGTTGTATAGAATGTTACAGATAAATATTTTTCAAGTCCGAAGAAGCCTCAAATTGAGCAGAAACGTCGCCCACACACCCAATTTAAGTCGTTTTAATGAAGTCCCACAACCTCTTGAAAAATCTGTTGTGTCACTACTGTTACGAGTGGTGATTCCCGTGCGTTCTGGAGCACACCTGATCTTTCTAGACGGATCCCATCAGGTCGCAGTGTACAAGTGCGAAGCTATGGACATTTCCAGAATATACGCGATGGCTTAGCGAATGAAATTGAGTGGGACACATCTGTCCGTTTGGCGGAGGTGCCGACGTTCCAGAACACGCGGGAAGCACGCGAAAGGTGAGTGATTTTTCGGGAGTCGCCTAGAAACCGTATGCCGAGGTCATTGTGAAATTTGCTGGAGGACCGATGGAAGATTCGAGAACTCTAGTTGGAGGTATAATGAGCACTATGGATCGCCCACGGGGTAGTATTGAATTCGGAGTGATCGAGAGCGATAGAAAGCGAGTAGTGATCAGCGATATTTCCAAGCAGTAATTGTGTCCTTTCGGGTAGGAAGTTGGAATTAGAAAAAAATATGTAGTAAAAATAATTTGCAGGAAATTAAAAATTTGGTCAGGAAAATGTGAATTTTCCGGGAAAAGCTCAAATCTTTTTCCAAATCAATTTTATTGTAAAAATCGTCAATTTAGGCTTCATTTAAGGCTCCATCATTCAAGTCGGGTCTCGATAACCCAGGCCGGTTATACATTTTCAGCAGAGAAATTCCCGGAAGTTGGAAAACAAATTGTTCGAAAATGTTCAAGAACCAGTTACCTCTTGTTTAAAAAATCGGTTGTGTCACCCCAAAACTTTCCCGACTGATATCCACGAATCTGTGGATTTTTTTTGTTCCAAACGTCCCTTCAGGTGGTGAAGGATGCTCAAGAGAGGGTCCTACGATGAGAGGTCAACATGACAGCGATTTTTTTACCAACCACTGCCTTACCCTTGCTACCATCTTTGAACGTCTTGAAACTGGAAATACGGGGACATATTATCTACTAACACTAACGGAGAAACATTCAGGGTGGTTCTTCTTCTTCTTCTTCTTCTTCTTCTTCTTCTTCTTCTTCTTCGTCTTCGTCTTCGTCTTCGTCTTCGTCTTCGTCTTCGTCTTCTTCTTCTTCTTCTTCTTCTTCTTCTTCTTCTTCTTCTTCTTCTTCTTCTTCTTCTTCTTTCACCGTCATTATTGCATTAATGTCATTAGCTTGGTTGCCAAGTTAAAAGCGACCAACAGCATTGCCTAAAGTTGCTTTGAACTGGGCCAGTGCATGCAGTGCAGTAAGTTAGCTTCGAAGCGTTATTATTCATTATACCTGGTGATCATTTAAAAACTATCCACCCATAATAACTCCAGATTCCAAGTGAATATTTCATCGAGTAAAAATAGGCCGATTTTTATATCGATAGGGACATCTAAAACATACATTGACGAACATCTTCAACCCTTCCGCCTCCACCAACCCCAACTTTAAAATTTTAAATGACACCACCTACTTTATTAGTAATACATGAATATAAAGGCCATCAAATTCTCTTTCTCAAAAAATTGTCTTCAGGCTTTTAACCCCAACAAAAATTTCTCCTAAAATTCTAAGAGTGTCCAATTTAATATTTTCGACCTCCCACTTCTTTTCAGGGTAGTCGACGTGATCCTGCATAGCATCAAGGGAAGAGAATTTTCAGTGGAAAAAATGCTATCTGAATTCACCCCTTCGCTCCTTCCACCCCAACTTGGAAAATTTTAGAATAATTTTTTGAGAAAGAGAGTTCAATTCCCTCCAGTTTGATGTATCACAAAGTGGGTGATGCAATTTTAAATTTTGAAGTTTGAGCGGGGGGAGCAAAGCGAAGGGGTGAATTTAGGTAGGTAGCAATTTTTCCACTGAAATTTCTCTGTTCTCGATGCTATGCAGAATCACGTTGACTACCTATATTAAACGGAAGTGGTTGAGAATATCAAATTAGACACTCAGATAATTTTAGGGAAGGGGGGGGGGGGGGGGGGGCGAGGTTGAAATTTTTTTCCAATAATATTATTCTAACATTAACATTATTCTTAGAAAGGGAATTTTATTCCCTTGAAATTGATACATGACAATGTAGGTGGTGTCATTTGGAATTATAAAGGTGAGGTAGGTGAAGGTTAATAAGGGGTTGAAGATAGAAATTTGTCAATATCGAGGTCAATATTATGTTTTAGATGTCCCCTCGTCCTCGATATAAAAATCGATCTGTTTTTGCTCGATGAAAATAAATATTCACTAGGAGGATGGAGTGGAGGAATATAGGTGGATTTGAATAGTTTTCAAGTGATCATCCAGTAGGTATGTATTCACTACTCCAGGCAAAATAATACCTACCTTCCAGGTTAGACATTGCCGACAGTACTGCTGGGATGAGGACGACGCATTTAATCGCGGCCAGCACAGATTTGGATTTAGCTTTTTTAGTTTTTTTACACCACCCGCACCCGCAGTGCTTTTGGGTCTCAATTTCAAAGCAAAAAAAATGAATGATGCATGTACATTATACACGTTGACGTTACATTCCTGGAAGAGACGCTTCACATGCCTCCGACACTTCAGCTGGAGTGCATGTTTGTCTATTTATAGATGTCTTTTTAATGAACACTCGTCGCTCGTCTTGAAGAGTAGATCCGTTCGTATAATTAAAAACATGTCATATAATGCTGGGCCAAGAAGACACCCAGCGGTGGCTTCTGTCCCGGTTTTTTGTTTTTGAAATAATCCGAAGTTTTTTTAGCATTTATTACTTCTTTCCCTCGTTCTTTAAAGCTTTTTGAGTATGACTGTATAATAAGAAATTCTCTATTCCTGATTCGGGTCTTGTGTGATAAAGGGCACCACGAGTTTGATGAATAATTCCTAAAGTAGAAATGGATACCAGACGGTGTTTTTTGCAACGTTCTGTGAAGAAAAATTTGCGGAGGGTCCATAAGTTTTGAAGAAGGAAAAGTCGAAGATACGGGATGACGGAGCGAATTGTGGAGGAATGACCGCTTCAAAAAGAAGGAATAACCACTGAAGGCAATGTGATCCGCGGGTGATCCCCCGCGTATAAAGAAGACCATGTTTCTCGCTATGATTTTAAGCTTATCAAGCTTTTTAAAGTACCATTTGAAAAGAAGGAAACAGCACTGCGAGAAAAAAATTTGATCAACAAAACTTTTGCTAGTAACCGAATACATCTTTGACTAGCCAAGTACTTTTATGTTATGACTAAGTAACCCTAACCGAGTCCTTCATCACAACACAGTACACATATCCCAGACGCAATTTATGTCTAAAAACGGCCAAACCCGGAAATAATTCCCACAAAGCTGAATTTTTGTATAGTGACCTTTTTGACCCGTCTGAACAACATATCAAAATACTCGGAAATTCCGGCGTTCACGTCATGAATTTTAGAGGGTAAAAACCACCCTTACGGTGACGTGGTGCCGGTTTTTCTCATTTTTCTGCCAAACGGTCACTTGGACGTGACTTAATAAAAGAAGTGAACATATTCCCCATTAAATTCTGCATCGAAAAGGTTCAATTGACTATACGGTTGCTAGTCTTCACTCAATTCGAGAAAGAAAGCATTTAAAGTGGGAAGGGGGGGGGGGGGGGTAGCTTTGGACGCGCAGTGGAAAATCCGAGCAATTCCGTGTTTCGAGGCAGATATCTTGCAAGTGGTTGATCCCACAAAAAAACGGCAGGAAAAAAATTGTTGACCATAATGTTCTCCGTATGATGCCTGTACCAAAAATTCTCTTGTGATAATGTATTTTGAATTATAACACAAAAATTACCTAGGTGTTTCAGGTTGAAAATGCCTTAACCCAATAATAATTTCCTCAAAGTTGAATTTCTGTACAGTGACCATTTTGACCCGTCTGATGGTCATCCGTCATCCCAAATACTCGACAAGATTCCGGCGCTAGCGTCGTGGGGTTTAGAGGGTAAAAACAACCCTTACGGGCATTTTAGGTCTGAAAATGGTCAAATCCGGAAATAACTCCCACAAAGCCGATTTTTTGCATAGTGACCTTTTTGACCCGTCTGAACAACATATCAAAATACTCGAAGATTCCGGCGTTCCCTACGGTTACTCAAAACTTCATGGTGAAGCGTTCGATATAATTTACAATGGTAAATTTGAATACAGTTTTTGACAAGCTTTCCAACGAGCCCCCCCTAAGCCATGGGGTGCCATTTGAAAAAAAATACTAAGGGTGGCTAGGGGTCAAGGGGTTGACGGTAGATCATGACACGCGTCATGGAAAAACGGCTTGCCCTTTTTAGAAATTGACCTGTTCGAGCGTTTTTCCCGAAAAAAATATGGTCAAAAATTATGAATTTTATTCCGGACTTTTGAACTACCTGTATATTTCATATGTGAAATAATAGCCCTTACAGCAAACACCATGAAACAATAATTCATTATGATATAGTAAAAACTGCGTCAAGATGTGTGTAAAGGTCATTGAGATACCCATAGGTATCCAGGGAGAGAAGGCATGATTATCTTCAAATGAAAATGTTGGACTAATGGATTTTCCATTAAATGTGTCGATTAGTTGTGATGAGCATCAAACGTCTGTGGTATTACAAAGGTGATTATGTAGGTACACCTACCTAGCTATCCGCCCTGAAAATGTCAACAATGAATGTCCACAAAATAGTTGATAATTACAAGCATTCTACTTGTATGTTACGCGCTATGCTATACGCATCATTATGTGCTATGCACAACAGGCAATTAGCTGACTACAATAATAGGTGTGTTTTGGCAACATAGTTAGAGATGGTTTGCAAGCGTACATGTAAAAATCCATTCGACCTCCAGCACAGTAGAATGAAAATTCATCTGGGAACCCATTTTTGACGTTTTCCGGACTGATTCCGACTGCTTCCAAAACCAACCTAATTATTATGATGATGATGTGGATGTTTCAAGAGCCAACACCTATAACAAGTCGCGTGCGTGGAAGGAAGAGGGGCGCCCAAAGCTTGACACCGGAAGGGCGGTCTCAAACCGCAGGCTTTTCCATCTTCCAGCAGATATCACTTTTTGTCATTTACGTATTCTCAATATTCAGTTATGTTTCTTGTCCTCCTAGTAGTAGACCTAGGTACTTGTTACCGATCATTTTCAATTCCTTACATCACTGAATGATTTTTTTTGGCTGTGGGCGGGTATCGGTGTAGTCACTGGCAGTACCTCCTTAGCGCCGCCTTAGTACACTAAGAGCGGCGCCGGGTGATTCCCACACCACCCACCATTTTATGGACGCGTCAACAGCGAGGTTATTAGCACCCTTTTTTCGGTGTCCTTCTCGTTTCACCCTTTTTCCCTTGACGTGACTGCACGGTAGCACAAGCCAAGGTACTTAGGGGTGCATGAAAATTTTCACCTGGCCCGAGTCGGATTCGAACCCACGATCCCTAGAATTGCTTCCAAAGACGGAGTCCGCCGCGCTACCGGCCGGGTTATCACTGAATGAAGAAATATCATCTTTCACTTCAATACTTCGAGTATTCATTGATTTACCCAAAACATTAGTTTTCACGAAGAAAACTAGTTAGTTTGGGATATTTCGGGAAAGCGTCGAAACATTCAAAAATGGTTTGTTGGAACTTTTCGGCATATACAACAGACTGTAATGTACGAAGGCACAGAGCGGACCTACTACTTTTTTTACAATTTCGACTTCAATAATGATAATATAGGCCTTTATTCGTGGCGGAGTTCAGCTTGGAGCGTGAGCCCCAGCTGTTCTTACACACAACCATTTCGACTTCAATCTCGAAATTTTGACTTTTAAAGGAAGTGTCTGTGGAACCTGAGGTGGAACCGCTCTTAAGGCACTCCACTCGTAACTCGGGTACCGATTTAATACTCCCCAATTCGTACGCTTGGATCAATTATCCATCATTTGCTCTCTTCCTACATCTTATTATCGCTTCACTCTTGCGTTTTTTCACTGACGTTGTCTTGTTTCAGCGAAGAGGAGCCATCCCTTCGTGACACTTCCCTCGCCCGTTGAATGACGACCCGGCAATGAAAAAATCAATTTTTTTCTGAAATTACTGAATTGTCCTAGGGCTGTTGCCAGCCAATTCTATTCATACTTTTTATTCACCCTTTTTTCACCTGAATTTAGTCAACTACTTATTCTTAAAACATAATTGAGCTTGAATGTATCTTCATATTATACATAATGCAAAAAATAAGAAAAAAACCGATATACACTCCTTGTTGTAATCCAAGGTCGGCTTGCAATGTGAAAGATGTCTCTTTCGCTGCTTTTTCCCACAAGCTGGTGACGTTATCGCGTCACTGTCTTACATCGATAGGTGTTATGTTCATTGTACAAGTTACAAGTTCATATCCTGCGTGGTACTTCAGTTGGTTTTTCAAGTCGTGAGAGTAAGTTTCAAAAAAAGTGCACTGATTCATTGCCCAACCTTTCTTACATTCTCTTTTTAAAAAAATTTCATTATGTCGTTAGAAAAGCCATCGTTCTGTAGCGGACCGAGCCCTCCTGGTGTGGGTGGCTTTGTGGCTCCATCCTGTAGTGGTGCGTCAAAGATACGCCAGGGTTTAGGTTGGTTCTGTGGATTCTAATGGGTGCCGTTTAAAGCCCGGCGCTTCCACCATGTCGAGTTCTAGAAGGGATTTGGCCCTGTTAGGCGGGTTTTAGGGGTCGGTAGCTCAGTTATTTGAACCATAGGGTCTTTAGATTTAATATGTGTAATCGCTATTGTGTCACAAAACTATCGCTCTTCTCTTATCGCTACTCACATTCTCTTACTCTTATTCGTTACTCACATACCGATTTCACACTCCCCGATTCGTACGCTTGGATCAACTCGAGATATTTTCGTCACCCGTCAAATAACAACCCGGCATTTCAAAAAAAAATCCTAGATCACTGAAATTTCTTGAGGCATAGCCACTTCCATCCATACTCTTAATTCCGAAATATTTTGATTGTTTTAATACCGGGTCGTCATTCAACGGGCGAGGGAAATGTCACAAAGGAATGACCGTTCGCCCTTCAGTCAGTGACGTCAATGAAAGAACACAAGAGTTATGTGCGAGGGAACTGGCGGCTTTATGGTGATCGAAGCGATAAAGATGTAGAAAGAGAAAAAATAATGGATAATTGATCCAAGCGTACGAATCGGGGAGTGTTGAATCGGTATCTGAGTTACGAGTGGAGTGCCTAAGGAGTGGTTCCACAGACACTTTCTTCAAAAGTCGAAATTTCGAGATTAAAGTCCAGATTAGTCAGTCCATATTACAACTATGCCAAGTGGCATGTTTTACCCATAATATGCAGGGTGCTTTTGCCTCACGTCCAGACTAACTTAGCTGTTGAAAGAAGTCGTTTCAAAATATATAATTGAAATCGGTCTAGCGACGGTGGTGATGTAGCAGGACAACTCGGAAAATAAAACGGCTTGTGTTTTGAATTGATAGATGATAGATATCAGAATCAAATTACCAGCCATAGAGATGAAGAAGTTTCGGCAATTTCAAAAGACCGGATACCGGAACCGGACCGGATCGCCGGATCTTAGGTAAAATTTCGCACAGGTTTCTTCCACACGAATGGCCGATTAGCGACAAGTTTATGAAAAGTATAATTATAGTTGTTAGACTAATTTGATTAATTGCTAAACTTGGTAATGATAAATGGTTCATTCAACAATATTTCTAATAGCGTCGAGGCAGCATTCGCCCTTTCCCTTGTCGAGGCACCACTGCTCGAAGGAATTGAAATAGCGATCCCCACTCTTGACTCACCTCGAGTTTTGATCGTCTCTAACATGGTTATTATGACTCTAGTAGAAATCAGAGACAAAATTTCAAAAATCCAAAAAATAAAATTCAACTGTTTATTAGTGTGTTGTGTATTGTTTTCAGAACCTATTCTAGTATTGAGTGTATTTATTGCAATGAAAATGTATGAAGCTCTCCCTCTCAATCCCTTCGTGTATGATTGTGTGCTTTTCGACCTCTCATAGTATAAGCATTGTATAACTACTCCTAGTAGGCCAGCCGCCGTTCAAATTGTGCAATTTTCGGAAAGCACGAGCAGGTGGCGTGTTCAGCATTTGTCGTTTGGTCGCTCAAATTACTTATAAATCACGCTGTCTTCAAATTTCAACGTGGTGCCCAACTTACTGATAGATGTTGATGGTTTGATACAGAAATTTTATTTTTCTCATATGCGCTGATGATTTCTTGCGAGCTAATTGCTCTAGGCGACATCTAGCGACAAAATCCCAAATTCGAGGCTGACCTACTAGTAATAGTTATACAATGGTATAAGGGTACAAAAATCGTAATTTTTTTAGATTCGGCCGGACCCACATCGAAATCCGGCCAGACCGGATCTGGGTTCGGTTTCGGCACAACGGCCGGATTTGCCGGATAACCGGAACCGGATCCAGATCCGCCTCCAACTCTAATAAGCCATAAGACCGTAGATAAGTACTGTGAAAAAACCTTCCCTGATTATTGAGACGTGAAACAGTTGACCTGACCCTTACGTATTTTGTTGTGCCGTAATTTTATATTTGTTTACCTGAATCATTTAAATAAAGTCCTAACTCCCCTAATTCCCCCCCTCCTGTCATGCTAGTACCACAGGTTCTTTTGAAAGAGGACGATTGAACAAATGTTGCCAAATAAACAAGCCATTAAAACTACACCTCATCCTTTATTACGAATCAATCACTAATCGCCAATTTAAATGATTCAACTTGATTGAATATTACCTCATTGATTCTACATTTAACCCTTCCCTAATTTGAATTAACACTTTGCTTCGCCTAGCCCATATTTTTAGCGCACTTCTCCAAACGGGAAGGCGCTTTTGTCCTCGCTTTGTCCGTCCGTCCGTCCGTCCGTCCGTCCGTCCGTCACAGCATCTAGTCCTAGACGAAAAAGTTTCTGCGAAAAATTTTTACTCCATTGGGTAGCTCATGACCTTGTATCTCGAACCAAGAAAAATCTCGACGAAATAATAATAAACAATGACAATAATAACAATTTAGTGTGAAGCGGCATCGCCGTTGAATGCTACATTTCAGAAGCCGGCCTGATCTCGAAAGTTATCACATGCGAGGAAGTACCCGATCTTATCATTTTACCATAATACATATGCGGAGTTATATTTAGAGGATGATTTGAACTTTATTTTAATGAAAATTTCACATCGGTGCGAGGTGCAGGCCAATAGTTATTAATTTTTGAAAATGACTCCGAAACTACGGCTCGGCCGCAAATGATTTATTCGTTGCTTGCTGGTGCTTGATATCTTTTCCTCCGAACAAAACGAAATTCAATACAGAAAATATTCCAACTCGAATGGGTAGCTCATGGCCTTGGTACGCGAATCAAGAAAAATTTTGCCGAAATAATCATGAACAATTACAAAATTAACATTTTGGTGTAGGGCGGCTTCGCCGATCAAGTGCTGGCATTCGCGGTAAGATGTAGAAAGTTGCGATATGCAGGCAACTACAATTTCTTAATGAAATACATCACTGCATGTACGGCATTATATTTAGAGAACAATTTGAACTTTCTTTTGACAAAAACCCCACTTCGATCCGACCGTCGGGTCAATTGTTATCCATTTTTGAAAACGACCGCAAAGCCACGGCTCGGCGCATATGACACGACCCTACAAATTTAAAATCAGACGTGCCGAAATAGTAATTGACCATTTTGAAATAGCCAATACTAGGTACCTAAAGGATAATGGCACTCAAATTACGAAACATGTTCGCTCAATAACAAAAAAAAGTAGGTAGGTATCACTAAAAATCATGTGACAGGCTACCATTTTTCGGTTTTTCGATAAAAAAGAAATGTTCCAATTCAAAACTGAACCCGATATTCGTGTTCAGGAGGTCGAAATCAGTTGGAGAACATTTTTTATATAAGTAACAGAATGACGCTTATGTTGCCGGTTTGTCTGTCTGTCTGTCTGTCTGTCAGTCCGAGTCCGTGCAGAAATTAAGACGCTGTACTCCTTCTCGAGAATTGAAACAAGAGTCTTGGAACTTTTTTCCGATTAATAGCTGATGTCCCCAAGGGTGGCCAATGGGCACTATTTTTGTTCTCCATACATCGTTATCATTATTCTCAAAAAACAGAGATCTCCTGTGCACTTCGATGAAGTTGAACTTCTTCACGGGAACTAAAGCTACAGCCCTTAAAGATTGAACTTTATCCGGTGGATAGCTAAGGTTGTCAAGGACCAAATAGCCAGAATGGCTTTCATAATTTGGCCGCCATCTTGGCTGCCATATTGAAATTTCATATTAGTGGAACGATTGTCATGAAACTTGAAACTTACCCTTATTGTCTAGTACGATCATTCTTATTTTCAAGCCAAATTTCATGATTGCCTCACCATCTTGGCCGCCATAATAAAATCTCTTATAAGCGGGAGGATTTTCATAAAACTTGAGAGTTACGCTTGTTTCGTACGATCATTCCTATTTTCAAGCTGAGTTTCATAATTCTGCCGCCATCTTGGCCGCCATATTGAAATCTCTTATTAGTGGAACGATTTTCATGAAACTTGGAACTTACCCTTGTCTAGTACAATCATTCTGATTTTCAAGCCGAATTTCATGATTCTGTCGATATTTTGGCCGCCATATTGGAATTTTTTGCCCAAGACGGTAGAACCCTAATTACTTAACATCTTGCGTTCACTAATCCTCCAAAAAGGAAGTGCGCTACTGAGCCTCATGCCCATGAGGCGTATTCGCTTGTTCTGTACCCAGAGAAATATCGATCATTCAGTTGTACTTGAAGGAACATCGCTTACGCCACTTGGAGAGAGATCATTACACATTGAGTAGGGTGGTCCTTGCATTTCGAAAGTATAGCAATAATTCGGTAATCATTTTAGTTACCGATCAAATAATTTTACATAAAAGTTGGGTGTTTTAGTTCAATCAATTCACATCCAGCTGGTGCTGTATTTTTTTCAACTTACAGACTCATCCCTCAGCTCTGTATCCTTTGCGTTGCATAAATTCCTTCAGATGTGCAATTAGGTATGCAATAAGGTGTGAGCCTTTGATTAATCAACCTGGATAATTATATTACTTTCCGATGTCTCGTAGATATTTTTCTGAGCGACAAATTGGCTTCTTGGCAAGTCTCAAGCGGTTCAATTTGTTTCTAGATAACGCAACCTGACTGCACTGGAAACCTGAGACCTCAACCTCCAAACCCCTCTTGGACACTGAAAAAGAGTTGAATCGATTTTATTTTTATGTGGGAAAATTATCGCGGTATCCTAATTAGCTCAGACATGCTGAATATATGTCTCTAGCGCTTTGTTATCAGCAGATAGGACCTACAATAAAACAGTCACACCTGTCGGAAACTATATCACTTTATAGGAGGGTTATTGAAGCCTCCACCATTTTTCTGGTGTGTTGAAAGTAGTTGAAAACACGGTATATGAAAGCCCACAGTCATTTGCAAAGTCCTAAATCGTTTTGACACTTCATGTGGCTATTTGAAATACCCAGAACAAACTCAACAACGTTTTGTATACAATCCAATTACTTTCACCCCGTTGAACAATTATTATTTTCACACAGAATATAGACTTGCCTTGATGCAGTATTCTCTCGTAAGTGATGCACTACAATTATTTACAATGGTTTTAGCACTCTCATCAATTTATTCTTGACGAATGCTCATTTTCTCCTTCTCACAGATCCGTTCGCGTCAAACGCACCTACCTAAGTCCTTCTCACCCCCGTCTTCTCGCCTTCTGGAATGCGGCGCGACTTCAGCATCCTTCCTTGTACCACTTCTTTCTCTCACAATATCGCCCGTAATAATACTAATTTATTCAGTAAAATTTCATTCCCCTTTATGATTTTGAGAACAGGCTCAGAGTTACCTATATGCCCTGCGTACCTATCTTACTCACCTATTATTACTAATAGAGCGAAGAGCAAATTATAAAATTCAACAATTTGTTTCAGCAATATGTTCCAACGATCCTACCTCGAACCCGGCGAACACTTCACCGCCGCACCGGGGTGCGGCCCGTCAGATGTACGGTTCCGGGTCGCTTCGTCCCCCCGGCATCAAACCGATCTACGCCACTGGCCAGCGACAGCACGGCACGCGCACCACAATGAGTCCCGACCAAATTGACCACAGGCGCATCATGATACCGCAGCTCCAGGTGCCGTACTTCATGATACCCTACTCCATCCCCATCAGAGAATACGAACGCTTCCCGGCCTCCGGATACCCGGTCTTTGCCAACCAAGACCTCAGATTGCCCCCGCCGCCCAACATGGAGCGTCCCTCCAACAGGGGCATGTACGGGGGTAGACCCGAGTATTACGGCAGCAAGCCGAACCAGGGCATGATGAGATCGATGTACCCGTACGACTTCGGCTTTTTGCCCGGGAGAGGGTACGAAAAGATGCCTCCGGACGGCGTGCCAAAAAGACAGGGCAGGTACCACACGAAAACTGGAATCATCAGCAAAACGGGAGACGTTAATTTGAAGTATCCCGAAGAAGAAGAAGAGAAGCCGGCGGATGACAACTATGGGCATCCCTGCGAAGAAGACTGCCTGCCCGGGGAGTATGCGTGCGTCAAGAGTTGCCAGTGCATCAAAGATATTTACAGGTATGTTTTCCTCGTTACATCTTACCGGGTGTATTTTCAGTTGTGATATGCAGTTAGCTGTGAAATTAGAAAGGTATGTCCGCGACTGGATTCAAATTGCGTTATTGGGGCGGTCAGCCAGACAACGCTGAAGGATGAATCAAGTCGCGAACATGCCTAATGGAAACGTAGCTTCCACGGCTAGCTCTAGTTGACGATAAAAAACACCCAGTATTTATGTATAATAAATAGGTACCTATTAACATGGGGTCAGTGCTGAATAGTGCGGGAGCTATGGGTCAAAATATGTTCCCACTTTGCAAATTGTGGAACAAGCATGAAATTTGATACACTTACTCTTCAAAGTATTCCAAACAAGACTGGGGATGGTACCCAGCCGAATTTTTCCCAGGAGGGCTGTACCAGAGCCTCTATGTTGTCCCTGGAGCCCTAAAGGTCCATCTTCGAAAGGGCAAGTGATATCGACATAAGTACTTTAAACTTCCTTTTGACTGAAGTTACTCGCAGATGATGAACACAGATCGTATAAACTTATCTGGAGCTCCCATTTACCAATTGCCTATCTTTCAGGGGTGAAATTGAGAAAACTGTCAGTAGGGGCTATTTCCTTTGAGTGTTATGGATTGATACGTGCATATACCTTGCACTTAGTGATAACCTCTTATTTTCCCTATAGACCGTGAGCTAGCGGCCTTTGAGATCATGTCATTTCTGACTGCACCATACTTCTTGTGGTGATAGTCACCCACATGGTAGTTGCTGAAACGCCAGTCTGCCTCCCCAAAGCGAGTCGTCTTGGAAGCTGCCAGTTGTCAAAAGTCCCCTAAAAAAACCCAATTTTGCACCGTTAAGCCAATCGACTTGAAATTTGGTATACAGACAGGGTCTTCCTGTCAAATGAGCTGATTAGTTTTTGGCTGCCATCTGTCAAGTGGAAGTGCCATTGTCAAAAAATGACAGAAGTTTTATTTCATAAAACTTGAATTGCAATATGTTATTTGAAAGCCCTACAAAAACTGTATTCAGGACAGTTGAAAGTGTCCCTCCAACTCTTATTCGTCAGTAATTAAAAAATATCAAAGTTCAAAACTTTGACATTTTATTCTTCAGAATCTATTCTATAGACTGAGATCAAATTCGGCATAAAGCAACAAACTAAAATAATCTAAATAAATCTGCAGTTGGAGTTTTCCACCATTTCCCAACAAGGCGCTACGAATTTTTAAATTTGCTCCTGGCCGTTGTACCCGAGAGGGCCACTCAACCGGATTCTGACCAGGACGACACACGTTTAGTGTAGAACTCAACTCAGATGGTCTTTCCTGCTCGGGGATTGACTTTTTCCGAAAAATTACAACTGACAACAAAAGTAGATTGGATTGGGTGTAATGTAGGCCCACATTTCGTAATTAATATCCGCCGGAAGACCGGAGACGCGTCGTAGTTGAAAATAGGCATACATAACGCCCAATACAATCTGCTTTTGATATCAGTTGAAATTTTCAGAAAAAAGTCGATCCCCGAGCAGGAAAGACCGTCTGAGTTGATCTACACTAAACGTGTGTCGTCCTGGTCAAAATCCGGGTGAGCGGCCCTCTCGGGAGGCAACGGCCAAGAGAAAATAAAAAATTCGTAACGCCTTGTTGAGAAATGGTGGAAACTCCAACTGCAGATTTATTTAGATTACTTTAGTTTGTTACTTTATGCCGAATTTGATCTCAGTTTATCGGATAGATTTTGAAGAATAAAATGCAAAGTTTTGAAATTCGATATTTTTTAATTACTGACGAATAACAGTTGAAGGGATACTTTCAACTGTCCTGAATACAGTTTTTTTAGGGCTTTCAAATAAAATATTGCAAGTCAAGTTTTGTGAAATAAAACTTCTGTCATTTTTTGACAATGACACTTCCACTTGACAGATGGCAGCCAAAAACTAATCAGCTCATTTGACAGGAAGACCCTGTCTGTATACCAAATCTCAAGTCGATTGGCTTAACGGTGCAAAATTGGTTTTTTTTTGGGGGACTTTTGACAACTGGCAGCTGAGACGACTCGCTTTGGGGAGGCAGACTGGCGTTTCAGCAACTATCATGTGGGTGGCTATCACCACAGGAAGTATGGTGCGGTCAGAAATGACATGATCTCAAAGGCCGCTAGCTCACGGTCTATTACCATAGAAAGAAAAATGGAGGCAGCCTAAACAAAACTAGACATGAAAATTTGAGAGTTCAAGTATATTATTAGCACTAAGTATATAATAAAAGTATAACTGAGTATCCAGCTGAAACAAAAGTAAAGAAATTATGCGTAGGTCTAGAAGTGCGATTTCTACGTGTAACATTAATCAAAGCATCTGCAGGAACACGGGGCTGTGCATACCAGGCTTTTCTTTTAGCAGCTGCACCTTCTAGCGCAGGCGGTCTCACCTCATCGGTGAACGGAAGATTGAAATTAATTTGTCTATGGTCAAGATGCGGTTATACAACTTTTATAAAGTGCTTAGAAGTAATTACAGTCAGGAAGAAAATTTTAGCATGTCGATATCGTTTGCCGTTTCGAAGATGCGCCGTGAACTTCAGAGACAAATGGCGGCTCTGGTACGGCAATTACCTACAGGGCGTCCCGGAATTAATGCAACAAAATTTACAGGGAGGTAGAAAATTGTAAAATAAGGGGACTCCCTTGATAAAAATACTCTCGCAAACGTAATAACGGAGATACAGGCCTTCAAAGTTGGTTTTTTAAAACAGTTTTTTTGCATAACTTTTGAACCGTTGAGCCGATCTCATTCAAATTTGAACCAAAGTTGACTAAAATAAGTCTCTATTGAACAATGATAACGCATTTCATCAAACATTTTCAGGGGCGAAGGGTATAGGGGGTACGTTTCCCCTTTTTCCCCTCTTTTTCACCTGCTTAATATGTTTGGAAATGGTTGCAATTTTTGAACTCGACGTTCAATTTAGAGAAAAAAGTTACTCTTGCGAAATTTTGACAAGACGTTTCATTTTCAGGATATTTGTGTTTGCAAAAGTAACTTTTTTCTCTAAATTAAACGTAGAGTTCAAAAATTGCAACCATTTCCAAAAATATTCAGGGGTGTGAAAAAAAGGTAAAAAGGGGAAAGGTACCCCTTATTATCTTCGCCCCTGAAAATGTTCGATGAAATGCGTTATCATTGTTCGATAGAGATCTATTTTAGTAAACTTTGGTTCGCATTTGAATGAAATCGGCCCAACGCAACGGTTCAAAAGTTATGCAAAAAAACTGTTCCAAAAAACAACTTTGAAGGCCTGTATCTCCGTTATTATGTTTGCGAGAGTATTTTTACTAAGGGAGTCCCCTTATTTTTCAGTTGTCTACCTCCTTGTGAATTTTGTTGCATTAATTTCGGGACACCCTGTATAAGCAGGAGATAAATTTGACTATAGGACTATAGGCACCATCTCCAGTTTTGTTTGGGGTACTTTGAAGAGTGCAATAATCAAAGTTTCCGCTAGTTTCACAAAAGACAAGATATTTATGCTTGTTTAAGCTCAGATTCTCCCGAAATATTGTAGTCACTCACTAAGTGATTTTTTAATTTAGCTCCCAAAAGTTAGGCAACCGGTAAACGTGAGGTTCAGATGAGTTCATTATAACCTTCATCCTCGCCTTCATCCGTCACCTGGACATTCTTACAACCAGGAAGAACTTTTAGGGGGCTCCAGAGACAATTTGGCGGTGCCGGTACCGCTCTTATTGGGACAGATTTCTCAATTTTATTCCTGAAAGATGGGCAACTGGTAAACGGGAGGCTCAGATCAGTTCATACGATCTGTGTTCATCACCTGCGAGTAACTTTGAGGAAAAAAGGAAGTTTGAAGTATGTCGATTTCACTTGCCGTTTCGAAGATAGACCTTAGGGCTCCTGGGCAACATAGAGGCTCTGATACAGCCTTCATGGGAAAAATTCGGCAGGGCACCATCCCCAGTCTTGTTCGAAGTACTTTGAAGAGTAAGGCAGCAGTTACACTGGAGCCATCACCACCCACTACCACCCACCACCACCCACTACCACCAAGCAAAATAATCCGCCCTGGTCTCACTGAGCCACCGTCCATCGTCCACCGGTAACCACCGTGTCCCCCTCCTGAATTTGACATAATCTTGTTTTATATAATCCGTACTACAATTCTGTAGCGAAAGTTGCCTAAAAACCACGATTTTAGGCCACATTCGCTACATCAGTGTACTGCGGAATGTATTTCATACTCCCAGGAACTTTTCTCACACGATTCAAGAATAGCGGCCCAGCTCATGTCATGACAATATTGACAAGTTCTCTGATTGCAATGATTTCGTCTGATGACTCAGATATCGACGAAGTTGTAGCTTTATACTACATTTCGAAAAAAATCCGTAAAAAACGCCGAAACATATGAGTGCGTCAAATGTCTCTCGATAGAGAACAACTAGGAGAATTTCATCAATTAGTGCCGCAGCTTGTTGATGATGAAGAACAATTTTACAGTTATTACCGTATGAACAAGAAATGTAACAATTTGTTAGTGACAAAAGTGAAACCTTTGTTCTCTTCGGGACATACACATTGTATGTTGTATGTATGCACAAAATGTTTGTTCTGCATACGCATCAAGATGCGCATTGTTAACCACCGACCACTGACCACCACTTTGGAAATTTCAAAGACATGGCCACCGGTGGTCACTGGGCGGTGGTAAGAGGTGACTGCAGTGTGACCAGCATCATTACATTGCGTGCGTTTGATTTTTGGTTGATGGTAGTGGGTGGTGGTGGGTGGCTCAGTGTGACTGCTGCCTTAGTGTACCAAATTTTGTGCTTGTTTCACAATTTACAAGGTGGTTCCCCTTACTTCCCGCACTAGAAATACAGACTGATCCAAATTCGATGCCCCAGTCTGGGAAAATACAACAGATGATTCCGAGGATGATTTACATTTTGCGATTAAAAAAAAATGACCCACAGCAACAAGAAGTTTTGAAATCTCGTGGTTTTTCAATATGGGTCTTAAACTTTGTGCGGTTATATTCCTAGACAATCAAGCTTTCGATCACGATGAATAGAAATAGGCCAGTCAAATAACGAAAGCTGGAAAGCTGAAGCTCCTGTATATCCTTTGCTGATGTCTTTTGTTTCGAAATGTTTTCTTCAGAACCATCGACAACACTTTTTGGACTTAGCTATTATTCTTTTAGTTTAATTCATGTCGAGCATTCCAGAAGCTCGTGAAGGCACAGGCAGTTTTTTTTTCTATCTCAACTGTCACGTTCAGCTTTGATGTAGGCTGCCAACATCTTCACTAATTTTGAAGACAATATCTCTAGCTATAGGCAAAAAAATCGCTAATTTTTTTTGTTAAAAGTTAATTTTATTAATATCAACAACATATACGAGAAAAAAATCGGTATGAAACAATTTTTGTAGACAATTCTAAAGCCTTGATTTTTTATTAAACTCAATTAAATATCTCTGATGATTAGCGGAATATAAGCAGAAAACTTGATCGAAGGACCATTTTTCCAAGATGGCGGCTCGAGCTCAATAGGTAGAGTTGGGGACTTTTAGTATGTTTAACAGTAGGTACACCTTATCAGACATTACTGTCAAATTTCCAAAACTGCAACAGTTTTTCCTCAAACGGAAAAATTTGTTCTAATTTGACTGGCCTAAAATGAAAATATTTGGGGCAATGGAAAGTTATCCCGTTTTAGAAAAAAAAAAAGGTTAAATTTTAGATCCCAACGAACGACTGTTGCGTAGTTTATGAAAAAAAGATAAATGATAATGCTATGATAAAAGTATTCTTCTTGCATCGATTCATCTTAATTCCTTCATTTTCATTCAAGGTGCGATGGAGACACCGACTGTGTGGGCGAAGAAGATGAACTCGAGTGCGGCGAAATAGAATCGCAAAGAAACGCCAAATGTGAAATTACTGAAAATCGCGTCCGGTGTCCCAGGTCCGGGAAGTGCATTTTGAAAGAATGGCTGTGCGACGGCGATGATGATTGTGGTGATTTTTCCGACGAAACACTCTGTGGTAAGTTTATTTCTGTAACTTTGAAATCTATTTTTGAAATCCCCAGCTCGGTATAATTACAAATTTTGACAAGCATCACAATACCATATTTTAGAGAAGAAATTTTAAATTAAGAAGTACTTAGGCACTCGTAGTGCTTGCGACTCTTGTGTTGTACTGATGCCATTCACCGGCTTCTGTTAGTTATACCGAAATGAAAGTTTATACCTAAGCAGTTTTCCGGTTATAGCTTTTTTCCCGTAAGCCAATGTTTGGCCTTGCCGTGGGAATAAATAGAATAACCGGAAATAGGTATCTTATCACTCCAACACTTCTAATTCAATATGTCTATAATTTTTGTACAACTACAGCAGGATCCGCTGCCAATTGTACAGTGGACCAGTTTGAGTGTGGCAACGGCCTATGCATACCAAAGACTTGGCTGTGTGATAACGACAACGACTGCAAGGACTATTCAGATGAATTAAACTGCACCAAAACTGGGTGAGTGCTTTTTTTTTGTTAATTTTCAAACGTTTGTACTTCGTCAATTCTTTAATAATTGGAAATTGTTGGAGTAACAGCATTACTAGTTTCGAGCTGTGATGCCCATCATTGTAGATTCAATCTACAACACACAGATGTTAGTACAAAGATAAAATTATGTTACAAGAGCAATATTTTTTGGTTTTTTGTTGTATAAAACAGCGTAAATGTTGATTTTTTAATCGCAAGTACAGTTTAGCGCCAACAAAATTGTTTGTTTGTGCCTCAGTCACGTACCATCGTGGCTAAAAAATTGTCGGACAGTAGGGACCTACTGACGTTGATACGAAGTATAGAAACTTTATGTTAGTGTGGAGGGTGTCAAGGTGTAATACGTGCCAAAATTTGAAAAATTATACATGTTCTTCGTCAGGGTCGTACCTACCCAGGAGGTGGAACCGATTCACGCCAAACAAACTTTAGAATGAGCCCCAATTTATTTGACGATTTTTACAATGGGTCAATTTGGAATAGGTTTTGAGGTTTTTTCCGGAGAAGTAAAATTCACCTATTGCAGTTTTTTCAATCTTGCAATCAAGCTCCGACTTTTGACCCGAAGGGATTGAACAAAAATTTCCATAGAACCCTGGATACTAGTCGGGAAAGTATTGTGGTGCCACAACAGATTCTTTTAAATTGATAGTGCGATCTTGAGCTCCAGGAGTCCAGGCTTCTTTCAATACATCTGTTGGGGACTTTCAGAAAAATAGTTTGTGGTCAACACATCCCTCCACTTGATAGCACTCCCGCACGATTAGTTGAAAAAGTGACGTAACTGAAAAGACATCGTGAACAAGATATAGCTATCTACTAGAAGAAAATGCTTGTTACTGAATCTAGAAATAAACTTCCCTCACACCCACGAAAGATTCCAGGAAAAGGTGAAGAAATCGAATTCGTCAATTTTTGGCGAAATCCAAGAACAAACGTCTTGTACAGCTCAAGACAAAGAATGCAGAAAACATTTTTATATAAACAGATCAAACTAAAAATGTCTTATCCAGACTACTAGACTTATCTAGACTATGGAGTTTTGTCAAACAAACATCCCAGTAGTTATTTACACAATAAGGCAGGAGAGGAAAATGAATCTTTACAGGGCTAGTATAGCCCAGTCATTCTAGACTTTATATCATAAATACCGGGAACAAATTCGCCCAAAGCTGATTTTTGGTTCAGTGAGTCCTTAGACCATGAGAACTCAGTAGTCAACTTTCTTGGACTTTCTCGTGTGTGCTTCATGGTCTTCCAGGTCATCGGATCTTTTGGGTTGCTATAAATTACAGTACTCGCCTGTAATTCGCACCACGGGTGCAAAAATAATCCGATTAAGTCGTAATTCTACGCTATATATCCCGTTGATACCATTTCAGCACAAAAAATGTCGATCATTATTGAAGGGGGGTCTTGGGGGGGGGGCGAAGCTCGGCTAGGGGGTTCTTTTGGTTCGCCTGGTTATGTAGAACCGATATTGACAAGTTTGGTATCTTTTCCGAATAAATTCAATCCCCTGAACTCGAATCAATGCGTAAATTTAGATAAAAACAAGTTTAAACAAGTTAACTTGAAAAAACTTGTTTTTTTTTGTTGACAATTTCGACAATTTTTTTTCTACTGTTAAGGATGTTAATTTTTGAAAATGTATCAGGGGCCATCATATTGAAGTGTATTCTTCACGAAAATCGTCCACTCGATGTATAGTTTTGTTTTCCGAGATTGAAAAATCGATTTGAACCTGAGCCGGCCCGGCACGGCATCTGCTAATGACCAGAACGCTACAGTTCTCCCCCTCCTCTCCTCTTCAACTAACTCAAAACCCTGCAGTGCGATTCATGGCGATTTTGTTTGTGTTATAAGGAATTCAATTCACATATCTTCGAACTTTCAAAGATGAGTTGATATTTTTCCAATAGTTTGAGCTACTTTCGTTTGAAGTTGCATGCTGTCGTGTTCTGGTCAGTAGTAGAAGGCCGGCTCAGGTTCAAATCGATTTTTTAATCCTGGAAAACAAAATTACACCTCAAGTTGATGATTTTTGCAAAGAATACACTCCAATGTTGAAACATTTTCAAAGATAAACACCTTCAACAGTTAAGAAAAAAATTGACAAAATTGTCCATGAAAAAACAAGTTTTCTCAAATTAACGTGTGTTCGAACTTGTTTTTATCTGAATTTACGCATCGAATTCGAGTTCAGGAGATTAAATTTATTCGGAAAAGATACCAAACTTATCAAGATCGGTTCTACATGACCAGGCGAACAAAAATAACCCCCTAGCCGAGCTTCGCCCCCCTCCCCCCACGACCCCCCTTCAACAATAATCGACACTTCTTGTGCTAAAATGGTATAAACGGAATATGATGCGTAGAATTACGAGTTAATCGAATCATTTTTGCGGCCGTGGTGCGAACTTCAGGCAAGAGCTGCAATTTACAGTGACTCAAAACAGCCGAAGACCTGGAAGACCATGAAGCACACGCGAGAAATTCCGAGAAAATTGACTGGTGAGTTCTCATGTTCTTAGGACTCACTGTACCAAAAATCAGCTTTGGGCGAATTTGTTCCCGGTAGAAACCCACGTTTACTGGGCTAGTAGGCATATTCATGGACGAGCGTAAGCGATGCCTGGAAGAAGCCTACGTGCCTTGTAAAGACACTTTCCTGGCGTATTATGTATAATGTTTTACCCGAAACTACCTCAATAAACCACAAAGAGAGAAATTGGTACAAGAATTCTGAAATATCATTCCGGCACAGTTTGGCAAATATCACGTCGCTAGGTCCGGTTTCCAACAGTTTCCAGCAAACAAAACGTTTTTGACGCAGGAAAGTAAGATTTTTCTGCCTAGGCAGGTGAAGGCTTACCTGCCTAGGCAGGGAAATCTCACTTTCCTGCGTCAAAAGACGCTTGTGATGAACACACTTTACCTGTCAGTTTCGGGTGAAGCATAAAACTGGACCCCCCAATTTGACGTGTAGCGTCTTGATTTGTCATAAAATTTCACGTAGATATGAAGAAATACCTATTCATACTTTTCCCTCATTTATCTTTGGGTACCTACAATATTGTCGCAGAATAAGAAAACTCATGTCCGATAACTACAATACCTGCTTTTGATAATTATTATGTAAAGCTTTTTCACAATCCATTGAAAACTTGAAGTTTACTTGATCTGAGCTTCTAGATAAAACCAGAAGATTGATGGAATTGGACCTTTGATATTCCACGCCAAAATTTAGTTTATATCTTTGATTCTTTCTACTGACAATGTAAATGATGAACCATGTAGAATGAAACAATAATAGGTCATAATTAAGTCATTTGAATGAAATAATTGAGAGGGGAAGTGCATATAACAGAAATCGAAATTGTGTATTCGGGAGGCGAATAATGGGAGATATAATGGAAGTGCCACCACCGGAGGCGGCGTCGATCGATGGAAAGAGGGTGGTTTTGGTCGCCATGACTACACAGCTGCCCCAGCCAGCTTCACCTGTAAATCCGCATTTTATATAATTGGGGCACAAAACAACAATAAAAGGGAATTTCAGGAAACACTAACAGTCCAGCACATCTGTTGAATGCCACCTATACAATTTAGCCCTGTTTAGTATAGCCTTACCGAGTGGCAACTTTTAATTTTTTCGTAATTCCACTACAGTTGTACCGAAGACGAATTCGAATGCAGCGACGAGTCTTGTATATCGCTCAGCTGGAAATGCGACAGACAAGTGGACTGTCCCGATGGTTCAGACGAGAGTGATTGTGGTACGTTGCTCGGTGGGATGACCCGGATAACCCATTATGTATTATCATTTTGATATGATTCCAGACATAATTCCGCCTTACTGCAACAAAGGAGAATTTCAATGTGCTTCGCAGAAATGCATCAAAATCGAATTCAAGTGCGACGGCGACGACGACTGTGATGACTGGAGCGACGAAGACGATTGTCCGAAGATTCCCGGAAACTGTGGCTCTGGAGAGTTCAAGTGCAACAGTGGGAAGTGCATACCGGAACGATACAGATGTGACAAGCAACAAGACTGCGAAGAGAACGAAGACGAAGCAAAATGCGATTACTCGGTGTCCATTTCTTGCTCGCCGGATGAATATACTTGTAACGACGGGGCTTGCATCTTGGTAAGCTCGAACTGCATCTAATTTTAAACAATAGGTTTTTGTGGCCGGTACGGTTAAGAACCTTTCTGATTTACGGTACCTCCTCAAGTGACTTTTGCATATAAAGAGCAACAAGGTTCGGTCTTGCCGCCTGTTGTGAATTTCAACTAAGTAGGGGTAGTTAGGTTACTATCAAGAAATTGAGTTAGTCAGTTTTTATATTTACGATACAATGACAGCAAACATTCATGTGGTCCAACGGTTTGAACCACAGGTTTGAAGTGAACATAAGGGATTGGATACACCAAAATAAGTGGGCTTTGTTGTAGTTTCCAATAAACTTGCCTTCTTTATAAAAATTTTTCATTGCTATTTCGTCGGCCTTACGTGAAAATCGCATAAGTCCTTTTAGAAGAATTTAACAAGACAGTGATACTTTTCACGTTAGGCCAACGATGTGGAGTCCTAGAAGGTGTTAAGTACTAAGATGTCCTTTCAGTTGCTAGCGGCTGAGGTGTAACAGCTTTCTGTGACTAAAATGCTTGTATCGGGTCGTGTTGCTATTGAATGACCTATGATTCAACGAATTCTCAACATAATAACACGTTGCTAACCTTTCAAACTAAGTTCCTTTTAGTGGCTTCCTTCAATCGCGGCTTTTTGCAGAAAACATGGGTATGCGATGGCTACAATGACTGCACCCAAGGAGAAGACGAAGCGAAATGCGAAATAGTCTGCGACGAATCCAAATTTCCTTGCGTCGGTCCAGGACCCAACGATAACACCACCGAGTTTTGCATCAACAGAAAGCACGTGTGCGACGGACAACGCGATTGTCCAGCTAAAGGCGAAGACGAACTCAACTGTCCGACGAAAAGGAAATGCGAAAACGGCACGAAGTGCCAAATTTGCGTGACCACCTCGGAGGGAAAGAACGGATGCGCTTGCAGACCCGGGTTCAAACTCGCAGAAGACGGCATAACGTAAGCATAGGCGGTTATCTTCCATGATTTGTACGACTGCAACTTCAAATTACAGTTGCAACGACATCAACGAATGCTTGTATGCGACCGATCCGGTGTGCTCTCAGACCTGCAGCAATACCGTAGGCAGCTTCAAGTGCGGCTGCATGACGGGTTACATTTTGCGTCCGGACTTGAGGTCCTGCAAAGCTCTGGGAGCTCCACCGACGCTCCTCTTCGCCAACCGCAAAGATATCAGACAGGTATGACGCTCGTCTGGGCAACTTTGCGGATGGCCGGTAGAAAAATTTCACTAGGTCTCGTTGCAGGTGTCTTTGAACAACGGAAAGTACACTGCTATTCTGAAGGGCCTCCACAATGCCATCGCTCTTGATTACCACTACGAGAAGAACTTGATATTCTGGAGCGACGTTTCAATGGACGTTATCAGACGTGCCACTCTGAACGGATCAGATGTGATTGACATCATCAAGTGGGGCCTGCAGTCACCAGGTGAATTATCAATTACCAAGTTACTAGTGGCATCTTTCTCTTTCTAATTTAGCTTAGATTACTTAGTTTAGTGGTGAAATGGAGCCCACTAACTCGAATGATTTGGGTTTCTACGGTCTACAGAAGGATTTCTTGAGTCATCTTCGGAGACACCCTGTAGCACAGCTCTCATTATTTAGCTTTAATATGCGTTAACTGACGTCCAAGATGGAACCATGCTTTTCCATGATATCCCAACGAAGTATTTCAAAACGAACATTCTACTCAGCTTCTCTATTTTATGCAAGCTATTTCATCAACACATAGTTGTTGTTACCAGCAAAAAACACGTTGTTCTCGTAGTACTTCAGGTTGAACAATGTATTTTGTTACTCCGATATTAAAAGCGGAGATGTAATCGTATTCGTTCAGTTATTCTTCATGCAGAAGACTGCTGATGAACTGCTGTACAAGTAAAGTATACTGTAATTCCTGGTGAAGCCTATTAGTCAGAGAGACTTCTCTGAAGCTAGCTAGGGTCCTTTTCTTTCTGACTCAAGACATGTTGGCAAAACTTGCTTTCAACGAACCAGAACGTTTGCGTTTCTCGACCGAAAATATACGACTTCCTGTCCCTGGCTTTATCTTATACATGCAAGTTCCTCTTTCAATATGCCTTTAGACTTTGCTTTATTCGAAGCAGCGTCTCATGCTTCAATCCTAAAATATGCCTGAAATAAGGCATCACGTCATCGATGTCTTCGTGGCCGCAATACATTGGCACGAACGGTTGCCGAACGTTTTTCTCGATCTTGCTCCAATAGTTAACTGAGTACTTCCTAAAGATGGTACAACATAGCGAGTGATACACCGCTTCAGTCGAGATCAAACTTGACTTCAGCAACGCAAAGTCGGGTCAGAATTTGGATAGGTTTACCAAGTAGTCCCCGTCCAGTTCTGAACTGGCTGATAGATTGCCTCAGATGGCCTTGGGCAAGTCACTTCGAGTATTCCGCCTGCAACGGGACAGCACAGCAGCGTGTAGAGGATAACAGCCAGCATTGGCGGGGGTCGGGGTCTTTTTAGACTCACTAGAGAACATCTAAGACTAAACAAATCTAATGTGTGTGTGATAAGAAGAAGGATTGGATTGAGTAAGGAGGTCAAAAATCAGAAAACGGGGCCAGGTAGATAGGCCGTAGATATCCGTGTGGGCTGAAGGTTTTCTGTAATACGATGATCTCAAGAGATCTGATGGTTTCAAATTGTCAAGTGTTAAAATGTGCTCTTCTAGGCGGTGTGGCACTGGACTGGGTGCACGACCTAATCTTCTGGACTGACTCCGGAACGCGTCGCATAGAGGTCTCCAGCCTGGACGGGAGACAAAGGGCCATTGTCGCGGCTAACGATGTGGACAAACCACGGGCCATCACTGTCCATCCAGGCGAAGCTCTGGTCTTTTGGACAGACTGGGGGCCGAACCCCAAGATAGAGCGCGCCGAAATGGACGGCGGCAACAGAAGAAGCATCATCAACGAATCGGTGTTTTGGCCTAACGGACTCGCCTTGGATTACACGACCGACCGCATCTACTGGGCCGACGCCAAGCATAACGTCATCGAAACGGCACTGTTTGATGGCAGCGACCGTAGAAAAGTCATCAGCAAAGGTCTGCCGCATCCTTTCGCTTTGACCATTTTTGAGGATGCAATTTACTGGACCGATTGGCACACCAAATCCATATCGACCGCAAACAAAGCCACCGGTGCAGGGCTCAGGAGGATCCATTCGCAGCTACATTTTCCAATGGACATTCACAGTTACCATCCCCAGAGGCAGCCTAAATTTCCAAATAAATGTGGCGGTAACAATGGCGGTTGTGCGCACATGTGCTTGCCGAACCAAAAATCGTTCACCTGCGTCTGTCGCATGGGTCAAAAGCTGAAGGCTGACAAGAAAACGTGCCAGAAACCCGACAAGTTACTGTTGTTTGCTAGGAAGAAGGATTTGAGAATACGGCATTTAGACAACAACTCTGTACATCAACATCAAATGGTAAATATTAAAATTGTGTTGCAGAAACTTAAAATCCAACATTGACTTTTAGGTAATACCAGTAGATGGTGTAAAATCAGCAGTGGCAATAGCTTGGGACTCTGAAACGGATTATATATTCTGGACTGACGTCGAACGAAACACTATCAATCGCGCACTTTGGAACGGCTCCAATCAAGAAGTACTCGTTTATTCGAACATAGTGTCTCCTGCGGGCTTAGCTCTTGATTGGTTGACAAACAAAATCTACTGGACTGACGCCGGAACTGCCAGGATAGAAGTCGCCAACAGTGATGGTCAAATGCGAAGCCTTCTTATTTGGGATGATCTTGACAAGCCACGGGACATCGTTGTTGATCCAATTGGTACGTAATCAAGTTACGGTCTCAAGCTGAGTATATTTACGAAATTTCATCAGGTGGCTTTATGTACTGGTCGGATTGGGGTGACAAGCCAAAAATCGAACGAGCCGCAATGGACGGTTCAATGCGCATGGTTATTGTCAATAACAATTTAACTTGGCCTAACGGACTCGCTATCGACCACAACGCAGGGAAACTTTACTGGGCTGATGGTGGTACAAAAGCCATAGAATGCTCCAACTTTGATGGCACCAAGCGCAAAACTATAATTGGTATGTTTCCTGGCCTATTTCAATACATGTACTTGAGTAAATTATCTTTTTTTCTCAGAAGGATCAGATTTACCACATCCATTCGGCTTGGATGTCTTCGGAAACTATATTTATTGGACTGATTGGCAGACCCTCAATATTGAACGGGCTAACAAAGTCAATGGCGCAAACCGGACCGTTCTTGCGTCGGGTATAACTGGTGTCATGGACGTGCGAGTTTTCCACAGAAATCGGAAGGTCATCCGCACACCGTGCAGCAACAAAAATGGCGGATGCACGCATCTGTGTTTGCTCAAGCCGAAGAACAATCATACTTGTGCTTGTCCCACAGGAATAAAACTTGGGGTAAATCTATCATTTTTGTTTTGAGCTGTATTTTGAACTGCATCTCCAATTTCAGGATGACGGGAGGACCTGTGCTAATGGTCCAATTAATTTCTTGATCTTGGCACATCGCACGGTTATCCGACAGATTTCTTTGGACGTCCCCTACATTGCTGACGTAGTTCTTCCATTGCCACAATTGAAACACGCGACCTCCGTGGATGTCGACAGGAAAACTGGCGATATTTACTGGACGGATTCGGGAGAAGATGTCATACAGAAGAGCAGCCATGACGGCTCCAAAGCAAAAGTGATCGTCATGCATGAGCTTCAGTCGACGGATGGCATTGCTGTTGATTCAACAGGGCGAAAGGTAAGACGCAGTGCTCATCAACTTGCGTTATTCAGTGAGATTTCAAATGTAGATTTCATGGAATACTTTCCCTTATGTAGATTACAGAATTCTTGTTAGCTGTGCTGGATGATAAGCAAATTGTTTTTTAGATCTATTGGACTGACGGTGAAAGAAACAGCATAGAAGTTGCAGAACTTGACGGGACAAACCGAAAGGTTCTGTTCAACACAAATTTGGATAATCCAAGAGCGATAACCCTGCACTATCATCATGGTTTAATGTTTTGGTCCGACTGGGGTCAACAGGGAAAGATCGAAGTAGCACAGATGGACGGGAGTCACAGGTACGTAAATCCTTTATCCCCTTCTTAACGATATCAAGACGAAATTGAATCTTCTAGAAAATCGTTGATTACTGAACGACTGGTGTGGCCCAACGGCTTGGCGATCGACCGACCAATCGGACGTCTGTATTGGAACGACGCAAAGCTAAATACCATAGAATCGACAGATTTGACTGGAGGTGATCGAAAAGTCATCATTACAAATGTCCCGCATCCTTACGGTTTGGTAGTCGTCGGAAACCACATCTACTGGACTGATTGGCAAACACAAGCTCTGCACCGCGCAGAGAAATCATCAGGTGACGACAGAATGATCATACGCGACAAACTGGACGGTCTGATGGACGTTCGCAGTGTACAATCAGACAACATTGCTGAAAATGCCTGCGGTGACAACAACGGAGGGTGTTCGCACCTGTGCTTGAGGAATTCCAACACGTACGCTTGCGCCTGTCCCACTGGTATTCGCAAGAAAAATCCAAAGACCTGCGAGCAACAACCTTCCACGTTCCTTTTGTTAGCGACCCGTTTCGCGTTGAATCGCATTTCGTTAGATACTACAGACTTGTGGGACGTCACTTTACCAGTGGAAGGCATCAATAACGTGATTGACGTTGACTACCATTACGAAAAGAAGTTGATTTTCTACACTGACATCGGCAATCATGTGATCCAGAGCGTCAGCATGCATAACATCTCCGATGTCAAAACCATCGTCCAAGCTAATCTGTCTTCGCCTGATGGGATCGCAGTAGACTGGATTGCTGACAACATTTACTGGACCAACACCGGTAATAAACTGATAGAGGTAGCCAAACTTGACGGCAGCAACCGGAAGGTTCTGATCAAAGACTTGCAAGATCCCAGGTCGATCGTCGTCTTTCCCAGGAAGGGATACATGTACTGGACGGACTGGGGAAGTCCCAAAATCGAAAGGGCATATCTGGACGGATCATCGCGGAAAGTTCTTATCGACAGCGAGCTGAGTCTGCCAATCGGCCTAGCATTGGATTACAATGCGAAGAGACTGTACTGGATCGACGCCAAGTTGAACGGTGAAGGCAGAGTAGAAACCTCGGATCTGCACGGTCGGAACAGATTCGTTTTGGACATTCAAAACACACATCCATTCAGTTTGACGCAATTCGGGGAGTACATTTATTGGACAGATTGGGTGCAGAAGTCGGTCATCAGAGCAAACAAAACGACTGGCACTGGGGCTGCAGTCATGAGGTCCAAACTGGAAGCTGCCATGGGACTGACGATGGTCACGGAATATAGGCAGCTGGGTTGGAACCCTTGCGCAATAAACAACGGCGGGTGCCAGTACCTGTGTTTCTACAAACTAAAAAACTACACGTGCGGTTGTCCCATTGAGCATCCCAAGTGTGCAGAAGGTAAGTTATCATATAAGGTAATCTGCGGTATGATACAACTCTTATTGATGGTATTTTTTCAGAGCCGCACACTTTCGTCCCGAACAAGTGTCCCAGCGGACACAAGTGCGACTACGAAGACGAAGAAGACGACGAAGATCTTGACTTTTACAACGTACACAACGTCCAAGACTTCGACGACACTCCAGAGCATTCCTCGAAACGTTCAAGTAAATTCTACGTCATAACGCTGATTCCAATCTTCATACTGATAGCCGTGGCTATACTCATTGTCGTGTTTCTGATCTTGAGAAAGGGACAAAAGAAATACCTATACGCCACTGGCAGGAGTTTCTCCAATCCGAATTATTACTCCAACGGCGGCGAACAGAGTGCACCTGGAGGCCCCGGGAATCCCGACCGGAAACAGTTTATCTGGAAACGCTTGAAATATGACAAATCCCAGGTATTTACTGAATATTGCATATGAAGAGAAAGCAGGGCACTTGAAAGTGAAACCACGTAGACTTTTGAATTCTATCAGACTGTGCAGAGTGTAGGCACTCGAAAGGATAGAGTGGCGCTACGTTAGAGAATCTATGACAGAAAATTGGATCTCTTTTCCAAATGGATGTCACGCCAAGAAAATTATAGATCCATCTCTCTCATTTGGTGGTTAAAGCAACCGGAGGCGCTACTCTGTCCTATCCAGTACACTCTGAATTCTGAAATCTAGACGGGCATCTGTTAGCCACCAGCGGTTACTAGACGTTACAGCACTGAAACTGTAGCGGGCTTGTATGTAGCTGAAGCAAATAAATACAAGTCGCAATCAGTATCCGCGCAGGAACATTTTGTCAAGTTCAAATAATAAGTAGATTGTAAAGAGATTGGAAACGCTCTTTCGATCCTTCAACGTGATTTCTCTATAACTGCCTGCTCTCTGATGATGTGAAAAAAAATCGTCAACAGTTTGTATTTCAGGAACGAGTTTATGAAGAAACGGCCGGAACTAACAGCCCAGAAATAGCTAGCCTTATCCCGACCATTCTTACACCCTGCAGCAGTTCCAACTGTGAAACAGTCACACCTGACCTAGAGCGGTCACCATCAGTAACACCACTACATAAAATCGAAGCTATTACAACAACCGACGCTTAAAGAGTGTTCTAAACTAACAAAAAACAGCCAACCAATTTCACACTACCAGCAATCAATAAGAGAGAAAAATCTAGTCACCTGCAATTACTAAATTATTATATTAAAAATGCAAAGACAACATTATAGCGTTATGCGAGGATTCTGTAAATATAATTATTGTCAAATTACGGTGACTGACAATAAACCCTTAAATAGTTCAATTCAAAAAAAAAAACGGCGTGCCAAACAAATGTAAGATCGAAATTTACCAAAAAAAAAACAAGGTAAATTTTGCAGCAAAAGAGAAAGAATATTTTCGTTTTTACGAATGTTACATTTTATTTATAATTATTATTATTATTAAATAGCACGGTTTAGAGATACTAATAATGAGATACAAGAAGAAAGGAAACGACAATTATTTATCAAGACAAACTATGAATGTAATACTACTACTACTATTATTCAATAGATGTTACATATCTCGTTACCATTTGAAGAGCAAACAAATTACTAAAAAAAAAGAAAAAATAATTTATGGGAAATTTCTGTCTACTATAACCCATATCACGTTTTGTTGTTGGGATGGGAAAAGAAGGGGGGTCGAAGGCCCCCACGAGAGTATGATAGAATAATATTTTTTTACGTAATATATGAAAGAACATAGGGTGTTTTTGTTTGAAAAACCAAGACTGACGATTTGTTAAATCAAAAAATATATATTTATGTGACAAATCGATATTTCCGATGACCGCGAAATATCGATTAGTCGATTAAACAAACAAAAAAAAAATGAGGAAACAGATGGAATTATATATAAAACGATATTTAAAAAATAAACAAATTATTCATAAAGTTGAACCGCATAGGGCTCAAGGCGATCCAACTCAAATGAATATTTTGCGAGACACTCTCATTAATTATAGCAGAAAGAATACCTATTATATGGAATTTTGTATACTAAAATGAAAAGGTCTTTGTATCATCTTCCATTTATTATTATATTTATTGTACATAAGACGAACCCCGCAAGATCAGTATTAAATTTTAGCTCAATTGTAATAAATAAAAACACTGGCTCAATCATTTAATAATAATAAAAAAAAAGTAACTGTAATAAATTTGTACTGCTGTTACTACTTTTCCATTATATCCTGTTAGAATGTACTAAACACATAACTTATTATACAGCGATGTTTTGTTAAGATACAACCTTTACACAGTGGCGCAACATAAACGTTGAGTAATTGGGTAGAATGTTCCAAAATCAGTGTTTTAAAAAACAATTTACGAAAAAAAGTGTAAAACATAGTACTTTATTTATGTTCGTAAAATCATGCGATCTATAGATTTCATGAGTCTTGTCGAGCCTCCGGTGAGAAACATGATAATAAATGATGTATTTTAAATGTTAATTTTGTGTTTTTGTTCCTCAATTCCTGTTTTTTTTAGTCTTGTCACTTTTTTGTTTTTTTTATTGAGGTTTTTTAGAGAATTTCCTTTTTTTTAGATAGATTTTTCTCGGTACTTGAATCTCCCAAGACTAAGTTCCCCGCACTACTGGCTGTTTTTTTTTTGTTTTTGTTGAGAGTGGACATTGACATTTTGAGCTACAGAACTCTATCTTTTGTTATGTCAAGGTTTTGGAAACAAACTTTGCAGGTCGACAGAGGGTCAAAAGAGAAGAACGAGGCATAGTAGGTAGGTACAGTCACTACAGTCCAACCAAGTTTTACTGATGGCAGCGCGTCACAGCTCAAGTGTAAGCTTGGTGGCACGGTAACAAAGTCAAGCCGCATCCACATAGGATTAGTGCAGTTGCAACGGTATGGTAAAAAAGCTAATCTATAGGTTCTCAGATTGAGCGTTCACGCATAGACTTACGGTATGGAACGAGTAGCACTGGGAGTGCAGTTGGATATGGCAGAAGCTTGGAAGGTTTCTAACTTTCTACAGTCTCCAATTTCCTTGCCAGTACCAATCACAGTTCAGTATTCAGTTGTCAAGTAACTAATCATCGGGCGCTTTCCATTTACCGACACAAATCGACTTGTGTCGACACAAATCGGCACAAATGCGTTCCATTTGATTTGTGTTGCTGTGTGTCATCGACACAAGCTAACACAAGCTGACACAAACCGACACAAAGTGTTTTAAATGGAAAGCGCCCATCGTGTGTCGTGGTGACTTGAAATGCAAACGTGAACACACTCATCTTATTTACACGGCACAGATAAACACGAGATACGACTGAACCTCGGTTGAACTGATAGTGTGAAACTCTGCTGCTGTGAAATGCGAATGCAAAATTTTAGAGGATAACAAGAAACAGCTGTGCAATTGACTTGATTGCCACTGCAATCCCCTTGCAGTACAACTACACAGTAACCTCTATGTGGAATGTGGATGCGGCTTTACTGATCCCGTAGACTGATCATCAAAAGTTGATGGGAAAAAGGTTTTTTTTCTGATAGCGAGCGGCGTATATTTGCCGAATAGAGTTAGACGGAACAAATCCGGAAATGGAAATACCGGGCCTAATCCTCGAAATAACCTTTGACCGGCGCTTGGCCGATTTTGCTCAAATTTTAGCACAGATGATCATGAAACACGTCCTGAGTGATTGTCAAAAGAATTTTGTCAAAACGACTTTAGTGGTGTAGGTATTGGAGCAGTTTGCCTTTTTAGCGTTGAATTCCAAGTCAGCGGCGCAACTTGTTACGCCACTCATCACTCATTTACAGCATATCGATAAAGCCGATCATCGCGTCGGATTTATTATTGTTGCCATATTATAGTGACCGGACTTACACTAAACACTTGCACAGGCTCATCTCTCCAACTTGAAATTGGGCCCTTACGACCTTTCATCTTCTCTACGCCATCGCCACTGGAAATTTTGGAAAAATTGATGCGATTTTTGGATTCTACATCCAGTTTCAAGGAGGAAACTGGCTTTGGCGTATTAATAATTCAACTACGATATGAGAAGTCGCGTTTTTGAGATATTTGCGAATTGGAATAATTAGGTTCGAAAACAGCTAAAAAAAAAATTCAAGGGATTAAGAATTTTAATTTTGGAAATTTTATAGCGTTAGTTTACCGAAATACGTTTCTGGTTCTTCTACATTACGAATGTACTATATACAGGGATTACCGGGGGTGATTCAAAAGGGTCGGACTATTTTGAAGGTAGTAGGTACCTATGTAATATGGATAGTGTAATAAGTGTACTTGAAATAGTAAAAAAAAATTCTCTTGCTTGAAGAAAGTAGTTCTCAAATAATGTTTTTTTCTATACAGGTATACAGGGTGTTCGGGTCTGGTTATTACAAACTTTAAGGGATGATACCCCATCAAAAATAAAGCCGAAAAAACAAAAAACTCATGGTCCTAAAATGCTTTCTTAAAAAGATACTGGGTGTTGAAGTTGAGTTTTTTAAATCGTTTTTTCACCTGAACTTTTGAACTGTTGTACCGATTTCAATCAAATTTGAACCAAAGTTTAGTCAACTGAGTGTCCATCGAATAATAATATTACAATTCATCAAAAATTTCTGGGGGCGTAGATAATAGGAGACTATCCCCTATTTTCGCCTCTATTTTGATCTTCCCCTATAATTTTTTAAAATTGTCAACATTTTCGGGTTCTACGTTCAATTTAAAAGAAAAAGTTACTCTTGCAAAATTTTGATTAGAGGCTTCATTTTCAAGATATTTGGGTTTGAAAAATTGGAAAACGACAAGAAATCGCCGCTTTCCAGGGCCCAAATTGTTTTTTTCTGAAAAACTTCATGTTTCTCAGCGAAAGTGGTGTCAACTCGAAACACGTAGAAAACTTATTCCTGTTGACGAATCATGGGTTTTCTTGAATTTTAATTTTTAGGACCAGGAAAGTGGCGATTTCGAGATGTTTTCCAATGTTTCAATCCCAAATATCTCAAAAACGAAGCCTTCAATCAAAATTTTGCAAGAGTAACTGTTTCTTCTAAATTGAACGTAAAATCTGGAAATATCAACAATTTGAAAAAATAATTGTGTGAGATAAAAATAGGGGCGAAAATAGGGGACAGTCCCTTATTATCTACGCCCCCAGAAATGTTTGATGAATTGTGGTATTATTATTCGATGGAGACTAATTTGACGAAACTTTGGTTCAAATTTGATTAAAATCGGTTCAACGGTTCAAAAGTTACGGTGAAAAAACCATTTAAAAAAGTCAACTTCAACACCCTGTATCTTTTTAAGGAAGCATTTTAGGACCATGAGTTTTTTGTTCTTTCGGCTTCATTTTTGATGGGGAATCATCCCAAAGTTTGTAATAACCAGACCCGAACACCCTGTAGGCACAGCTGTAGGTATAGGTATCACATATTTTCTCAAATTTTGAATCGTTTTAAGCTTAAATATCTCGGAAATGCTTCCCTTATCTAAAATAAATGCGATCAAAATTATGTAGGGTAGGTGTAGGTAGGTACTTACCTACGTGACATAGGACATAGCATGATTGATAACTGGTCTGATCACTGATGATGAGTGATAGGATAGGTACCGTAATCCGGGGTGAATTCGAACACGTTTCTAAGGTTTTTTGAAGATAACTTTGCGAAATTAACCTTAAAAAATCTGAAAAAATTAATGAAGGTAGCTTAAACCTTTACCTACCGATTACTCAAATTACAAATTTTGTAACTTTTCCGTTTATTTTTTTTTATTTTATTGTTTAGTGTTCGAATTCACCACGCTAGGCGGGGTGAGTTCGAACGCCTATTTATTTGTAGGAATAATCAAAGTAAGGTTTATGTATGGGTGAAATCGAACAGCATTTTTCAAAAAATATAGATTTTGACCCCTAGGATGATAAAAATAAGTGATTTTCAAGGTGATCTATGTATCAAAATGTTACTTGGAAAAGATAGAGTTACAGAAGTTTCTTTTTGATGTTGTTGCAAAATGACAAAGTGACTATAATTTGCTAGATTTGTTTGCTCACTTACCTTACGGTCCAAATGCGTCTAACACCTCTCGACATGTACACCAGACTCTTATAGCCCAGGAATTTTAGGTGAAATTTTAGTCAAACCCTGAAATAAATATGTCCTTTCTGAAAATTTGCACAAATGGCTCCCAAGCAATGCTGAACAACATACCAAAAGCTCCCGTCCAGCAAGTGTGCGGAACATAGATGTTTCAAGCAAGAAAGGAATAAGTGCCGCCAAATCTCGTAGCGCCTGACTGAGAGATGATGGAAAACCCTAACTACAGACTTGATTTGACTCTTTTATTCTGTTGCTCTTTGCTGAATTTGGTTCAAATCCATCCAATAGATTTTGAATAATTAAATCGCAAAGTTTCGTGTATTTCGTTCGTATTTGGATATTTTTTAATATTTGACATATGACAGATGAAGAAGTGCTTTTAGCTGTTCTGAAAACGGTTTTTCAAAGGCTTTCGATCGACATATAGCATTTCAAGTTCTGTGAATTGAACATCCTGTCATTTTTTGACAGTGACTTTCATGTCTGACAGATGAGAACCGAAAATTGATGGACTCATTCGACAGCAAAACTATGTTCGCATACCAAATTTCAATTCGATCAAATTGACCGTTTGGTAGTTATCGTGGAATATTCAAGACAGACACACACACACAGCTAAGCACACACAAAGTCAGACACACAGACAGACAAACTTTCATCTGGAAATGGTCCTGATCGTCTCAGGGGGGTTCAAAATGGACATTTCTGGGTTTATCTCAAAAAAATGTTTTTTAGCGCCTTCACAATACTTTCCCTTCTTTTTGGTTGGTAGGTCGGGAGAAGGAAAATCACAGAATTCTGTTTTGAAATGTGGATTAGCTTGATTTAAAGGCATTTAGGGCAACCAGGGTCCTTCAAAATTTGAAGGAAATCAAATTTTACCGAGTTACCACTGTCGCGGCACTTACACCCTTGTTGCTCATCAAAAACTATGACGCTCACATTTCAAGGACTGGAACTTCCAGTACGTGGATCAGCATAGCTTGAGGGACACGTTGTTCAACGTTAAGACTTACAGTACCCTCTTCTGAGCTACAGCAAGAGTTTATCTAATTTGGTGGCACTTACTCCTTTCTTGCTCCAAAAAACTATGTTCCGCACACTTGTCGGGCCGGAGGTTCTAGTATGTTGTTCAACATTGGTCAAAGGCCGTTTGTGCAAAATTTCAGGAGAGACATATTTATTTCAAGGTCAAACCCTAAAATGCCTGGGCTATTATTTACTAAACATAGTTTACAACTTTTCGATATAATCAGTGACATCTAGTTAAATGGCGGATAACTGAAAAAACCGCCAAACGTTCGAAATCGCCTGGTGCGTTCGAATTCACCCCGGATTACGGTACATATTGGACCCCTGTCCGTTATTGCCCCTGGTGAATCGTGGTCTTGATCGTGGTTATGTCGAAAAACAATAATTTCCAAGTTTATGGAGGGCACATGGCACATCGAGTGAGTGGCACATGCAGGGACCCAATAATTTCACAGGAAAGATTTTTAAAAGCAAAAAAGTTTACCATCAACACGAAATGCACAGCACTATACCTCTGGCCTTGGTTCTGGATTCTTTGGTTCTGGGTCGTATTCTGGCTTGACCGCGTCGCTATCGCTATAATGGGTCCAGTGGTGCAGTGCAATTAAAAAGATCTACTCGCTTTGAAGAATTCCAAAAGTGGAAATAGACTAAGAACAGTTCTGTGGGTTAGAAATAATCCCGAGATTCCCGAGTTAGAAACTTTGGATTCGGAATAGCGACATTAAGCCAGTTCCAGATACGAAAAATTATGATGTTCAAATGCTGAAATGGAATATTTCATCATGTAAGTAGATCGCATTTTTCCGTATCTAGATCAACTCAAAATAGGATACTGTAAAATGTGCGGTTTCAGTCGACCTTTGTCCATTTAATTGCTGTGCCTTTATCGCAGTATTTTCCTTTTCCACATGCATGCAAGGTCGGGTACCTACTCGGTCGGGTACAAGAAGGAGTACCTTATGAAGGAGTACCTATAGCCCAAATAACCCTAGTTACTCCATGGTCGTGTAGCTCAGTCAGAGTTTAGCGTCACTTAGTTTTTTGCTGTGGAAATGATTGTTGCAACAATGAATTCATAATAAACAATCCAACTCGGACCCAAGAAATTTAAATTTGCCGCGAATAAATGCGCCATCTATGTGCAAGTAGCTTAAGCTAGAGCACAGATGAGCTAGAGTCTGACAGTTGACAGTACGATGATAAATGTCAAAAGTTAAGACGTTTACGTCGGTGACAGGCAGTTACCGCGACAGCCCATAAGCGCTACAGACCCCAGCCGCGACACGTGGCAACGCTGTTCGGCTGTCAAAAAGCAAAATGTCACATCTTGGCGACATAAGAGCGAAATGTGGACCTGCCAATCTGATTCCCCCTGTACCCTTTTGACCATTCGGCAATGCCGCATCAAAGTGTCAAAATGCACGTGCTCCACAACAATAAGTGCAATTTTACGTTAGTGTCTATTGTTATCGAACATCGAACAAGTAGAGCACTACAAATATCTAGGAACAATAATTGAAGAGAACGGAAGACAGGACAGAAAAGTGAGTGAAAGAATTGCTATGGTGCGAAATGGGTGCGAAGAATATACAACTCCCATGGTCCATGAGAAAAACATTTTTCGGGAAGAAAGAAGTTACAAAGGAAATAAAGGTTGAGGTAGTGAAGAAGATGGTGACTCCAACACTGATTTTATGGGAGCGACTCGTGGACCCTGACAAGAAAGTACGAGAGTCGAGTGAATGCTGCAGAGACGAGATCCCTACGAAAAATAGAGGGAAGACAAAAAGGGACAGAATCGGGAACAAGATTTTCAAAGAGCAGTAGTTAAAGACGAAACCCATGAGAGTGTATGAGGCGAGAGCACAGGGAAGAACTCTCGGAAGAACTAGAAGAGGCAGACCAAGAAAAACCTGGCGGGAAGAGGTGAGGCATGTAGCGGAGGAGAAGGACATCAGCAGGTGGGAGATCGATGCGTTGATCCAGAACAGGATGGAATGGATGAACAGAACAAACAGAACAAGCTGAATTCGGGCCCTATAGTCTTACACCGAACGGTAGGAAGACTCCGGATTAAGTAAGTAAAAGTAAGTGTATTGTGATTAGGTCTAAACAGCTATGCATGACAGAATAATTAATTATTTTTTTCGTTACAGCAGTACGAATTATACAACCTAATTGCTGTTTCAAATGGAGGATATTTGTAAGATCCACGAAACCAACAGGAAGAGCCAAGGATGTCAGTACATATGAAAGGAATCGGTAGGTAAAGTCATTGTTTGCGTAAGATTTATACTAACTTACAGTCTACACACACCTGTGTAAGGATTATTAATTGTATCAAGCGTTGAAGTAAATTTCCTCTCATAGTAAGCCTGGTCGCTAAGCCATGTTTTCTTACTAATTTTCCAAGAATCATAGGTGACTTGAGGCGAAATTCACTTGAAGGCTCTATATACTACAAGTGTTAGCTTTCCTCAAGTCCAAGTCCTAATGACAAGGCTATATTAATCTCGTGACGTAAGTTATTACATCACTTTTTGGAATCAACTTCTCCGCAGTTATGCATCATATATTCCACTATTTGCTCAAGTCTCATGTCTGATGTGATCACTGATATATTCATCAACTCCCAGAATAATAATATAGCTACCATCGTACGCAAAATAAACGAGGACCGTGTTTCACGCGGAGTGTACTGATTTGATGAATTTTGGCCTTCTGTCACTGACACCAAGCCAAAATTTATCAAATCAGTACACTCCGCGCGAATCACTGTCGAGTATAATTATCGTAATTGTAATGCAGTATGTTCTTTTGTTACAGTAGGAGACCATGGTGGCCATGAGGTAACCATCACACACCTTACCAGAATTCCACAGAACTGTAGACAACATTCTCAAAGCTTGCCTCATCAAGTCATCACTCCCAGCAGTGTTAACCGACAATAGCAGCTCATTTGGATCATTGGATCCAGACCCAGAAATAATTAACATCATCATTGATCTCGCTCTGTCTCGTGTTTTATGAAGAGTGCCACCTCCTCGTCGACATCTTCACGCCGTTTCCACCACTTTCTTTTATTTACTCTTTTATTCTAGTGTTATTACATTTTTAAGCACTATTATTCTATATTGTATTTCTTAGAATTTACATTCCTTTGAAAAATACCTGTCAACGAGGTTGAAAGTTGAAACGTTGGTTGCCAATATACACGTTTTTTTTTAAACTGAAATTGTCTATCATTCCCAAGATTTGAAGAAAAATACTGTAAGAAAACAGACGGGAATCAGGATCCTATGTCGGAGCATGAACAATTGAACTTTCTGTCAATATCAGGTTCCTCAATGCTTATTTAAGAGTGCTAGAAAAATGTTGTTTGTGTTTTAGAAACAAATATATGTGGGGTGTTGGGTGGGTGTTGGTCAAAGGGTGTTGGATTGGCGTACAAACCAAGAGGATGCATTATATTTTGTCAGTGATTTCACCTGTCAGTTCTTCACTTGTCTGTGGGGACTAACCAGAGAGACGGAGAGGGCGGTGAAAAACAATAGGAAGATTTTGAAAAACAGAAAATCAACTTCTATTTATATTTGAAAAAAGAAATAATGAAATAAAGCCGATGAACCTAAGCAGGGGTGGATGGGCCAAGAGAGTAAAAGGGAATTTACCCCCTGGGCCGGCCGGTGAGATCTATAAAATTTGGGCCGGTAGGATAAAACCAATACTTTTATTCAACAGTGGAAGTTTTGGGAAGAAAGATGGAGGCCGGGAAAATGAACAAGTTTTCAACGCAGTGCACTCAGCGTCACCTCATGTGCTGATATAACTTTACAACTTGTTTTCTCAACTTCACAGGGGCCACTCGACAATGGGCATTTTCATTCCATTCTCTTCAGTGAACACACGACCGCTTACAATTTTCCCGAAAGAGACCCAGAAATGTATTGAACTACGTTATTCAGACTCGCAAAATACTCGCCGTAATCAGGCCGCAAGACCACAGTTCTGTACACCGACAGTCCGACACTGCATGCTTGTCGGTATCGGTAGCTAGAAATAAGTAACGATGTTGTTTATTTCTCATCCTAGCTACCTCGGAACCCCGTTATTGGATACCAATAGGAAAGCGAGCTTTCTGAGGCTCATTTTCGATTTGAAGAACATAGGTATAGTCGAGTATAGAGTTCAAACAAGTGAGTATGCCTTCACGTGCGTGAGTCTCAGTAGCGCATTTTCTCAAAGAGGCATATTGTGAACGTAAAGAAATTTGGTTGAAGGAGAAACACCATTCCTTGCCCACTTTCTTCACTCGAAACTCATTGTGATATTGTGCTATCAGAATGGGGTACTTGCCAATGAAATAGATTTGAATAAAAATTCTTTTACTCATCAATATATTTTTTTGTTTGAGGGCGGGAGCTGGGAGCGGCGACTAATCAACAGTAGTCTATTCTTTCCCATTTTTAGTCGGCTATCCATATAGCGAAAGAATTAGATCGCTATGTCTTCGGGCTCATGTTTTCCATTTATCTCTTACTTTGAGGGCAGCGTGTGAGGGTGGCAGCATTCTGCAAAGTAACTGTTGCACAGTTTGAGTTGAGAGTTTCTAAATGTTTAAGGAAATATGACAATCAATGAAAATTGTAAAAGTGGCATTTTTTGTTTGGGGGCGGGAGCTGGAGGCGGCGACTAATCAAAAGTGGCCTATCTCTTCTCATTTTTAGTCAGCTATCTATATAGCGGAACAATTTAATCGCTATGTCTTCAGGGTTATCTTTTATATTCATCTCTTATTTTGGGGGCGGCGTGTGGGAGCGGCAGAGTTTGGCAAAGAAATTCTTCCACCGTTTGAGTTGGGAGTTTCTGAATGTTTGGGGTAACATTAAAATGTAATTCAGTGGAAATTATTGAAAGTTCCACTTTTTTTTTGGGGGTGGAAGTTGGAGGCGGCGCCATGTCAAAGGTAGCCTATTCTTTCCCATTTTTAGTTAGCTATCCATATAGCGAAAGAATTAGATCGTTATGTCTTCGGGCTTATGTTTTTCATTCATCTCTCACTTTGAGGGCAGCGCGTGTGGGGGCGGCAGCATTCGGCAAAGTAACTGTTGCACAGTTTGAGTTGGGAGTTTCTAAATGTGAGGGAAATATGACAATCAGTGAAAATTGTGAAAGTTGCATTTTTTATCGTTTGGGGGCGGAATCTGGGGGCGGCGACTAACCAAAAGTAGCCTATCCTTTCCCATTTTTAGTCAGCTATTTATATACCGAAAGAATCAGATCGCTATGTCTTCGGGTTTATGTTTTTCATTTTAAAGTGATTGGGGGCGGTTTTTAGCAGTTTTTTCATGTCGGCGGCGCATATTGATGACGGAATGTTTCTTGGCTTACGTTTATAAGTGGCAACTATGTATTATTCAAAAAATGAGAACACCAGAGCATCAGGTCTGGTAGAAAGTGCAATATTATGTTATTTCAAGTTTATCGGGGGCGGTTTTCTCTATGTTGGCGGCGCAATATAGACATCCAATATAGCCTAGCCCTCCTTTGGGAGTGGCAGCTATGTAACAGCGAAAAAATTAGAAAGCTAGGTCGTCTAGTTTGGGAGGAGTTCGAGGAACGGACGGACGGACGGACGGACGGACGGATGGACGGACGGACGGACGGACAAAGCGGTTGCAATAGCGATTTTCATCAAGATGGAAAATGCGCTAAAAAGTTATAGATAGATGGATAGATGAGACTTACTAGTACTAGTTTAAAATGTGGGATGTATAAGAAGTGAATAAGGCATGGACTATTTACAAAGTCTTAAAACGTCACAGGACTTTTTGGAAACTTCTTTTTGTGCAGTGAGGAGTAGGGGCAGCTTCAACAATAACAACCCTGATGCGCAATAATTACTCGCGCCTATTAGAGTCTGCAGTCTGCTAATTCACCACTGAATCTCCACCTCACAGTGCGCCTGAACCTTGAATGAGTTTCATGAAAATGACACCAAAAACAGGCTTCGGATCTTTGTAGCCGAACATTAGGGGAACTGAAATCAAGTTAAAACAAAATCGTACCAGATCCTTAACTCAAATAATATCAAATCTGAGATTTAGTTTACGTCAGAAGTGAAATACTTTAACTTTTTTTATTATTGGATCACAGTTGATGAGTTTTAGTAGGCAACATCAACTTCTATTAGTACAGTAAAACTGTAAAAAGTATAAAACCATCAAATATTTAACCGAAAAACATACTACGTAGATTGAAAAATAATTACTCAACTTCGAAAAAATCGTAGTGTCACCCTACAAAATTTTGCGCCTTTTTAAATTCAGGAAATCCTGGTTTGCTACATAGGTACCTTTTGAATTCTCTTCGAACTGTTCATTACAAGTTTGTATTGTTGCAAAATACAAGGTGTTCACCTCGGAGTTCGCATCATATTTCTACAGGGTGTTGAATATTAAACGTAAACAACGTAAACAACGTAAAAAATTTCCAATAATTCAACATAATTATTATGTTCCTATTTGAGTAAATACAACATTTTTGTATTTCAACACTAATATCATGAAGATAGATCTCAGCTCTCTACGCAGTTTTTGAATATTCTTCTTTTATTTACAGGGTGATCGAAAAATGACAATCAACAACAACAAGTTTTTCAATGATAACTCTTTTCCAGGTCAACCGATTCCCACAATATCAGACTCATGTTGTACTTAAAACTTTAAATATAAAAACCTAAAGAGTCGGAATCGACTTCAGACAAACATTCAAAATACAGAGTTGCATCAAAAATGACCCAAATTTGAATGGTACCCGAAATTCCGTTCAAACAAAGATGTTTGAAAATCAACTTGCTTTCTAACAGATCATTCATTCCGAACACTTCAAGATTTTTCTTGCTTGTATGAATGTCAAGAATTAAATTTTCTATATCGTCCAAGAATCCTGATTACAACAGATGGTTTTCATGGCTGAATCAGTCCCTTGGGCCTTGGGCAGTTGAAAATGATCGCAACCTAAGCTACAAAAACCAGAACAATCACGATTTTTCTGTTACTCTTTTCAACTTATTGTTGTGATTTTCGTAGCGTAGGTAGCGTAGGCTGCGACTATTTTCAGCTGCCCAAGGGACTGAATCAGTCATGAGAACATACAATTATAATTAGTAGGTATCCTTGGCCAATAATTTTTGACTAATACAAGCAAGAAAAATCTTGGATTTTCATTTACATATTTTACAATAGAGACTTGTAGCTATAATTTTTTTATATTAGGTGTTGAGGGGCGCATCAAGTACTAGCTTATTAGCGCCCTTTTTTCGGTGACTTCCTTCGTTTTACCTTTTTTCCCTCAACGTGACCGCTCGGTTAGTACACGCCAAAGTATCAGAGGGCGCATAGAGAAAAGCCACCGGCTCCGGCGGGATTTGAACTCCGGACCTCTTGGTTTAAAGCTACAGACGAAGCCCGCCGATCTATCGCCAGGATAGCTAAAGAATTGAGCTATTGAATAGTTTGTACAGAATTCAGAAGGTATGTAGCAAACCACAGTTACCTAAGTTTGAAAAGGCGCAAAATTTTGTGGGGTGTGGCATCATCATTTTTGCGAAGTTATTATATTTTTCAATCTACGTAAAATAAGACAATTAAATAAATAAATAAATAAATAAATAAATAATATGTTTCATGGCTTAATTTGGAAGTTTTTGGATGGTTTGATACTTTTTACAGTTTTTCTGTGCTAACAGAAGTTGATGTTACTTACTGAAACTCATTAACTGTGATCCAATAATAAAAAAAGTTGAAGTATTTCACTTCTGGCGTAAACTAAATCTAAGATTTGATATTATTTGTGTTAAGGATATGGTACGATTTTGTTTTAACTTGATTTCAGTTCCCCTAATGTTCGGCTACAAAGATCCGAAGCCCGTTTTTGGTGTCATTTTCATGAAACTTATTCAAGGTTCAGGCGCACTGTGACCTCCAATGGGAACTGCCTGGATGATATGGAAGAAGCAGCACTGTGCTGAATGCCGCCAGAAAATAAAGTCAATTTATTATTATCAGTGTTTATGTAGAGAACGTAGTTCTAGGTATCTTGTGAACTCTATGCTTGCGGGAAGATTCTAAGCGGTGTTCACTGAAGAGAATGATGACCTAGCTGTCAAGCGCGGCAATACCAAAGAGAATGGAATGAAAATGCCCATACTGTCGAGTGGCCCCTGTGAGGTTGAGAAAACGTACTTAGTCGGACAATATGTTATAAAGTTGGAATGCATGAGGTGCTGCTGAGTGCACTGCGTTGAAAGCTTGTTCATTCCCAGATCTTTTTTCTCAAAACTTTCATATATTGTAGAATTAAAGTGTTGGTCTTTAGAAATCTATCTGCCATCGCTCACCAGTAATGCTGAATTTATGCAACGAAAATTAACAACTCAACTCAACTAACAATTAAACTGAACTGAACTACAACTCCAACTAACAAATGTTCGCATTTCATGCAAGCTCTTTAATTGTTAATTACGTCGCTGCGCAGCGTCATGGTGGAGGAGTGTGCATTTTTGTTTTTGTTGCTCCCTAGTGCAGCTTTCGCGTTTAGAGACCTGTCAACAGAGCCCAGAGGAGGAAAGGCATGTTTGCTAATCTCATGACAAGATGAAAGTCACGAAACATGCGTTGTAATTTGAAGGGATATTTGAATTGTGCGCAGAAAAGTGCGCCCAACTCCCAAAAACTCCCACATCCACTAACGCCAACTACCGATTTGGGATTTGGCCAAATCGTAGTTGGCGTTAGTTGGCTTAGTTGTCGGCTTAGTTGATAATTTGTCTGCATGAAAGCCTGCCATGCAAAACGAACATTCAATTCGTCGGAGTTCAGTTCAGTTTAATTGTTAGTTGAGTTGAGTTGTTAATTTTCGTTGCATAAATTCAGCATAAGTGTCAAATTCTAAAAATTATCAATAAAAGGTAGTCTTCTCACAAAACGTAAAGAAATTCCTTACTGCGGTTTCGGGAGCGTAAGGGATAAATTATATGTTAAATATTCACTCCTACTCCTTCACCAGAATATTTCACAAGCTTTCACTATTTCACCTCCAACGACGAAAGACTGAAGGCTCCCGAAACTGCAGTAATAAATGTTCATAAACGTTTTTCGGGAAGACTCTGCCTTTTATTTATAATTTTTAAAAGTGTTTTTTTATCCTACCGGCCCTTTCACAAATCTCACCAGCCCAGAGAGAAAAAAGGCCTGGGCCCATCCACCCCCGAATCCAAAGTCTCGTTGTTTGTATAGACGCACCAGGTGGGATTTCAAACCTCTTTTTTTCGTTATCTCTATAGATATCTCAAATAGATAAAGAAAATGTAAAATTGAAAGCCTCATTGCTTGAGACAAAAATCCTGGAGTCAGACCCCATAGGTGTTGGGTGAATGCTTGAAAAGAATGATAGCTAAATGTATGGCAGAGGTATCAGGTATGAATGTAATAGGAGTATGTTGTGAAAAACAACTATGGTGAAGGACTAAAAGCAAAATAATCTACAGCATTTGTGAACGTAAATATATATGTATTAAAATAATGAAAAATCAGCAATTACAAAAAGACATCGAATGAGTAGGTATCTACAATAATAAAATTATTGAACTATTACCACTTAGATAACTTGAAATAAAAAAAATTGACCTCTGGTTGCACCAAGCCTTCATAATATACAGGGTCCTGCAACAGTGCGTCGGGCTTTTCTAGCGCCCTTACCTTGCAAAATAGAGAAAAAAATGTAATACATAAAATTATTAGTTTGAAAAGTTCTACCTTGTAAAATTATTTTCAACTATACAGGGTGTTCAATTTTTGCGCTATAACAAAAACAAAGATTTTTTTAAATAAAATGCCCCACTTTTGATTTCATTTTCTTGTTCAACTTCTCAAGCTCTATTACAGGTGGATTTTTGTTTTTTCAATTTGTGGCAGTGCTACCAACTGAAAATTAAAAATTGAAATTTTTTATTATCCCAAGGTTCACTTTGAAAAACCGTAGACGCCTCGTTTTTTGAGATTAAGGAACAAAATTTGGCATAACAGTATTCGAATAGAAGCTGAATAACTTCATGACAAAAAACTTGTGATTTACTTATACAGGGTGTGCAATTTTTTTTTTTAACTTCGCATATTTCAAAATGCCATATGTCATTTTTTTTGAATGGAATGCCCTATATTTTATCTCACCATTCGATAGCTTTTCTCCTCCTCTTTTATTTTTACTAGGGATACCCTACCCCTAAACTCCATAACTTCAGAGATAATCGATAATTTTGATAAAAATTGTCGTTTATTTGGATTTTTTATGTTCTTAATAGGTCCTGATACAGAAAATCATGTGTAAAAATGAACGCACCTCTCAATTTGATAGTTTGAAGGTTTTTGAAGTCGAGAAAACCACTTTACTAAGCTCAATTTGAATTTTCTTTTTTCCATCGGGCAACGAAATACTTTTTTAAGCATTTTCTTCAGATTGGAATTTAGCGCAGCTATTCAATGGAAAAAACTTATTCTCAGCATCAAACTGAAACGACCCCAGCTATCGTCTTGTACCCCTGAATGGGTAGACAACCCATTATACTGACATTTAATTCAACTTATTTGAATTAAATCACTTTTCCCGCTTTTGGAACCGCTTGGCCGATGATCATCTAGTATCAGGACGACATCCCGTTGTGCCTCTCTTCTTGTTGTTCGATTATAGAGTTCTTGAGATTGTTGAGACAGGTCTGACTACGAGTTTGAACGCAATAAGACACAGTTAAAGTTTTAACATAACATCAATCTATTGACTTCTATGTACAATTCAAAATGTTTAAATAATGGCTCGCTCCTATACCTAGTCCTACCTTCACATCGCAGGCTGAAATATCTAAAAGATCTAACCTATGACCGAAGAGATAACTTTCCCCTAATTACTTCAGACGTCCCAACACCCCCAACCCTCCGACGAACACCTGACTCTACACCTTGACCGACATTTAATTCTGACTGTTTTCGCGGTTCAAAGTTCTTTTTGTGATTAAATCAGATCCAACATTTATGTTAGTGTTAGAGGTTATGTTAGGGTTAGGCCCGGCTTCTAGACACTGCAAAGAGAAGAGTGACTTCGACCACGAATGCAATCTAAGATTTGTGGGCCGGTGTGTGCGGTGGCCCCCTTTTTGTGGAGCCTCTTTTCAAAGGCTAACGCTCTTTTTAGGCTATGGTTCTCTTTTGCCCGTTTGGAAGGGATTGGATATGGCTGGCCTTTGTGGAGGCTTTAAACCTTTTTTCGCCGTGAATCGCCCCCAACGCTCAGAAAGATTCCCGTGATCGAAAGTGCCTATAACCGGAAATGTTGAACCAAATTTCGCCCTTCCAAAAACTTTCGAACCGATGGTGTACGCGAAACAATTACTCAAGTCAAGGTACTAATTTAATGTGGAGAACGTTTTGAGCAGGCCCCGTATACGCGCTAGTTCGTTGTTGTTTAGCAATTTGTGAGAAAAGGCCGCAGCCAAGAGAAACAAAACGCAGAGAATTGACTATACCGGGTGTTCGCCGAAAGGCCGATGCGGAGAGGCGTCGAAATAATCTTTGCCCTTAACACGAAGTAATCGCCGTCTACACTATTCCTGATCGAGCCCTAATAACAATTCATTTTTCACAAAGTCCCTATCTGAACGATGGCGTCGTTGGTTACCGGCTTGAATTCATCAGTTTCGAATAAGAACGTTCCCATTCCCGGGACAACTCTACATGGAAATATCCGGAACTGTCGTGGCGCTAAAACAAAATTATTAGTTTCAAGGAGGGGGGGGGGGGGGGGGTGTCCATCAATCCGATCAACAATTGCGACTCTACGGCAGGGTCCGAACCCCGATACAAACGCGATTCTATTTTTCCAATTACTTGATTTTTCACGTAGTTCTCAAAATTTACATTTTCCGAATAACTAGGAGCTTCAGAAACGCAGAGGAAGCTCACCCGCGAGTTTCCAGATCTAACCCACTAGGTCCGGTGCTCTGAGTACCGCAGTCACAAAGCCAAGTCCAGAGGGCCCAAGAGCACGAATATCTTTCTATGAAGGTATCCAACAAAGGACGAGGCTTTAAAGTGGCTGTACCTGACGGCAGACAGTAGCGCAGACACCAGCACGTGCAGGCAGATTCAGAACGCACGCGTGAGCCTCATCATACATTTTTCCGACAAAGCCTAACCGTAAGCAACTATCCCAACTCACCAAGACTAACCTCCCGCTCGTCGAGGTCATCACTCCACCACACGAGATACCGAAACGAGAGACCTCATTTCTATCGGGCCTGGTTCATTTAGGGGTTTCAACTCGACATCCTCGAGGTGGGCTAGAACTCATCGTGGAGGGAACGCGACTCAGCATCCTGGAGGGGGTTCGAAACACTTCGTCAACGGGTCCCAACTCTACGACTTGGAGAAGGGTCGAAACTCAACACCGGAAGGGCCTTGGCACATCGACCTGGAGAAGGGCTGGAACTCGTCGTCGGAGGGCTCTGACTCGACACCTGGAGGCGGATCAAGACTCAACGTCCAAGGGCTCTGACTCGACATCCTAGAGACGGGTTGCAACTCAACGGGGGAAGCAACTCATCAGTCTCTCGGAGGGTCAAAACTCAACCTGGAGGGTTCTCGACTCAGCGTGCCCCCAAGGGGACCAAAACGCGTCTCCGAAGGGTTCCAACTCGACTTTCTCAAGGGGGCTGAAGGCACATCAGCCGGGGGAAATCGACTCGTCATTTTCCAAGTGGGCTGGGACTCATCATTGGGGCTTCGACGCTTCGGCCTCTAGGAGGGTCGCGACGCAACATAAACGGGTTCTAACTCAGCTTCCTCGAAGGGGACTAAAACTCTTCGCTAACAGGCCCGCAGAAGCACTCGGCAGCGGACGTGACAAGTCGGGAGCGGACGGCAGCCCAGGAGGATTGGTCCAGGTACCACGGTCAATCTCCGGCGATATCCTCCATTCCCAGCAATTCGGAATATTTTATTGCATCCAAAACGATCGCGAACGGTGTATAGACAGCTCAGGTAATCTGAGAAGCCGCTGGAGAATGCGGCCGGCGGTGCCAACACGTGTGGATCGGATGGTAGCGGGCGGGCGGCGGGCGGAACGTCAACACGGCAGGAGTACGGCAGCAACTAACTGGTTGATGTGCGGGTGCTTTACTTCATATGCACCAATTCACCATTTCATCGGACGTCAGGCAGGGACGGTTACTGAATGTCGATGATGGGCCAGTAAATTATGTTATAGAGCTTTGCGGGATTTACACGAATGAATTAAATAGCTAGCGACATCTTTTAATGATGCCTTGACTCTGAATATTCACATTCTCATACCTCGATTTCACGGCTTTGAATTATTTTCCTCCGGAATATTTTCGGCCCGCCAAATGCGGGTGGCTTCAGTCTCCTCCTTTTCCACGACAAGGGAGAACTAGAGATAACTTGGCGTGGAAAGAAAATCTAGAACAGATAGTGAGGAACGGACTTGAGAAATTAGATACCTATTATGGATCTTGAACTCTTCTTCCTTCTCCTCCTAAACTTTGATAGACCTTCCTCCTCCTAGACCTTACATCTTGTCTTCGTGGAAAGAAAATCTATTATGAGTCTCGATGGAACTCTTCTTCCTTCTCCTCCTAAACTTTGAATAGGCCTTCCTCCTCCTAGACCTTGCATCTTGTCTTCTCCTCCTAGTCCTAAAACAATTAGTTAGTTGCTCCATAGTAACAAACCTTCTTTTCCCATTCCTCATCAAATCAGTGTGGTCGCCATCTAAAACAAAAGATTAGTACCCAACTATTTCATAACCAACCTCAATCCTTTCTCATCGCCAGAGTGTTTGGACCACTACCATTGCTTCTCAATCTAAAACAAATCATTAGTGTAATTTCACCACAAACCTCATCTCTTTTCCCGAGTATAATCCATTTCGAACCATCCTCAACTTCTTCACGCAGCCATCCTAAATTCCTGTCACCTAAAAACTCATTGCCCTCAAACTCAAAGTCAGCAATCTCTCAGCTCAAGAAAAACTCTATCCTGGTCACGGCACCACTGAAACGACCCCAGCTATCGTCTTGTACCCCTGAATGGGTAGACAACCCATTATACTGACATTTAATTCAACTTATTTGAATTAAATCACTTTTCCCGCTTTTGGAACCGCTTGGCCGATGATCATCTAGTATCAGGACGACATCCCGTTGTGCCTCTCTTCTTGTTGTTCGATTATAGAGTTCTTGAGATTGTTGAGACAGGTCTGACTACGAGTTTGAACGCAATAAGACACAGTTAAAGTTTTAACATAACATCAATCTATTGACTTCTATGTACAATTCAAAATGTTTAAATAATGGCTCGCTCCTATACCTAGTCCTACCTTCACATCGCAGGCTGAAATATCTAAAAGATCTAACCTATGACCGAAGAGATAACTTTCCCCTAATTACTTCAGACGTCCCAACACCCCCAACCCTCCGACGAACACCTGACTCTACACCTTGACCGACATTTAATTCTGACTGTTTTCGCGGTTCAAAGTTCTTTTTGTGATTAAATCAGATCCAACATTTATGTTAGTGTTAGAGGTTATGTTAGGGTTAGGCCCGGCTTCTAGACACTGCAAAGAGAAGAGTGACTTCGACCACGAATGCAATCTAAGATTTGTGGGCCGGTGTGTGCGGTGGCCCCCTTTTTGTGGAGCCTCTTTTCAAAGGCTAACGCTCTTTTTAGGCTATGGTTCTCTTTTGCCCGTTTGGAAGGGATTGGATATGGCTGGCCTTTGTGGAGGCTTTAAACCTTTTTTCGCCGTGAATCGCCCCCAACGCTCAGAAAGATTCCCGTGATCGAAAGTGCCTATAACCGGAAATGTTGAACCAAATTTCGCCCTTCCAAAAACTTTCGAACCGATGGTGTACGCGAAACAATTACTCAAGTCAAGGTACTAATTTAATGTGGAGAACGTTTTGAGCAGGCCCCGTATACGCGCTAGTTCGTTGTTGTTTAGCAATTTGTGAGAAAAGGCCGCAGCCAAGAGAAACAAAACGCAGAGAATTGACTATACCGGGTGTTCGCCGAAAGGCCGATGCGGAGAGGCGTCGAAATAATCTTTGCCCTTAACACGAAGTAATCGCCGTCTACACTATTCCTGATCGAGCCCTAATAACAATTCATTTTTCACAAAGTCCCTATCTGAACGATGGCGTCGTTGGTTACCGGCTTGAATTCATCAGTTTCGAATAAGAACGTTCCCATTCCCGGGACAACTCTACATGGAAATATCCGGAACTGTCGTGGCGCTAAAACAAAATTATTAGTTTCAAGGAGGGGGGGGGGGGTGTCCATCAATCCGATCAACAATTGCGACTCTACGGCAGGGTCCGAACCCCGATACAAACGCGATTCTATTTTTCCAATTACTTGATTTTTCACGTAGTTCTCAAAATTTACATTTTCCGAATAACTAGGAGCTTCAGAAACGCAGAGGAAGCTCACCCGCGAGTTTCCAGATCTAACCCACTAGGTCCGGTGCTCTGAGTACCGCAGTCACAAAGCCAAGTCCAGAGGGCCCAAGAGCACGAATATCTTTCTATGAAGGTATCCAACAAAGGACGAGGCTTTAAAGTGGCTGTACCTGACGGCAGACAGTAGCGCAGACACCAGCACGTGCAGGCAGATTCAGAACGCACGCGTGAGCCTCATCATACATTTTCCCGACAAAGCCTAACCGTAAGCAACTATCCCAACTCACCAAGACTAACCTCCCGCTCGTCGAGGTCATCACTCCACCACACGAGATACCGAAACGAGAGACCTCATTTCTATCGGGCCTGGTTCATTTAGGGGTTTCAACTCGACATCCTCGAGGTGGGCTAGAACTCATCGTGGAGGGAACGCGACTCAGCATCCTGGAGGGGGTTCGAAACACTTCGTCAACGGGTCCCAACTCTACGACTTGGAGAAGGGTCGAAACTCAACACCGGAAGGGCCTTGGCACATCGACCTGGAGAAGGGCTGGAACTCGTCGTCGGAGGGCTCTGACTCGACACCTGGAGGCGGATCAAGACTCAACGTCCAAGGGCTCTGACTCGACATCCTAGAGACGGGTTGCAACTCAACGGGGGAAGCAACTCATCAGTCTCTCGGAGGGTCAAAACTCAACCTGGAGGGTTCTCGACTCAGCGTGCCCCCAAGGGGACCAAAACGCGTCTCCGAAGGGTTCCAACTCGACTTTCTCAAGGGGGCTGAAGGCACATCAGCCGGGGGAAATCGACTCGTCATTTTCCAAGTGGGCTGGGACTCATCATTGGGGCTTCGACGCTTCGGCCTCTAGGAGGGTCGCGACGCAACATAAACGGGTTCTAACTCAGCTTCCTCGAAGGGGACTAAAACTCTTCGCTAACAGGCCCGCAGAAGCACTCGGCAGCGGACGTGACAAGTCGGGAGCGGACGGCAGCCCAGGAGGATTGGTCCAGGTACCACGGTCAATCTCCGGCGATATCCTCCATTCCCAGCAATTCGGAATATTTTATTGCATCCAAAACGATCGCGAACGGTGTATAGACAGCTCAGGTAATCTGAGAAGCCGCTGGAGAATGCGGCCGGCGGTGCCAACACGTGTGGATCGGATGGTAGCGGGCGGGCGGCGGGCGGAACGTCAACACGGCAGGAGTACGGCAGCAACTAACTGGTTGATGTGCGGGTGCTTTACTTCATATGCACCAATTCACCATTTCATCGGACGTCAGGCAGGGACGGTTACTGAATGTCGATGATGGGCCAGTAAATTATGTTATAGAGCTTTGCGGGATTTACACGAATGAATTAAATAGCTAGCGACATCTTTTAATGATGCCTTGACTCTGAATATTCACATTCTCATACCTCGATTTCACGGCTTTGAATTATTTTCCTCCGGAATATTTTCGGCCCGCCAAATGCGGGTGGCTTCAAAACCAAGCAAAATGTGTCAATCAGACATTTGTTGATGATCACTATGGCCTGCCCGGCGTGAAAAATTTTAATAAATAGCACTTTTTATCAAAATTATTGATTATCTCGGAAATTATCAAAGGACCCCGCACGATTCCTATGGAAAATGGGTCTCGGTCAAATTCCCTAATTTTTCAATATTTTGTAGCCCAATTTGACACGAGCCAAAATCCATCGTCTGTTACCCAAAAAATGGACAGTTTTTTTTCTATAAGGGGTTGAAGATGGGTTATTTCAAGGTAAAGAAATATATTCCCACGTAAGTTAGAACATTTCAACGTCCTTCATAACATATATGGCTCATGACAATTCCCTTTTTCTTATGTGAAAAAATCAACCCCCTTCCTCACCCCCAACCCCTACTTGTGAGTATCAAATTCGAAATTACGTTTGAAAGTCATGCAGATGGTTCTATTTTGTCGAATTATGAATTTTGGCACAAATTGTTTTTCCAACCCCCAAATAGGGGGTGGGGTTGAAAAAAAAAACATCGGTCAATTCGGCTGAGTTTCTGATATTGTGCTTCATCAGTTACGCTAATCAAGATGACCAAAGGAAAACTCATTCGTATGACCAGTTTCCACCCCATAGAGGGTTGAAGTTGACTATAATGAAGCATAAAACATTCTTCCATGTCATAAACCAAATGAATGAAAATAGTGAACTTTCATATCGTCTTGTTTTGTAAAAATGTCCATTCTTCAAAAATAATTTCAACCCCGTCTCTCATCCCCTATCCTTGTTTCTGAACATCATATTCGAAATAAATCTTGAAAATGTAGGAGAAGGTCTATGGTAGGATTCTCTGCATCTGATTGTGAATCCCCTCTCAAAATTCACTTTCACTATGCTTACGTTAGAGTGCTAACATAAGCAGGGTGGGATATACAGGGTGTCCCAGAAATGGCGCATAAACTCTCCAGTACGTTGCTGGGAACTCTTCATAGAGTCGGGGAAAAATAGTAGAAAAATTCTTTGGCTTTTAATTATTGAGTTATCGTCAAAAAGCTAAACGGTCGATTTGGCAAACGTGCACGACTGCACGTGTTCACCTACATACGTACCGCTAGGTAAGAATCCAATTGTTCCAATATAGACATGGTCATCATAGAAACGGTCATTGTCAGGGCCACTTTAGACATTTCCTTGTAGGTACTGATACTGATGCCTACTGGCACAGCTACTGGCTTTGATAGCTAACGATCGCACCTCTTCGTACGGTTGCGGACTCATAAAAGTTTACACCGACGGCGATCGAGTGGCCATGCTAATTCAGTTTTGACGTAATTTTGAATGGGCATGGCCACACGATTGTCATCGGTGTAAACTTTTATGAGTCCGCAACCGTACTTTCAACAACTCTCGCGCATTCAGAAAATAAACTTGTAAAACTGCGTTTCTCCCATTTTTATTTATTTAGGAGTTACTGAGGCTGTCTCAGAAAGAAATTCACTTTAAAAAACGCCACAACCTTTTCCCTTATTTAACTTGCTCTGAACTAACAATCCAAAGAAGAATCCTTGCAAATCATGTGTGAATATCAGCATCCGTCAGGCTCCTTTGACGATAGGCGTTGGGACTAACTACTCGTATTCGAGGAAAAAGTGAGTGCATATGCAGTCCCGGTCAAACTTTGTGAGCCTTTCGATTTGGTTCATTCTGAAGCAGTTCAAAAACGTCCTCTTCAGCTTCAGGCATCTAGTACCCTCACATGACGAGGGCGGCCGCGATCTGCTTGTAATAATACTGATGCTACCTGTCCGGTCCTTCTGGCTCTGTCTTCTGTTCTCATTATCACATACGATCGGGATGCTTTCTTTGAGGGTATTGCTGGGGGTAAATAATGCGTTTCACCTGCAAGTAATTGCCGCGACGTTCGCATAAAATCAGTAACATATCAGTGTATTCGCTAGCCGCATAGATTATTCGCGGAAAAGTGAAAACGAGGCAGGAATGATGCAAAATGACACTGACTGATCTGATTGTCAGAAATTGACTTCATTCGATTTGTTATTTATTCAATGTCAGATTGTAGGTATACCTATACTCATTTGTTTTCCACCGATGATGCCAGATCCATTTTCTGGGTAATTTGATTGAAAATTTGCAAAATTTCAAATTGACTGTAGCCGTTAATCAAAAGTTGTTGAGGATTATTCCACCAGAAAATGGTAAAAGGGCTTTGTCTCCGTGAGATAAATATTGCGGTTTTAAATAAATCACAGAAATAAAGAAGTTGAGTTTTCAAATTCAAGCTCTTATATCTCGAACAGTGGTCAAGGAGGAATTTTTTTACTATTTTTCTAGGGTTCCCTGGAAGGTTCGCTACAACGTACTGGAGAGTTTATGCGCCATTTCTGGGACACCCTGTATATATTTTTTTATGATTTTTGACTGGATTATCATTCAAAATATTGGTGTTCCTATCAAGTTTCAGCTTCACAGCAGGTTAATTATGTTCACCTGTACATAATTCCCAACTTTTCTCTTTTGTACGGATACACCTTTATTTATAGTTTAGATTGAAGAATTGAATGTCATTTAAAGCGAAAGCTGCTTAATCAAGGCAAAATATTATGTCACACTGTTATTCCAGCTACTGCGACCATGTGAAGGATGAAATAAAAATTATTATAATTTTTGAGATTTATTTAGAATATGATGTTCAGAAACAGGAATAGGGGATGAAGGACGGGGTGAGAGTATTTTTGAAGAATATACATTTTTACGAAACAAGATAATATGAAAGTCCACAATTTCCATTCATTTGGTTTATGACATGGAAGAATATCTTATGCTTCATTGTAGTCAACTTCCACCCTCTGTGGGGTGGAAACTGGTCATACGAATAAGTTTTCCCTTGGTAATCTTGTTTAGCGTAACTGGTAAAGCACAATATCAGAAATTCAGCCGAATTGACCGATGTTTTTTTTTTCAACCCCACCCCCTATTTGGGGGTTGGAACAATAATTTGTGCCAAAATTCATAATTCGACAAAATAGAACCATCTGCATGACTTTCAAACGTATTTTCGAATTTGATACTCACAAGTAGGGGTTGGGGGTGAGGAAGGGGGTTGATTTTTTCACATAAGAAAAAGGGAATTGTCATGAGCCATATGTGTTAGAAAGGACGTTGAAATGTTCTCACTCACGTTGGAACATATTTTTTTACCTTGAAATAACCCATCTTCAACCCCTTATACACAAAAAACTGTCCATTTTTTTGGGTAACGGACGATGGTTTTTGGCTCGTGTCGAATTGGGCTACAACATATAAAAAAATTAGAGAATTTGACCGAGACCCATTTTCCATAAGAATCGTGCGGGGTCCTTTAGCGGTAGGGTACCTATCTCTGGTAAAAATGAAAGAGGAGAAAAAAGCTGTCGAATGGTTTAATAAAATAGGGGGCATTCCATTTGAAAAAAAAATGACTAATGGGATTTTGAAATTAGCGAAGTTTGAAAAAAAATTCTGAACACCCGGTATCACTGATTCTGAAGTTTTTTGTCATGGAATTATTATTTACCTCCTATTCGACTATTGTTGTGCCAAATTCCATTTCTTGATTGCAAAAAACGAGGCTCCTACAATTTTTCAAAACGAAGCTTGAAATTACAAAAAAAAATTCAATTTTCAATTTTTAGTTGGTAGCACCGCCACAAATCGAAAAAACAAAAATACGCTTATAATAGAGCTTGAAAAGCTAAACAAGAAAATGAAATCAAGTGGGGCATTTTATTCAAAAAATCTTTGTTTTTGTTATAGCGCAAAAATGGATCACCCTGTATAGTTGAAAATAATTTCACTGGTTAGAACTTTCCAAATCAATAATTTTATGTATGTATTACACCTTTGTCTCTATCTCGTAAGGGAAGGGCGCTAAGAAAGCCCGAAGCACTGTTGCAGGACCCTGTATTATCGATTTACCAACTGAACCATGGGCATTTCACTGTTGTTTGATCAACAGCACTGCGAGTTTATATTTATTTGATGATCAAATTTATGAGCTTGGTGAATCCATGGTGTCCGCCCGCGTGGGTATGAATTTTTTCAGCAGCTTCAGGTCTGTCCTCTGGGACCAAGAGGTAACCACCTTACTCCGGAAATGGCTTAGCTCCTTGTTTCCCTCAAAACCTGGAGGCTAGCAGGCATCCATTGCAAAAAGTGTCTCTCCTTAGGGGCTGAAAAATATACATGAGTAGATAAATCCAAAGCCTTTCAATTATTTGATTTGAGTAATTATATTACACTGGTCCAATAATTCGACCCATCACCATTTCGTGACCGCGACTTTGTCGGCCGATATCTTTTGAACAAGTTGATGGATTTAAAAAATCTTATCCACCAAGTAGTGGCCGCAAAATGGTGAAAAGATGTGTCGAGTTATTGGAGCAGTGTATTTGGTAGTAATAGCAGCCGGCGAAGCCTTTCTTGCAGGTCAAAATTCTTTTGAAAACAACAAAATTATGTAGGTACCCGAAAAGGTATCTATAAGAGACAGTGACGATGTTCACAATTAGGTATTTGCCTGTCACCCTACCTGATGGCCATCTTAGCCTGAAGGGACCATCTTCTGTCCTGGTCCTGGATGCAAGAGAAAGTAGGTACGATGTGGCGACGACTTGCTCACCCTTTGAGTGAGCCTGATATGATTATCACAAGGGTCTTTGACAAGGATATTAACCAGTTCTGGAAGAAACCCAGCCTCAAGTCCCAAGGCAGGAAACATATCCTCCCCCGAAATGACTGTTGTGTTTCCCCGGAGCCACTAAAAAATACACCTTTAAATCATCTACCTACATAAATTTAAATTAAATCCGATTTTACTCCAAACTCTATTTGTTTTACCTACCTTTATGTTTATAAACTGGCATCATTATATGGGACACATGGACAGCAAATCAAACAATAATAAAGCAACAAACGCGACACTGCGACGTTGCCTAGCGCTTTTGGAGGGTGAGAGGGGTGCTTGTAGGAAGGGGAATGCATTTTTTCAAGTTTTTGACATTTCCGTCAAACTAGGTGGCCATGTTGCCATGTTTATTCAACCTGTCGCTCTTGTGACCTGTCGCGCTTGAATTTGTCGCGCTAACTGCCCGTAATCTTTACGTCAACAGCGGCATAACCTTAAATTAGTTAGGTAAAAACAAAAAGACTTCATCACCACGTTTTTCGAGAAAATCAGCTATGGCGACCCAAGAACAAATTGAAATATTTCAAACGTGCTTAAACCTGGGCTGCTGTCAGCGGTGCTCATTGAGATACACGGGTATTATCACTGCCGACTTCCATGATCCAGCCAGTTACATTGTCGAAACCAAATTGGACGTGAATCCTAAGAAAAACGAAGAAAATGATCCAAAACGATTGAAGCCGAATCCCTGCATCGTTTGCTTGAACTTGCTTCATGACACTACCCTGGACGGCATGCTACAAAGCTCAGAACTTTCGACTGTTGCCAAGTACGATGCCGAAAGTTTTGTGAACTACATCAGCTTTCCCGTTTCGATTCTGCTGCGAGAACACAGCATGACGTTACACATGAAGGGACGCTTCGAAACATTCTACAATGATCACGTCATTTTCGCCCTTAACAAAGCTTGGACGTTGTCGATTCAAGATAAACTTTCCAAAACATTAGGGAAGAAGCACAACAAGAGCGCTCCGTTGTTACTGCAGTTTGTGGTAGATTACGGAGATGAGAAGGAAGAAATGGGTGTGATGTCGAAACTAGGGAAGACGCCGCCAAAATATTGGAGCAGGAACTACGTAGTGGAACTGCTGAAAAGCCTTGAAGATGAAATTTTCAAAAAGCATGTGGTGATACCGCCAGAGCCTCCCAAGAAAAGTGTAGAATTGACCAGTGTTACTTGCCAGCATGATGCTGTTTACATTGCCGGCAGATACAACAAGTATTCGAGAAATTTAGGACAAACACCTTGGGTCATCGATGATGTCCGAGTGGTCGACAACTCAGTTCAAGAAATCATCTTTGGAGCCCTCGAGCCGACGTTCTGCGAAAGCAAAGGAATGGTGTTTTCGTCGAGTGGCAGAGAAGATGTGGATGTCAGAACTTTGGGGAGAGGCAGGCCATTTTTTATCAAAATACTCGACACAAAAATCACTAGCCTCAACAGTGAGATTTTCAGGAAAATTGAAAAAGATATACAAACAAGTGGCTTGGTTAAAGTACGCGATTTGCAGTTCATAGACAAAAATGATTTGTGCAAGATAAAGGAAGGGGAAGAGGAAAAGAGAAAATCTTACAGAGCACTTTGCATAATCAACGAACCTGAGAAACTGGAAGAATACCTGGAGAAAATCAACAATCTGACTAGTTTAAAGCTTCAACAAAAGACGCCAATAAGAGTGTACCATCGCAGGTCTCCATCCACGCGGAGCAAGGAAATTTTCTGTATAAACGCGACAAAGGTTGAAGGTAGAGACAATATGTTTGTGTTAGATTTGGAAACGCAAGCAGGAACTTACGTTAAGGAGTTTGTGCATGGGGACTTGGGCCGAACGCAGCCGAATTTGGGTACAATAATTGGAGGGCATGTGGATATTCTGGCGTTGGATGTGTTAGATATACAATTAGACTTTCCACCCTCACTAAGCTGTTGAACGTACATAATAATTATAATATTATGTATATTATTTCAAATAAAAATATTTGACATTTTTCATTACGTATTTATTTTCATTATTCCATTATGATTTAGCGTTATTTCAAATGCAGCGCTTGTCATGGTAGTGAGTAGGTACAGGTGATTACGCGAGATGGGACCCCCCCCTACTGAACGCTTCCCCTTTGAGATATTTTTCAAAATAAAAAACAAATCCTTGATAATTTTTCCTGTAGTTTTCAACAGTAATATCACAAGTGCTTAGATTTTCACGATAATTTTGGTCAGGCGATCGCGAGTGCTGATTGTAGCGATAAATGCCCGACTCCGTAGGAGGAGGGCATTTATCCAGGGACAATCAGCCCGAGGGAAACGCCTGGCCAAAATTATCTGGGAAAATCTCGAGCACGAGTGATATTTTGAAGATTATTACATAAAAGAAGTCCGAAGTGACAGCTGTCAGATTTTGTTGTTTACATGAATTTTATTCTGTTGCTATTGACAGTGGGATTTAGATAAGTGAATATTATCCTTGTAGGTCTAATAATCAAGGGCGTTGTATGTAATAATCAACAGTAATATCACAAGTGCTTAGATTTTCACGATAATTTTGGTCAGGCGATCGCGAGTGCTGATTGTAGCGATAAATGCCCGACTCCGTAGGAGGAGGGCATTTATCCAGGGACAATCAGCCCGAGGGAAACGCTTGGCCAAAATTATCTGGGAAAATCTCGAGCACGAGTGATATTTTGAAGATTATTACATAAAAGAAGTCCGAAGTGACAGCTGTCAGATTTTGTTGTTTACATGAATTTTATTCCGTTGCTATTGACAGTGGGATTTAGATAAGTGAATATTATCCTTGTAGGTCTAATAATCAAGGGCGTTGTATGTAATAATCGAATATATTTACCATAATTTTCTATATCTCATAATATACAGGGTGTTTAAGAAAAACAGTCGAATTGTTGCGACACCCTGTATTTATTTATTGTAATCCAGACAGTTTGCTTTGCTGATTACAAAAATGTATGACACTTGTGGATTTTTTTCAAATAACTTGTCAAAAAAATAATAAAATCTCAATTTTGTGGATATTATTCTAATAAAGATGGCTGTGATTGAAGCACTATATTTCAGAAGTGAGACTTGTTTCCATTAAAAACCAATGTTTCGTTAATCTGTAGCCTAAACATTAGTTTTAATGTTTTTTGAGTATTTAGTGCTGTTATCACAGCATTCACAGCCATCTTATTAGAATAATATCCATGAGATTCAGATTTTATTATTTTTTTGATAAGTTAGGTATTTGAGAAAAAATCGACAAGTGCCATACAATTTTGTAATCAGCAAAGCAAACTGTCTAGATAACAATAGGTAAGTAAATACAGGGTGTCGCAAAAATTCAACTTTTTTCCTTCAACACCCTGGTATATTATTATGAGATATAGAAAATTATGGTGAATATATTCGAAAAGTACAGGAAAAATTTCCAAAGATTAGTTTTTTATTTTGAAAAACATCTCAAAAGGGAAGCGTTCAGTTGGGGGGGTCCCATCTCGCGTGATCACCCTGTACCTATCCACCAACTATAGGTAATACATGTTATAATCAGGGATGTTATCATTAAGTAGGTATACGTAAATAAATGGGAAACAATATTTTTATCGAAATTGTAAATCGAGCACAATCACAAAGAATGGCACAAATAATAATTCGTCAGTGAATGCCAAAATCTTGGATGCCTAGGCCTGAAAAAAATCCTGTTTTTTACATAATAAGTAGAAGAAATCGCCAATACATGCAGAGGGCGGGGCAAAAGTATGGAACAAATTCAATAAATGATTCGCATTTTTTCTTTGAAAGAATTCCTTGAACAGGTCGATTTTGTTTCCCGATTCGTCACATTGTGATGTAAAATTTTCATATTTGCCGCCATTTTTGTAAAAGCTGTGACGTCATCAGCAATTTTTTCAAATTGAATTTCCCTTCTTTTTTTGCAGATTCGAATAGAGTATGACATTCTGATTCCAGCGATATGCACATTATACTTTTTTGGGCTGATAGTATTGGCTATATTAAATGTCAAAGTTCTTGATTTAAAAATTTTCATTTCTGAAAAATGTTTTTTTTTATTTTCATAAAAACTGATTGGAACTCCTTTTAATAGATCAAATGCTCAAATTGCCACCCGTTGGTCTCTTAGCAGTACGCAAGCCTGTCCGACAATATCTCGAATAACATTTTTGATAACTTATCTACTTCTTCACTGATCAAGCGACATTATTCCTTACGAATTTGATCTTTCAAGTCTTCCAAATTTTTTGGACTGTTGATGATATGGACTTTTGATTTGAGGTATCCTCAAAAGAAATAATCGAGGAGGGTGAGATCCGGAGATCTCGCGGGCCACTCTACAAAAAACCTCAAGGGCAACTGGAAAAATTTTGACCTTGGAGTGAAATATATTCTGAGACATTTTATAAACATTGTTGCGATGAAAACGTTTTCATTTTGTCAAAACATCATTAACCTTTTCGCGACTATACTGACGTACATGGTACATGTACGTTATTTCAGGAAGTCAAGAAGTGAAAAACTAGAAATTTACCACCTTTGGTAATTATTATCTCGGAAACATTCAGCTCTAAAGGTGAACATTATGCATATTGCTGAAATCAGAATTTCATAATCTATTCGAATCTGCAAGGAAAGGGGAGTTCAATTTGAAAAAATGGCTGATGACGTCACCGCTTTCACATTTTCACAGCAAATATGAAAATTGTACATCAAAATGTGCGGAATTGGAAAACAAAATCGACCTGTTTGAGGAATTTCTCGAAAAAAAAAAGCGAATTGTTTAATGAATTCGTTCCATTGTTCTCCACACTATTTAGCCCCTTACTGTAGACATATAGTAGAACGGATTTTTTTTAGTTTTTTTGTGTAAAAATGTAATAAACTTCCAGTCTAGGAAATTCGAGGAATAAAGCGGCCCAAAAAAAGATGGCACCGCAGCCGGAAATTTCTACGAATAATAATGTTGATCATAATTAAGTGTGTTTTTCACTCGGTTTTTCATCAATATTAGTCGCCACGCAGAGTTAAAACTCTGGTGAAAATCTTGGACAAAATATGAAAAAAATGTGTTGTGTTGGCATCTGTTACCGTCATCCCAACGCGACGCACTCGCAAGAGAAAGTTTTCGAGACTGCGCAGCGAAATTAGGAAAAAACGTGGTATACCTGACCATATAATATCTACCTGATATGGAGTAGAAATTGTGGTCGACAAAGGGACATCGTTTCTATATCCTCGTTTCTACCATGGTTAGCAGCTCTTGGGCTGATTGATGTTACTAGGTGAGTGGTGGGTCACTGAAGAAAATGATGACGAAGCGGTCAAGCGCAGCAGTACTGAAGAGAATGGAATGAAAATAACGCCCATCACTGCCCATTGGCCCCTATGAGGTTGAGAAATCATCCTTAGAAAGACATAATTAATTATGGAGTTGTATTGCACGTTGCACGAGACAATAAGACATGTGTCAGTGCACGTGTTGAAAACTTATTGCCCATTTCCTGTATGAATCTCCTTCATACTGTCAGGAGTAGTCCGGCGGCTTAGCTGATGTATTGTGCACTTTACGCCAAACGCGGAATCCTCGGCGGGAAATAATGCTATTTTCATGTTATATTGTCCTGACAAAAAATTTTGAAAGGTGGGTGGAGCTACTATCGATTTTGCCCCTGGGGGAGGTGAAATTTTTTGGTGAGGCCTTGGGGTCATGTTTTTTTATTCTGCATGAGAGAGAAGCCGCATTGACTCTATTTTATATTTGATGATTTGTTTCTGAATTTTTAGAGGTTCCTCAATATTACTCTAGAGGGTCAGAGTTAGAGATAAAAACATTGAGGATACTGCAAAAATGAAAAAGGAAAAAAGAGAAAAGTCAAAAAAGTCATAAGAGTAGCTAACTAACAGTCCTTTTAAAGATGTCGTAGAATCGTACGAGCATTATTAGGTAGCGGAAAGGTGTAAATTAATAAGGTTTTAAATTTTTTGTAGTTTATTAGATTTATTAGATGTTTCTTGTTTTCAGTTTTTTCAGTTTTCCGTTACCTACTTGAGTTTATTTTTGTTTATCGACTTGATTCATACGCTCAATCAATGGAGGTACGAAATGACTACTTTTATGAGTGACGTCATTATAGGCTTTACTTTCTATTTGATAACCAATCTAAGATGTCCTAGATCCTCTCTGCATTGAGTTTGAAATTGAATGAATTTTTCAAATGTTTTTTAGTCTCCTGTGAAACTCATGTACATCATAATGATTTAATGAAGCCCTCAATAAGTATCAAGAACTATCTGTACTAATTCAAAATAAAATCTCAATTCAAAAATGTAAAATATACATGGTAAATTACCAAGAATATAAATTACCGGTAATTTACAAAGAGACATATAAATTACCAAAGAATTCATTTGGTAAATAAAAATGGGTAAATTACCAGAAAAATTAATTACGGTAATTTTACACCACTGACCGAGCCCTGTAGGTACCCATAGTTTCCCAGTCGGATCTCCGGGGAAAGACTAATAAAAACAGAGGAGATAATATGGAACGAACCAACTAACAACGTGTAAAATTCGCCAGCAAAGTATTTAAAAAGCGTTTTTTTATAGTTAATTATTGTCTTATGGGTATTTCAGTAAGTACGTATTATTAAAAAAGAACACATCAAGTCTTCTAATAAAATGCTGTCATTAAAAAGCTGAGTAAAAGCGGTGGTGTGAGCAACGGTCGGTATAAAGACCTCTAGGTGTTTGTACTAACTTAGTAGTTACACACGACAAAAGTTTCGTCATAAAAAAAATGTTATCGTTTTTATTGCTTTTGCTTGTTATACTCAGGCTCTCAAGTCAACAAAATAACATCTGCAGTACCATCGAGAGCTACCTTAATTTTGAAACTAGTCCAAACTGCCGATACAAACCAGATCTAGACTTAGAAGTTGTGGGTACCTATTTTGTTCATAATTACCTCTTTAGATACTTATTATTTTTCATATTTTCAGCCAGATCTAATAAGAAAGTACATTGGCTCTGTAGAATTCCATGAAGTGACCACAGAAGATGGATACGTCCTCACCCTCTTTAGGATTCCGAGATATAAACCGAAAAGTGTTGTTCTGATCATGTACCCCATATATGCAAACCCCAAGATATCTCTGAATGCCGGAAATGTAACCTTGGGTAGGTACCGAAATACCGAGCGAAATACAAACATTGTTCCTTGGAACGTCTCACTAAAACAGGAATATAATGCAGAATACGAGCTGTGGCGTGCCGGCTACGACGTTTGGTTAGGCAATAACCGGGGAGGGAGATTCACACGGCACGTGACTCTTTGCGAAACGGATAAGGCTTTCTGGAACTACAGGTCTGGAGTATGTCAGAGCGTGAGGTCACTTTCGATGCAGTCAGTTGGATAGGACATCTAGCCTAGGTGTTTTATTAGGTGCTATTTTAATGGGAGCCTGAATAAATTGATGACCGACTAAAAGTATGCAAAACCGATCTTACACGGTCTCGACTATAACATCAAAAGTCCCCTCCGATCCCGTGTGAACTTCCCCGTGTTCCAGGACATTTTCTTCCATATGGGGCCTTGTGACGAAAAAAGCCCTGGAAAACAGAGGGAATCTCACATGGGATCAGAAGGGACTTTTGATATGTTGTGGCTGAGACCGTTTAGGGTCGGTTTTGCCCACTTTAAGGCGGTCATCAATTTATTCACGCTATAAATCTTAACTATCTGGGCTAATCGGAATTCTGATCTGGAAGTTAGATTTCTACCTCCTACCCAGCAAACCATCTGTACAAGATATGTACAAATACCAGGTACAACTCGAATGTGACGTCACGCTGGTAGCTCTTTTATTAAATGTGACTTTTGTTGCCAGCTTTCATGAAGTGGCCAGGTACGATACACCTAGCATAATTTCCTACGTAAAAAAAGCAACAGGTGAAGAAAGAATTATTTATTGGGGTCATTCACAATCTGCTGATACTGGGATGATTTACGCCTCCTTGATGACCGATGAGGCTGTCGATTCAGTCAGAGCCATGGTAGTCTATGCTCCAACGTTGTACCATGACAAACACAGTGGATTCAGACTTTTGACTAAGTTCGCTCCTATACTAGAGGTACCGCCTTATTCCACTATTATTATTTCGTAATATTGTGAATCACGATTGTAGGACTAAAAAAAGTAGGTATAGTGATACAAGAAATTCACAGTCGAACATTCAGGTCGAAAAACTAGCGGGTTTTGATTAGACTCTCAAGTGACCATTATGGGCAACCATATTTCAGTGATTTGTGTGAGAAATCTAGAATCAATAGCGTGAAACCTGATTTGGGACTGTTCTGCGAAACACGCGACCACTGGCTTCTACAAGGGGTGTTTCAGTGATGGTGTTGCAAGTTCAAAGGTAGACTCCCCATCAAAAGCCGTGTCTAAAAATATGACCGCCCGAAATCAGGACCCGAAGTTTGTAACACTAATTTAGAAACATCCTGTATATATATTTAAAGACATATGGTTTTTGATGGGGAGCTACTCTTGAAGTTGGTAACACCCGAGGTAACACTATAATTGAAATACACGATACAGCACCCTCTCCTTCCAACGGATTTTCAGTCAAATTTTCCGACCTTAATGTTCCACTATGGCTAAATAACCATGGCGACGGCGCATAACAAGCTTTTTATTCAAGTCACGCCGGCCTAATAGCCCAGGCTTTTTAGTCGAAAAAACGGCAAAACATGAAACAAATTAAAACACGGTCAATCTCTTCAGTTTTGGGTTCACTAGATTTTGCTGTATAACATACAAAAAGTCCCCAACTTTCCCCCGTGTGCGTCATTGTTTTTTTGACAGGCAAAGATGAAGACACCTCAAAATGCACTTCCCGATTAAAAATGCTCCTAGTTCTCAACCACCCAATAAATTTCTCTTATCTTGGTCTTGAATGAAAGATAATGAATCAATGTGAATGATATGGGATAGCTTTTGTTCAAAATTTGACACTAGCAGTCTTAATTTTTTGATAATGACACTTTTTTCGTGTTTTTTTTCTTATGCTCCAGTTAACATTTTACTTTTGCATCGACCACTCAATATCACTTGGTATTATTATATGCAGTAGATTCCCTACAGTTTTAGCTTCAAAATGACGTATCTTTCAGCTCCATTGTGAATTGTCCAGCAATTCCAATAAGGATTCTATGAAGTTACGTCAAACGCATTGCATGGGGAAAATCACTTCAACATTATTAACCTAGACTTTGATCTGTAATAATTGATTCTACGTTCAATATGCACAGCATCGTACTGTCTGAATCTGGTCTGGTAGTACTCGTATGAGTAGGTACTAGGTACAGTTTCTCAATTTTCCTCTTTGTGCATCATGTTTTTATAGTTTGTTCTTGTTATTGCCGTCTGCAGTGTCCGGCAATATCTCAGCTACTAAACTTCGGATTGCGCTTGGGTTGTTGCTAGATGATAGCTTAGGTACTCTAGATAGACAAACAACAAAGATATTTTATTTCATTATTCGTCCGTCCGTCCGTCTGTGTGTCTGTCATTTCACGCAATATCGCTGCTCCTAGACCTCGGATTAACCTCTGGTTTTCGCTAGATAATAATAGCTAAGGTACTCTAGGTGCAAACAAACAACACGGTGGGCTACGCGGGAGCACCCACGTGTAGTTGGTCCCCGTCAAGACGCATCTTCCTCCAGCTCCGGAGACTCTTTTGAAGATAGTGTCTTGCAACTGCAAGAAGAACTGCGGTCCAAAATATAGATGCAGGCGATCTTCCTTGTCTTGTTCGCAGATGTGTAAGTAAGTTCTGTAGGGGCACAACATGTGAGAGTCTACCCCACCTTGTTGAGTATGACCCTAAGGACGATCTGTTATTTTTATAAACTTATGTATTTAGTCCCTTTAGGTGCTAGATAACTTAGCTATTATTTTAGATGGGTATAGGTACTATCGGTAGGTATTCGAGGTAACTATCGATTTATTGTTTGGAAATCAACAGACGAGTTTCAACGGAACTAATATATTGCTATATTGGACAAAATAAGCTAAGAGTACGCATGGTAAGTTAGATGGGATTTTTCTTGACTACTAGTGAACTTGAGATTATAATAATTATTATTCGATATTTTTTGCAGAGCATGGCTATAAAAATCTTCCTGTGCTGTGCTAGACTTCCAATACATCATTAATATGTAAATACAATGTTGAAGCTCTGTTTTGGAAAGATTGTGAGCATTTTTGATTTGAAAAAAATGATGATTTGCTCTTGAAAATTGTGGATTTTTAATTTACGATATTTTCACGTTGAATACATCAATGTTCAAAATTTCGAATAGGATGGATAACTGCAACTATTTCACGCATTTACATCAGGCATTCGACATAATTATCATTTCTTGAATACTATAAAATCGAGTTGGTTTGATGTGCGGTGTAAGCCAGCTTGAAACTGAAAAATGTGACTATACCCGCGGGAAAGTTGCTGTTGTTATATTATTATTATTGTAATGTAGAGTGTTCTTTTTTCGAAAGCTAGAGAATTGTTTTAGCTACAAGAAGAAACCTTGAAAGATGAAATCAAAGCCATATTACAGCTACAATACATTTTTTTCAACTGCGCGGAGATATTTTTGAGTGACATTTAGGACTTCGACATTTTTTTCAATAAATTATTTTTCTCACCTTGTAACCACTTACGTCGCGTTTATGATATGACAGTCTTATGCAGAAAAGTTCATATAATTCACCCAATCTTAAATCCAAATGATTATTGCATCAAACGCAAAAATAACCCAAATTGAAAAACCGGCATTATTTTGGTCCCAAAATCACGTTTTTCTGCCAAAAATTGCTCAAAAATTTTTTTAACAGAATTTAAATGTCATAATCGGATTTGCAAGGTAAAATTTAGTGGGAAACGATACCCAACATGCCAGTATTGTCTCAATATTATTGAAAACCAAATTTCTTGCATAGGTCACCAATTGCCCCCCTCCCGAGCTCCCCTCACGGAAACCATAGACATCTAGTTTGTCAATAAGTTTCACTTATAACCCACTGTATCCAAATATAATAAATTTGAAGCCAATGACTAGATTACTCTTGTCCTAGAATTTTTTTAACCCATTACCGCCCACGGATACCATATGGTATCAGCTGACATTGTGTCAAATTCTGGGCTCTTTTTTTTCATCTTAATGCAAATAGGGCGCAGCACCAACTTCCTTTGGTTCAGATTGAAATTTGCTATCCGCTGATACCGTTGGCAGGCCTGCCGGACGCGAATTTGTGTTATAGTGAGCGCCTATATTCCACAGTCAGCTGACTAACCTGAAAAGCATGGACATCCGCTGGGCGTATGTAAATTTTACTAGTAAATTTTGATTTTTTTTAGATACTGCTTGGTGTATGGCAAACAGTAATGATCATAGATTGTTTTGATGTAATTGTTTTCGGAAAAGCATTTTTTATAACGGCCCAATAGCTCGAGCTATTTGATGATACCATATGGTATCACTGGGCGCTAATGGTGTCAAAATAGGTCTCAGATGGCGAGTTACCTTGAATTTTGCAGGCCTGGATTTTCACTGTCGCAAGCATTGGATATGTTAGATGGGAACGACGAAATGGCAGATCAAGCAGAAGAAATCTTTACTGAGCCGCCTGAAGTTAGCCAGAATTCCGAAATCGTGCCCACTAACCGATAAGAAGGTTTTTTCGAAGAAAGCGAGAGGCGAGAGTGAACATGTCATCGAGAAAACCGATGGTGTACTTCTTGTGAGATGGAAGGACAATGCCGTTGTTATTATGGCTTCAACCAGTGCAAGAGTTCTTCCAGTGGGAAGTGTCAAACGGTATTCTCAAGTTGAGAAACGGCATGTGATGGTCAATCGTCCAAACTGCATTGCTCACTACAATGCCAACATGGGTGGAACGGATCTTATGGATGAAGAAGTGGCAAACTACAGGGTAGGCATACGTGGCAAAAAGTGGTATTGGTCCATATTCACTTGGCTGATAGATGCTGCTATCCACAACGCCTGGACTTTGTACAGAAAAAACCAGAAGAATTGTTCAAATTTGGATTTTCGAAGGGAACTCGCACAAGTGTATCTCACCCGTTTTGGTCAGGCTGCTAAAGGTCCCGGGCGATTATCTCTTCCTCGAATGGTTCTTTCGGCTCTACGCTACGATGATGTAAACCATTTTGTTATCCCGTGTAACAGACGGCGCTGTGCTGGAAATGGCTGTAAGGTCTTTGGAAGAACCATGTGCAGAAAATGCAACGTTGGATTATGCGTTCGTTGCTTTGAAAATTACCATACAGTTTGAGAACTATTGTATTGAATTGAATTTATATTTTTTCAATGAATAAACATTACTTTCCGTTCTAATCAATACGTGATTATGCTCTCAAAAAAAATTAGAAAAAAATTTAAAATCCTGAACTTTGACTCCTTTAACGCCCACCGATACCATATGGTATCAGCATTTTTCTACTAGAAAAAAACATTTTTTCTTTGTAAAAAGCACATTATAGTCCTACAATATGCTACTGAACAAGAGATTATCGAAAAAAAATTACTTTTGCCAAAAAAATCAATCTGGGCGGTAATGGGTTAATGAAAATTTTGACCCCCCCCCCTAAAAAATTATGACGCACACGGAGGAAAGTTGGGGACTTTTAGTATGTTGCTTAGTAAGGTTAAGTGGGTACGATACCGTGAAGATTGCACGTGGATTAATTTGTTTCATGTTAAATGCTAAAAAGCCTGGGCTATAACCTTACACCTCAGACATGAAATTGAGCCATAAGACCATGACATTAAATTTTTTTCAAGCGGTTAGCAGATATTACAGAAATGGATCATCTCTTCTCGTTTCTTCCACGCTTCAACGAAATCATGGGCGACTTATTCCAAATGTTTCCCAGATCTGTGCCAGAATTATATAAAATATATCTAGCAATCTTTGGAGGAGTCGAAGGCGAAACTGATCCGGTAATAATTCATCCTTCTGGTTAAGGATTCTACAAAATGACACCCAACCAGCTGGACAATTTCACACCAGCTTCTTTCAAAATAAGAATAAAGGAATTAATTGTTTTGCAACATAGGCGGGTAGATACAACATATTACAGAGGTGTCTCAGAATTCGCGGTTCAGAGTCAAAGGTAGTTTTGGGAAATGTGTTAGAAAAATGCTTATAAAATGGGTTTTCAATTTTTTGAGATGGTTGAAGGGCAGGCATTCTGTCCCCTCTTATTTTTATTATCTAATGAGATTTCAGGAAACTTTTTAGGACAGAAAATAAGTGTCGGACCATCTTGAAGGTGCGTAACTCGTTGCGTAATATGGAGGTTGGAGGTGTAGTAGTAGAGTGCTGAAAAGTTGTTGAAATTTTTTTACGTCTTTTCATTTTGAAGTTACGGGGGGAAAAAAGTTGGTGGTCCTTTCGATCGCTTCTATTTTCGTTGTTTCAAAAGATTTTAGTAAACTCTGTTTATGGAAAAATAGTGAGTACAAAAAATCAACCTCTGAATTTGTATGGAACTTCTGTTTTCTATCCAGGGTGAGTCATAAACTGAAAAAAATTAATTTTTTTAGAAAACCAGAAACAAAAGGATTCTATTGAAATGAATTGTGTGTTATAGTGCTGTACATAGGTTATAGGACCACTGTAATTGCTTGTAGGCACTTTTAGACAAAAATGATTCTCAGGATTCATGACTAACCCGGCTGTATTTCAAACAGAAATTCATTACAGATTCAGAGGTCGATTTTTTCTACTCATTGTTTTTCCATGAACAGTTTACTAAAATCTTTTGAAACAACGAAAATAGAAGCGATCGAAGGACCAACTTTTGTGTCCCTTCATAACTTCAGGATTGAAAGACAGAATTTTTTCAACAACTTTCCAGCACTCTAATTACTATACTTTCATATTACGCACCTTTAAGATGGTCCGACACTTTTGAATCACCCTGTATTACCCATACCAAATCACCCATATTGTGAGTTATAAACGCAAAAACCCCAAAGATTATTTTTTTTAACAATTTCAAAAGGTTCCAGACATCCCCAGTATGATGTAAGACAGAAAGTAAAATGATTAGTTTCCATAGAATTATTTCGCGGGCGGTTTTCATGAAAACTATATTTTCTGGATTTATCAGTCACCCTGAATAGTAAACAAAAATGTTGCGCACACACTGAAAGGTTCATTTTACTTTTTTATGTTTAGTCTATTCTAAAATGTTTACTAAAATCTCATCAAATAATAAAAATAAAAAGGGACAGGCCCCACTTTTTGAACGACCCCCCCCCAGTCTCCAAAAAGTTATTTAAACATTTTCCTGGCATATCTGAAGCCTTTTTCCAAACTGCCTTTGATTCTGGACCACGAATTCTGGAACACCTTTCAAGTCCGCCAAGTCAAAATTATAGTTTTTCATATTTTGATATCTGTAACTTAACTGAACCAAAAATAAGGTGGACTACCTCGAAATTTTGTTTTGGTTGAAATGAAGATTTTTCGAAAAAAATTGGCCGATTTTGGAGATTTTCGTGGTACTCGATACAGTGATCTTATACAGGTTGTCCCGAAAATACACCGACAACGTTCTAGGGCAGCTTCCTCTAATCAAAACAAGAAAAAAAGTTCCTATGAACATGGGTCCGGAAACGCTTCCTAAGGGAGCTACAGGCCCCTAAATGTTGGACCCTGAAGATGGTCTTCATTTAATATCTCCGAAACCGTTCAAGAGAAATCAATCAAACTTGACACATCCACTAACCTATTTGTGCCCAACAAAATGAAGCAAGATTATTTCTGAAATAATTTACCAGGGGTGGGTCAGAGTGGTCAGACTGAGGTGTGGGGGTAAAAATAACTTCAACTTTTTTGAATGTGGATTGTTTTCAAGTTTAACAAAAAATTATGAAATATTGGAGTTTTCTACAAAAAAAGGTCACCCTGTTCAACCTCGATGAACGCACCGTTTACGAGATATTTGAGTTTGAATGTATGAAAACGTGGTCAGTAATGCTGATTTTCAATTACGGTATTCAAGGCGAAAGAAAAACTATTTCAAAGCAACTTCATTTTTGTTAGGCATTCAAATTTTGTTGGGCATAAGAAGGTTATTAAATGTGTCAAGTTTGATTGATTTCTCTTGAACGGTTTCGGGAATATCAAATAAACTTCATCTTCAGGGTCCCACCTTTAGGGGCCTGTAGCTCCCTTAGGATGCGTTTTCGGACCCATGTTCATAGGAACTTTTTTTTCTTGTTTTGATGAGAGGAAGCTGCCCTAGAACGTTGTCGGTGTATTTTTGGGACACCCTGTATACAAGGTGTCAATGAAAGGAGTTCAAAAATGATCTGATAAGCAAGGTCCCATTTATAGAGAACAAGTCGCAGCCTCGGTCGCAGCATTCCCTAGGTCACCTTTTTGGAAAGCGTACATCAATAATATTTCGAAAAGGTTTTGGACTTTTGATCGTGTTTTGTTTTTTAAAGAGTTATTGATTTTTTATGATTCAGGATCATTAGGATTCACCAATGAATTGAGAATGATTGAGCAGTAGCAGAAGCACCCATGATGGGACAAATGAGTAATTATGGCAGCCCTAAATGCAACGGATACCTATACTTGCCACTGGTATATTCTGACCCTGACCTATTTAGTATTTCATGTAGTATGTAATGTAATGTCGCGAATGCTTAGTACAGGTCCGTTGCTACTTCTATGGGCCAATGGAATCAAATTTGTTCATGGTAAAAAATCCAAAAATTACAAACAAGTGAGTATGCCTTCACGTGCGTGAGTCTCAGTAGCGCATTTTCTCAAAGAGGCATATTGTGAACGTAAAGAAAGGTTGAAGGAGAAACACCATTCCTTGCCCACTTTCTTCATTCGAAACTGATTGTGATATTTTGTTATCAGAATGGGGTACTTGCCAATGAAATAGATTTGAATGAAATTTTTTTCACTCATCGATATATTTTTTTGTTCGAGGGCGGGAGCTGGGAGCGGCGACTAATCAACAGTAGTCTATTCTTTCCCATTTTTGGTCGGCTAACCATATAGCGGAAGAATTAGATCGCTATGTATTCGGGTTTATGTTTTCCATTTATCTCTTACTTTGAGGGCAGCGTGTGGGGGTGGCAGCATTCGGCAAAGTAACTGTTGCACACAGTTCAAGGAAATATAACAATTTGGGCGGGAGCTGGAGGCGGCGACTGATCAAAAGTGGCCTATCTCTTCTCATTTTCAGTCAGCTATCTATATAGCGGAACAATTAGATCGCTATGTTCTCAGGGTTATGTTTTACATTTATCTCTTACTTTGGGGGTGGCGTGTGGGAGCGGCAGAGTTTGGCAAAGAAATTCTTCCACAGTTTGAGTTGGGAGTTTCTGAATGTTTGAGGTAACATTAAAATGTAAATCAGTGAAAATTATTGAAAATTGCACTTTTTTCTTTTGGGGTGGAAGTTGGAAACGGCGCGATGTCAAAGGTAGCCTATTCTTCCCCATTTTTAGTTAGCTATCCATATAGCGAAAGAATTAGATCGTTATGTCTTTGGGTTTATATTTTTCATTCATCTCTTTCTTTGAGGGCAGCGTGTGGGGGCGGCAGCATTCGGCAAAATAACTGTTGCACAGTTTGAGTTGGGAGTTTCTAAATGGAAGGGAAATATGACAATCAGTGAAAATTGTGAAAAATGCATTTCTTTTTGTTTGGAGGCGGCAGCTGGAGGCGGTGGCTAATTAAAAGTGGCCTATCTTTTCCCAATTTCAGTCAGCTATCAATATAGTGAAAAAATTAGATCGCTATGTCTTCAGGTTCATGTTTTACATCTATCTCTCACTTTGGGGGCGGCGTGTGGGAGCGGCAGAGTTTGGCAAAGAAATTCTTGCACAGTTTAAGTCAAGCGCCATATCAAAAGTAGCCTATCCTTTTCCATTTTTAGTCAGCTATCCATATAGCGAAAAACTAAGATCGCTATGTCTTCGGGTTCATGTTTTTCATTTATCTCTTACTTTGGAGGCAGCGTGTGGGAGCGGCAGCGTTCGGCTGAGCAAATGTTGCACAATTTGAGTTGGCAGTTGCTAAATGTTCAAGGGAACATCTCAATCAGTGACATTTGTGAAAGTTGCACTTTTTATCGTTTGGGGGCGGAATCTGGGGGCGGCGACTAACCAAAGGTAGCCTATCCTTTCCCATTTTTAGTCAGCTATTTATTTACCGAAAGAATCAGATCGCTATGTCTTCGGGTTTATGTTTTTCATTTTAAAGTGATTGGGGGCGGTTTTTAGCAGTTTTTTCATGTCGGCGGCGCATATTGGAGACGGAATGTTTCTTGGCTTACGTTTATAAGTGGCAACTATGTATTATACAAAAAATGAGAACACCAGAGCATCAGGTCTGGTAGAAAGTGAAATATTATGTTATTTCAAGTTTATCGGGGGCGGTTTTCTCTATGTTGGCGGCGCAATATAGACATCCAATATAGCCTAGCCTTCCTTTGGGAGTGGCAGCTATGTAACAGCGAAAAAATTAGAAAGCTAGGTCGTCTAGTTTGGGAGGAGTTCGAGGAACGGACGGACGGACGGACGGACGGACAAAGCGGTTGCAATAGCGATTTTCATCAAGATGGAAAATGCGCTAAAAATCAATGACTCTTTGAGAAAATTAAACATGATCGAAAGTCGATGCTCTTCGAAAGTGTGACTGTAAAAAGTATGACTTATTATTTTCTCAAAACGGGATCTTGCTCAAGTCTCCATATTCACTCATTTCATAGTCACCCTGTATATTGTACATAGGTATAGGGTTGACGTTGACGATCAGGTGCTCTGAGATGGTTCCTTATAGTCCGAGAATTACTCTATCAAGCAATAGAAAAATTTCCAAAATTGGCCAATTTTTCTACAGATATCTTTAGGTACAATTTCGGGGTGGTCCAATTCATTTTTGGCCCAGTTTACAGAGGGCGTTCCATTTTACCGAATCCTTAATATTACGGAGCCTAACCTTAGTTTCTGTAGTGAAGCTGATATTATAGGAACTTTTCACGATGAATTTCGTGAGATATAATTGGACTATGACTTGGAAAACTATACGTCATATATTTCAAAACGATTATGGAATCGATCGCTTCTATGACTATGGCAAGGCAAACATGGAATTATATGGATCGAAAGTACCACCCAGATATCCCATAGAGAAAATACGAGTGCCGATTTTCATAATCTACAGTGAAGACGATGCCATATCTCTTCCAAAAGTATTAAAGATTCCGTTCTACTTCTACTTTTTTTCAAACACTTCCACTACTTTCGTCTTAAGGTTTCAGTTCAGGCGATCAGAGCAATAAAAACTGCGTAACAAATTAGTTGTCGGGGTCTAAGAATTCGTTCCACTTGAAACCACTGGATCTTTTGACTCCCACGAAGAATTTTAATTATGTTGCCTGGTTTTACATCAGTCTTGCTGAAAGAGTTCAAAACTTGGATGGGAGACTGCCGATGGGCGAGTCTATCTAGTTTTGGGCTGGCTGAAACTCCTCCTTGGGTGTCCTAGACAAACCCCCCAAGTATGCCTGCAACCGGCAGTACGGCAAACATCCAGGAACCACATTGTGGCTCGGCACGTCCGGTAGGGGGGGGGGGGGGGCAAAAAAAGCTTAGTGTTTCAGTGCAAGGCAACCCAACCCATATGAATAATAAATATATCAGTCTTTCCTCAATCTACCATGTAAAGGTGAATTCCAAGAAACTTCTTTAAAATTCCACAAACGGGGATCGTCATTTGCAACACGTTACAATTTTGCACTGATTCAAGAATCACCCTGTACAGATTTTCTTGAAATTTACATTGAGTAGGGAAATATGGAGTTAATGACCTTCAAAATCCTGCACTGCACAAGTTTATTATGATTTGAACTTCAAAGTCGAACGAATTTTGGACCCCCCAACTTATTTGTTGCACATTTTATTCAACATTAAAAAATTGTTCAAAAATTAAATCACCATACACCAAATTCAACGCTTGAGGCTGAAATCTTGAGAGCCAATTTCCCTAACAATCAGTAGTCGCCACCAGGCGCTTTGGCTTAGAAAGACTAAAACTTCCTATTTTAGGCCGCGGAAGCCATCTACAAGAAGTTACATAAAGAGGCCAAGATTTACGGAAAGCTGAAAATAAGCGGTCTAAATCACGCAGAAATCTACTTCGGGAAACACCGCCAGCAACTTTTTTACGACCGTGTGTTAGGTTTTCTTTCGAAGATTACGTAAATGTAGGATGTACGTATGATGTATGATGACTCGACAACATGATTGTGCTCATTAATTCGAATTGTATGTACCTACATGGTTTTTCACTTTGAAATTTCATTATTGTAATTTGTAAACTATGTATAAAATCCAAAAAATATAGGGTTTTTCCAATAAGAGTGATAGACCTTTGATCATCAGCCATAGTGTTGATGTTTGAAAAAAAGATTGCTGCGTTACGTGATAGTGATGGTTAAATTTTCAACTATACTCGGGGTTCAAAATAGTTGAGAGTGACTCATGCCTAATGTGAGAACACCATCACAATGACGTGTACTTACATACAAATTATATGCAGTTACTGAAATTTAAAACGAGGGAATAGTTGCGCTTGAAAAAATGGAGAACCGCACTACTTGTCGCCAGAGCACAACAGAGCGAACTTCACCGAACAAGAGCGCAAGGAGCCGAAAGCAACTGGTGCTTCCTCCGAGCGGCCCGAACTACAACTCGGCTTTCACACCTTTAAGCAGTAGCGTAGCATGAGGTGTTCTCCTCTCGAAAATATTTGAAATGGAGCTCTCGCCCGCCCCTAATAAAGCAAATTAGCCTCTAGCACCGAAACGCAAATTTTTAACGCGCCGAGAACAAGAAATGGTTTGCAATGTGTACGAAGAAATAAAGTCAATTTTTCGCATTTCTGACCCTTTTTTTCACGACCCGTCATGATTTTCCGCCCCACGTTCCTCGCTGCAACGCTCCAAATGCTTGAATATGAGTCACTCTCAACTATTTTGAATCCCGACTATAGCTGATGATATTTCTGAACTAATGAAAGAATACTTCTTCTGTCTACAATAAAATAGAAGTGGTTGCTTCGTTGATAGATATATTATTTACATATTACACAGCTTTTACATCATCACATATCTTTATAACCCTAATGATTATGTATCTCTTGTGAAATCAGTAACTGGAAAAAATACTTGTAATCAATTAATAAATATAAAGAAAAATATTTGGTTATAGCCAACAGCCATCAAGTACTATAGTCTCGTGTTAAAAAATTGATTGATCCCTATATTTCTAAACCTACATAATATACTTGGAATGAATAGACTCTACAAAAACACAACACATTAACTATGCATAAATCTAGAACATCCATGTCTTAATAAACAGCATTTGTTTACTCTTGTCAGTAGTTATTTACACTCAGTAATAGTGCCTGATTTTAAGTACCATTTAGCAAAGTTAGTATAAATAAAATATAATAAAAAAATACTTGTTTCGTTTGGTTTTGTCTTAGGAATAATGGAAAAATACTGACGGGGGTAGAGGTGCTTGTTAACTGACCTCAGGAAAAGCTGCTTTCATCAGAATCTCAAAGATGTCCTGCAAAGTTGGATATATATACACTAAAAATCCACCAACAGTGGAATAAAAGTACTCACATAAAACAGCTGTTTGTTCATGTTTTTCTCTTGGAATGCATCGAAGACTTTCCTCGCTCCACTTTTAGCGGCATTCGCCCCAACCAGAGTGACAAGCAGCTCCGGAACGTGATTCACAAAAAGCTCCTGGGCTTCCTGAGCCGTTCGCAGCTTATCCTCGAGACGCCGTTCCGGTGCCGGTCCGGCTAAGGTGCCGCCAGGCCAGTAACTTTTCAATATCACTGTAATGTAGTAATGCAGCATTTGTTCGGAAAACCACCACGATATCGTGTCATGAATCTGTCTGTTGATGTTTCTGCCGTACGTTACTTGGACGAAACCTGTGAAGTGTACAATGATAATTCAAGTGTGGAGTTGAAAAAGTTGAATTTTATACCAATAAGTGTCTTTCTGAGGTATTTGAACACTCCACGCATGTCAAAAAGTTCGCTCAATAGGGAATAAAGCGGTTCAGCTATGGCGTCTTTTGTCATGTCTTCTGAAACTTTGGCTGCATGGTGGCCGTTAGACTTGGACATGAAGTCTACCGTGTCGCAAGAGGCAGTGGCGTCCAAAGACATATCTTCCTCTTCACTTTCTTTGAAGACTGAAGATGCACTTTCTTTGCTTTGTTCGCTTCCGCTGAAATATGTAGGTCATCAGATAAATTGGTTACGCATTTTTAAGTAGGAAAATCGGTACTCAGGTCTTCTTGACTTAATATTTGCCGACAGCTAACTCAAACCGACCAAACTATATATTAGGTTTATGTGTTTCAATATTGTATGGCGTCTTTCGGTGTACAAGTGTGTCAATGTGAAACAATGTGTCTACCCCAATGTGAAAAAACATGCTGCAGAAATAAACGACGCTCAAAAGTTGTAAAGTTGAGTAACGGATGAATTTCAGCATTAATCAATGGTTGATTTAAAAGTTATTTCATACAAAGCGTCCACACGTACGTACGACGTAACGTAACTTTCAACGTAAAAATGGACGAGTTTATTATTTGCGATTCCTTAGTTACGGGGGAATTTCCACGTTATACGTTGCGTTACGTCGTACGTTCCGTAAGATTGCAAACTGCCAAATGTAACCCAACGTGACGTAAGACGTCAAATTACTCCTGCAACCAGAGTTTGCCTTGGGTTACAGGTCAGATTTCAAGTGACATTTAGTCTTACGTCGGACTATCGTGACCCCATAAATTGTAACGATTCATTTTCCCCTCTGTAACATGGCTCTCTACCCAGTGACTCGCACAATTAATTTTCATTTCAATTGCTTGACGCTTTGTTGAAGACAGAGTTCAGGTCAACCGTGCGCTTGTCGGTTTCAGTGCTTAGATGGACCTACCATCAAACATCCAGGCACCACATTGTGGCTTGGTGAGTTCGGCTGGTCTAAGAAGGGGTACCATGGGCCCAATAGTGAGGCCTACGTGCTAGGTGAAAGAATGTTCCATCAACTCCCCCCAATAAATTCAGAATCCAGAAATATCAGTTATTGAAATGCCGACACAGGCTCAAAGGGTTTACCATGCGAAACTTGAGGAAGGCTGATCACTGCAACGTATGGTGCATGAAACAGGCTGCTCCAAAACAACAATTTTCAATTTAAACATAAGTGAGACGAAACGCCCGACATAAGTAGGCGGCCAGGCACCGGCGCTGCAAGACAGACCACAAGCGGAAGATGAGCAGGTAGGTATATGCTGTTAACGTTTTAAATTCAGTAGAATGACTTTTTGGAGCAAAAATAAAGTGACACGCTGGGGGGCTACGGCTACGGTTGATAGCACCTGCAAAGTTTAGAAGCGAAACTATCAGCGGCCATCAGTCCTATTCTCTCAGCGGCTCCAGCTTGTCACTACTCTATTTTTGCTCTAAAAAGTCATTCGACTGAAAATAAAAAGTGGACAGGATATAGTGCAATTCTTTGTAGGCCATCCGTTTGCCACACAAAAGCTGCTGTAAAAGAAACTATTTTCCCTGCAACATTCAAATCTGGATCATCAAAGCTGTATCAATGTCAACACTGACTACTAAAAGCCACGTAGACGCACTGATTTCTCAGATATTTTGATAATGCGATGAAAAAAGTTACGATTAATGGGACCACGATAGCACACATGAGTGAAAAAGCAAGCTTTCTACATAATAGGGAGTTTGCGATCTCAAGAAACGTACGACGTAACGCAACGTAGAACGTAAAAACTTCCTTGTAACATAAGGTGCGTTCAGTCAGCTTATTTAGCTGCAAGTTTTAATTTTAGTCGTAAGCGCTGCATCGCTTATTGGCTGTTCTGAGAAGGCTGGTTCATAAGAGCCAATGGGCGTCGCTGCGCTTGCGACTAAAATTAAAACTTGCGGCTAAATAAGCTGACTGAACGCACCTTAAGGAATTGCAAATAACAACCTCGCCAATTTTCACGTTGAAAGTTACGTTACGTCGTACGTACGGGTGCACGCAAACTCTCCAATTATAATCAGCAACGTACAAATCAAACGTTATTTCAAATGTGAAAAAAAAGTGACAACATCAAAGTCCACAACTTTGTTGCAGTGTTAAGGGTGACGGTGACGATTCACAGTGAAAGAGAGACCGTGACATACCATGAGTGAGAAAGAGATAGATATAGAATTTTTCTTCTGCGGTTTCGGCGCTACCAGTGCTCCAAAGGAAAAAAGAAAAAAGTTATTTCTAAAATTCAATTGGCCAGTTCAATAGCAATTTTTAGATTTTTTTTTACAAAAAATATAGACATTTTTTGGATGTACGGTTGCGGCCATAATAAAGTGGACGACAATGTCAACGAGTTGGCTTGCTGTCATGCGACGTTCAGGCCAGAATCCTAAAAAATCTGTCAACTGTCGTCCACTTTAAAAAGACCGCAACGGTACCTATATTTTTTTCTGTATTATATTTTCGATATTCGGATAAAGATTTTTTTATTGACATCGTGGTGATATTAAAAATTCTATATGATAGAAAGTGACGATTTTATAGCAAATTGAATATAATTCAGTTTGTATCACCAAAGGTGGCTGCAACCACAAATAAAAATCTGAGGTTAGAAGTTTGTTCATTAGTTATGTCGATTTCAACCGGCAACCATTTTTGACATAAACAATAAACAAACTTCCAACTTCAGATTTTTATTTGTGGTCGCAGCCACCTTCGGCGATCATAATTTAATTATATTCAATTCGCTATAAAATCGTCACTTTTCATCGTAGAGAATTTTTAAGACCACCACTGTACCAATAAAAATAATCACTATCCGAATATCAAAGAATCTACAGGTGTTCCATTTGAAAATCAAAAGTTGATGTTACTTCCGGTTACTTCCGGAACTGAGAGTTGCTTCATGATCAACGCAAAAAATAGCTAAAGTGCTTTTAAATACCCCATAAAAATTTCAAATCTATACAGGGTGTTTCAGTTTTAATCGAGCAAACTTTGGGATGAAATTCTCCTCATCCTCCTGATTCAGAAAAATATATCATACATACCTTTCACTCGTTCCCTAAGAAAGATACAGGGTGTTAAAGTTAATTTTTTTTGGTTTTCAAAATCTTGTAACTTGAGAACCGTTCAACCATAGTAGCTGAAATTTAGCATAGGCTGGTTTGTCGGAACCGTCTACCTACCTGCCAAATTTTGAAAAAATCCAACCAGTGGCGTAGAAGCTATGGGAGGTCTTTATTTTGGAAGCATCTGTAGAACCTTGATAAATAATGACCCCCCACAACTCCTATGCCACTGATTGGATTCTCTCAAAATTTGGCCGGTAGGTAGAAGGTTTCGACAAACCAGCCTATGCTCAATTTCAGCTACTATGGTTGAACGGTTCTCAAGTTACAAGATTTTGAAAACCAAAAAAAATTAACTTTGACACCCTGTATCTTTCTTAGGAAACGAGTGAAAGGTATGTATGATATATTTTTCTGAATCAGGAGGATGAGGAGAATTTCATCCCAAAGTTTGCTCGATTAAAACTGAAACACCCTGTATATCCTATAGGAAAAAAGTTATGGACTGGTGCGGTTTTCGAAAAACACGGTAGATTTACGATGCAAATAACATTTTTCTACCTCAACTTTGAAGAGCTGTATCTCCGTTACTTTGCGTTTTCGGAATATATTTTTTTGGAATCAGTATTAATTTTTTGATTCTTGACCAACAAAGTTTACGCACTTGACCTCCGGGCATCTTGTGTATTTTTGAAACGTCTGATTTTTCCAATTAGTTTTTATGCCAAAGCCAACTACGATTTACATACATTTATATTAAGAAAGGTAAATAATGTATCTTATCCTTAGTTAAAAAGTGCCTGTGTAAAGTTTGAAAAGTTTGAAAAAATATTCAAAAACAAAAAAGTTATGTCACTTTTTTGAATTATGGCATTGCCAATTTTCACCCAACTCTGAAACGGTTAGAGTTAGAGCATGGTTTAAAGATATCGGAGTTCGGTTATCAGCTATCGACGTTTTACAAGAATCGAGGTCGGAACACCTAGGTCAGTTTTCTCTATCTGATCTAGAAGTAGGACAAACAGCCAAAATAAAGCAATTTGGGACACCTCTACGGTTATTGCTACATACTGATTCTCGAATTTTCCAAAATATCTAGGATATTTAGTGAAAATTTGAAAATTAAATTGCAACAACCTCTAGCCCTTCTCATTTACCAAGGTCCTTGAGGCGCAGGTTCACCCGTTATCGACGCCGTCATTGGTCGAGTTCATGCAACCAGCTCGATTGATAAAGCGCTCTCGGTGAAACAACCATTCGAACCAGTGGGCGCGCTTTTCGTTCACGTTGTATGAGCTCGACCATCATCACATGGCTACAAACGCGGCGGATTATTTTGAATTTCGATACGCCAACACTTACGCACAAGCTGCGAGGAAAGGGAACCGCCTATATGAGAAGACCTATTTAAGGAAGTCTTGTGACAAATATTGCGGATTTTAATTAATTGGATAATTTAAAAAACATCAAAAACCGATTCTGCTAACCCAGTGTTTAATTTACAATGTAAAAATACATTAATATGTTCACAACGTCCTTTTTACGTATAATGCAACATCGTCTGTTCAACGCTGAGCAATCTAACATACCTAAGGCCTGATCACGAACATACTTTGATCCTAGAACTTTCCGTCTGTTTCCTCATTGCGCCTGTTTCAGGTTGTTTTTTGATAATGAGTATTGAGTATTATTTGTACGCCTTTTGCTATGATAAAATAGAGACATCATTTTATGGACATGATTGTTTTACTATATTCAAAACTGTTATGTACAATAACAATTAAATTACTCTTTTAGAATCTCTTTCATGTTACTTTTTAGCATTGGTAATAATTTCAGTTTATTAAGAACCTGTTTTGCACACTACAATCTACCTACAATATTGAATAATGAACGTCTCAAAGAAATGAATCAATTTTGAATTACCACTAGGAATTTAATGGCATTTTCAAGTAATAATGATGTCGGTTGCTTTTTAGCGGAAAATGCAGCCAATTTCGAATTTCGTACCGATCCGAACGCAACATCAAAGTTCTTACCTTTTGAACAGTGTAGAGAAGCTGAACCTAGACTTCTTAGGACTACTCGTTGACTGTTTGAGATGATCTGAGCTAGGGCTTAAAAACGAATATACGGCCTCGCTTTGATTCAGCTTGTCATCCATCAAGATGAACTGTAAAACACAAAGTAAAGGCAAATCAGAACACATACTGAAACTTTATGTAACTTATGTTGAGTACATTATTTTTAGAAGACACGTTATCCAAATAAAAAATGCATGCATACGTCTAAGTATTTCTGGATCTGTTGCTTGGCCTTTTCTAGGCCCAGTCTGTCCGTTTTGCCAAACAAGAACTTGAACGTGTTGGAGGGAAGTTCCAGACTGCGAACTTCAGCGCACAGTAGTCTCAGCTTTCGATGTAGCTCTTGGAACTGGGGTAGACTTCGGCAGACCACCCAACCAGTGCTGATACTTTCATTTTCACTGGTTGTATCACTTTCCGCCATGTGAACGACTAGCACAAATTGGGGTGGTTCCCTTTCGTCCGGCACCTGTGGAAACGAAGATTGAAAACTAGTAATTTTCGGCCGTTAAGCTACTCAGTCTATGCTATTTGGCTGGATCTGGCTGCGATATCATCTATACTGATGTTGAGTCAATATAAATTTTTTTTGCAAAAACAAGGGGCGTCAAGGTGCAGCTAAAGAGAGTAACTAAGTTAAATGATTAAAATACCTCAGCAGACTGAACTGTGGCTCTCCATTTCCCCAAATTCTCTCCCCAAATTTCCGTCCTGCTGAGATGAGCTTCCAATTGCCGGCGCTCACCCTGCAGCCACTCGACTTCTTTCTCAAGCTTGCTGAGTACTTTCGATTCTGGTTTCAAAGAGTTTCTGAGTGCTTGCAGTGCCTAAAATTAATCACCAATATTAACTCAGAAGTGAAAGAAGAAATCATAAGTGGAACAAAAACCTGTGATTTGTTGTTTAGTCTTTCTTCAAGCTGATCTAACTTGAGCTTTGCATAGCTAGAATGGTCGCCGACGTTCAAGGTGCTATCGATGCTCGTAAGTGAATCTCCAGAAAGTTGTCTTTCTTCAAAAGAACGGCTGTCGGTCTCCGAAACGTTATCTTCTTTTTCCATGGCTGATATCATTTCTTTGTAGTAGTCGCTGATCAGAAACGGTTGATAGTACTTGTCTTCCAAGGTCTGCACCACTTGACTCTGCACTTCGTAGAAGACTTCTGGTCCCTTATCACCTGATCGCGAAAATAAGATTTGACTTCAACAGTCGGGAAGCAATCGGACATCTGACAGTCTTGTATAATTTCTCCTAAATCGTGTGCAATTTAGGCTACGCGCAGACTACGACGGAGCCGAATGTCTCTGCGGGGCCAAGACTGCATGCGATTTGGTAGCTTGTTTAAATGGGTTTAGTCGGCCTTATCTAGCCATGGTTTTAATTTTAGTAGTAAGCACAGAATCGCTTATTGACTCCGTGCGCATGAGAGCCAATGAGCGATGCTAGGCTAATAACTAAAACTAAAATTATGGCTAAATAAGACTGGCTCAATCCACCCTTAGATGTCACACCAGACCTATTACACAGGTGTTTCAAAATTCGCGCCCTCGGAATCCACGGCAGTTTATGGAATGCTTTAAAAATGTCAGAAAAATGAAAAAAAAAGGGTCATTTATTTTCGAAGTTATAAAGGGTCGAAGGGTGGTCCTTCGAACCCTTCTACTACAATGCTTCTACTTTCGTTATTTCGAAAGATTTTTATGAACTGTTGATGGCAAAATTATGAAAAAGAAATCAACCACTGGATGTGTGTTGAATTTCTGGTTTTTTATACAGGATAAGTCAGAAACCCTCGACAATTGCTTTTCTTTAAAAATGGCTGTAAACCATTCGCTTGGTTTCTCAACTGATGTCGAGCAAAAGATCACACGGTCTTGTATCAAGGATTTTTTTAACTCTTTTTTTTTAGCGATATTGTTTCTTTTTATTTCATGACTCACCAGTCACCCTGTACCTATAGTAAATGGAAATCTAGTGCGCACCCAGTAAGTAGTTAATATTTTTTATTTTTATTTATAATTCTGCTACCAAGAGAACACTTGAATATTTTGGAAAAACGAGAAGGACTCGACAGACCCTTCAAAAACAGAAGAGCTGATTTTTTCAACATTTTTCTGTCACTTTCCAAGCATTTCCGTAAGCCGCCCTGGACTCTGTGAGTGCCAACACCCGTAGCCAAGATATCGCACCTAGCAAAAACGCCTCCATGCGTTTCCTGGTCATTTTATCCACCTTGATTTCCGACGTGGGATTCCTGATGAAAGTGTAAAAAATTTCGGCGCCCAACTGATGCCAGTTCTTACGTACAGCCGTGCGCAGTTCTTCAACGGCCGTCCAATATCGCACCATGTCTTGACTTGCGAGGGTCTCCAGAAATTGAGAAAGATATTTTCGACCCAACACATGGTCCAAAATAGAAGACACTGGTAAAGTCTACAATAAAACGCTCTAGTACATTTCTTTACCCTTTAAATGGCACACACCTTTTTAAAATCGTCATTGGACTGGTAGCCCAATTCCCAACCCAGAACCGTCAAACGCTTTTCGCACTCCTTCTTGGCCATTGTGAGCTGGTTAATGTACTTTCTCAATTTTTTAGCTGCATTTATGTCGGCCTTGTTGACTCCACCTGAAGCCAAGGAGCCCTTTTCGTTGTCCAAATCAACACCTTTCGACCTGTTCAAGTTCTGCAAGGTCGTGGCTTGCATCAGCTTTGTAACCAAATTATACCTAAATTATACCAAAATTAACATGATTATGTCCATGGTCCCGTGGTGGAGCAACAGAAGAACCTAAAATGTTGCACGAAACTGTTGTTCTACGTTGAAATGGAGAAACCAAATTCAAAATTTCAGAAAATTTGAAAATGAACGACCTAGCAACCATTGTACCTATTCATGTCTCTTAAGAAGCAATATCATCAGTTAATTTTCTATTTTCAGAGACAGCTCTCAAAAACCGATTGGGTATTGATATTGTAGTCAATTTAAAACCCCCTTAAATTAATTCAGCAGAGGCGAATTAGTCGGAAACGCTACGGAACATGTGAATTTATAATGACTTTACACCTCATAATGATAGCTACATTTTCTGATCTTTTTGCCCCCTAAGATGCCAGCATTGAGCTCCAACAATTTCAACAATTATTTTGCTTCAGCACGTGCAAAGTTTTAGCATTTCTGTCGCTCAACGTACAGGATACAGGTCAGAAGTGTCCCTAATCAGAGTCCCCTGGTGAATTGATTATCAACTGGGTCACTTCAATTGGGTTTTCTTTTTTAAGATGATAAAAACCTAATGGATTTGAGAGCTTCGATATCATCAGTCTTGGCTATGATCTTGAGTATGTCCTCAAAACTCTTTGCATACTCAAAGGCCTTCACATGGACATTGGCAGCGATCTTTTGCGATTCGATGTAATAGATGACGTGTTGATTGAACAAATCCGGGTCAGTTGCCATATCTACCAACGGTTCAAACACTGGAACACACATCAATTTTTTATTCAAACGTCGGCAATGTGATCTCGGACGAAAAAAACAAGGCGCACAAAATGTTCACGACTACTCATTACAAACACCAAAATACCTTTGCATGTCAATATTTCACGCAAGAAATACTTTGAGGGTGACAAGGAGTAACTTCTAGGGAGCAGGAACATGATTAAAATTTCGCTGACGCATCTAATGTATTGCAACTCCTTTTCTGATGACATGACATGAGGTGAAAGGGCGAAAACTGGAGGACGATCGCTATCAGCCCTACAAAATCAAAGTAAACCCTTAGGGCAAGCGGTTTTTTTTATCACCAAGGACTTAACACTAAGGAAGTGAAAGGGGTGATTAGTTTTTTAAGGCGATCATTAAGTAGTTGTGATTAGTGTATCGAGACTGAAAAGTAATGTTTGAGGGCTTAAAGTTATTACTTCTCAGCCGAAGCAGACAAAGAAATGGTAGGATATTTATTACAAAAAAATGAAATATTGATTTTAGTTAGAAACTGACTCCCCATGTCTAATTAATTAGTTCACCTTACTATTGCAAAAAGTGTTTTGCACTACAAAACAGTGCTTTTTTAGTGCTTATACAGAGTGGTCCAGTTTTTGATACATTAATTTTGAGGGATGATAGAGAATCAAAAATGAAGGGGACTTTCGCGAGAAAAAAAAATTTCAGAAGTGCATAATAACGGAGATATAGCCCTTCAAAGTTGGAAATAAAAATAGCGTAACTTTTGAACCGTTCAACCGATTTTGTCCAACTTTGAACCAAAGTTTACTTGAGCGAGTCTCTATCGAACGATAATAACGCGTTTTATCAAAATTATCCAGGGGCGTAGATAGTGATGTGCACTCCTCCTCCATGAGGGCACTCCTCTTTTTGCCCCCTATTTTTTTATTCCCTTGAAAATGTGCAAACATTGTTCATATTTTTCTATAGTACTATGTTCAATTTAGAAGAAAAAGTGACTCTCGCAAAATTTTGATTGGAGGCTTCGTTTTCGAGATATTTGAGTTTGAAATTTAGGAAAAGATCTCAGAAACACCATTTTCAAGTCGCTAGAAATTAAAATCCAAGAAAAGTCATGATTTCTCAACTGAAATAAGTTCTCTTGGTGTTTTAAGTTGATAAACCACAATTTTTGCTGACAAACAAGAAGTTTTCAAGAAACAAAATTTTTAGGCTTTTGAAAGTGAGGATTTCGAGATGTTTTCAAAGTTTCAAACTAGGCCAGTCAAATTAGAACAAATTTTCCCGTTTGAGGGAAAAAAAACTGTTGGGAGTTTTGGAAATTTGACAGTAATGTCCGGTAAGGTGTACTGATGAACATACTAAAAGTCCCCAACTCTACCTATTGAGCTCGAGTCGCCATTTTGAAAAAATGGTCCTTCGATTCAGTTTTCTGCTTATATTGCGCTAATCATCATAGATATTCAATTAAGTTTCATAAAGAATCAAGGTTATAAAATTGTCTACAAAAATTGTTTTTATACCGATTTTTTTCTCGTATCTGTTTATAATAATAAAATTAACTCAACAAAAGAAAAATCGAAGAAATAAGCGATTTTTTGTTTATTGATAGTAGGCTATCCTGCCTATGTTGGCAGTCTACATCAAAGCTAAATCTGACAGTTGAGTTGAAAAAATGCGAAAATATTTTATTGTTTTTTCAAATTAAGCAAAAATTTGGTTTTCGAATTTGGCATTTCTAATAGGGCGGAGTAAAGGTTTCAATTGAATATCGATCAGTTTTGATATTTACATATTATAAGACAAAATTTCATCAGTATTGTGCCTTTACGAGCTTCTGGAATGCTCGATATGAATTAAACTAAAAGAATAATAGCCGAGTCCAAAAACTGTTGTCGATTGATAGGATATACAGGAGGTGCAAAGGTTATCCAAGTGTATAGAGCCCCAAATTGATACTATCCAAAATAGTACAAAAGAATCAATCAAAATGTTAAAATCCACCCTGTATAACAAAAAGTAAAGATACAAAATGAAAGTAGTGGAGCATACCTGATGCCAAAAATACGGCCTTTACATTGCTGAAACAAGCGAATATGCCTCATGGGCATGAGGCTCAGTAGCGCACTTCCTTTTTGGAGGATTAGTGAACGCAAGATGTTAAGTGATTAGGGTTCTACCGTCTTGGGCAAAAAATTGCAATATGGCGGCCAAAATATCGACAGAATCATGAAATTCGGCTTGAAAATCAAAATGATCGTACTAGACAAGGGTAAGTTCCAAGTTTCATGAAAATCGTTCCACTAACAAGAGATTTCAATATGGCGGCCAAGATGGCGGCAGAATTATGAAACTCAGCTTGAAAATAGGAATGATCGTACGAGACAAGCGTAACTCTCAAGTTTCATGAAAATCTTTCCACTTATAAGAGATCTCAATATGGCGGCCAAGATGGTGGGGCAATCATGAAATTTGGCTTGAAAATAAGAATGACCATACTAGACAAGGGTGAGTTTCAAGTTTCATGACAATCGTTCCACTAATAAGAAATTTCAATATGGCAGCCAAGATGGCGGCCGAATTATGAAAGCCAACCTGCCTATTTGGTCCTTGAGGACCTAAGCTATCCACCGGATAAAGTTCAATCTTCAACGGCTGTAGCTTTATTTCCCGAGGAGAAGTTCAACTTCATCGAAGTGCACAGGAGATCTCTGTTTTTTGAGAATAATGATAACGATGTATGGATAACAAAAATAGTGCCCATTGGCCACCCTTGGAGACATCAGCTATTAATCGGAAAAAAGTTCCAAGACTCTTGTTTCAATTCTCGAGAAGGAGTACAGCGTCTTAATTTCTGCACGGACTCGGACAGACAGACAGACAGACAGACAGACAAACCGGCCACATAAGCGTCATTCTGTTACTTATATAAAAAAATGTGCTCCAACTGATTTCGACCTCCTGAACACGAATATCGGGTTCACTTTTGAATTGGAACATTTCTTTTTTATCGAAAAACCGAAAAAATGGTAGCCTTGTCACATGATTTTTAGTGATACCTACCTACTTTTTTTTGTTATTGAGCGAACATGTTTCGTAATTTGAGTGCCATTATCCTTCAGGTACCTAGTATTGGCTATTTCAAAATGTTCAATTACTATTTCGGCACGTCTGATTTTAAATTTGTAGGGTCGTGTAATATGCGCCGAGCCGTGGCTTTGCGGCCGTTTTCAAAAATCGATAACAATTGACCTAACGGTCGGATCGAAGTGGGGTTTTTGTCAAAAGAAAGTTCAAATTGTTCTCTAAATATAATGCAATACATGCAGTGATGTATTTCATTAAGAAATTGTAGTTGCCTGCATATCGCAACTTTCTACATCTTACCGCGAATGCCAGCACTTGATCGGCGAAGCCGCCCTACACCAAAATGTTATTTTTGTAATTGTTCATGATTATTTCGGCAACATTTTTCTTGATTCGCGTACCAAGGCCATGAGCTACCCATTCGAGTTGAAATATTTTCTGTATTGAATTTCGTTTTGTTCGGAGGAAAGGATATCAAGCACCAGCAAGCAACGAATAAATCATTTGCGGCCGAGCCGTAGTTTCGGAGTCATTTTCAAAAATTAATAACTATTGGCCTGCTCCTCGCACCGATGTGAAATTTTCATTAAAATAAAGTTCAAATCATCCTCTGAATATAACTCCGCATATGTATTATGGTAAAATGATAAGATCGGGTACTTCCTCGCATGTGATAACTTTCGAGATCAGGCCGGCTTCTGAAATGCAGCATTCAACGGCGATGCCGCGTCACACTAAATTGTTATTATTGTCATTGTTTATTATTATTTCGTCAAGATTTTTCTTGGTTCGGGATACAAGGTCATGAGCTACCCAATGGAGTAAAAATTTTTCGCAAAAACCTTTTCGTCTAGGACTAGATGCGGGGACGGACGGACGGACGGACGGACGGACGGACGGACGGACAAAGCGAGGACAAAAGCGCCTTCCCGTTTGGAGAAGTGCGCTAAAAAGAACAAGATTAATTCATTTATTTGGAAGTTATCAGTCCTCAAACTTGACTTCACAAATTTTAGCCAGTCAAATGGGGAAAAGTAGAGAGAAGTAACTGTCGGAGTTTCAGAAATTTGACACGGATGTTCGCTAACGCTAACATCTATACTAATGAACATACTAAAAGTCCCCGCCTCTATCTGTTGCGCTCGAGCAGCCATCTTGGAAAAATGGTCCTTCGATCAAGTTTATTACCATTTTTCCAAAATGGCGGCTCGAGCTCAATAGGTACCTAGAGTTAGGGACTTTTAGTATGTTTATCAGTACACCTTATCGAACATTACTGTCAAATTTCCAAAAGTCCAACAGTTTCTTCCCTCTAGCTTTGTTTATTTGACTGGCCTAAACCCAGATATCTCGAAAACGAAACCTATAATCAAAATTTTGCAACACCAACTTTTCTTCTAAATTGAACATCAAACTCAAAAATATGAACAATTTTAATTTTTTTTTAATAGGGTAAAAAATTAGGGGGCAAAGAGGGGTGCCCCCTATCATCTACGCTCCTGGATAATTTTGATAAAACGCATTATTATCGATAGAGACTCGGTTAAGTAAACATTGGCTCAAATTTCAACAAAATCGATTAAACGGTTCAAAAGTTATGCTAAAAAAACTATTTTTTATTTCCAACTTTGAAGGATTATATCTCCGTTATTATGCACTTCTGAAATATTTTTGTCGGGAATGTCCCCTCATTTTTGATTCTCTATCATCTGTCAAAATTAATGTATCGAAAACTGGACCACTCTGTATGGGGTGTTTCAAAATTCGCGTCTTTGGAGCTGATGTAGTCTAACAAGTAACAACTCAACTTTTGGACAAGCCAGTTATACACCAGGTAAGAAGACGACAAGCCTAGGATACTAAACTGGAAAAAATTTGCCCAGGTCACTCAAATCATGGTTCCACTGTAAGGATTATACTTGAGCACTTTTTGAGATTCAAAAGAAGACTATTCCAGAGGCGCAAATTCCCATGAAATAGCTTCAGTTAAGTAATAAAAAAAGTATGAGGATAATTTGAGGATGAGAGAGACCTCGAGCATCACCACAATGAGTTCCATTATTTTTTGTCCTTGATTCAACTGGACTAGTCTCAGTAGTGGTAATATATATTCAATGTTAAGAACAAAAAGTGAATTAGTAAAAATGCTTTCGATGGGAAACCCCATTAGAGTGAAAAGATGAGAAAAAGAAAAGTGGATTATCTACATAAAATTAGGACTTTCAACGTATCGGGTGTTTCTAAAACGTTGAAAATAAAGATATTACAGTTCACAACATTAACAGGAAAAAGACTTACACTGCTGTTTTTGCCTCACGAATCTTTTCAAAATGAGCTGTGATTTTCGTTACAATATCACATGCAATCAATTTGGCATGATCCACCCTTGAAAACCGTTCATGCAATATTTCAAGCGCACCCCAAAGGTCCTCCCTGTGAACATTAATGTGTCAGTGAAGAGCAACAGAGCCATTCCATTCACTCACTTGATGTTATCGGTCAAAGCTTCTGGATTATAAGCATTGTCCTTCAAGTACACCATAATGTAATCCCTCACTACAAAATCCAAAAGCTGCTGCAGTAAACTATCAACTGTCCTTCCAAATATCACTGAAAAGTGCGCTTGGGGTGTCCTGGAGATGGAGGAAGATTCAAAATCACGCTGAAAAAATTACAAAAATTATGCTTGCAAAATTAATTTTTGTAATGACAAACCATGAGGGTCAAACGCAAGTTTTCGATTTCTTTCAGGGTGTGTTCTGCTCCCACAGTGCCGACATGCTTTGAAGCCAGCTTTATGTGCACCCAGATGACAATGATTCCACACAATATGACGATTCCGATGGTTAAAAATGCCAGTGCAAGGTAAGGTATGGAACATGGGAAAACTAAGAGTAAACCTCCGAGGGTGGTAACGACAGCACCCGTGTAGATCCCCCAGTCCATCCTGGAAGAGGCATTCATTTACAAACACGGGAAATTTTGATGGTTGAGGAGTTAACCTCGAAATTTCGACAGGGCTGACACCAGCTTGTCTATGGTTGACACAGTGCTTAGGTGGCCTGATGGGTGGATTTTACTCACATTTCGCACCTGATATGCACCTTTGAGTGTTATCAACAAGTGTCGACATCCCGGAATTGCTGTCGGTGCATTTTTGGGCACTTTAAAAATTGTTGTTTTTGATGGTCATGAATCATGATTTGACGTTTAGCTTCACGGTTTACATGACAGCTGTCACAGCTGACGACGAGGCGTGGTGGTGGGGGTGCGTCGGCTTGTTCCGACTTATCATTGCTCCGACTCTCGCTTGGTCCGACTCTTCTATGGGTCCGACCTTGGGTTGGCATCACTGGAGATGAAGTGAGGCTTCTGCACAGGCAATGGCCAGTGGCGTAGCGAAGGGGAGGGGAGGGCCTGATTATGCTTCCTGCGTTTGGTCGCCAGATTACGCGAATTACATGAGCCAGATAGAGGACCGTCCAGAGAAAGTTATTAAAGTATCTCTCATTTTAAGCTGGACGGTGTCCCTGATCGAGGGACCTCATTCCCCGGAGCTGCTTTTGAGAAAGGTTTGGCTTCACTGCCTTTGAGTGGCGCATGCATGCCCGATTTATTGGCCAGAATCGTATTAATAGATAAGGGCTCGATACCAAGTTCCAGGCGCAAAAGTTAGGACGGCGTAACTTGCCAAATAGAGCGGTCTGATTGGCCGTTGCGCCCGTTGCTATAGTAACCGCACTTACGGCGGTCTTAGCCCCAACTTGTAGGTCGTATGCAGTATTGTCACACGACTGGTTTTCGAAGGAAACCACACGGAAGAGTGTGATAATCACGGGTGATCATACGTCTTTTTAAAAGAGTATAGTAACTATAATACCCTTTATCACACAGAATACCTAATGCTTATTGGCGGCTTTACAGAACTTCGTTTGTCGCCGGCGACAATCCCCCACTCCACTGTATGTAGTTGAATAATTTGAACGACACGACGACAGAAACTCGTGTCGCGGGGAGTTATGGAGGGAGGTAGGGGAGTACAGGCGGATCGAATCCTATTGGCCAGCGACACTGTCCCCGACGACATACGAAGTTCTGTAAAAGCGGCTTATCAATACCAAAAATATGCGCTCTTACAAGGTGGATTCTGTCACACATCACACACTAGACTCGCCTGCTTTGGTGAAAATAAAAGCTGAACGCATAATACGAAACAATTTGCCAGAAACATGCCAGAAACATGCCAAAACCACCTAATTTGACGTCCTTCCTTTTATAATTTTCCGACCCCCTCCCCCCCCCCCCAACATGGAAGGGAAAGTAAGTACATATTGTAATCGTGCAGAAAAAAGTTTTTGAGATTTCCACGGATATATCCATTTGGAGGTCCCCCAAGACGACTAAGACCATTTCCAGAATGATGTCTGTCTATCTGTCTGTGTGTCTGTAATCTCTCACGGTAACTGCGAAACCGTTGATACGATCAACTTTTTTTTTTGCCTTAGGACTGATTTGTCCTATTAGCCATTACACTAATTAAAACCAGAAGAAAATATAGGACTCATAAACAAACGCAATCAAGTTCAGACCTGCAAAATTAAAAACGTTATATGTTGAACGACTCTTCCTCTTTTACCAAAGCAGAGCACACCTCAACTCTTCCTGTCCCAAGAATTTGTGACATACTTAGACTTAAAATTTGGTGTGCAGACATGGTTTTTCCGTGGAATGAGCCCAATAGTTTTTGACTGTCATTTGTCAAACAGAACTGTTCACTATCAACAAATGTCAAAAGCTATATATCCCACGGATCTCGACTTGCAATATGTCATTTGAAAGCCCTGAAAAACTGTATCCAGCACAGTTGAATGTATTGTCCTATCTGTTATGTCGAATAATGAAAAATGTCAAAATTCAAAACTTCATCATTCAATTATATTTAAAACCTATCCGATGGATATTGGAATTAAATTTTGGCAGGAAGCAACACAACAAAAAAAGTTATATTACCGAGAGGGGCATTTCACCTGTGTTTTGACCAGGAGGACTCGCTTTTTGATCTCGAAAATTCATTCCCACTCGCGGGGATCGACTTTTTTTGAAAAATTCCAACTGATATCGAAAGTAGATGGAATTGAGCGTCGTGTAGACTCATTTTCAAAATTAACACGGTACCAGTTTTCTTACGGTAATTTTTCCACAATGAAATTAGCACATTTCGTGAATTTGAAAAAACTGCAATGCAGACTTTGACATGCAGTGTGAGCCCCACGAAATATTGATTTTAGGTGCAGACATGCTGGAAATTAAACTTGAAAAAAAGATTGGATTAATTTTTGGAAGAAAAACTTTTGAGAACGGACCCACGGTTTTCGAGTTTTCCTCTCTGGAAAAACTTAAAATTTTCCAACTTTTTCTCTCGTGAACAGATTTTCAGTGCTATTTTAAACAGGGGTAACTGGGTCATGAACATTCTCCAACAATTTTTTCTCAACTTCACGAGAATTTTCCGGTTGAAAATGTAAAACCGGCCTGGGTTTTCGAAACCGGACTTGAATGATGGAGCTTGGAGTGAAGCTTTTAATTGATTATTTTTACAATGATTTGGAATAAGATTTGATGTTTTCCCGGAAAATTCAAATTTTCCTGACAAAATTTTCAATTTCTTGCAAATTATTTTCAATCTCTCTTTCTAATTCTAACTTTCCACCTGGAGGGGCGTTTCGAAAAAAAAATTCCAGAGGTTCCTGGGTACTAGTCGGAAAAGTTTTGGGGTGACACAGCCGATTTTTTTAACGGTAGAAGCTAAAACAAATAACGAGCTGGAGTGAGAGCTAGAATTATTTCACAACAGGGGATCTATGAACAGAACAATAATATAAGGTTCAAAGTACGATTTCACTGTCTGGTAATTCCAAATATGGGCGAAGATACCCCCGAAAAGATGAAAAACTCGAAAGAACGGAAAAACCGAAAATGCTGGAATAAAATGTTGCAGTGTCGTTTTTGAAGCCACAAGTCAGCGAAATGTGAAAAAAATTACCCCGGAGCCTGGCGGCCCACCCTGGTATCGTGTGAAAATGAAGAATGAAGGGCTTATTCTAGAAGATTTTTGATCTAAGCCCGCGTTTTCAAGTTAAATTTATTTTTTTTGTCAGTTTTAGGCTATAAAAGATTTATCAAAAACCGGCCCCGGAGCCCTTTGGTCAGCTCTGGCATCAATAATCGTGCAGGGCACCCGCTAATCTGGAAAACCTGGAAAACCTAGAGAATTCACTATTTGAAAATTTTGGTCAGGAAATGTCATGAAATTTTGAAAAAAAAATGGAAAAGTCAAGGTTTTTTTCTGAGGGTCAGGGAATTCGTAAGCTGAGCAACTTTTTTTTCATTTTTCAAATCTGTTATCGCTCCTCGTCATCAATCATGCAGTTAACATGTTTTGTGTTTGCCGAAAAAATTGATCGCTTTATTTTACCTGCTACCCACTATTTCTTTTATTAGGTGCTTGAGAATTTCTTTACTCAGTAGTCAGGGAAAACTCACGACCATCCATATGGTCTGTAAAATCAGGGAAAAAGTCAAAGAAATTTGACTCCATTGACTAGCGAGGACCCTGTCGTGAGAATTTTCGTAAATCGGCAGAATCGAATGATCTCTTGTCTCATTTGGAGAATAAAATGCCGTTAGAAGATTTTTGATTAGAGCCTGCGTTTTCGATTTGCAAAGTTTTTTTTTTGAAAAAAATTGATAATTTCGAAATTTTCCCGAAAAAATTGCTCGGTAGACCTTTCAGCACCTGAGATCCATGGAATTTTTGGGTTTTTTTTACCGCAATTTTTTTTGCGTTCAATATAGGCTCATTCAAGAAAAAAATGCGATCTGTATTCTTAGAACGACCAGGTCATATTTTCACCGAAAAATTTCGTTTGTTTTGCAAATATGTAAGGAATTGACATAATTATGGAAATTGCGTCGTCGAATGTCGCTTTCGAGGCTACAAAGTCTGCGAAATGTCAAAAAAATCGACTCCGGAGCCCTTAGTCCGACCCTGGTGTCATTATTCGTGAAAATTTTGGGGAATCGGTACCATGGCTTGATCCGCCGTTTCATTTGGAGGATAAAGTGCCGTTAGGAGATTTTTTATTAAAGCCCGCATTTTCAAGTTAGCACTGTTTTTTTGCAAATTTAGACTTTCAGAAGATTTATCGGTTTATCTCAGCTTCAGTACCACCGAAAATTGTCCTTCAAGTACCTGATGCTAAAGTTTTCTAGAGCGCATCTGTACGCGATGGTCTCGATAACCGGGAAAATCGTTTTCGTGAACGTGAAGATACCATGGTCATGTCATCACAGCACACAGCGCCTACTCCTTTAATGGCTGTTAATGGCGACGGCATAACGGCTCGGAGCGAGTGTAACTCGGAGTACGGAGTGTAATTTCCATTTTTCGGCCAGTCGGAATCGAAAAATTCGGGGTTCTTCTGCAAATATAGGAGGGATTGACCCAACTGTGAATATTCCAACTACGATTGTCGTTTCTGAAACCCAAGAAGTCTGCGAAATGTGAAGAAAAACGGCCTTGCGACCCCTGCTTTGGCTCGGTCCTGGTCTCACTATAATCTTCTGAATTTTCGGGAATCGGCACAATCAAATGATCCGTCGTCTCATCTTGAAGAATAAAGTACCGTTAGATTTTTCATGAAAGCCCCGCATTTTCGAGCTAGGACTGTTTCTTGAGGAAGGAAGGAAAGAGCATATAATTTGCCCCTTCGCAGTATAAGTTAGAGGTTATAGGAAGTGGATGACGTTAGTAGGGTAGGGTTCACGCCACAAGGAACTTGACATAAAATATGAATCAATCACATTCGGTCATCTGTGTCCCACAGATATTATAATTTGGCGGATTTACCCATGGGCGCAGTGAACGCGCGCCCAGGGCCTAACGCGCGCTATCAAAGGGACCCAGCGGAGGCCCCTTTTCATGACTGTTTTTTTCCCTTCATTTTTGTAAATTCGAAGTTTGTAAGATTTTTTCTTAAATCGATGTATGCTAGTTTCTGGGCCCTGCCCCCTCCCCCCCTTCCGCCCTTTCAGTCTCATTACTTCAAACCTGCACATTCTCAACTTCACTTTATATACCTACTTCATTCAAAAAACAAGAGGCCTCTGTTTGAGAGTTCGAGCAGGGCTTTGTTTTATATGTATTAATTTTTCATTTTTTCTTCATATAATAATATTAATGCTGATTGATAGGTATATAATAATGCTCGGTATATAATGTGTATTTATGTAACCCGAGTTTAGTGGCGTAGCGGCCTAGCTAGGTGGCTGAGGGCCCCCGCGAAAACTGTTGGGAGAGGGCCCTTCTCCCCCACTTTTTTTAACCTTAAAAAAATCTGTTTTACATCTTTTTCCATTTTCATTTGCTTTTGAATTAAATTTTGATTACCTGTTTTGTGTCGACTGTTGACTAAAAAACACTTATTGCTATCAACATTCGTATTATTATCCGCAAAAAAATTCTGCGCGGCACGCCCCCCTCCCCCAGACCCCCCTTGGGGGCCTCTAAAGGTGCGTTCTGTCAGCTTATTTAGCAGCAAGTTTTAATTTTCGTCGTAAGCGCAGCTCTTACGAACCAGCCTCCTCAGAACAGCCAATAAGCGGTGCTGCGCTTACGGCTGAAATTAAAACTTGCGACTAAATAAGCTGACTGAACGGGTAAATCCGCCACATACAATATATACTACTCCAAACTAGATGAGTGACTCGCAGATGCCCCCCCTCCCCATAAAAAATTTCGCATGACAAACAAAACTCCAACTGGGTCTGGTTGGTACCTACTTTAGTACCACCTACTACTAACTAACCAACTAATCCTACTAGAGGACTAGGACTAGGAACTAGAAGTAACTAGAGTAGGTAACCAAATGATTGCTGCAGACAAAACCAAAAGCTTTGCTGTCTTCGCCTTGAGTCCTACCTGTCTGCGATAAATGACCCTATACTTCTCTTTTCCGTCAGGCGGTGTTGATTACTTTGGCTCCCGCTTTGGCTCCATGTAAAAATTGGTCGTTATCGATTCTAGCTGCAATGGTCGCTGATGAAATAACTATTTTACATTTAAGGACAAAGTTGTTTATATTGGTGAAATAAAGACATTATTGCGGAATCAATCCGTGTGGGTTTTTTTTAAGAAAGAAATTTACCATTCAGGTCTTTTTGGAAAGCTACAAGGATGTAGGTACTTTAGTTTGAGCCTACAAACATTTTTATAATAGAAAAATAATTTAACAAGTGTGGGTACTTCTTTTGAAAGCCATGCAGATAGGTATAGGTTCAGAATGCCTCCATATTATGCGGTTTTATCTAGGTACTGGTTTTTGAAAGTAAATTTACCTACATCTTCTTCACAAAGCTGAACACATTACGGGAGTCCATACCACCGCCTCTGTTTATGTTTATGTGATAAGTATATGGTTTATGTTATCCCAGAATAGCGAATCCTCATGGCACCCCCGAGGTAAACGGCGATGTTTACCTAATGCAAAGTGCCGGTTTGTTGATTCTTCACTCCAGGCCAGGGTCCTCATGACAGTCACGTGATGCCGATGCCCCTGCCCTTGTATGCCCTGCCCGCGCCCGGTCTATGCCCTACCCATAGAACAGCCCTGCCCCAAACGGCTGGGGCTACGCCACTGCAGAACGTACCAGAAGCCTCACTTCATCTCCAGTGATGCCAACCCAAGGTCGGACCAAGCGAGAGTCGGAGCAATGATAAGTCGGAACAAGCCGACGCACCCGGTGGTGGCACATACTTGGTGGTGGGTGCAAGGAGGTTATAATAGCAGGAGGGAACGTAACCCAGCTTGTAGGCGAGGAAATTTGATGCGGGTCGGGGTAAGGGGAAAGCGGTATTTGGGTATGCAATCCGCAATATACGAACCACACGAAGGCACTCGAGTAACTGACACAGAGGTCTATCCCACAGAATCACGAATCTGACACTGCGAAAGCGAAGTGACAGAATCAGTCAGTTTTTGTGTTTGTGTTTTTCGTTTGCCAATTTCCCATTTTCATAATGACGGAATCAGTCGCTTTTATGGCTTTTGGATGCCGAGACCACCAGCGGTCGCTGCTCAAAAACAAATTTTTCAAACAGAAAAATCGAAAGGGCATAGCGCAGCAGAAGTAGAAAGCAGAAACAGAGACGAACAGAAGCTTGTGAAGGGAAACAAGATAAGTACAAGACAAGACCCTAGATATTCCAAACCAAAAATACAAGGAGCTACAAGGCAAAGTGCCTAGATGCACGTCTAATCCGAACTTGAAGGCTGGAAGCAACGATTTGCAAGGTTTTGGTGTGGTGATGAGGTACTGATGAGGGTACTGACGTCGAGTAGCTACCAGGGTATGTCGTGTTGTGGAAGAGAGGTAGAGACGATGGAGCACTTGAGGTCTTGTCAGGAATCGCTGAAGGAGGGCAGAACTCTGAGTCAATTGTTGGGAGAGAACGAAAAGTAGCTGGAATGGAACAAGGATTGAGAGGAAACAGAAGAGGTGCAACACCGATGATGACAAGATGTGGCAGTCGATATTTGTATTATATCTATCAATATCTTTTTATTTTGCGGTGTAGTGTGAATAATACAAATAAAAATGTAACATTCTCATAAAATATCAACAATAAAACTCATTTTTTTCTCGACAATATCAATTTTTTCTTGATGTATGAGCTTGGCTCATCGTCTCTTGTCTTTATCAGCGTTTTTCCTTCATTCCAGCTCAGTCAATTTTCTGTTACTATTTGTCCTTATGTTGCGTCCCATGTTTCCTTCTGTCTTTTCTGATTTCTTTTCCCTGTCATTCTTGCTTCCCATATCTGTTCTACTGGTCTGTCCTCATTCATGCTTTGTAGGCGTCCTCACCAACAGTTGTCTCTTATCCAGAAATTTCGTTACAGGCTTCATCTTTAGCTCTTCTCTTACTCAGGGTTACGAATTGTGTCTCTTCAGTGTCAGTGTATGTTTTTTTTACTTCGCAGGTATATACTTCATTCCTGTTGCTTCACGCTCCTTCTGCATTTTCTAAGATAAGACCTCTATGTCTTCCTTCCGTGGGCCATCAGTCAGTATTGATCTGAAAATCGTCTTATATACTTTCAGCTTATGATCTTCTTTGTTATTTCTTTTTCGTTTATTAAAATGTCTCTTGTTCATTGCATAGTACAGTACGTAGTAGTACATATTACTGGTGGTATTCTTGTACAGACTTCTTATAGCACTAATTAGTTTCTATTTCACTCCTGGTGCTCTGTGAATTATTTGTTGCACTGTGAAGATGGAGCTTTGCACGCTACCTTCTTTTCGAAGTCCACTCTGAGTGTTAAGCAACGTTGGCTCAATTGTCTTACTCAGTTTCTTTCCCAGTATTTGTATATTTTCATTGGCATGTTTAGCAAGGTGATGCTTCTATGGTTTGCACACTTATAAGGAATCCCTTTTTCTTTCCATGCTTTATTGTAGATTTCCAGCAGCAACTTTTTTCCTTCTTCTCCTAAGCTATTTATCATCTCTGATGTGAATTTATCATGTCCAGGAGCTTTGCTTCCATAATTTCAGGAATGCTTATTTCAGGTCTTCTCTTAGATACCTACCGTCCTTCCACTTCTGTCTTCGACCGTATTTCTTTAATTAATGTCGTCTTCATCAGTGTATCTTGGTTGTGCACTCAGTAACTCTTGGAAATATTCACTCCATCTTTCCATTACTTCTTCAGAGACCACCAGTAGTGCACTTCCACTTCATCAAATCATCCACTTGCAGGTGGACTAGGTCGAGGCAAACCTTGAATTGGGAAAATTCGTAACTTCAGAATTTATCATCGCTAGGTGCACTTACTTATGCAACAGTATTTCCTATTTTGGATTGTCTTCTGCTTGAAAAAACTGTTTCTAGACGGCAACCGCTGTGGTTTCCCATTCGAAAGCCCTAAAAGCGATTGAAAATGCCACATTGAAGTGCGAAACTGACAAATGAAAAAATTCAACCATAAAAACGAACGATGCTGTCACTTTGCTGTATTATTCTGTGGGATAGACTTCTGCAACTCGTGTGCCTTCGTGTGGTTCGTATGTTGCGGATTGCATACACAGAACGTGACGTCACATGGCTTCACTTTTTTGAGCTCATGCTCCCTCCTGCTATAATTATAACCTCCTTGGGTGGGTGGTGGTTATGGTGGTGGTCAGTTCGTTCATACTATCCGGCTCACGACCCTGTATAACTGGCTGCATATCCGGAGGCGTTTTGCCTAATGGTGTGTTTACACTGTTTTATCATATACACTCTTGAGCAAAAGTTAAGGACCACTTTTTTCAATGTGCAAAACTTCCAAACGCGTTATTCGGTTTTGATGAATTTTTGCACAGAGGTGGTCTAATGGATTGTGAAGACAAGTGTGGAGTGGCGCACTCATCAATGCATAGGTTTGCGGTAGAGAGGTCTTCGACTATTGCATTGCACAAATGCATAATTTTTACTGAAATCAAAGCATTGAATTTTGGACTTATAGCGCGGCAAACATAGCAAAACTATTGCCTTAACCTCAGAAAAATTAAATCATAAAATTTTATGACTGTTCGACACAGAATTTAATCCTCTACAACATATCCAAAGTCCCAAGAAATCCCCTCATTGGCTTTTTCTGTAGTCGGTTTCAAAGTATAGCGCGTTCACAGTAGTAACCATATTCCAAGACGATTTTCTGTTTTTGTCGCTATCATTTAACTGTTACGGTTCAAATTGTTAGTACATTTCACTGTCAAGGTCGAGGAACACAACGCAATAAGTTGAGAGAATGTGTAATGCACCAGTGGCGTACCAGACGGCTGCGAAGGGGCCAAAGAGCGATTTTTCACAAAGTCTTATGGTAAACCGTGACTAACACTTTCTTGACATGTTTGGTATCATTTCTGACCAAATCGCACATCCTGATTCTAAAAATAATAATGAAATTTTGATAGAGACGTGTTTACTCGATTTTATCAGAAAAAAAAACATGATTTTTTTACCCTTAAAATTGATGTTTTGTAATTCTAGTTCCATCATTGTCCTATCAACTCTGATGTGAGCGGGATAACTCTGGCTCGTGGGAAAAGCAACGAAAGATTCAAATTAACCAGGTTTACTAGCGAAAGTTTTCAGATTACAGAAATTCATGAAAATACAGATGACATGTTACATCAACAACAACGTTCATTCTCCATACTCTTCCCTTGCCGCGTTCTCGATTGCGCAGGTGCTCTCTCTCGTATGGACTTTGGGTGGGGTATGGATGCGACCCGATCGGTTGTGAGTACAGGGCAGGCTGGGGCCCGAATTGTTAACAGAGTCCAATGTATTTATAACTATGATTTTGACTTAGACAGTTGCCTTAGGCTATTTCACACACAAATATCATTTGCTGAAACTTTTTCCCGTTTTCACAAAGTCACGGAGTTATTTTATTTCTTGAGATGTTGCATGTCAAAACTTGATGTGACGAAACGTGCTATTACACAGAACAAATTAGACTATGGTCAGAATAAAGCTTTGAGTTGGTACTTTATCCATTCCAAGGCATGGAAATAGTTATCTCTATCAAACAAAATAGAAAAAACTGGAATCGGAGCCGTAAATGAGAAAAAGTTTCAGCAAATGATATTTGTGTGTGAAATAGCCTCGGAAATAGCCAAAGGCAACTATCTAAGTCAAAATCATAGTTATAAATATGTTGGACAATGATGGAACTAGAATTACAAAACATCAATTTTGAGGGTAAAAAAATCATGTTTTTTTCTGATATAGCCGGTTAAACACGTCTCTATCAAAATTTCATACTAATTTTTAGAATCAGAATGAGCGATTTGGTCAGAAATGATACCAAACATATCAAAAAAAGTGTTAGTCACGGTTTACCATAAGACTTTGTGAAAAATCGTACCTCGGCCCCTTTGCAGCCGTTAGGTACGCCACTGGTGCATGACACATTCTTAAAACTTATTGTGTTCTGTTCCTCGACCTTAAAAATATATACTTCAGCGAAAAAAGTATGAAAAAAGCAACGATCTCAAAGATGATATTTTTTTGGACCTTCGACCTCTTAGAAATCACGCCAGTCGCGGGTCCCATCGGGGCACCACTTCTTAAAAATTACCTGTAGGTACCTACTACTCACGTGCAAAAGCGTTTTGCATCGGAATGAAATGCAAGGTTATTTCCCCTAACGTTCGTACTAAAATATGAATATTGATATTGCGAGTTACGTCTTTGCTTGCTTCACTTATAGGACGGGGACTGTTTTTCTTCGAAAAAAATATAGCTGTGGTCCTTATAAGAGAAGTGGATGATTTGAACCATGGCAGTGGAATGTTTCAATGATTTGAACCATAACAGTGAAATGATAGCGACAAAAACAGAAAATCGTCTTGAAATATGGTTACTGTGAACGCACTATACTTTGAAACCGACTATAGAAAAAGCCAATGAGGGGATTTTTTGGGACTTTGGATATGTTAAAGAAGATGAAGTTCTGCGTCGATATCAATCATAAAATTTCATGATTTAATTTTTCTGACCCTAGAAACTATCTTCGCCGCGCTATAAATGGAGATTCATCCATTAAAAAACATCTAGTTTGCTCTGTTACAATGTGTTTAGTTATGCACGAGTTATGCAAGAAAACTGCCAAAAAATACATGATTTTTCAAAAACTTGTACAAAATCCAGCCTTATGGGAACAATTTCGACCTCAGACCCTGAAATGAGCTAGCAGGACTCGTAGCAGGATGACTGAGCTATAAATAATGGATGAGATGATAATAGGAAACGCAAGTGCTTGAATTCACTTGCGTAAATAACCCCTCCGTTATCTGGAATTTGGCATGTGTGTTGGTAAATTCGTTCAAGAACGGAGTTAACTTGGTAAAATGAGGCGTTGCGGAATCAGTCAGTGTGGGTTTATTCCTTGATAGAAATTCACCATTTAGGTCTTTTTGGAAAGCTACAAAGATGTACCTTGGTTTGAGCCTATAGAAATTTCCAAAATCCAAAAAAATTCAAGTTTTGGAAAAATAATTTTTTTGATTTCGATTTGGATGTTTACAGGCTCAAACCAAAGTACATCCTTGTAGCTTCCCAAAAAGACCTGAATGGTAAATTTCTGTCAAGGAATAAACCCACACTGACTGATTCCGCAACGCCTTATTTCACCAATATAACTCGGATCCATTGTAAAATGTGAAACATTCCTAGGTGACCTTGTCATAAAGGGGACCCGAAGCCGCACATTTTACAGTACATAACGATCCTACCCCACCATTCTCTTCCGTATAGTCCAGGAAAAATAGACAAAAAAAATTTGATTGGTTATGGAAAAAATTTGTAACAGACTGAATTTTTGCATGCACCTTAGTAGGCATATTGTCACCTTAGATAATTTCTGAAAGTTCCCCATCGATGTCGTTGTCGCTAGTAAAGTTACGCGAGGTCAAAGGTCGCGAAAAACAGTTTTTCGCATATACAGGGTGTCCGAGATTTAAATCCGGAAACTTCAGCAACCGATAGAGAATTAAAAAATAAGGGGACTGTGGTCAGAAAAATATTTTCAAAAATGAAAAATAACGGAGATATAGCCTTCCAAAGTTGGTTCCAAAAAACCGTTTTTTCAAAATAACTCTTACACCATATTAAACAGATTTTGTCCGAATTTGACACAGGTTATCCTACGATACATTTACATCAGGAGCTCAAGATGACTTTTTCTAAATGACCCCAGTGGCGTAGATATTGGGAGGTTCACCCCTATTACCCCCCCCCCTCTTTTCTACGCCAATAAACATTTTGAAAAAGCGACCCAAAATGTTTCTGCATTCAATTCCAAACAGAAAGTTACCAATGGTAAATTTTGATTCGAGGCTTCGTTTTTAAGATATTTGAGTTTGAAAAGTCCAAACCCAATTACGAACTAAAATCATTTTTGTAACTAAAAATTCTATTTTCTATGTCACTCAGGATATTTCTCTAAAAATTGGATCGGTGATGCTTGAATACTTGGCTCCATGGAAAAAACTATTACTTTGATCAAAACAGTCCAGTGGCGTAGATATTAGGGGAGCTACTCATATTATCCCCCCTATTTTCTACGTCAATGAAGATTTTGAGAAAATGATCCAAATTATTGTTTTTGCATTCAATTCTAAAGAAAAAGTTGCTCTTGTTGAATTTTGATTTGAGGCTTCGTTTTTGAGATATTTGAGTTTGAAAATTCCAAAAACAGTCCAGTGGCGTAGATATTGGAGGAGCCACTCATATTATCGCCCCTATTTGCTACGCCAATAAAGATATCGAGGAAGCAATCCAAGTTATTGTTTCTGCATTTAATTTAAAAGAAAAACTCTCGATAAATTTTGATTTGGGGCGGCTTCGTTAGCCTAGTAAATAGAATTTTTAGTTACAAAAATGATTTCAATTTGTATTTGTGTTTGAAATTTTCAAACTCAAATATCTCAAAAACAAAGCCTCAATTCAAAATTTACTAGAAGTAACTTTTTTTCTTGGAATTCAATACAGAATCAAGAATTTGGGTCGCTTTCTCAGAATTTTGATTTTCGTGAAGAATAGAGGGGTTAATAGGGGTAAACCTCCCAATATCTACGCCACTGGAGTCACTCGGGAAAATTCATCTCAAGCTATTGATATAAATGTATTGTGGGATCACCTGTGTCAAATTTGGACAAAATCGCTTGAACGGTGTGAGAATTATTTCAGAAAAACGGTTTTTTGAATCCAACTTTGAAGGGCTATATCTTCGTTATTTCTCATTTTTGAAAACATTTTTCTGGACAAAGCTCCATTATTTTCCGATTCTCTATCGATTGCTGAAGTTTCCGGATCTAAACCTCGGACACCCTGTATATCTCGAGAACGACAACCTGTATCGAAAAAATACACAGAGGTAATTTGTAGCTAAAGCAATTTGCCATAAATAGTTACTTAATAGTTTTTTTTTATCGGCAAATCATCACAAGTATAGAATTTATTCATTTCCGATACTTAATGGTAAATACCCATGATACAGTAGGTAAATACCGAGGGGTCAACCACCAGTGGAAATCACTGTACATTTTCTTGGAAATACTATGGAAATACTTGGAAATACTATGGAAATACTTGGAAATACATGGGAATACTTGGAAATAGATGGAAATACTATGGAAATACTTGGAAATAGATGGAAATACTTGGAAATACTTTGGAAATACTTGGAAATACTTGACTATAACTGCCGAAATTAAATTCCTAGTGCAGCCTGTGACAACTAGAACAGGTCTCTACATCATTGTACTTATAAACTGCTGGACAAAATAGTAGTCGGTTTCAAAAAAAATCGTCTGAATTTGAAGGCCAATAACTTCTGTGTGCCCATAAGGCGACTTTCAATTACGTTTCTTGAGTTGGTCAGTTCAATTTTCCTCTTATACATAGGTATATCCTATGGAAGGAAACATCAAGAAACTCAGGATGAAGTTTCTACAGGGTTATATACAGGTGTCCGGTATTTATCCGCGGAAACTTTGGCAATCGATAAAAGTATAAAAAATAGATAGATTCCCCTCAAAACACTCCGTCCAAAATCAAAAAATAACGGAGATAATATAGCCCTTCAAAGTTGAAATTGAAAAATCGATTTTTTGGATAAGTAAGTTATGAACCGTTCAACCGGATTTTGTTCCAATTTGGACCAAAGTTTACTAAAATATGTCTCTATTGAATAATAATGATAACGCATTCTACCTAACATTTTTCGGGGTACAAATAATAGGGGGGTGACCTACCCTTTTCCCCCTATTTTAATTCCCCTAATTATTTTGGGGAATCGGTCCATTTTTTCAATTTTTCACGTTCAACTTAGAAAAGAAAGTTACTTTTGCAAAATGAGAGGCTTCATTTTTGAGCTATTTGGATTTAAAACTTGGGGGAACATCTTGAAAATTCCACTTTCAAGGTCTAGAAATTGAAATAAAAAAAACCACATGATTTCTCAGATTTTACTAGGTTTTCACGAAGCCTCTAATCAAAATTTTGCATGAGTAACTTCCTTTTCTAAATTGAACGCAGAACTCAAAAATTTGAACGATTTCCAAAAATAATCAGGGGAGTAAAAATAGGGGGGAAAGGGGGAGAGTATATGTACCCCTATTACCTTCGCCTTTAAAAATGTTCGATAAAATGCGTTATTATTGTTCAATTGAGACATAATTACTTCAGTAAACTTTGGTCCAAATTTGAACAAAATTGGTTGAACGGTTCGAAAGTTATGCAAAAAACAATTTTTAAGGTTAACCCTAGGTTAACTTTGAAGGCCTATATTTCTGTTACTGTTCGTTTTTGAACAGGGTGTTTTGAAGAAAGTCTATTTTTTTCTCTATCGATTGCCAAAGTTTCCGCCATTAAACACCGGACACCCTGTACAGGGTGTGTCCCGGAATAAGGGTTACAAAATTCACAGGAAGGTGGAGAATTCAAAAATAAGGAGATTTTTGAAAATAAATATTCCATCGCAAACGTATAATAACGGAGATACAGGCCTTCCAAGTTGTTTTTCAAAAACAGATCTTCTTGCATATCTTTGAACCGTTCAACCGACTCTATTCAAATTCAAATCAAAGTCTAGTCTACTGAAATATGTCTCTATCTAACAATAATAACGCATTTCTATCCCTTCTTTCTCAACACTCTAATTATTTTTGAGAATGGTACAATTTTTAATTTCCACGTTTAATTTGGAGAAAAAAGTTACTTTTGCAAAATTTTGATCAGAGGTTTCGTTTTCGAGATATTTTGATTATTTTACTATGAAACTCGTGATTCCTCAACTGAAATAAGTTCTTTAGGTGTTTGAAGTCGATAAACCACCTTTAATTTTTAGTTGAGAGACGAGGTGTTTTCAGGAAAAAACACTTTGGGCTCTGGAAAGTGGCGATTTCGAGATGTTTTCCAAAGTTTCAATCCCAAATATCTCGAAAATTTAGTGTAAAGTCAAAATTTTGTTATTATTGCGTTATTATTGTTTAATACAGTAAACTTTGGTTTGAATTTGAATAAAATCGGTGGATTGTTTCAAAAGTTATGCAATAATAACTGTTTTTGAAAAAATCTTTGAAGGCCTGTATCTCCGTTACTATACGTTTGCGAGGGTATATCTATCGAGAAAGGTCCCCTTATTTTTCAATTCTCTATATCAAACCAAAAGTTCCGAAAGTTATGCAAAAATAACTATTTTACAAAAAAAAACATTTTTGAAGGCCTGTATCTCCGTTATCATACGTTTGCGAGGGTATGTTAATTGCAAAAAGTCCCCTTATTTTTCAATTCTCCATCTCTCTGTGAATTTTGTAACTCCCATTCTGGGACACCTGTAGAAATCAGAGCACTGAACGGTTTAGGAATTTATTGGTTCGGAAGTCTAACAATCAAGATATGAGTTTTTATGTTAAGTAATGTGGATTTGGCCCATCAGGACACGGACTAATTTTAGTTGTGATTTTAAAAAATTAAAATTGTGCACGATTGTTCCCTCAACCACCTCGCAAATTGTGATAGGTACAAACCCACAATTTGGTACACTTAGGTAGGTACCCCCCTTCAAATTAGGTACCTACGTGTACCAAATTCCAAACTTTACCCCTGAAAGATAGGCAATCTGCGCACGGAAATACTTGGAAATACTATGGAAATATCTGGAAATACTTGGAAATACTTGGAAATATCATGGAAATACTTGGAAATATCATGGAAATACCTGGAAATACCTGGAAATACTTGAAAATATTTGGAAATACTTGGAAATATATTGGAAATACCTGGAAATACAGCCAAAATACTATCAAGTATTTCCAAAAATGGAAATCACTGTACAAATTTTCAGCAGGTGGTTGACCCCTCGGTAAATACCTACAGGTAACAAAGTCACGGAAGAAATTCAGTAAAGAAATGTTGTGTTATATTATTGTTATATAATATATTTTTTTTACAATATTAGTGCTTTATTATATTAAGTTATATAAATATGTGTATAATAATAAATTGGCAAAAAACTAAAAAAGGGGATCATCCGAACGAACGAAGGTCCCCATCACACTCGCTATACAGGGTGGTCCAGGTTATAGTAGCAATAATTCACCATTCGATAGTCCATCGAAAACTAGGTCGACATGCATAATTTATTTTTTTTCTAAAACGCTTCCTAAGAGAGATACAGCCCTTCAAAGTTCAGTTTTTCAAAAAAAAATTTGCAATAACTCCCAAGTCATCAAAGCGATTTTGACCAAATCTGGTACAAATACTTACGAAATATATACCCATCACTTGACGTAGATCACTTTTGTCATAATTGTCCAGTGGCGTAGATACCGGGGGATTGTTCAACTTCTCCCACCCCATTTTCTACGCCAATGGATATTTTTGGAAAATTATACTTTTTTGAATTCCTTGTTCAATTTAAAAAAAAAAGTTACTCCTGTAAAATTTTGATTAGAGGCTTAATTTTTGAGATATTTGGGTTTTAAACTTTGGAAAACATCTCGAAATTGCCACTTTCCAAAGCCCAAATTGTCTTTTCTCTGAAAACGCCTCGTTTCTTAGCTAAAAATAGCAGTAAATCAACTTAAACGACCTAGAAACTTCATTTAGGCCTTTGAAAGTTGTGATTTCGAGGTGTTTTCCAAAGTTTCAAACCCCAAACCCCAAATATTTCGGAAATGAAGCCTCTAATCAAAATTTTACAAGAATAACTTTTTTCTAAATTGAACAAGGAATTCAAATTTTCCAAAAATATCTAGTGGCGTAGAAAATGGGGTGGGAGAAGTTGAGCAATCCCCCGGTATCTACGCCACTGGACAATTTTGACAAAAGTTATGTACGTCAAGTGATGGGTATTTATTTCATAAGTATTTGTACCAAATTTAGTAGAAATCGCTTTGATGACTTGAGAGTTATTGCAAAAAGATGATTTTGAAAACTGAACTTTGAAGGGCTATATCTCTCTTAGGAAGCGTTTTAGAAAAAAATTGAATAATGCATGTCGACCTAGTTTTTGATGGACCATCGAATGGTGAATTATTGCTACTATAACCTGGACCACCCTGTATAATTATTTATTAAACTAATAAATAATGCCCTTCTACATGATCGCAGGTTCCCAAAATAACAAAGGATACTTATCTACTATCATAAACAGGTAAAAAAATCGGTTGTATCACCCCAAAACTTTCCCGACTAGTATCCAGGAACCTATGTGAATTTTTGTTCGAAACGTCCCTTCGGATGGGAAATTGGAGTTAGAGAGAAAGATTAAAAATACATAATTTGCAGGAAATGTTGAAAAAAAATTTTTGGCAGAATAATCTGAATTTTCCTCGGAATTTTCCAAGAAAACCTCAAATCTTTAACCCAGGCCGGTTTTACATTTTTAGCAGGAAAATTTCATGGAAATTGGAAAAAAAATTGTTGGGAAATGTTCGAGAACCAGTAATCTATTCTAAAAAAAAATTGTGAAATTCTGTAGAAAAGTAAATGAAAAGTTGGAAAATTCGCGGTTTTTCCAGAGAGAAAAACTCGAAAACCGTTTTTTCCTCGGAAAATTGATTCAATAATCTCTCTCACTTTCATCCGCCCGCAGCACGTCTGCACCTAGAAGTTTTGCATATTGCAGTTTTTTCAAATCCGCGGAATGTGCAAAGGACCCCGCACGATTCTTATGGAAAATGGCTCCCGGTTAAATTCTCTGAATTTTTGATATGTTGTAGCTCATGAGATACTAATCAAATACCGTGAACCCCAAACTTAAATAATGGACAGTTTTTCACCCACAGGGGGTTGAAGTTGGAGGTTTTGACGGCTTCAAAATGATATTATGACGTTAATGAAGGCTTTTTATTTGATTTCTCTTCATGTTGTGTTTCATACTGAATGTATTTATTTGACAGAAAAATATCAACCCCCTCCTCCACCCACAACCCCTATCTACCATCATAAAATTCGAGATTACTCCCAAAAGCCCTGCGGATGGCTTCTGTGATTTAAATTATGAATTTTGACATGAAAATTATTTTCCACCCCTAATGTTGGGGTGCCGATTTTCCAATTTTCCTCGGTTAATTTGGCTGAATTTTTGGTATTGTGTACTTTCGATTTTGCTGAACAAAAAGTTCTCATGCCAAAACTCATTCCTATGGACAGTTTTCGTTCTACAGGGGACTGAATTTGAATATTTGAGAGCATAAATATTGAACTTCAGTCCCCTGTAGAACAAAAACCGTTCATAGGACTAAGTTTTGGTATGGGAACTTTTTGTTCAGCAGAATTAGGAGTACACAATACCAAAAATTCAGCTAAATTAACCGAGGAAAATTGGAAAATCGGCACCCCAACATCAGGGGTGGAAAATAATTTCTATGTCAGAATTCATAAATTAAATCACAGAAACCATCCGCATGGCTTTTGGGAGTGATATCGAAATTTATGATGGTAGATAGGGGTTGGGGGTGGAGGAGGGGGTTGATATTTTTCTGTCAAATAAATACATTTAGCATGAAACACAACTTGAAGAGAAACCAAATAAAAAGCTTTCATTTACGTCAGAATATCATTTCTGAGCTGTCAAAACCTCCAACTTCAACCCCCTGTGGGTAAAAAACTGTTCATTATTTGAGTTTGGGCTTCACGGTATTTGATTAGTATCTCATGAGCTACAACATATCAAAAATTCAGAGAATTTTACCGGGAGCCATTTTCCATAAGAATCGTGCGGGGTCCTTTCATTTTGAAAAAATTGCTGTCGGAAAACCGGAACCGTGTCGATTTTGAGATCGAAACTACACGAGGCCCAATCCGAATTTTCCGAAAAAATCGATCCCCGAGCAGGAATGAATTTTTCAAGGGAGTCCTGCATCAAAGGCGAGTTGTCCTAGTCAAAATACGGGTGAGAGGCCCTCTCGGGTGGAAACGGCTCGAGAAATTTTGAAAATCCATAACGCTCGACTGGACAATGGTCGAGAACTGCAATTGCAGCCTCAATTTAACTCTTTTGTTGTGTTGCTTCCTGGAGTCGCAGGAAGCGACTAGGAACATGACATAATACAAGTCAAATTTCGTGAGATAAGGCTTCTGTCATTTTTTGATAGTGACACTTCCGTTTGCTAATCAATGAACAGCAAGACCCTGTCTGTATACTAAATTTCAAGTCGATCAAATTACCAGTTCGGCAGCTATCGTGTCAGAAAGATTCAATTCTTACGTTTTTAGCCCTATAAACCGCTATATCTTGTGGTCGATTGCTGATACAAAAAACTTTCAAATTATCTTTCATAGCAAATCGCCTCAGCTACAAATTATCTTCTTATATTTTTTTGATTGAGATCGTCGTTCTCGAGATATACCTATGCGAAAAACTAGTTTTTCGCGACCTTTGGCCTTGCGTTACTTTACTAGCGGAAACGATATCGATAGGGAACTTTCCGAAATTATCAAGGGTCACAATACTAAGATGCATGCAAAAAATTAGCCTGTTAAAATTTTTTTACATGTGAATGTCTAAATATTTTTCCTGGACTAAGATGCAATTTTGAGTCGATGTAGATACGGAAGAATGCGATTCCACTTAGGTTAACTATTCCATTTTTGCACTTGAGCATCGCCCACTGCGTTTCATTCGCACCTGTCAACGATGACAGCTAGCTTAGCCGACCGCTACGTGACATTTCGACATTGCTCATTTCAGGAAAGAAGGAATAAAACAGAGAAAAGGGAAAGAAAGTCGCGAAAAATAGATAGTTGATGGGCAACCAAAAATACAGCTTAAGAACAGCGAGAATGAACTGGCGACGAGTAAGGAAACTGGGCGATGTTCAAGTGCGAAAATGGAATAGTTAACGTAAGTAAATCGCATTCTTCCGTACCTATATCGACTCAAAATTGCATAAGGAAGGGATAAGTGGTGGAATCGTTACTGTAAAATGTGCGGCTTCAGGTCCCCTTTATGACACTGTCGCCCATTACTGCTAACACTTCAACTGTCCATGTGGAAATTACATGACCAACCTCCGAAAAATCCAGTGGTTTTCCCTATCTCATTTCCATGTAGGACCATATATGGCACATTGGACTCTCTTCAACTCCGCAGTCGATAGAGTCCAATGAGCCACTCATAGGACATACAGGGATTTTTTTTTTATGAGAAAAAAACCGTAATTCTCTTTACCAAATTTTCTCGGTAATTTAGGCGGATGCTGAAATTTTAATACTGGTTACTTCTGAGTCCTATTCGCCATGTAATGGCTCATGCCTCATACCACACGATTTAAGGCCGACCTGACGCGTCCCATGAGCTAATAAATATTGCTCATGGACACACTGAATGCTATCCTCAGTGGAGTTCCAATATAAATTGTACTGATAAAATCCAGAGTCCACGAATTTAACGCTTTTCAAATGCACTGGGATGTGAGCCACATACGGACACGGGACTTGTGACGGGCACCAAGTGTTAGCCAAATACCGTATGATCAAAGACTTTCTTACTCAAGGGAGGCTGTGGCCGGGCCAAAATCAGGCTCGTTTGCCTGCCAATGACCAGGAGTACCAGGACCACAGCCTCCCTTGAGTAAGAAAGTTTTTGATCATACGGTACATCGTACATCGGCTCATCGGACAGTGAAACGTTGAATCAGGTCTCAGTGTCGTACGTCGTACCTGTTTCCGAGGGAAATAAGAAAGGGGTTGTTGCAAGTTTTTCTATGAGCTGGGGCTTTGAAGTACTCTGTCACCTACTTACCTACCACTAGCATCATGCCAGCTACTAATTAAAGTATATTTTTACGAGTCTTTTTACGTAACTCGCTGGAGATCATAACGTGCGAACAAGACACACACCTGCACAATTGGCGGAGGAGCCGTGAACATTACCCACTTCCAATAATTAGCCGCTGACGGGCTACGAGCAGTTTTCTATGCAAGTAGGTATAGTTTGTGCCCACATGTGGTTCCAGATATGAAACTTGGGAATCTGGCGCCAAATGATGTTTTGCTATTATTTCCAGAGTAAGTTTCACAAAGTTATTTCGAAAGATGACCGCTCTTTGAATTTTATCATATAATTTATTTTTCTAGTTAGAAATCTTTGTCGCGAAGGATTTTGGTTTATTTTAGAGAGAATCAGCATATTTTCAGCTATTTCCCAGTTGAAGAATAATTGTGATTTTCGTTTTTTGAGATATGAATGTCGTGTAAGTTAATCGATCGCTGCTTTTTTTCAGGGGATTTTTCTTCCACAAACTGCCTGCGTGGTTGGCAGGATTGGTTCTTTACGCAAAATTTCGATAATGTATTTCGAGTGATTGTGGAAACTTTCAAAACGTTATCCGAGAAATCGATGGGGTATCTAGTGCGTAGTGCACAGAGGTAGTGAGTCTCGTAGTAAGTGCATTTTCCAGTTGGATGGAGTTAACTATGTTAGGCTACAATTTAGAGTCTAGATTTTCATATGGTTCAACGTAGAAAGTTAAGACTCTATTTTTCACAGCACTAGCGGCACCTGAAACTTGTTGTAAATACCTTAGGGTTGCTGATTGATAACACAAATGTATCAAGGGCACTTACAACATTCGTGAATTTCTCCAAAAAAAGATCCATTTTCTTAAAAACACTCAACTTTAAACTTTAAGTGGTTCAAGTAAACTTCAATTAGGAAAACTATACTCTATTTTTGATAACCCCTGATTTTTCTTTCGCAAATTATTCGTCCTGAGTTTTCACAAGGAGTCAAAATTTCCGTTTGGTATAACTCAAAATGACTATTTTAGCACTTACTACCTCTGTGCACTACACCATCGAAATGACCGCCCTATGAATTTCCGCGCAATGTAATTTTTGTGTGGAATTTTTCATTAGAAAGATCGTTGACAAGATATTCCTTGATAGAAAACCGTGTGACCATATGCTCATTTGCTCTTATTTTTGGAAATTTGGAATTAATTACCTTACTGTTAGATTGATTTGAGAGTTCTAGTCCAGCGACACTTTTATTGTTCATCAAAATCGGTGTTTTTCGAAAGAATAACGTGCATTTTAGGGTAAGAGTAATCAAGTGTCACACATTGTACAACTTATGGTAGGTATAAGTACGAAGGCTACTCTTTTGGGAAAAAATCCACATGGACATTATTAACCGATATACCTATAAAAGGGATCTACGCAGTACGAACCTTCTTATAATCTGTGCGGTATTGCCAAATTCTTGAGGTTTGAATTTAGTAGGAAACTGTGTGCCAGCTATCAACGGTAGCTATATCATTTTCCGGAAGAAATGTGTAAATTGTGATGGAAGGTGCTGACCGAAATCCGTCATGCTATTTCCTAACATTTCCTTCCGTAGGAAACCGCCTTAAACTGTAAACCTTGGACTCTCACCTTCTTTATAGATAACAGATAAGGTATGGGTCTAGGTATAAGTACCTATGTATCGTGTGATCAAATGAATTCTTATTTTAGGTAGGCCGTGGCCTGGTCAAATTCAGGGGTGCGAAGCTGCGTTCGGCTAGGCCACAGCCTACCTAAAATAAGAATTCATTTGATCACACGATATGTAGGTATGCATCTCTTCCTACTTCTCACCAAATTTTGGTAGGTAGGTAGGTAGGTATAATCCATTATGACAATGTGCCGTTGTAGATGGGAAGCACCCAAGATTCACCTAAATAATGTATAACCGAAACTCAATGGTCATACAATAATCGACCGATGTAATTGGGGCGGATACAATAATCTAAAACGCGGTTCAATAGTTTGTTGTTCATTGTCGGCAAAACTTGTTGATTAATCGCGATTTTCGTTTCTCAACCCTCTGATGCTACGCCACTGATGAGTCAAATATGTATTTTTGTTACATACTGCATTGTAGTCCTTAAAACCTTAGAAAAATAATAAAAATTATTGATGAAAATATCCGAGGAAAAACAAAAAAAAGCGACAATTTTGAAAATGATGGCTTCTTCATTCAGCCTTGGACCTTCCACGGAAAAAAATCCTGGGATTTTAGGGAATTTTAGATATCCTCGCTTGAGAAGTGACAACTCGTATGTAGCATAAACAAATTTAATGAATAATAATGAACAGCATATTAATGATAATTCCGCCATTTTTTCGAAATAGAAGATGTCATTACTTCTTAAACGATGATAATTTTGTTGAAAAACTTCAAATTCTGAATCGAAAACAAAGAATTGCTTACCTGTATTTATTGTTTTATAGGTTTGACCCCTTTTTCTAATAAAATGCCAGGGCTAGGTAGGTCGGGAGGACGGTAGGTAGGTATACCAAGTGTAATTCAGTAAAAAAATATACTTCTAAATGAAAAAAAAAACAGGAAGAAATTAGAAAAATACACCAAGACAGACCACAGAATAGAGTCAGACCTTAGTTTTGTTACCTCTATACCTATTAAAAAATCTATTTGTGTTTGCTTTACTTACTTCGTTGAGGCTAATGCGGTTGTTGATTAATCTGGTGTATAATTTAAGCTTGAATAATCCTCAAAGTGAGCAGTAGTTGCATTATAATAATTATTATTGTGAAAACCACAAATGAATTACCTATACATAATTGTGACCAATATTTTGCGGCTTTTATTTTTTTTTAAGATTCGTCACAGTGCCATCAATGTTTTTCCCTCTTATCGCAGATATGCGGACCTGATGGAAGTGGCGGTTATATAGTGGAGCGGTTGAAGCTCGCTAGCGCGTCTCCTTAACGAGTTATTTTTTTTAGAGTATAACACTCTGGAACCATCACCATTCGATTGAGAAAACATCAGGCTTCAGAATACATAAATTTCAGCAAAATCGCAAAGTACCGACATTGAGTTTTTTGCCATCAAACCTCGAGAAGGTCCAATTTTTCAAGGGATTTCATCACTTACAAAAACTGAATTTTCTCGGAAAATATACGGTCTTGATGGCAGGTTTTGACGTCAATTTATAGAGAATTTCTTGGGCAACATTTTGATGCACGTCACTCTCACTCTGTTTCCCTAATTAACCCGGAAAACAAAAAATGTGCAGAAAACAGCGACGAAATTTGTCAGTGTCCGCGTTCCCTTTACGATAACTTTCGAATTCACGATATCACATTGAGATTTTTTTACACAGAAATGTTCCTCAATTTATTCTGAAAATATGATCCCGCATAACATACAGGGTGATTCAAAAATGGCGCATTTCCTCCCGTGTACATTGTGGAAGACATTAAGGGAGCACGGAAAAAATAGTAAAAAAAAATTGGCTCATTTATCCTTCGAGTTATGAAGAGGTGAAGTTGAGAATTTAACTTCTTCAATTTGCATGATTTCAAAGCAAAGCATTGTTACTTGCGAAGAGTCACATGTCGTTAGTAGTTCCTGATTGAAAATTTCTCTTGCAACTGAGATTTGAGTCGTATTTTCATATTTCAAAATTCGTCTTCCACCCCAAAAGTGCCGTGAAAATACATTTGGCAAGTATGTTTGGTATGGTCTGGCAGGTTCTACAGAGTTTCCAGGGTAACAATCCCAACAATACAATAATGCTATTGTGATGTACCTCTTTGATCTAAAGGTGCCAGGTAGGTACTAATGCAATGCTGCCAGATTGGACAGATTTGTTTTTGTTAATAACTTGCAAATCGAAGCCGATTAATTTTTTTCATTATTTTTCCCATGCTCTGTCAACGTCCATTATAACGTGCCCGAAAGGAAATGCGCCACTTTTGAATCACCCTGTATAGTCGCGTTTTAAAAATAAAGGCGTCAGAAGCAAAAACATCGGAGCGCGCGCTCCCGTCAAACTGTCAGCCGCCCAGTATTTGGAACATGGGCTACGAGGTGTAAAAATTTTTCTCGACGTTATTTTAGATGATTCAGTGATGAAACTTTATATAATGGTTTTATAGACAATTACCTCTCCCTTTGCAAATTATTGGGACCATACCATCCTGCAGAGCCCCTACAAGGTCGCTGCAAGGGCTTCTTTGGTTTAAAAAATTATCGCTAACCTACCGCAGAGCAGATATTTTTGTTTTTTCTTCTCTTCATTCTTTTTTATACGTCACTTCTTATTCAGAACTGTATGATCTAAAATATGTAATGCCAAGTGGTAATCAGACTCCAATACCAAAGCAGTATTGAAGGAATACCTACCTTACACTTCTGCGTGATTATCTAAATAGATACCTATATATCGAAGTTCTAGAAATTCAGCGGTGCAGCCAAGTGGTGGGCTACGGGACTATAGCCTCTCCCCAAATTACCAATTCTTCGCCTTTTTTTAAATAATTTTAGTCCTTTCTCGAGTTTCAAAGGGTAAGGGACATTTCGTTCCCAGTTATTGGCTCAGCCTCCCACGACAAAATCCTGTCTGCGCCACTGAATATCTGAAGTCAGGTTTCTATGTTTTGTATATTTATCGCAATGTCTGCATGAGGCACAATGGTTCTTGATCAATTTTAATGGGATATAAGTGGAAAATTAAATCTATCAAACGAATGAAATGTCCTCATCATCATCGCCATCATTATCGCCATCGTTCTCATTTTGAATTATTATTATTTTTTATTGGTTTTTGCAACCTTTGAAGTGCAGTGCATTTTAAATGTTCCTTCAGGCACTGGCATTTCAATGTTGAGCAGTTTTTGTCTTTGCGGAAAATGTCCAACATCTCCCGGAGTTCTTTTGGGATGAGAGGCCGTAGCGAGATAGTTGGTGAAATATAATTTTTTTGATGTATTTTCCCAACTGAAACGAAAAATGTCCAATCCAGGCAATGAGCCCACATTGCTGTTTCACCATATGTGACCTACGCCCTTACAGATCATAATAGAAATTTTTATTGTAGAAAAGAAGTATAATTATCATAATCAAGTATAATCAAAATGAGAACGATGGCGATAATGATGCCAATGACGATGAGGACATTTCATTCGTTTGATGGATTTAATTTTCCACTTATTTTTCATTAAAATTGATCAAGAACCATTGTGTCTCATGCAGACATTGCGATAAATATACAAAACATAGAAACCTGACTTCAGATATTCAGTGGCGCAGACAGGATTTTGTCGTGGGAGGCTGAGCCAATAACTGGGAACGGAATGTCCCTTCGAAACTCGAGAAAGGACTAAAATTCTTCAAAAAATTGCGAAGAATTGGTCATCTGGGGAGAGGCTATAGTCCCGTAGCCCACCACTTGGCTGCACCGCTGAATTTCTAGAGCTTCGATATAATATAGGATTATAGGTATCTATTTAGATAATCACGCAGAAGTGTAAGGTAGGTCTTTCCCTCAATACTGCTTTGGTATTGGAGTCTGATTACCACTTGGCATCACATATTTCAGATCATACGGTTCTAAATAAGAAGTGACGTATAAAAAAAAATGAAGAGAAAAAAAAACAAAAATATCTGCTCTGCAGTAGGTTAGCGGTAGTTTTTTAAACCAAAGAAGCCCTTGCAGCGACCTTGTAGGGGCTCTGCAGGATGGTATGGTCCCAATAATTTGCAAAGGGAGAGGTAATTGTCTATAAAACCATTATATAAAGTTTCATTACTCAATCATCTGAAATAACGTCGAAAAAAACTTTTACACCTCATAGCCCATGTTCCAAATACTGGGCCGCTGACAGTTTGACGGGAGCGCACGCTCCGATGTTTTTGCTTCTGACGCCTTTATTTTTGAAACGCGACTATATGTTATGCGGGATTATATTTTCAGAATAAATTGAGGAACATTTCTGTGTAAAAAAATCTTAATTTGATATCGTGAATTCGAAAGTTATCGTAAAGGGAACGCGGACACTGACATTTCGTCGCTGTTTTTTGTACATTTTTTTGTTTTCCGGGTTAATTAGGAAAACACAGTGAGAGTGACATACATAAAAATGTTGCCCAAGAAATTCTCTATAAATTGACGTTAGAACCTGCCGTCAAGACCGTATATTTTTTGAGAAAATTCGGTTTTTGTAAGTGATGAAATCCCTTGAAAAATCGGACCTTCTCGAGGTTTGATGGCAAAAAAACGATGTCGGTACCTCGCGATTTTGCTGAAATTTATATATTCTGAAGCCTGATGTTTTCTCAATCGAATGGTGATGGTTCCAGAGTGTTATACTCTAAAAAAAATAACTCGTTAAGGAGACGCGTTAGCGAGCTTCAACCGCTCCACTAATACTTCGTTCCACATGTGAAGAATGGGTTGTGTCACCCCAAAAATTTCCCGCAAAATTTAATCCAGAAACCTATAGAAAATTTTGTTCGAAATGTTCCTTCGGGTGGGAAGTTTGAATTAGTAGCCCAGGCATTTTAGGGTGTGACCATGAAATAAATATGTCCCTTTTGAAATTTTGCACAAACGGCCTTTGACCAATGCTGAACAACATACTTGAAACCGAAGGGGAGGTTGTCAGTGGACAGGAGGTGGTTCGCAACTTGGGATTGTACATGGATGGGGGGCTGAGGTTCACCGATCACGTTTCAAGGTGTCTTCAAAGGGCGTATTTGAACCTGAGGAAAATATACCGGGCACGGCATTTGCTAAACAAGAAGACCAAGACCGTCCTATGTGACGCAATGATTCTTTCACACTTCAACTTTTGCGACACTGTTTATGGGCCCTGCGAGGGGCCCTGTCTGCTTGCGAGCGACTCACGGAGGATACAAAAAATGCAAAACTCGTGCATTCGGATGATTTGCGGTGTGAGGAGAGGCTTGCCTGTTTCGCACAAACTCCAGGAATTAAATTGGCCTAATATGATCAAGAGGAGGCAGTTACATACGGCGATCTTCTACCACAACATCATCAAGACAAAATGTCCAACATATCTGTACAAGCGTATATCTTTCAGAACCGACGTGCATGCATGTCAACATCCGCTTCAAAGGTACCCTGACTCCACCTGCTCATAACTAGGGTTACCATAAGCCTTTTTCAGTTTCCAGGACAATAAATCCTTGAAATCCGGACAAAATCCCGACATACTTACGTAGGTGCACATAGCATGACTTTTTTTATTTTTTTATTTTTCTACTCACTTTTTTTATGAAATTATGAGACATACTGCAAGGTTAGCAAAAGAAATCGTGCCACAAGGATTGGAAGATCAAAATAAGAAATAAATTGAGGACTTGCCAACTTGATCATTATCGGTTATGGTGGTACGACTGCTGTAATAAGTTACTGCGCGCAACGCGATGCGCCAAATTCGGAATAGCAAAATCAGCTGTTGGGTACGGCCAGCCAGCGTTGTCCGATAGGCAATAACCCTTGTCTATGGCAATAACCCGATGAATGCGTGATAATTTAATTTTTCCGGACGCTATCTACTTTCCCGGCCGGACTTCCCCGGACGCCTCAAAAACCCAAGCATGTCCGGGTAAATCCGGACGTATGGTAACCCTACTCATAACATACAACTGTTCAAAAACTCATTCAGCTACAACATCACCAAATGCTACAACTTGATATCAGAAAAAGCCAAGGCCGCAAACCACCGAACTTTCAGGCGTCAGATCCGAGATTTACTGCGGGAGGAACTGCTAACTGTGTGATATTCCTGAGATGGAGATGTCTCCTAAATGGTGCGTCTGCCCACCCTGTCTCTTCACTCGTTTGGGCTGTGAATTCATGTGTGCAATGATATTGTTATTGTGTTATTTTTGAGCAATGTATTTATTGTCTACCTCTATGTATTATTGTTGTAAATGTAACACACTTTGCTTGCAAACGGTTAGGTGGAAGAACAGCTAGAGCCGCTAGGCTCTAAGCTGAACCTCGCCGAGAATAAAGTCCTTTATTATTATTATTATTATTAAATTATCTCGTTTGGAATTTTTTTTTGAAAAATGCTTTGAGATGCATACGAATACAAGACAAACAACATTTCCATTGAAACAAAGAAATTTCAACCGCTACAGCTACTTGATAAGGTTCTCTAAGTGCCCACCCCCTATTTCAATGCACTTCCTGTGTAGTTTATTAATTCTGACCGGGGAGTAGTCTAGGTGTGCCGTGTAAATTGAATTGCCATTTTTTAAGCATTTTCTCTGAACTTTCCGAATTTGCTGGTAGATTTTCAAAAAACCGCACAGAAAATATACTTTTTGGGCCAAAATCAAAAAAATATTTTTTTTTCAGTCCGGTCCTGGATTTTTTTTTTTCGGTCGTACGGCATTTTGGCGAGCTTGACTAGGGTAACGTTACTGGTGAATTTCATTGAGCTATTATGAACCGCTGCCGAGATATCGCCTCTCGAAATTTTACAACATACTCATCACTCACCCCTGTATAGTCCAGTAAAATATGAGGCGATTTTTAGGTCAAAGTTGGAACAAATTAGGGGCAGGATGAAAAAAATATGGCGATGTAGAGAATGCAAAACTGAATAAGAAAAACCAAACTTTCATTCCCAGTCATCCCGGGAACCATGGAAAAAAAAATGGAGAAGATGGAAAAACATGCGCCGCGATCTTTCTTTTGAAACGGTGAGAGAACGGTGAGAGATGTGTGAAAACTGTCAGGGACAAAGTTGTAGGGAATTCAATAATCTACAAAAAAGTCCCTGGCGGCATATGTCTAACTTCTTTGGTTCAAAGTTGCGCGCCGGTCTAGTGAAGTGGAAAAACTGTCCGCGTGACCTTCCTCCTTGGATGCTGTGAGAACGACAAGAGATATCAAAAAATTGTGAGCGACAAAGTTGTAGAGAATTGAATGCTTCACTAGAAAATCTTCAAGACCAATTATTATCACTTCTAGTTCAGTCGTGAACCACGTTCGAAGTTGCGTGACAATCCTGTTGATAAAGTGGTTCTTCTGGAAAACTTACAAAAGCCCTAGACTCAATGAAAAAACTATGACAATGTAGAGGATGAAAAACTGGATCTAAAAAACCAAAGTTTCATTTCACACCGTTTCGGAAAATCTGAGAAAAAAAAAGAAAAAGCTGGAAAATAGCGATTTGCACTCCTAGCTTCCTCATTGAATACTGAAATAAACGTGATAAATATGGAAAATCTGAACAAACCAGCTTGTAGAGGATTAAGTCATCTATAGAAAATGTCGTGATGACATGTATGCATCTTTGTCGACTTAGCTGCGGAGCGCTATCAAAGTTGGGGTACATGACTAGTGACGCGTCGCATATGTGGTCAAACTGGCCTGACGTTGCGGTCATTGTTCAATTGATTATAAAACATGATTGAATGATTTGGAAAAATTGCGTGCTTTGTTGAACGTCTGGTAACTATTGTTGGAAATGTAACTCCGCGGATGAACGCTTTGTTATGTATAAAGTTTCTTGTTTGTCAAAATTAAACTCGTGAGTGCCACTGTACTATTTTAGTCATATTTTCATTCTAAAAATCTAGGACGAGAGACTAGGTTGCTAGAGAATTTCTGAATTTGTCGTTTCTAATCATATATTCATAGCATCAAAATTGTACGAAAATAGTATCGTGACACTCAGGCTTAAAACTGAGAAAGTACTCGTATTTTGTAACACAATATGTATAATAATTGGAAAACGTGATTCACGTTAGATAATGAGATGTTTTTCAACTGATTTCTGATGAACAATGATCATTCAACAACAGCTCGGAGATAATAAACAACTGTCCACTTGAACAATGGGGTTGGAAATTAAACATTTCTCTGTTGATGCCTATTGGAACCCAGGATATCGTAGCTCTCAAACAAAAATCTGCTACGGCTGATTTCCTGCAGATGCAAAAACTGCGAGAAGCTTTGTGGATGTAGAAAAGCTGACCTCAAGTGTACCAAGTTTTGCCACCACTGCCGTGGAGCCACCTGTTCTCACGCTTCCTGCATTGTCGTTTCAGAAGACGATGATAATGACTACAATGATAATTCTAACAATAAGTAGCTACCCAGACGTTAAACAAAGCACGCAATGTTTTCAAATAATCTAATCATGTTTTATAATCAATTAAACAATGACCGCAACGTCGTGCCAGTTTCACCACATATACGACGCGTCACGAGTCATGTACCCCAACTTTGATGGCGCTCCGCAGCTAAGTCGACAGAGATACATACATGACATCATGGGATTTTCTATAGATCATTTAATCCTCTACAAGCCAGTGTGTTCAGATTTTCCATACTTATTACGTTTATTTCAGTATTCAATGAGGAGGCTGCGAGTGCAAATCACTATTTTTCAAGTTTTTCTTTTTTTTTTCTTAGGTTTCCCGAAAGAGTGTGAGATGAAACTTTGGTTTTTTAGATCCAGTTTTTCATCCTCTACATTATCGTAGTTTTTTCATCGAGTCTAGGGTTTTTGTAAGTTTTCCAGAAGCACCACTTTATCAACAGGATTGTCGCGCAACTTCAAACGTGGTTCACGGCTAAACTAGAAGTGATAATAATTGGCCTTGAAGATTTTCTAGTGGAGCATTCAATTCTCTACAACTTTGTCGCTCACAATTTTTTGATATCTCCTGTCGTTCTCACGGCATCCAAGAAGGAAGGTCACGCGGACAGTTTTTCCAATTCTCTAGACCGGCGCGTAACTTTGACTGCGATAAACGGCTAAACTGAAGAAGTTAGACATATGCCCCCAGGGACTTTTTTGTAGATTATTGAATTCCCTACAACTTTGTCCCCGACAGTTTTCACACATCTCTCACCGTTCTCTCACCGTTTCAAAAGAAAGATCGCGGCGCATGTTTTTCCATCTTCTCCATTTTTTTTCCATGGTTTCCGGGATGACTGGAAATGAAACTTTGGTTTTTATTATTCAGTTTTTCATTTTCTACATCGCCATATTTTTTTCATCCTGCCCCTAATTTGTTCCAAGTTAAATCCTTATTTTACTGGACTAGTATCTCCGTAAATGATGACGAAAAAAAAACAAGACCTATTGATTTTGACTCGCCTTGACAAAAAAGTCGATCCCCGAGCAGGAATGAATTTTTGAGTCCTGCATGAAAAGCGAGTTATCCTGGTCAGAATACCGGTGAAAGGCCCTCTCGGGTGGCAACCTGCCGAATTTGGTTCCAATCCATCGGATAGATTTTGAATAATTAGATGGTGAAGTTTTGAACTACCTACCTACAGACATCATTCTAGAAATGGTCTTAAAATCGTCTTGGGGGACCTCAAAATGGATATATCCAGTGAAATCTCAAAACTTTTCTTCTGTACGTTTACAATACTTTTCCTTCCATATTGGTGGGGGACCCGAAGCCGCACATTTCACAGTAACGATTCTACCACCATTATCTTCCTTATGCAATTTGGAGTCGATGTAGATACGGAAGAATACAATTTACTTACGTTAACTATTCTATTTTCGCACTTGAACATTGCCCGCACTGACGTCTCATTTACAACTGTCAACGTTTGACAGCTAGCCGACCGCTACGTACGACATTCTGACATTGCTCATTGCAGGAAAGAAGGCATAAAACACAGAAAAGATGGAAGTCGAGAAAAATACGTAAATGATAGGCAAACAGCAGTACAGTCTAAGAACAGCGAGAATGGAGTGGCGAGGAGTAAGGAAACTGGACGATGTTCAAGTGCGAAAATGAAATAGTTAACGTAAGTAAATCGCATTCTTCAAATTGCGTAAGGAAATTGTGGTGAAATCGTTACTGTAGAATGTGCGGCTTCAGGTCCCCTTTATGACACTGTCGCCCAAGCTCAATCCACTAGTTTCGTTGACTTATATGGTAGTACTCTAAAAAGTCCAACAGCTTCACTTATGGATCCGGCAAGCTCTCGAATGGCTGGCTCCTCCGCCAAATGTACGAGTTTGTGACTTATCTTCAAGTCGGAGTCTCCGAGTTCGTGTTTTATTCCCGAGTCGGAGTCTCTAGTGTATATCGTACCAATATTCCATATCTTCCCAACACACCTATTGCATTTTGGGATGATCAGTCAACTATCAAGTATAGGTATACTTTCAGTTTTTTCAGAACTCAAAGTCTCTACTTGCTACTTGTCGAATCCATGGACTTCCAAAAGAGAACTCTTCACCTTCTCATTTGTTTTACTTTTTCAGTTTCCAACTAGAGCAATAAGACTATTCACGGAATATGTATATACTATAACAGAAAGAGTCTTTTCTCTCCACGTGTGAATGTTTGTTTTGCTCGACGCCTTACGAAGCTTTTTACTTATTTTAATTTTCAAAAGCATGAATGTTAAAATCTATATAAAATGTAAAAACGTAATAAAATTAGAAAGATTTTTGACATAAATACATGTAATAACAATTACGCGTCGGGCAAAATAAACATTTACACGTGGAGAGACAAGATTTTTACTGTTATATCTACAAGATTTCGCACTATGAGATCCTCCCATCATAGATAACTTCATCAACAGATATACAAGACATATTACTCTTATAGAGCATATTCTGCTCTAGAAACGAATGTTGCCGAATATTGAAGAAGTGCTCGAATTTTCAGTGCCAAGTTAGTTGCATTCCATTGTATCAAAAACTGCTCCGGATTAAAAATATATATTCCGAAACCTCTTTTCTTTACAGCAAAATGTGTTCTATTCATTCCGTAAATAGTATTGCTCTAATTGAAAACAAGAAAACATGAAAAGGGAAAAATCCTATTTTGGATGAACATGGATTCGACATGTGTAGGTATAGTGGTCTTTGAGCACGGGTAAGTAGTGATAAAACCGAGGATAAAACTCAAAGTTCCCATACATTGAAATGACATCACCACCACCGGTATACCGATCTGAAGAACAGTCAGCATAATTATATCTCACATTTATAGCGACACTGGAGCTCCTCAAGTGGAACTCCGCTATTTGTTCCATAAGACCAGGCTAGAAATTTCGGCTCATTTTTAGGGTGCAGGTATTTCCGAAGGATATTCTATATCTCGGAAACCATTAACCACAAAGCAATGAATTTAGTACTGCCTTGCAGGAAAGTTACTGGGCTCGAGTTTTGTACAATTAATATGTACCTATTTATATGTGTTTTTGGCATACCGAAGGATGACCCAAAAACTGATCTGGAGTAGGTACGTCGACGACTGAAAACGCGATTCGAATACGGCTTGAAAGACAACTCTGGAGGATTTCAAGCAGGTGACCCCATCTGTGGCTGTGCCCATGCCATGCGCAAGAAGAGATCTCGAAGCTTCGTTCGTTGTGGGAAAAGAGGATCAACCACGTAGTCATCTATGCACGTAGTAGTAAGTAGTAGTAGTAGTTAGTATACGTAGAGAGTAAACTGGATCCAGGATCCCTTAGAGCTAAGATTAAAGGAAAGCTGTTCACCTGCACCAATAACTTGCACGGTACCTACTGAGGGAATATTGAATGGAGTGGGTGCGTGCTCTGGACGAACAGGCTTGAGAGGAGGGTTAGCCGCGATATTTGCGATGCCACTAAGCTTGTCTAGAGCTCTCGCGAATGGACTAAACTAACTGATAATGGAATGATAATGTAAGCGACGAGAACCTCCAAGGCCTTTTCGGAAGAGGTCTGGAATATTCTAGGATGCATAAATCAGAGCAGGTAAAGTTGAATTCAAAGCGATAGTGTAAACAGCCAAGTCAATGAGAAGTGGTTCGTAAGACTATGGGTCAGTTTTTCAGTCTAGGGCCTCCTTGGTCTAGGGTGTACTCTTAACTTGGTTTTGTTATGGATTTGATTGTTGCAACAATTGTTTTAATAGCAACAAAACCAAGTTTAAAGGTCAGTTGAGATTGAAAGACTCTTAGCCAACATAGAAAAATTGTGGCACCAGAGTGGTTCTTTACCACGAGTTTTTCTCTGAATATACTACCAGAGGCCAGGTAGGTATATAGAGTACTTTCACTAAACATGCATATATCGTGTGATCGAATGAATTCTGAAGTCAAGCAGGCTGTGGCTTCTGGTCAAATCAGGGGTCGAAGCTGCGTTTGGCTATAGGGCACAGCCTGACTGAATTTATAATTTATTTTGATCACACGATGCATAAATACTACGTACTTATAATTTACCTACTTACTAATTTTCTATACAAGAGGAGAAGTAGAGAGGTGCCTATAGGTTTAGGTTAATCAAAAGTAGACAGGCACATGATAATGATTATTATAGGTAGGTATTTATACTATTTATTGATTGAATTCGAAGATATCGCTTATTACGTTTATGTAGACCCTGATGCATGTCTCAGTGACCGTGAAATGAGATGCATGATGCTTGTAGGGACTCGTATTTGGCCCTGACCGTATAAAGACTGAAGGCGGTTTTCTAAATATTTTATGACGCAAATGCCGAAAACGTTCCAGTGAACCAAATTTTGAAAAATATATTCATCCTGGTAATGGAACTGTGAAATTCAAAACAAAATGTGGTACCTACTTATTGGGTACTTACCTAACATTATAATTTTTGAATAATCAATGTAAACTATAACTCTGAATCCCCCAAATAATTATCATCAATAATGATATATTAACAGGCAGATATTGGTAAATACGATCGGTAAGTACCTATACCTACAAAACTAACCTGTTCACTAATGTTTCAAAATCAAGTTGAAAATACCTACCTATTAAAATCGCATAATAAATCAAATCTCTGGGAAATCACAGGACATACCTACCGCAACCGTGCATTTTGATAATAGTATGTAGGTAGCAAAAAAACATGAATGAGCTGTAAAACTTCCAAAATGTGATGGCAGAAATACATATCGTCCCTTGCCAGGCATCCAGGCAAAGCAACGTAAGCGCCATTCTGGCGAAAATGAGTTTTTGATCTTGTTGGGAGACTCACTGAGCCGCGTCGAATGAGTAAACTATCACAAGCACTAAAATTTACTTAATTATACACTGCATTACATGAAACATGCAAAATTAATATTCTTTCGTGGGCCATTTGCAATCAACACGATTTTTTGTCTCTCCTTTACAGCTGCTGAAATGTCGCTTACGTTGCTTTGCCTGGCAAGGGACGATATAATATGGTTATAAATTTTTGTTGGGTACTTTTGAAATTGAGGGACAAACGTTTAAACACACACTGTTTATTACTGCGTACTACTAAATACACGTCAATTAAATTACCGCACTCAGATATGTCGATCAACTTCGTCGTTGATGTGATCGCCCGAATCGCCGTCACTGTGAATTGAAATCTGGTGTCGGTCGGCTCATTTGCGTCTATATACTCGACTGTCATCTTCAAGAACATTCCACGCGTCCTCTGGTATATTCCAGCTTACCACCAGTAGATTTTTCGCGGCTCTGGATACGTCTTTCAGATTCGCATATATTCCGGCAAGCTGTGGACGTCACACTTTCGCCTATTGTGCAGATGTGTCTTACTCGCGCATCCTGATCTCCAGATTTCTCGATTCTTCTGGAACTGCATTGCCCCGAATATACCAGAATACGCCTCCGTGTTTATTCTCGAATGTGATGGAATCGCACGAAAGCCTCGCAACTCAACAAAATTGTTCACGTACGCGTAAGCCCCATCATACATTGTCAACGACAAAGGACAATCGTAAGCACCAACCCCAACTGACCAAGTCCAACCCTCCGTTCGCCGAGGTCATCACTTCGTTGCAAGAAATACGTTACAAGGAATATCTAAACGAGACACCTCGTTTCTATCGGGTCTGATCATCTAGGGGTCTCAACTCTACACCCTCGAGGTGGATCAAAACTCATCGTCGAAGGATATGTCAGCTCAGCATCCTGGAGGTGGATCGAAGCTTATCATCAACGGATCTCAACTCTACTACCTGAAGATGGATCGCAACTCATCATCGGAGGGGTCTCAACTCTACTACCTGAAGATGGTTTGAAACTCATTATCAACGAGTTTTAACTCGTCTCTCAAAAGCGGATCGAAACTCAGCATCCAAGGGCCTCAACTCAACATTCTAGAAGTGGATCGAAACTCGTTACAGAGGAGCAACTCATCAACCTCTAGGTGGGCCAAAACTCATCCTGGAAGGATCTCAACTCTATGCCCTCAATGGGAATCGAAACGCATCATCAATGGATTTCGACTCCACATTCTCCCGGTTGATCAAGACGCGTCTACCAGAAGTTTCAACTCATCATCCTCCAGGTGGGTTGAGATGCATTATTGAAGGGTCGCAACTGTACGTTCTCCAGGTGGATCGAGACGCAGTATCAACGGGTTTCAACTCGGCATCTTCGAAGTGAGTCGAAACTTTACTCTAACAGACCCGCAGGAGCACTCGACAACGGACACGTTGAGTTTGAGTCGGGAACGGATGGCAGCCCAGGCGGATCGGTCCAGGTACAACGGTCCATCGCACTCATCCATTCCAAGCTATTCGTAATCCATTTTTCACATCCAAAACGTCAGCAACGTAACGTAAGCAGCATAGTCGTAACAACATTCCCATCAGGTAGCTCGATCTGGACTCGGAAAATCTGCCGCTGGTATTGGGTATCGCGATTTGCTCAGTTATCACGTATGAATTAAATAACTAGTGGCATCTTTTATTGATCACTTGACTCTGACTCACATGTAACTTGATTCCACGGCTTTGATTCATTTTCCTTCCTTAATAATTTTTTATGGGGCGCAAACGAGGCCCTTTGCTCCAGCCCTTCCGGCGTAAATGACGACCTTCTTGCATGAAAATCTGTAATTTTGACACACACTCATCGTCTCATCGACCCATACACTCAGGATCTCACCTGACCGCGCCTCTAGGTTGATAGTGAGAGGTCATAAGCTCAGGTCATGAGATCACTTACGACGAAATCACACTCCGGCCCTAGAAATTTGTCCTCATCGGTCAATTTTGAAACTATATTCTCTATCACATTTTGTGCTATCATATTTTTGCTAGGTAGATCCTGTTGCATTTTCCAACACTTCTCACTTCTCTCAAGACAAAAAATAACGAAAATAATGTGCCAGTGTCAAAATCTGACGCTAACAATTGAATTAAAACGGCAGTCCAGCATAGCAAAACATCACTTTCCACAGGCTCTACCAAAAAATTTAAGAGCGGTTTAATAGCTAAGTTAAAACGGTTTTTTTTTCTGGTCAATGCTGGTAGATTTATTATGGATATTACGTTAAATCGCAAGTATACCATACCCTTTCGTTAAATACTCAGCGTGGAACCTGAATTTACATTGATCATTTGGCCAGAATCCATCAAAAGATATCTCGAGTTAGCTTTCAACTAAATAGTTAAATATTTTGGTGGGAACCCACGGTTTGACTTTGATTAAAATCATCTTGACTTCTTCAATCCATCAACTTATCAAATTGTCCGACTTGAAGAAAAAAATTTGATGGGCGACTGCGAGGGCGACTGTGTTTTTTTAAAGCTTTGTTGGGATTTGATTGTTATATACCTTCCAGCACGGAACATCAATGAGCCTTTCAGGCACTTCTTCGGTCCGTTTGCGTATAGGTAATGGTCGTTGACTGCACATGTGAAGAAGAACCGCCCATCAATCTCACCGACTGTTGAGCTGGTGGAAATCCCCGGCGTAGCTCGAAAATAGTTGTACTTGAAAATGAAATAATGCAAGGTAGAATGTACCTACCTAGTTACCTGTTTTTCACTTGTACGCATCTTCACATCACTGTGCATATCACTTTAATATTTTAATGCAACTACTACAACAGCACCTACCAGAGCTGCTAAAGAAGTCGTTGCAGCAGTTGTAAAAATATGAAGCATTCAAGCATTTTAGGCCAAGAAGAAACGTTTACATAATTTTTTAGTGCACAATAAAGACCAAAATGAGCATAGGTAGGACTCCACATACAATTTTAAAGTGATGCACAGCAATGGGCGAAGGATGAGTGCAAGTGAAAAACACTACAATATCAATAAGCACAACTGCACAAATCCCGAACTAAATTTGACCTTCTTTTCCGGTGTCAATGACGCTTGACCAAAACAAACCAGTAAACCCCCATTTATTTCTTATTATACAGTAGTTTCACCAATTAGACACTACAATATTTATTATTACCTACCAATTTTCAACAATAATTTTTTCCCGCTGTTTTGACCATGGAGATTTTCCAAGACTAAAAATAGATGAACCCCTGAAATTCCAGCGAAGACCCATAATATACTTGAGTCACTTTCGTTTTGCATCGGAAATGACCCGGTGAAACCCCTTGGGCAGACAGCAAGCGCTCGCTCGCAGATCCGAAGAAATCTCGGTCAGCTCATACGCGTTTCTCACCTAGGTACCCATCGAATGGTGATTCCAATGACGTAAGTAAACGGCCAGCGACAGCGAGCGCCCCTCTCTAAAGACGCAAGAACAAAATCATTCAAATGTTGAATTTTCCGCAACATTAACTTCTATATAAGCTCCCACCGTCCGGACCAGATACTCAATCCGATCCAAAACGCCTTAGCAGCAACACGTAGGGGCAAGTGGCAATCATTGGGGGATATTTATTTATTTATTGATATTTATTTATTGACATAACAAGAAAATGGCGAAAGGATTGTTAGTTTTTTGTCTGGTGATTGCTAGTGCCTTTTGCAACAAGAAGCCCAACATTATTGTGATCGTTGCTGATGACATGGTAAGTTCAAGTTTTACATTTAGTGTTTTGGCTGTTCCTAGTGACTGATTTATTCAACAATTTCAATTAAAAGTTAGTGCCTAGGGACTTTGACAAGGACTTAAAAATTGAAATGTCATAATTTTACCTAAGCAGGTCGTGAGGGCTTTTGGACGAACAACTGCCGGACCTCGTAGTCATCTTGTAGGATTCATAAATAATTGACCCTAAAGGTATCTATGTATGTGTAGCTAGTTACCTCAAGAGACCGGTGACTAGTACTAGTAGCAACAAGTAGTGCAGGACTAGCTTGTACAGAATATTTCATTTCCTCAAGCACGAATAGAGGTATTAATTGGGGTCTTGTTCAAATTTGCAATCAACAGTTAGTTTGGAGTCTGGATTTGACTCGCCTTGTAGGGGGAGGGGGGGACAAACAGAGAGCTTTCTGCTTTACTATTCATGCTAAAATTGATCCTAATTTATTATATGAATCAATTATTTATACAGGGTATCCCAGGGTTAACCGAGCATACTTTTAAGGAAAAGATTCTTCCAGTCCTCCCGATTGATAAAAATGGAACATAATTTAATATGCCTCTCACCCGCTTCCGCTTCTTAAGAAAGGCTTCTTATCCAGGATGTGGAGGTTCTCACAACAAAATTTTGTTGTTGTCATAACTTCGGAAAGGGGGCTTCGATCAAAACAAAATTTCGCTTGCATACCCTACTTATGTGAGGTGATTTTTTGGGGATATTTCCGATTTCGGAAGGCCCACCAGTGGCGTGCAATAGGGCCACTTTGGAATTTTTGAATCAGAAGGGCTAGGGGTATCTTTTCACCCTTTTCCCAAAGTCTGATTGGTTATACACCTGGAATCTTTTGTACTTTATGCGTAGATATACTTACTTCTATACCTACTTGATTGAATAATTGATTTATTGGTTCAAATTGAATGAGATAAAGTGAAGCTTGAGGAGAAGCTCAAATTATATAAAGAAAAAAACACCAAAAGGTGAAAAAAACACGTTTTCCGAGCATTAACATATTCATGAACATGAAGTCTTAATATTTTATGTTTTGTTCAGTGTAGTGTGCGCAGTAGATTGAAATTTTCGTCAAGTTCGAATATAATTGATTTTTTTATATGCTGTATCGGCTGTACTAAACTGGGCAAGAACGTAGATTTTTCGTAGTGGAAATAAGCATGATGATGTAAAACCTCACTTACTTTGCCACGAGTTTTACCTACCTTATTTAAAAAAATTACTTATAATCACACGTCAGTTTAATATTACATAAAAAGAAGACTGAAACAACTGGAAATATTAGTAATTTTCATATTTTCACTAAATTCAACCTTGCTTATGTAACTAGCAAAAATCATCAAAAAAATCTACATCATAATAAAATGCAAAGAAAACCAATTATTGCTGTCTGGTTCTCACGTCCCTCACCTAGAGATTTCATGTATAAATTCAATGTTATTATCAGTTCATTGACCATTACCTTGCCCTAGGATTCACACCTCACACTAAAAATATTGTTACACATTTTTTTTTTTTGAATGTCAATGTTTCTGCTCGAATATGTTTGGTCATACCTCTTCAAGGTCCGGAAGTGAACTTGCACATTTATTTATTAGAGATTAGGTAGATATATACAAAGAGAATGCTGCATTTGAAAAAACCTGTATATCTTTGAAATATAATTAGAAACATTTGATCAGGCGATTGTGATCGTGCATAAAAAGTTGGCATAAAAATATTCAAGTACCTATTATAATAATATGTTCAACTACTGACAGGTTTGGATTGGAATAAAAGCATGCTTAGAGACAAGAATAGAAGACAGACAATGAAATGCTACTTTTTTCTTTTTTCTGCATACAGCGGATTCAAATGACACGCGCACAAGAAGTAAAAGTATCAATGAATAATACGATTAATATGGGTAGTTATAGTAAAGTGTACTACCAGGTACTACCCAATGTCAAGGTCATCTTGATCCTTGAGTTATTATAACAATGTAATGTATAGTTATGTACCTATACTTGATATTTATCTGTCGTTAACAATCAACAAATCACCCGAGATTTAATATTATATGGTAGATACATGCCTACATTAATCTATCTATTTATGTGTAATGCTGTATGGGCCTCGGTCTCACTCGGAACATTGACTGATGATTACCTTGTATTGTATAGGTACCATTGCTCTGGCAATTAAGCACAGTAGTACTATCCTTAGATAGGAAACACCGGATTAGTGGGGATCTCCACATAATTTCCAAAAATCCCAAAATTCTTCTTCAGAGGAAACCGCAATCCTTGGTTCCTCGAAGCATGCAGGTTCCAGCCACTACCCACTAAACAAAATAACGTCATACTATTGTTCAAATAACGTTCACTCTTGAACAAGAACGTTCGGATTTGACGTTCATTTGATGTCAGATTAACGTTTTATACAAGTCCTATATTCGCCTTATTGAACGTTCTCACAAAAACGTTCTCACAAGAACGTTTTCGTTGGAATGGTTTTTAAACGTTGAAAAATGAACAACGTTTGGACATTGATTGCATCACGTTCAGTGAACGTTTTGTACTCTTACTACTTTTTAATGTTATGGAATAAACGTTCTATTAATGTATGTTTCCTCATGTTAAATAGATGTTTTTAATTATTCAACAATGAAACGTTCGAATAATAGGTATCTAACTGGAATAATGTTTCAAAAATAAACAATTGACTCAATTTTCATTATAAGATAATACCATGGAATTGGTTGCATCAATGAAGTAGCAACAAATCAGATGGATGCATCATAATGAAAATGAAAGTCTATTGTTGATTTCTGCTAGGTACCTAATTTCAGTCCTTAGTTCCTCACCTATTAATACCTGAGTGATTTTTTTTTTCGTAGCGTGAACCTAAACCTCAACGATTATTATTATTATTATCATTATCTAGAACCATGCAAGCCGGAGCTACATATCACTATGATAGAAATTAGAAATGTGTCTAAACTCTAAAGTAAAAGACTTGTTAATTTAGTAATATTAGTCTATTTCAGAACCAGATACCTTCTGTTGAATAATAGTAACAATAATGCTATATATGTATACTGATTTTATTACAAAAGATACTAACTAAAAAATGTATAAAATGGAACATTTTTGGACAAAATAGCTATTTACGATACGAGTCTTAAAAGTGACAGGTATTATTTTGTGAGCGGGGACGCTTGCGAAACGAGCATTAGCGAGTAAAGCAACTCCGCGAACAAAATAAGACACTTTTATCGCGTGTATCGTACAGGATTTTATCTACAATGGTCTTTGAAATGTTTGGTAAATGTCAGAATTTATTGAAAATATGACAGGAATGCGCAGAATCATCATTTTTTCACGTCGCCCATGACGACGTGCTAAAAGTGACGGGTATTATTTAACGCTTGTAGATAAAAACTTTTAAATGAATAAAACTACATATAATTATTTTCTAAACAAAACTTAAGATCAGATAGATAAGGTATAGGTAACTTAAGTCACGTGTTACTAAAGGGTCATTCATAGAGTATTTCAGCGTTGGTTCCTGGTGCGGAACCATTGCTTGAAGATGTTTTCCAATTATTTATCTGTACTCTACCTCTGTCCAGCAAGTCAGAGGGAAAAGGAAATATCACTGGGTGATTTGGTGTAGAAGACGCAGGTGCAGTTTTTTCCTTCAAGTTTTGCACCGCTTCAATAATGGCTTTCTTCCTGAAGCTACCTGAAACACATTGAGAAATGACCTTCAGCCCTACTTTAGTCAGTCAGAGTGGACTCAAAATTAATCTCGACTATAGAAAATTGTAAATTTCATACTTACAGAATATGGCGACGACGGACAACATCGTACTTGCAGTGTTCGTTCTTCGTCACTCTTTACCGTCAGTCGGGGTAGCTAATCGAAAATCGTAACTTCTTCGAAGCACAATAAACTTTTGCACGTACTTAGTGGACAACAACGATGGCGGTCGAGCTGTAGTGCTTGCCGTCGCCTGATGCCGCAAGATTTTTCGCGAGAGGATTCATACTACGCTTGCTCAAAGACGCCGTTAAGCGTTGTTCATACTTTTTACGTTTTATAAACGTTTTTGGCAAATCGTTTTTTGAACGTTCTCGTTCAAACGTCATCAGGACATTTATAAATACATGATGGATTTTGCCGAATGCTGGTAATTTATGTAGGCAGGATTATTCAACCCAAAATTTTTAGTAGGTAGGTACATTCTTATTGTCTTCCATCAATGCACAACGCACAAACCACAAACGCACAAAATGTAGGAATAATAAAGTATTCATTTGTACTTTATATGAATAGGAAGCGTTGTATATTTACACTTACACAATGCGAGATAGATAGGAAACAGTGTTTTCAACACAATTTTGAAAAAAGTTTCTTAAAAACAATTACTGAAACGTTCTCTCCGAAACGTCATGTTGATTTTAAACAATGAAAAACACATGTACGTTTTGCTGAAAACACTCATTCAAGTTATGAATTTTCAACGTGCAAGTTTTGAACATCAAAAAACTTTTGAAACAAAAACAATTTAAAAACGTTGACTTTCGAACGTTTGCTCAAACTCGTTATTCAACCGTTCAAAATATAACATCATATTCATTTATAAAAAGAAACGTTCAAATAACGTTTTCTAGCGAACGTTTGTTCATACTCGTTATTTAACTGTTAAAAATATAACATCACATTTACTTATAAAAAGGAACGTTCAAATAACGTTTTCTTGCGAACGTTTGCCGAAAATCATCCTGGGAACGTTACATTAAGAACTGAAGAATGCCGTTTCCTTATTCACGTTACATTTATGTTCATAAATAGAACGTTTGGCAAATCACGTCACATTAACGTGTCTTGAACGGTTTTCAAGAACGTTATTTTCTGAACAACAAATATAACGTTCACAAACGTTCATATGATGTTTCATGTTTAGTGGGTAAGTATTAGTAACTTTTTATTATTCCCATCGAAACAACAATGTACCTATAATTATTATATAATTATTGATAATAATTGCCAGTAAATCTCAAGAAGCTACCTAGGTATGTAAATAACTCGAAACTGCTTGAATAAGTTAGAAGGTAGGCACGGTTTGTAGCCACCATGCACCATTCCCCCACTTTCCCCTATTTTTTTCTTTAACAAAGTAACAAGGATCATTTCAAACTATCATTCATTACAAATGGACAATTTTTTTCTAGGGTTTCAATGACGTCGGATTTCACGGCGGCAATGAGATTCCGACGCCCAACATCGACGCCTTGGCCTACAACGGCGTCATCCTGAACAATCACTACACCCAGGCTCTTTGCACGCCATCCCGGTCTGCATTCCTCACTGGAAAATACCCGATTCACTTGGGTAAGTAAGCCAATGACAATGACACTATTATCCTTTACATTATAAATAACGAAATGTAGCAACAATAGCAAGAGCAAGTAGCAGCTCAGTGAGATAATCATACACATATTTTCCACGCGGGCATATTGAAAGAGAAAAAAGCGCGAAAAAATGTCAAGGGGAAACATGGAGAATTTATCTGGAGTAGAAAGTCAAACGCCGGTAGTAGAGTAAAACAATTAATGGAATGCATGAGTATATAATAATTTCTGATCTGGATTGATCGATCAGGATCTGATGGGAGGGGAAAAATCTGATAATAAGCAGAAAGACAATAATAAAATGACTCACAGAAAAAAATTCAATTAATTCAACAATATCGTGCAGATCCTGGTCGTAAGAACCAAGTAGGTAGGTACTTGGTACCTATGGACAAAAAAATTTTTGGACGAAATCATATCATCTTAAATGGCATGTCCTTGCACGGTTAATTATGTATTTATCTATAATAAAATTTGTTGCAGAGTCATAAAACTCGATCGATTGTGATAGTTTTCCGTTTGTTAATTTTTTCAATGTTAAGGCGGTATAGGAAGGACATGGCCAAGGTTGCGGTCGGCGGTCATCCGAAATGTTTAAGTAGTTAGTTAGCCGGTTTCGTCTTATTAAAAAATTGGAACTTTTAGCTAATTGAAACCCTCTGTTACAGGAATGCAACATTTGGTGATCCTTGAACCTGAACCATGGGGGCTGTCGCTAAACGAAACTCTACTTCCGCAACACCTGAAGAGGAACGGCTACGCCACCCACGCCGTCGGAAAATGGCACTTGGGCTTCTTCAGGAAAGAATATACGCCCACGTATCGTGGTTTCGACACACACTACGGTTACTGGCAGGGCCTGCAGGACTACTACGAGCACGACGTGCATGCTACGGTGAGAGGATTCATATTATTTTGCAATATGTAGAAAACATATTAAGTGATGTTGCAAATTCCAAATTTTACGTAAGAGATCATTAGGTACTCACGGCAGATTTTTTACAGTTTACGCCAGAGCACGGGTACGACATGAGGCGCAACATGACCGTCGATTGGGATGCCAAAGGCAAATATTCCACAACACTGTTTACTGAAGAAGCAGTTAGGCTCATCAAAGAACACGACACCTCGAACCCAATGTTCATGTACTTAGCCCACTTGGCACCACACACCGGAAACGACAAGGATCCCCTCCAAGCTCCCGATGAAGAAATAGCCAAATTTGCTCACATTGCCGACCCAGAACGAAGGATTTATGCTGCGATGGTCTCTATGCTGGACAAAAGCGTTGGAACCGTCATTTCAGCACTGAGAGAAAAACGCATGCTCGAAAATTCGATCATTTTGTTCATGTCCGACAACGGAGCCCAAACCGAAGGTGTTCACGCCAACCACGGTTCGAACTACCCCTTCAGAGGCATGAAAAACTCCGCTTGGGAAGGCGCCCAAAGAGGAGCAGCAGCCATCTGGAGTCCGCTCATCAAGAAACCACAGCGAGTTTCCGAAAGTCTCATGCACATTTCCGACTGGCTCCCAACGTTCTTCTCAGCTGCCGGTTTGAATTCATCGCAACTCCCCGAAGGATTAGACGGCAAAAATTTGTGGCAGTCCATTTCTGAAGGAACCAAAAGCCCGCGTACCGAGCTGATCTACAACATAGACGATGTCTGGAATTACGGCGCTGTCCGCCAAGGCGACTGGAAGTACGTCTACGGTTCCGCTACCAAAGGCGCTAAAGATTCCTGGTATGGCTCCTCTGGCAAACAACCCGAGTATTCCTACGAAGAAGAATCCGTGCTCAAGTCTCCGGTGGCCAGTGCTCTAGCGGGTTTAATAACTTACGAACAAATCCGCGAGAAGAACCAAGGTCACCAAGATATGAACTTCAGCATTAATGTTCTAAACTTGGAGACCATCATGAAGATGCGTCAAGATGCGGAAATTAAATGTAAACAAGTCAATCCAGAAGACATTCCTGATGCAAACAAGTGCGATCCGATGCAGTCTCCATGCCTCTTTAACCTTAAAGAGGATCCATGTGAGATGTTCAACTTGGCGAACGAAAGGCCCGTAGTCGTGATGAACTTGGAAAATGAACTGATCAGGCAGAGGAGGACGGCTTTGCCCCCTAGGAACGTCCCTAGGGATCCAAATGCTGACCCTGCCAAGTGGAACGGTACTTGGACCAACTGGCAAGACTGCGAGGACGTCCAGAAATTGAAGATTACCCACAATATGCTCTCGCCTCTGGCCATAGGACTGATTTCAGCTGCCTGCGTGGCATTCCTTTTGGTCATTGTTATTTTGCTGACCATCACAGCTAAGAACGCGCAGAAGAAAAAACAAACGGAGACTTTATTCGAGGAATCGATTGCTACAGAGATGGAACCGAAAAAGATGTCTGTTTTTGAAGATAGAGAATTGAGAAATGACTTCCGAAATGACTTCAGAACGCTCGAATGATGAGCTAAGACTTCAACAGGCGAACCAAAAATTTGTTCAGTATTAGGGTTCAGGCTCTGCTTCCTGTGGAAGTACCTTGAAGTCGTGAATAAGTATACAAAGATGTAAATATGTACATATTTATTTTGTAGATAGATGAATGTAATTTATAATGAGAAATAAAAATCAAAAAATACTTATTATATGTTTTATAAATGTTAATAAAATATTTTTCAGTTTCCAGCTATAGTGCAATTCAAATTAAATGGCATCTTAAGCGGCTCTAAAATTTGACGTTTGCGAGAGAAATAGAGCGTTTTCTAAGTTGAATCGAGTTTAATGGAAGCTTTCCATAAATTTGTGAACGTTTGATGACAATAATCTACTACCTATGTAAAACCGGATTTCGAAATCATATTACTTCTAACGCATATGTCAAATTTCACAGCCACCCGAGATGTCATTCCATTTGAATTGTACTACACATTGGTATGGTATAATACCTAAGTACTTAGGTTAAGAACACAAAAGTAGATCTATTTATTTCAAGTTCTATATTCAATAGAGTCGTTGTTAATGACTATTTGTAAAAAACTATTAGCACATGGATGGCTGCAACGTAAATAGACCGAAATAAACACTAACATGGTAATTGAAGGCGTTCGACTGAACACTTCAAACAATGTAATCTAGGGTCTTATACATAAGAGAACCACAAAATACGATTTCAATGGTTCACGGTGATGCCTTAGTGAATAAAAAAACACTGCTCAGTTGAAATGTTGAGATAGTTATTTATTTTCGATACGAGAGCGCAGTTTCAGGCCCGAATCTCTGTTTGATAAGCTTGAGACGCAGCCGATGTGAAATATGGAATAATTTCGACTTACAGAAAGGGAATGAGAATTCAGTTGGAAATATGAAATCAACATAAATATTTCTCGACAAATCCTAGCCCAGTGCGAATCGATAATCTGAATAATAAAATTGTTAGGTACTCTGAATATGACAGTTCATAGTTCAGCTGTGGCAAATTTCTTAATTTACCATTCTCGAGTACACCAGATGATATTTATACAAACCAAACCTTACGCCATCGTCTTTCTAACGTAGGTTGCTAGAAATGCTGCTGTTAGCGGCATTTTGATGTCCGTCTGCCCACCGGTCTAACTGTCTAATTTATCAATTAATAGCTCCTGAACGAGAAGACCTACCAAAAATCGACAATGATTGTAATGATTGCTTATGCTCAAGAGGATGCAGTTTTGTGACACGAGCCTTAGCATCTAAATGAGTTTCTGATGGCCACTGGACGTTACACGAGAGCAGAATGCCTACTATGATTTACTCAACTGGTAGAGTGGTAAATATGCACAATTGAATAATAATTATTATTATTTACATTATATTATTCAGTGCCTCCGTTGAATAAAATAAGTCTTTTGACCATTGGCTGTTGCCCAGGTAATAACAAGTGTAACGAAGTGTTTATGGATTTTTTTTCACTACTAGCCGTGAAGTACATCATTATTAACCTGTTTCTCAACTAAGATCGCGATTTTCAAGTTGTAAAAAAATTCTACATAAACCACGGTCGAGAAAATTATTGTAGCTTCAGGGCCTTATATCCCTCAGCTGCGCTTCGGGATCTAAACTGGCGCTCCAGCTATAATAATACTTTCTCAACCTTGGTATATAATATACTATTACAGAATCGCACCGCTGCGCGCTGTAGTTCAATTACAGATTTATAGGACAATAATGAATGCTTGTTCTACTAAATTAGGTATATATTATATCTCTGTGTAGTCTTAGTTTTTGAACTAAAATCAAGACATTGTGAGCACTAACCAAGTAGCGATATTTTTGAAAGTGAACATCCATTTTTCTTTACGAGGAGAACACTGTGTAGTGCCTCTTTCATTGCATCTTGTCTTGTTTTTCCTGATCCACATAGCGTAAAATCTGAATCGTTCAGAATCACAGCAACCACAAAATATCCATCTATGGCAGGAAGATCTTTCACTTTATATTCAATATTTTGGTTCCGCAGTTCCTGCTTCATCAGTTCAAGAGAATGAGGCACAATCTGGAAGAAAAACATTTTTTTAGTTCTCCTCTTATATAAGACCATCTTATATCTTCTTATTGGTTCTACCACCTTCAGACCAGATCTTACGGCTGGGTCCGTATCCCTCCCCTACATACCTGTATAGAAGAGTCAGCATACAAAATGCTGTCCTCCTTTCTTTGGCACGTATTTGGTGTAGTCGACAAGGACTGGAATAGGTGGATCATTTTTTCGCTGTTTTCAACGTTAACTTCGTGTCTAACAACAGCTGTCTTCTTGTACTGCTGCAGTAGCTTTGGACCGTCGATATTTATTCTGAAAAATGCCAACATGAGAAAGTTATATTACGCGTTCAGCTTTTATTGTCAACACAGTAGGCGAGCATGGTGTGACAGAATCCACCCTGTAACAGCGCTGTCAGTGGGATGCCAGAGTTTAGGTTATGCATCATTTTCTGGGATTGTCGCTTTACTTCAAAATTCACAACGATGTTGCAAGTTTATTTTTGGCCGCTAAATGCCCGTATGACATGCCATCTGATCCGATGCTCACATAAGAGGCTCTTCAAAGATTTTATAGGCGGAACGAAGACGTTGCTCCAACCTGCCTTCTCAGCAGGTAAATATTTAGATGGGTACAGACTTCAGCAGGCAGTCTACAGACACTAGTGGCAAAAGTACCGCGGCTAGTTAAAAGGCAACATTGCTTTGCTTCACCTGACACAAGTTGGGAGAATATTCTGAAGAGAATACTCGCGTACGGGTTCGAATTTTAAACGCACACTGTTCAAGTTTATTACTGCGTACTACATCAAATACACGCCAACAATTATTTACGCTTGGAAATGTCGCTGAGACTATCGCTTCTTATCCGCTTGCTGTCTCTTCCAATTCAATACTGCCTGTGAGCGAGCTGACGGTTGATGTCTTATATAGGCCTCCGAAGTGTTCCCGAACTTTCCATCATCTTCCAGCAAACTCGACAGTGACCCGGCATACGATTTTCTAGGCGACTCCCGAATAATCTCACACATTTCGCGTATAATTCTGCCGTGCTCTAGAGCCGGCGCCGCCGCCAAATGGACAGATGTGTCTTGATCAGGCGTTGGGTTTCCATGTATTCCAATGCCATCACGTATACTCTAGAAATGTCCAGAGCTCCGCGCATTTGTACACTGCGGCTGTGGAAGAGTCTGGAAATATCGCGTGTTTACCAGATTGCACGGGAACCGTCGCTTGTAGCAATACAATGACACTGACTAATAGCTGTAATGTCTCATGTATCAATAAGTGATATCTGGGTGATTTAATTCTTGAAAAAAACTGAAAACAAAATTCCAGGTCCTGCTGTGTTGAAAATAAAAACAGAACTGAAGAATGATATCATGATATTTTTTTGATATCACTCACATCTCAAGCATGGCCTTTGCAGATTCCTGTTTCGCATCCTTTTTATTCAGCGCCATTCCTTCGCATTTGTGGCCAAGAAATTCACATTGGAACACAAACTGGCCCCCGGTATTATAGCAAGTGAGGAAGTTGTATTTTGGGTAATTCATTCCGTACTTTGAAGAATATTCGTTGAGTTCTCCTACATAGTTTTTACACTGCGGTTCCTGGTGATGTATTATGATTCTTGTGGTCGTTCTTTGCTCCACTGCAGGGAGAAGGCACCCACCACCGGTCAAGATGTCGAAAGCTTTTTTAGCAGCTTCTTGCTTAGCACTTTTTTTATTCGCACCATGGCCCACGGCTTGTACGCCATTTGCTCTACAAATGCACGTGAACCTTACTCCGAAACCTTCTTCTTCGTAAACGGGAAGTGGCAAGTGTTTGGCAGCCAAGTATTCCTGAAGACAGGAAATCAGATTTCTCGCGGTCATGCTGATAAATCTGGAACAATTCAAAGTATTAGTAAAATGGATGTTGAATAACAATCAATTTTTGCATCACCCTGTACTCGAGAACTCTCCTCAAATAATTCGACATACAACAAAATCATACTAAATACGACCCGCTGAACTGTGATTTGAGTGACTTGAGAGATTTTCTTTCCAAGTTCCCAAGCCTGAACTGCTATAGAAAATCTTAAAAACTTCGCAGTTGGTTGCCCTGGCGATGTTCGACACAGTAATTCGCGACCAACGACACACGATGTCATTCAGGCAACTTTTATAGTATATTATATACCAAGTTCCCAAAGTACTACGTTATGGCACTGAGTGGTGCGGGTTGCACCACGTTATGCACCACGAGGTGACATAAAGGTACTTTGGGAACGAGGCATATACACTATTTTATATAAAATCGTGCCGAAAACGCAGGTAAAATAGAACGAGGGAAATCTATGAAATATATAAATTAATATCTATACACCGTTTGAAACAAACTAATTAAAAATTTTCTTTATGACAACATCAAGTTTGAAAAAAAATTGACGGGTATATTTTCGTCAGCCTCATATCCTCTGTCCATCCAGTATTTTCCACTTCTAATTTGTGTAGACTGTAGAATCATCTCGAGAATTATGGAAAGTGACGGTAGTGATGAATTGATGATAGTGAAGGCCTACCATTAGAAGTTGCATTAGCTGCAAAGGAAGCAACCCTCGACTTGCTCTCAGACAGAATCATAGATACCTACCTGCAGTTTATATATTTGCAGTGTAAACAGTTTATAGCACTCGTACCATTTATAACACTAGTGCTATAAAGTGGCACTTTCGAAATGATTTTCGTCGCTATAATAACACATTTTCGACACAATTTTATATAAAAATGCATTTTTTGCAAATTTTTGCTGCATACAGACGGAAAATTTTTGCGAGGCGTAATGTTTGATGCACTTTTCAATTTTATTGGGGAATTGGTGCAATTTTCCAACCTGTTTTTGATTTTAGTCAACGAGAAGAATCAAAATAAACATTTGATACTCGAGAAAAATGAATCTAACCTCTTGAAGCGAGTTCGATTCTTTGATGCTTCAAATGCGATGTCGTCGTTCCAAGAAGTGTTGAAATGGGAGCATAGATCCTTTGGTCCGCTTCAGCCAAAAAGGAGCGGCAAATTCTTAAGGAAGAATTATTAGCAAAACATGGAGCTCTGCAGCGGATCGCCATTGCAACACAACATTCTCTTCACACTGTTCTAGAGGGGATAACCAACAGTCCACTCTGCGACTGTATAGCGGATGAGTCACAAACGGTGAACCACATTGTGAGCCTGTGTCCGACAAGACGATATGCAAGCTCAACAACGCACTCTTTGTCTCTCCTTTCAACCCCAAATTTCCACTCTAAACAGCTTGATGTTCTTTACACTAGTAGAATAAGTATGGTAAAGTTATATGCATTATGCATTAATTGTGTACCTATACCAGATTCTCTGTGTATCGAGTTATAACTAATAATAATATAGTAATTGGTTCAGTTTGTTACTTCCCCGACCGACCACCCAACGAGCAGGGAAAGTATTGTGAACGCGCTCAATTTTTTTTTTCTTTTTTTCGACGAATATATCCGTTTTGAGGTCCCCTATGACAATTAAGACCATTCCCTGTATGTATGTCTGTAACCTCTCACGATAACAGCCGCAACGGTCATCCAATCGACTTAAAATTTGGTATACGGACATGGTTTCATCGTCGAATGAGCCCATTCGTTTTTGGCTATCATCTGTCAAACGAAAGTGTCATTATCAAAAAATGACAGAAGCTATATCTGACGAAACTCGACTTGCAATATGCCGTTTGAAAGCCCATAAGAAACTGTATTCAGAACAGTTGAAAGTATTGCCCTATCTGTCATCTGTCAAATAATAAAAAATGTCAAAGTTCAAAACTTTACCATTTAATTATTATTCAAAATCTATCTGATGGATTTGGACCAAATTTGGCAGGAAGTAACACGACAAAAGGGTCAAATCTAGTTTGCAGTTGCATTTTCCCACCATTTTCCAGTCGAGCCTTATGAATTTTTTAAATTTCTCCTATCAAATATTGTTTCCAATATTAGAAACAATACATTCATGATCCAGAATAATTCTCCATGAAGATCGAGAATTTGTCTGGTGATGTTGGATAATAACTATATCGGCTTCTCTGAAAGTGGTCGATTTGAGCGAAATTTGCAGGCGATGTGAAATTCATCAAGATCCATCTCATTTTCGACCATTGATACTTCGCCGTCATCTTGTATTCTCCAGATTGAACATGTTTCAAAGTGATAGAGCTAGAAGAATTATGCCTCAACGAAAAGAGATATCGATGTGGTGCAAACGCCAATCGAATGCGTACGTGTCCACCATATGAAGTTGATCAATGATTTTTGTCACTTATCCGCCATCTTTGATCCGCCATTTTGAATTTCTAAGGAAAGTGGTCCGATTTGAGTGAAATTCGCAGGCGATGTGAATTTCATCAAAATACATCCGATTTTGGACAAATGATGCTCTGCCGCCAACTTGACCGCCATATTGAAATTTCTTATCAGTAACGATTTTCATGGAGCTTGGAACTTACCGTTGTTTTGTATGATCAGTCTTATTTTCCAGTTGAATTTCAACATTCCGCCGCCATCTTGGCCGCCATATGGAATCTCTTATTAGTGGAACAATTTTCATAAAACTTGGAACTTTCCCTTGTCTAGTACGATCATTCTGATTTTCAGGCCAAATTTCATGATTCTGCCACTATGTTGGCCTCCATATTGAAATTTCTGCCCAAATAATGGTAGAATCCTCATAAACATCCTGCGTTCACTAATCCTTTGAAAAGAAGGTGCACTATTGAACCTCATGCCCATGAGACATATTATTCGCTTGTTTTGTTATAACTCCATATTCAACCACTGGATTTTGACCAAATTTGGTACACAAAGTAAGTTGATGCCTCGGTTGATGCATACCTACAAGCTGGTTATGTTGACTTTTGTCACATTTTTTGATTTATCATTTTTTCACGTATTATTATTTAAAAAAAAGTTGTTTAATTTTTTTCGAAAGTAGGTACTTATTTTTCGATGCTCTATTATCTCCTGAAATATTGTCAAAAAAAGGGTAACCCCTGTGTACTTACAGAAGTATCCACACATTTGCATAATGTAAAATTTTATAAATCTATTGTGAAACAATAACACAAAAACGAAAAGAACACCTGTTCTAACGTTGTTTGCTAACTGATTTCATACCTATTTAGAAGTTTTACTTCTTTCGAAGGTGACCATGGTCACGCACCCACGGTTTTTTTTTCGGATACGTGTCATGATCTACCGTTAACCCCTTGACCCCTAGCCACCCTTAGTATTTTTTTTTATTAATGGTACCTACTCTATGGCTTGGGTGGCTCGTTGGAAAGCTTGTCAAAAACTGTATTCAGATCTACCTTTTTTTTTCTACCAATGAAAATTGGATCGAACGCTTCACCGTGAAGTTTTGAAGAACCCCAGGATCACTTAAAAGTCCGGAAAAAAATCATAAAATCTTACCCATATTTTTTCCGAAAAAAACGCTAGAACAGATCGATTTTTGAAAACGGTTAGTCGTTTTTCCATGAAACGTGTCATGATCTACCGTCAACTCCTCAACCCCCATCAGCCACCCTATGGCTGTTTTTTTTTTTTTGAATCGCACCCTATGGCTTGTTTTACCTATTTTCAATGGTAGATCTGAATACAGTTTTTCACAAGCTTTCCAATGAGCGCCCACAAGCCATGGAGTGCGATTTAAAAAAATATTAAGGGTGGCTAGGGGCTAGGGGCTAGGGGTCAAGGGGTTGACGGTAGATCATGACACGTTTCATGGGAAAACGGCTTGCCCTTTTTAGAAATCGACCTGTTCGAGTGTTTTATCCGAAAAAATATATATGGCCAAAAATTATGAATTTTGTTCCAAACTTTTGAATAACCGTGCATTTAACGGGATACGTGCAGCAGAATCTGTGAGGTGATAACAAGTAGGCATAACCGATAAGAGTGGGTATAATGGAGAGTAGAGTATGCAACGGTGGACACTAACTCACGACTTACGGACTTACCTAATTACAAGATGTTATTGTGCCACCATCAGTCATCAGTCAATCACTCCATCGACACATCAACACGTGGAAAATTGACCTAATATAGACTTACTTTTGGGCCTCTTGTTATAAGTATAAGTACAGGTTATATTTATTTCGGAAAGGTCAGAAAACCGGGGAACTACATGTCTCGACTCGCGAATAGAATGAGTAGGTATAAATATGGTTGTATTGTGATGGTGTGGTTGTAGTGTAAGTAGGACGGACGTACAACATAGATATGTGTATAAGAAAGCAAGAGAAACAACACTTCCTCGACCTATACACTCCACGCACGCATTAGAGGCTGACTGACGTAGTCAACTTTGATTGGATTGGAACAACCACATTCATCCTTTCTCTTCGACTGCGGCGGTTTCATTATTTTCTCTTATCTATCTCTGAGTACTTACCTACCTATCTCCGCACTTCACTGATGTCTCGTGTGCTTTGCTATCAAGCTATCATAGCAGGATTTAGTATGTTTATGTTATGTACCTCTATTTATTCAGGAAAAATGGATCATCATTCATCACTATAACCATACTTATAGGGATCTTATCAGAACACATGCTGACTCAGATTTCAGCGTTGAAAAATAATCCAAATACCTAACCTCTATTATGCAAAAATAGTGTAACCCGATTTATTTCCAGATTCGTGTTTAGAAGGTCTGGAAGTAACTTCGGCATTTTACAACCATCTTTGCTCAAATTTGGAACTTACACTTCTAAAGTCATTATCCACAATACGGAATTTCAGTTTCGGCCACACGACACGTGACCAGTGCAGTGGCGTGGATATAATGGAAAAATCGCTGTATTTTCTACCAAATTTTCTACAACACTGGAATTAAAAAAAAATAAACTCTGGTCAAATTACAGGTTTCATTCGGGAGAACAACCAGCTCCAGCAAAATTTTGACATGAATGAGACTTCGTTCATGAATAAAAAATTTGAACATTTATTTGGTTGCAGGTGCGTTTTCCTCTGAGGAAAAAAAGGAAAAAATAGAGAGAAAGTAAAATAGCGTTGGCAACCTATAGTATAGGTAGGTACCTATTTCAAAATTTAAATTTTCGAAAAACTCTGTATTCGTCATTTTTTTTTCCTCAAGTAATGGATTTATTTTTGAGATATTAAATATGAAATGTATAATAGCAAATATTTAAGTCAAATGAAAAAAACTTCATGCAGTTGTGACGACTCCGGTAAGTATAGGTATGTCGGTGGGATATGATGGTTTGATTCAATTTTTTTTATTCTGATGATATAGGTAGGTATAAGTATTTTAATTATATAGGTACCTACCTTCCTATATTTTATGTTTGTTTGCATCAGTTATAGCTAGGTAAGATGACTTATACTTATATGCAATGCACTAGGTACTTTAGAAGAGATGCGAATGGTGTATACATTTATGATCACTGCACTGGCAGACAAAGACTAGATATTAGTTGAGAATATCGATAATACGATAATAGAGGTATGGTATGAGTGGTAAATATGACTCATGGCTCATATTTTATCTGTTGAATAAAGCTCCAAACAATAACAAACTGCTCAGAAAAATGAATACCTATATAGTAGAATGTTAGGTACATATATCTAGGTACAGTTGCGAGCATAACATTTGAAACACTATTGTGTAGGTACAGAAAACATTTCGCAACTGTTTTCCCCTAGAATTTAAATTTGGACACCAAAGTTTTCTGTATCTTGCAATAGGTAGGTACACTAGTGTTTCAAAAAATTTCCCATTTTTTCGACACCCTATATGAATATATTATATGTATAGGTATCATTTGTTATTTTATTATGATCATAAATACAGGATGTTCATTTTCAAACTTCCCTCCGCTCCCCAGATTTCTCGCTGCCAAACTTATTTCCAAAAAACGTCAAATAGGTCGACTTTTATTTTGAGAAGGACATGCAAGGAGGACATGTATAGCCGAATTTTTATCTTCAACCACGCTACCCTACTTCAAAATCTTAAACAGCATTACTTATACCTATCTGCAATGCATCAAATTGAAGGTACATATTGCTACGAGCGTCGATCCCGTACATATTGGTAAACACTAGATCTTTCTGGATTCTTCCATCCACGGCCGCAGTGTACAAATGCGTGGAGCTCTGGACATTTCTAGAGTGTGCGAGGAGGCATTGGAATGCATGGAGACTCCAACGTTCGATCAAGGCACATCTGTCCACTTTGGCGGAGGTGCAGATTCCAGAACACATGGAAAGCACTCGGAAGGCGTGTGTGATTATTCAGGATTGGTCTAGAAATCGCATATGCCGGGCCTCTATGGAATTTGCTGGAAGTGGACAGGAAGTTCGGGAACATTATTCGGAGGCCTTATATAAGGCATCAGCCGGCAGCTCGCGGCAGTATTGAATTGGAATGCGAAGTGGTAACGCAAGCGACACAAGCGAAGTACCTGCGATATAATTCCAAGTAGATATTTGTTGGCGTGTATTCATTGTAGTACGCAGAAATAAACAGTGTGTGTTTTGAATCGATTGCCTCAATTATATTCGAACTCGTACGCGAAATATCGTAACAATATTAAAATTATCATTTCAACAAGCATACTTTGAATTTTTTTAGACCACTCGCTCCTCAAAATTATCTCATAGTTGATTAAAGGAAAATCTTTCCCCTATAGTAACTCCTGAGTCTTGAGAATAGATTTCGTAGCAAAAACAGGTCGATTTTTATTTCGAGAGGGACATCTAAAACATGTATTGACACATTTTTATCTTCAATTTCTTTGCCACCACCCCCCACTCTACTTTACCTTCAACGAATTAGGGATGGGTTTGAATTTTTTTAATATGTTTGTCAGAAAAAGAATGTTATCACTTTCAAATTAGTGTATCACAAGACAAGATTGGTTAATGCTATTCGAAATTTTAAAGTATTGTTACGAGCGGATCCCATCGCAACGTACAAGTGCGAAGCTCTAGACATTTGCAGAATATACCTTGTCTATGGAATATACGCGATGGCTTAGCCTTAGCGAATGGAATTTACCTTGGAGGAAATTTACGTGGCGACTTCAACGGCCGAGTAGCACACATCTGTCCATTTGGCGGAGGTGCCGATTTACCGCAATTCATTCTTCTTCCGAAAACAATGTTCTGGATAATTTCAATCCCTCCCCCAATTAATTATTAAGCATTCAAACTATTCTATGAAGAAAAGTGCCATATGCCATGAAGAAAATTGAGATGTCAAGAATATCAAATTGGACACTAATGCCCGATTGCACAAAGGTGGTATCAAATTTTGGTTTGCTATTAAACACGGTCAAAATTTTGAAGTGAAATAAAATGCAAACCCAGTTACTTCAATGAGAGATTATGATGGGAATACAAAATATAGCTCCAGGCGATTATTTGGATACCAGAACCCAAGTGAGACAATTTTCATTTTGACGTGTACAAGACATCTTACCGTAATTGTCAGTCAGATATTTTCTTTGTAATACAAAAATAAGCGACAAGTGCGTGATACCCAAAGTTTGTTTCGGTAGGTATCCAAATAATCGCCTGGAATATATTTTGTATTCCCATCATAATCTCCCCTTGAAGTAACTGGGTTTGCATTTCACTCCATTTCAAAACAATTCGATCCCGTGTTTAGTACCGATACCGAACTAAAATTTGATACCATATTTGTGCAATCGGACATCAGAGAATTTTAGGAAAATAGGGGGTGGGGTTAAAAATTTCAAAAATATTTTTCTCAGAAAGATAATTTGATTCTCTTTGATTTGATGTATCGCAAAGTAGATAGTGTCATTTGAAATTTGAAAGTTGCAGTGGGTGGGGGTGAGGAGGCCGAAGATATAAATTTGCCAATGTATGTTTCAGATGTCCCCCTCGATATAAAAATCAACCTGTCCGAGCTTTTTGAAAAAAAATTAGGTGAAATGCCCAATAACCCCTCTGTTCTGTTTTCGTTAGGCCACCTTGTATATTCGGACTCAAAAGAAAAACCGCATCATTTCCAAGAAGGGATCGACCGATACCTATCGATAATTATACTATACAGGGTGATTCATGAGTGACCTTACATAGGCTAATGGAAGATAGAGGACTTCGAGGCGAGTCAGGATCCACTGGAGAAATTTTATTTTCTCCAATGGTTACGAAGATACAGAGTGTTTTGTGTGTTTCGTATGCAACTTTGATAAGCAATATTTCTGAAACGGCCAGAGGTATTTTGTTGAAATTCACCAGTAATATTTCTCTATTGAAACTCATCCTGAAGTCATACCGGGTAAATCAAAATCCAAGGCCGGGCTAGAAAAAAAGTGTCCTTTTTTTGTTTCATCAAAAAGTACATTTTCTGACCGCTTTTTTAAAAAACTGCTATCGGATTCAAAAAGATAATGAAAAATGCTTCAAGAACCATTCTTCCATTTAGATGGCACACCTAAACCGTTTCGACAATAAAATTAAGAGTAAAATTTGTGGGTGAGTTCCCATTTTCGACCGGACATAATCGACTCATTGTTCGATTGAATTCATCAAAACTCATTTTTTGGCTTGTCTCTGTTAAATAGAAGAGCTTGGTTGGAAGAAAAATTCCAGAGCCGATAATTTTTTTTTATGGCAAAATCGAAAGTGAAACAAAAATTAGACTTGATTTGGTCGTCAAAGAAAATCTTCGGCTATGGAATTTTTCTTCCTGCCAAGCCCTTCTATTCCACAGAGACAAGCTAAAAAATGAATTTGAATGAATTCAATCAAACAACGAGTCAATTATGTCCGGTCGAAAATGGGAACTCACCCACAAATTTTACTTCTAATTTTATTGTCGAAACGGTTAAGGTGTGCCATCTAAATTGATGAGTGATTCTTAAAGCATTTTTCCTTAGCTCTTTGAATCCGATAGCAGTTTTTTAGAAAAGCGGTCAGAAAATGTACTTTTTGATGAAACGAAAAAGGGGCACCATTTTTCTAGCCCAGCCCTAGATTTTGACTTATCCGGTATGGCTTCGGGATGAGTTCCAATAGAGAAATATTACTGGTGAATTTCAACAAAATACCTATGGCCGTTTCAGAAATATCGCTTATCAAAGTTTCATACGAAACATACAAAACACCCTGTATCTTCGTAACCATTGAAGAAAATAAAATTTCTTCAGTGGATCCTGACTCGCCTCGAAGTCCTCTATCTCCCATTAGCCTATGTAAGGTCACTCATGAATCACCCTGTATTGGTATATCGCCCTATTTTCGGATTATATCGGTATAGGTCTATCGGCCGATATTTCGCCGATATTTTATTGTGTAAAACACTTTTCAAAAAACACTTGAAAAACATGTACCCAATCCGAATGATCTTGAAATATATATCATTCAAAAATCATACGAAATTATTTTTAGTCGATATTAAACTAAACAGAGGTAATCAATTGAACTGGTCCACGTATAGCTCCCTAAAAATATCACGCTATTTCAAGATCGAAAATCTCGAAGGAAAATCAACCGATTTCAAAAGCATGGTCATGCCGGATAGGTCATTCCTTTTGCTACCAAATGTCATGTTGGATCACGTAGACGTTGATAATAGGTGCTTTCCTTTTACAACAAAACTCACTGATCTGATCTAAGCTAGAGAGAGAAAGAGCGGGAAATCCACGAGCGAGAAATCACATGCGCGAAAGTGAGATACCACTAACAACTTAGGTCAGAATACTTAGTTCAGGTTGTAAAAGGAAAGCACCTATTGTTCACCATGCATGTACAGGGTGACAACGGAAGAAGTGTCAAAACAGTCAATTTTTAACTGTACACAACTTTTCGAAAAAAAAACGTAGATTTTTTCTCAATGTTTTGGAAAGCTCATTACAATATATCTCGAAACGGTTTTTATTCATTCCCTCCTCCCCATTTGAGTTTTCAATGGAGTTATGCCAGTTTTTGACACATTCACGTTTTATGCCGCAGTTCTCTCCAAAGTCACGTTCTTGGCTTAAATGTGGTAAAAGTGCATAACTTTGGCAACAAATGAGTAACCCTCAAGTATGAATTTGATCCCAGTGACCATCAGGAACGCTACCCCCTGTGAGCGTCTGCAACCACCTTGGAGTGTCATCATCACAGGGCGGTTTAAATTGTCCCCCACATTCCCCAAAAATCATCCCCTTAATAACTAAAGACATCCATTGCATACCTACTTTACAAAGTTTTGGTAAGTGCCTATCTCAACAGTTCTATTAAACGTATGATACGTCGATGATCTTTTTTTGTCCATCACTGTAGAAACTACCCCATGAAAAAAAAACTACCCCTTTCAAAAAGTACTTGCCTCATCAATTCTGGAAAATCTGTCACAATAGATATTTGGATGCGACGATTACCTTATCCATAGAAAGTTGTTATTAAAAATTCAAATATTGTAACAGATTTCCCAAAATTGATGAGACAATATATAAAGTACCTACCTACTCTTTGGAAGGGGTAGTTTTTTTCTTAATGGGGTAGTTTCTACAGTGGTGGACAAAAAAGATATCGGCCAAAAAAATCCATATATCGGTCGATCCCTAAATTTGAAAAATACATCAGGATGTCAAGAAATTTGAAAGTTTTTTTTGAAACACTCTCTCTACATATACCTACTGAAAGATATAGAAAATCTGGTCTCCAAATTTGAATTCTACGGAAAAAATTGTTGTGATTTTTTTTCCTGCCAATTTATCCCAACAGGGAGGTTAATTTTGAAGGGGTACAATACGCTTGGTACGATGGTACGCCAGTGAACCCTATAATCTCGATTGGGCTATGTTTCTGCCAGTATACCTAAAACTATGTACCTGTATGGGGCGCCGTTTAGAACTATACAAATGTGTGAATATACAGCACAAGAATGCCTAGATATACATAAATGTCACAAATATACATCAAGATTTTTAGAAATACACTAACTGCATTGAAAAATCCATACCAAAGAATCCGTATATCATCGGTATCTCGCTTATCTTGAGAGATACAAAGTCGGTTAAATTAGGAAAAAGTTGCGCATTTACATGACGATCAATGATCCAAAAAGAAATTTGACGTATCGATTTTAGTTTTTGAGATATCGTGAAAAAAACAGGAATTTGAATTTTTGTTTTCATTTTTTATTCAAAAAACGGTTGAAGGTGGCCTTTTCTAATCTGGATATTGCCGGGGCATTTTTTCAAGGGGAATTCAAAGCTGCCAAAATCTTTATCCTAGCTTTCAAAACAACCGAGATACGACATTCAACTTTTTTCTATAATGGGCGCCAAATTGAATTTTGAAATTTTTGAATACAGTATTGTTTTCTGGTTACAAAGATGTGCCACATGCCACTGTTGCACTACTGTTGAATAAATGTTCAACATTTACGTTTTTTTTTTATTGTCGGTGCTGATTTTGTTTCCAAAGCGCTCTTTGAAAAATTTGAAAAACATGTGACGTGCCAATGTAAATATTTTATTTATTGCGGCAAATAAACTTGATTATGATTATGATGATTATGAAATTATTGTAGAAAGTTAAAAATGTCTCTTCACTTGTATAATATTTTTTATTTTGCTCTACGCGTTTCGAGACTCTTATTTATTGTCTCATTCTCAAGAGCAAGTAAATGGTGAATAGATATAAAATGTAAAAAGTCATGAGTAAATGTCAGAATTTGAAATATCTGACAAAATTATGATAACAATTAAATAACGATAGAGACATGGCTGGTACTTTGTATAGGTATTTATTGTGGATAATTTCGATTACTTGACGGAAACAAAAAAGGGAGTAAAATCGATGAATTGAAATGTATTTGTTCATTTAAACATAAATTTGGATTGCTCTTACTTAATTTTCTAATTTCTAACTCCTCAAGATAATTACATAACATTTTGTCTGATGTGGTATGTAGAATAGATTTAAAATTTTGATTACTGAATGAATTGCAAAAAGAAATATGAGAAGCAAATGCAGACTGATATTATTCTCATATTTCTTTTTGCAATTCATTCAGTAATCAAAATTTTAAATCTATTCTACATACCACATCAGACAAAATGTTATGTAATTATCTTGAGGAGTTAGAAATTAGAAAATTAAGTAAGAGCAATCCAAATTTATGTTTAAATGAACAAATACATTTCAATTCATCGATTTTACTCCCTTTTTTGTTTCCGTCAAGTAATCGAAATTATCCACAATAAATACCTATACAAAGTACCAGCCATGTCTCTATCGTTATTTAATTGTTATCATAATTTTGTCAGATATTTCAAATTCTGACATTTACTCATGACTTTTTACATTTTATATCTATTCACCATTTACTTGCTCTTGAGAATGAGACAATAAATAAGAGTCTCGAAACGCGTAGAGCAAAATAAAAAATATTATACAAGTGAAGAGACATTTTTAACTTTCTACAATAATTTACAAAGACTTCACATAGTTATACCGAGAGTTCATAAATTAAATGGGTCAAGGGTGCCTGTGAATTCAAAAACGTCTGTCTAAGCTAGAGTAATCCTTTTGTGATAAATTTGTCAAACTTTGACAAGTTACGTCCCATATTATTGATCTCTGATCTGCCATAAGTGCACGCGAATACTTTCAAGTTCGAAAATACTCCTCGATCATGTAGGTTTTGTGCCCTGCCGTGAAAACCACATTTTTAATGTTCCGAAAACGAAAACTGCGGCTGGTTTGACAGATTACAATAACCAAAAAATAACAGACATCAAATGAACGATGCTAGTTCCGACAGATGTTTTCAAACTCACAGCCGCTCTTGACCCATTTAATTTATGAACGCTCGGTATTATGGAGAACTTCATCAGAAGATATGATTATGAAAAATAATTTTTTTTGCTCAAAAGCATGAATTCAACAGTGGCATGTGACATGTGACACATCGTTGTAATCTGAAAAAAATATTGTATTAAAAAATGTCAAAATCCAATGTGGCGCCCATAAGAGAAAAAAAAGTTGAATGTCATATCTCGGTTATTTTGGAAGCTAGAATGAAAATTTTGGCAACATTGGATTCCCCTTGGAAAAGTGCTTTCACAATGCCTTAATTAGAAAAGGCTACCTTCAACCATTTCTCAAATAAAAAATTAAAACAAAAATTACAAATTTCTGTTTGTTCTCAATATCTCGAAAACTAAAACTGACAAGTCAAATATCTTTTTGGATCATTGATCGTCATAGAAATTCGCAACTTTTGTCTGATTCAACCGACTCTGTATCTCTGAAGATAAGCGAGATACCCATGCTTAGTCTCGAAAACCCGCAACCTCCGCACCACAGGCAAATACTGACCACCTGGTGCTACGGGGCCGTTGAGAAGGTGCGATGGTTCTGGGTAAACTTAGTATATGAACACGCAAATGGAACCGGATGGAACGTTCTCAAATTTACAGGAATTCGAAAGATACAAAAAATTTAAAAATTCTAACAAAAATTTATTCTCCATTCCATTATCATCTAACTACGATAATAAATTATATTCTGTTGAACACAAAAAAGTCAAATTAGAGTAACTACACTCTACTGTGTCAACTGGTGCATAAGTTTTTTTTTATTGCGCCAGTAGGTACGTGATACTACGTCATGGGGCTTGAATTTTAATATTCTGAAATATTGGAGAAATAGAGTTCAGTATATATTTTGATAATATTTATTGCTGAATATTCAATAAATGTTCAAAATATTTGCTAAATGTTTGTGCAATATTCCACCTTAATATTCCTCTAATATTTGTTACGAATATTTTGTAAACATTTACAGAATGGTGTAAATATCCATCAACTACTACCAAATATTTTCAAAACATTTCGTGCTGTCTGGGTACCATATAGCTCCTAAAAAGGCGATAGGTACCTATATGAATACTCCGTTGTTATTAAAGTTTACCTATATTCACACCGAGTCGTGTTCAAAAATTGCAAAAAAACATGAAAAACATGAACTATATGCCGTTCACGTTTCAAATTCAGTAGATAATGACTTTTTGTAGTAAAAATAAAGTGAACAAGCTGGGGGGCTACGGCTACGGCTGATGGCATGGCACCTGCAAAGTTTTGCAGCGAAACTATCAGCGGCCATCAGCCGCATCCTCCCAGTGCTCCAGCTTGTCAATTTATTTTAGCTCCAAAAAGTTATTCTACTGAAAATAAAAAGTGAACGGGATATAGACGAAGACGAAACTGTTGAGCGTCGAGGCTCGAGGGCTCTCTACATACTCATAAGAAATCGCTCTCTAGCATAGCTCTCCAGAAAATTCTAGGTCCCGTCTAGACCGACATTGTGGTGACACAACTGACACAAGAGACGTCAGTTGAACGTCAAACTATGCAGTAGTATGGATCTTGGTCGTGTGTGACATACAAACAGCTGATTGTTTAACAACACGGTGTTTGAGTGCAAGAAATACCCTGAAAAGAGCATCAACCACTATCAGCAGTTGGGCCATGTTGGGATCCGACCCAAATTTCAGTTATTACGGCGATATCAACAAAATGGCAGAAGACACCGGCCAAAGTCGACCCGCGCTTTTCGGGTTCAACACCACCTATCCCCCTCAAAATCAGGAATTCGACTGGAACAGGACGGGAGTGGCGCCATACATCATGGGGGCGACTCCCTCCTTCCCCAATCCCGTCATAGAAAGCCATCCCATGATGGCACAACAGCAGCACCCACAAATGAGCGTTCCCTTTGGGATGCTTTCTACAGTGACCCCGACAGTAACGCAGGCGAGGTTGATGCCACACGCCGGTTTCCCGTTTGGGTCGTCTTCCACAACGGGTCCAATTGTGACTTCATCGGTAGCTCCGACGAGGTTGGAAGGTGGCTTCTCGACGTCTTTAAATAGACCATCGATGAGATGCAAAAGAAAAACAGACTCGCCTCCGTAAGTACAACTTATAGATACATGGTACTACATACCGACACTTACACTACACTATTTCCTCCTATCCTTACAGGAATAGTTGAATCGAATCCTCATTGAAATTGACGGTCATGCATGCAAACTCTTGTCAACTTTCCTCCATGCATCTGTACAACCTATCTCCATAAACGCCTCTTTCTGTATCCCCTGTAGTCCTTTTGTAGTTTAACAATAATTTGATTACATCTTTATAAGCAAGAATGAGAGGCCATAGAAAATAATTTATCATCCAAACTTTCTGGCTTGCTGATGGCCTATTTTTTGTTTAATTTTATTTTCCATTTCCTGACCTGATTTTCACAGTTTTTCATAAGCACTCTGCTAAAACAATGTTGCTTGAAGCTCTTTCTGACAATCCAGAAATACCTAACTAGTCATACCTATTACTATAGTCAAGTTGTTCTAGGTATTTCGATTTCAATTTTTTGTATGAACCACAACTTCACTGTTCATATTTTTACGGTTCTAATAATTCACCTGTCAACATTGCAGATTGCAAAAAGCCAAACAGTTCATCACAGAAGAGAAAATGGCGGAGCACATGTCCAAATTGCAGATCAATTCTGAGACCCAGCCCCGGCCCTCGGAAAGTGACAGCGAAAAGACCGTAAGACTCTACATGTGTGAACAGATGCGTCAGTTGCAAAGCGAATCTATTTTGCCCCACTCAATACTGTCGTCAATCCAGCGGCCATGCACGGCCTTGGTTCTGTGGCAACCCCCCCAGCAGCGTCTCTTGCAGCATCCCACCCGTGATCGTGAAACTGAACCCGAGAACAATAATGAGGATTCAGTTCCGGATCACAATCGACAAGAAGCCGACTCAATGGATATGGACAACCTATAAGTCGTCAAGTGCGAGTACTAGGAAGAACCAAGACTGAGTTATTCGAAATAAGCAGTTCTCGATGCTAACTTTTTTATTCTTTTTTAGTGCTACAAGTTGCATTATTGCATCACACACTTAACGGCACTGCCATTCTGGCAGAGACCGACATTGTTGTCATTCAAATGTACTTTTGTTCAATAGTAATGTAGCTTTTTCAACAGTTAATTTTGGATGTCTTAAGCTAAGATCACAGATTATTTTTATTTGTTTCGATGAAGGTGGCTTGTGAATGCGCATCATGTAAAATCTCTTCAAACTTTTTGCTCGAACAAACTGGGGCCTAAGTCAAGACGGAGAGTAGATTTTGGATCCAATAAGACTGAATTACATTCAGGGCGGCGGCACCGTGATCATTTTGAATGTTCAACTTTTTTTTATAAGGTGTAGAGAATAAGGCTGATAAGTGATTATGTAGACAAATTTTCTTTGGTCTTCTTGAAGACCTTTTTCATTGTTTCAAAATTGTTTTCGTATGAAACAAGAAAAGTTGTCTAGCTAGATAATGTGTTGAGATTCCAAAATGAGAAGATTATTTCTAAAGGAAAATACAATTTTTTCAAGTCTTGCATTCACAAAGAGAGTTGACAGTTGGAGTTGCCACCCTAATGTATTCAGGAACAAGAATCTTTTTGCTCATGATCATGGTGAAATTTGGTTTGTGACATTGTTCTAGAAAAGAGTTTCAAGATGTTTTGTAAAATAATATCATCATATCATTAAGTGCTTTTTGAATTTTGATGTTATTCAAAAGTAAATTCCATATCTTAGATTAATTTTTTGACAAACCAGAGGTTACTTTCGAAATCTTACAGTTCACTTTCACAAGCTACTGAAACTTTAATGCCTAATGCTTGAAAAAGGGCCATTAGTTTACACTTTATTTTTAGAGCAGAGGGTATATAATCTTTTCTGCTTATTATTCTGTGTTGAAATAGGCACCTTACTTGGTTTTATCACAGGATTACACTAAATTAGGAAAATTAAAATTACTATAAACTAATGTCATAGTGATTTAGGTACTGCATTTGTTTTACTGATTGTGCACATGAAGAATACCTTTGCCAAATTTGAGAAATTTAGAAAGAAACATTCGAAATTTATCAAGGCCAACTAGCTTTTTCTTGACAAAAATTGAGGTATTATATATTTTTCTTTCATAATTACATATTTCTCAGTTGTCATTCTTTCTACTACTTGTAGGATTTGTTTAGAATCTATTAAAGTTGTTTATTGTCATTGTCACATTGTCTGTTCCTTTGTTTTCGCGAATTTTATTTTATAAACTTTGTATCCTTTTTACTTTTTTCTGCGTATTTTTCCAAATATAAAATGTAAAAATTTTCCGGTTCTTTCATTTATTATCCCTGATACCTGTTAGCGTTACAAGCATAACTTTTTCAATGTCAGATTTTTTCATTCCAAAAAGCGATTTAGCTCTGAAGGAGTTCGTTCTTACATTGTTGCATGATATGTTACGTATGGTACTTCATACATTTTCGCGATATGACCTGTTCTCAATTACGGCCCTAAGGGCGTTCTCCATATTTTCGTCAGGGTAGTTGCATTTGTGGGCCGTGTCTAGCTTTTAAAGGGTGACCCAACGGAAACACAACAGAGGGGTTTTCAGGCATTTCACTGAATTTTTTTGAAAAAAGCTCGGACAGGTCGATATTTATACCAAGAGGGAGATGTGAAACATATTGGCAAGTTTCTATCTTTAGCCCCCTCACCCCCACCCACCCCAATATTGAAATTTCAAAAAAACACCACCTACTTTGCGATACATCAAATCAAAGAGAATTGGTTTCTCTTTTTGAAAAAAAGATTTTTTTAATTTTCAACCCCACCCCATATTTTCCTGAAATTCTTTGAGTGTCCAATTCAATATTTTTGACCTCTCAATATTCTTCATTGCAGTCAACGTCATCCTGCACCGCATCGAGTGAGAAAATTTTTTGTGGAAAAAGTGCCATCCAAATTCACCCCACTACCACAACTTCTAAATCAAAAATGACATTATAGAGTCAACCTACTTTATGATGTACCTGTCAAATTGAAAGTAATTGAATTTTCTTCCTGAACAAATTTTTTTTAAATTTTCTGAGAACCTCCATTTCCCTTCTAAAATAGGTACTTCAAATGTTCAATAAATTGGGGGAGGGTTGAAAATTGAAAGAAAAATTGTTTTCGGAAAAATAATTAAATTTCCTTTAATTCGACGTATCACAAAGTAGGTGATGTCTTGATGAATTTTGAAGTTGGGGTGGGAGAGAGCAAAAAGGGGTGAATTTGGGTGCACTTTTTCCACCGAAAATTTCCTTCTTTGATGTTATCTGGGATGATGCTGACGAAACTGAAAAAAATTGAGGGGTCGAGAATATAAAATGAGACAGTCGGAGAATTTTAGGAAGAAAGAAGAAGGTATAGGGTTGAAAATTTCAGAAACATGTTTTCAGAAAGAGAATTTATTTCTCTTTAATTTGATGTATCGCAAGGTGGGTTCCTTGCGAACATCAAAGAAATTTTTGCAAAAAAAATTAAAAAGAACAACGCGTTAAAAGAACGCCAGTAGAAGTTTCTATATACAGGGTGTTCCAGCTAAAACAATCCAGCGCATTTTTCTCAGAAAATATCAAGGCAACAAAAAAAAAATTCAATTAGGGGGAAGCCCTGATCTTTTAGCTTTCTTTTGAGGGGACGCCGATGCTTGTAGGTGCTCTAGTTTCCAAGAAAATACAATTTGAATCGGGCGAGTCACAAGAATTCGAAAATTCATGACCGACAAAACCGCAAATACTTAATAGAGACCACAACACAAAATATATACAAGTTGGTCTCAGATGAAAGAGTTGAAAAAATTAGAACGATTGCATAGGGTCTTGTAATATTACTTAGCTCGTGGCGGGTGCTGCGGTTATAATTAAGAACGACAATGACGTCAGAAGGGCAAATTTTCACGGGCTACCTATAGCTACGCACAGGCATACCTGTACCTGATTCCGTTGCCGATGAGACGACGACGGTTTCAAGCCTGCCATAATTATTACTCTGATTGTTTGAAGACAATGATGTCTGTCAAAACGACAATAGCAATATCAAGACCATGGGAACGTGATAGGTGAAAATCGGAGGTCAAAATCTAGGTGAAAACATCTTCCCAAGTGACGTCACGATCATATTTTCAAAACGTTTTATTGCGGCTGATCGGACTCGTCTAGAAAACTTCGATTTGTTCCGTATACTCTTAAACTACCTTCCCCATGAGTTACGCCGGGTTGCTCACTTTGAGTTTAACTTTAAACCCGGTTTGGATAGTATGGAAATAATTGTTGCAACAATTAAATCTATGGCAACCAAACCAAGTTTAAAGTTAAACTCGAAGTGAGCAACCCAGCGTTAGTCAAATAAAATATAGACTCGATTTTTGTGTTGTGGTCTCCTTTAAGATGAAAAAAAATCCTCTTTCTCTGGGCTTTCCATTGATGTGTCGCCGATGTCTGTACAAGGCGTTCACGATAAAATCCACCCCCCTCTGGGATATTCCCCTTTGAGATATTTTCAAGAACTAAAAACTTTTTCTACACGATTTTTCCCAGGGACCTTGAATCGATCCTCTAATTGGTACTTTATACAGGGTGTGATATGACTGATATGTAACTTTTTTATTTTAAATACAACACCCTATATTTTATTCCGCTATTTGGTAAAGCCTTTTTTCCAGATTACAAATATATATATAACACTAATGACTTATTTTGACAAGTAAGATGTCGGAAAAATAATAAAATAGGTAGTCAACTAATTTTGTTTCGCGGTAAGATATGGCTTTGATTTCTTCATTTCACTTGAAAAAAAGTTATTTTCGCAGAATTTTGTCTGCAGAATTCAACTCTGCATGAATAATAATGGTCTAATTCGTTCCTACTACAGAGTGTCACGTAATAATTCTTAATTTTTAATTTATTTGACCACCTATTTTATTATTTTTTCGACAGCTTCTTTGTCAAAATAAATCATGAGTGTTATATATCGTTGTAATCAGAAAGAAAGACTACATCAAATGACGTAATAAAATATAGGGTATTGCATTCTAAATAAAAAAGTTACATATCACACCCTGTATACGGTATCAATTAGGGACTTTTAGACGATTGATTCAGGATCCCTGGAAAAAATCATTGAGAAAAAGTTTTTAGTTTTTCAAAATATCTCAAAGGGGAATCTACTACAGGGGGGTTAATTTTTATCGTGAACAGCCTGTACCTGCCCCAATAAGCCAGAAATTCTGCCTCAAAGTCCAGCAAACACAATAATCGGAATCCGTGACGTCACCGATCACACACTTGTTGACTTTAACACCAGCCGTTACTAGGACTTTTTCACTTAATATACCTGGATTCTCCATAGAAATGAATACTGGCTGATGTGAAAATCAACAAGTGTGTGATCGGTGACGTGATCGATTCGGATTATTGTGTTTCCTGCATGGACTTTGAGGCAGAACTTCTGGCTTTATTGGGCCAGGTACAGACATCGGCGACACATCAATGGAAAACCTCTCGGAAAACCCAGAGAAAGGGGATTTTTTTCATCTGAAGTATTTTGTTTTGTCGGTCATGAATTTTCGAATTCTTTTGACTCGCCCGATTCAAATTGCATTTTCTTGGAAACTAGAGCACCTACAAGCATCGGCGTCCCCTCAAAAGAAAGCTAAAAGATCAGGCTTCCCCCCAACTGGTTTTTTTTTAGTTTTTTTTCCACGAAAATAATCAACAGGTAGGTACTCACATGTCAACGGGTGGTTATTCGCCATTCAATTATCAAGGAATTGATATTTTCCGGGTGACATTTGACGTTAATGAGTTACTGTCATAGTGACATATGACGGAAAATTCAAGCTAATGTCGCCGGTTCAATATAACACCCGAGACGACGGTACCCCAGTAGCAAAGAAATATTAGAGACATATTCGACAAAAATATTCATATAATATTAAAACGACAGATTTATTTATATAGGGGGAATATTCGAAGTGAATATTTATAAATATTCAATTTAAATATCTATATAATATTAGTTGCATTACATCTGGTGGATATTTAAATCGAATATTAATAATTGTTTGAAACAGGTTCAAAGCTGAATATTCAAAATGAATATTCATAAATATTTGACAAGGATATTTCAATTATATTGCATGAAATATATTCATATTTTTTATTAGAACTGTAAAAAATAGTAACAAAATAAATGAAGTAAAAAATGCAACAAAAAATATAATTTCAAAACAGAAATTGCATTACAGCCTTCATTCTTCTGCGTTCTGAAACATAATATACAGTATTTTATTCATAATGAGGTTTGTAAATACGAATGCAGAAAACTTACCGCCAGGAGAATGATGCGAAAAATAAACTGTTGACTTAGCACCCATTTTATCTTTCTGATGGCACCAACCGCGACTTACTTGTCGCCAGGAACAACCCTACTTCTTTGTCGATTTCCGTATCCGTCCAATTTAATAGGGCAGCTGCAGGCGACCAGTACATAAAAATGAAACATCTAATAATGAGTATCACTTCATAAAAGTCGCCCCCTAATCCCTCCCTGAGGGTGAGGGGGCATGAATAGCAGAACACAACACATAACCATTAAATGCAATGTGTAATAATAAATGTATTCGACTTACCAAGTTACCTGTGACAAAAATTAATCGAACTAATTAAGAAATAACGTCTCTGCACTCTGAAAGTTTCTGCTTCAGAAGAGTAAAAGACCAGACCACAAGACCGTTTCCCACTGGAAGCAAAAAGCCGCGAAACACTGCCAAAAATTGACATAATTCTCACTGACGCTCTCTTGACAGCCAGCTCTGTCAACCTAGCAGCGAATACGCAACTAAACGCAAACGTTTTTGCACGTAAAATCAGCACTTCAGCCCATTCTCAGCTTTACTTGACTGGAAATGTTAGGATATAGCTCGGTAATTTTGATTTACGCCGACTCCATGTCTCATCACCCGTTGATCTGGATTATACTTACAACAGCATGATTTGGTAATTTGCGATTTGACGTTGGCTACATTTCCCGCGCGGATTTCAAATCTCTATCTTAACTACCATAAATTAAATTAAATTCTATTTTCGCCCTAATAAACATATTTTCTAGATGGGATTCAAATTGGTACAATATACATAGATTTGCATTTATTTTCCTCAGCTCGTCTACCAAAGTTAGCTGGCAACTATGGATGGCAGTCATGTACAGTACGTTTTTTAATCAAAAAACCACCACCTGTTGCTTTCAGTTGGTAGAAGGAAAAAATTCCTGTTGCACGATTAATGTTGTTCTGTTGACGTTAGGTCAAAAAAGAAAAAATGTCAGGGGTGTCATGCCCGTCAGGTCATTCCAATTCGAAACTCAAAAAGCTGCTTTGACAAGACTTGGTCTTTCCTAAGTATTTCCCGACATACATACTTAGTATGCCGAGAAATTGAAACGCGAGTTGAAAATATCGTTGGTGAAATCTATTACGGTCGAAACAGAAGATAAAAATTGTGTTGCAAACCTTTGGCAAGAGGCACTCGTCAAGTTTTTCAGCAGAACAGTGGCAAAAAAATATCCCTCACTGCAGAAAATTGATTCATAGAGACTGGGACAGAGACATGGGGAATTTTAGCATCAAGGACATTCCACCAATTATAATAAGTTTGGCAGAATCCGACCCATCGGATGCAGAATTGGCTGATTCTTCTGCTTCAGACTTTGAAGATGAATCTGGTGATGCACATGAGGTTGCTACTGGAACTTCTGATAATGACGACAAGGATATTAGCGCGATCGCAGTATTCACGGGCACCGCAAATTATCTACAAACTTCACACAGCATATTTTTTTGACATAAACCTGTGTCAGTGTGAAGTGCGACAATAACCTAAATAATTACAGACCGTCTGTACTCTCAACAGTGTCAAAAAAATTCCTAAATTTCCACACTAGACAGCGTTGTCGTTGTTCTTTTGAAGGTAGAATGCGACGTTGGTGGTTTTTCAATGGGGCCTTGCAATTGAAAAACTCAACGTGAGGTCGCCACTACTGTAGGGGGCGCCTACTTCGATGAAGCGGCCGTAACGATGGAAAAAACAGGGGAGTTTGAGTAGTTTGATCAGTAACTGACAGTGACTGGAAACGTCAAGCAAGAAACAGAGGTTATCCAAGTTTCAAATCAAGACATAAAGTGACGGACGTCGGTCGCTGAAGCGTCAACGCCGTCAAAATTCTCGAATTTGCCCCCAACGGTTGTGGCGCCCTCGGTGTGTGAAAGTGGCAGTGCAAGGCCCCATTAAAAAACGTACTGTAGGTAGGTACCATCGCGTGCAAAAAAATCTAGTACAGAGAGTGAAGCGGAGTGTACTGATTTTGGCTTGATGTCACTGTGACAGCCGGCCGAAATCGGTACACTCCACTTCACTCTCTGTACTCGATTTTTTTGCACGCGATGGTACATTAAATGTCCTTGGCCTGGAGACAATAATTATCATCAGCTTTGTTCAGTAGTCAACATGAAAAATAGGATTAGGTACATTTAACACAAAATCTCGACACAAATATTTTTGCACATGATGAATGTCTGTTAGTTGTAGGTTCAAAACTCCATTTTTTTTTTCGTACGACTTGAGACAAACATTTAATGAGCATTGGAAGTTGTACATTTCTTTTCGCAAATGACATATTAATGTCCATTGCATATTATGAACTGATGGCTTATTTCCATATATCAGCTGAATGTTCAATTCACATTTAGAAATGCACATTTCTTTCCAAATATCAGACGAATATTCAATGCACATTTAAAAATGCACATTTGTTTCCACATATGAGACGAATATTTAATGCACATTGTGAATTGCTTATTAGTTTTCATATATTGTAAAGATATTTGATGTACATCCAGAAATGAATATTTGTTTGCAAATATAAGACAGATATTGATCCAATATACGTAATATTTAGCCAACATTGTAATATTCCGGCAATATTTGGAACATATTAGGTGAATATTGCTTGCTACTGGGGTAGGTACTTACTATTGTAGTCAAAAAAAGCTGAACGACAGATGAATGACTTTTCAAATTTTGTGAAAGGCCCTTTAGGATTATCATTTTTGACAAGCCCATGACAAAATGCCAGTGATTTTTTTGAGTCACAAGACAACGTCAGTTGCGTGTCTTTGATTTCTTTGTAGCTATGGACCAGGAGAAGAAGAAGGTGAAGATAAGAATGGATCATTTCCACCGAGATTTCTACCCACTGTATCAATACGAACCCGCAACACGGTGACTTTGTGTTGGTTGATTCCATGTAATATGCTATGAGTACATGGCAATAGCGGTCCGTTGCCTTTTGCTTGTAGGGAAATTTAAGGGGCTCGCAGCATGTCGAACATTGGCATTATTGGTTATGGGTGGTATATTCTTGATGACAGTAAAGCTGATTCACAGGTCAAAAATTTGAAAAGTCATTCATCTGTCGTTCAGCTTTTTTTGTCTACAATAGTAACTCTACTTATATATCACCTTATTAGCACAATTTCACTGAAATCCAACGTCAATGTGGTAGCAAAAATTAAAAAATAGTAGGTATCTATTATTCAAAAAGCGGGTAATGATTATGCTTCTTACTCATTAGGATGCAGTTTGCCGACACAAGCCTTATTGGTGAGTGTCGTAAAGCATCCGAATGAGTAATGGCAATAGCCATTACCCGCGAGTAGAATACTATGTTTTATCCAGTCTTATAGGTCGCAGGAACATGACCGTCACCTTGGCACCCGCTATGGCAACGTTGCAGGCACGCCAGCACAATGAAGCACCTCTTGCCAGCTTCTTGCCCACATTTGCGCCTGATGGGGTGCCAAAGTACCGCTGTAGAGATTCGCTTGTTTTTGACATTACTCAGAGTTAAATCTTGAGTTTAGCACATCAATTTTTATGATAAAGCGAGAATCGTTCAATAAATTATCTAGATATTTTATACAACTTTACAACTGAAGAAAATTGTATCAACAAGTAAGTAGGTACTAGTGAAAATAGCATCATTTCATTTACCCATCTTTAACGCGCCATTCTTGTTCCCGCGACCTATTGAAAAATGCAGGCATGTATACCTATGCGCGTGATAATCTGATAATGCGTGCAATATTCAATAGGATTGGATAAAAAAAAATAGAATGCCAAAATAGTATATTAACGTATGGTCCGAAAGTTTTGGGAAATAGTTTTAATAAGCTAATAACTTTTTCTGAATAGTCTTTATTTTCGTACTTGATAATGCATAAATTAACATCATATATAACACTAACAAATTCATATTCAACATATTGAAAATGGACCATTATCTTCGATGGATCTCAATTATCTTCTGCCATGTTCCATGATTTTCTGTATCAATTTGTCAAATTCGAAAATCTCTAATGTTATTGAAAAATGTGACGCCGTAATTGGTCTCCATTCGCAGCTTCCCATCCCTTGTCGTATACTATCCTACTCAATACTTACCAAAAATCTTATATTGGTCGAGCTTGCGGTACATTGGGAGGCAGGAGCTCTGAGAAATTAATCCTGCTGTTGTCCAGAGAATGATCGAACATGGCAGAAGAAAACCGAGAGCCATCAAAGATAATGGCCCATCTTCAAAATGTTGAATACGAATTTGAAATTGTACAAGATGACGCTAGTTTTTGCAATATTGAGTTACGAAATTGAAACTATCAATAAAAAGTTATTAGCTTTTAAAAAAAATCCCAAAACTTTCGGACCCTACGTTATTATACCTACGAGTTAATTAAGACGAAGTTTGTCACACGACTGTTTTTGGGGCACGACGAACGCAGTGAGGAGGGTCCCAAAGGAAGGAGTGTGACGAAACGTCTTATTAAACGAGTGCAATATATTATATTATCTATTTTACCTCAAATATTTGAAAAAAATTGGAAAATTCTAGGGGTAGCAACGCCGTTCAGTGTCATAAAAGTCGAGCGCCAGTACGACACGCGTTTGCGTGTCGAAAAGTGGCCAGTACGATACGGGACTACGGGAGTAGATAAAAATACAAGGGTTCTCTAGTTTCTTCCTAGTGGGAGCGGTACGCAAAAGCATACCGCATTTTGGAGTGCAGTAACGAGATTTTGCATGGGCGTACTTTATACCAAGACAAGCGATTTGACCCGCAGCACTCGATATTTCGTCCCTTAGGGGGCCAATGGGGGCCCTTCAAATTTTCAAGATGCAAGAACTTTCACAAAATGATCATTGAGTATCGTCATGTAGGTCATAAGTGAAGCTTACGGGTCTATTGAAAATGTTTTCATCAAATGTCGTCGTGTCCGATTCATTCTTCACATTTGAAAAACAAATTCTTTCGCAGAGGTCAAAAAAACTGTTTTTATTTTTTCTGCTGTGCAAGGAAACGATAAATTCATATGTTTTGTTGCGTTCCAAACTAAATCGCGTTCCGTAAGCCCAAATATGAAGACAATTTTTTCGCAATATCATTTTCCCAAGAAGAGGTGACCTCTTCAGTACACTTTTTTCGACAGCATTTTTTTCAATGTTCCTAGTGGATAAGACTGTCAATTTTCGCAGATATGAGAAGCTTGAACTCTTTTCTTAGTAATTTCCATGCAACATGGCTTCAAAACACACAAGAGAGCCCTGAAACTTTTTTTTTCTGCTGGGCCGTCAAATTTCTGGCATGTTGATTTTGTTGTAGGGGAGACGCGCAAATAAATAAGATCTAGTCTAGGCGAATAAAATCTACCGGAAAATATACCTACTTACACCTAACGACTCTGCGTTTTGTTGTACTGCAATAAAACATGGCATGGAAGAATATTTTCTGTTGAAACCAAATCGCCTGCGCCTGCAGCCTGGATTGAATACTGGTCCGCGTCTCTCCTACTATAAAATCAAAATATCGTAAGTTGGACGGCCCAGCAGAAAAAATTTTTTTTTGGGCTCCCTTGGGCGTTTTAGAGTCATGTTGCTTCGCAACTACCAGGAAAAGAGTTCGAGGTCTCCATTCCTGCAAAAATTACGAGTGATATTCAGTGGGGACATAGAAAGAAATGCTCTTGGAAAAAAGGTACTGAAGAGGTCACCACTTCTTTGAAAAATACCATTACAAGAAAAATTTCTTTATAATTAGGTTTAGGGAATGCGATTTAGTTGGGAACGCAACAGAACATATGAATTTATCGTCTCCTTGCATAGAAGAAAAAATAAAAACAGTTTTTTTGACCTCTGCCAAAGAATTTTTTTTAAGTGTGAAGAATGAATCGGACACAACGACAATTGATGAAAATATTTTCAATAGACCCGTAAGCTTCACTTATGACATACATGACGATACTCAATGATCGTCATGTGGAACTTCTTGCATCTTGAAAATTTGGAGGACCCCCATTGGCCCCCTAAGGGACAAAATATCGAGTGCTGCGGGTCAAATCGCTTGTCTTGGTATAAAGTATGCCCATTAGGGTGGGCCGAAAAAATGAAAATTTGCCAAATCGAAAAATAATAGTGCGGAAAACTTGTATTCGAGCTTTATAAGTATTCCTATGAAAATTTGAAAAAAATTAATTTAGGTCTTGGGGTGCCACAAAGCACTTGAAATTTAAAAAAATTGAAATTCTTTGAATTTTTTTTTTATCTAAATCCAAGCTTTTTTTCCATTTTTTTTTTGCCGAAGGTTTGTATTGGGTCTTTGACATTGTGTGTACAATTTTTTGTTTCAATTAGTCAAGATTTTTGGTTCTACAGGACATTAGAAACTTTTAATGTTTGAAAAAAATCCATTCATTTCAGAAAATGTCATGTAAAAATCAAAAACTTTATGATTTAAAAAAAAATAATTCAAAAAAATTGAAATTCTTTGATTTTTTTGAATTATTTTTTTTTAAATCCAGGCATTTTTTCCAATTTTTTTTTGCCGAAGGCTTGTATTGGGTCTTTGACATTGTGTGTACAATTTTTTGTTTCAATTAGTCAAGTTTTTGATTTTTACATGACATTTTCTGAAATGAATGGATTTTTTTCAAATATTAAAAGTTTCTAATGTCCTGTAGAACCAAAAATCTTGACTAATTGAAACAAAAAATTGTACACACAATGTCAAAGACCCAATACAAACCTTCGGCAAAAAAAAATTGGAAAAAAAGCTTGGATTCAGATAAAAAAAAAATTCAAAGAATTTCAATTTTTTTAAATTTCAAGTGCTTTGTGGCACCCCAAGACCTAAATTAATTTTTTTCAAATTTTCATAGGAATACTTATAAAGCTCGAATACAAGTTTTCCGCACTATTATTTTTCGATTTGGCAAATTTTCATTTTTTCGGCCCACCCTAATGCCCATACCAAATCTCGTTACTGCACTCCAAAATGCAGTATCGATGTGTTTTTAGGTGTGTACCGCTTGCACTATCCGGGATCCGGGCTATGTACAGTGGCGGACTTTGAAATCGCACTACCTCACCTCTACAAAATCAAGAAGCTGATTTTCATTGTCATTGAGTTGTCACGACACAATGCAAATTCAATGACTGCTCGATTTGGAAGGGTGGTGTAATTTCAAAGTCCGCCACTGCCACTGTACCTTAATGGTATTACCGAGGGACAATGCCGAGGGTATAACCATAGGCGCTCGGCTATTTTATTTTGGGACGTCTCTGTTTAAATTGTTAAACAATACAAATTCGACGACTGCTCGATTCAGAAGGGCGGTGAGCCGGTGAGAGAGTTCCGATTCCACCACTTTACTTTCAGACTCCGATTATGTATAATAATATATTATGGATACATCACAGTATGGTCATTGTTCGTACAAGTGCCGCGCGACTTCCATAAATCTATCGCAGCTGACTGTACGTACGCACATGCGCCCGTTTCAGTTTGAAAATCAGCATGGAAGTCCGTGTGCAGGGTGTTGTTGGGTTTTGCAACAAATTCAAATCTCCCATGAAAACTGTCGAGTGAAAAGTGCCCGTGTCTTAAAATTGTGATGTATCGACTGCTCCCCTCGACGTCCCAATTCAAAATTCCACCGGAAATGCCCGCGTTTTCGGTAAGTGGCCTTTGACAACAATCATTTTTCAATTTTGTTTATGTCGCTCGGTCGTCATTTGTTTATGTTTGGAAATGTCGAGTCTGCGGTCCCTTTTTCGTTTTACGCCACCACCTGGGCCGTTTTTCCGAGGCCTTCCTGCAAGGCCGCCTTTGACCCACTTCTTGCAACGTGGGATCAGTTCGGTCGGTTTAATTAAAATTGCTGCTGCTGCTTAAAAGGAAGAGGAAGGCCGGCACCGCGAAAGAGTTGGCGCAGAGTCGGCTGCGAAACAACAATAATAAAGAAAGGTCACGGCAAGTGACTGTCGCTGCTCCGAAACAGCTGACGATGACTGAGACGGCCTGCCGCGATGCGTTTGTAATAATTCATTTCCGAAACGCAAAAAACCGTGTAGCGTAGCCAAAAGCCCGTCGTGATGCTGCAGGAAAATCCGCTGGCTTGCTGCAGGAACGACGTATCTATTTCCCTAAATAATGGCCCGATTTATTTGCTCACACATCTTATTCTTTTGTTTCCGGGCTCTCTCCTCCTTATCTCTAATTCCATTCGTTTCCAGTTCACTGGTTTTATTTTCTTTTATTTGGCAATCATTTGTCTTTACGACAGTCGACTGTTATACGTACGACCAATCTTTACGCCCTTTTTCCCTTTTTCTTTGCCTTAGCCGCTGCACAAGTCAGCCCCCGGAAATCCAAACCGCGGCCTACTGCGACCGACCTCCCGCCCCGCATCGACCAACGAGAAAACGCTAACATTTCAACTTCGGTTTTTGTTCCTGCTCAGAATTTGTCATTCACATTCTCACTCATCTTTTTATTTGAGTTAGCTATGGTTACCTCATCCAACCTCCCTTTGATTTTAAGGACGGAGTTGAATTAGTAAAATTAAGCGTTGCCAAATCAATCCCTGTGGGGTCTGTGCATAAACCCACAGGAATTGATTTCGCAACGCTTTATTTTACCAATTCAACTCCGCCCTTAACAGTTATATGGTGCGATTCTCTAAAAAATTACATTCCATAAAGGCTCTGTTACGCTGTTATTGTTATTACCTAGGCAACAGCCAATGCCCGACACGAATAATTTTAACACAACAGAGCGTTTATGGAATGGTATTTTTCACAGAACAGCACTATTCTCGGCACTATTATTTAAATAGAAGTTTGAAGGCTCACGTGAAAATATAGTCAGTAATAATATAACAAGTGGTATGATTATCATCGATGATAATTTCGAATGGAATGAGGAATGGAATCGTGTCTGCAGATTCAACGACTGCGGAGCACTGCGGTAGCAGTTAGCTATGCCTAGTTACCTATGCGTTATATAGTCAGTATTATACTCGGTATTATACCAACTTGGTAGTATTTTTATCGACATTTTTGTACAAATTCTAGCATCCCAGTAAATCAAACGACACCCGTCTGCCGTCAGGGGATTGCGCTGTTTCTAAAGTAGACGCCCTTGAAAGATGCAATAATGACGTTCAACAAATAATGCCTATGCATGCACTTGCACATGGATGCTTGAAATTTACTCTGATAGTTGACGTGGTAGGTAGCTAATTAGCTAGAGCCTAGTAGCTCAATGTGAACTTTTTCTGGTTCGTAAACGTGCCGGCAAAAATATTTAACCGCTAAAATACGAGCGGATGCCAGCCTTGATCAGCTTGGCTCAAGTTGAAGTAGTGCCAAGCCTCGCAAAAAGTGACAAAATGCACCCAATCCAATCGACTTGAACTGCTTCCGATTTGACTGACAATCCTAATTTTTGACTGCATTCCAAGCAGAGCAACTCAATCGGATTTTCGTCTCGTCTTCCATGAACTTGAAGTGGAATAGTTGTTGTATAAATTGGAGTAAGTAGAGCTAAAAGTCTTTCCACAAGGTTTTTTTATTTTTCTTGTGGAAAAACTTTAAGCTCTACTCCATTTTTCCCCTGATTTAGTTGGAATGCTTGTTGAATGCATAAATAAATGTGTGTCGCATAGCACGTAAACTACGAATGATGGTGCCGACCCCATGCGATGTTGATGGTGATCGTCAAAAATCCATACCCTTTGTCAGAAATGAAGAACAGAAAAAAAATGCGGATTATTCAGTAGTTTTCGAGATTTCGATAAATGTATAAAGCACCACTTCGCAAAGGGTATGAACAATGCATACACCCAAGCAACAACAACTGTCACACACCAAACACCGAGCGGAAAGATGAAAGACCGGATTTAAACTTCGGAATGATACAGAGTTAAATGCCGAACACGAAACGGGAGTACCTGCCTGACATGGTGCAATTTAGCAGGAACGCTCCCGCACTCCCAAGAAAAATGGCTACTCCATCGAGTCCAACATCAGATAGCGAGAACAGTGAAATGGAATAGCAATTGATGTGAGCACAAATCGCAGTGTTCCCACCCTGTTCAACTTCAAATTTTATCACGAATAGAATCGTAGTAGAATGAGTACTGTAAACTTTGTGGTTGAACTCTACCCTCGACTCTACTTTTGTGACACCGGACCTGCATAAGTCAGAAGGGGTCAATTTTGATCCCAGAGCATGTTTTCTTGGTTAATTTGGGAACCATCTGAGATTTTTTGTATGGTTATTTTCGTATTGGAGTTTTATTAAATGCTTCATAACCCCAATTTTTCGCAATTGGATCGTCCTGAATATGGATATGGCACTAGAAATGTTTTGTTTCTCTGATGCCTGCCCAATTTTGTCCGGATTTTACCATATAAAATGCGAAAAACCACTTGATAAACATAACAAAATTGTGGCTTCAAGGGTGGCTTATAAGAAACGTGATGACACTCTAGCCTAGTAGGTAGTAGGTACAGGTGAGATTTTTTAAAAATCTCACTTGCTTCTATATTGTTACGAGCGGCGATCCCGTACATATTGGTAAACACTCGACCTTTCTGGATCCTTCCATCCATTAGATCGCAGTGTAGAAGTCTGGAGCGATCTGGTGCATTTTAGAGCGTTCGTGTATGCGAAACTCAATGGAGACCGAATGCCTGATCAGGGCACATCTGTCCATTTTGGCGGAGGCGCCGTCCAGAACCTGGCAGAATTATATGGGTAATGTGTACGATTATTCAGGAATGGTCTAGAAACCGCATATGCCGGACCACCATGGAATTTGCTGGAAGTAGACAGCAAGTTCTGGAACACTATTCGCAGGTCTTATACAGGGTGTCCACGGTTCAAATGCTCTAACTGTAGGGTTGTATTCTTTGGCCAAATGCAAGAAAATTTTTCTAATAATTTTTTTTCTTTCGGGCTTCAGTTTCCAAGTTACAGGGTGTCAAAAAATTAGAAAATAATATCTTTTTTCGCTATAGCTTAGTAACTACTATTTTCACGAAAACCAAACTTGGTACTATTGATAGACTATTAATCAGCTTTCATTTAGGGTTTACCATTACTTTGTTGAAAAGCCAGTGGCGTAGATATTAGGGTTACCCACCAATTAACCCCGGTTATCTGCACGCCACTGAGATAAAATCAATCTTTGATAACATTTTCTGATTTCCCGGACAATGGAGTATTATACAAAATTTTTTTTTTGGTAGAATTGGAAACTACATTGAAAAATAATTGACCCGTGTTTTTTTATTCAGTCAAAAACTGTATCGTTTGGGCGCAATAAATAAATAACATCAACTAGTTCTGACGTCACAGCGAGTCACCGCCTATACTGCCTGTGTAAATGACGTCAGAAATAGGCAGAATATAGGAATTTCGTTTATTTATTGCGGCCAAACGATACAATTTTTGGCTGAATAAAAAAATATGGGTCAGTTATTTTTCAATATAGTTTCTGATTCCATCGTAAAAAAATATTTTTTTCAAAAGTATAATACTCTATTCCAAGCCAAAAAGGTACTCTTGGTCCGAAGCTCTAAAGTCAACCATTTTCGAGAAAAACGGCATTATATGCTGAAAAACATGAAAATCGATCATAACAATAAATTGACTGGTGAGACTTTTGTGAGCTGCAGTATTATTGAAAGGATTAAAATAACTGAAAAGAAGACTTATTAGAAATGATTACTCTTGTTCAGTATTACCCTCACTAATTACAAGATAATTTATTGAAAAATTAGTTGACAATTTTTTTTTTTAATTTTTTGACACCCTGTAACTTGGAAACTGAAGCCCGAAAAAAAAAATTCATGGGAAAATTTTTCTTGCATTTGGCCAATGAATACAACCCTACAGTTAGAGCACTTGAACCGTGGACACCCTGTATAAGGCATCAGCCGGCAGTTCGCGGCAGTATTGAATTGGAATGCGAAGTGGTAACGCAAGCGAAACAAGTGAAGTACCTGCGATATAATTCCAAGTAGATAATTGTTGGCGTGTAGTTATTGTAGTAGTACGCAGTAATAAACAGTGTGTGTTTAAAACGATTGTCTCAGTTATATTCGAACCCGTACGCGAAATATCGTAACAATATTTTTTTTCAAAACACTTTTTTTTTTGAACGTTTTTTTACGTGTTTGTCGTGTTAATACATAAGATGTAATGACTTTTATATGAGTTGTATAATGGATATTACAGTTTATGTATTCAAGCTGACACTTGTCAAAATAACCTAAAAATTACAATAAAATTGCAATTTGCAATGGAAAAGACTTATAAAATAGTGTACAATACTCGTGGCTGGTTACACAAGATACTTTCCGAAAACCACTTATGTAGCAGCCAACTCATCGTTAACTACTATTAAACAACTCCGAACCAATTTTCAATAACGAAAGGAAAACACTGCCAGTATTCGAGGGACTGTTGGAAAAGAAGATGAAATGGAGGAAATATTTTATGTTTTAATATTTATATTCATTTTTACTATGTTTCATGTATTCATTTTTAAGAATAAAAATAGCTTATTTTAAATATTCAAAGATTTTTTTTTCATAAACATGACAATATACGAAAGATTCGAACCTCGATTCGAACCAAATTCGACAAGCAGCACACAATGAAAAAACAGAATTTAGTCTGCAATCGCAGTTTTCCACCATTCGATTTATCGGGCGCTATGAATTTCCAAGGGGATCGACTTTTCTCGAGAATTTCCGATTTATAACGGAAAGAGGTTGTATTTCGCGTTGCCTAAGTCAGTTTTCAAATGCAGCACGATTTCGGTTTTCCGGCGGTGATTTTTTTCCACAACGAAACTTGCACATTTCACTTTGAAATAACTGCATAGTTCATGCGAATCATAGTTTGAGAAAAGAGTATAATGTTTTTGTTGTAAAACTTTTCGAAATCGAACGAACACTGTTGGCGAGGTTTCCTGCCTGGAAAAATTGCATATCTCCAAGTTTTATCCCGCTAACCGATTTTTGCCTTTTTCAAACAATAGGTAATTGGTTCTTGAACATTTTCCAACAATTTTGTTTCCAATTTTCCAAGAGTTCTCCAGTGAAAAATGCAAAACCAGCCTATTATCCTAGACAGACTGCACGTTAACGATCATTAACGTTAAATGACGGTTGCGAATTTGGGGGTGACACACTACAAATCGTAATAAGCCGATGAGCTTGCGCCGTAGTACGTAAATAAACGTGGCGATCAATTTTCCCTAAAATGTCAATGTCAAATTGTCGAATGGTCCGAAGTATTGGGCTATTATTGTTCTTATTATCTATAATTATAATAATATTAATTTAATATTTTCGGTGAGGTGTGAGGTGGTATTTAGCTTAGATTCCATTTAATCAAGAAAGCAATAATTATTTTATCAATGCTTGCAATGTTCACACCACACCACACCATACTATCTTTATTTGTTGACAAAATATATGTTGAATTTGTATTGAGTCGAAAGAAATGGAGGAAAAGAAGAATAAGACACTGATGATTTAGTCAATAACCTGATCAAAATCGCATAATCCCATAGTCTAAGTAGTCTAAACAACTTTTAATTTCGCGCGGCCCTGGTTCATGTGCGCGGCTAGAAAAAGGCAAAGCAACTGACAGATGCATGTTATAATTCATTATGTTCGTATCTATCGTGTGGTCATTCTAACTTTTTTGCAATTTTTCAACTGCTTTTGCGATTGGTATGGAATAAGAATAAGTATTTATGGAAATAAACACTTATAGGATAGGTACCCACCTACCTCACGGATACCTACGGAAAAACCTATTCCCTCATCATCATTGATTGATCAATAAATTCGACTTTGCCAAAAATAGAGTCCCGCCAACCGCTATCCAGCTACAAGTTCGTAATGTTCGTATCATCCAACTTTTGCGAACAGGCGGTCATTTCTTACGTGAAGCGAGAAGGTTTTCCAATTTTTCGTATGTGCTTATACCTACGTGCGCGCTACGGGCACTATATACCTCCCTGTTTCACGGATACTTACGGAAACCTATCTCCTCAACAATAAATCCGACTTTGCCCAAAAATAAAGTGCCGACAATCGATATCGTGCTGCACGTTTGCAATGTTCGTATCATCCAAATTCCGCGAATAGGTGGTCATTTCTTATGTGAAACGGGGAGCTGTCAATTTTTCGTACGAGCTTATACGTGCACGCTACGGGCATTATCTCATAATTTGGTACAAGAAATGTTGTTGCAAGAGGCAAAACACAAAATCCAGTTCCTCCATTACAGAAATACGTATCTGACACTCTGACTCTGAATGGCGTACTGAAATGCTAGACTTGATGACAGATATCGCGATTCATTGCAGAAACGCTGGCCAATGGTATTCAAAAATCACGGCGATGATGCACGACCACCGGCGATTATTCGGCGATTATGGTTACTCCTAGTTAATGATCATCAAGGTCCTAAATGACGTTCTAAATGATCATTAAGTAAATGACGACGTGACACACTTGTAATTTGTATCGTAATTTACGCTTAATGATCATTAAGCTTTCTAGTCTGTCAAGGGTATAATTATGATGGAGCTCAAAATATACAGTTGCAGTCGGCAGTCGCGATTTGCCACTATTTCCTAGTCGGCTGCTGCTGCTACGAACTTTCAGTTCTTGGCCATCAAGAGCGGTCGGACTAAACGTGCATTTAGCGAGAAAATTTACCTACACAATTTTTTAATTTTTTTGTTTGATTGTCAAGATGCTGCAGTTGTTCTTCGATCTTGATTTCAAATTCTAACTTCCCACCCGAAGGGACTTCTCGATTTTTTTCTCCATAGGTCCCTGACTCTAGTCGGAAAAGTATTGTGGTGCCACAACAGATTTTTTACACTTGTTTGTGTGGCGTTTGAAAATTAATTTTGGAAAGTAATATAAACAGAAAACAAATGATAATAAAATGTAAATTGGACCAAACCCCTGCGGATGGCAAAAATGTTGCATTATTTCGTCAATGCTTTTTCAGCAGTGGCTGATTTATATTCATAATATTACATTCTGTTTGTTTGTGTTTACTTTCATAACATAGCCGGAAAACATATACCCATTTGAAGCTGCTATCCGCACGGACACAGAACTTCAGAACTTTACAAAGGGAGCGAGTAAGAGTAGCCTTGCGTTTTATTTATTCGCAAGAAACGAGGAAGAATGCCAAGGAAAATACTAATGTAATATAGACGGACCGAAAGATTGTTCGAAATTTCAAATATGGCTGTAAAAACAACAAAACTCTAAAAACCTTCGGGTGCAGTATAATACGCACGGTTTATGGGACTGTGTGCCCCTTGTTGTGTAAGTGGCTAGCTAACTCCAAAATGGCGAGCGAAGTTAATGATGGTGAAGTTTGAAATTAAGAAATAAAACGAAACTTTATACTACTTGCTTTCGAAGAACGGGTAGAGCAGACATAAAACGAATACGTCTTCTCTAAAATTGGAGTTGCATGGAATGGGATTATTCTTGTTTACAAAGAGTTTGTACTGTACCTACCTACCTACCCCTACCTGTATAATTTCTTCCACTTTATTTTAATTTATTTTTCCCGGGTTTGTGAGGAGCCGGCTGGAGTTTTAATTTCCAGCTTGAAATTTCATTTTGTTCATAATATGCGAATGCAGTGGCAGTAGAACGCAGATGCCGGCGGTGATGCTTTGCGGTTTCGAGATATTTCAGGGTTAAATGTTTGCATTGAGTGCGGTTTTTGTGTGAGTTATTTTTAATTTCATAATATACTGATGCTGTAATCAATACTTCAAAACAAGTAAGCGAGATAATAACAAGGCAACAGCTGAGCTGAGAATATCAGGTAAAATTAAGTCTGCATAAATTATCATGTCCTGTCCACTGTGCATTACTGAAGAGTGCTGTTTATCTAAAACAATTAAGCCTTAATCACCAGGTTAAAAATATGTTACCAGGTATGGTAGAAAATAAAGAGACTATGCTAAGAGTTAATGAAAATAATTTTAACAAGCTGTCCTGTCGCTAAGTTCGGTGTCGACTGTCGGTAACGGTAATGATTATGAATTGTCCTGTGGTCCACTGTCCGTCCATCCATCCACTAATAATGATCATCTTACTTTCTTACTAATCATAGGTAGTTTTCAAAGGAGTTTTGGGAGCCTAAAATGGATGTAAGCACCGACTTATTTATACATACAGCTGAGTTGCTAGTTGCTATGCCAAACAAATGGATATGCCCTCACGGACGTGAGGCTCAGTAGCGCTCTTTTTTTATGAAGGATCACTAGGATCAGTAAACGTAACATGTTAATTAGGGTCCTACCGTTATTTAGGCACGATTTTACCTAGTTCTATTCTCAAAACTACGAGCAAGAGTATGCAGGAGTACAGGAACTAAAACACATAGGTAATCATGATAAATGCTTCCAATTTCCTAGTTATGTCTAGTCATGACATGATCCAGTAAACTATAAAGTGATCCTGATCACCCACTGAGAAAAAAAAACTGTTCCCAAAAATCCTTTCGTCTAAGACTAGGTGCTGTGGTGAACAGACGGACAGACAGACGGACAAAGCGAGGACATAAGCGCGTTCCGACATGTCGATTCTTTATTGAAAAGGTAGGTATATTTCTACGTCCACGTTATGAATTTGAACGCATTCGAACAAAAATTGTTTATTTCAAAATTTCTGCGATTTTTAGTGGTATACAGTGGCGGACTTTGAAATCGCACCACCTTTACAAAATCAAGAAGGTAATTCTCATTGTCATTGCATTGTTTCATTGCATTGTCAAACAATGCAAATTCGACTGTTCGATTTAGAAGGGTGGTGCGATTTTGAAGTCCGCCATTGTACCCACTATGTTTTTGTTTGTTATTATTTATTTATTTATTTATTTATCTATTCATTTATTAATTTTTTGTTACCTGCATCAACCACTGGGGTTATTAGCAGGATATTTTCTGTATAGGTTTTTCTGTAACTATAGCAACGACGATACATGTGGAACAAACAGCAGGGGATTTTCGGTGTGGTTGTTTTGATCCCTTTTCCGTTTCGTTCCTCTTCCCGGGGCATCATTGGACGGTAGTAGATGCCCTAGTACTAAGGAACGCGTGAAAAAGTCCATCTGGCCCGGTGCGGATTTGAACCCGAGGCCTCCACCTTTGAAAGCGACGCCGAGCTCACCGTGCTACCGACCAATAGTATATTTGAATTAGAATTTTTGCTTGAAGAAAGTAGTTCTCAAACGGTTTTTTGCTATATGGTTAGCTCATCCTCACCTGTTCAACATGTTGAAAGCATACATCTCTGTGACGCGTAATACTTAGTATACAGGGTGAAAATTAAAAAATAAATCTTCAAACTTTTTTATTCCGATGAAATAATTCTCGAAACGAACAGCCTCTTATTATTCAGCAACCTTATGGTCTCCTACTGAACGTGTGGAAAACTTACCCCTCGATAGCCGCTGGTATTCAATGTACAGGGTGAAATCAATTTTTTTTCAATTAATTTTATCTTGATCAAATCAATCCGAACAAAGACCAGTTCGGGCTCTAATAGAAGTCTATAATCTCTCATTCAAGATATAAAAAAGTCACATTCTTTAAACTGCTAAAACATGACATACAGGGTGGAGCACCCTTTTTTTCTTTTATTTTTTCCTAGGTCACATTAATTCGGATGATAATCTTACCCACTTCAAAGGAGAGCCTAGAGTATTTGGCAAAACATTTCAAAAATTTACATTTCTGCAATCATTGCAACTACTGGCTACTGTAGCATCAAGCATTTTTGCGATTAAAAAAAAAAAATGTTTTTCTCCTTCTCGGCTTATCAGCGCCATAGGAGTTTTTGCGTCTTTTTATTCATCCTGTATATCAAGTCAGAGTGATATTAGAAATGCAAATTTTTCATATGGCAGTAAACCAGATAAGTTTATTATCCTTATCAATTTTCTCCAGAAAAAAAATAAAACAAATAAAGTATGTTTCACCCTGTAGGTTGTGTTTAGGGCGTTTGAAGAATGTGACATTTTTATACCTTGACTAAGAGATTATAGGCTTGTAACAGAGCTGGAATAGGCTTTTGTCTGGATTGATTTGATCGAGATAAAAAACATTGAAGAATTTTTTATTTCACCCTGTACGTAGGATACCAGCGACAATGGGGGGGGGAGTACATGTTTCAAATGTTCAACAGGAGACTATAAGGTCGCTGAATAATGAGAGACTGTTTCTATCAAGGATTGTTCCATGAAAATAAAAAATTTCAAAGATTTATTTTTAAATTCTCACCCTGTATACTAAGTATTACGCATCAAAGATGTATGCTTTTAACATGTTGAACAGGTGGGGATGAGCTAACCATGTAGCAAGAAGTCATCTGAGAACTACTTTCTTCAAGCAAGAGATAATTTTTTTACTATTTCAATGACACTAAAGTTTTGTTTGTTATTGAGCGAAAATGTTTCTCAGTTTGGGTGCCAATATCCTTCAGGTACCTATTATTGGCTATTTCAAAATGCTGAATAGTCGAGCGGCACTGTCGATGTCGGTCGGGAACACATGCACCCATACAGATTTTCAATTTGCACGGGCGTATCGCGCCGAGCCGTAGCTTTGCGGTCGTTTTCAAATATTCGTGTTTTTTTTCAACTATTGACCGGGGGGTCGTATCGAAGTGGAGTTTTTGTCAAAAGAAAGTTCAGATTCTTCTCTCTAAATATGACCCCTACATATGTTTATGTTTTCCCGTAAGAACATGTACTTTTCCCCATTATTTCGGCAAGATTTTTCTTCATTTGGATACCAAGGCCATCAGCTATCCATTCGAGTTGAAATCTTTCTTGTATACGTCCCGTTCGGAGAAGATTTCAAGCGCCAGCAAGCAACGAATAATCCTTTGCCGCTGAGCCTCAGCTTCGGGGTAATTTTCAAAAATTCTCAACTATTGACTCGTGGGTCGTACCGATGCGGTACGACGAATATGTTAGTTCTGCTTGAGCATCTGAGAGCTTGATCCTCTAGAGGAATAGAACCATATCAGTTCGAAAATCAAGAGTTGCTCTCTTGAGTTTCTACAGGGTTTTGAAGAAAGTAATGCAACATTTTCGAAATTTGACATACATCAAAAATGTTAGTAGGTGAATTTGAGGTCTCGAAACAGTTCTTGATCATTCTTTTTATCTCTTCCATTTACAGGGTGGTATCAAGAAATCAACATTTAAAAAGAAAAGCGCCCTCACTTACCTGCAAATAATGCCGTAGCCCAATGTAACGGATATCAGAGCACGGATGATTGTCTGTCCCCGATGACGACCAAGAAAGCTGATTCTTCTTCAGAAACATGCAGTTTTGAAACATAATTTGGTTCCTCCATCAAGAGTTATTGTCACAATCATTCATGAAACATCGAGGAGCATTCAGAATGAATGCTTCGTCTGAAGACAATGTTCATTTTCATTTAATTTACTTTTGATTTTATTTGGAGCTTCATCTTTAATATGAGCCCTGGAATTTGAAACTTGTTGGTCAAGAATGGAAAATGTTATTACCGGAAGACCAAAAAGTCGATTTTTCGATACCGACTGTAAGTAAATGGATAACAACATAAATCAAAAACCGCTTGTAGATATGAGCTTCACCTACATTCTTCTGAAACCCAGAAAAAAATTCTTCAAATTGGAGTCATCAAATTTTTACAAGTCTTGCACTATTTTCGTTACTACCCTATTATAGCTAACAAACTTCAAAAGACAACAACACGCAAATATAAATCTTGCGTCTCTTAGGGTTATATAGCGGGCACCTCGCATTTTTAATAAAACAATTCTCTCCGACTACCACAACACCAGATAATCGGACCGAAACTGCACAAGCACGTATTTCGCTCCTATTGGGGGCTCATCAGTGCACAGGCATTCAGTTCAACCATCTGATGCTGTATACGTGTGTACACTTTACCATCGATGCTCCTGGCGATGGTGTGGCTTTACGTAGATTTTACTCGCCTGCCTGATGCCTTTGAAATATACTCGTAGCATCTGCGAAATGCCTTTGATAGATAGCGCCGCTTGGGAGACTCACATATTAGGAGTCCCCTGATTGTATTTTACCAAGATCTCTGACTTCCACAGCATCGGATGGTTGGACCGGATGCCTGCGCACTGGTGAGCCCCCAATAGGGGCGAAACACGTGTCTGTGCAGTCTCGGTCCGATCATCTGGTGTTGTGGTAGTCGGAGAGCCTTGTTTCATTAACAAACTTTAGTTGACAACTCCCGATTCTTGAATTAAATAAATGATACGTTTCTGTTCCTAGAGGATTGAGCTCTCAAATGCTTTCAACAGAATTAAAATTGCTCGAGCCAGACAGGAGTTTTATTTGTTCTGAAAAAGGGTGAAATTTTGGACATCTATTTTGTTGGGTAGTTTATTTGATGCAAACTTTTGAGAACAGAGTTATATTGGTAAAATAAGCGTTGCAGAATCTATCCCTTTGGGTTTATTCCTTGACAGAATCTAACTATTGAGGTCTCTTTCGAGAGCTACAAGAATGTACTTTGGTTTGAACCCATTGGCATTTCCAAAATGGAACCAAAGTACATTCTTGTAGCTCTCGAAAGGGACCTCAATGGTTAGATTCTGTCAATGAATTAACCCACAGGGATTGATTCCGCAACGCTTATTTTACCAATTCAACTCCGACCTAAACCGACACACTTTCGTCCTGCAGCATTATTTTGAAGCTGCTACTCTCCAGATTTTCCCTAGCGTCGGAAGAAGTGTCTTCATCGCCAGCCATCTTGGAAACAATAACAATAACGGAAGGAGTCCACGGAGAACCACGTCACATGAAGTTGAAATCTCGTTGTCGTCAGGCCTGGAATCGAGCTTAGAACATGAAGAAACTGCTTTTCGAGTTCCAAGTTCGATTAGTGAGGTCAGCGTCAGAACAACCTTACTAATTCAACCGCCGGACCTTCAGAAATTCGAAACTTGAAAAGTTTCAATTTTGTTGTTAGAGAAACATAGGTATGATGAGACAAGATGTTGCTTCCTTAGAAGAAGAAAACCAAAACCTCTTGGTATTTTGGATGAGAATCACCAATTACACCGTCTTTTTCGTTAGGTGGAATGTGAAACTCGGAACTCTTAAAATCTCGATGCGGTGCCAACCTCCTCATTCGATCTCATCAGCATTGTTTAGACGTACACATTGTGCCCGTCCTCCCACTGGTGTTTTCCAATTGAAACGGCCACTTAAATAATTCGTCGCTACTCATGACTCCAGTAGTGAAGGCTGGGCCCCAATTTACATGTGATTCGGTCTTAGGTATATAGGAAAGTAGCAATTTAAATGCAATCTTACTAAATAGGTTAATTTCCTGTGTGTAGGGATTCGCATTTAGTGAATTAAGTCTAACATGGGGATAATTAAAGTTAATGCGGCTGCCAGAAGTTTAAAGGGCTTCCGTCTTGCGTACGTAAAAAGTACTTGGTGCAAAAAGTGTGCGCTGCAATAAGTACCACTACCCATAATCATGAGTTCTCGTACCATAATGACTTAATTTGTTATTTAACGACTTTGGAATTTGCTCTAATGGCCAAAGTTATGCGGTGGTGTTGATTTCGAGGGTGAATACCTAATATGTTATTGATTTTGTTTGTGGAGGCCGTGTCTGTTTGTGGGTTTCGAGACTTTGACGGAATAAAGCGTGCGAAGTAAATGAGTTTTGCGCGGTTGCTCCAGACATCTATCCCTGCATATCGTTATTAGTTTTCAATTTTTCAACCATTCACAGTGTCTGCTCCCAAATGTTTCTGTGTGGTGGTAATTGCTAATTGTTGTATCCCCTACCTGATGATGAAGACTGACAGATGTGCTGTAACAAAGTTTCTCAGAACAGTTTCCGTTGCTGCCATCATCGGAACGTGTTATATTTTCACCCTGCTTTTCCCATTTGAAAGTTTGAAACTCCTCTCTGCCGACAAAAGGATTGATCCGATATTATTAAGTTTGATAAATTCGCAGTATAGCGTTGATGATGATAGCGTGCTATGTATAGGTGGCATTGTTTGGTTAGAGACAATGGAACCTTTCAGCGAGAATTGCTAAATTGTGTATATGGGTGGCCCTAAAATGCACCTCCGAAATATAAAGGGCGCGAGAAGTGAGTTCAACACAGTGCTCGTAGCGTTTCCACTTTAGCTAAATTACGTTATAATCCATCAAGCTGTTGGTTGTTGTTGGGGTTATAGAAGAAAACAATCTATAAATGAGAGAAGAGACTCTGAACGTTCTTATGCGGTCTTATACATAGGACGTTATTGATAAAACTTTGTTGTTGTCACTGATGTCGCGACACAGTACATAAGTCTTGAAACTACTTCGTGAAGTACAGTACATTACGCTAAGCAGTTTTGGTGGTATCAAGGTAACGAAGAAAAAGTGTTTAACGAACGTTCTTTCCACTTTGCGATAAAGAGAGATTTTTCAGTTGATATGTAAATGGTTCAATTTAGTCTAGACCCATCTATTCAAGTCGTCGACATCAGGTGCGACAAGAAGACAAGCACTTCGAAAAAGCAGAACTTCTATCATGTGGGAATTGTTAGTGCGACGTTCTAGTAGTAGTAGTAGTAGTAGTAGTGATCAATGAGTTCAACCAGCTTATAGGGACAATCAAACTTGGTAGTTTTTAAAACGATCGCCATCAATAAAAGCGAGCAGACAGGGCGATCTGTTTCCCGTCTGCAACAATACAAAGTATTCACCAAACTGGGTTTATTATCCTTCCGCCCAGCCAAGGGAGATGATTTCATTTGGTCTGGTGGCACTTCCCAGGTCCTTAAAGTGGGAGAATAATGAATAGGCTATTCGTTTTATCGCCACACTCATACTTTGAAGTTTTTCTCTTTGGTTAATCAGCTCGGTCCGTTCCTTTTTATATCCTTTGGACTGGAGGAATAATTCACCGCGATCCGTCGTCAGGGGAGTCTGATGCTGCGGCCAACGTATATATAGCCGACCTCCTCTCGGAAATCAAGAACTATCATTTTGGCTTTAACTGCTCGTAAAGCTCTGCTATTCATTCGGCGTGTTTTGTTCTTCTCATTTCACATGGAAAAATCTCGTGTTGTTTTTTCTAGCCCAAGCGGAACTCTTCATTAATCTCCCAAGAGTTCATAAACGTAACGAGCATTATCTTTGCAACTTTGAACTTTCGTCTGCCTTTAATAAACTTCAATTTGTGCTGCGAGTTTCAGCACTGGAACTAAATAAGTTGGAGGAAAAAGGGGGATGGTGAGGGAAAGCTCAGGCTGGCAGGCAGCCTGGAATTACGAGCTCAATCTGATCGAGTGAGTGTCTAGTGCCTCCTCCCACCTGTCTGTTTCGATATTCCGAATGAGATAGCCTGCTGGGTGTGTAGCTCACCTGGAGCTACGAAGTACCTATTGCCGGCCTATAAAACTGAAATGGACTACATTACGGACGGGTGGTGCAAAGCTGTACGCCAGTTGCAGTAACAGGAGTCTTTACGAGCAACTAGAGCCATGCAAAATGGCACTTTGACATCGATTTCGGCGAGATATTACATGGTGCACCAGTTTCAATACACTGTTGCAGCACCACCAGGAATATACGCATATCCTGTGCCGCCTGCGGTATTTATAGAAGCGGCGACAGTTATTTACTACGGCGTTGTTCCGATTTTACCGGAATTTAATGTCAGCACACGGGAACACCGAATGTACAGGCTATCCCGTTATTTTAACTCCCTGTTCAAGAGTTTAGGGGCAAGTGAAGAGCGGTTTTTTTTCCCCATAATATGGGTTTCATAATCTTGCCTAACAATGTAGAAAGCATGCAACCAATCATCCATATGTGTCCCACAATTGAATACCGAAAAACTAACCTTAGGCCAGGCCCTTCACTTTTGCAACATTCAACTTTTTTCATGATTTCCCCCACGCTTTATAGTGCGGACGTTAAAGGTCGATTTCAGGTCGAACCTTGCTTTTCATTCTGCTGGGATGAAACTTTGCAAGTGATGAGTACATACCATCAGGTCACTTTTGAAAAGTGGTGCCCGGTTGGTACCCGTGACAGGGCCACGGTACAAGAGGTTGCCCTACCAGGCGCGGGAGATTTCTTGAAATTCCTTAAAATGCAATTCGCAGTGGCGGGGCTTTTACTATTTTAGTCAGAAATGATCGCTTGGATTGTCTGAATATAGTCTGTGACAATTTCAAGTCCTCCGCGCCGAAAATGGCGCGGGCTGCCTACTCATCAGGCGTAATTTGCAGAATTCAATGAACAGCTTACGTTAGGGGAACCAACCTTGCATTTCATTCCGATGCATAACGCTTTTGCACGTGAGTAGTAGGTACCAACAGGTAACTTTTAGGAAGTGATGCTCTGATGGGACCCGCGACTGGCGTGCTTCGTAGGAGGGCGAAGATCCAAGAAATGACAATTTTGAAAGTCGTTGCTTTTTTTATACTTTTTGAATTAGGCTACATATTTTCAAGGTCGAGGAATACAATGCGGTAAGTTTCTAGGAAGTGTCATGCCCCAGTGACGTGCCAGACGGCTGCTAAGAGGCCGAGGTGCAATTTTTCTCAAAGTCTTCTGGTAAACCGTGACCAACACTTTTTTGACATGTTTGGTATCATTTCTGACCAAATCGCACATTCTGATTCTAAAAATAAGTACGAAATTTTGAGAAAGACGTGTTTAAATAGTTTATGGACCCCTTAATTCTCTTCAGTTTAGTCAGCATCATCCTGAATTGCGTCGAAGAAGATAATTTTCGATGGAAAAAGTTCCACCAAAATTCACCCCATTGCTCTCTCCCACCCCCACCTCAACTTCAAAGTTTAACAAAACATTACCTACTTTGTGACACATCAAATTAAAGGAAATTAAATTCTTTTCCTGAAAACAATTTTTTGGTAATTTTCAACCCCTCCCCCACTAAAATGGAAATTTGGAGTATTTTAGGAGGGAAACGGGGGTTTTAAAAATTTCGAAAAAATTGTATCCAGGGAGACAATTCAATTTCCTTCAATTTGATGTATCACAAAGTAGGTATTGTCATTTTAGATTTTTTAAGGGAGGTGGGGGGAGCGAAGGGGTGAGTATATTTTAGTGATTGTAATGGTTCACTCATTCGACGCGACTCAGTGAGACCTTTCCAACAAGATCAAAAACTCATTTGTGTCAAAATGGCGCTTACGTTGCTTTGCCTGGCAAGGGACGATATGGGAGTCAGTCAATGAACTTGATGAATATGTACGTCAAAGCAAGTAGCAGGTTCTTTTGTGAAGGAGCAAAATAAGATACCTTGCACTCAATGTTGTGGTGGGTGCAAGGACTCCAAGGGGAACTGCTACAGTTCAAACCAGCCACAACCAGTTTCATATTATTTTGGCAATTTTTTTCCCGTCTGCTAGCTTTGATTTCCATGAAAGAAGTTCCACTGATATCCAGTGTGGAAGTCGAAGACAAAGAAGTGCATGAAAAATAGGTACCTACTTCAATATAATGGAAATTCTGTAGATAGGTACTTTCATGTTTTTATAAAGTTCACATTATTTACCTAAACTTTTAGTGTGTACCTATGCTCGTGCTACAGAGAAGATATTATACATCAAATACCACCACTAAACTGCAAGAAGAGCATTAATTTCTACTTTTGGTTGGTTAAATGCCTTGTACCAATTCAGCATAGCTACTAAGCGATAAAGTGACCTTTCAATGCTCGGAAAAATGATACATTGGATTATGCTTGAGGAGACTTGACTAAAACTCTTCTTTTACACCACTTGAACACAGAATAAGAGCGGCGTTACGCCTTTCTGGTGGTCTAGTTGAGTCAGATTAGCTGTCAATTAATCCAGAATCCTCAAAAATATCTAAATTATACTCCTTCCAACTATCCAACATGAGTTGATGCAACAAGAATAAAAAAAACAGCATTTTTATTTTATTTGGCGTTCTAAGGTAGAATGTAGGGCGCTAAAGGCAATATAGTGACTCTGGTAACGCCCTTGCCTTTGATGGAGGAATAGTTCTACTGAGTACCATCATGAGTTTTTTTGCGATACTTGAAGAAGTATGGGATACCAACTAAATATACCCAATGCTTGTATCACAAAGTGCAAGTTATAAACATATTTTGGTTCTCAGCTGCCGCACTTCGTACTACTCATGGTCTGCATTGCCTCCTCGATTGCCTGTTATTTGAAGAAATTCAGTGGTATTCATTTCATGTTAACCTCTTCGATTCCGGAGCACTACTAAACAACAAGACGCCCCCGAAATGACCGGAAAATAAATCGGTTTTGCTCGAGGTTTTGCTTGAGACTTTTAACCAGAATGCTTTTTTACCACTTCACACAGTTCTACCACCTCCACGTTGGTCTAGTCAAGACAATGTTGCTGCCAATCGATTCAGCATCCTCGAAACACATGGAAATGATGTTTTTCCGGCAATTGTACGATAATTTGGTGATTTTTCCAAAATTCGGGCGCCATTTTGAAAAAAGGGGGCTGTACAGCGCCCCCCATCGATTTTTTTCCAGGCTCATCCGATGAAATTACTTAAAATGGTCTCAAGCAACTGTGTGCCAAGTTTCATTGCATTAACCAAAAGTGCAGCATATGTTCCAATTTTGTATTCTACCGACCGCACTAACCTCGGATTCCACCAAACTTTTATCAACACGATAACTTTATCACTCTGATAGTAACTAAGCAACTGGCCATCCTATTGGCTGGTGCATAGCAACTATCAGCGTGATAGATTTAATCTGCTCTTAAAATTTTGGTGGAACCCGAGGTGAGTAGTACAATTTTATTTTGCTCTTATTGTGAATATGAATACCCACAAAAATTACACAGCACTCTGTATATGTAAACGCAGCAAATAGCCCAAGAAATTCCAATTCCTGGAGCAGACGGTGACAACCGTTTCCGGAAGCTGCTGGAATACTGCACCTTCTCAGCATCTCCGTTCACCTCGCCGTTCACAATGCACACACCTGAATTCCCTTAGAGCTCGCCCAGTGTTTCTTTGTGAATTCAAGCGAATGTTATCCAAATACTGTTTGGAGCTTCCATTTCTATGAGTACAAATAACCGAAGGGAAGTTGTCGCATAATACCCGTATAGAAGGGGTAAACTTCTGTTAATCAATATACGAGCCAAGTTTAGTCAAGTTGGCATAAATAATATTTTGTCGGTAACTGGTGTGACTTAAAGGTGAGTTTATGGTTTATGGATTCTCTTAAAAATAACATCTCATGAAGGCTCTGTTACGCTGTTATCACCTAGGCAACAGCCAATGACCGACAGGATTTTTCACATATAACAGAGCGTTAATGGAATGTTATTTTTTACAGAATTGCATTATTGAGTGAGCTTTTTAACCCATGGTTTTATAATTTCACCGGTAAGGGCAGCATCGCTCATTGGCTTTCATGCCATGCGTTGTGCCACAAGAGCCAATAAGCGATGCTGCGTTTATGGCTGAAATTGAAACCATACGGGTAAATAAGCTGACTAAATCCTTATTGCGACGGGCACTGAAAATTTCTTGAAGATGCGAGTCAGTCATTATTAGAAAATGTGCAAACATCTTTTCAAGTACTTCACTTAGTAATGAATGAGATAGCTCAACCCATAGTTTCTTTTAAAGTTTTGATCTTGGGCTTAGTGTCGAATACTCGAGTTGAAAAGGATATTCTAATTTTAATGCCAAACGCTCTAAACATGCAAACAAGACCACTACATCAGGAAATTGAAGAGAAGTCATTTAAGGGGAAATCTTGTAGTAATATTGCTTGAGAAGTTGAAAATTTCGATTTCCTCTGCTCGGTTCTTTGATGCGGTATAAAAGTTGATGCGGGAGCTCATGATATTATATTATATTATATTATGCTCATATAGGAAATATGGAATTTCACTTGTAATTTCCTGAATATCATACAAAAATGAGATTTACATCGACGGAAGCTATTTTAAATCCAGGGAAGTTATTAGATATTTAACATCGAAAAACGTCCTCGAGTTGGTCGTTGTTACACAGGGCGCTTTTAACGCAATTTTTCATCGCACTACTTAGTATCTTAGCAGTTGACATTTTACCTTACATGCATATTTCCAGCAAATGAAATGTACAGAAAGATATATCAAGCAAAATTTTACTTGAAAAAGAAACCGAATGATCCATATGAGGTGGTTTCTTTTCTTAGCGATATGCCAATATTCGCAGTTCGTCCGTCCTGCTGTCCATTTGACTATCTGGCATGTGACGTTATTTATGTTCTCACATTCTGCCACAATCTGTGATTCGGCATATGGAATGATTCTAATTAAACTTATTGGTATCGTACGTCGTAAGTCCTCGCACACTTAGTTGATTTGTTGATTATGACTTCAATATTACTGTTACTAGCGGCGATTCTTGTGCATTCTGGAGAACACCCGGTCTTTCTAGACTATTCCTTTAGAACGCGGTGTATAAGCTTTGGGCCTTTCCAGAAAATACGCGATGGTTTAGTGAATGAAATCTACATGGGAGACTTCAACGGTCGATTAGAAAACATCATCAGAATTGGCGGAGGTGCCGTCTTCACGGCACGTTGGTAATGCCCACGAAATGTGTAGAATTTTTCGGGAGTCGCCTGGAAACCGTATGCCAGGTCATTGTGGAATTAGCTGGACGACCCGTGGAAGATCCGAGAACACTAGTCGGAAGCATATATAAGCACCACGGATCGGCCTACGCAGGAGTATGGAATGCGAAGTAATAGCGAGCTGATAGAAAGCGACTAGTAACCAGCGATATTCTCAAGTAAATAATTGTCGGCGTGTATTTATTGTAGTACGCAGTAATAAACAGTGTGTGTTTTTAATCGATCGTCTTAATTATTATAAACGAACCCGTACGCGAAATACGTAACACCACGTTTTACTCCCTGCCACATTGAATCCACCTTTCATCCAATTTCCTTAAATGCCATGACACTCGAGTTTTGCAAAGTTAGTCATCTCTGATGATCGATTAAAATACAAAATTTTCATCGCCGAAACTTGAGAGAGGTTTACGGCCTCCGTATATATTCGCATAGCTCAGGGCTAATTTCTTAATTTCGTTAATATCCCCTGTCGTCGTTCTTTTGGGCGTGCAATTTTCCAGTTTAATGGTCAACAACTGTTCGTAATGACTGCATTAAGAGCTGGTAATTGGAAAAATTAACTGGAATCAGAACCGGGAACCAGGCGGTATGGCGGGCGGCACGGGAAATAATACGGGAGGCCATTAATGAGTTCCTAAAATATCCGCGCCAAGTCTTTCTGCCTTCGACTTGATATATCAGCTGTCTACAATTAGACGGGCCTTAATTTGTGCGTTTTCACTAGTTCGGCGTGTGTGTTGTGGTGTACGACGGCGTGCCGTTTTGTAACATCCTTTGCTCTAGATTATTGTGTTCGGTTCTTGTTGTACCACCACACATGTACGTATAATCTGTTTGCGTTCGTCTGTTCGAGTTTTGAGCGGGGCGGTCCAATTTGTCGAAAATTGATGGTTAAATGGCGAAACGCCTTTTTCTCGCCTCGTTTTCTATCGCTTCCGACAAACTTGGCGATTGAGAAAACTCTGTGTCGTCTCTTCTGTTGTATGTGCGATTCTGTGGTATGTGTGGGTAACTTTTTGTGTGTGTGTGTGTGTGAAAGTCTGCGGGTGTGAAGCGATTTTTAAGCAGGCGTGCCTTCAGAATACCTTCTTAGATACACTTCGGTACTTGAGGTATAGCGTTTTGTCTTTTTTGTCTCCCCCGCAGGCTGTCAGCAGTATTCTGAAACCTTGACTCGGATAATAAGAAACAGTGCCAAGTTTCTAATACATGTCAAGTTAATGAGCTGGAAAATTATTGAAATTCTTGCTTATTTGTATAGGTTACCAAGGAACATACAGGGTGTAACGTAATAATGCTTTTCACCATGTGTTGGTTTCTGAATTATTATGTAAGGTGGACCCGTGGGCTACGCCCCACGCTTCTTCCGGTAGCATCTGATAAGTAGTATATAAGTAGGCAGGTTGTTTCTTTGTCTCGGTAATTATTTGTGAAAAACAAATGCGATAGAGCAATCAGTTTACATTGCTTTGGCGGGACTTGTTTGTCAATTGCTCATGTAGCAGGACGTCTTTGGTTTTTGTCGCTTGGAGGTATCTTCTTCGGTTTTCGAGATACTGGCCATTTTTTAAAGCACCGGTATCGAGATTTTTTTTCAAATCTCGAATATTTAATATTCGAATAATAATATCGAATCGAGATATTTAATGCGGACATGCCAACACGACTGTTTCCATTATGCGTCACTCACTGGCCATCAGTGCGGTTTGCACGTGACGCAGCCCGCCGCGTAAATGTAGGTACTAATTCACATTCGGTCTTCGGCACTTGCCGGGGGCGGCATGCCGGAGCGGCGGCGGTGTGAAAACACCCCAATGTCAAAATGATTCGGGGGCGGCGGCGGTTTAAAAACACACCAGTGTTGAAGCAAACACCCCAAAAAATTTTTTCATTTGATTTGATTTCTTGAATTATTCAAATTGGCGGCGGTTTTTTTCTTTTGAAAGCACCCCAGTGTTGAGACGAACAAAACAAACAAGAATGATTCAAATCGGTCAAGCCACTCTCAAGATTATTGTCGGGAGCGGCACGCGAAGACGGCGGTGGTTTTTTTGTTTGAAAAAAGTTTTCCTCTTCATCGGCTTTTAACGCGGTCGTAGGAGTTTGTGTTGCCTTCATTAACTCTGTGTATACTTGAAAAATTCCATTTTACGATACAACACCCAGACTTGAATCACCGGGAATCGAACCCGGAGCCTCACTTCGCCGAGCAGGTGTGCATCCCACTCGACTAGTGGGCCGTCTTTTTTTTAGCCCATTTTCCATCTTGATGAAAACGCTATTGCAACCGCTTTGTCCGTCCGTCCGTCCGTCCGTTCCTCGAACTCCTCGCAAACTAGACGCCCTAGCTTTCTAATTTTTTCGCTGTTACATAGCTGCCACTCCCAAAGCTGGACTAGGCTATATTGAATGTCTATATTGCGCCGCCAACATAGAGAAAACCGACCCCGATAAACTTGAAATAACATGATATTGCAATTTCTCCCAGACCTAATGTTCTGGTGTTCTCATTTTATGGATAATACATAGTTGCCACTTATAAACGTAAGTCCAGAAACATTCCATCTTCAATATGCGCCGCCGACACTTTAAGATAAAAAACATAAACCCAAAGACATAGCGATCTAGTTCTTTCGGTATATGAATAGCTGACTGAAAATGGGAAAGGAAAGGCTACTTTTGGTTAGTCGCCGCCCCCAGATTCCGCCCCTAAACGAAAAAGTGCAACTTTTACAATTGTTACTGATTGAGATGTTCCCTCAAACATTTAGAAACTGCCAACTCAAACTGTGCAACATTTGCTTAGCTGAACGCTGCCGCTCCCACACGCCACCCCTAAAGTGAGAGATAAATGAAAAACATAGACCCGAAGACATAGCGATCTAAGGGCTGAATTTCAAGTCCGATTTGCAACCCGCGATAAGCTGCGTCACCGGCGCAAGCCATCGATATCCTCTGGCCATTGGCTGAAAGGGATCACGTGACTCCGGTTGCGCCGCTGCACGGGTTGCAAGTCGGACTTGAAATTCAGCCCTAAGTCTTTTACTATATGGATAGCTGACTAAAAATGGGAAAAGATAGGCCACTTTTGATTAGTCGCCGCCTTCAGCCACCGTGCCCAAACAAAAAATACAACTCTTACAATTTTCACTGATTGTCATATTTCCTTAAACATTTAGAAATTCCCAACTCAAACTGTGCGACAGTTACTTTGCCGAATGCTGCCGCCCCCACACGCTGCCCTCAAAATAAGAGATAAATGAAAACCATAAACGCGAAGACATAACGATCTAATTCGTTTGCTATATGGATAGCTGACCATAAATGGGAAAGGATAGGCTACTGTTGATATGGCGCCGCCTCCAGCTTCCGCCCCCAAAAGAAGAAAAGTGCAACTTTCAACAATTTTCACTGATTTAGATGTTATTGTTACCTCAAATATTTAGAAACTCCCAACCCAAACTGTGTAAGAATTTTTTTGCCAAACTCTGCCGCTCCCACACGCCATCTCCAAAGTAAGAGATAAATGTAAACAAACGAATATGCCTCATGGGCATGAGGCTCAGTAGCGCACTTCCTTTTTGAAGGATTAGTGAACGCAAGATGTTAATTAGGGCTCTACCGTTATTTGGGCAGAAATTTCAATATGGTGGCCAAAATAACGTCAGATTCATGAAATTTGGCTTGAAAATCAAAATGATCGTACTATAGACAAAAGTGAGTTCCAAGTTTCATGAAAATCGTTCCACTAATAAGAGATTTCAATATGGCGGTCAAGATGGCGGCAGAATGTTGGAATTTGGCTGGAGAATAAGAATGATCATACGAAACAAAGGTGAGTCCCAAACTCCATGAGAATCGTTAAGTGATAAGAAATTTCAATATGGCGGCCAAGATGACAGCAGAGCATCATTTGTCCGAAATCGGATGTATTTTGATGAAGTTCACATCGCCTGTGAATTTCACTCAAATCGGACCACTTTCAGAGAAATTCAAAATGGCGGATCAAAGATGGCGGCCAAGTGACAAAAATCATTGGTCAACTTTATATGGTGGTCACGTACGCATTCGATTGGCGTTTGCACCACATTGATATCTCTTTTCGTTGAGGCATAATTCTCCTAGTTCTATTACTTCGAAACATGTTCAATATGGAGAATACAAGATGGCGGCGGGACATCAATTATCGAAAATTGGATAGATCTTGATGTGGTTTACATTGCCTGCAAATTTCATTCCAATCGGATCACTTTTTGAGAAATTCAAAATGGCGGATCAAAGATGGCGGCAGAATAACAAAAAACTAAAAGTCAACTTGACATCCTGGACATATGTACTATTGATCAGCGTTTACACCACATCTATATCTCTCTTCCCCGAGGAGTTATCCTGGGTACAGACGGACAGACGGACGGACGGACAAAGTGAAGCTAAAAGCGCCTTTTTCCCATTTTTTGGGAAAGTGCGCTAAAAATAAACCTGAAGACAGAGCGATCTAATTTTTTCGTTCAGCTCCAGCCCCCAAACAAAAAAAAATGCAACTCTCACAATTTTCACTGATTGTCATATTTCCTCAAACATTTAGAATCTTCCAACTCAAACCGTGCAACAGTTACTTTGCCGAATGCTGCCGCCCCCACACGCTGCCCTCAAAGTAAGAGATAAATGAAAAACATGAACCCGAAGACATAACGATCTAATTCTTTCGCTATATGGATAGCCGACTAAAAATGAGAAAGAATAGGCTACTGTTGATTAGTTGCCGCTCCCAGCTCCCGCCTCCAAACAAAAATATATTGATGATTGAAAGAATTTTCATTCAAATTTTTTTCATTGACAAGTACCCCACTCTGATAAAAAAAATATCACAATGAGTTTCGATTGGAGAGAGTGGGCAAAGAATGATGTTTCTCCTTCAACCAAATTTATTTACATTCACGATATGCCTCTTTAAGAAAATGCGCTACTGAGACTCACGCACTTGAAGGCATACTTACTTGCTTTAAGCCACCCCCGTGTTGAGACGAACAAATCAAAAATTATCCAAGTCGGTCCAGCCATTTTCGAGTTTTTGCGAGACAGAAAACGAACTCATTTTTATATATGTACAGATTCGCGAGAAACCATATTCATTTTCGTTGATCATGTAAATAAGTATTTAGCAAACGACATCTGCACCTGTTCTAAAAGAATATGGTTATGATTGATGAAAACATTGAAACTCTTGTATTTTTTTGGCAAACAGAGAAAGAGAGCATATACACATATCCGAAGTTGCGAGTGAGTATTAGGTATAAGAAAGAAACTTGAAACTCGAATAGTCGATAATTCATTTTAAACGAATTATGAAATTATGAATCGATTTTGTGATAAAACAAACAGTTTCAGATCTCGCCACTGTGTTCGTTTTTATAACACTGGAGATAATTCAAAAGGCGGGATCATGCCGTTCTTTCAGCACCAGTCCAATTAGTCTAGCGTTACTATTTTTACGAAAATCTCCAGTCACTAGTGTAACGAGTTAATGAAACTTGCATGCAGCTGCACGTCTCGTCCCAAAAAACGACAAAGAGCTCACAAACTGGGATCGCGTATATTTAAACCACTTCCGTTTATCCTCCTGTGCCGTCCTCCAAATGAACTTTTGTCTCTTTGATGTGATGATGCGACAAAAAGGAGTTATTTTTGGAAAAAAAGCACCCCGTGTTTTGAAAACCTCTTACAGTAATAATGATGATTATGGTTATTATTGACGTTGTTTCTGATTGTGTTGATGGCAGTGACAATTGACAGTGCAAGAAGCTGTCAGTTGTCGTTGTCAGAATTAAGAAATCGAGGCCCTCTCTAATTGGGATAGCTTTTAATCACACTGGTGCTGCAGGCATGTTCTGGATTTGCTGGATGATGAATTAGGAATTTTTATGGGCGTCCAGGCCGGATTAAGTATTTCTATCCCGCCGTTGGAATTAGTCTGGTATGTCGTACTCGTACTACTAGAGCCACTGCGCTAATTACGAAACAAAAGGAGTTGTGATTTATGGCCGGCTGCGTAGTAGTTTTTTTTTTTAGGTCTGGGATAAAACCGTCAAAATATTTCGAGGGATAATAATTTTGCCTTCATCATAGATTTACGTGAAATATACCTACAGGGTGACGCCAAATATCCGAGAATCTGGTCAGTGCCAGAGTTGAGATCCTCGCACCTTGAAACTTTCTTCGAATTTCGATAGTTTATGATTCATAATTTTCGAACTTTGGACGCTATGGCTTCACAACTCCTTGCTGATAGAGAATGGATCAATATCCTATAGCTATGCTAAAATTTCTTGGTTGTTTTTTCAAAATCGTTAGAAATCAGCAGCACATGCTGCCTTTTAGTCAGACTGAGACGCACTGAATTTAATAATAATAATACTTCTCCGGCAAGACGTAGTTCATTTTTGTTCGAAACTTCTTTTTAGTAGGGAGGTCAGATGCTTATTGGACAGTTGAAAAAAGAACTTCGTAGGTTGAATATTTCTTGCGGCTGTTTGCAATCATCAGAAAGCACTATGGCCTTAGTCTAGTTCCAAGGAGCTGCATGACTTGAACACGAAGGTAATGTGTTGAAATATAAGGAACTAGATAGGGACCGTATTTGCAATCGTAATGTTTGACACGGTTTTGTTACAAGATAGGTAGTCTAAATTTTACCACTCTCCCCAGAAAATCCCTGTACTGGACAGTGTTGGACGAGGTTGGGCGCTATTTTTGAAAATGGTCATGATTGTACGTTTCACAACACCTGTTGCGTTTACGTTCGGGTTCGGAGCTGTCGTAATTTGGCAAAAAGATCAAAACCTGATTGAATATATGTTAAAAAAAAAAACTAGGAAGTTGAGTATCCCAATAGACAAACTAATGTTCGTCTGCGGCCATCAAAAAGCAGGAGTCAATCAGATCAACGGCTCGGCAGTACGGCAGTCATCGTAGAAGATTATAGACAGTATCTACTGAACCGACACACACGCATACATATTATCTATACACGGACAGACATTATTTTGTAAATTGTCGTAATCGTCTTGGGGGACCTCAAAATGGATATATCCGTCCAAATCTGATTTTATTCTTCACGATCACAATACTTTCCTTTCCATCTTGGAGGGGGGCTGGGAGAGTAATAGAATGTAAATAATTATTTATTTTGAGCATTTTTCTAAAGCTTGACTGTCACGGTGCTATTTCCGTTATATTTTCGTGCTAGAAATATGGCACGAGAGACTTGGGTTACTAGGGAGGTTGAATTTGTCTTTCCTAGTCATATCACTGGAAGCTAGTCATAGACTCAAGCTTGAAGCATATTGGCTTTTTTTTAGTCATGCAGTAGATAATAACCATGGGACATCCTGTGTCTCCCATCCTGATTTGAAAGAAATACGCTGCAGAACTTTCGAAATGCAATATTGAAACACCTTGTATGTGTACTAGAATACTGGATGTTATATTATTCTTCTACAAACGTATATTCTGAGGAATTACAAAAAAACTACCTATTTCCTGACAGAAATTTTCAAAGCATAGTGTTGTTTCTGTTCCTGATAAAAAAAGCTTCCGTTTCCACATCAAACAAGCAAACAATAGAAATGCAACACACTGTGCACTTCTGCTGGCGGGTTCTGAGCGAGGATCTTCCGTGCACCCTCATTGTTGTGGTACATAAAAGGTAAAATAACTGCGCCATAACAAAACATTGTATATGGAACATAACGGCGCCTTCATCATTCGCGCTAAAAAGCAAAGTTTACCGAAAAAACTGGAAGTTCGACTCCCCCTCACTCGACCTCCACCTTCTTCTCCTCCCGAGCGAAAATCATCACGTTTGGAAAATCTCGGAGAGTCCCTGGCTCTGGGTGCCCGGGATTTCCTTCTTCCTGTGGCCCCCTTTCTCGCACGTTATCTAACGATCAGCTCGGGGGAAGATATCAATCTGGTGTGGGATAACGGCGTTAGTTTAAAAAACTCGACCCCTGGAAATACCTGAGCACACAAAACTGCTAAAATATGTCGGGAATAAGTTTAAAAATTCGCGCTCTGGAACCGTCGGCGGAAGTGAGATAAGGGCGGATATAAACAAGTGCCAACGGGCCTGCGACCCTCCCTTATCCTCTGCCTCAACCATGCCGCCCGTTTGCATCCCTCTGCCCCGTGACGCGCGGGCGGGGGAGATAAGCGATAGGCGTAATCGGACACATTATTTACCGGGAGGAGGTTACTTTTTTATGTTCTGAGCTGCTGCGGGGGGTTGTTGTTCCAGGTGCGTGCGGAATAAAACAGGTCCCAAAAACCCCCGAGCTAGCTATTTTTTCTTGAAAAAAAGATCCCGCACACAAACGTTTATACTATTACTATTATTTTTTCGGATGTAGAACTGAGGGTGAGGATGAAAAGCTGTAGCAATAAATCCTCCAGACTAAAGGAACATTTTTTAATTTAACTTAAATCAACTGGCAGGTGTGTCGTGGAAATCGACGACAATGAGATTCACGACAGCTCGGAAAATTGAGAATCCGCAGAAAGAGAAACGGCCTACTTGACGATTAGGGAAGCGCGGGATTTTAAACCAGGCAGGGGGAATAGGCATAATGCGGAAATGCTTCATAATAGAATTGGGATTATTGAATTGATAACAGGCGCGGCGAGCAAAACCAGCTGGGAAAAGACGTTGACGACAACGGGGAGCTTTTTTTGAGAAGTTGCAAGTTGCAACTTATAATCAACGGAATCGCGAAGATTTCAAGCAAGAATTTTGCAGGCACCCAGACAATTATAATAGTATGACGTTAGCGGCACATATCGAGACCAACCGATTTCAAAAATGGTAATTTTTGGACCTTCGACAATCGACCTCTTAGGAAGCACCACTTTTTAAAAATTACCCGTTGGTACAGTTGGGAGCGAAATGATTCATACGGCACCGCCAGGAAGTCGGCTGGATTTCAGAAATGTTAGCTGCTTGGATCGTTCTTGAATGCCAGTTTTGTTAACAGATTGATCGTAATCAAAACTGGCATTCAAGAACGATCCAAGCAGCTAACATTTCTGAAATCCAGCCGACTTCCTAGCGGTGCCGTATGAATCATTTCGCTCCCAACTGTACCTACTACTCACGTGCAAAAGCGTTTTCAGCCGATCAGACAGAGATAAGTGATTTTTAAGCCGATCAGACAAGAATAAGTGATTTTCTAGCCTACTACCAGGCCACAGAATGAACTATTGCTTTAGTGACCCCGCAGGAACGGAAAATAACAGTACGGGAGAGAACTTCGCCGCGCCGTCCAGAGAGAAAGTTTCAGATTCTTTGATAGATCAGTGTCATTATTATAAAATGAAATGCATGGCTTTAAAATGTATCATTTTGATGGGTGTAACTACCTCATTAGATCGGCTAAAAATAGTATGTTCTGTTCGTACAGAAAGTGACTTCCAGGCCTCCGCCGGTTGCAGGCCTCGGCTGGCGCCTCGGCGACTGCAAGATTCCGTCGTCGGCTAGGAATAATGGCACTTCCTGTGCTAACCACACAATACACTATTTCCATCGGAAATTAATGCAAGATGCAAGGTTGGTTTCCCTAACGTCCGTAGGTACTATAGCACTCTATACACACATGATTGTGTTTTTGCAAATCAAGATGTGGGTAGTCTGGCTTCCGAAAGGTTAATGAGATGCAATGTTTGATTTGAGGTCACCACACTTGACTCCGCACAGCACTGCTGTTTTACCACAGACTTATACAACAATGGATGGCGAAAGAACGAGCCTAAAAATCTCCCCTGTTCCGAGATAACGGTTCATCCAAATTTACATACAATCACATTTTTGAATATAATACAAGCCAAATATCTCGGATCGAACATTTAAGACCGGAAAATCGCACTCGAATTTCGTCTGATCCGCACAAAGGCCTCTGTAATTTTTACGCCGGAGCATAGTGCAGAGAAGGCGGCGGCGTCCCGTCCTTTCTCGAAGAATTGAATCTGGCCATCAGCGCCCTTTGTCATCGCGACGCCTGATCGATCCGACATGTTGGATTCTCAATGCTTAGAAGGCGCCTTTTCAGAAAACGCTCTTCTCTTTCAGGACTATTAAAAATGCGCGCGTGAGTGTGAGCGTGTATGGTGTGCGGGTGAACAGCTTGGTAAAATGCGAACTTGACGACGAAAAGCCAATAATGACGTGAGAGGCTCAAGAGTTTGGAAAGGAATCGGAAAACCTCCAAGACAACCCCTTTTGACTGGGGGTTGTTAAATCGAACTGTGTAAGTGTGTGTGTATACCCGGCACAGCTTCCTCAGATGATGGATAGGCGTTCCATTATGACGTGCGGCATGACGAGCATTAATCCAATGGTCAATAGCAGCCGAGCCATTTTTATCATCTTATTTTTCATGTGTGCAAAGAAAAAGGGAACTGGGGCATAAGTCGCTGACCTTTAGCGGAGATACAGCTCGCGGATCTCTATTGGATTTATACTACAAGCCGGGAACGATTGTGATGAATTGACTCAAAAATGCCATATAGTTCCTACAGTTCTAATGCCCCCCCAAGACCACAGTGAAAAATCAGAACTCTACAAAACAGCATCAATCTACAGAGAACATCAGGTACCGACATTTATTCAAACTTTGCGCCAGGTTTCCAGTACATACTTGCTCTTCAGTGTAACAGGAACAATATCCTTTTCAAGGGGGTTCGATTATGAGATTTTAACACTGATTATTACATACATGTTAGTTCCAACCAATCAGAGCATCTAAAATGGGTCTAGGCATTCTAAGGTCTAGGCTACTCGCTTATTAAGCTACTTATCGATAAAAAAGTGGAGAAACCGCACTATACAGCACCGGACTGGGATATTGTTTGTGTTCTGGAAGTAAATCGAGCCTGAAACGACCCGACTTCAGCTGATTATGAATGTAACACTAGCAGTATAAAGAAATGATTTTTGTCAAGTAAACTAAACTGCTCAACAATGGAAGTGTTACAAAGCAAAAATTCACCCAATTTTGAACCGCTGTAACTTTTGATTGGCACAAACGATTTCAATTCTGTTTCAAGTACTGAAGAGTCCAATCTTTTGGCCATCTTTTTTGTCAACATGAAATCCATAGAGCCCTTTATAAAACTTCTACAGGGTAATGAACAGAGCAGTGCAAAATTGATTTCAACATACCCCCGTTTTCGTTGAAATTTTTTTTTGGGAGTATCAACACCAAATTTATGAAGAATGATGTGTTCCCTCGAAACAGTTTTTGAATTTTCGGGATTCCAGTCGAAACAGCCAAAATATGATTTTTTATTGTGAATACTGTGAATTATTCCTGTAGCAACACAAACACATTAGAACTTTTCATATCAAGATGACGCCACTTGGTAGGCTTGTTCACTGAACAATTCTGAGCAATTTGATATGCAACACGTTCCTATTGTCTAGTGTAGGGGTGAAGAAAAGCCCAATTGGCAGCGTACTTTTTGGTACTACTCCTGAAATTTGGGTTTCAAGCATTGAGAAAAGGTTATTTCTTACTCTCTTTAGTCAACATGGGACTACGTCATTAGAATTGGCCTTATCGGAAAGTAAAACACCTCGTAGTGGCCAAAAAGCGAACCATAGAGGTATGACCCCACTGTAGAAATTCCTGTCCTACCGACCTAACAGACCACGTCAAAATTTCGAATGCCGTCAAAATAATTTCGATTCCAAAGTCAAATTAAAAAAAGAAGCTTTTATTGCACAAACGTTTATTGTCAAAAATCGTAAGTAGGTACCCGTGGGTCCTTGCCTATTATCAATGGCACTGCTGCGGATAGAGTAAAGGGTGTGAGACACCCGATTTTGTGTCTCTGGATGCAACACTGACACCAGTCCAGTGACCACAGCACGCACAGCAGGGCATGCATATGAAGAGATCTCCCTCGGCCCTCGATCTCCAGCACGACACTGACAATCACAATGATTAGTTAATCACAGTCCAATCACGACAAATACAGAAAATTCTTTTTTTTCGTATTCCATTTTGAGGGACTCGTCCGGGTAGCTTCCACGTTCCAAGGTTAATTTTACATTCACAATAACTTTTCTTCATATAATAAAATAACAGGTGCTACGGTCGAAAATGTTCCACTTTTAAACACAATGTAGCTTGAAGGGTATGTCTGTGACTGCCACTACAGGAGTCGATGTTTTTTGCTGAAATTTAGCTCGTGAGACTGATGAAGCTTCTGTCAGCTTGACACATACAAATTTTGAAATTGTTTTGACGTTGATGAGTTTGGTAACCTCGGTAACACAGGGTTGGTAAAACAGGGATTTCTACAGTTGGGTCATACTTTGCGACTTTCCGATAAGGCCAATGGGGCCTTGCACTGCCACTTTTGGACACCGAGGGCGCCACGACCGTTGGGGGCAAATTCGACAATTTTGACGGCGTTGACGCTTCAGCGACCGACGTCCGTCATTTTATGTCTTGATTTGAAATTTGGATAACCTCTGTTTCTTGCTTGACGTCTCCAGTCACTGTCAGTTCCTGGTCAAACTACTCAAACTCCCCTGTTTTTCGCGTCGTTACGGCCGCTTTATCGAAGTAGGCGCCCCCTACAGTAGTGGCGACCTCACGTTGAGTTTTTCAATTGCAAGGCCCCATTGGATTAACCACATTTCCGCCATTTTGGAATTTTTCGCCTTTTCCTCAAATTTCAAAACATAGGCATGTTTGGCATCATTTCTTGAAATGTTGGTCCCCAAAATGTAATTCTGTCAATAAGATCTGTCTATCTGTTTGTTTATCTGTCTATCTTTTTCCGAAAAAATATTTATAGAATTTTCAACCCCACCCCCTTTCTTCCTAAAATTCTCTGAGTGTCCAATTTAATATTCTTGACCTCTCAATTCTTTTCAATGCAGTCAACGTCATATTGCATAGCATCGGAAGAGATAATTTTCTGTAGAAAAAATGCCACCCAAATTTCACCGTGTGTAATTTATTTGGAGAGGGGTTGAAAATTTCAATAAAATTGTTTTCGGAAAAAGAATTCAATTCCCTTCAATTTGATGTATCACAAAGTAGGTGGTGTTTCGTTAAATTTTGAAGCTGAGGTGGGGGAGAGCAAAAGGGTCAATTTGGGTAGCACTTTTTCCACCGAAAATTCTTTTCTTCGATGTTTTCTATGATGACACTGACTGAATTTAAAACAATTGAGAGGTCCAGAATTGAAAAGAGGACAGTCAGAGAATTTTTAGGGCAAAGAAAGGTGGGGTTAAAAATCTTGTAAATATTTTTTTCAGAAAGAAAATTTGATTCTCTTCAATTTGATGTATCGCAAGGTAGGTCATGTCATTTGAAATTTTAAAGTTGGGGTGAGTGGGGGCGAGGGGGCTTAGGATAGAAATTTACCAATTCATGTTTAAGATGCCCCCTTTGATATAAAAATCGACCGGTTTTTGCTCGGAGGAATATTCACTAGGAATCGGGAGTTATTGCAGGTGGATAGTTTTTAAATGATCACCCGGTGCAGTATTCACAATAAAAAATCACATTTTGGCTGTTTCGACTGGAATCCCGAAAATTCAAAAACCGTTTCGAGGGAACACATCATTCTTCATAAATTTGGTGTTAATACTCCCAAAATTTTTTTTTAGCGAAAACGGGGGTATGTTGAACTTTCATCAATTTTGCACTGCTCTGTTCATCACCCTGTAGAAAGTTTATGAAAAACTCTATGCATTTCATATTGACAAGGAAGATGGCCAAAAGACTGGGCTATTCAGTTCTTGCAACAAAATCAGAAACAGATGTGCCAATCAAAAGTTATAGCGGTTCAAAATTGGGTGAATTTTTGCTTTGTAACACTTTCATTGTTGAGCAGTTTATATGGATTTACCCCGTAATTGAGACACATTTTAGCAGTGTGAGCCTTTCGTTAATCGGATCCTGTGCACCACTTCGCCGCAACCTCTCAGTCATCTGTCATATTATCCAAGGTCACTTTGCTCTACTGAAATGTCACCCATGTAAACTACACACGAAAACTCCCTCTTCTACTAGTGAAGTGCCACTGGATTATTCGTATTCCTTGTACTTAACCTACTACAGAACCAAATTACAACTAAAATAACATTAGCAACAATCTAAATCATATTTTTCAAAGAAGCCGGCTGTTTAGTTCAACAATTTAACACAATGACCAACACAAAAACATGGCTGACTAGCTGGCTTTGATACTACTTGTTCTTGGTAGTTCAAATGATCCATTTCAGCGCAGTAGGTATTTATGTAATAATCATCAAAATATCAACTCGTGCTTCGTGTTTTATTCTGGTTGAATGTTTTAAATTCTTCAAACAACTATCAATCAGTCGGGAAGTAGACCAAGCATTATCTTGGACAAAATCCCTCGACTTTGGTCAGATAATGTTGAGTCTACTTTTCCCTTGTGAATGACAGTTGTCTTCGGGTTAAAACGATTCATCTGAAAAAACACTAAGCACTTGTCGTCATATTACTGTTATTACATACAATGCCTTTGATTATTGGACCTACAAGGATAATATTCACTTATCTAAATCCCACTGTCAATGACAACGGAATAAAATTGATGTAAACAACAAGATCTGACAGCTGTCATTTCGGACTTATTTTTTGCAATAATCATCAAAATATCACTCGTGTTCTAGATTTTCCTTGATAATTTTGGCCAAGCGTTTCCCCTCGGGCTGGTTGTCCCTTGTTAAATGCCCTCCTCCTACGGAGTCTGGCGTTTATCGCTACAGCCAGCACTCGCGATCGCCAGGAGCCGTATTCTCTAACTCGCTATGCACTCGAACCGACAGATATCGCTATCGGTAGCTAGGCAAGCACCATTTGATTGGCTTTTGCCTGACTACCGATAACGATATCTGTCGGTTCGAGTGCATAGCGAGTTAGAGAATACGGCTCCTGGCCAAAATTATCGTGAAAATCTAAGCACTTGTGATATTATTGTTGATTATATACAGATCGAAACAGCTGCACAACAACGCTGAATAAATTGAGAGTCAAGGACCAAAACTCCAACTTTTCATTAAATCGTGATCTTGCCCAGGCGGTCTTTTTATTTTTATATACAAATTCATATGCCAACCCTGTACATAGCCCAGGTAACGAAGCTACGGTCAACAGAGTAGCCACTTTCATATATCTACTTATAGTAAGCCAGCTTCCTCCAAATGACACATCACCTCCCCAGGAAGTCGCATGTATTCTTCAAATGCCTCAGAGATGATGACGATGTCGTCCAAATACACGAAAACTTAACCCTAAGCGCGATATAATTATGTATATAAGTAGCTGCTAGTTCCCTGACGCCGCGACAGACCCAAAAGGTAAATGTGGTAATGCCCCCACCTAGAACCATGCATGAACATGTGATAGGCGGTATAGTAGGTTCACTTGTACTGTGACTCTAGTTGGCTGGGCAAATTTTCTACTTTAGCATTGTAGGCTTGCCGCCTTTTTACCTGGTGTGAAACTGACTTTCCTGGAAGTAAAGTTATATTTCTTATCAAATTGATATTAAAATCTTGGAAAACTGACCTTGCCATACGTGGAAATGCCACTAGAGGGGCGCAGAGCTGTATTACCATCATTTAGACACTAAAACCCTACGGGGTCGTCTTCAATTTGAGTCATCTTGACAGCGGCCATTCAAGGCCGACAAAAACTCGTTCCGCCAAGCTCCAGAACAGAAGCAAATTACAAACTGAAGGTACTCACATGAATTTCGGTCCAATACGCAACTTTGAGCGGCTGGGTTTCTTGAAATTCGGTTTAATTAACTTTTTACACGTAAATTCTGCTGCAACTGCAGGCCTGCTGGGATGCTCCTTGTCTTGCCAATAGTTCTTCATGATTCGTCGTGTCTTTTCGACTGCAAGAGGTGAAAGGATTGATGATTCCATGGGACCCCTTTTTTTGGACGAAGGCCTAGTACTTTTTTCAGTTTGAATCAACCCAAAGTTGAACCGGCTTCGAGAGGTTAGAAATATTTTTGACATCTGTCAAATGTCAAAGCTGCTTTGATTTATTTATTCATTGGCAAAAATTAAAAACAGGTTGAAAAATTACTACATTTTCCAATATAATGGAAAAAAGCGTCGGACATCACGTCCCGCAAAATTATTCCGTCTATCTGCAGAGGATATGCGTAAAAAATGCGTGCCAAAAGTGGCCCAAACGACAAACGCTAAATGAAGCCAGAGCAGCCAACCGCAAAGTTTTGGGGATTTTCTATATTTCAGATTTGGAAATTTTGAAACAAAATCTTACAGCCGACTAGAATCACGGTACAGGTGAACATACTTTAGTCTTTGGTGACGGGCACTTACTACAAGTAGACCTCCCATTAATTTACCTTCTCTAGAGTTTGCACTGCCTGAAAAGAGCTACCTCATGAAGTGACTATCAAGAGTTGAAACGCACTATAATAAATGCGATAAGCAATAATAATGTGCGGTTGATGGACCGGCTCGGAGCGAAAATTTCAAATCTATAAAGTAAAACGCGCGCAAACTATAAATTTATGAAGGTCTTTTTTACACCCCATTCGGTAATTAAATTTAATTAGAGGCCTGCGGCAACGGCCGCGCGCCATCAAAGTCCCTAAAAACACAAAATTGCATTTTTTCCCATTCGCCGCCCCTCTCACGGCTTCTGGATGCCAGAACCGCGCGTTTTACGGTTTCAGGCCGTTCTCATCCCGAAGGCACACAAAAAAGGAACTTCACTTATTAATCATAAATTTTTTTACGACTCCGTAAAGACGGGAGTCGGGTCCTCTTCGGCGGTTTACAATTAGGTACGTCATTTCTATCTGTGGCGCAAATTTATTGAAGTTTTCGTAATTTGATTAAAATTTCAGTAGGAGAACCGTACCGGCACTTTCCCTCCTCCTCACGATTAGAAAACCAGATACGCACATAAAAATGGATTATGTTTCTTTTTCGCCTGGCATCACCCGACTGGGATGCGGGTGGTCCGTGCCCTTGCTCTGCTGCTGGAATGCCCGAAGAACAATTTTAGAATCCGAGGTAATTACGCGAAATGAAAGAATTTTGATGACGAATAAGATGATTGCGTTTTTGTAATGGGAGGCCTCCTGTGCGGCAGTAATTCCGTTTCGTACCGCACGGAGATTCTTATCGAAAGTCGTTAAATTTCTTGTTTTTAAAAATAACAGGGGCGCCATCCAGGGAGATACACCACCTATTATAGTGGAAATAGCCAAGTTTTCAAGAACCGATTTTTTTAAAACATGCAATTCTATACAAGTCTGGCTGAATAACACCCACTTCAATATCTGCTCGCGAGTTTTTACCGACGCCCCTTCGATCTCGTCAAACTTTACGCGAATATCTGGCTAGCCCCATTTATACACCCCCGTCGCCCACGTCCCACACTCAGAAAACTAGTGCTATCGTTCGGCCGATCGGATATTTATAGAACGTATCATATGCAAAACGCCCTTTTGTCATACCCATTCCCATAAATTTGGGATTTTAGGATATATTCGGCCTTATCATAATCACGGCGGCCCTTTTATGGCTTTCACCTACCGACAGGGGCGACGTTTCAGATATATCTGACCGGATCAGCGACTCCCGAGATTCACGACATCGGTCCCTTCCCCCTGCGAACCTCGGAAAATCTGAATTTGAAATTTTGTCCCAAAACCACCCCCGCACGAAAGAGACAGGTTTATTTGGCGTCCACTCGAATTCAACAAGTGTAAAATTGGAGTTGTCCGGCTACCATAAATTGACGTCCGCAAAAGTGCATCCTGCCTATGTATGGAAAAATAAACGTTCTAAAATTAAAACCGCACATTCGCGCGAGAATGTTGAAGAACCAAACTCGCATTCTATCTTCCATCCTTCTTTCATCTCCCATTATTTTACTCCTTGTTGTATGGATTAAATGCACCATTGGAACGGTTCTTGTTTTAGCGAGCACAACTTTACTATCTCGTAATGCCTAAACCCTTTCGACCACCGCGCTTTTAATTTTCCCCGGTAGATTTATTTCGCCGCCAGCAGGGCGCGAGAATATTTATGTACTGTGTGGTTTACCCGCGTTGTCTGGCGTTTTTCACCCTGCCCTTTTTAACATGGGTTTTTTCTGGAAAAACAATATTGCAGCGGGAGGAAACACAATCACTTTTTTTTCAATCAAGCATTCCCTGCATTCCATTTAATTTAGTAGTATTGAGTGAGACCATGGACCTGTGCTTGAAATGGACTGCTGATCGCGGTACCAGACCGAACAATAAATATCCCCGAAATAGGCGTTACCATGGTAGCTAACATAAAAGCAGTTCTCAAAAGAGCTTGGTATAGGAAAAGTTTACAAGTTGAAAAATTCTGTACTAGCTATATTTATAGATACAATACTCGTTCATACATACAATACATATCTCTTATCTTGAAAGTTGCCATTACGTTTGTTTGGCTTTAAAAAACGCATTGTGAGTATATAAGCAGTGTAGAGGGTTTGGGGGCCACTGCCTACTGTCTATCAATAATTTAGCTCCGATAAGTTAGCAGTTCTGGTCCACAGCCATCGCTAGTACGCGATTCGTCAGATTTATAACCCGGTTGACAGTTGTCGTGAGTTTGTGCGCTGTTGCGTTGATGTTTCCGCGGTATTTTGCGTCCAGTTCGAATTCCGTATGATAATAAATGAATAGACGGGAGTCGGAGAGCCAAGCATACAACTTTTGATAAAAATCTGTGAAAATATCATGTGGAAAATTTGTGAAAATGTTATGCGAACATTCAACAGAATCCAACAAAGGCTCTGACACTCGTTTACGCAATATCAAATCATCAGCAAGTACAGATAGAATAAAATACATTCCGGATACCTTACAATCAAACATTCAAAAACACCATCATTTTTAGCGCATTTTCTAATTTTGGAAAAATTGTCATTAGCCGCACTTTGCCGTCCGTCTGTCTGTCCTGTCACATATTTCATCCTAAACGAAGAATCGTAGAACCGTAATTTTTCTCAAGTTAGAACTACGTACCTACCTGTGAGCAGTGCATGGGTAGGCATGCATGAATGAAAAATTAACCCAAACTTCTTCAAGTCTCTTGGGAATAACAGAGAATAGGTATTTTGTTTCAACATACAGGGTGTTTCAGGGATGGTAGCAAAAAATTCAACTGTGGGTAGATCTTGTCAAAATATGACGAAAACCTATATACCATTTTGCAAAGTTCGGCCTAATGACGAAGATACAGCTCTCCAAAGTTCACTTTTTTCGGATTTCAAAAATTTGTAACTCAGGAACGTTTCGACAAATTTAGCTTCAATTAAGCATAAGCTGGTTTGTCACAATAATCTATCTAACAACTTTTCTTCGGATGCTTCTAAATTATTGACCCTCATAACTCCTACAGCACTAGTTGGATTCTCCCCAAATTTGGCAGGTTCATGGATAACGATGACAAACCAGCTCTTGCTGGATTAAAGCTGAATGTGTCAAAACGTTCCTGAGTTAAAAAAATTTTAAATCCGAAAAAAGTGAACTTTTGAGGGCTGCATCTTCGTCATTAGTCCGAACTTTGCAAAATGGTATATAGGTTTTCGTCATATTTTGACGAGATCTACCCACAGTTGAATTTTTTGCTATCATCCCTGAAACATCCTGTATAGAGCTGGGCCGATACCGATACTCAGTATCTGATATCGGCCGATACTCCCTATTTTCAGATACATGCCGATACCAAGAAAATTCAGATACAAGTATCTGAAAAGTATCTGAAAATTACGCGGAGCTCGCGCGCACCCTCCGGCTCCATATAGGTCTATAGGACTTTATTTTGCACCAAGGGATGCCCAGAACTCGTTTGTCTATTCCAAACTGATTTTTATCATCAGCTAGTGCTTGCGTTTAGTAGTTTGAAGGTGTCCAAAATCTGCAATCAGATCCAGTGGATTATTGGAAGAAGGAAACAACATTTCCCCATCTGAAAAAACTGGGTAGCATACTACTTTGCTATTCCAGCCAGGCTTTGTGTTTTGATCTGCAGAGGACAAGTCTGACTGCAGATCATGTGCAACAGCTTATATTTTTGAAGAAAAAAAAATTGTTGGAAAATGATTGAGAATTTTCAATGTTTTTTTTTACTTGATTATTGTTTGAATTTGAATTGAAAATGTTGAGAATAATAATTTTGATTGAACCTTGTTTATAAAAAAAACTGGAAAATATACTTGAAACTAATAAATAATTCTTACTTGATGCAGCTAATTATAGTGAATCTCGCGTTTTTTCGATTTTAGATTAGATTTCAGATACGTGTATCTGAGTATCGGTATCGGAAAAGTCAGTATCTGAGTATCGGTATCGGTATCTGAAATCCTGGTATCGGCCCAGCTCTAATCCTGTATAATAGCGAACGTTTCAATCTCGTTGTTATTCCCAAGAAACTTGAAGAAGAATTAATAAATCAGTCACACGAGAATTAGGATCACTCAATGATTCACCCAAACTTCGGCCATCTTGCCCGCTATGTTAAACTTTTCCAATCATAACCGATTTGAATAAAAATGGAAACATAATGGCGCCTTGTATAATGATTTATGATTTCAAGGTCGGTTCCACGATTGACCGCCATCTTGGCCCGATCGCTATATTCAACTTTTTCTTTAAGTGAACTGATTTTGATGAAACTTGAAATGTCTGTTTGTCCCGTATAACTATTAATGATTTGAAGATCAGCTTCACGATTCGTCGTCATCTAAATATCGATTTTCCAACAAATCAACAGTTTGAGAAACTTTCAACTGATCAGACCATGGACCCAGACACTACTCGTGGACATCCACTTTGTTCACATTATGACCACCATAGCCGAGGCAGAAACTCCAGAGCATGCAAAAACGACCATTCCTTAAATTTTCTCTGCTTATACACTTTAACTGCTCATCAATTTTTTACGTCTTTGGAGAACTTCCACTGACCAGACACTCCACCGACATGCGATTTTTTCAGTAAACCTGCAGAAAAAAGTACAACCAGCCTAAAACAACGAAGAAACGAAATCATAAGCAGGATTCCCTTTGCCAATTGTCTTAAGTTAGTGCCATCCTAATGTTTAATCATTGTTTAATTTTAAACCTACCGAAGTCCTATACCTATAGTGAAATCTATAGTCAAAAGGAGAATGATTGGTGTTGTTTTATAGACATTTTGAATATTGTTACAGAATTCGATTTGGCTTTGTATAAAAGCAGGTCTCTCACAGTGGATATACGTATTTTAACAGCGAGAAATTTATTTCCATGCTCGGCTTTCATTAGCAGAAAATGATGAATTGTACAAAACATGCAATAGGTATATGAGAGATCAATCAGGCGATTAGGGATAACTTGTAACTTGTAAACGCACAAAGAGGTCCACATGACATATCGCCATTATAGAAAAGAAGGCGACCTCGGCGTGCTGCGACAACCGGGACCACTCCGGCGCAGCCCTTTTTAATTGCTTTTATGCAAAGTTATGCAAAGCACGTCATTTCGCGCGACCGGAAAAGGGCTCTGATGGCAGAGAATGAAAAAAAAAGAACGCGGATCGCCCGCTCGGATCCGGCCAATTACCTCGAATGATTCGTTTCGAAAATGATTTTAAATTCGTTTATTTTGATGGGGGCGGCGTCGTCGGCGCCAGATTCGTTCTGCAGTACGCGAGATTGACCCTATTTCCGGCCGGCCGGTGCCGATCATCATCTCCGGCCCCTGATGACCTGGCCGGGCTCCAAATTACCCTTCCTCTAATGAGCTATTAGGGCCCGGGGGTGGACCTGCTGGAAGTGCCCGCCGATGCCAAACTCCCATCCATTATGAGAACTATACACACTTGGCTTGTGTGTGTGTGGGTGTGGGTGTGCGTAATACGGCAAAGGAGGAAGACGCTGCATCATCTCCGCAACCCATAGGGCCATCAGCGGTGGATTTTTAACGCAATTTCCGGCAATGGATGCATGACGCGCCTCTCGGAGATGCCTGGCGGGCCAATTTTGAAAATGTGATGTGCAGATGGCAGTTTTAAACCGTCTGAAACGTTTTCGAAAAGTAACAATGAAAATGTCGAGTACGCCCTATTTAGACTGCTGTGGCAGCGAAAGACCAGTTGAATGCGGATGAAATCAGTACTGAATTTACCATGTTACGATCTACTTCTGGTGGTCCAAGTGATCCTGCTTTTGTTGAGATTAAAAAGGTTCTTCTGACAATAAAGACGCCAACTGCTTATGAATTCAATCTGTTGATCAACAAGCGGAATTGACAACATCTATAATACAAGTACATACTGAATTGGTACGCTCCCCTCCACCCCCTGACACAATTGTGTTTGGCCTGTATGTGATCGTCTTAACCCTTCGTTGTGCCCGTTTTGCTCATGAGGGAAACGACCCGAGGGGAAAGAAGGTGGGTCAAGTTGGACTTCAGTGAAACACGCTCATTGCACAGAACGTTGCGTTTTCTCAAAGCAAAAGAAGTGCAAAATTAGTCTGTTATGGTTCTTTTCGCAAAACACCTATCATGTGACTAACAGAATGGACAAAATGAACAAGATGGACAAAATGAACAAAAAATAATAAAAACAATTGGAAACGACACAACAAAATATGTAAAACTGTCAAGTCAAAGAAAAAGGAGAGTGACGGGTTCGGGAAATGCACTCATGGGAAGAACCCGGCGGACAAACCACTGAGTTAGGTCCAAAAAAGAAGACTCCCAAATATGTGACAAATGAATGACAAGAAACTTACTGATAATTTCCGGTATTCAATGAAAGTACTTATTAGTAAAACAAAATCGCAGAAACATCAGTAAACAATTGTAAGAACATCAGTAAACAGTGCACAAGAAATCAACACTGCATAAAAACCCAAAACAAGACAAAATAGGGGGGTGTTGATATGATCCTGTAAAGGTAGGTACCTACACTGACTATCTGGCAAAAATAGCAGCGAGCATAAAAAAATGACATAAAAACATGAGAGTCACTAAAGACGGCGGACAATGACATTCAAATAAAAATCAAATCGTTGACACAACAATTATAGACAAAAAGACGACGCAGAAAAATTATTACAATCAAGTGAGCACATAACAATCAAATTACACACAAAATTAATGAATTAATGGAATGGTCATGAAAATATTGACATAATATGCAAACAGCCAAGTTCATCGTAGAGCGAAGCCACTATCTCTAATGCGATGACTTCGTTGATTTTGGCCTGTTATAAGAAAGAAGCTTGCATTTTCGATCAACCTAGGTGAATTGTAGGGCGTAAAATTATCACCCTGAATCCTTTTCTGGTAACAGGCAACTTTCTTTGAAAGCCTGGTCTATGATGTACACCGCATTCTGTCTGGGTTTACCACACCGTGGGTCTGCGAGCCTTAGGACCATAGCATTTGAGTTCCTTTCCCTCTAAAACATTGGAATAAACATATTTTTTAGGTGAACTGTACTTCTCCTCTTTGTAGAATTTTAGTCATATCGAATCGAGTTTATGTTTTAATAAAGAAACGAAACGTCGACGACTTAAGAAAGCGTACAGTTTTCAGAGCAAGTCCCATTGAATTAGAAAAAGCACATTAAGTGCTGAAATTATAAACTGAAAAAAGTCTAATTTTTGATCAAAAAGATGATTATTTACAAAAGAGACCTTGCCATAACGACGTAACAATATAAATTATTCACAATCGTGCTTACCCTTTCGAAGGTCGTGATTGTTCTTGCCCTTTCCTTTGCCCAGGCTTGGAAAACTCCGGCATGTTTATTACCTATTAATACTTCTTATTTACGGCGTCGCGTCCGCCTGCCTACCTACTCGATACTTTTCCAGTAATCTGTCACGTTGTGCTGCACAGGACAGGATAGGGCACAAACCGTCGCTGCGCCACTTGAAAAACGTGATGTTTTGACAAAGCCTGACGAAGCGAAATCCAATTATTCCGATCAATTGGGCGATAAAACAATGTTGCGTTAGCAGCAAAGAGCTTCTTAAACTCGTTACGCGACAGGCCATATAAATATAAAGTGAAAATACACGTCAACAGAGCGTATGCCCCGAGAGTTTGAAGGGCATGCGATAAGACAACCGCAATTTTGGAGACTGCATGGTTCAACGAAGGCATTTTTCCTCAATATGGTAAAATTGCCTTAAAATAGTGCTTCTTTGTTCCTGCTAGCTAAACTTAGGACCGGTATTTGTCAAATAATTTTTCTTGGTGAGTTTATTTGTCGAATTGTGCTGATCACTTTATATTCAACGAATAGTTATTTGGCAGATTTATCTTGAATCGCACTTCTGGCAACACTTGTTTACTCGTCCTAATTATGAAGTGGTAGAAATATACAGCTTATTCCATGTCAGAGAAAGATATGCATGGTTTGAATGTATTGCCATAAATACGCTAAATTTTTGGACATGTACGAGTATGACCCCAAAATTTGAAAAAAACTAGAAACAGTTTTCAAATTCATATTATGAGAATACGATGTACGAAAACACAAAAGAGAATAGGTTTCAATTACTGAAAGGAGAAGTACATGCAGTAGATCAGAATGGTCCTCGTTATCGATACTGCGGCTTATGATCTGTCAATAGTTCGAATCGGAGACCTGAGAGGTAAAAATAAAAAAACGTTCTGAAGCCCACACCAGAGCTAAGCTTTCTTTTGGGGTCTGAGAGTAGCGGCATTCTACGTTTGAGAGACTACTTGCAAACGTGATACCCCTGGGGTGTTAGTTTTCGTCAAATTGCAGAAGAACCACCCTCAAAGCAACCGGACTTGAATCAGCCACCAGACGGGTTCCTAATTTTTTTCACATAATTGAAAAAAAAACGCTCTGTATCGAATTTTTTAATATACTCAGTACATCGTATAAAATAGTTCAGTTTTTATCTTAATTTTTTAGGGAGAAATCCTCAAAATACTTTTGGCCTACTGAGAATATACAGCCTTAAGTGATGACATCCTCAAGTACATACGTGAATAACTGCGTCACTTGTCAGAACCAACAGAACCTTTCGCTGAAGAGTCAGAGGAAGGAACAAACTCGAAAGAATCCAGCTGGTAGACCGGTAGGCAACTACTCACCTTCAAACCCGTAAATCATGTGTCTGAAATCCCAGCCCGTGGACAAGATGTATGCTAGTTGTGTCGTAATAGGTGATCAGTTGATCGCCGCTTCAGCTGTTTTTCAGTATTAATTTTTTCATACAGAATTTTGCCTTCTAACAGGGGCCCTTTTAGCCTTTCAAGAAATGCAAACAGACTGTATGCATTTCAGCTCACATTATGACATCCAGTGTACGCGATAAAAGTACCTAGCTAGTATAAAAGAAGCAAAATTTTCAGGATTATTGCAGCATACTTTTTAATCAGAAGATTTAAGTTCCAACTTTAGTGACATGGTCTGCTCGTAATATTCGTAGAGTTACGAGGGTTACGTCAAAAATGTTCGAAATTCCACAAACATTTAGGCGTAATGGACTTTCACCACGACCGTCGTATAGCTCACAGAACGAGGGATTTCTCCCACTTGGCTCCTATAGGCGGCAAAGCAAAAAAAATCCACGGTCAGTTTGCCCGTTCTTATATCAGGGATCATTTATTATCACAGCTCGGCTGTCGGAAAAACGCATACAAAAACCTCGAGGGCCGGAAAAGCTTATGACAGTCGTAGGAAAACGCCTTGTTTGATTGCCCAAAGGGGCAAAAGCGCCTTTTCCCTCCCTGCCATAAAGAAAAACTAGGCATTATTGCATTAATTAGCGCCCACGGTGTCCCCATCACAATACGGACAGAGCGCAAATATTCACGTTTAATTAGCCCGGGGGAAAGTTAAGTTACGAACGTTCCGTGTCGCACGGGCATTAACATAATTTCGTCGTAAAGGTGATATTTTTACTTTTGATTTTGAAGATTTATACGTTCATTAAATTATCTGATATAGCGTGAAAATATATTTGTTGTGTTGTTTTTTACGGACCGGACGCACGCGATGCGTTCCTCTGGTGTGACGTGCGGAGGAGTGAAATAAAAACTGTGTTAACAAAAGCAATTAAGGGCTAATGAGCAATATTTGGATGAAAAATTTGTGCCGAATCGGTAAAGTTGAATTAAATATGAGAACGGAACAACGCCCACGGTGTTCACCTTTCAATAATTCAGCCGCGTTATTGCCGTTATTACAGGGCTTACATTCGTAACCCCCCTTTGAGTGGGGTGATGAATAATTCCTGGAAGGCTGTGATTTCATTAGAGTTTTCTACTTTATTGATGGCTCGTTTCCGAATACTCACTCGAATCAGTTCAAAATTATCAAGCAGGCATGCATCATCGCTTTTTGGAAGCACATAATGCAAGAATTCCAGGAAATTGTCGACCAGTGCGCTCTGTACGCTTAGAGCGGCTCCGCCTGAGAGACAGCTAATTCGAAGCCGCTGATGTTCTCCTAACAGGCATTCAGAGAAATTATTTCATGTCTTCAAATAAACAAGCGAAAGGCGAAAACAAAGATAAAAACCGATCTCAGACGAAGATCCTCAAATTTTACGCACCCATCCTAGGACCAATATTTAACAAGAAAATGTTTTACTATTTCTAGGGTGGATTCTATACAGTATTCTGCACAAGAGACCTCTCTTGTGCCTCTAGAAACCTTGAACCTTGAACCTCTAGAAAAGTTGAGAAGGTACTACGGCATGCATTCCCGAGTGATATAGTCGAAGATGAAGATTGAAAAAATTGATTGGAATGCTGCGCCTAATAGATGAGTAGATGACGAGATAATTGATTCATCTCATGATAAGGCAATTAAAAAGGTGGAAGATTTGTCCCACGCGCGCGTGATATACCAGAAAAGAAGATTGTTTTCGTTTAATAGCTCAAGCGATGAAAGCCAAGCGAATAATTGACACTGGCACATTTTTGGATTGACATTTCATTTAGGGAGACGAGATCTACCAATATATGAAAATGAACATCACCTGACCACCGCCTGAAAGGGTTATTCAATTCCCAACAGGTGTTTTGGATTTTTGGTTATCATACAGTGCTTTCGCTTTGCGTTGGTATAAACTTCACCAACACATACACACATGTTTATTATGCGGCACAGCATTCCAGCACATGTGTCTGTCATTTTTATCTGTTTGAAATCTCACAATATGTGTGCATCGACAATAACTCCGAGCGACGAATATCCGACAAACCACTATACAACATCACACAACTCGATATGCATTTGACGTCAAATTATCCGACGAGACATGAAATTGCCGAACATTTAGTATTTGAATCCCCGACGTCCCGTATATGCGATGGCGATGTGTAAAATGCGCTGGCGGATCAATTCCAAACTCAATATAACTTTCCTGTTATGCCGTCCGGGAAAATTTCGAATTTTAAATTTATAATAAGCATATACCAGACTGGGTATCACGAGACACACCATACTGAAATAAAATGCAAAGCCACTTTTAAGATTTTCCAATATTCCGCTCCCGATGTCGGATACGTTCCAACTGCACAACTGCAAAACTATAAACAAATACCCATTCGTTATTCGTTTCTTACGAATAGTAAATCCATCGATACCGAAACGAGGGTACTTGGATATTTCACACCGCAAAAGCAAAAAATAATCCTCCGGGAAGCTTATTAAATAGCGATGGGGATGATAGGGAAGGGGGTCGGAAACCGAGGAAGGGGAGCCTTGCCGCGAGTTTCTTTTGATGAAATTAAATTGTTCAACCGGAATCGAATTAGGTTTATGCCTGCTCCACGGCGAATTTCCATTGATCCAATTTTACCCAAGTTTGTAATTCAAGCTTTTATCAAATGGAAAGTAAATTTGCTTCGCTAAACTTGATAACACACTTAACACCTCGCAGCAGCTGCGATGAATAATTATTATGTTTTTTTCGTAACGTTGATGGCTTATTAGATGTCATTTTTCTCGCAACATGGCTCATCCAATTGAACACGAAAAAATTCTGAAGTGATGTAATTATCGGTGCTTAAGTGGTGTGCATAAGTGGTACATAAACTGTGGCGTTCTCTGCAAAAGCCCCACTTGTCACTTTTGGAACTACATCGCCTCCGCAAAATTCTCAAATATTTGATAAGTAATGAAATATTTATGTGAAACAGCCCTTTTTGCAAATTGACAACTGGGATTTCTGCAAAGAACGCCTCAATCGCTCACAAATTGGAGTGGATGATGTTAAAAAAGGGTATTTTCAAAATCGCTAGGAAGTTCTCGAAAATTAGACCAGTAAAATGAGGCAGTAAAATTTTTGTGCTCAAGTTGGAACTAATTAGGGGCAGGATAAAAAATATGGCAGTCTAGAGAATGAAAAACGGAATAAGAAAAAAAGGAGTTCCATTTCCAGCCCTTCCGGGAAACATGAAAAAAAAAAATGGAGAAGGTGGAAAAACATGCGCCGCGGTCTTTCTCCTGAAACGGTGAGAGAGCGTTGAGAGATGTGTGAAAACTGTCAGGAACAAAGTTGTAGGGAAGTCAATAATCTACAAAAGAGTCCAGGGGGGCCATATGTCTAACTTTTTCAGTTCAGCTGTTAATCGCAGTCGAAGTTGCGCGCCGGTCTAGTAAAGTGGAAAAACCGCCCGCATGACTTTTCTTCTTGAATGCTGCGAGAACGACAAAAGATATCAGAAAATTGAGGCGACAGAGTTGTAGAGAATTAAGGTGACCGGAATATTGGTCAAATAACACAGTTTTCTGTCAGTTCCAGTAACCTTATTTTCTGTAAGAAAATTACCATTTAGGTTTCTTTTGAAAGCTACAAAATTGGTTTTCATCGTAACGAGCTGAAATTTAAAAATTTCACACAAAAATTCAAAATTTTGGTTTGTTACGTTGAAGACCATTCTTGTAGCTTTCAAAAGAGACCTGAATTGTAGTTTTCTTCCAGAGAATAAGGTTACTGGAACTGATGGAAAACTGTGTTATTTGACCAATATTGCGGTCACCTTAAATCTTCCACTAGAAAATCTTCGAGGCCAATTATTAGCTCTTCTAGCTTAGCCGTGAACCACGTTCGAAGTTGCGCGAATGAAGTGGTTCTTTTGGAAAACTTACAAAAATCTGTTTCGGGAAACCCAAGAAAAAAGAAAAAGTTGCAAAATAGCGATTTGCACTCCCAACTTCTTCATTGAAGACTGAAATTAACATGATAAATATGGAAAATCTGCACAAACAAACTTGAAGAGGATTAAAATGGTCTATCGCAAATTCCCTGGTGTCATGTATGCATCTTTTTCGACTTAGCTGCGGAGTGCTATCAAAATTGGAGCACATCATTCATGACGCGCTCTACAATAACGCAAAATTTTCTTGTTCGGCAAAATTGAAACTTGAGATAACTACTCGTATTTTGCAACACAATGTAACAATTGAAAAACATGATGGACGTTAGACAATGAGATGTTTTTCAACTGATATCTGATGAACAATGATCATTCAACAATAGCTCGGAGATAATAAACAACTGTCCACCTGAACGATGGGATTGGAAATTGAACATTCCTCTGTTGATGCCCATTAGAACCCAAGATAACGTGGCTCCCGAAAATCTGCTTCGGCTGATTTGCTGCAGATACTTGAAAAACTGCACACCGTTTTGAAATGTGCTTAAAAGCTCTTGAAATATCTTGAAAATAAAATCCTTAAAGTATTCAATATCTGATTCATAAATTTTTTCTCTCAGCATATCATTAACAGATTTGTTCAGATATCTGTTGTAACTTGGAATTATTCCATACAAAAAGTTGGAAGTGAAATATCGTACAATACATCCAGATGGTGACCCATGGGTAGGAGAAAAATTATCCTTCTTCTTCTTCTTCTTCTCCCTTTTCTTCTTCTTCTTCTTCTTCTTCTTCTTCTTCTTCTTCTTCTTCTTCTTCTTCTTCTTCTTCTTCTTCTTCTTCTTTCGTCTTATTATTTAAATAAGCTAGCGTACCTAATTGCGGACGTTGCCTACCGACTGAATTCCACCCTTGATTTCACCGGAAATCACTTATTCTATGAAATAAGACCAAGTTGCACCACAAGATCTGAAAAAATTGGAAAAGACAAAGGTGAAGAAATCGATTAGAGAAAATTTTTGAATAAGTGAACATTTTCACAATTTCATTATCAAGATATTTCAGGAACTTTAGGAGAAATTGCAAAACGGTTTGCTGCATCTTGATAAGAACTGAAACAAGAACGTTTCTGTAGGTTTCCACAGCTCGATCTGTGTCCGTTCATGCAATATAAGTGCTCAATTATTTTCTGTGTATTACCCTGTTTATACTGCGTTTGCCATTATTGCGGCGGCCGCTATCGATGAACTGCCATTCTCAACAACACTTTTATTATTTCTACCAAATTGCACCACGACATATCTTAAAAAATCATTCAAAAGTTGAGAAATTGGGAATGAGGGACAGTCTTATTTTGGGAAGTAGCAAATGTGGATTGTGGACAGTCGCTTTTTATCAAATACCTAACAGTTTTTATAGTATGTGTTGTTTATCCACCAAGTTACACCTGATCCTTTCTTCACAAACCACAATGATGTTCTAGGTAGATAAATATACTACCCTATGATAGGGGAAAGTTTGTATCCCTCGAACGTCAGATTATTTTGGACATGTACTCGTATTACTGTTTTTTATTTTTTTTATGTCATCTGTTCTTTCAATTTGGATTTCTTCCTATGAAAACAAGTTTTGCAACAATAAAGTCCATAACAACAAAACCAAGTTAAGAGTTAACCCCGAGACTAAAAGCTGACTTTTATTGTAATACATGTGTGAAAAAACCCGCCGTTCGAAAGACAACAACCTGCTTCACCTATTATAGAAATAATTGCTACTGAAAAAGCGTGGGGTATAGCCCACGGGTCCACTTAGTTTTCATTAACAGCTGAAGTTTCTGTCAGTAATTACATGGATATATCTTTGAAACAGTGTGATGAAAAAAGTCGTCCAATTTTGTTTTTTTTTACCATCATGCAGGAGATTTCACCCTGTCTAGTTATACTCACTTGCATCTTATAGTCTGTCGTTTGTGTAACTCGTTAGTTTTTAGTTTAGTCTTTTTTCCCTCCACAAAGTTTGTACCACCCCTGGTTAAATTTTGACATGATTTTCACCCTATCTTATTGGGTTTACATAAACTGGACTGAGTGCGATCCCTAAAACATGATCAAATTCAATTATGAGACATTTTCAGCCGAAATTCGGCAGAGATATTCATTCAGGTATGCTAGACTTGTTCACACCAGCCTGGCATACGAAACCAACCAACATCTCGCAGTTTTCAAAGAAACAGCACCGGCGTCGATTTTGTTATCATGCATATCTGATACTAACTTGATGTTTGGATGCGAAGTACCGACGTTTAGCGATAGCTCGACTTGACGAGAAATTGTGTTCGCAAAAACTCTGAAAATAAAGCAACGCTTGAATTTCAGTGCACTTCCGTCAACAGCAGCCAAGTTTCGAACTAATTGCTCAGACATCGTCGGTCGCGCCGTACGGCAAGTTGTCAGAACTTATTCCTGTATTTTAGCAAACGCTCCTAAAATACTCGATGGCATTATTCTTCGTCCCTGGGTTCGTCCTATATAGTCGGCGAGCGGACCCGAATGGTTTCCGGTCCTCTCCAAGTCCGCCATCATACCTTTTTGATCCCCCATCGAAAATTGAATTTGAAAAAAAATTGCACGAGCTGACCTAAGAACGGTCATCTTGAATGCATCTTGAATTTAGCATGCTATCAGAAAATTATAGTTAGCAGATTATATTTGAAATTTTTGGTAATTTCACTATTTTATTTAATATTACCATTGTTAAACAAAAATTAATAAAAACGAAGAAACTCTTGCATTCCCAATAATACCTATATCATTGTCATGGCCGATAATACATACATACATGAATCCATTAAAGTATAAAACTAACAGTTTCTTTTGTTTTGTTTCAGATCCAAAGCCGCCGTCGTCCATTAAGTCTTCATCAAAAAATATTTATATTATAGAAAATTCGTATATAGGTGTTGAAAGTTCCAAAGTGTTGTTTATATTTGTTGAGTAGATGTTGTTGTTACAAATGAGGCGCGTCATCGAATTTATTAAATAGAGTAAAGAGTGCGCGTTTTTAGCGTCGTGTTTACATTGAATTATCCAATAAGAGAGAGCAGAGACGACCGGACAAGACGACCGACGACGACGGTATAACACTACCATAATAATAACGAAATGAATGAATGATTCAATGTTTTGCCGGGCCGCGTGTCGGTGGAGGAGAGAAGCAATACACACACGACCTTACAACTTACAGCTTCTATTATAAGGTCAATGCCCATGCATTTCTCGGCTTAGAGATGTCTGCACTCAGTATGTGCATAGACACTCGCAGGATTCCTACTTGAACGAGGGGGTTTTCAAAACCCATCATGCACTTTTTATTAATACGCGGTTGTGATTCGAAACTTCCATCCAAATTTCGTTAATGTTGTTAAGTTTTCGCGAGTTCCTTATTATTATTATAACTGTTGAAGTACGCGTAGTTTTAAATTTTTTACGTAAATGGAGGTGACTTAGTGCGCGCGCTCGAAAGAAATGGCATCCGAAGAATCGTCCGGTTCGAATTCGCGACGGTTGAGTCAAATTTTTGACCCGCTGTCTCGGCTGACGGAGCTGACGAGGGCGTCGCAGTCCACGCCGTCATCGCCTAGGCTATTGCCCAGGAGGCACAGGGATGCGGCTGGTGGACAAGCGGACGGCCTGGATCCCGGACCCAGCAGGTCCGGGGCGGTGGATCCAGGGGCCGTCAACTGGCAGGAGAGGTGCTTGGAGCTGCAACTCGAGCTGCACAGGAGCAGGACGCAGGCCACGAGGACCAGGGATATGCTGCGTGATAAGGTATTGCTGAGTTATTTTTTTCTTTTTTCTTTATTTTTCTCCTTATCGGCACCTTCTTGTGCCATAAGAGTTTGCTGCATTTTATTAAGTAAAATTCAAGTTGGAAATAGATATTTATTGTATTAGGAGTATAAGTGACACTTTATGTGACGGAGTACGGAAGTTTAAGCGCCGACCGCAGCGAGGCGAGTTAAATCCATACGACCTCTGCCTACATTTCAACACAAAACAGTCAAAACACGTCAAAATTGACGCAAAGTTTTTTCTCGGATTAGCTGTTCGTCGCTCGGCAGAGTTCACCGCGTTCGCGTTACCGAGTCCGTACGAGGTCTAGCAACGAATTCTACTGCTTTACCTGGTGCCATCTGTTAACGTACCTGGGTCTCAGAATGCGTGACGTCACGCGAAATTATCCTATTTTTTTCGGATCCTAAATAAACGCAAACAAATCTCTCTAGGAAGGGAGGAAAGCTCTAGTATTTACATTCGTTTTTTTCCCAAAACTCGTGGAACACCCCATTGTAATTTGAATACATACTTGATTGTTTTAGCACTGATACTTGTTTTCTGCTCTTCAAAATCGCAGTCGTAATCGTTATTCAAAAGTGAGAAGTGTTGAAGTTGAAAAGAGGAATTTCAAATATTGTGTTATCAATAAGGAGTTAGGGCGGACAAGGATGACCTTATGATCCAGACGTTTTTTGTGTGTGTATGTAGAGTTCATCGTGCGTTATTGATCGGTTGGATTGCTCGTTCGCGACCTGCCTTTAGTCCAGCAATTTCCATAATTGGCAACACACTTTGGTTGAGTTGTTGAGTGACATGAATAATCAGCAGGATTTTCAACATAAACCCCGAGATAAACCCTAAAATGTCAAATTGGCCATCGACATCATAACTCATGGCTTGAATTTTACGCAGCTTCCTGCGTTCCAAAAACAAATGGAATGGACAATACCTACGTATTAACTATTTGAAACTGTACGGTGTATTATGGATCTAGCCCACAAACTAAATCGGCAAGCTCCACCTACCTATCCCATTGCATTGCCCTGCAGGTGCAACTGTTGCATTAAAACAAACATTCTATCTACCTATGAGGAAGGCCCTTGGGCTTTAAGTTTAAATTTCGAACTCGATACGAATCTTAATTGTAATCGTCTGCAGTTACTGCATTGCCTAATAGCGCAGCTTCCTGAACAACTCGCGTCCTTACTTTCCATCTTTGCGTGAAATGATCTTCTAACAATCGTTGCATATCCGCCCCCATAATCCGAAACAATCGGGGTCGAGGTTTGCGGCGCTTGTTTTACTCTTCTACTTATATTCCAACACCAAATGGTAGAGAGTGTAAGGATAAAAGGAACGATTACGTGTTTATTTTTTATGGATTAAATGGAAGACAGCGTCAAGGGAACGATCTCGGCGGGTTTTCTTTACGGCGTATAACATCGTTTGCATGCTTTATTTTTGATAGGAGCTTTTAGATATGACGCAAAAATCTACAATGAAACAGGATATGCTTGTGCATGAGGGAGAGTGAAGTGAAATCTGCCCTGAGAGGCAACATGAGACACGCGCCAAAATTGCAGTCTGTCTGGAGTTTCATTTTGAAGATTCTAAAATTCATTATTTTCACCATCAAAGTTCTTGTTCTCTCATCAGCTTCAACTGACCAGATCTCGTCGACTGACATGTTCATATTCACCAACAAAACTTAACACACAAAGACAGTATTTCCAATCGTTGTTTTCTTTCACTGACCAGACCTCGATGACCAACCAAACCGATAATAATGCATCGTTTTCAACTTGAGCTCCAGTCCTCATTCCACGTACAAATGAGTATTCTGAAAACACACTAAAATCACCATCACAATGGATGTACAGTTGCAACCCTTGTGCTGCCTTACATTATAATGAGTTGCACGGTTTTTTTCATCAGAGTAAGCTATGAAGAGATGTGTTGTGTTGGTACGATGTTAATTTGATGCTAAAGTCTTGATATACAGGTGTCCCGTGTTAATTCGCGAAGATTTTGCCAGTCGATAGAGCATCAGAAAAGAATGAGACATGCATATAAAAATCTTGTTCAAAAACCCGTAATTACGGAGATACAGCTCTTCAAAGTTGGAAAACAAATACAGTTATTTTCACCTAACTTTCATACTGTTTAACCGATTTGCGTCAAATTTCTTACACGTATTCACTAATCATATGTCTATAAACCTCGAATAACACATTTGGCTAGAACAGCCCCATGGCGTAGATAGGGGTGGTTGCGCCCCTTTTATCATCCCTAATTTTTTCCCCACTGCAAATTCTCCAAAATTAGTACCATTTTCGAGTTGTTGATTCAATTTTGAGCAAAAAGTTCCTCTTGTAAAATTTCGATAGGAAGCTTACTTTTTGAGATAATTTAGTTTGAAGATTTCTGATCAATCTTGCAACAAAATTTGCTTAAAATTTGCATTGCTACATCATTGGAGATAATCAGTTCTGAATTCACACAAGTGATGTTGTGATCATCAAGTATCATAACGTAAGAACGATTTTGATCTGAACAATTCAGTGGCGTAGAATCAGAGGGTTTTCTATCTTACATCCACTTATCTGCTACGCCACTGGATATTTTTTGAAATTGCTAATTTTTTGAATTCGTCTTTCGATTCAGAAGAAAAAGTTGATCCCGCAAAATTTTGATTGGAGGCCTCGTTTTCGAGTTATTCAAATTTCAAAGTTTGAGATCAATAAAAACAACCGTAAAATTCAAGTTCCTGCTATTTAGAAGCAGATAGGTACATGACTAGAGAACAAAAATAATTATTGTAACGTACATTGACTGACATGCAATTTTGTCTTCCATCCCGGCTTCTGTACCGCTAATGAAATTTTTTTTCTAGTTCAACTTTCTTGAAAATTGATGAACTGTAAAATCAAAGTAATTGTAGGTATGAACTCACACAACGTAAGTAAAATCAAAAGAAAGTGGTACATTAATCAACATGAATAATTGAAAACAAGATTGATTGGAGGGTTTGCTGTTTTCCTCGATATGCCAGCCATTTTTTCGACTCAGAATTTTGAAGTTCGAATGACTCGAAAACAAAGCCTCTAATCAAAGTTTCCCAACAGCAACATTTTTTTTTTGGATCAAACGACAAATTTAAAAAAATCATTGATTTTGGAAAATGTCCAGTGGTGTAGCAGATAAGTGGATGTAAGTAAGAAAGCCCCCTAATTCTACGCCACTGGATTGTTTTGATCAAAATCGATCTTACGTTATGATACTTGATGATCTCAACATCAGTTGTGTGAATTTGGAACTGATCATCTCCAATGATGTAGCAATGCAAATTTTAAGCAACTAAAAGAATCTTCAAACTGAATTATCTCAAAAGGTATGCCTCCTATCGAAATTTTGCAAGAGCAACTTTTCGCTCAAAATTAAATGAACAACTCGAAAATGGTACTGATTTAAAAAAAAATTGCAGTGGGGGAAGAATTAGGGATGATTAAAGAGGCGCAACCACCCCTATCTACGCCATGGGGCTGTTCTCACCAAATGTGTTATTCGAGGCTCATAGGCATTTGTTCAGTGAATACGTGTAAGAAATTTGACGCGAATTGGTTAACCAGTATAAAAGTTAGGTGAAAAGAACTGTATTTGTTTTTCAACTTTGAAGAGCTGTATCTCCGTTATTACGGATTTTTGAATGTAACGTTATAACGTAATTTTTATATGCATATTTCATTCTTTTCTGATGCTCTATCGACTGGCAAAATCTTTGCGATTAAACACGGGACAGCCTGTATGTGCAATGTGCATGTAAAGGGTGTTTTTTTTAGAGGTAAGAACTTCAATCAGCGATAGCGTTGGTGCTTGGGAAGATTTTGCCGTCATTTTTTCATATAAATACTCATAAAGGCTTGCCATTTGCTCATACTCACGCAAAATTGCACGGCAGTAAGAAATTATCATTTTTAATTCCAATTTAGATAGGTTCAATTTCGGGTAGCTTTTTGGCAAGGATCAGGCTCTATCTAAGTAATACGGCCAACGATATTGTCCACAAGATCCTGGACAGTTCGGGACTCATTCAGGAGAGCCAGAGACTTCACAAAATCCAAATGAAAGAAAGAAGTCTAAGGAAGTTGAAATACAAAATCTTATCGGCCGGTAATTGGAAATTGGAAAAAAAATCCACAAAAAGCACGAAAATTCCGTATAAAAAACCAAGTTTTATAATCATTTTTGAAAAACTGTCTGGAGTTGTGCGATTGTGCATGTACATGATCAAATGGCAAGTCTCAATGAATATTTAAATCAAAAAATGACGGCAAAATCTTCCCAAGCACCAACGCTATCGCTGATTGAAGTTCTTACCTCTGAAAAAAAAAAACACCCGTTACGATGTATGCGCAAGTGAAAAGGTTCGAGATTACGTAGCTACGCGCAAGTGAAAAGGGTTGAGATAACGTAGCTTAGATACTGAAAATTAGCTGTTTGGTAGTGGTGGCTACTAAAGAAAATGGAATGAAAGTGCCCACTTGAGGATTTCGTGTCAGGTTATAGGGGCTACCTGGGAGAGGCTACAAATTTCAATTAATTATGTTTTTTTTCTGTCAAACAAGACGTGGTAGGTAACTGAAATCGATTTGTCGATCGATTATTATCGATGGAGAAAAAAAATGAAACAATCTAAATAGTTACTTGAAATGGACATGACAGGTTTCTCAACTCTGCCTTTAACATTGACACTATTGGCAGTTGAATATAAACCGATAGTTGTCATAAGGTCTGAAATAAAGTGCGATGGATGCAGCTGGTTCCGTTGTGTAACCGTAACTTTTAGCTGCCATCGGCATCGTGACAAAATGGCATGACTCTTTTGCCCCCGAATCACCATAAACTTTATAAATTCAGTTAGGTAATTTCGCAATTCGGCTTTTTTTTGCATATTTATACACCCCGGCAATAAATTACATCACAGGCAAGGTATACCTATTTTGGATTTCCACTTTTACGGCCCTTCCGTGCGGTTCTCTTTATGCGCCAATAAAACATTATCTAATAATGTGTCGTGTGTTCGGAAACTGCCGTAAAACTTCCCCGTTTTATAATTATTGTTATTGTAGTGGGAGGAGGGGGGGCATCTGGTGGATGTGTGCATTATTATAATTCCGAAGATGTCGTCGTAACTTGGCTATCAGTGTAAAATTTTTGAGGTTTCGGTCGTATATTTCGCCGCGTAAATAATAGATATTTATGGGCTATGGGCGTGAAGTTATCCCATAGTGTGCGCCTATATCCACGTGACGAAACGGTTTTTTGCTGGTGTTTTTTTTTTATTAAGTTATCACCTCACAGAGGTGCTTATCAGATCGTTTTATACGAATTATTATGGCGGGCGAGGCACATTTTTTTATAGTTATTGCGTGAATAAATTCGGATGCATGATAGCGCTCCGTCGAAATTGTTTTTAAATATTTGCATATTTATGTTGGTTATTAAGTTGTTCGCCACCACGAAAACGTTTTTATTGAAATCTTGGCAGGAGTTTCTTGAAAGTTTCGCGGCCAGGATGCTTGGTGCGGTTCTTTGCAAGTTAATTTTAGATTAAAAGGTGAATCGCACCCGCGGAAGCGATCTGCGCTATTATTGATGTGTCTGTTATATTCTCCCAGCAAAGGCGACCGCGGCTATAAAATTACAAAAAATAGAACTTGAAATTGACGAAACATTTATTTTGTTCTACTATTATACGAGCTTGTAGTAACTTGGGTCGGTGTCCTGATTGAGTGGATGAACCTGCGAGCTGTGCACAGCCGAAATACTAAGTTCTGTTGTGCTTCAAGTTGACTATGAAAACTTTCAGATTTGACAATTCAGCATTCTGAACTTCGAGCTTCAAAAATCGAGGGAATGTTATTGTCGTGATGTCAAAACAGGAAACTGAAGATTTTATATTATTGTTCAGTAAATTCGGCGAGTTTGACTTGACAGTATCACTTTTAGATATGGCCCAACAAGTTTGAAGTTCTAAAGATCATAAACCAACTAACGCCGAATAAATTCAATCCCGGTCACTTACCGGTCATTTATGCCGGTCATCACTTTTAAAAATTACCGGTCATTTGCCATCAGTATAGTTGTCATTGTCTCCCTTATTTTCTACGTCATTGGTTATTTTGTGTTTCCAATTTCTTTTTAAAAATTCTTTAACCGCTTTGCTTTGCAGTTTGTAGCAAATGTTACTTTTTGAAGGTCCTTGAATTCTTATTAGAAACTAAGGGTGGGTTTAGTCAGCTTATTTAGCCGCAAGTTTTAGTTCAAGTCGCAAGCGCAGCGACGTCCATTGGCTCTTATGAACCAGCCTCCTCAGAACAGCCAATAAGCGATGTAGCGCTTACGGCCAAAACGGAAAGCAGCTAAATAAGCCGACTGAACCCACCCTTACTACAATGATCGAGGGATTAAAAATTGACCCCCAGCCCCTTTACCCCCTAAGCAGATTCCAGCCATGGAGTGGAGAATATTTATTTAAATCTGGTTACCGTGTTTTCTTCCAATCTAAAATGTTGCCTCAAGAGATCCACTGGTTTTCAAAAATTGTGATGGCGGAAATTGAAAAGCTTCAGAATTTCAGGTTCAAATTTTGAAATTCTTGAAAAGGTAGTCACCGAGGTAGTCACCCTGTCTTGAGGAGTGGAACAGCAAAATTGAAAATTGTTTCATTTTGAAATAAAATGTCAAGAATTTTGTTGACCTGTTTCGGTTTTATTTCAGAAATAATTGAGCAGCGAAAAATTGGTGTGTATATATTTTTTCAAGAATCGCCCTGTATTTTCACCATCTAAGTAATCCTCGTAATTTGATTTGTTCTGAAAAAGGACATTTTCATGACTCACATTAATTCCGGCAGGCGAGAATGTTGGACCATAACAGTTTTCCTCGTCGTTATGCGTGCAACACAGGCCATTCCCATAAAGTTTTGCGGGCCCCCATGCAGGAGGCGCCCTAGCAGTTCATGTCAGCAGATTTCTTGCATATTTAAAGTGTCAAGCTATACATATTCGGAGAGTGAACCGCAGAACCTCTTCCTATACACATACACATGATGCGTCGTATAGTGTGGTAGGTATACGCCGAAGATCACAAAGACATGAATATTTGATCGGCCATTTATTATTTATGAATTCGAGAGAGAGAAAGCGTGAGAGGGATAGAGCTTTGCTCTCCTCCATATCTGCTCGGCCGTATCTTAGGAAACATTCACTGCGTATCATATCACAAAACCTTTCAGAGGACGATCCGGGACTTCACCCGGCAGGATCAAACTTTTAAAAAATACACTATAAAACATAATCCCGAAACCGTACGTCGTAAATTTATTATTTATGTGCGTTATGAAACGCGCGGTAGGAGCACTGTACATTCTCAAGGGACCTTGGGAGGGACTGAAAAAAAGGTTAATTGCTTGAATGAAGTTGTCGCCATAAAATTATTGTTGTCTTTTACTTTCTCGCTCCACACCAACATGGAAGGGAAAGTATTGTGATCGTACAGAAAAAATCGAGATTTCGACGAATATTCCCATTTAGCAAAAATGTAAACAAGGCAACAGACTGTTCAAGCTGATTAAATATCGTAGAAAATATACTGTGACGTGATAATAGTATGTTTCTAAGCATATTATCACATACTTTTTGCCCATGACGTGAGATTACGTGATAACAGTTTTCCTGCATTCATACTCTCATGCTATATAACTGACAATAGACCTTTCCAATTTTACCCGCGCTGTTGGGGTTCAGCAATGGTTACCATGCATTTCCGGTTGGCGCGCATTTAAACAGCTGTCAAATTGTCAACTCAACAGAGATTTAAACTCCAACTGCAGTGGTTCAATTTTGTTGTGTGCCTGTGTTTCAAGGTCTTTGGTCCATTGGAAGCTCTAAAATCTATTAAAACTGATGAAAATGTTCGATTCTAAGACAAACCCGAATGTGAACCGTGCCGTTTCGTTCGGGGTAATTAGGGACTGAGGACTCGGTATGTATGAACTAACCGAGCACTAGCCAACAGCTCTGAAAGACGTTGCAGAGCACAATCCATGTGACTTTCTCACTAGCTGTCATTTTTGACAATTTTATTTGAATTCTAAAATTGGGAAATGAGATTCGTTTTCGGCGCTAAATTCAAACCGAACTTGAAAATACTTCTTGTGGCGAGAATTCACGGAATCATTTCCACACTTTTTTTTTTATTTTGACTTGATAGTATTCGCACTTTGCAAGAACATTTTTGTCAACATTTTGAATGATTTTGTTGATTGTTGAGTCACCAAATCGAATCGTTTTCACAAATGTCACAGCTTTTCACTTGGCATAAATCACATTGCGTCAACACCTGCTGAGGCCATCAAAATGCTTTGTTTCCACTAGACGGTCGGATTCCCCTGGTCCGTGCCAGTTCTGAGCTGACCGTTCAATGGCGGCCGAAGAGATGATCAGGAATCCATTGCTGGATCACCCTGAGTCTCGCAGCAAGACGGTTCCGCGGGAGGCCAAGACATGGGACCGAGCTCGGATCCGACATCGACGTCGTGAGACGACAAAGCTTCACCTCGCATAGGCCCGGTACGTTAGCCGCGACCCACTTCCTCGTCAAGCCCGATACGCCCCGATCCTCAGAGCCAATTCTTATCCCGAAGTTACGTATCCAATTTGCCGACTTCCCTTACCTACATTATTCTATCGACTAGAGGCTCTTCACCTTGGAGACCTGCTGCGAATATGGGTACGAACCGGCGCGACGCCTCCACGTGGCCCTCTCCTGGATCTTCAAGGTCCGAGGGGAAGATTTGGACACCACCGCAACTGCGGTGCTCTTCGCGTTCCCAACCATATCTCCCTGCTAGAGGATTTCATGGAACTCGAACGCTCATGCAGAAAACTCTTCCCGAATCCCCCAACTGCGTCTCCGGGTCCTTTTGTGTTGTCACGACTAACTATGATTTACTATAGCCAATAACACACAACATGCACGAAATTCGAGATTGACCCTGTAGTGCCAGGAGCAAATGCGGTTTTTACCCACCTGATATGGAATGATCACAATATATTGAACTATTTCTCAGCCTCTCCGCCTTGAAATGTGCCTGTCTCGAAGCCTTCGCCCCCAATTCTCTTTGTCTGATCTCGTCCAATAAAACACGGCCACGCTTGTTTTTTAATGACTGGAAACCGAAAAATATTTTGCAAATCACTTACCAAGAAGTCTTCTTGACCAACTGTCAATGTTATTTATGCAAAATCGTACAAAATAGCAGCGCCAGTTATAGAACTGTCAAAAAGTAGATCGCTTACCTTAAAACGGTCGTGCTCTTTAATCATTATAGATCTCGGTAATACATTATTTCTTCTCAACGATTCGTGATTTAGAGACTTGGAATACCTCCTAGGTCTTCTTTGTTTTGCGGCAGCCAAACTGCAGTTACTTTGGAATAGTTTCTGTTTTCTGCCGTTGCAAATGCTATCGATTAGATACAGCCCAGCACAAAGCTCAGATTGTCTTTGTCTTCTACATAGTGCTTTCGTGGTAATGATGATGTTTTGCTTGGTGATGACTTATCTTAGATTTTATAACCTGTGTCATGGTGTAGACGCAGATTTCTAAGTCTGCGTCTTATACGAGAATGTAATCACTTGTAACGGCTCCTAGACAATGTGTAACCAGTGTCTCTAACTAATGGCTGTAAAACATGAAAGCTTTGAGCGCGTTGCGAGATGACAGCAAAGCAGTATTGGAAAATGCAAGTTGATACGCGATAGTAGCTTGGTTGCAAGGGGGTGGGTGGTGGTGCGCCGGTGGTGATAAGAGTACCTGCCTGATGGCCATAATATCCGTCAAGTAAGACCCTGCCGGGCATAAATGGGAGGCGTTGCTGCGCGCCTACATTTAATTAATCAAGTTTGCATATAATGGATTGATTCAGTGAAACGCGGGGCTTTTAGAGTTCTCAGTGTCTGCCTTGCAAATTGAATTGAAAGCAGAGCAGGCGAGGCAGCAGCAGCAGCAACGAACGGCGGCGTTGACGAGCGCCATCTTTAATGTTATCATTTATTCATGGCACTCAGGTGAGGCCCCGGATCCCCCTTTAAGCGCTATTAATATTAGTCGGCACTCACCTCGGCACTTCACCTGTTACGTATAGCACACAACACGACGAGGACCTCTTGCGAATATCAAGTTAACAGATTCATCTGCTGGGCGTCGAAAAATTTGAATTTTGTATAAAAAATATATCAGCATCAGCCAAAATATCACGACATCCAGGATGTGCGCGGAGCTCAGCAAAGGATTTCCTTAAATTTGATTGACAGCTGCTGCATGCAGAGCTGGTTTTTTTCACGTCCCAGGGGAAATTTGCTTCCTTGGTCGATATATATTTTTTTTAATTAAATGTCCAGATTAAAAACTGACGCGCTCGTGTCGCGCGAACATTTACGGGCAAATTCATCTAACAAGATACAAAGCTTGGCTTCGAGCACGCTAAAGTGGTTCTGTTTTAAAATATCAAAAGGACTCATCATTGTGGCACAAACGTTCCGACTGACGGCATATCCTGAATTGCTTCATTTTGTTTCTGATGGATCAGTGGCTTTTGCAAACTATGAGTTGCGACCGTCGCAACAGGTCGCTGCTGTGTGCACCTATAGTTCTACAATCCAAATCGAAGCCTTGTTCTGAGTGATGATAAGTTTCATAAAGTACCATCTATGATAATGATTGCGTATGTGTGTGCGTAGGCGCGATAATCATGCGTTATTATAAATTATCAGATGGTAAGCTTCTTTATCTCTTCAAGGTTCTTTCGTACTAGTGACCAGAGAAACTTTCGATTTTCAATATCAACACTAACTCTTGCGTTTTGCGTAGGTTTCACATTTTATAACAGAATGTATTATTCTAAGTGTTGTGTACTTTTGAAAATATATATCATTTTAAGTAAAACCTGTTTACACGTATGATGCTAAACAAACCAAAGCTGATTGACGTATAGGTTAGAGTCTGTGGAACTTCTTTATAGGATAGCTCCGAATAAGCATAGGTAACACAAGCATTGAAGCTCAAATAACACCCTTCACGTAGAGTTATTGCAACCTCTTTTGCAATGATAATAATTCAATCAAGTTTTGTTTTATTTGACATGATGTGCATGCGTGTTCAGTAAATCCTCTTTTGCGATGGCTAATAGATGGTTTCAACAAACAAGACGTACGTTGATCATGACTCTGTTCTATTCTGTTGGACAACAACAAGGTGTTAACAATTCCAAAAGTGTATACTACCTTGATCCAAAAACGACGGTCAGACTTATCATTCTACCCCAACTCTGAAAAATTTCAGCAAGAATAAAAGTGAGATGGTAGTTAGCTACGTGCCAGCAGCGTTGTTGAGGCGTCTCCTGCAGCTTGCTGTGTCCCCTAGGGCTCCCAAAAATCCTTTAAATTCGAGAAGAACGTGAAAAACGTGACATGGTCCACAATTTCGAGAATTTTCTGAGTAGTGAGAAGGATGATAATGTATCGGTCAAGACATATGAAAAGAATCATTTTTACACTACACAATTTCTTGTACAATTTCTCGAACAATCTGTCAAATCAACAATAAATTTTATTTTTTTTGACACTATTTTGGCAGATTTTTCAAGAAATTGTACAAAAAATTGTGTACAGCTATAATAACAATACTTGTTTCTCTACCGTTTCGACGGTAATGTCAAACGGCAATGCGTTTAAAACTCCATACTCCATCATTAACGCTTTGAGCGCTCCTCGAACATTGATCTGAACAGTTTAGAGCGAATTCAATTTCATATAGCATACATAACGTCGAAGCGTGTGAATGAGCCTCGACGCAATAGGTTTGTTCCATCAGAAATCTCAAACTAGTCAGAGCCAATGAGAAGCGCCAAAATCAGTTTGCAAACTGTATTTCTCGATTTCTATTGGCTCTGACTAGTTTGAAACTCTTGATGGAACAAACCTAATAATAGACTGTTTGAAGGTCACTTAGCAAACAATTGGCAAAAGGCGCTTTCAGCTTCAATCGACCATATTCACCGATAAGGCATGCGTGGTGACTATCCAAAGTGGGGTGCCAGGACGCCATGCGCTTGCGCCCACATCGATCAGATATCTCCCTGTGTTATCGGCATCGGCAACAGGCGGATGAAAAGATGGCCGCTCCGCTGTCATCAGCTGACATGACGCGCTCGAATAAAATTCTGTGATGTGTACTAATTTTTGGTATTGTAACACCCAGGCAGACAGCACACTATGCCCGTCATAGGGAAAAACGAGAATAATTGAGCAATAAACAATACGCAGTTTATCCATCACCTGATGACGTGACATTGACATACAAGGCTGCACGCTGCAAGTTGTTGGTATTAAAAGACGCTACAAGAAACGCGGTTATTTTCAAAATACAGCTTATCGAAAAACACGCCTATATCTTTATGCTCATTGTGTATAGAAAATTGCGGTTATTTGTCCTACATTTCATGGAATGGCTAATCGATAAACGCTTTTTCACTCAGAGCTCAATTGATCGATCCATTGACAGTCATTTTGATTATATGAATGATTGAAATCACGCTATTAACATGCGTTGGTATGGGACAACTCTGCCGTGGCATCCCAAGTAGTTGGCGTATACTCAGTAGGAGACGTATATACGGTCAATTGTCCGTTAGTCCGTCCGTCCGTCCGTCCGTCCGTCCGCCCGCCTGTCTGTACCCGGGATAACTCCTCAACGAGAAAGGATAGAAATAAAAAATAAATTGAATGTTTTTCTTCTTATTGGCTCGCATTCGACCATCGGAGTTTATTGCCTTTATTTACTGATATACCTATACATCACAGAAAAATTGCAAATTGAACAATACATTCAGACTTCGCCCGGGAATCGAACCCGCGGTTTCCGCGGTTGAAAAGGAGATATCGATGTGGTGTAAACGCTGATCAAAAGTACATTTGATCAGAATGTCAAGTTGACTTTGGTTTTTTTGTTTTCTTTGCCGCCATCTTTGATCCGCCGTTTTGAATTTTTCTGAAAGTGGTCCTAACAGGTTTTGAAGTGATACAATTAGGAGAATTGTGTCGCATGGAATAATTCGATTTGAATGAAATTTGCGGGCAATGTGAACCTCATTAAGATAGACATTCGATTTTTGCCAGTATCCGCCATATTGGACATATTTGAAAGTGATAGAATTAGGAGAATTATGTCTCAAAGTCTCAAAGGAATAAAGAGATATCGATGTAATGCAAACGCTTATCGATAGCATTTGTATCCAGCATGTAAAACTGACTGATGGTTTTGTCACTTGGCCGCCATCTTTGATCCACCATTTTGAATTTTTTTGGAAATAGTCCGGTTTGAGTCGAATTTGCAGGCGATGTGGACTTTATTAAGATCCGATTTTTGACCATTGATTTTACGCCGTCAACTTGTATTCATCATACTTTTCGTATCGTATTGTATCGTTACTAATTTCATGCTGTGGGAACAGCTATCAAACATTTACTGCTGCTACACGACAGAGACAGCAATTTTTCATGTCTCAAGCCAGACTATTCCTTCTTCAATAATTCAGTCAATGGATTAATTTATTATGGCATATTTACAGTTCATCAATTTTGAAGAAAGTTAAACTTGGGAAATAATTTCATTTAGCGGTATGTATAGAAGCCGGGATGGAAGACAAAATTGCATTTTAGTCAATGAATGTTACAATTATTTTTGTTCTCCAGTGATCTACCATCTATACCTATCGGCTGCCTCTGATTGGCAGGGATTTTACGGCCAATTTTTTTTAATGACCTCAAACTTTGAAATTTGAATAATAAATTGAAAACGAAGCCTCTCTAATCAAAATTTCACAACGGCAACTTTTTTTTCTGAATCGAACGATAAATCAAAATTACATAATTTTGAAAAATATTCAGTGGCGTAGCAGATTGATGATTGTAAGTAAGAAAACCCCCTAATTCTACGCCAGTGGATTGTTTTGACCAAAATCGTTCTTACGATAACTATGATATTTAATGATCTCAGCATCATTTGTGTGAATTTGAAGCTGATTATCTTCAATGATGTAGCAATGCAAATTTTGAGCAACTAAATTTATGAGAAGTTGCAAGATTGACTAGAAATCTCCAAACTGAATTATCTCAAAATCCTTCTATCCTCCTTATCGAAATTTTGCAGGAGCAACTTTTTGCTTGAAATTGAATGAACAACGTGGAAATGGTATCAATTTTGGAAAATTTGCAGTGGGGAAAAAATAGGGATGATAAAACGGGCGCAACCACCCCTATGGTACCGCGAACGCGAAGCTGATGAGTGCCAACCATGGCTGTGGTGTCAAACAAAATTTGGAACTGTAAACTACAAGATGCTAGCTTACCCCTGTTGATAAGTTGCGTACTTTGTCTGCCAGAAGCAGCTAGTGAAATAGTGACATTACTAAAAAATAATAACTGTATATTGTTGATTAGGCACACACAATGAGATTGTGTGAAATTTAAATAATTTTCATCAAGAGTAATAATTACAACGCAGCAAGGGAGATAAGACTAAAAAGAGATTGGGAACTTTTGCGTTATGCAGCAACCCAGCAACACGGGGCATGTCATGCGCATTTGAGCCGCTCTCGGCTGCAGTCTGATTGGTTGGTATAGTTTGGCAACCGTAGTGAAGCGTGGGAGCTTGGATTTCTATCAAGCTTTAACAATGCAATTTAGAGTTCAAGTTTGCATACAAAAGTTGGCAGCTCTGTGTAAACTCGGTTCAACAGAGGTAACAATTTCATGAAATGAAGAACCATGAAAGTACTTGATTGAAGCTAGTAACCGCAAGTAAAATAAAACAGTGCTGTATATGCACGGCGCTTCAGAAAAAGCGTTGATGTATTTCTGGCGCTAACTACGCCGCCGCATGATAATATAAATTACGGGCTTATGAAATATCCATATGTACAGCCTTAAATTAAAATGAAATTACCGTCACGGCTAGCAGCCGACGATTGATGGGTGCATTATTTCACTTAATCGTCAATTTATGACATGCACATCTAATCGTTCATTGTTCAGTCTGATAGCCATGGTAGGGTTCTGCCAAATTTTTCCATCACATGCACCTAGTCTCTCTGCTCATCGGTAATCGCGCTAATCGATTTACACGTTCACTAGTCCGAAGTTGGGTTTATATGCAAAGCGTTTCGGATGAGTATGAAGCCCTATTTCATGTCTGTGCAAATGGCGTTATCAGAGTCCAGTAATACCGTTTACGCGATCTCAATGCCCAAGCGACTTTAACGTTATAGCTTTAGATCGCCTTTCAGTGCATTTTACGTTTACCCATTTGAAAAAGCGCTATTACTCGCACATCATTCATTCGTCTGGCCGCCACCAGTTTGTTCATTAGAGATAAAGTGTGAAATAAAGAAAACGTTCTTAAGTTGGCGTGCGGTTGTCTTTGTTGTAGGGATATGAGTCTTTGATTTGCACGGTCAGACAGACTTATACGACTACATAGAGGACGTTCGTATTTGATCACACGTTATTAGATCAACCTGGTTGGCACCTGGTTGATTTTGTATGTGAATTTCTCCTGCGTTACGCCTCCCGTGTTGGTTATATGTGTGTGCTTATGCACGAAAAAGCATGTCCTTACGCCACAGGGGTAGTTATCGGGAACCTTCCAGAGGTAAACATTCCAGCTTTGGACTGCCAGCATGTAGCCTTGACTTGAATCCAACCAAGCACCTATGGAGCTATCTCTGTAGGAGGGCAGGACCACAAAACGTCACTCCTACCAGTCTCCAAGAGCTTAAAGATGTATTCACAAAAAAGTGATATCATTTTAACCAGGGATGTGTCCCAGAGTTGACTGAAAAACATTTCGAGGCATCATGAAGCTGTAACAAGAGTTGCAGAGGACATACAAGTTATTAAATCGCTCAGATCTCAATTTTTAATCTTTTTCGGTATAATCAAAATTTTACCATTTCCTGTGTTTTATGAAAAACATGCTGAAACGTATTTCTTTGGTCATTTTGTGTTTCATATCATTTTTGATTATGAAGAAATCAGGAAATATCACAAAATGTTACTATATAATCAGCTATACAGGGTGATTCATGAGTGACCTTACATAGGCTAATGGGAGATAGAGGACCTCGAGGCGAGTCAGGATCCGCTGAAGAAATTTTGTTTTCTCCATTGGTTACGAAGATACAGGGTGTTTTGTGTGTTTCGTATGAAACTTTGATAAGCGATATTTCTGAAACAGCTAGAGATATTTTCTTGAAATTCACCAGTGATATTTCTCTATTGGAACTTACCCTGAAGCCATACTGGGTAAGTCAAAATCCAGGGCCGGAATTAAAAAAAGTGCCCTTTTTTTATTTGATCAAAAAGTATGTTTTCTGAACGCTTTTTCAAAAAACTGCTATCGGATTCGAAAAGCGAAGAAAAAATGCTTCAAGAATCACTCTTCAGTTTAGATGGCACACCTGAACCGTTTCGACATAAAAATTAAAAGTGAAATTTATGGGTAACTTTTCATTTTTGACCGGTCATAATCGACTCATTGTTTGATTGAATTCATTCAAATTCATTTTTTAGCTTGTCTCTGTGAAATAGAAGGGCTTGGTAGGAAGAAAAATTCTATAGCCGAAGATTTTTATTTTACTACCAAATCGAGTCTAATTTTGGTTTCACTCTCGATTTTGTCATAAAAAAAAGGTCGGCTCTGGAATTTTTCTTTCAACCAAGCTCTTCTATTCAACGGATACAAGCCAAAAAATGAATTTCGATGAATTCAATCAAATACTGAGTCAATTATGTCCGGTCGAAAATGGGAACTCACCCACAAATTTTACTTTCAATTTTATTGTCGAAACGGTTTAGGTGTGCCATCTAAATTGAAGAGTGATTCTTATATAGTAGGTTCACTTGTACCGTGATTCTAGTTGGCTGTGAGACTTTGTTTCTAAGTTTTCAAATCTGATATTTGAAAACTCCCTAGAACTTGGCAGTTGGTTGCATTGATATTTGAAAGTTTAAGCTTGACGACAAGATCAACAACTTTACCGTTTGCCAAATCGAGTGTCAAATAGACTGAAAATCACGAGTTTCACGAAAATTGTGGTGAAATTATGCCCATTTCTGTGAAAACTGTGTTTGCGCCTCAGCTTGTGTCTTGAACAATAACGTCCAGTGTCCATTTTAAAGTCCTCGAGAGTGCCATCAAGAACTCGCTTCTGGGAGAAAAAATGGGCGGATTAGGTGCTGGGCATGTACCCCATTACGTTCAGCTTTGCGGAGAAGACGTGAATTTATTTTCAAAAACCACATAATATGGAAGCATTGTGAACTATTCCTGGTTTTTAAAAGAAGTACCCACACTCTGGAAGGCTGGAAACGATGGGAAGCTGAACCCTCCTAATTTGTGTGGGGATGGGATTCATCGGCGTTAATACTTGATTTCACTGTCAAGACATCTTACTGGAACAAGAAATTTGCGGAACTTGTAAAAGGTGAACTACATCCACTCCATATTTGCAATTTGCAAAATTGATTTCGGTAAATTTTTCATTTTTGACAGCAACAGTCAACACACCATCACACCAACATAACCTATCTTTCGAAGCCAGACGCTCAGGCGCACACTAGGCAGTTGGACGTGAAGTCTACAATGCCAAACTGTGAAATTTGCCCAGCCTACTAGAATCACGGTACAAGTGAACCTACTATAGCATTTTTCCTTAGCTTTTTGAATCCGATAGCAGTTTTTTAGAAAAGCGGTCAGAAAATGTACTTTTGGATGAAACAAAATAGGGGCACCTTTCTTCTAGCCCGGCCCTGGATTTTGACTTACCCGGTACGGCTTCGGGATGAGTTCCAACAGAGAAATATTACTGGTGAATTTCAACAAAATACCTCTGGCTGGTTCAGAAATATCGCTTATCAAAGTTTCATACGAAACACACAAAACACCCTGTATCTTCGTAACCACTGGAGAAAATAAAATTTCTTTAGTGGATCCTGACTCGCCTCGAAGTCCTCTATCTCCCATTAGCCTATGTAAGGTCACTCATGAATCACCCTGTATAAACTGCTTGACAACTGAACTGCAACACCTAAAAATTAGGTGCGTTTTCAAATTGAGATAGCTCGAAAAATATTTGACGGATTCCAGAAATTAAGGCATGTTAGGAAAGATCATTTCTTTGACTATCGAGTGCTGGTATTGATGAAAAGTTTGATTGCACAGTTTGTTATATACAGGGTGCCAACGGAGAGCGTGCAGATATGGGCAATCTTTCACTTTGTACAACTTTCGAAAAAAAAATCCGAGATTTTTTTATTACCTGCTTTTATATCATTATGCCGAAACAGTTTTGGAATTTTGACCCTAACTTTTTTCCAAAAAATTGTGCTCAATTTTCTGAAATATGCACTTTCTGATTAAGAACAAGAAATAGAGACATCGTTTGTTTTCAAATGGCGTCCATATTGAATTTGCGTACTAAGATTTTCATTTGAGCCTCCACATCCCCTAGAAACTACCCCTTTTGGGACACCGTTTCGCAGGGGTGATTTCTAGGGGTACCTAGTTTCAGGAAAGGTTTTGTACTATCATCGTAGAAAACACCATCATTTCAATGAAACGGTTAGTAGGCAAAAGTTCTTCAAACTCGCAAATAACGCATCAAGGTAAAGGCTATGCGATATTGAAGGGGTAGTTGAAGGGGTAGTTTCGGGTAGATATGTGAATGAAATCATCGTAGCGGCAAACTATTGCGACTGATTTCAAAAAAATTCCAACAAATGAGGTAGGTATTGCGAAAGTACTGGTTTTTTAAAGAGTAGTTCTTTTTTCGAGAGGGTAGCTGTTGAGTCGACCTACGCAAAGGGTCATCGTGTAGCATCACTTTTTTGGTAGAACAGTTAAAAAAAAAGTTTTTTAGAATTTCCATGTATTGCATGTCTTATCATACCAAGCCTGTTATGTCCCTGTCCCTTGAAGTCAAGGGGTGGTTTTTAGGGAACTGTACGTGTGGGGTCATCGTAGTATTATTATTTCAATCCAATTATTGATGAGTACTTTTCTTAGGCCTTTTAACTGAAGCATTGCATATCTTGTTGTGAGACGGTGTCCCAAAAGGGGTAGTTCTAGGAGATGTGGAGGCTCAAATGAAAATCTTAGTACGCAAATTCAATATGGACGCCGTTTGAAAACAAACAATGTCTCTATTTCTTTTTCTTGATGAGAAAGTGCATATTTCAGAAAATTGAGCACAATTTTTTGGAAAAAAAGTTAGCATTTTCCTAACCTTTCCTTTCCTAACATGCCTGAATTTCTGGAATCCGTCAAATATTTTTCGAGCTATCTCAATTTGAAAACGAACCTAATTTTTAGGTGTTGCAGTTCAATTGTCAAGCAGTTTATTGGTCTAATTGTGTAAATAAACTGTGTATATACAAACGACTTTCGTGTTTTGTTTTGACCTGCAGCTAGTGAATATGCTGCGCAGATTTAATTTTTAACCGTCCCTGTTCGCTCGTCCCAGATTTAATATCAACATTTTTTAAATTAAATTTCGCAAACGTAATTTAGCATGGGCTACACAACAGCACGCACGGCTGAACGATCGGTTTTGGCTAATTCGATAAAATACGGCCGCACACCGCCCCGGTCGGTTTGCAAATAGTTTGGTCCGGCAGCAATTTTTGCCGCAAATTGGCTTTTATTGCATACCCACCGGGCAACAAAATTAATATTGTCCGTGCGTAAATTATCAACGAATTCGGAAATTGAAGCGGCCGGTCGTGCTCTTTCACGCGCTGCCGGCAATTATTATTATCACAGCTATTCTCATTATTTATTGATTGCTATTTTGTACAAACTTCTAATTGAAAAAACTCTGTTGTGAACGACACAATGCTTTACCGGCGGCATCCAGCGATGTTGTGATGATGTTGTGATTGAAGCGTCCCTCCGGGAAGGGAGGGAAGACAAACTTTGCGTATACAACCGCATCAAACAGCACTGTATCTCAAGAAATCTCAGCGGGGCTGTAGAACCTCAACTTCAACAAAATTCGGTTCCAGCTGCCACCTTCCTCAGAAGTCGCCCTTCATACACCTTCACAACGGCGGCTAACCTTTTCATATTCCATAAGAGCATCGTAGTGGTAACAACGACATTGTCACACCATGAGCCAATCGTACGATTAACATGTCAAGCGCCAGAGTGTCCAGAGAGTCCAAAATCAAGGTCTTTTCTGTGACACGCGGGCTGGTCACCAAAATGTTCTTGTCGGCGGGGAAGTGATTTCAACATGTAATATGTCGGGAGGACTCGTAGCCATGGAGTGTTTTGTTGCAAGCGGCGATTCCTGTGCATTCTGGTAAACACGCGATCTTTCTAGACTCTTTCATTGCGTCGCAGTGTACAAGTGCGGAGCGTTCTAGTGCATTCCAGAGCATATACGTGATGGCTTGGTAACTGAAATACATGAAACCTTCAACGCTCGATCAAGACTCATCTGTTCATTTTGGCGGAGGCGCCGGCTCTAAAGCACGACAGAATTATACGCAAATTGTGTGGGATTTTTCGAGAGTCGTCGCGAAATCGCATGCCGGGTTACTGTGGAATTTGCGGGAAGGCCCATGGAACATTTCAGATGATTAGTCGGGAAGTATATAAGCACTATGAATCGCCCACAGCACCAGTATTGAATTTGGAAGCCCATAGTGTGATAGGAAGCAAAGTAGTAACCTGCGATATTCCAAGTAGATAATTGTTGGCGTGTAGTTATTGTAGTACGCAGTAATAAACAGTTTTTGTTTCAAAACGATCGTCTCAATTATAATCGAACCCGTACGCGAAATACGTAACAGTATGTTTGTAAATGCATCAGCGTCCGAATTTCGACCCAGAAAAGGTTTTCCTGCAACTCTGGACATTCGTAGCACCCGACGGGGAAATTATGGAAACCGCGACTGCTGACTAGAATTTTTTTGTTTTGTTTTTTGCCGAATTTGATTCAAATCCATCAGGTGGTTTTTGAGTTATTGAATTATATCCGTTCTCATTGATTAATTTGTTCGGCACGATTATAATTCTTTTCCTTCCATGTTGATGAGGATCGGGAAAGTAAAAAATTACTTAGTAGGTTTTCTTATGGTATTCCGTGAGCAAGTTGAGACCAGAGTATAGTGGTTGGTGCCAAATTGTTCAGATCATGCTGAACTAGGATCGCGATAGGATAAAATGTTAAATGATGAACCGAAAGAGGTACAGTTATGAAAGTTACCATACGTATTCACCATTTTACGCTATTGAAGGTTCAGTAAACCGATTTCAATAATATCGATAATTCCCAGAGATATTTTTAAAAAAATATAATTTTTTTGTCAACATTTTATTGTTATAAAAATCGAAGAATTTTGGAGATGGAAAGATGAAACTCTAGATTTTGACAATTGGTGATGTTAGAAATATAGTCGTGATTGGCGAAAATTCCTCGGCCTACTATTTTGAGAAACAAAACCGTCAACTGTTTTTACCAGCTTGGCCGCCATCTTGGATTTTCTTTTGGTGCAGTAGTCACAAAAACGACAGGGGACTATGAGTATGGTAGCGTTAGATCATTTCAATACAAAAAGTAACTTCCCAGAGAGGGTTAGTTGCTCCTTTGGCGGAGAAAATTGCTATTTCATTATCTCCGGCTCCTGCGCGAATCCAGTACCAATGATGGCTGATTTGAAGCTGGAAGTGGCACAATACGTTCTGTATCATAAAACTTGATAGTTTGTGAAGTCAATCATAAAAATTTATGATCATGAATCAAATGGTTCATTGTTGGTGATTGGTTGAAGCAAAGTGTGCTTATTTTTGTCAGAAAATGCATAAAAACCTTGTTTGTAGTGTACACTACAAAGCTCTGGAGGAAGACCTGCGGCCAAGATTGGCGGCGAAAGTCATGTAACTAGTTAAAGTGAGTATGCTCTATAACAAGTAGCTGTCATGAATGGTGTAGGTTTCTTGAAGATCTCTAGGGAGGTCGCCAAAGAGGTTTTTCTCATGATAATATTTCCAACTACAGTCCCTTCCAAAATTTTCTCTCTTTAGGGAACAACTCTTTCGACCACGAAACATTTGCAAGACTCGAACAATTCATTTGTTCGGTTTATTCGAATTCACCGCAGTTTACGGAGCTGAATGATTGATGTTGGTGATTTTTCACAAACTTCCAGACTTTTGGGGACTGTACTTGAAAATATTATCATGAAAAAACTTGTTTGTCGACTTCCCTACAGTTCTTCAAGCGACCTACACGATTCAATATAGCTACTTATTGTAGAGCATACTCACTTTAACTAGTTACAGGACTTTCGCCGCCAATCTTGGCCGCAGGTCTCCCTACAGAGCTTTGTAATGTCCACTAAAAACTCAGTTTTTATACATTTTCTGCCAAAAAAGAGCACATTTTGCTTCAACCAATCACCAACAATTGACCATTTGATTCATGATCATAAATTTTGGTGATTGACTCCACAAACTATCAAGTTTTATGGTACAAAACGTATTGTGCCGCTTCCATCTCCAAATCAGCCATCATTGGCACTGGATTCGGCAGAAGTCGGAGATAACAAAATGGCTATTTTTTTCGACAAAGCAGTAACTTACCCCCTCTGGGAAGTTACTTTTCATATTGAAATGATCTAGTGCTATCATACTCACTGTCCCCTGTCGTTTTTGCGACTACTGCACCAAAAGGAAATCCAAGATGGCGGCCAAGATGGTGAAAACAGTTGACGGTCTTGTTTCCTAAAATAGTAGGCCGAGGAATTTTCGCTTATCATGACTATATTTCTAACATCTCTAATAGTCAAAATGTCAATTTTCATCTTTCCATTTTCAAAATTCTTCGATTTTTTCAACAATAAAATGTCCACAAAAAGAGTTATATTTCTAGAAATATCTCTGGAAACGATTGATATTTTTTAAATTGGTTTGCTAAACCTTCATTGGCGTAAAATGGCAAATACGTACGGTAACTTTCATCACTGTACCTCTTTCGGTTCATGATTTAACATTTTCTATGTCTTCATCACATTTTACCCCCCCCCCTCCTGCTGCCCAGTCGCGGGTCTCAGATGTTCGCCATCGCGATCCTAGTTCAGCATGATCTAAGGAACAATTTGGCACTAACCACTATACTCTAGCCTCAGCCTGCACACGGGCCTCAAAAAATGAACATAAGAAAACCCACTAACTACAATGACATTTCTTTTCTCAGTTTCAGTCTCAACTTATGCTTTTATACCCACCCAATCTAGCGCGTCATGAACACGGACGAGAAAAGTAAAACTATCACTAAGATAAAGCCGCGAAATAACTACCACATAAAAGCTTCATCTAATTTGATGCTCGAAACTAACTTGTTGCATTATTTCAAATCGTCAGTTCGAAACAGATGTGAGCAGATGCATGTGCTATCGTAGTACAACACAAAGCAGATAGTTAATCTGAGTGTGTTCGTAAGTGACGTGTTGACGGCGCTGAATCCGAAGAGCCATATTATGTTCCGGGAATACCGACGCCATTTCGATTTTCGAACGGCCTTGCCATTTGAACAGTCAACTAGGGAACTAGGGACTGGAAAATCGGATTTTGGAGATGTCTTCTGGAGCTCTTAGCTATTTGTTCTGGAATCTTCTCATCGTCTTCAGGTGTGACTGAGTTCCCGTCAATCACTGTTTCACTACTATTCGGAGAAGCCTCGTCTTTTCCTAAGCGAGTTGCGACCACCACTTGAGAGCAGAGTTGCGACCCCTTGGTGCTGCGTTCTGACCCTCTGACCGCTTTATCTAGGAGTTCAAAAAGATTGGGCTTTTTCAGTAAACATACAAGCAAACAATACTTCTAGGCTCGTTCTTAGGTAGAAAATCGTACTCCCTGTCCCATGCTGACGGATCGTCCGTGTGTAAAGAGCATTACCGCCCTGCCAATTTATTAAGTTAATTGGTAAATTGTTCATAAAAAAAATTGGACTGCGAAAAAGTTAATAAAACCCCGGAGCTAACACGTAATTTTACGACTGCGCGATAAAGCCAGGGCCGCCCGGCCCGGATTCCGCGCCCGTTTGAAATATTTTCTTGTGCCGGGTGGCCAAATTGGAGTCCTTTATGCTGTCCACGGGCATACGGTAAGAGAGAAATACTTTTGCGATACCATCTCTCCAACGACGGCATTCCAGGTGATATTTTTGTGTGTTTCCGTGCAAATTAGGGCCATATAGAGTTCTCAAATGGTATCGCGATAGCGGCGGAATTCGACGGGCGACCGGCCTACAAGAGCCGCCGCCCCTGGAAATCCCCATTATGCAAATGGCACGGTCGTGATCGGGAGTATTAAAAACACATGCGTGTGCCTGTTCGTTTTTTAGTTACCTGCCCACCTGGGGGCCCACCCTGCCTCAGCCCGCCCGCCACCACCGAAAAAACGTTCGATACATCGAAAGCTGCGCCGGATGCCGCCGATTACGATTTTTTTCTAGGGGGAGAGCTTCGCGCGACCTTCCCTCTTATTCCAATTCGGCACTTGCTGCCCGCACAAATGCGTTTTTTATGTCGGGAGGGAGCAGCCAGAGCAGTTTCAATGATTCTTTTTTTGCAAAAGTTTTGCCGAAGAGTGATTTGGCAATGCCTCTCAGTAAAGCTTACGCTGCGGAGTCGTCTTTTGCTTATGTCAACTTAGACTTGCAGACGCCACATCTTTTATCCTCTAACAATAATTGCGACATCAAGAAATAACAGCACCAACAGCAGGCGGCAGCACCAGACAAGTCTTTGGAAATATTGCCAGGATAAAGGTCGAGCAAAACGGTGATTTCAAGTTTTCAAAACTGACACATTGCAGGGGCTATGCGAAAACGACGGGCGCCAGCCAGCTTCCCGACGACGACGACGACGACGCCGCCAATATAAACGCGTCGGTTTTACGGTGGTTGAAATCGTCCACTTCACAGCTGAGATACTGCCCGCTACATCTTTTTATAGGGCATTATTTCGCTACCCTGTACTCTGCTACTGTACGACTACACTATAAACTAATAAAAGAACATCATGGAACCAGTTTGCTTCATGTAATTGTGGTGTATACAGTGCACTGCCCAGCAGAATTTATGAATCGTTTTACAATGTTCAAAAATTGAGTTTTCAACCGTCCACATGATTTTTATAGTTTGCGGAAGTTTTTATGTTAATGCTATGAGAGTTGTGAGATGCGGTATGCCGCACTACACCAAGTATTTACGATCTCCCCAATAACTACTGCTGATTCCTGCCAACTGGCCCTAATTCCAAGTATGTATTGCAGGACACTGTAAAGGGTGTTTCAATAGAAGGTGACGTTTTTAAATATGCCGCCATTTTATGCAGCAGTCACTTTGACATTTCAAATTTTGCTAATGTAATCCAGAGACCCAGGAAATTTGACGTGAAGCACTGTACAGTTCAACGACGTCTCCAAATCGTGAAAATATATTACCAAAATAATGGTTCGATTGCAATCGTACAGTAATAGTATATTACGTAACAAGAGTAGTAAGTAGCATATTACGCACGCAGGGAAAAGTTGCACACGAGCGAGCGTAGCGAGCGAGTGTAGTATTTCCCTGAGTGCGTAATTGCTTTACTACTCGTGTTCCGTACTATACTTTATCTTCGACCCCCCCCCCCCTCCCCTGGCTACCATTCCAAGTAGAAAGTCCCATAGCTCCGTTATTTGTTGTCCAATTTTGATAATTGATGCGTCAAATTGAATGGTTTCATGCTCACTATATTTTGGCGTAGGTTACTTCAATATCCAGATAATGAAGCTTCTGAGCAACAATAGTTCAATTTGAAAAAAATAGGGTGATTAGAGTTTATGTGCGAAAACTTTGGCAATCAATAGAGAATCGGAAAATAAGTAGTCTGCATCCACAAAACATTTTCAGGAATGCATAATGACAAAGATACAGCCCTCCAAAGTTGAAATGAAAAAATCGTTCTTTCGTCATAACTAGGGTCATAACTTTAAAACCATCCCACCGATTTCGCTCAAATTTTGAATAGATGTTACTAAACTAATCCACTACGAAATACTCATAATAAATTACAGAGAAGTGCAGCGGTGCAGGAATTTACTGATCTTAAAAACTTCTGAATTACAAAATACCTAAATCGAACCCATCACATTCTAAGAATAAATGAATGTTGAGATGTTGTATTGAATAAAACTGGAGAAAGTCGATTTTTGTGACACTTTATTCGAAAATCCAACTAGATACTACACTTGAAACTTTATGGAACCTCAGACGATACAATTTATGCTTATGTCAAAACTATTCATGAGGCATCGAATATTAATAGTTGAAGCACAATAAATTATTGATGTTCATGTTGTTCTGATGGCTGGAGTAACTTTGGCGGCTCCGGTAGCTTTCTCGAAATTTCTTGCTCTGCAATCGGCTGGACGTTTTCTTCCTCCGGTTTAGTTCATGCTAAGTTTGTTCTTTGAGAATCTAAAAATAAGAATGACTTATTGCTCACAAATGTTTAGGTGGATATCGACAGTGTTTACCTAGGTGCATACCTGGCAAAAATCTGAAATTCGCAGGCCTCCATGGCTTAGCTGGACACTGGGCAATATATCACAAGCCGAAGCGCTGGGACAGGTGGTCGATTTTACATTATCAAGGTTCCTCGTTGTGGCTGCGATTGTTGCCCACCCCCTAAACAGTAAATTAGTAATGTAGAAAGTAAGTAAATGGGTAAGACTTCACAAACCTGATGAAAATTGTAACCAACAAAAGTCGAAGGGGGCACTTTTGTAGTTGACAGTTGTTGACTCGACGACCCGTCAAAATGACACGTCATGCTGCTTGCCTACCCACTTGATATAAGCACATATCGGGGTGCAGCGGGGGTGCAGCTGATGAATTCGAACAGGATTCAATTTGTGAATTGCTGGCGCCATTCACATTAGTATAATTAAAGAATAATGAAGCTCTGTAAGTGCAAATCACAAAATAACTCATAAGTTTACAATAACCGTCTTCAAACGAAAGTTATACAAGATTTTGTCGTTCTTACATCTCACCTCCATGGAGTTGCGGCCCGTAAAGATATAAGAGAGTTGCCTCACACCTATTGTTGGTGCGTAGGACATGACTGCGGTCGGCCCTGCAAGTGCGAATTTTCGCAATAGGGAGATTTTTAAGTGTAGGGAGAAGTAGGCGTTTTTCATATAGGCATTCGAAAATTTGCTTTGCCGTCAACTTCACATTGACAGTTTTGGAACCAAATTTTAACCATAAATTCCCTAACCGTGCGATCGCCTCACTTTACACACGGCTATCCGTGTGTAAAGATCAACTTACTAGAATTGTTAGTCATGTGCTATTGGTAACTTACGATAGTGGTCGTAGATAAAGATCATTTGTCATTTTTACTCAAAATGAAGTGCCTTTTAGGAACGCCATGAAAATCATACTGGAAAAATTCGAAGGAAGTGGTTCTATTCAGGACCCGACAACCTAAAACGATTCATGACCTCAAGCAAAATGTTGGGCGTGTAACCGGTGAAATAGAGCCAGGTTTATGCGGAAGAGTCATGGAAGACATGGCCAAAAAAATGGTTGCTTGCCAGATGAGCCGAGGGGGTCATTTGAATGTCATATTCCATAAATAATTACCATGTAATAGCTTCATAATAAACAAAAAATGTTCTGAAATATTGCCAATATTGTAGATTTTATTCAAGAAACAAAATCATCAGATCTTGCCTTTAGAACTCCACAAAAGTAAAATTGCATGCTCTTTGAATATTCCACAGTTCTAACTTGGAGTAGTTGGTGGAAAAACTGCCACAATCCAAATCGAGTTAAGCGAATTCATACTGATTTGATGATGTCAAGTTGCCTGAGATTCGGCAAATTATTTCGTTGCGCGTACAATACTACCACTATCCCGGCGGTAGCTCAGTGCGGGCCCCGTCTCTGGCTCTAAGCCCAGAGGTCAAGAGTTCAAATCCTGCTGGGGCAAGTGGCTTTTCCCTATGCGCTCTCAAGTACTTTGGCGTGTACTAACCGAGCGGTCACGTCAAGGGAAAAAAGATGAAACGGAGGAAGTCACCGCAAGGACGCTAATGAGCTAGTACTCGATGCGCCCGTGAACACCCAATAAAAAAAATACTACCCTCTTACACGCAAAAAAAGTAATAGCCCAAGTTCTTTCAAGAAAATAAATACTATACAGGGTGGCCCAACGAGAACAGAACAGAGGGTTTTCGGGCATTCCACCTTATTTTGTTGAAAAAAGCTCGAACATGTCGATTTTTATATTGAGGGGGACATCTGAAACATACATTTCCGGATTTCTATCTTTAGCACCCTGACCCCCACCCACCCTAACTTCGAGGGAATGAAATTCTCTTTTTGAAATAATATTTCTATAATTTTCAACCCCACCCCCCTTCTTCCTAAAATTGTCAGAGTTTCCAATGTAATATTTTTGATCTCTTAACTCTCCTCAGTTCAGTCAACGTCATCCTGCACAGCATCGAGGGAGAAAATTTTCTGTGTAAAAAGTGCCACCCAAATTCACCCCTTCACTCCCCCACCTCAACTTCAAAATCTTAAATGACACTACCTACTTTATGATACATCAAATAGAAGGGAATTGAATTTTCTTCCTGAATAAAATATTTTCAGAATTTTCAAAAAGCCCCCTTTCCTCCTAAAATACTCCGAATGTTCAATTTATCAGGAAAGAGTTTGAAAATTTGAAAAAAATGTTCTCAGAATGAGAAATCAATTTCTTTTTATTGGATGTATCACAACGTAGGTGGTGGCTGTTGAGTTTTGAAATTGGGGTGGGGGAGAGGAAAGGGTTGAATTTGGGTAACATTTTTCTCCACCGAAAATTTTCTCCTTCGATGCTATTTAGGATGACGCTAATTAAATTGAAGATAACTGAGGGGTCGAGGATATAAAATGGGACAGTCAGAGAAATTTAGGAAGATGGGGGGTGGGGTTGGAAATTTTGTAAGTATTTTTTTCAGAAAAAAAAATTGATTCTCTTTGATTTGATGTATCGCAAAGTAGATGATGTCATTTGAAATTCTGGAGTTTAGGTGGGTAGGGGTGTGGGGGCTGAAGATAGAAATTTGCCAATGTATGTTTCAGATGTTCCCTTTGATACAAAAATCGACCTATCTAAGCTTTTTTCGAAAAAATGATGTGAAATGCCCGAAGACCCCTCTGTTCTGTTTTCGCTGGGCCACCCTGTATATGGTGTCCCGTGTTTAATCGCGAAGATTTTGCAAGTCGGTGAAGCATCAAAAAAGAATGAGACATGCATATGAAACTTTTGTTCAAAAACCAGTAATAACGGAGATACAGCTCTTAGAAGTTGGAAAACAAATACAGTTCTTTTTATTTAACTTTTATACTGTTCAACCGATTTGCGTCAAATTTCTTTCTCTTCCCGTATTCACTAAACAAATGCCTATGAACCTCAAATAACAATAGATTTGATGAGAACAGCCCCATGGCGTAGATAAAGCCTGAAAGTTACTTTTTTGTTTCCTTATTTAAAAATTCAAAGTTCTCCCTCATTTCTGTACTCATCAATTCAGTTGAATTTGACAACAAAATGGAACCTAAAATCTTAATTTTGGGACAGTAGAAGTTGTCTTTGTCCAACTTCAGGGCAATGGCCACTATTTTCCGAGAAAAAGGCTCAAATCAAAAATTAAGTACTTGGCGGGTGTCACAGAATGTTAGGACGTAACTTCAGTGCAGATATTTCTTATTCTTCCCTCGATACAAAAAAGCGACTTTTTAACACTCTTTCCCGCTATGCTATGGCCAAGCACAACTTTAAATTCTGTCGTGGTCGTAGTGTCAATCAAAACTTGAAAATGTAAGCTACAAAATGTAGTCTTGCCTCTGTAAGATGCTCGTGGGAAACAACTAATGGTAGTTTTTCTTAACCAACTATCTATATGTTTGTGCATTTTTGCACTCGAGTAGGACAGGCAGGGTTTTTTAAAATCGAGAACCCTATACGATATAATCCGTTTTATCCTAAACCGCGCATGCGCGGATCTGTCACGACAGCTTCAGTCGGTGTCATTATATGGATGAACGTCAGTCATTCAGTCTCAAAGTCGAAGACATGGCGCCGACGCGGCAAAAACTTTCGCTTAAAATTGGTCATATTATTATGCAATGCAATCTAAAGGCAAACATAATCGTTCTCAGCACATTACTTCTTTTCTATTGACCACAAGGTGATGTTGAACCAATTTTTGAGTCCTGTCTAAAATATCGTTGAAAAATGTCTCTTGTAAAACTCGTAAAAATGGGGTTCAACATCACCTTATAGTCAATAATAAAGAAAGGACTTGCTAGGAATGGTTATGTTTGCCTTTTTTTAGATTATTACATAATGACCAGTTTTACTACAACTAATTATTGATTCTTCACTCATTGAATACTGGGCGAATTCAAAATGGCGGTCTTGAAAAATCACAATTGCTGTCTTATTTTCGGAAATAGTAGGTGGAGACGATGGCAACATTTCTCAAAATTAAGGCAATGTTCCATAGAACAATTTTGCCAAGTGGCATTGCGGCATCAAAATTTGCAGGGTTGAAACGATTAACGACCGAACTTAAACGTTGTAAATTCAAAACTGAGACTTTTTGAATCTAAAAGTGGCAAGATGGAGCGCTGGGGGGCTATGGCAACGGCTGATGGCTGCTGCCGCCTCTGGTTGCTGTTGCAGGTGCTATGAACCGTAGCCGTAGCCACTCAGCTTGTCATTTTACTTTTGCTCCAGAAAGTTTTATAGTTCTGAATTTGAATGATGAATCATGAGAATATATTTACTTAGATGAGAACGGGGGTAGGTACCTAGATACTTTACTTTTCCGAGACCTCTGCGGCGACAGGGAAAAACGGAGATCTGTACTTCTGCAAAACTTACCACCATCATTCACCCAGGTGCAAAACAAGAACAGTACCGTGAATAAACACGTATAACTCTGGCCGTGCCTCGGCTGATTAGCAAAGTTCAAAGCCGGATTCAGGACCGAAATTAATTGTGTGCTAATCAGATTGCAGAGAGCCGGTGCAGCAAAGCAACAGCAGCATTTCCCAGACCTGAACACGAAACGATGCTACGCTGTTTGTTCTCCCTGCTATGTTGCAGAAGTCTTCCTTTCAGCTCTCGGAGCCGAACGGGCAGATTTATGAATTGTAATTTTCCCGGTGCAGTGCAACAAAGCGACATGTTATTTACAGCACGGCGAATTTCCCAGTTACCGGAATTAGTTCAGCAGCTTCCAACAAGTGTGCACTGCTGCTTGCGGCCTGATGCAAGACAATGATCGCCTACCAACGACCCCGCCTCTTCCACCCCCAGGATTCAGTAGCGCATACAACACCCTCCACATGCTCCTTCTTTCCAGTTAAATAATGGCGCCTTCAAATAAATCTGCAATAAGCTGCTTGAACTTGAGTGTGTATACAGGTGTCCCAGGGAAGGAAGTGAAACACCTTTGAATTTCCCCCTAGCTCTTTTTCAGAAAAATCGTTAAAGAGGCAAAAGAGGTATAACGATTTTGACTATTGCGGATCCGGATCTTGTGATGTAGTGTGTCATTTATTTTTTCTTTCAATTTTTTTGACAGATGGACAATTTTTTTTATTCAAGGCAACGAAAACTACGTGTTTTTCTCCGTGTGGCATCGTACTCTTTTGATCTCTTTTGAATATGATCTCATATTTTTTATATTCCAAAAATTTTGACTATCTCCGATCTCGGTTAGTGACTTTTTTTAAATTTTGATAGATCATAGGTAACATCTTTGAAATTTCCCACCAATCTACAATCTTTTTTATACAATCATTGGAAGCGTCCAAGCGTCGTTTACCGATATACCTATTCAGTTACAACTTTCTGCTGGAAGAAACTTGTCCCTTCTTTAAATGAAGATCGAAGTTTCAACTCAGAAACAAAAGACCTTCAGTAGTAATGTTGCCACGCAATGACAAGAAACGACTTTGAATTTTAACTTGACAGCTGTCAACATCTGGGATAAGCTGTGGCGTAGTGATACTGAGCGGGTCCATATTCACACAAATTGCCGACCTTAGCTCAGTTGGCCCTCCTTGTTCTGAAAATTAATTTGAAATAGCTTATTATTGGCCGCTCAAGGGAGCAGACCGTGCTTCCTCCCTAAAGAAGACCACAACACAAAATACAAGTTGGTCTCAGATGAAAGAGTTTGAAAAACTAGAACGATTGCATAGGGTCTTGTGAATTTAAGAACGGCAATGACGTCATAGGGGCAAATTTTCACGGGCTACCTATAGCTACTCACGGGCATACCTGTACCTGATTCCGTTGCCGATGAGACGACGACGATTTCAAGCCTGCCATAATTAGTACTGACTGTTTAAAGACTATGACGTTTGTCAAAACGACAACACAATAGCAAGACCATGGGAACGTGATATGTGAAAATCGGAGGTGAATATCTAGGTGAAAACATCTTCCCAAGTGACGTCATGATGATATTTTTAAACGTTTTATCGGCTGATCAGACTCGTATAGAAAACTTATATTTGTTCCGTATACTCTTCAACTACCTTCCCCATAAGTTAAAATAAATCAAAACAAGGACTCGATTTTTCAATCAATCAATCAATCAATCAATCAATCATTTATTATCTCTTAAAAGGAGTAAACATGTTACAATGAGCATCGTCACAATAAATAATAAATGAATAAACAACAACAATTTTTGTGTTGTGGTCTGCCGCGATCGTTGGACACCTTGTCACTACGTCACTGAGAATATACGATTTTGTTTTATTTGCGCTGGATCGAAACAACTTGTTACCGTCTGCCCTTTCGGCCTAGGGCCAGGAGAACACTTTCTCTCAGCGCAGCCTGAAAGTGCTATGTCGACGCTCAGGGCAAACGCCGGCATGGCAAAGAGCTCTACAAAATAAATCCAGTGTCGTCATTTGCGTCTTCTTCGAGGGCAACGCCACGGATGCGGAGGGTAGAAGGAGTAAAATAAAACTTGTTTTAGGTAGATCTCCTGTATATTCAAGCTGCCTATGGTACAAGCTTATGCTAACCCAGCAACCTAGCTACAGTAGTAACGGCAGAAGGCTCTTAAAACCACGTAGATATGGGAATGGTTCCTAAAACACAAGTGTATTTCACCAAGGTCCTTTTCGTGTTGAAATCTGCTCCGGTCTGGCTTCTGTGTCCTTCTAGGGTCCTTGGCGGCCGGGTCGCCACTCCTGCCGTAGCGATGCGGCATCCAGGTGGCCCAACATGATGTTACCAGCTAGCTCACTATGCCGTCTTGGCGCACCTGGTGCCTCTATGCAGTGCAGCGGACACTGAAGTGAAGGAGGAGACAGGAGGAAGCCCCCTGACCAACGTCCTGGAACAACACAAAATACCGTCAGATCATTAGGCCTCAACAAATGAGAAAGAAAGGGAACAATAAGGCGTTGATCAATTTAGTGGCAGGCATTACCACGGTGAAATGCTGAAGGCACAAAAATACGAAACATAAGCTGACCGGACGCTGAGGGCTGTTTGGCCAGAATCAAAGCTCACAACGGGGCTTTACGATTTCAGCAAAATAATAAAATTACGAAAATGACGAAAAAAAAGCTAGGCCTACAGTCACACGCTAATCACACTTGAGCAGTATAAGCTTAGGCTTAGCAGGGCGTCTCCGAAGGGAAGTGGAAATTCGGTGATGCTGAAGGTTTCGGCGATTGCACCATGACGCCGGGGAGCGTGTGGAGTCTGTCTCTCTCGTGCAAGGCTGGTTGCACTCGATAGCGCGTTGCACGGGAAGGCCGGCCGAAACTCGGGCCGGAAAACAGGCGGCGCCCCAGAGCTGCAGAACGAGCAAAAGCAGCCGTGACGGCGGGCAGCATGGCAACGTGTTCAGCGACGTGTGGGGCTAGCTCCGAAAGACGGAAAGGGGGCTGCCGATGTACTTGAGCTGTCACGACGACCTCCGCCATTTTGTCCACGGATAGTGTGGAGCGGAACGGTGGGAGCCTGGCTCCGTACGGAGCTTAATTATCGTCCCAAAAAAGGCCTGGAAAGGCAATTGGAGGCGGCAGCGTGAGTCGTATTAAGCTCGTCTGCATCGTGTGGAAAATTTTCACAGCCACTGTCACTTCGGTAGCAGATGACAGAGCTACCACTACCACAACCCGAAATTCACCGCTCCGTGCACCGCTCGCAGGCAGGGCCGGACTGGGCTTTTCCAAACCTGAGAGCCATCACAAACCCTAGGACAGTTCGTCATGAAACTGCACGAGACTAGATGGTGCATGGAAGTTGTCTAAGTAACAGCTTTTGGGGTTTTTATTCACAAAATAGCAGATATGTGGGCGACTACTGAGTCTGTGATGCTATTTGGCTATCGTAGCATCATTTATGATTTTATGACAATAAAAACAAATCATGCGAAAACTCTATTGTTGCAGATTGCAGTTGAGTCAATTCATAGGTGTTCACTAATTTTAAAGCGAACAGCATTGAATAGCTGCAAGTCGAATTTATACTTTGTATGCACAAAAGTAAACAAAGTTGCCTAGCTTTAGGCGCCGGCATAATGTTACATAATGTAGAATTAATCGGTTGAAGAGGAATGGCAAACGATGAGAGTAAAGTAAGCAATCCGCAGTAGTCTTCTTTCCGTCTTTCGGTGAAAATAATTGCATTTTCGAGGAGGATACGCGCAAGGCTCCGTTCCTACTTGCCTTCATGGTGATCCACCGATTGCCTTTCTACCAGAGACGATCTCCGCTTGCGCAGCATTTAGGATTTTTTTTGTGTAAAGGTTTGTGACACTGCGCGATCTGTCATTATTAACAATGACAGCATTGACATCAACAGCAACATAACCACCAATTATTTCCGAAATACTGCGCGAAACAAGTACAAAATGTGGAGCAAGGATCTATCATTCCTCAAAGAATTTTCTCTTTGTATTGCAAAAGCTTTTTTTGCAAGTCATGGGTTTACTCCAACTCAAGAAAGTCGAGGTAGGGTATACCTGCAGTAAAATTTTTATTCATATTGTTCCTAATATCCTAATGCACTTATTTGCAGGTTATAAGTTTTTTGCGGAGGGATTTATCCACGATGTATGGAGCAATGACACCGATCTTTCCGTGAAAGGCAAGTGTTACCACAGCCAAAAAAGGAACATGAAACCACATGAGTTGGTGATAATTTTTACTAAAGCCAGTAATGACGGTATCATCCAGATACAGGAATGCTATTGCTCCTGTGAAGTTGGGTATGTGAAATGTGAATACACTTTTTAAAATTTACATTAATCTTTCCAATTTTTAGGTTATCTCAGTCCTGTCACCATGTAGTTGGACTGGCGTTCTTCTTGCAAGACGTTGTTTTTCGTGGTTGCAAAATACCTAGTGACATGTCTCAGACATCACTACCGATGGCTTGGAACAAGCCGCGTGGTTCAAAAATATTAGCTGAAGTGATTACCAATGTGACATTTACGAAGCCCATAAAACAAATTCACAAGAAGCCACCTGTTGCTGCCAAATTGGAAATCCCGAAAACAAGTGGATCACATCCAATAACTTTGGCGGCCATGGTTGATAAAATCAACAAAATTTGTAGAAAAATTCCTGTGGCGTATTTAAGCAAAGGTAATTTGATTTTTTATCGATGGATTCTCAAAAAGGTCACACAATCACCTTCAACTTTATAGATGTCAACGAAGCAGTGAAAACTACCCTGGAACTACAGGGGTCTTGCACTGAGGTAGTTGAGAAGCCCCAAAGGGAAGCAGAGGAAGTTACGACCCGATCACGAGTGTCTCTACCAATTTGTTCTCTTGAGACAACAAACATTTTGGTAGCGCTGCCTGTTCCCAACAACGAGGCATTCGATGGTTTCACGTGGGATGAAGCCGAGAAGCTGGAACAAGACACCCAGAAACAGAGCGAATCAAACACTTGGAAACAAAGACGGCAGGGAATTTTCACTGCATCGAAATTTGGACAGATTTCTAAACGGCGCAAGGCATTTGATGAAAGTTTTTTTGGGAAACTATGGAACAATAACATTGACCATTTGCCTGCGATAAAATATGGTCGCAGGGAAGAAGACAACGCCAAAGCAGCATATGAAAATCAAACTAAGAACAAAGTACATCCTGTTGGATTAATAATCCATCCTTATGCACCCCACTTGGGAGCCAGTCCTGATGGGGTAGTATTTGATGAGAAAGAAGGATGGGGTTTGTTAGAAATAAAATGTCCATTAAGCAAGAAGGCACTAAATTTAAATGAATCCCTAAAAACTAAAGGATACTATCTAAAGAGAAATGAAAACAAGGCTGAACTGAAACGCAATCACGAATATTTTTACCAGGTCCAAGGGCAAATGTTGCTAGCAGGACTTATGTGGTGCGATTTCTGTGTGTATTTCAAGGATCACAAAGAACTTTTTGTTGAGAGGATCCGCTTTGACAGCAATTTTTGCGAAGAAATGTACAAGAAATTAACAATTGCATTTAATATTTATCTGAGTAGTGAAAGGCAAACTGTCGATGATGTGTGAATAGCTACCAACATATTATTATCTATGTGCAAATAGGTTAGATTGTGGATTGAGTGATAAGTGTCTAGTTAAGTTGTGCTTCTTGAAGTCGTTTCAAAAAGAAAATATGATTCCACACCAAATCTAATAATGTGATAATTGTGATAGGTATTACATGTCAAATCCATAGCAATAATAAAGAACTCTATAATGCCTGATTGCACAACTTATTTTTTTGTATTCCCATCGTATTATTTCCTCTCAGTAATCGCGTTTGTATTTATTTGACTTTTAAACATTTAATTCCCTCTTTGGTACCAAACCAAAATTTGGAATCAGGTTTATTTTTACAATAGGATGGAAACTTCATAGGGATTAAAATAAACAATTCATTTTGCAGCTAGCAAATTTTTATTGATAGAAACATTTCAACAAAATAATAGAGCATTCAACTCAAGCTGGCAAGAAAATAGAAGCGTATTTTCAAAAAGTATTTAAAAATGCTGTAAAGAAAACATTTCAATCTCTCAGAGCTATTCTGTCACCCTTAGAGGCAGCCGGAAATTTGTTAATAAACAGCAAACAGTAAACACCTGATTAAATATCCCTAACATTGAAATTGGAATTCTCCTTGATAAAATTTGAAACGATTTTATTCGTCTGATTGCTCGCTCGACGTGTATTCGTTCATGTGCAATCTTGCGAATATATTGTACATCGTCTGGTGCCATTTGCATGCCTGATATTTTGAAGGTTGGTATATTCAGCTCTATGCCCACATTTTCTAAAATATCTTTAACATTGAAACCTTTATCTGCTAATATTATATCTCCATGATGAAGACTGCCGTTCTTCACTTTTTCTGCCAATACTTCCAAGAATCTGCTTTCCTCCAAAATCTTCTTGTCTGAGATAGAGCCTGCAACATGCTGATATTAAAAACAATACCACTATTATGCAACATTATTACCTGTGTAGAGAGATGATACAAAAACAAGTCCTCCGTTGGGTTCAATCATTATCAGCGACTTCAGTGTTGTTGTTCCTTTATAATGTGAGAAGCATTGAGAATGCCTAACGAGGGATGATGGCTTTTCTATTACGAATTCGGTGCAATCAATGCTTCCAACAACATTTGGATACTTTTCCAAAAATGACTGAGGGGCATTCTCCAGCAACACATTTCGATGCGAGAAAATTGGTATAGATGCTAATTTGGCATATAAAAGGTTTATCCACGAGTGAAATATGCGGCAAGCTGCAGTGCTAGATATGTCAAACATTTCAGCCAAGGTTCCATATTCAAATCCTTTTCGCAACTTCATCAGAGTCAGAAAAAATTCATTTAATGGGGACAGCAAATGTTTCTTTCTTGCATTGTCACTTTTTCCCAATCTATGTACAGCTCCAGAAGGTCCTTTCTCCGATTTAAATACGAATCGGTAAATTGTTCTTAAAATCTTAAAATTTTGTATACCCGTGAAATACAAAATTTTTTTGTCATTGTGCATGAAGTTTTCAATCGCAAATCGAGGACGTCCACCTATGTGTATCCTGCGTTTTCGTCTTGTTAGTTTTCTGTCTCGCAGCAATGGCACTGAGTGTGCATCTGATGTCCCAGGCTGTGACTGAGACGTCTCCAGTTGTGGGTCGGACCTGCCTTGTTGTGACCATGCAGCCTCTGGCTGCCCATTAAACATTCCCGGTTGTGCATCAAACGTCTCCGGTTGTATATCTGACACCCCAGGTTGTGCATTCAAAGATCTATGATCCGAAGTCCTTGACTGTAGGTCTGACATCATACACACATTAGTGTCCAGTTCTTGCAATACAGTCCGCACTTTTTTTGGAACTCTACCTGGTTTCAATTTATGATACGTGTTGTGTTTGAAGTAATCATCATCATTGAAATGCAAAGCACAAACCTGAAAACAGCTGTGATATAACAAATTCAAGTAATATAATGTTTACGTTATTACCCTTGTACTTTCGTTGATTGCTGATACATTCTCCACTTTTAAAGCACTCAGCCAACGTTCCCTCAGATCTGAACTGATTGGGATTGAAAATATTGGGGTACCCTTCTTCACTCGATTTTTATGATTTGTGCATTGTACAACACAACAGCGAAGGTTGCAATATTGCGTCATTATTACAAGATTCACATAACCACAAGAAGTTAGGTTATTGCATGGTTTGACAGTGGTCAATGCTTGGGATTTTCAGTGCTACAATGTTTCCGCCCCTGAGCCAGGAAGGGTGTCACGTGACCACGGCTGGGCCAAATCATATCGCGCAAATTCAATTTAAATCTCCGCGCCTGGAAATTTCAAATTGGCGCCGCGCATGCGGAGAAAAATTTCGTCAACAAGGCAATCGGTGCATTAACGCGAGAGCATGCACCGGTCGGTATGCTCGACGACAGTGTTTGCCTAGAGTTCCAAATTGCAACCGGCATACTCTGAATTGCGCTGCATTTAATTTAGATAATCAACGGCGGCAAAGGATAAAATCCGAATGCAAATACGTTATGAAAATACGGAGTTGATGGAGTATGAAAAGCCCTGAGCGTCAGCGTTGAGCGTTCAATTCGAGCTTTCCACCTCCATGCAATTTGTCGTCTTGTTGCAGCATTTACTTATTTATTCGCTCAGGATCTGTATGTCATGTCTGCTTGAAATAATGTTAGAATAATAGTGTTTAATAAACTTATCCAAGAGCTTACTAAATAGGCAAAGAAAATAGTTGCTACTACAGCAGCGCCCTAATAAAGCTTTGTAACGCTACCCTAACGCCGCCACTGGAAGAGGTCGACAACAGCGCCCTCTAGGTAGTAAGAAGATGGCCGCAGGGAACGCCACATCTCGCTCTCGGCCGTTCTGAGTAAAATTCGTAAAATTACAATAAAATACAAAGTCTCAGTTTTTGTCGTAATAGGGAATAAACCCTTCTTCACATCGTACACCCGTGTGTTTTTTATTTGTGTAGTCCGTCGTGTTACATAAATTGGCGCCCGACTCGAGGCCGAATCCAAGTTTCGCGAGTATCGAAATCGAAAGTTCGGTTTTCCGTGAAAAAGCCCGTCCGCCGCGTGTGCGATTTTGGTTCATTTCACGTGCTTTGCTTTGTGCCATTTGTGCCCGTTGACGTTTTACGTCCAGTTTTCCGGTTCGGAAATTTCAGGTTTGTGCCAGTCCGCTAACGGTTTTTCACCGCGACGGTTTTTTTTTCGCCAGTTTGAATTCAAATCTGTCAGGAGTTGGCGACCCTGCTCATTGACGCATAGTTGACATTTGTCTTTGACGTGTGTCAAGCGTCCGATTTGACGTTAACGGTTTGTTTTTGTTTACGTCCGTGCAAGAGATTTTGCATCCGTTTTGACGAGTTATCGTCCAATCTGCGCTACTACGCCAGTGTTTCAACGTGTGTTTCGACGTGTGTACACGTCCGTTCTGCGATTCCAACGCCAGTTCCGACGTGCCTGACTTCTTCACGAGATGCCTCGCCATCGCCGAGAATCATCGCCACCAACGGAGCCCGGCCAAAGGGGAAACATCGTAATGACCCCTGAGCAATTTGCAACTTTAATTGCTTCAATACAGGGTGCCGCTCAACAAAATCAAGGTACATCGCCAATCACAGTTGCGCCGGAGAGTGGCAACTTTTCGAGGTGTAACTCCCGGTTTTCTGGAAGCAATGACGAAGACGTTGAGGCTTTCATCGACAGCATCACAGTGTACAAGGACTGTTTGAGCATAACGGATGAGCACGCTTTAAAGGGTCTACCCATGCTGTTGGACAAAGTTGCTGCCACCTGGTTCCAGGGTACCCGAGATTCGTTTCAAACGTGGAACGATGCCATCGAGGGACTACGCCATACGTTTGGTAAACGACTTCCTCCTTACAAAATTTTCAAGCAATTGTTCACTCATGAGCAAGGTGAAAAAGAGAACACCGATCTGTTCGTAAGTAATGCTCGAGCCCTTCTGGCTCAGTTACCGTCTACACCACCGCTGCATGAAACACATAAACTTGACATGATTTACAGTTTGTTAAATCATCGCATTCGAAAGTTTCTTCCACGAGATCAGGTCACAGACTTCAATTGTCTCATTGCGAAAGCACGTGCAATCGAAGCCAATTTTGAAGAAACAAAAAAGAAACACGAAACTGTAGAAAATCATTCTACCAAGCCTAAATTAAGGCTACGTTGCGAATTTTGTAATAATTTCGGTCACGATAAGAGTAACTGCCGCAAATTTGCTTCCCAGAAAAAGGACAACAACATCCAACCGGATGTCAGTGGAGCACGTGTTCCAATACTTCCAAAGGCTGCACAGAAACCGGCGACCACGCCCCTTGTGTGTTTTGGGTGCGGAATGCAAGGCTACATTCGCTCGCAGTGTCCCAAATGCCGCCCGTCTGCTGCCGCCAGTTCGTTGGAAATTTTGGCTGCTGATTCTGAGGATGCATCTCCCTCAAGTCGCCCACTGGTGTGTGTCACGATCCTTGGCAAAACTGGACTTGCCTATGCTGACACCGCTGCCAAAGCCACCATTGCTGGCCACAAGCTCTACCAGCATCTGCTCAGCAAAAGCTGCCCGTTCGAAGTCCGCGAAATGGACATCATTCTTGCTGATGGCAAGAAACGGAAGAAAATTACCCATCACTTCAAGACGGAAGTGCAAATAAACGGTCGTATAATTCCTACTATTTTTATTGCAATGCCTGACGATACCGATTCCAAAACTTTGCTCGGAATTGATTTTCTTGCTCAAGCCAAAATAGTAGTGGACGTGTCTAATATGAGGTACCATTTCACAGACAGTCCCCAAGTTCAATACGCTTTCAGCCGTGAGCATGAACCATCCGGTTCAACCGGCTTGTCTACACAGGCTGCCGCTGCAATTGACGTCACGCTACGTCCAGATGAGGGTGGTTCACTTCTCGAGGAGGAACGTGTCCTTGTCGACGGGCTTCTGCAAAGAAATGTTGAGGTTTTTCTACCCAAGGCTGTCGCTACGCCGTTTGCAGAACACGAAATTCGAAACACAGCATTCGTTTTGAGAGCTGATGCCAGCTCTTACGCCATCGGTGCATGCTTACTCCAGGGGGAGGGTGCCGATGAACGTCCGGTGGAGTACATCAGTCGATTGCTGACCCCACCAGAACGTAACTACTCGACAACGGAGCGCGAGGCTCTCGCGGTAGTATACGCAGTGGAAAAATTCCATGGAGATCAAGAGGCTGTGGAACCACTCCTGCCACTGCGAAAACGAGGTCGTCCGAAGAAAAAGAAAACTCAGTTGCAGACGGAACCACGGACAACACACCCGACGAAAACGTCGATGTCATGGAGGAGGAGGTCCCATCATCTCCCAAGATACACGGAGCGCGTACCCGACGCGCTGTTACGGTACCTCTGAGGTACCGCTAATCGTTCAATTTTGTTGGATTTCTACGGTGGATGCAACATAACCTCATGCTGTCCCATCCACCTACAAAATCCAAAGGGGGAGTGTAACGCTACCCTAACGCCGCCACTGGAAGAGGTCGACAACAGCGCCCTCTAGGTAGTAAGAAGATGGCCGCAGGGAACGCCACATCTCGCTCTCGGCCGTTCTGAGTAAAATTCGTAAAATTACAATAAAATACAAAGTCTCAGTTTTTGTCGTAATAGGGAATAAACCCTTCTTCACATCGTACACCCGTGTGTTTTTTATTTGTGTAGTCCGTCGTGTTACAGCTTTCAAAATTTTTATTCAGTGCACCATGGCACTGAAGTTGAATTTTGCATGACTATGACTAATCAAGATTTGCCGAGGCGCAGCCCCTAGCACCTCAACTAAGCGTCAGATCTACTTCAACTTTTATCCATTTGGAACTGTACAGGACGGTGACGAAAATCACAGCTGAAACGTTAACAAGCATGCTCTCTCCCATTTCTTTGCGAAACCTAATTTCTATTCCTTTTTGACAGTCACGGCGGCCCCAGGTCCAGACTCATCCATAAGTGTAGGGGTCTAAGGCCAGCAAGTCAGTTCTTCTTTTTCAGTGTCTTCCTTCTACCGAAATCTACAAAATGTGATAAAAGTAATCAAGCCAGTTGTGTCACTCCAATCTCATGACAAATTCTTTGGTTGTTTTTCAAGTACGAAGCAGTCAGAGTTGCTGAAATTTGCTACAGCCCATTAACTGCACGCCATTATCACAAATGATCATCCCAAAGGAACATCAGTAACATCATTAACGAGACCGGGATGATCAAGGCTTTCGGTAAAACCTGCCTTTCTGACTGGGGGAAAAGAGACATACCTACTAGGTAAAACCACTGCACTGATGAATGAACTCTGAAACGACTAGTTTTGTTACGAAACACCAAACTCTGCGAAATTGAAGAGTGCATGCAGTTTTGTTCCATTGATATAGATGGCCGAGAATAAGTGAGAATGGTTCTAGCTTAGCGCCAGGCCAGATGCGTGCCTATGGAAAATCCAGATAATTTTTCGCATAACGTCCCTGCCCATGAAGCGAAAGGATAATTGAAAATTAAACTACACGTAATTACGAGTCACGGTCGTTACACGGCATAAAGCCGACTAATATCCTATTCAGTTAATGAACTGGTTTTTCATTTTTCTCGTCGTCCCTCTGGTTTTAACGATAATCGGCTTTGAAGCCGGCGGTAAAGGGTATAGCCGGAGCCATCATAGGCGCTGTAGGTGTATCGACGTCGTCGCCGTCTGGCCACTGAAACTCTCTGGAAACCCCCCGAAGTGGTGCAGTAACAATCATGAGTAAGTTCCAAGCCGGGTGGCTGGATGATGCGGTCTCAACACAACGTCTTGTCTTCTTGTCTATTACTATTTGAACAAGAGTGGAATTAATTCCGGCTTGTACAAATAGCCTGTCGTTCGGCCAGAAATGTCATTTCGCTACTCAAACACCGGCTTGTTAATGGAAAACGCCCGGGGAGAAAGGGCTAAATTAGCGTTTAAGCGCGCGCCATTGTGCTAGACCGAGTTATGGCGCCGAGAATACTTGGAAATTCAAAGCCCTATAGCGCTCGGTAGTTACTTCAGTGGTCAAATTTAACTTTCGCTTTGAAAAACTATGGCCAAATAAAATAGGATGAGGGTATAGGATGAATTCTGCAGCCAGCGGAATTGAGAACATAAAACGCTATCGATTCCAGAACGCCAGGATAATAGCTTAATGAGCGGAGGGTTGTAAATAAACGAAACGCCAAGGATTTGCATCAAGTTAATTTAATCCCAATTCGACCTGAATTCATGAATAATTCAAACGAGTGCTGTTCAAGACAAAAATGATTAAGTCGCGCATCCACCTGCCTTGTGCCCTCTCTGCTTGCACCTCCACTGAAATTGGTATTTAGGTTAGAGAGGCAGAGAGTCCCCGGAATTATTATGAAGAGGAGAGCAATTTTACGCATGGACCGTTCTCTGTCCAGCAAAATATGCTGCCGGCTAACGAGATTAAAACAATCAACTTTGCCCATCTTTTACGCCACATTAAATTTGAACAAGGACGGAGGCGAAACGTTGGCCTCTATATGGGGCGCTCACACACACACACACACACGCACATGCCAACTCACCTATACAGAATGCAACCCACCCTAAAGCGAAAATTACATCTCCTTTCCACACTGCGAGGAAGTTTCACCGGACCAACAAACAACAAACCTCGTTTGGACTAATCAGGTGTGCGTGAGTGTGTGTTGGCTTGCCTGATTCCCTTAAATTTAACACTGGTGGTGCGGTGAAGCTGATTAGTCCAGGAAAATTGAAGGCTCTCTCACATCTTGAATGGAACGCAACCACTAGAGAAAGTCGAGCGGTAGGTATTATTATGCCTCAACGTCCCAACGAGAATACACTTGCTGGAATTGTTGGGGTATGCCTAGCACTTTCTACATTCAAACTAAACATGTTTTGCTGAATAACGCGTTCCAACCACGTTTCAACTTCACAGCAAGCTTGTTAAGGACAATCTTGCGGCAACATCGTTTATACAGATGGCCGTTTTGAAAAAGTCGCATTTATGATCTTAGTAGGAAACTGCCTATTCAGTAGCTATAACCTGCTCTTGTTACGTCCCGATAACTCATTAATTGTAATTGTAATTGTAATTTATTTGAATTTAAAAACTTTACATTTAAATTCTGGAGAAGGTTCAGCACAAGCTGTTCTTCCACCTTTCCTGATTAGATTCCCCCGTAGGTACATCATTGTCAATATTATACGAAATGTCAGCGCTATAGGTGAGGTGGTTACATGTTGGTTATCATTTCTGCAAGTAAAATGTGAGCTGATGTCTCTGCAAAATGCTAACACGGAATTGCTGAATTCAGTGAATTTCTTCAGCCAAGGGACAGGCAGTCGTGAATTTGTATTTTTTTTTGGTACATTACTGGTTGCCTATACGTCTAGAAAATTAGTTGATTTCTGAAAACTGCCCTTGATTTTGAGACTCGTTGAAGGGGGCGTGATCAGTGATGGGTGGTGACTGCTGGTGATGACCAAGTACCGAAGGAATTAATTATTGGTAACGTAACTCAACTCATTTGCATGCCTCAATGTTTGCGCATGGTTCACTTCAGCGTGTTTGACAGCTTTGTCGGGTGCTGAGTAGTGCGGAGGTTATTCACCAGCATGTTTCATCGAAAATAGGTGACATGTCAATGGTTTATATTGTAGCGGTACAGACCCTCCTCCACCTCATTTAAATGACTTGAAATTGTAAAAAAAATATCTTACCGTCGTTTATGACTTGTGCTTACACCGAATGCATGGACGACTCTTCCAGAGTTGAGGATTCACGTTGTGTTTTTAAAAGTTATAAATCAATCATCAATAGTAATAAATAACTGGATGCCAAAAACCCCACAAGATCTCCCCCATTCGTAATGGTCCAGTCGAATGGACTAGAGGTGGTTGAGTGGAAAGAAAAAATTTTTGACCGTGTAATTTTACATACCCTTTTGCCCCACTCTCACTGTTTTCCTGAACAGAAAAACCCCAACTGACTAGGAACTAAGGGCAGTCCCAGGAATAGGGGATTTTGTATATTGACCAGTATAAATGTGCTTTACATTTTGGCTAACCAAATTTGCCCCCGCGCCCTTTTCCATCCCCGTGCAATGTTATACTGACCGAAAATTAAATCTTATTGACCGGACACTTACGGTAGTGATGCCCACGAGACCACAGCGAGACGAGACTTTTCGAAAATCTCGTCTCGTCTCGGTTGTCGGCAGTCTTGCCCTGCAGCCTCGATTCTCGTCTCGTCTCGCGTAAGAGTCTGGCAAGTCTCGCACTTTTTTCCATTTTTTTTATAATGTTTATCATCACTTCGGGAGTAAAAGGATTGAATAGATTTCATCATAGAATTAAAAGAAAACAATGAAAATTGCAAGTGTTTCTCAAAAAAAAAACATAAAATAAATAATAAACATAAAACTCAAAAGATATACTGGATTATAGTATCATGTATTACTGGTCAAGTAGTTTCTCATTTTTGACCCAGTCGTTGAGACATAGTAAGCATCTTGTTGATTCATTATTCAGCCTATTTCTCTGCTTCCGAATGGGTAATTAATTTTTGTCAAGTTGATTGTTAAATGAAACCAGACGGTCATTTGAACTATTGTTCAATTTTTCGTTTTGAGCAACTTTCCTTCCGGCTTCCGGCCTACACTGAAAATGTCGTCAAAATAAAGCCAATCAAATTTACAGAAATCTATAGGGCTTCATCAGGTTTCAGTTGTTTTACAGACATTCCTCCGAGAAGGAGACAGTTCGTCGACTGTAACAGTAACCTACCCTCTATAGATTTTATTTGATGGTAAATTCAACCGACGAGACTGGCGAGACTCTCGTGCGAGAGGCGAGACGAGACCATCAAAAAGTGCGATCAAACGGTTGTAGCTATCAGGTTTCCAGGTTGCATTGTAGAGGTTTTGCACCATGAAATTAGATAGGGGGTTGATTAGTATCGTCTTCACTTTTTGCAGTGGCAGTGTTCACCGCTATACAGTAAGGGCGCCAAAGATTTGTTGGCCGTAGAAGTGATTTTGGTACCACTGTGCAGCTCAGATCGATTTTGTGATAATTGAGTGAAAATAGTTAAATCGAACATTTCTAGTTCAGGCATATATTTCAAGACTATAAAGTCGGTAGTCGGTACCTATGTTACATATCGAGATTTGTAACATCTGCTACGGGCTGGTTATGTAGTCTTTAGTTGTTAATCGCGATTCGCGAGTCACTTTACGACTGCTCATGCGACTGACGTCCAAGTCCTGAATTAACTAAAATTTCGACTCTTCCAACTTCTAAGAAATAGGCAATGGATGACTTAGTTATGATTTATTATACCTGCAAATTTGGTTTTGAAACTTGAGCTTGCCCGCTTTTTGTCAGTGTTGTATTTTACTGTAAAGCCTCTATGCGAGAATTTATTATACAGGCGAGTGTATGAATCCCAATCAAACATCGAGTAGAATCGATGATGATGATGATGATGATGATCATGGTTGCTGAGGGTAGGGTGACGATTTTAAACAAGTCCCCGAACTGGCCATCGCCATCACCAACAGCAACGGGATGATGAACAGACAGCCAATTCTGTGCGTGGCAATTTCACGTTGCCACTTCCAATTAATCTGTTCAAGTCCAATTTGGCCGTCTCCTGCTGCCTGTGTGCGCTGTGTGCCTCTGCTTGTCGACAATTACATAAGACGACCGTCAGGCGCGTCCCTCGGGAGGTCGCCGGATGACTGCGGGGGGTGGTGGGTCGCCCAGCACCACAACTTCACCTTAAGTGAAATGTCACCGGCTCTAAGTGAGAGTATCCGTCTTGGCTATGTGTGTGTGAGTGCGCGCGGCAAGGGGGACACCAGGTGTGCTCCTGCCCTCGTCTCTCTTATATCCCATCCCACTGCTTGATGGAACTGACACTCGTGATGCCGGCGAGAGAAAACCGACCATCATTCTCGGGCCTCCTCCTCCTCCTCCCCCGGACCTGGAGGAGCATTATGTGTATCGCACGGTATGCGAGAGGAAAAGTGGAAAACATCGGATTTGGTGATGAGTTTCCGCCACGTCGACTCGATTGATGCGTCTTAATACGGAAAGTGTATTTCCCGTCAGGTCTGAGGGCTTAAATTTTCGAATGCTCCATCCAGGCGGGTTGCTTTCTTTTCGGACGAGATCGATGGAGGGACATCGGGCGATCTTTTCAGCGGGCGAAGGACCCATGAATTCGTAACCGATCGCTGTTTTGTATGGAACCGTCGCGTCGCAACAAACTTACGTCAGTATCTCTCCGCGTGAATTATCCACCAAGGCTACTTATCTCGATATCTATCACTAACGGTTATTTTAGACTTTAGTGGAAACTCTAATAGACCTATACAAAATTACCTGAGCGCTATTGACATATCGGTTGGAAAAATGTCGAAGCAGGCCAAAGTCAGTAATAACATCTGGTACCTATTTTCGGGAACAGGGAACAGATTACATCCACATCATGTCGAGCTGTGATTGGTTGGAATTTATGTTTCTGATGCGATGATTGGCAATGTGATGTGATCCGTACCCCGTTTCCGAAAATAGGGCCTCTGGTATGGGGAGCGTGCATGACCTTCAGCTATCAAGGCGTAGGACACACAGATCCCATGGTTCTGAAAATAACAACCACTTGTCGACTGGCAGAGTGCAGGGAATTCTTAGGGTGGTCGCATCACGCCGGCGTACGTCTTGTTATCTAGAGATTATACCACCGAAAGCTTCACTTTACGCTCGTGCTCTACGCGGCGCTATTTGTCTCGCACATAGCTCATACCATAACACACCTCACGACCACCTTTCGCGAAAATGAAAATTCCATTCATCTGTCAAATCTGACATTCTAACCATGGAAGTGACAGTTTTCTATTGTTGTTTAAACCAATCAGATTCGAATTAGGCGATAATTTGCACAAGTGCATTTTGCGATAATTTTCGATAATTTGCACTAGTGCATCAATCGATAATTTTTTTTGTGTTTCTATACTAAGGCCAACAGCAGAAATGAAATCAAATAATATGTCATACAGTAGTGCTATCGTGCACCTCAGGACCTTCTTCACTCTTGGGAAGCACTAATTGCGAATATAGGTATGATTAGTGTTTAAAACTCTTGGGTATATTGGACAACGTTTATTTCTCTAAAAATATAAAAACCTTTCACAATAATTAACCACCAACCATCAGACCAGCTCTTTACACAATCATCATTTTATCTTTTATATTGTATTCCTTTTAGAAGGTAAGCTTCATTTTAACCCAATTTATTGTACATATTATATTTACCTTAGTATTATTACCTATAGCCTTGATAAAGTCGACATACCTCGACGAAACGTCGGCAGTCTAAAAAAGAGAGAAATAAACGTTGTCCAATATACCCAAGAGTTTTAAATACTAATATCATTCGTCTGTATAGTAGGTGCATCACCCAAGGAACCTTGTGACCCCGTGTTAATTCTTTGGTCGTAGGTGGTCATTCCCTGACGACAATGACTAGAGTAACTAGTTGACAATGTTATAGGCGTGGAAGATTCTTTGATTCATAAAATTTTCTGATAAAATATAACTCGTGCAATGAAAATGCATCTATAGTTTTTGACAAATCTTCACTCATGCAAGTTAAACTGGAAAAGGCACTCGTGCACTACGTGCACTTGTGCTCTTCCCCCAACTAAACTTGCATTCGTGCACATTTTCCAAAAATGATCGATAATCTTCATTGCACTTGTTATATTACTACTGATAATAAAGTGACCATTTCATCCTCGGTGAATTTCTTGTAAACAAAGCTTTCACGATAGTTCGAAAATTTTATCTATAAAACTGTTAGCTCTTGTAGTATCCAACTATTCGATTTGAAATAAGCGAAGAATAACCTACAGAGGTTCATATTGAAAAACAAAAAATATATGAACCAACTATTCCGGTTTTCGAAGAACTCTATGGCCTCAGAGATATAACAGTTTTGGGACTGATGGTTGGAGCTCGCGGAACTATAACCTTAATATTTCGAGAATTTTGTACAAAGTTTGGAATTTCTCCATCTAAATTTTGCAAATCTGCAGCATCGATAATACTTAAAAAATCTATACATATGTTGCGACACCATTTATATAAAATATCTTAGTTTATAGTTTATACATGATATCTATACTTAATTAAGTTTTTATACACGTAATTCTTTAAATTTTCTATGTTTATTCACCTATTTGTATTGTATTCTTTGTTATTCAGCAGCTCAATGTGTGGAGGAGATGTTTTAATAAAAACTATACAGGATGGTCCAGGTTATAGTGGCAATAACTCACCATTCGATGGTCCATCGAAAACTAGGTCGACATGCCTAATTTAATTTTTCTCCAAAACGCTTCCTAAGGGAGATAGAGCCCTTCAAAGTTCAGTTTTTAAAATCAACTTTTTGCAGTAACTCTCAAGTCATCGAAGCGATTTCTACCAAATTTGGCACAAATACTTATGAAATAAAGACCCATCACTTGACGTGTCCAGTGGCGTGTCCAGACTTTTGTCAAAATTGTCCAGTGGCGTAGATACCGGGGGATTGTTCAACTTCTTCCACCCCATTCTCTACGCCACTGGATATTTTTGGAAAATTATTCTTTTTTTGAATTCCTTGTTCAATTTAGGAGAAAAAGTTACTTGTGTAAAATTTTGATTAGAGGCTTACTTTTAGAGATATTTGGGTTTTAAACTTTGTAAAACATCTCGAAATCACCACTTTCCAGAGCCCAAATTATTTTTTCTCTGAAAACGCCTCGTTTCTTAGCAAAAAAATGGCAGTAAATCAACTTAAACGACCCAGAAAACTTATTCCAGTTGAGGAATCATGAGTTTTCTTTGATTTAAGTTTTTAAGCCTTTGAAAGTCGCGATTTCGAGATGTTTTCCAAAGTTTCAAACCCAAATATCTTGGAAATAATTTTCCAAAAATATTCAGTGGCGTGGAAAATGGAATGAGAGAAGTTGAGCAATCCCCCGGTATCTACGCCACTGGACAATTTTGACAAAAGCTATCTACGTCAAGTGATGGGTATTTATTTCATAAGTGTTTGTACCAAATTTGGTAAAAATCGCTTAGATGATTTGAGAGTTATTACAAAAAGATGATTTTAAAAACTGAACTTTGAAGGGCTCTATCTCCCTTAGGGAGCGTTTTGGAGAAAAATTAAATTATGCATGTCGACCTAGTTTTTGATGGACCATCGAATGGTGAATTATTGCTACTATAACCTAGACCACCCTGTATACAGGGTGTTTCCAAAATGGTGATACAAACTTCCAGGGGAGATTCCTAATCAAAAATGGACCAGGAAAAAATATAACTTCGATGTCCTAAAATGCTCCGTTAAAAAAATACAGGTTGTTCAAGTTGATTCTTCAAAATGGATTTTTTGACATAACTTTTGAACCGTGCAACTGATTTTTTTCCAAATTTGGAACAAAGTTAACCAGAATAGGTCTCTATCGAATAATAGCAACGTGTTTAGAAAAAAAATTCAGGGGCGTAGATAGGGGGGTGTCTCCATATTTCCCCCCCAATTTTTCACCTCCCTAGCTATTTTTCCAAAGTGTTCTAATTTTTGGATTCCACGTCCAATTTAGAAAAAAAAGTTACTCCTGCAAAATTTTGATTAGAGGCTTCATTTTTGAGTTATTCGAGTTTGAAACTTTGGAAAACATCTCGAAATCGCCACTTTCAATGAGCCCAATTTTTTTTCCCTGAAGACTACTCGTTTCTCAGAAAAAAAATAGTGGTTTATCAACTTAGAAATTCTAGAGAACCTATTTTTGCTGAGAAATCGTGAGTTTTTTTGGATTCTAATTTTTAGGCCTTTGAAAGTAGCAATTTCGAGATGTTTTCCAAAGTATCAAACTTAGATATCTCGGAAACGAAGCCTTCAATCAAAATTTTGAAAGAGTAACTTTTCTCTCTAAATTGAACGTGGAATCCAAAAATAGGAACAATTTGGAAAAATAGCTAGGGGTGTAAAAAAATAAGAGGGGTAAAAACGAGGACACCCCCATTATCTACACCCCTGAATTTTGTTTCCTTAACACGTTACTATTATTCGATAGAGACTTATTTCAGCGAACTTTGTTGAAAATTTGGACAAAATCGGTTGAACGGTCCAAAACTTATGTAAAAAAATCGATTTTGAAGATTCAACTTGATCAATGAACACCCCGTAACTTTTCAACGGAGCATTTTAGGACATCAAAGGTATATTTTTTCTTGGTCCATGTTTGATGGGAAATCTCCCCTAGAAGTTTGTATCACCATTTTGGAAACAACCTGTATACGAATAAAAATTTCATTGGGCGAAATATTTTATAGTCATTAATTTTTTCTTGACACAGTTCAATGACTCCAAATAATTCCATCAGCTGGAGTCATAGCCCTTTTTATGTAGTTCCCGAATGTGAAACTGAATTTTGAAAAATAGACATACAGGGTAAAATTTTTGACAGAAAGTTGAAAGAAAAAAAATCAAGTCCGGCCCTGGAATTTTCGAATTGACCGATAGTGCAATGTTTCCAGTGTAGGTAGTAGAACGTACCTGCCAAATTTTGTTTTATTCTATCAATCCATCCCAAGGTCCATGGTCCAAGGAGATCATGGTCCATCAAAAAAATTGACAAAATACATGAATCACCCTGTAACTTCGAGACGAAGGGCGGTAGAAGAATGTTGAAGCTAGATCCTGATTTACCTTGAAAATCCGCTATAGTATGTTCACTTGTACCGTGATTCTAGTCGGCTTTGAGATTTTGTTTCTAAGTTTCCAAATGTGAAATATAGAAAATCCCCAAAACTTTGCAGTTGGCTGCTCTGGCCGGACCAGTTTTGGAACACATTTTTTGCGTATTTCCTCTGCAGATAGCCGGAACATTTCTGCGGAACGTGATGTCTGACGCTTTTGATAGCCGGAACATTTCTGCAGATCGTGATGTCTGACGCTTTTTTCCATTTTAGTAGAAAATGTAGCAATTTTTCGACCTCTTATTCATTATCGCCAATGAACAAATAAATCAAAAGAGCCTTGACATTTGACAGTTGTCAAAAATATTTCTAACCTCTCGAAGCCGGTTCAACTTTCGATGGTTCAAATCAAAGAGTACAATGCACTTCGTCCAAAAAAGGGGCCCCATGCAATCATCAACCCTTTCGCCTCTTCCAGTCAAAAATACACACCAAACCCTGTAGAATTATAGGCGATACAAGGATCGCCGTGCAGTCTGTCATTGGCAAAAGAATTTACGCGTAAAAAGTAAATTAAACCAAATTTCAAAAAACCCAGCTGCTCAAAGTTGCGTATTGGACCGAAATTGGTGTTAGTACCTTCAATTTGCAATTTGCTTTCGTTTTGGGGCTTCCCGGGACGAGTTTTTGTCGACACTGATAGGGCCGCCGTCAAGATGACTTAGATTTGCGGCCGCCCCGTGCTCTTTTGGTGTCTACATGACGGTAACACCACTCTGCGTCCCCCTAGTCGCACTTCCACTTTTGACCAGGTCAGTTTTCCAAGATTTTAATATCAATTTGATAAGAAATATAACTTCATTTCCAGACAAGTCAGTTTCACACCAGGTGAAGAGGTGGTCTAGTAAGCCTACAATGCTAAAATAGAAAATTTGCCTAGCCAACTAGAGTCACAGTACAAGTGAACCTACTATACCTTCCCTTACTCTATGTCGTTTTTACCGTGGAACAGCCTGTATACAGGTTCGAAAATACAGTGCAGCATTCAGGCCGTTGTCGGTCGCACCAGCTCACATTTTACTCGCAAAGGCAGAGCTAAACACACTGTATCTGAACTACAAATCATGCTGAGACCTCTTCACATGATAAAACCGGACCAACCGAGGACAACGTTTTTGAGTATGCAGATATGCCCATTGCCTATCTAAAAATTGCAGGGTACAGGGTCATTCAAATCGCTATAACATCGATTCGTAACAATATATATAAACCCGGTTAAGTATCCATTCGTTCAAGTGTAAACGTGTCGCTATTCGCAATGCAATGTTCCCTTGACACTATTATATCCAAACCAAACCAAAAGCATCCAACAGGCATAAATTACAGACGTGGATCAATTACATTCAAGTGTCTCAGCGAGATTATTGGCAATAAACAGGAGCAGCAGCACCAGTACGTACCCATAGTACTAGGTCCGATCCAGACACGTTTTATATTGGTCCATAAGGTTTTATTCAAATTGGAAATGAGTTTCGTTTCAATGGGCCTTCCGGATATATAATTGCATATTTAATGGGGAACGAGCGCGACATAAAAGCAGGCATTGTCGCGCGATTTGAAGCAAAACGCAACAAAATCGCAACACCTCTCTCGCACTCGCATCCACATACCTGCCTATACTACACCCGCAGCGCGCCACATTGAAATTCTTTCAATTTACATCTGCTGAATATAAAGTGGAATAAACACATTTATATAGTTAGAGCCACGCCTCTGATTTTAACACTTCACTTATAAAATGTACCTGGAGGCTGGTTGATATTATTCAGATTTCAAAATTGGATTTTTTGCGGCGGTCCTTCGTATATGAACATCGGACCGACTATGAGCCGTTTTTCCCCACATGGAAACAATTGTTGGTAAAAACGCTCGGTCCCGTCTGTTTGTATACACCGATGCAGCAGAGGCGTGCTGTGTGTGTTGTAGTGCTCAATTTTCACATGCAAATTACAAAGGGGGTTGTAAAATAAAATAGTGATGAACTCGAGCGGCTCATATGTAATCTAATCCGTACCGAGTTCACTCCTGCTAAATGAAAATCTTCGCATGCACACCCTCTCTCTCCTGTAGCCGAGCTCCAAGTTGAGAGTTAAGGTTATAACACAGCCGAGGAGTTTAAAAAAGTACATTTGCATATAAAATGTAAAACTGAACGAGTCGCAATATGATTCGCGGTTGCATCGCAGATAATATCGCAATATCCAGACTGCACCAGCACCAGACGAGACGACTATGCGCTCTTCCCTACTCGGGATCTTCAATTTAGGTCAGCAGGAAAGCTCAGTTGCTGAAATTTGTTGTTAACTTTGCTATGCAAATCTTTGCGAGGCTTGCCGACAAAATTTATTCTTACAGTGGTATAATACAGTGAGATCAACAATCAGGCATTGCTGTTGGCGTCACAGCAGTGTTGCCAACTGTCCAGAATCGTCCGCCAAATTTGAACGAAATAATGTATGAACTGACAATAATTTCCATTTACCACTACTTCACTGTAGTTGTAATATTCACTGTGATATAAGCACATGTGAACCAGATGAAAGTTTTACTGGATTGGCTTCGAATATCTTCTGATGACAAAGTCATACATCTGACTTAACAATCTTGAATTTTCAGTTGATGGCTCCATCGCGTCAAGACAAATTGCTTAAAAAATCCTGAAAGTTTTTCTCATAAGCAGGATTTGAGGTGAAATTGTGGCCAACTTGGAAATTCTTGGTCGCTGGATTTTCCCATTTCGAGATCGCCATAGGTCACAGTTTTTGCCACAGCCATACTTTCTGAAACCGAAAGAGCGCTTGGTAATGGATAATTTGTAAAATCATTTCACATTTATTCTGTATTTCAACAATTTAGTAAGCTTTTAACCTTATTGGCAGGATTATAAACTGGCATATTTTCTCCTTCCCAGATGTTTTTGAGTCGCATTTCTTGGCACTTTGAGATACTTTCTGAGATGCTCTTTCCTTCCAGGAATCCAGTTTTTTGAAAAAGCCACGGATTTTTTTTTTTTGACGAAAAAATTCTTGAATTTTTTTGTCGAGAAGAAAAGTGGTTTGGTGGAGTGCTTGAACTCCACCAAACTTTCTTGTTTATTGGGCTATTTGGGGCAGCGCATCTTCAACTATCAGTATTGATCGAAGTGCCAGTTTTGTGAACAATTGGACGGTCTCCGGGTAAAAGGTATAACAAGTCAAAAGAACTTATTGTTCAGGAACCGCTAAAAACAGAATACCATGTTGAAATTGACAAATTGGAGTTTTTGCGGGATGTACTATAAATGCACTAACCATCTCGAAAGCTTTGTTCTCCAGAAGATCACTGAGGATGAAATAGTCACTTTATTATCGGAATAAAAAAAACCGACAGCGATTTTTCTAAAAAAGTGCTAGGGGAAATATGAATGTGTTGCCATTTCTTTAGGACACACTGTTGCACTCCAAATCGTTTGACCGACTTGGTTGTGGGGCGAGATACGATTTTGCGATCGCATCCTTGCAACAAGTTCCCGTGCGAAAGCTAGTGGATGTTTTTAACTAACAAGACCTGTTTCAGATATAACAAAAAGGGGTAAGCAATCCCAAAAATACACACTAGCTTAATCTAAACAGTTTGAAGGTCGCAATTAGAATGAATAAACTCAACAACACAGGAAAAGTAAGGTGGTACTCAACTGGGTGCCAGCAGCGTTGCTGTGGCATTCTCAGCAACTTGCATGAGTGTAATACAGTGCTCATTCCGCATACTATTTATTTTTTGTCTTTTCCATATATCGCTAGATTCACACTCACAGATGACCGTATGACCAAAACAAAAAATCGGTTGTGTCACCCCAAAACTTTCCCGACTAGTATCCAGGAACCTATGTGAATTTTTGTTCGAAACGTCCCTTCGGGTGGGAAGTTGGAATTACAGAAAAAGATTAAAAATAATCCGGAAAATTCCCAGGAAATTTGAAAAAATTGTTGAAAAACGTTCAAGAACCAGTTACCTCTTGTTGAAAAAAATAAATGGTTCAAATCGGCCTACGCAATAAAAAGTTGGAAAATTTGTAAACGGTAAGCGTCGAGGCCGATCTTTCTGTGGCTTCCTCCACGACAGCAGACAGCAGATTCGCACCACTGCAAAATTCACTTTTTCATGAGGGACTTTTTCAACCCGTTATCCTAGGAATATACCTTAGTTTTCAGCAATCAACTTGAATTTTGCGGGCACAGGTATAAGCAACTAACAATACTGTTAAGTATTTCGCGTACGGGTTCGGTTCGAATATAATTGAGACGATCGATTTAAAACACACACTGTTTATTTCTGCGTACTACAATAAATACACGCCAACAATTATCCACTTGGAATATATCGCAGGTACTTCGCTTTCATTCGCTCGCTACCACTTCGCATTCCAATTCAATACTGACTGTCGCATTTGAGGACGGTGTTTTTATATGCCTCCGATTAGCGTTCCCGAGCTTTCTATCATCTTCCAGCAATTTCCATAGTGGCCCGGCATATGCGGTTTCTAGACCACTCCTGATGGACAGGGAGCTGGTGCCTCAAAACTTACGTCATAAGGTACATGATTTGAACCCTGTAGGTCCAATGTGCGTTGATAAGGTTGTCAAAAATTGCTTTGTCTTACATGTCGGACCGGGGGGGCTTTAGGCTGGTATGAGCTTGTCAATTTTCGAAAAAATGGCCAAAAATTTACGTCATAAGGTACATGAATGGAACCAACTGGATTTTATGTGGGAACATCCCCTTGATCAAAAATCTCACTGTAAAACAAAATTTTTGGGGGCTTTCGGTCCATAAGACAAGATTATTTCAAAAGAGAAGTTTCCAGGAGGAGGCTAATTTTGGCCCTTTTTGAAAATTTCAAACCTGTCTTATGGACCGAGAGCCCCCAAAAATGTTGTCTTGTGACCCGATTTTTGATTAAGGGGATGTTCCCACACAAAAGCCCGTTGGTTTCATTCATGTACCTTATGGCGTACATTTTTGACATTTTTCGAAAATTGACAAGCCTCTACCAGCCTAAAGCCCCCGGTCTGATATGTGAGACAAAGAAATTTTTAACAACCTTTTCAACGCACATTCGACCTACAGGGTTGAAATCATGTACCTTATGACGTAAGTTTTGAGGCACCAGCTCCCTGTCCATGAATAATCACACACATTACCCGTATAATTCTGTTGTGCTCTAGAACCGGCGCCTTCGCCAAAATGGACGGATGTTTCTCGATCGAGCGTTGAAGGTCCCCAATGCCAATAAGCCATCGTGTATACTTCTGGAATGCACCAGATCGCTCCGCACTTCTACACTGCGATCTAATAGATGAAAGAATCCAGAAAGATCTCGTGTTTACCAGTATGCACGGAATAGCCGCTGGCAACAATACCAACCCCGTAAGCTCCACATTCATCAAGGTATCGGCGACCATTCTATTTGCAAAGATGAAAACGAAAATCTTCTATTGCTGATAAACCAATAGGATGTTTCATGTATACTCGTAATATGTTGAGGCCCTGTAGCTTTATGCTGATGACTATGATGCCTTTGTCGACCAGCATTGAACGAAATCATCACGTATTATTAGACGGTACCTGCGGTACTTGGCAATAATTATTAGGCCGTTATACTTTCGGTTTTACTACCGCTTAACATATTGTTTCGCCTCAACTTCTTTTCCGTTTTCAACCATTATAGCTTACAGATTGGAGCCGTAAAGTCTTCCGCCTAGGTGCCCAATAAAAACTTTACTGGAGCGTTCTAATAGTTGGTGAATCCTTCGCCCATGTACATTATATTGTTCGTGGGAATAATTTATAGAAGAATAAATCAGAGTGCAGCCACATAGCATCATTTTGCGAATATCAAACCTGGGTATAGGCGGTGGATATGCATGAACATCGTGCATGGCATCATGGTGGTTTAAGCGCAATACGAATTCACCTGGACTATTACTACCTACTACACCCCCTTATCGATCCGAGTTGGTTGTACTAGTTAGTTGTTGTTGTTGTTGTTCTTGTGTGTGGCACTTTGAGGGACGCAGAACTGCGCCAAACGTTGTAGATTATGTATGATAGCTCCGGCGATATAACTTCAGAATAATACACAGCTGTCAAGTTTTAAGAGCCGCGAAAGTCTTTCGCTGAAACTTTCTGATATATCTGACGGTTGTGGGAAAGACCTTGTTTTTTTTTCTGCTGCTAGTGCTGGTGCTGCTCCTGCTTCTGTGCTGCTGAATTTATGGTTTTAGCGGGAGACTTTTCATGAGATTGAAGCGGGAATTACACGGGCGTGCTTAAGGAGTTTCTGATGCCACTGAAAAATTGGATTGGTAGAATACACTTTTGGCACCTTCATTTTAAAAATAGGAGATTCAAATTTGACATGCAACTTCCTTGAAAGAAAATGTATGGACAAAGCTATTTTGATTTCCAAATTTTGACAAAAAAATTTTTTTTCGCAAATGGAAAAACTCAAATTGCATACATAATATATTCGTCTATTTCGGTTTCACTATGACTACTTTGTAGCACTGTTCTTGCGAAAAAAAGTGTCACAAAATTCTACTTTGTGCAACTGGAAATAGAGCACTTTGTGCCACCGTTTTGGCTGTCATCAATGACAAAAGCACAATTCAGATGTCAGTTTGTAAATTTTCATATTTTTATTTAAGAAGACCACAACACAAAATACAAGTTGGTCTCAGATGAAAGAGTTGAAAAAACTAGAACGATTGCATAGGGTCTTTTCAATTTACTTATCTCGTGGCGGGCGCTGCGGTTATAATTAAGAACGACAATGACGTCAGAGGGTAAAATTTTCACGGGCTACCTATAGCTACTCACAGGCCATACCTGTACCTGATTCCGTTGCCGATGAGACGACGACGGTTTCAACCTTGCCATAATTATTACTGATTGTTTGAAGACAATGACGTTTGTCAAAACGACAATAGCAATATCAAGACCATGGGAACATGATAGGTGAAAATCGGAGGTGAAAATCTAGGTGAAAACATCTTCCCAAGTGACGTCACGATAATATTTTCAAAACGTTTTATCGGTTGATCGGACTCGTCTAGAGAACTTAAATCTGTTCCGTATACTCTTAAACTACCTTCCCCATGAGTTAGTCAAATAAAATATAGACTGGATTTTTGTGTTGTGGTCTCCTTTAAGTATATTAAAGCAAAATAGACAAAGTAGTATGAAAAACATGTGTTACAATTCCTTTTTGTAATACTCCTACATTGCTTAACGAGCCGCTAGGCGGCAAGGTTTTGAAACTTAGTCGTATTACAAAAATCGTCATTGTAACACTAGTTTTACAATATACTGTTACGTATTTCGTGTACGGGTTCAATTATAATTGAGACGGTCGTTTTAAAACACACACTGTTTATTACTGCCTACTGCAATAAATAACGTCAACAATTAACTATTTACGCTTGGAAATATCGCTAAGACTACTTCGCTTTTATCGCACTCGATCACTTCCAATTCATAACTCACTGGGCCGAGGACGGTGCTGCTTATATATGCCTCCGATTAGCGTTCTCGAACTTTCCATCGTCTTCCATCAGCAAATTTCACAGTGGCTTGGCATATGGCTTCTAGACGATTCCCGAATAATCACACACCTTTCGCGTGCTTTCCGTGTGTTTTAGAATATCAGCACCTCCGCCAATTCGGCTCATGTTTTCTGATCGACCGTGTTCAAATCTCCTCATTCAGTTTCACGGGCAAAAGCCTACACGCTCGCTCTGAAATGCACTAGAACGCTCCGCACGTGTACACTGCGACCTAATGGGAAGAGTCTAGAAAGATCGCGTGTTATCCAGAATCGCCGCTCGTAACAATACTATTCTCTTTGAGGAAATCGCATGCCAAGTAGCAAAAAAGTAGCAGTGTATTCTACAATTCCGCTTTTTCAGTGGTATCAGGAACCTCTTGGTTGTAGTTAGTCAGCGTGATGTGACAGGATTGAAGTCCTAAAAAAAATTACCGATTCAAGATGAATCTTCACCTTTCGCACGCAAAAAAGTGGCGGGAAGGAGTGTTTCTGCGACAAAATAGTTTTTGACGGGTTTCAGCGGCGAGAACAAAATTCCATACTTTCGCACTTAATTGCTTACTTAGTTTATGATGAGCGATTTTTTGCCGCGATTTTTTTGCCTGGGCCAATCACGGTGCGGGGACGTGACATCATGAATGGACATGATTAGTCAAGACAAAAAAAATCGCTCAGCTCAGGAAGAAACTTCTTGTTTCTTCAATAATTTGAGCCACAATTTGTTTACTTTTGATGGTTTTTGGAGCCGTATAACTAATGAATAAATCGTTCTCCTATTTGTGACTGTCGTGGCGCATGCGTCGCCAGGGCAGTACACACGGGCGGTACAACAACAGATTTGGAGACGGGAGCCAGATTTGTACCGCCTGGTCGGATACTGACACTCTAACGTTTGCGCACTGTGATAGGAAAACCACCTATACGCAACGAACGAACTCCCTGATTATCTGCAATAATAGGGAGTTTGCGATTTCATTGAACGTACGACGTAACGCAACGTAGAACGTGAAAACTCCCCTGTAACTAAGGAATTGCAGGTAACAAACTCGCCAATTTTCACGTTGAAAGTTACGTTACATCATACGTACGTGTGCACACACTCCCAAATTGTCTGGCCGTTTACGCGGTTCATCCCTTAAAAGAGCGCGTCCTTTGTACGCTCAGAGCGGCTGCGACTAAAAGGCCTCTAAACCGAAGCCTCTAATTTTCTTTCAACTTGCACTTAGTGATTTCACATTGAAAAAAAAAGATCACTGTCGTGCAAAGTAGTGTAGAGTCCACCCTGATAAAAAAGTTGTTTTTTTCGGGTCAAATAAAGGCTGTAGGATGGCGCGCGTAAAATGTAACTATCTTCGGCTGTGACCGGTGTTTCTCGGATTTTACTTTCCCGACCCTCCACCAACATGGAAGGGAAAGAAGTATTGTAATCGTGCAGAAAAAAAGTTTTCAGATTTCACCGGATATCCACTTTGAGGTATATATCCATTTTGAGGTCCCCTAAGACGTTTAAGACCATTTCCAGAATGATGCCTGCCTGTCTGTTTGTCTGTCTGTGTGTATGTTTGTAATTTGGTATGCAGACATGGTTCTGCTGTCGAATGACCGGATTAGTTTTTGGCTGTCATCTGTCAAACGAAAGTGTCACTATCAAGAAACGACAGAAGTTATATCTCCCGGAATCCAACCTGCGACATGTCATTTGAAAGCCCGTGAAAAACTGTATTCAGTTGTAAACAGTTTGAAGCATTTCTTAATCTATCATCTGTCAAGTAATAAAAAACAAGAGTAAGTTCCAAGTTCCATGACAATCCCTCCAATAATAACAGATTTCAATATAATAATAATGATAATAATAAAACGCCTTTATTTACAATTGCATATGGCGAACGAACCTTTTTTACGCTTCTTGAAATCGAGACGAATAGTTGCCTTGCCGACATTTTGCAGAGTTTTATAGTGTACGATTATTCTTGCTGCATAATGGCTAAGGTTACAAAACGAGTGTTATTTGAACTGATGCTGGAAAAATCCATTAATAGTTCTGAGGCTATTGAGGCTTTACAAACCTATGCTAATGTGAAGTTCGATGTTGAGGAAGAAGAAGTCGGCTTCAAGGAAGAACTTAGGGACTCTGTGAGAAAATTCGCTCACAAAGTTAGACAGAAATGGACGGAGGCATACAGAAGTGTAAGTAGGTTCCAGCTGAAGAATTCTGAATGGCTCAATTCGGAAATGAATTTCCCCCAACGTCATCCATCGACGCCTGTACCTTCTAGTGGCAGGAGAGTTGGTAGACTTTCAAAGCCATTTGATGAATGCTCTTCAAGTGGGAAAAGAGGGAAGGTCGCCAGTCTTCGAGGCACTACTTCAACGATGGAGTTGGCACATCCACGATCTCCAATTTGAAAGCAGAAGGCAATATCGCTGCGGCTAAAATAATTGAAGAAGCTTTGGAATCTCCGGTTAGAGCTCAAGACAATCGAAAAACTATAAAAGCCTTCAAATTAATTCCTGGTATCATACCGTACAGACCTGAAGAAGCCGTTGCCCTATTGATTGACTTGAACTTGACCAAAGACCAATACGTGAAGCTACGTCAATCTGCCAAAAAACGTAATGCAGATATATACCCGTCTAACGATAAAGTTCTTGAGGCGAAAAATGAATCATATCCAGAGGAAGATAGCTTGTCTTTCACTGAGTCCTTTGCGGAAGTGCGATTGCAAAATCTTCTCGACCATACTTCTGGGAGGATAGTTGAGTTGCAACAGCCAGTCTTGACATCTGGAGTTACTGATTCAACACACGGAAGTTTCGAGCTTATTTCTAAATGGGGCTTTGATGGGTCTTCCAGTCATAGCTCTTATAAACAAACAGTTTCGGACCTCGAAACAAACGACAGTTTTATGTTCTTGACATCTTTGGTGTCTCTGAGACTAACTTTCACAAATTTAGCTGGAGAAGAAAAAATTGTGTGGTCCAATCCAAGACCTTCATCAACCCGTTATTGTCGACCTATTCGCTTTCAGATGAAGAAAGAGACTACAGTAGTCTCAGTCGCCGAAAAAAAATATGTTGACGAACAAATTCATTGCCTTTAGAAATCGGCAGTTGGAGATATCGAAGTTTCGCACAAATTACTTTTCACCATGATTGACGGCAAGGTATGCTCTGCTATTACAGGACTATCGGCCCAAAGATGTTCTATTTGTGGAGCGTATCCCAAAGAAATGAACAACATAAATTTCGTCATGCAGAAGGAAACTGACTTGAAAGCTTGTGAGTATGGCCTCTCAACTCTCATATTTGATGTTTTGAACATTTGCTCTACGTGGCTTATCGTTTGGATATCAAGAAATGGTAAGCCAGTACTGACGTTGAAAAGCAAAGCGTAGGGACCAGGAAACATCGTCTTCAAATCGATTTCAAAGAAAAAATGGGTTTGCTTGTTGACATCGTCAAGCAAGGCCATGGGACTACCAATGATGGAAACACAGCTCGTCGATTTTTCGCCAATCCCAAATTAAGTTCTGAAATCACCGGCATTGATGAAACTTTGATTTCTCGGTTCGGAACTTTTTTAGCCACTGTGTCTTGTGGCTTTGCTGTTGATACTCAGAAATTTGGAGCCTACTGTGAAGAGACTGCCAGACTGTATATCGATCAATATGAATGGTTCAATATGCCAAGCTCAGTTCATAAACTATTGATTCATGAATCCAAGATCATTTCCACAGTTGTTTTACCAATCGGTCAGCTTTCAGAGGAAGCACAAGAAGCGCGAAACAAAGATCTGCGAAGATACCGAGAACATCATTCGCGGAAATGTTCTAGAACGGCAACGAATGAAGACCTTCTGAAGCGGCTTCTTCTTTCATCTGATCCTCTGATCTCATTGGCTAGACCTTCTCCTCGAAAATCGAATAAAGCACTCTCAGAAGCTTTCCTACAGCTCTTGTCTCCCAGCGAATGTAGTTCGACGTCACTTAGCGACTCAGACTGAATCTGGCTTTCAGTTCTGTGATGCTGTTCGTACAAAACGCATCAAAAACATCAAGTTCAATCGGTTTTTATAAGGGCCACCAAAAGTTCAACAAAGAAAATAACAATATGAGAGTGTTACGGTATCAACTGTGTTTCAAGTATAATGATAATAATTATGATTGGTCAAACAATATTTTAAAGTTAGGCAACGCCAGACACGATTACTCTGTGAATGGGTGACCACAGACTATAGCAATAGCCAACTCTCTTGTACTCGTGTTTCGGACAACATAAGGTAAGGCAGTCTTCTCCCTGGGTTAGCGCCAATATTTTTCTCAAAAATGTCCATCTGTTGTCTACTTATTTTTGTGAGTCGTCTTTCCCGAACTCCACCCCTATCACTGCCCTTATTCTGACGATAGATTTTTTTCTGACATTCTTTCCAAAAACCTTCATCAACTGATTTTGATAATTTCAAAAATGTTAGTCACTTTTTTCGACACTTCACCCCCTGTCACCCCCTATTCCAATGTTGGATTTCTTCTAATATTTTTCCCAAGAATGCCTATCTGTTTTCTATTTATTCTGAGAGTTTCGTGAATTTTAGTTGTTTTTCTCTAAATTCCACCCCCTATCGCTACCCCTACTCTCAAGATGCATTTTTCTGACTTTCTTTCCAAAAAATGCGGGACCATTGTCCACTGATTTTGGTAAATTCAAAAATGTTATTCACTTTTTTGATATTTTCTCCCTTGTTTCATTCCGTATTTTGATGTTGGGTTTTCTCCATTATTGTCGCCAAAAATGTCTATCCGCTGTCTACTTCTTCTGAGAGTTTTCGTAAATTCTAGTCGTTATTTCGAAATTTCACTCCCGTCACTACTCCTATTCTGCACGTAATTTTTCCAAGTTTTTGCTAAAAACGTGTACTTTTTTGTCTACTGATTCTGATTATTACTAAAAAATTTTTTTTTTGTTTCTCCACCCCCCTTTCATCCCCTATTTAATTGTTGGATTTTCAAACATAATGTCTACCCGTAGCCTACTTGTTCTGAGAGTTTCAAAAATTTCAGACACTTCTTCAAAATTTCACCCCCTGTCACAACCCCTAATCTGAATATAGATTTTTTCAGTATTTTCCCCAAAAGTATCTTCATATTAGTTATTCATTCTGAAAGTTTCAGAATTTCTGCGCATTTTTTCTATTTTCCGACCACTGTGCCTCATCGACTTTTCGCGCATAAGCAAGTGAATGATCAATTCGCCAATAAGGCAAAATTTGAGCCACAATTTATTTGAGATTCTTGTTATCTAAAGCCAATGGCATCGAAGCCCGAATTATTTTTCTTTTTTAAATTTTTTATTTTTTTTTATGTAAACAGTTCATTAAAATAGATTTTTTTTGTTTCTTGAGGCCTGAGTTTTTTTCGTTCATTCTTTTTAGTTTCGTTATTCATTCGTTTAGTTTCTTTTCGCTTTATTTAACGTCGGCCTATTTCCGCAACGAGGCCTAACACCGACGCTGGTGAATGCTTTCCTCCACTATACAGGAAATTTCGCCGAACCCCTGTGTGTTCCAAAACAGGGTAGGAATTTTGAACTACTACCAACATCGAATGGGGTCGGCATCATCGTTCGTATTTCACGTCGCGCATTACTGAACCAAGAAGCTTGTTTTCGAGGCTAAAATCCGTCCCCGGCGGGGATCGAGTCCGTGATTTCTAGAATGGCAGTCGAGCGCACTGATCACCACACCACAAGCTCCTTAATTTTTATAAAGTTTGCATTCAAATTTTCATTAGAATGAACTTTTCCTAGAACAGAATTTGTTTGATTTTTATACCGACCTGGGGAGCTATTCTTGAACGTGTTCAAAAAGTTTTCGTATACGAATTCTCTTTTCAGACTGTCCAAGTGCACACAAAACCAAGGAGATTCTTATACGAAAAGTCTGTGGCGGCTCTCATATGGGCATGTGGCGGAGGAACAACTGTTGTCTCCTCGGTAGCTTAGTGGTAGAGTACCCATCCGACAAATGGAAGACGCAGGTTCGATTCCTGCTTGAGGCAAGACACTTTTTCTCCGTCACATCGCGCCCTAAAAGTCATTCGAATAACTCGAGAATAGCACCCCTTTCACAATAAAATCATGTTTATTGATATTTTTGTTTGCGGAATAAGTACTTTCAAGCCAATAAAGCGTGACAAAGTACGTAAACGGGTATATCTATGTGGGTATTCAAGAACGGTATTCATTTTCACGAATACATGGATTCGAATACTTGGTATTCGAATACTTTCAAGAATCAGTATTCGAATCTTCTGGATTTCGAATCCTTTTTTTTTGCATCGGGATTCAGGATTCGTATTCGAATACTTTTTTTCGGTATTCGACTCAAGTCTGAGTGACACAACCGATTTTTTTTATATTTTGACATGTTGATATTATACGGAGATATGAAGTGAAATTTCTAAATGCCAGTTGGAAGAAAACGACCGACTTCGTTTTAGAGGCCTTCAAGTCGGAGCCGCTCTGAGCGTACAGAGGACTCTTAGGAAGTTTTCTCTCTTCCAGATTCATTCGTGTTTTTAAACTTGTCTTGCAGATTAGCTAAGTATTTGATAAAGTAACGCGTTAAATGCTGCTCAACCGACTTTAGGAAAAACGAAACAGATGTGCTCGATGGCTCATAAGGCGGTTACTATACACGGATGTGCAGGAGCGGATGCTGGAAACTGTTAGGTAACGGGTGTACGGCGGGATACAGTCGTGGAGTCTTCGGCGAGATGCGAGTCGCAGAACTACTGTTCAGCGTAGGTGGTAGTGGACTGTAAAACACAAGAAAATTAGTTCCATACCTACGCTTTATTCACGTATAATAATAATGAAAATTCTTTTAACAACAAAAAATGATGATGCGGCAAGCATTGGTATAAAAAAACCCGCGGAAGTTGACAAAGTCATCCGGCGTCGCCAACTGTCAGAAAACGTAGGTCCCATCATTGGTAGCGGGCCATTTGAAAACGGTCGCGGCTGAATAACTACTATAGGCGATTTACATTTAAAAAACGCCACCTGGTGTAGAGCTCGGTACTTGATCGTCGAGGACGTTTTTGCGAGGAAAACACACTCCGACGTCTAGTAGCCTAGGTGGGCACTAGTGGATACCTGTAATACCCACATATTGACATGGAAATTTGACAAGTAGAAATAATCTGAAAAAGGGGTTTGCATTTGTGTCTCTTATTTGATGTTATGGTTAGCGTAGTTAGCAGGTTTTTAGTAGATCTAGCTCCAGAGGTGCGCAGCTGAAAGACTACGCCCCCAGCAATGCACTACATTATTGCGATAAAAAAAGACAACGTTTACGTCGCGAACACAGAGGTAGCTACGGCGAGCTTGTTAGAATGAAAAATGCGGATCTCCAGCTGAAGTCGAAGCAGGAAATCTTTAGAAAAAAGCGAGGAAAAAAGGTAGGTGGTGGTTGACTCTGCACGGCCAGCCCGAGGTGATTTTTTCTTGGCTGGCAGGCTGGTCGACGGGCTTGTGTGTTTCCCTCCGTGCGGGTGTGACAGAGTCTGTTGCTCTTCCTTGGGCGGAAGCTATGGATGATTTAGAGAAAGGTCTGCGACGACGCTGGTCATCAACATGGGGCCCAATAACGAGCCTATGGGGTCCCAAGGGTTCACAGGAACGAAAGTTTGCTTGTAGCGTACTGCACAAGACAGCAAAGTGACAGTTTTGACATGCCACCAATTGACGTAACCACCGCCGTTGCCGGACGGCAACTTACACCAGTTCTAAAAATTAATGCCCTAAAACTTCCTCGACGAAACGGCCCTTTTCCCCAATAAGGTCAATCGCCTATAGAGGTGGTCTGCTGGAGTATGGAGGAGGATTGGAGTACAGCACGGACGATGCTCCATCGAATAAGACGGCAGGTAACCGGCTATGACATGACAGCCACGTAGTGGAAAAACATGGAAAGGTTAACATGGCCAGGTGGTACGCTGAGGTAGGAGGAGGCACCGTCGAGTGTAAAATCGTGAAGAGCCGCTCCGCCACCAGTTCTATTTCTGACACTGATAATGGTCTGGAGAAGGTGTTTGCTTGCTGCAACCCATATGTCTCGGAGTATTTTTCAGAAATAAAGGGAAAACACCCGGTACTCCACTGTTTTTTTTATTAGAAAACGATCAACTGCAAAGCTGATATCAAAAGTTGCTTGTACTGTGACGACATCTACTGGCCAATACAAAAAGATTGCGATGGTGCCTCTTTGTATATTTTCACTCCACATGAGCACTCTGATGCCACAGGCACTTCGAGTCACAGAAGGGCGTTGCTTTTCTGATAATTTCAACTTCTTTTTTCGCTACCTTCATGGGTGAAATGCAGCAAAAGTAACGTTTCAGATGAATAAAGAAACTTGATAGTCTGTGATTTTTCTCAAGTTTTGTTTTACCCGATTGGTGGCCGCTCTGGATCACGACTGATGCTAGCGGTCGGCATGAAGTCATCAAGCTCAAATCCCGCTATTTTCTCTAGCTTCCAGGAATCCTGTAATCGCTGCCAATACTAACTCACCCGTGTCATTACTACTAGACTACAATGATGTCACGTTTGCAATCCGACCACGTTTATTGTGCTCACGTCACAAATTAACGCAGTATCGATTAAGGGGGAGGTTAACAGAGACGGGGGTTTGGGGTTACGGGGCACCCGTCATCTATCGCGAGGTCGTGAATATCGCACCCACTGTGACACTATCACTCGTTGTTTGTACAGCCCTCATTTGCCGCGACAGCAGCTTATCTTGTATGTACAGCCCAGACTGGGGTTTTCCAGAGGCTCGCGGATTGTGCATGTAGAGTGGATGGATGGCTGCCTAGTGCCTGCCCGTTCTACCCTTTCCGGGCGGAAGTTGAAATTTTCTGCATCTGCGGTTTTATGAACACACCGAGCATCAGCAGCAGCAGAAGAAGAAATAAATGACGAGTATAATAAAACGGCGCCTGCATCTTGAGGGCGGCGGCTCCTGGCCCGGCATATTAGAAGGGCTGTTTAGTACATTCCGGTGTTTATTGCATACCACGGACATATTAGATTTAACCGACGGCGGCTGGACGACGCCGTGCATACGCCAACTTCATTACGGTTCGCTACCCGGGCGTTCCGTTCCCGTATGCAACGCCAGAAACGTCAGACTACGAAGCAAATGAAGCCTTCAGCCGGTCATGGAGGCACGATCTGACCACGGTACCGACATACGAAATATACGATGCTTGCACTAGTTCGCAAGTCGGCGATTTCTTCATTTAGCTTCTTCTGTACTAATACTAATTCTCTAGAACTAGAAATGCTTCGAAATATGACGTTTAATATAAAGTCTCATTTTTTCGAGAATTCTTAGTTGAATGAGAAAGATCGGCAATCTTTTCTGGAGTCGATTTTATTTTATCTCTCGTTGACCACTTCATTTTAGTCGAAAGTGTGATACGCTCAATTAGTGATGAGTTGATGACGTCAAAAGCAGTGGCGGCTGGTGAGGGAGGGCTCAAGGGCGGCGCCCCCCCAACGCTAAAGGCGGCAAGAGATTTTTATCGGTAGGAAGACATGGAATGCATTTTGTTAATTATACTTATTATTCCAAAGATTTGGTTTAGTGCAAAAACGTTCAGTCATTGGTCAATTAATATTTTAACAAAGTAATTCTCAGCGATCGCACGGTCGAAGGAGTTCGTCTTGGGCTCCGCATTCGGCGCCCACCGCCGATGCGGTGATGCCGGGGTGCACCCGCGCAAAACATGTGCCGTAACCATGGCAACGCGAGACGCGGCTCCCGCTCTATACTGCAGATATGGGCTCCGTTTCTCGAGCCCCCAGCCGATTGAAATAATCGATATAATTATTTATGTACTCTTCGATAAGTCAACAGTTTGCAAACATGAAGATAGCTGACCTAAAAAAGTTACATTTAGGTCATCAAGCCTACAAGAGAAATGAATGCAAAAAAAACAACGGACGTCCGATTACAGCATTGATTTACTGAATATAAAGCAAATCGAACCCGCAAGAATATATTCGTGGTGCATTAACTCACACGTAATTTTGACAAAACAGTAAATGCTAAAACTCCATAATTATGGTTGTGATGCGAATACAACAAAAAAGTTTTTGTCTCGAGTTTCGTCATTTCGCAAACTGAGAACTGTTCTATATATGCACTCTTTGTATAAAATGTTTTTCGAACTTCAAACCAACAAGACATGGACGAAATGTTTCATGATTTAAACAATTAGATTAGAAACGGGAAAGGAATAAAAGCCTCTTTCTCTTGTTTCTGATCTAATATTGTTTATATCAGGAAACGTTTTGTCCATGTTTTGCTGGTTCGAAGTTCGAAAAACATTTTCTACAAGAAATGCAGATAGAACAATATAGTTCTCACCTCGCGAATTTGTTGTTAACTTGAGCCCTCCTTGCAAAAAACTCACGAGCCGCCACTGGTCAAAAGTTAATACTAGATCAGGATTTTGCATGAAAACAATCTCTGCTAGGTTGGCAGTACTTACCGTCACTCCTGATTCTCCCCTCTACCTCTCCCCACACCCTCACCCGCACCCTTAACTCCAGTTTATACAGGGTGTCAAATTCAAATCTTGTAATTGCCTGTTAGTTTTAACGAATGTTCACAATAAGTGTTCAAAATGATTGCCGTTGCTTTCAAGGCAATGATAAAGCCTCTTCTTGAACTCTTGTCGAACGTTTCCGAAGGTTTCTTTTGAAAGCGCGCGAGATTCTTCGGTAATTCTACGCATTTCTTCAATCGACTATCATTAATCTTCATTAAGCTATCATTATTATTATCAAAAAACAAAGATTTCCTGTGCACTTCTAAGAAGTTGAACTCCTCCTCGGAGAATGAAGCTAGAGCCTTGGAACTTTTTCCGATGGATAGCTGATGTCCCCATGGGTGGCCAATGGGCATTATTTTTTTGATCCATACATATTTACCATTATTATTATCAAAAAACTAAAATTTTCGTTGCATTTTTAAGAAGTTGAACTACTCCTCGGGGAATAAAGCTAGAGCCTTGAAACTTTTTCCGGTGGATAGCTTAGGTGCTCAAGGGTGGCCATTAGGCAGATTGGATTTCATGATTCCGCTGCCATCTTGACCGCCCTATTGAAATTTCTCATCAGTGGAATGATTGCCATGGAACTTGGAACTTACTCTTGGCACGTATGATCATTCTTATTTTGAAGCTTAATTTCATGATTCCGCCGCCATCTTGACTGCCATATTGAAATCTCTTATTATTGGAACGATTGCCATGAAACTTTGAACTCACTCTTGTCTCGTATGAACATTCTTATTTCCAAGCTAAACTTCATGACTCCGCCGCCATCTTGGCCGCCATATTGTAATCTCTTATTAGTGGAACGATTCTGATGAAACTTTGAACTTATCCTTATCTCGTATATGATCATTCTTATTTTCAAGCTGAATTTCATCATTCTGCCGCCATCTTGGCTGCCACATGGAAATTTCTTGTTAGTGGAAGGATTATCATGAAACGTGAAACTCACTCTTGTCTCGTATGGACATTCTTATTCTCAAGCTGGACTTTATTTTGATCATCGATCAATGACAGATCTGCACTAAGAAAATGCGCGATCGCGACTCACGCACGTAAAGGGATATTCACTTGTTTAATCAATTTTGCACTTACATCATATCATTTCCAATCGAATTCCGACAACATCCATTATTTTATACGTCGCATTTCAGCTATCCCAGTAGGATAGGTAGGTGCGAAGGTTATAAAAGCATTACGTAGCCTGTGTAATGGTACAAAATGAAACATAACGAAGCCCTCTCAGGGGATATAAATAATAAATTCATCTTCGTATCCTGCACGGCCTGTCAGAGAAGGCATGTTTTACACAAACTTCACTTTGCATATTCGACGTCGGCGCGACGTCGGTCGTGTTTTTCCTCACCGCCGCCGCTATACTACTTCAAACTTCCGACTTGCATCAAATCGAATGAAATGAGCGGTAAATTATTCATCGTGCATAACGGCCCTCATTTGACGGGGAATTTGTGTCCGTTCCCGTTAAAATGTGACGACGAATAACGAGAATCTCCACCAGCATCAGCATTCCCGCATTTTTCGCCGATCACTTTTTTTGCAGACAATGCACGTGATGTTCAATTAAATTATCTGGGGAGTCTTGCACGGAGCCTGCAATCTCTTTTGAAATGTCCTGTCGGCAGACATTTTCTGTTCGAAAGTGGATTTTCATTTTATTTTATTTTTTTCAGGTGAGCCGGCCAGCCAGCCAGAATGAGGTGGAAGTGGTTTGATGGATCGTTACCTACGGTCTCGGTTACGGTAAAAATATTTTTAACAATACGCCATGTACAGTGTACACGGCTCCTACTGAGTATTCGCTAACTACTTGGGGTGCCATGGCAGAGTTGCCCCTATACCAAGGCATGTTAATAGCGTAATTTCAATCATAATCATGATGACCCAGACGCAAACATTCAGAGGCGTCGGATGTTCCACTTTCGCGAGTTTCGGAAAAATACGCAGTTTAGCTCAGGATAGGTAAAAGATAAAAGTATAGGCGTGTAACTAGACTGACTGTCGACTTGATGAATATGAAATCGGTCTATGGAGGATTGGAGGAGCAGTAGGTAATATCTATCGGTGAATGAGCACTGTTAGAACTAAAGCCAACAGATTCGAACTCGCTCACACCAACGGTTCACACCTACCCCTGCAACACGCCATTGTTATGAAGTTGGTGCTATAACTACTACACTGCTGCATAACCGCCTTGCCGATCCGCACCAGTTCTCGGCGTTTACTTATTTATGCGATTCGCTATGACGACAGTCGCGCCATTATTCCCAAATGCCGGCCTAAACTTGACTAATTTCCTTCTTCTAGTGCGGGGCGACACCACCGTGCATCGGCCGTGCTGAGAGTTACGAGCTCGCAGGATTTCATTTCACTAGGCATCGGGCGGCATGGCAGCCAGCGGCGTCTATCTGCGGCACTTACGTGCCAAACGGCCAAGTTTTCCAATTTCACCCGGAGACGGATAGTTTACGACTAGTTTAGTGCTTCACGTCAACATAATCGCGGATTCAGATTAGTATTGCAGCACGCGGAAAACTGGGCGGAGCGGGCGTGTGTGCCTTTTGGTAGGAGGAGTGGAAAATCTTAACTATCCTGCTGGATGTGCTGACACGTTTATTTCGGCAGGAAACGCGTGGCACATTAAAATATGACGTGTTAAACTGCTTGGTGCCTTACCTGTAATGTGTAGTGGCATGTTTTTGAATTCGTATAGGTAGGTTGCTACAAGTAGTCAAGTAGGTAGTCTCTCCTACCGTCAGAGCTGTCGTCAAAAATCCGTAAACGACTCTATTGGTGTAGATCATATACCTACGTGTAGCTACAATTTTCTACGAATTTTGCATTAGGTACCTACAATATTTTTCGGATCATTTCATAGTCGTATATTCATAATTTATCACCCATCAAGAGACAGTGAACAGTTTTGGAAAGTCATGTGAACAGTTCCCAAAGTATTCTAGAAAACCAAATTCTCTTCTGCCTATTTGAGAGTCGGACAACTCGTCGACACCCAACTCATCGACAGGATAACTTGCCGACACAGAACTCATCGACAAGGCAACTCACCGACAAGACAACACGCCGACAAGACAACTCACCGACAAGACAACACGCCGACAAGACAACTCACCGACAAGACAACACGCCGACAAGACAACTCACCGACAAGACAACTCGTCGTCAGGATAATTCGCCGACAAGATAACTCACCGACAGGACGACTCATCGACAGGACAACTTGACGACAGGACAATTCATCAACAGAGAACTTATACGATAACACTTAACAACTTACGAAAATAATCAAAATATTGTAGCATGGCTTGGAAAACTCTTGCACCTCCAACTTTCAGAGACCCCCGCGCCACCCTACACGGCGGGCAAATTTGGCCAGAAAGCTGATTTGGTATGTCTGAGTTCATACTACAACTCTGCCGGAAAAAGTGCAACCGCTCATTTAGCCACCGAGAGCGCTTCAGCAGTAGGATGAATGCGCGGCAGCGGCATCTTACTGCTGAAGCGCTCTCGGTGGCTAAATGAGCGGTTGCACTTTTTCCGGTGTGTTGATTGAGCAGTAGCATGTCTGCAGGGTTGCAGAATTCGTGGCAAAATGAGCGGTGGCTGTTTTCCGGGTGTGTTGCTTCAGCAGTAGGATGAATGCGCGGTAGCGGTCTCGGTGGCTAAATGCGTGGTGGAACTTTTTCCGGTGTGTTGATTTAGCAGTAGCATGTTTGCACGGTTGCAGAATTCGTGGCAAAATGAGCGGTGGCTGTTTTCCGGGTGTGTTGCTTCAGCAGTAGGATGAATGCGCGGTAGCGGTCTCGGTGGCTAAATGCGTGGTGGAACTTTTTCCGGTGTGTTGATTTAGCAGTAGCATGTTTGCACGGTTGCAGAATTCGTGGCAAAATGAGCGGTGGCTGTTTTCCGGGTGTGTTGCTTCAGCAGTAGGATGAATGCGCGGTAGCGGTCTCGGTGGCTAAATGCGTGGTGGAACTTTTTCCGGTGTGTTGATTTAGCAGTAGCATGTTTGCACGGTTGCAGAATTCGTGGCAAAATGAGCGGTGGCTGTTTTCCGGGTGTGTTGCTTCAGCAGTAGGATGAATGCGCGGTAGCGGTCTCGGTGGCTAAATGCGTGGTGGAACTTTTTCCGGTGTGTTGATTTAGCAGTAGCATGTTTGCACGGTTGCAGAATTCGTGGCAAAATGAGCGGTGGCTGTTTCTCCGGTAGGATGTTTTAATGGTAGGTTTGATTTCTCGGTGGGCTGTTGCATAGAGATTCGCCTTAAAGACAAATTGGACATGTTAAAAGCCGTATACATGGACCTCGTCAGGTTCCAGTTTCCCGGCGAGTATCCGTCACAATACTTTCCCGGCGAGTATCCAGGAACGTAAAATATTTTTCTTCGAAATGTTTTTTTACAAGAGAGGTTCCTAATGTTCCAAGAACTCACGGAATAACCAGGGCTCACAGATCTTGAAAAACATTTGAAGACACAAGGGGGCCTTCGGGCACTCTAACTAATACAAGAAGATACATCGGGGCCTTTCGAGTCCGAAAGCAATTGCTTCCTTGCCAGTGCGGAACGTGTCTTTTTAGCGCACTTCTCCAAACGGGAAGGCGCTTTTGTCCTCGCTTTGTCCGTCCGTCCGTCCGTCCGTCCGTCACAGCATCTAGTCCTAGACGAAAAGGTTTTTGCGAGAAAATTTTACTCCATTGGGTAGCTCATGACCTTGTATCACGAACCAAGAAAAATCTTGACGAAATAATATTAAACAATGACAATAATAACAATTTAGTGTGACGCGGCATCGCCGTTGAATGCTGCATTTCAGAAGCCGGCCTGATCTCGAAAGTTATCACATGCGAGGAAGTACCCGATCTTATCATTTTACCATAATACATATGCGGAGTTATATTTAGAGGATGATTTGAACTTTATTTTAATGAAAATTTCACATCGGTGCGAGGTGCAGGCCAATAGTTATTAAGTTTTGAAAATGACTCCGAAACTACGGCTCGGCCGCAAATGATTTATTCGTTGCTTGCTGGTGCTTGATATCCTTTCCTCCGAACAAAACGAAATTCAATACAGAAAATATTTCAACTCGAATGGGTAGCTCATGGCCTTGGTACGCGAATCAAGAAAAATTTTGCCGAAATAATCATGAACAATTACAAAAATAACATTTTGGTGTAGGGCGGCTTCGCCGATCAAGTGCTGGCCAGTAAGATGTAGAAAGTTGCGATATGCAGGCAACTACAATTTCTTAGTGAAATACATCACTGCATGTACGGCATTATATTTTGAGAACAATTTGAACTTTCTTTTGACAAAAACCCCACTTCGATCCGACCGTCGGGTCAATTGTTATCAATTTTTGAAAACGACCGCAAAGCCACGGCTCGGCGCATATTACACGACCCTACAAATTCAAAATCAGACGTGCCGAAATAGTAATTGACCATTTTGAAATAGCCAATACTAGGTACCTGAAGGATAATGACACTCAAATTACGAAACATGTTCGCTCAATAACAAAAAAAAGTAGGTAGGTATCACTAAAAATCATGTGACAGGCTACCATTTTCTCGGTTTTTCGATAAAAAAGAAATGTTCCAATTCAAAAGTGAACCCGATATTCGTGTTCAGGAGGTCGAAATCAGTTGGAGAACATTTTTTTATATAAGTAACAGAATGACGCTTATGTGGCCGGTTTGTCTGTCTGTCTGTCTGTCTGTCTGTCTGTCCGAGTCCGTACAGAAATTAAGACGCTGTACTCCTTCTCGAGAATTGAAACAAGAGTCTTGGAACTTTTTTCCGATTAATAGCTGATGTCCCCAAGGGTGGCCAATGGGCACTATTTTTGTTATGCATACATCGTTATCATTATTCTCAAAAAACAGAGATCTCCTGTGCACTTCGATGAAGTTGAACTTCTTCTCGGGAACTAAAGCTACAGACCTTGAAGATTGAACTTTATCCGGTGGATAGCTTAGGTTCTCAAGGACCAAATAGGCAGAATGGCTTTCATAATTCGGCCGCCATCTTGGCTGCCATATTGAAATTTCTTATTAGTGGAACGATTGTCATGAAACTTGAAACTTACCCTTGTCTAGTACGATCATTCTTAATTTCAAGCCAAATTTCATGATTGCCCCACCATCTTGGCCGCCATATTGAAATCTCTCATAAGTGGGAGGATTTTCATGAAACTTGAGAGTTACGCTTGTCTCGTACGATCATTCCTATTTTCAAGCTGAGTTTCATAATTCTGCCGCCATCTTGGCCGCCATATTGAAATCTCTTATTAGTGGACCGATTTTCATGAAACTTGGAACTTACCCTTGTCTAGTACAATCATTTTGATTTTCAAGCCGAATTTCATGATTCTATCGATATTTTGGCCGCCATATTGGAATTTTTTGCCCAAGACGGTAGAACCCTAATTACTTAACATCTTGGTTTCACTAATCCTCCAAAAAGGAAGTGCGCTACTGAGCCTCATGCCCATGAGGCGTATTCGCTTGTTTCTTGATTGGAAAGATTTTTTACATGCGTGAATATGACATATAGTGGAGTCGGCACGTTCGAAAAAAGTCCTGTTCACTGCATTTTTGAGTAATGCGATGCCCTTTGGTACACATGTCCTTAGAACCTGTCTGAACAATTCTGTCCATCGCCGCAAGCAAAATTTTAGTTCAGATCTTGTATACAGGGTGAAGAAGAAAAACAATTTGAAAAAATTGCATATTTTGAACGGACAAAGGTAGAGTATTGCAGGGCATGTCATATGATGCGCAATTTGATGGTTTTTGAGGTACACTAAACCATTTTGAAACATCAATTACCGTTTTCGAGATATTCTAGAAAAACTGAGATCTGTCAAAAAAAACTATATCTTCATTATATCGCTTATTTTTGAAGATATCGGAATGAAATTTGGTATTTGCCTTATAAAAGACGTCATAAATGAATAACAGCTGCAGTTATTTTCTAGGCCTATTATGTTCCTAAATAAGACAGTCAACTTTTCTGAAGGGGAGCCGCCATCTTGTTTTGTGAATATCAAGCTGATGACCGAAAAAATGACTGATAGTCATTAGGCTAGTATCATGCCGTTACTCTATCATGTGAGAGATCACCTTGGATGGACCATCATATCATTTTTGCTGAATGAAAGATGATGCACGGATTTTATCGGATTCCTCAGAACTAGAGGATCTACTGCTAGCCATCGAGCCATTGCAAGTAATTGAACACCGCGATTATGGCCCTTGATCATTCTTCAGGTTGTCTACCAAGATTCATAGCCATAAGTTCAGCGGTTCGGTTTTAGCAGCTATTCAAATAAAATAGTGTCGATTTTTCATAAAAAAAACAGAAAATCACGAGGTCTCTGGGTCATTTCTTAGGTCATTGGAAAAAGATCCTTCATAAAATTTTGATGAATTTATGCTGAATTATTAGAAAAAAGTGCATTCTTCAGTATAGGTTTTGAAAAACTGGCACAGGATGTACTCATGTGATGTAGGACGAACATGAAAGACTATTTTGCAGTTGGTAGGAAGCGAACAAATTATCCGGTAGGGCAACACTAATAATGTAGAGAACCTCATAAATTTTGATGCCGCAATGTATTTTGGAATATATTCTATTCAGATTCCTCCTTCAGCTTTGAGAAATGATGGCATGATGGCGATCTATGCAGATGACATCACAGGGTGATAAGAAATTGAAGAATTTCATCCCATCATCTAAATAGGCTGGAGGCATGAAAATTGCCAAAAAGATCCATAATTTGACGCCTTACAAGACAAAAATAAACTGTTTCGAACAATTTTCAGTCGTTTTTTCAAACCTATGCTATAGAATGCACTTTATTCTAATAATTTAGCATAAATTTATCAACATTCCGTGGAGGATCTATTTCCAATGACCTAGAAATTGACCCAGAGACCTCGTAATTTTCTATTTTTTTCACGAAAAGGCAACGCGTCTTGATTCCAACAGCTGCTAAAACCGAACCGCTGCACTTATGGCTATGAATCTTGGTGAGCAACCTGGGAAATGATCAGGGGTCATAATTGCGATGTTCAATTACTTGCAATGGCTCGATGGCTGGAAGTAGGTCCTCTAGTTCTGAGGAACCCGATAAAATCAGTGCGTCATGTTTCTTCCAGCAAAAATGGTATGATGGTCCATCCAATGTGATCTTTCGCATGATAGAATAATGGCATGATACTAGCCTAATGACTATCAGTCATTTTTTCGGTCATCAGCTTGATATTCACACAGCAAGATGGCGGCTCCCCTCCAAAAAAGTTGACTGTCTTATTTAGGAAAATAGTAGGCCTTGAGAATAACTGCAGCTGTTATTCATTTATGACGTCTTGTATAGAACAAATACAAAATTTCATCCCGATATCTTCAAAAATAAGCGATATAATGGAGATAATGTTTTTTTTGACAGATCTCAGTTTTTTTCAAATATCTCGAAAACGGTTAATAATGTATCAAAATGGTTTGGTGTACTTCAACAACGATCCAATTGCGCATCATATGACATGCCCTGCAATACTCTACCTTTGTCCGTTCAAAATATGCAATTTTTTTAAATTGTTTTTCTTCTTCACCCTGTATACAGGATCTGAACTGAAATTTCGCTTGCGGCGATGGACAAAATTGTTCAAACAGGTGCTAAGAACATGTGTGCCAAAAGACATTGCATTACTCAAAAATGCAGCGTATAATACTGTACCGACCCCACTAATACTGACTCAACTCAAGTTGATTTTGATCAGCTTCTTGTTGGTTGGATACCTGATGGGACAGAGCTCTAATTATTTGCACTTCCGGGCCCCTAAATGACACGTGAAATGACCCTTCAAGCCCATCAGAAGGGTCGGTCCGGTCCACACTTTACACAGGCAAAGATTCTGAAAACTAAGAAAGCAGAGGGGGGCGCTCATTGGGAGCTCCAAGAGACACCCGTAGACACTAACGGGCCGATAGGGCTTCAGTTAACTCAAGAAGAGACAAGGGCGTCGCTTTGGCTTGTAACAGCTTTATCTGATAGCTACAAAACGTCGCAAGTAAAGACCCCATCAAAGCTTCAAATGGCAGGAAGACACCATGGGGCCCTGGTACCGAGTCACGCAAGGGAGCCGCACAAAATGGAGCTTGTAAGTATACGCCAAAGGAATGAACATACTGACGTTACCAAAGCTAAAGAAAACACAAGGGGGTTATTGGAGCCCCAAATGACACTTGAAGATACAAAGGATCGGGGCGCACTGTTGCCCCAAACGATACAAGAAGACAAAAAAAAACACACCGAGATCTGCATCCATAACCATTTTGTCAGTTTGACGTTGATATGATTCATTGCTTCCTGATGAATTTGGTTCAAATCCATCAAAAAGATTTTGAATGATCAAATGACAGAATTCAAAACTTGAGAAAATAAAATTATACCCATTAAACTGCCTGATGTTGTGGTCGTTTTATGTTTATACTATATTATTAAAGTCGCGAAAAAAGTTTCAAAAAGTACTCTTTATATATATATTTCGGGTTTTTTACAAATTATTGTATGCCCGTGCTCGCCCGCCAATAATTTCTATCTTCTGCATCCTCTTCACTCAATCCTCGCTTCTCCATCGCTCTGTTTATCCCATCTCTCCATGTAGTTTTTGGACGTCCAACCGATCTCCTTCCTGGCGCTTTCCAACTCATCATTTCCAGTGGCCATCTCCCGTCTTCCATTCTTTTGACATGTCCAAACCATCTCAAACCCTTATGTTCTACCCTATCGATGATCGTTTGTTCCTCTGCTTCCATTCTTCTTCTTATTTCTTCATTCCTTATGTGTTGTAACCTCGATACCCTTGCACCTCTCCTCAAATAGTCCATCTCAACTGCATTTATTTTTCTGTGGTATTCCGCGTTAACAGTCCAAATCTCTGCACCATAAAGAAGCACCGATTCTACCAGCATTTTCCCAATATATTTTTTGGTTTTGTTGGTTAAATTTTCATCCCACCAGATTGAGTTTAAACATCCCAAAACTTTTCTGCTTTGTTCTAAACGCCTTTTAATTTCATGTGTCCCAAATCCATCTTTGTTGATCTCGACTCCCAAATATTTGAAGTGTTCGACTTGTTTGATTTCGGTATTGTTATCGTCAATCATAATTTTGAATTTTTCATCTGAATTTGTGACCAAATATTCTGTCTTGTTAGTGTTGATTTTCAAACCCCATTCTTGATATTCCTTGTTCAACCTTTTCAACATGAATTCCAAATCAAAGGCATCTTGCGCAATGACAACCTGATCGTCTGCAAAATGTATAGTGAATAAGTACTTGTTATTGACAGGTACTCCCATTCCGATAACTCTCCTTTTCCAGTTCTTTAATGCGCATTCCAAATATATGTTGAATAGGAGAGGTGATACATTACATCCTTGTCTTAATCTTTTTGATGTCTTTATAGGGTTCGACTGTTGATTTTGAGTTTTTATAACTATATAATTGTCTTTATATAATTCTCGTATGATCTTTATCAAAATGTGAGAGACTTCAAATTTTGTCAACGCTTTCCACAACATGTTCCTCGGTATGGAGTCATAGGCTTTTTCTAGATCTACGAATGCTGCAAACGTGTCCTCTCCTTTTTCTCTTCTTTTCTCCATGAGTTGTTGCAAAACAAACAAATTATCCATACATCCTCGACCTGTCATGAAACCATTTTGTTCTTGGCTAATTCGTGTTTCCGTGTCTTCTTTCAACCGTTTATTTATTGTTCTCCCAAATAATCTACTGAGGGTACTGTTGATACTCAGTCCTCTGTAATTATTGGTATCGTTCCGATTTCCTTTCTTGTGAATCGATATCAACCAAGACAGTTTCCAAATTGCAGGAATTTTGTTTTGTCGAAAACAGTTGTTGATCAATTGATTCAGACGTTTGACTAATGTCTGACCACCATTCTTAATCAATTCGACATATACGTATCCTGGTCCAGGAGCTCTGCCATTTTTCATTGTTTGGATTATCTGTTGTAATTCTTCTTCCGATATTGAAATCATTTCTCCGTAATTTTGTTCCTCATCATTCTCGACCTCATTCTCTAAAAACTTTTGTCTCTGTTCTATTAATAGCTTTTTATAATGTTCAGTCCAGTTCTCCATCCTTATTTGATTTATCAATCTTACAGTGTCATTGGTTTTCATTTTTTTTAAACATCTCCATACTTCCGTTTGTCTAGAACCTCCAATACAACCTTCAATTTCCAGACATTTTCTTTGCCAAGTCAAGTTCTTCTTTCTTCAAGTACTCTTTCAATATGGAGAAAAAAGATTCCCTCAGTCCTAACTACTAAGCTTAAAGTATACTTTATAGGTATTTTTGGTTTTGGCGAAAGGCCTCGGGGCTTCTCGAAAAGGAATTTCTCGAAACCTCGCGGGGGAATTCCCGGTACCCTGTCTGCCCAGTTCGGCTCTGAGTCGACGGTATTTCAAGAAAAATTACACTCTCAGGTCACTTTCGTCTGTCTTCAAAGTCAAAGCTCCTGCATGGATTTTTCTTTCAATGCTTAGTTGGAAGAAATTGAACACAGTACGCAGTACCTAATCTACAAGTACAGATTATTTTGATGTTTCGATTAGCTAGAATAGAAATGATTTGTCATTATTTATCAATAGGTTTGTTCATTAAATAGGTCTCAAACTAATCAGAGCCAATAGGAATCGAGAAAATCAATTTGCAAACTGATTTAGGCGCTCCTCATCGGCTCTGACCAGTTTGAGATCTCCGATGGAACAAACCTATCATTGACACAGTCAGAGAATTTCTGTTTGATACGATTGACTAAGCTTTTTATTGGTTCAGATTGCTTGCAAAAAATGGTCTTGGTGAAATTATAATCTACATGTATGATCCAACGTGTTGTTTCAACTAATTGCAATTGAAATAGCTTCTTCCATTAGTCGTCGTCGCTCGCCATGCCTAGTTTCTTGTACAGCTTCTTCACGTACTCGTCGTATTGGGCAAAAAAGAAGTTGGTGGCCACGGGATTTCCCAGATCGTACCTTTCGACGAAATCCTTCATACGAAATCCGGGCCGTCCTTTGGCGCTGTCGCCTTTCAGTCTTGTCCCGCAGAAACTGATTTGGCCGCGCTGCTGGAAAATGAAGAAAACGTAACGGTGGCATCCACAGCCCTCCGGCGGCCCAGGACCGATGTACGGTGCCAACACCTCGCCCTTTTCCAGACACCCTCCAGGAATGTTACCGACCTGGAAGCACAAAGCCTATCAGAAGACGAATTTTCATATTAGTACAAACAAAATTAAGAGTTCCACTCCTTGACATTTCCGCAAAAACGTTCTTCTACCCTCACACCGATTTCTGTTTTGTGACGCAATTGAATGTGACTGAATGAAAATTCGTGAATCCAAATTGAAATTACACACAAGTCGTCTCAGGTAAAAGAACTGATGTCTCAAATGTCTCATCCATGTGACCATCAGAATACAGACCGCCCAGTGCAGCCATTCCTTCATTTTGGGATCTTTGCGGCTTGGTGCATCTGGATCGATCATGGTGAGGGTGTAGAAGCTTTCATCGGCTGCCTCCCATTCGACGCAGGGTTCACATCTTGCTTCAGTGGGGGTCAATTCGTTGCCGAGACAGACCTCCTTGTCGCGAGGAGGGTAGATGACCTTCGCCAGTGCTACGTTCTTCGGCAGATGCTTCAAGACGTCGGGAACTATACAGTTTTCCACCATTGTTTCAGCCACGGCGGAGTATAAGCGTTTCAAGGCATGATATATTGGTCGTTTGACAAACAATGCCTGCATTTCGAGTTGGTCGTAGGACACTAAGGATTTGGAAAATATACAGAATCGGAATTGTGTCACGTCACACTTGACATGCGTCAGCAAGCAGGTATCAATCAGTCAACGTATCATCGATTCTGACTGTGCATTTTGAATCTAGGCAGCTAAAATATCTATTGCGTAATCTGATTCTTCTTCATGTTTTTCGCAGCCTGTTAAAATTCTGTAACATAAAATATCTCTGGATTTAACTTCATCAAAAAACCTTTTTGTACATAACGTGCTGCCCGTTAACCACTTTTATTTTCAGTTTTCTATTCCGTAGTTCCGTAGTTAGTTTCGTGAGAAAATTGGTGCTCGAAATTGGTATTCTTAGTGTAAGTGGCATAGCATTCCATGGCGTTCATACCTGAGAGGTGTTACACTTTTAATTCATCCAGTGTAGCAGACGCTACGGTGACTGCTTTTCCATTGAGGAACCCAGGGGAAGTCCAAAACTTCCTGGAGTCAAAAACTGATGTCTCCCAGTTTGGAAATCACCCTTCCGGGAAACATCGTTTGAGCTACGTCTCGATCTAACTTCAGTAACTTCATCTTGTGGGGTTACCTTGAAGAAAAAAATTCTCAACAGCACTTGCTGCACTGCATGATTTGAAAAGCACTATTTGCTATAGTCCAGCCGCTATGATCGTGTGAGCGAGCTCTGGAAAATGTTTGGTCTCAACTTGAAGAGGTGTAGCGGCGAGAGGGATGACGACTTGACAATGCAGTCTTCTGTATATAAATTTACCAAGTTTTTGGATTAGGTTTGCTTTTGAAATAATCTAATTGGATAATTTTTCACCCCTTACCGATTTTTTCAGAAGCGGCGCGACATTTTGGACACCTGTGCATTAGAAAAATCTCCGTCAATTTTTTTTTTTTCCATTGCAAGACCATGTAAAATTGGCGCGTTTGGTATCATTTCGTACATTCTCGCAACAGCTCATTTCACTTACAAAGGCCAAATTGCGATAGTCATATTTTCAGGAGAATGCCAGACAAAGAAGTGAGCAATTTTTATTGCCCAGTTCAACAGCGGTTTCTTCAATATTCTCATTCGATATTAGTAATAACATTACTCTAACAATATTTTGAGAGTTTACATACGGAACTGCACGTGAAAATTCCGTAGACGAATTATTGTGGATATGGCCTCTATTACTAGATGAATGTCCCAAAAAGTCTCGTTGACGCAGGAGTTTTCATTTTTAGCCACATCAAAATACCATCAACTTCCGCCTGTCTGGTTTGCAGTTTAACCCTTGTTTTGTGAAACACATTCCCTACTGAAGATTCTGCGCTGGTTTCGCTCACTTTTCTGTCAAACTGTTTCTTGGATAGCGTATGAAGAGGAACGGAAGCTCTCACCATTAAATTCTTCTCAAAATGATTATCGCCGTTTGCCTAGTTCCCGCCCCCCGCCCAACTTTTGCAAACAACGCTCAAATTTGAGGGTAGACTGTATAAAATAGACTTTTACACAGATCATCATCATGATCATTAAGATTATGTTCTCTCCCACTTATGAAAAATCCTCAACTCTTCATCAAAGGCAATGTTCACAATGGTCTTAGCCGAATTTCAGCCATTTTACCTAATCGATGGCGACCTCACCCTTGCGATAATTTATACTATATAGTTTCACCGGACTACCTCCAACAGCACTTGAGACTACCAGGCGATGAACGAAGCGTCAATCGAAATCCAATGCAAGTACTTCGAAATTCTTGACATTCGTGATTCGTGAAGTTCTCTCGAATGGCGCGTGAAGCCAAATGAGGAGAGCCGAAGGGTGCAAATTCACCTGTCGATGGAGAGACTCTGCCGCTATTTTTCACGCGCGGGCGTATGATGGGGGACGGGCAAAAAATGGAAGGGGGAGCGGCGATGTGCAAGTATAAATAACATAAACAAATGGTTATGGGGTGGGAACATAAATAATTCCGGTCGCATCAATCCATCCGAATAATCTGTCCCCTACGGCCCGGCTCGACCACCGATAAATCCAATATAACCCCCGCTTGTCACAATCAGTGTTTGTCAATCGCTCACTTACCGACTGAGTCATTGTTTGCGGTGCCGCCGCCTTTTGTCCGGAACCGCCGCCGACGGAGCTCAACGACGGGAGTCCCTCCACTCGGATGGTGCGTTGATGGTGATGATTGAGAAGGAAGTAGGTAGGTCTAGGCAGGTGCTCACCTGGATTGTGTGGGACATCTTGACGAAATGCGAATTCAAGTTTGATGCTGCTAAATTGTTTGAGTTACCAGTGAAGGATCTAGGATATTCCAGGTCCGTGCATCACTGCATCAGATCCTCAAAAATAAGTAGTGGATACATGATATAGTTTTAGATGACTGCGACTTGGAATAATCCATTTTATCTTATAGTAGTGTATAATGACTATTATACATTTGTTTTCAGTGGCTAAATTGATCAACAAGTGATTAGAGTAGATATTGTTACGGGCGGCGATTCCCGTGCATTCTGGTAAACACGCGATTTTTCTAGACTCTCATTCCGTTGCAGTGTACAAATGCAGAGCTCTGGACATTTCTAGAGTATACGTGATGGCTTGGCATTGAAATACAATAAATACATAGGGAGACTCCAACGCTCGATCAAGACACATCTGTCCATTTAGCGGCGGCGCCGGCTCTAGAGCGCGGCAGAAATATACGCGAAATGAGTAGGATTTTTCGGGAGTCCTCGCGAAATCGTATGCCGGGTCACTGAGGCAGTGGCGGCTGGTGAGGGAGGGCTCAAGGGCGGCGCCCCCCCAACGCTAAAGGCGGCAAGAGATTTTTATCGGTAGGAAGACATGAAATGCATTTTATTAATTATAGGTACTTATTCCAAAGATTTGGTTTGGTGCTAAAACGTTCAGTCATTAGTCAATTAATATTTTAACAAAATAATTTTAAGCGATCGCACGGTCGAAGAAGTTTGTCTTGGGCTCCGCATTCGGCGCCCACCGCCGATGCGGTGATGCCGGGGTGCACCCGCGCAAAACATGTGCCGTAACCATGGCAACGCGGGACGCGGCTCCCGCTCTATACTGCAGATATGGGCTCCGTTTCTCGAGCCCCCAGCTGATTGAAATAATCGATATAATTATTCATGTACTCTTCGATTAGTCAACAGTTTGCAAACATGAAGATAGCTGACCTAAAAAAGGTACATTTAGGTCATCAAGCCTACAAGTAGAAATAAATGCAAAAAAACAACGGACGTCCGATTACAGCATTGTTTTACTGAATATAAAGCAAATCGAACCCGCAAGAATAAATTCGTGGTGCATTAACTCACACGTAATTTTGTTAACAGTAAATGCTAAAACTCCATATGGTTGTGATGTGATGCGGATACGACAAAAAAGTTTTTGTCTCGAGTTTCGTCATTTCGCGAACTGAGAACTGTTCTATCTGCACTCTTTGTAGAAAATGTTTTTCGAACTTCGAACCAACAAAACATGGACGAAATGTTTCATGATTTTAACAATTAGATCAGAAATGGGAAGGGAATAAAAGCCTCTTTCTCTAGTTTCTGATCTAATTGTTTATATCAGGAAACATTTGTCCATGTTTTGCTGGTTCGAAGTTCGAAAAACATTGTCTACAAGAAGTGCAGATAGAACATTATAGTTCTCAGCTCGCGAATTGTTATTAGCTTGAGCCCTCCTTGCAAAAAATCCACGAGCCGCCACTGCACTGAGGAATCTGCTGGAGAACGCATGGAACATTCGAAATGAATTAGTCGGACCTATATAAGGCATCGATCGTCGGCTCACGAGCAAGTTATTAATTGGAAGCGATCGAGTGCGATAGGAGGAAGTAGTACCTGCGATATTTCCAAGTGTAAATAATTGTTGGCGTGTATTCATTGTAGTATGTAGTAATAAACACTGTGTGTTTTAAAACGATCGTCTCAATTATAATCGAACCCGGACGCGAAATACGTAACAATATCCACAAGTGATTAAAGTGAGTCATTATACAAATCCAACAAAATTGACCACTGCTTGATTTTTTTTGGCCAAATATTTTTTTCCATTCCACCTTTTCCCATGCTTAAGGCTAAAGGGGACTGAAATTGAGTACCAAGTGTGCGACAGAGAGAAAATACATCAAAAGTAATAAAATGTTTTTGGGAAAACCATTAGTCCAATTTCAGATCTGAAAAAAGGGTTATACTGAGATTTCAATTTTATTTGATGCACTAGTCAAAAAAAAATTCCAAAAAGTTTTTTCAATTTTTTTTTTCAATTTCACAAATTATTATAGATTTTTTCAAAAATCGCAGGTAGTCATTTTGGAGTACTGAAAATATCAAACATTAATCCGTTTTTAGAATTTCTGTAGCACAAATGGTGCTCTCCGAAACACATTTTGAAAATCTCTCTTTGATATTTGCCGCCCGCTGCAGCTGTTCTCCGCGATGAGTCATTCACGATAAAGGTAGTGATCACTTTCTGCACACATGGTGTTATGATGTTTTCTGAGAAATAGGCGATGTAGTAGTAAAGATTTGTGACATCGTGGTATTACGCCGATATATTTCGTTGCTACGATTTCTGAAATGGTAATATTTTTTTTCAAGTTGATCATTTATCTCACGAGATCACACTATCTGGATCTAGAATCTACTGATACTCCAAGATACTTATATCCAATTATAAAGGGACAAACATTGTAAAATCATATTGCAATTGCAAAACAATAGACTGCAAGTGCACAAATGTATTTAAAACTATATACACTGGGAGCAATAACAAAACTGCAAAGAACTACTACTACTACTCCTACTCCGTCTGAAGTATGTCTGTCTGTCTGTCTGTCCGTCCGTCCGTCCGTTTGACTCCTGTGTGGATATCTGTCTGTTTGTTTGTGTGCCTGGCTGTCTGTGTGGTTATCTTCATGAATGACCTCAGCTCATTTGATTTTTGTTGAAATCGTTCCATTAGAATGCACTCTTGTTTCGTATAAAATTCGTATTACGTATCGTAGTACGATACGCGTTTGAGTGTCGAAAAGTGGCTAGTAAGAAACGTTGATGGGAAAAAAGTCATGGCATTTAAACTTTCTCGAATGGGCATGCTCCTACAAGCTCGCAGATCGATGATCTCAGGCAATAGAATTTTGATATTGAAGTCAATTTTGTTTTTATTTTGCCAGTGCACTATGTCCTTGTACTTGAAAATAGTGATTGTGTGTCCGTTTAAGCTGAGAATTTCTCTCCAAACAAAATTTTTGATTGGTCTGTATAGCTTCTTGTATGGTCTTTTGTTTTATTATTATTAATGTTATTATTATACACGGGCACGCAACAGACTAACAAGTCCAACTGCCGACTTCGGGCAACATGTACATATTTTGGAGCTAAAATCATCAATAATAAATTTAATTGATTACTTTCAAATCCAATAGGACATTTCACCCTGATGATAGTACCATTCTGATGAGGAAGAAGCCCGTCTGGCGATTCCGCAAGATATCCATGGGTCGTCGGGTCCACAAACAGGCCTCATAGTTCAACTTTATTCCGTTAAGTTCAGTTCTAATCCAACCATACAACTTTTTTCTTATGGTGCGATTCTCTAAAAAATTACGTTCCATAAAGGCTCTGTTACGTTGTGATTACTCAGGCAACAGCCAATTGCCGACACGGATTTTTACATAACAAAGCGTTTATGGAATGTTTTTTTTACAGAATAGCACTTCTTTTTTTTCTATCTTGAACGGTAAGGCCGCTATGGGATATTTACGCTAGGATCGGCCACTCTTTATCTTCCCATAGCTTCCAGTTACTGGGTTCAATGCCTGTTCTAAATTTTCATTGAAATCAAAGATTGAAATTGACTGCTCCCAATGGGCGACAGACTGCTGAGATAAGGTTGTTGTACTTGCACCAGGGTGTACCGTTGGTGTATGGGTGAACTTTTTTTTGAATTTTCGAATGTTTCAAGAATTTGATTCCAACAAAAATCGACAGAGTTTTTATTTCTTGCGGACTATAAATAATGTATGATGATACCGGACGGGAACCGCTCGCGCTTGCAGGTGGGCGGCACGCGGTGAACTTCAAAGGGAAATATTCAAAATTGATTTCGGTCGATACTATTGATGATATTTGAATTTTGAAAAAAGGTTATTATACAATATTTACCACAGAATAAAATGACTACCTGAGATTTTCAAAAAAAAAATAAAAAATTTGAGAAAATCCAAAAAAAAATTCCAAAAAATACAAAAATCAAAATTTTTGACTACAGCATCAAATAATTATATATTCTAAAAATAATAACGTTTGAATTTTTAAAATCGGTCTATTGAGTAAATTTTGAGAATGTTAATAGTTTCCGCGCCATCTCGCGTCTCAGAAACACATTATTTTATCGTCCCCTTTAGCCTTAAGCCACTGTTCTAAGATAAAACGTCGTGTACCATACGTGAGCGAAATGCCATTTAAGTACCTGAGAATGTACCACTCACGAAAGTACTCGTGTACCAAACATCTCATTTGTTTATAATGGCTCATTTCTCTCACTTATAATATAAGCCAGTATTATTATTGGCATTTGCGAATAATAGGTACACAGTTCCTAATGGTAGCTAGTTCTACAATAGTGGTGTGGTGGGTGTATAAGTATGTAGCTCTATTTCAAATATGGTTGTCGAATAGCTTGCTTTCGATTTATAGATTCAAACTCTAATTCTCGCAGTGTCAGGCAATGGAACTCTACTAACCCCAAATACTTATCGACTTGGGTTTCGCCTTTTTTGAAGGCTCGTCACTACGACGGTGTCTAAGTTCAGCTACTTGACACAGCAACATTCGAAATCACGCAAGTAAGTACATACAAGAAAACATTTACGTGTCAGATACCTGTGTGGTGTCATTCTGTCCGCGCGGACATGCAATATGTACTTCATTGGTCGAGCAAAAAAATACTTCCACAAGGCTTCCGTCATATTTTTTGGAGCATATTGGCAAATCACGAGAGCTTCATGATACTCACGTCAAAGCAGAGATGTCAGATCTGACGTGACACGACAGTTTGATTTTTTATATTTTGAAAATCGATCCATAATCCTAGTCGGGGCCCTCCCTTCTCGTGGCCTCCTGTCCAGTTCGCTATGACCTCCTCCTCCTTTACCACGAACGTGCCTCACTTCACGTGTAATGATATCTTTTTAAATATCACGTGAGCGTCGAATTGGAGTAGAATGAATAATTATGTGAAATCCCGCGTGTTTCAATTTGCATCGTTTACTTGAGCATGATCATGGTCAGACATCAGCTTGCTTATTCAATGATCAGACATGATGAAATTGTGTGTGCTTGCGATACCATACAGGGTGTCCCAGCTAAAACAATCCAACGCGATTTTCCCAGAAAATATCAAGGCAACAAGAAAAAGTTTTCAATTGGGGCTACGATGCTTGGGGCTACGGGGCTAGGTGCTTTAGTTTCCAAGAAAATGCAAATTGAATCTGGTGAGTCACAAGAATTCGAAAATTCATGACCGACAAAACAAAATACTCCAGATGAAAAACAAATCCTCTTTCTCTGAGCTTTCTATTGATGTGTCGCCGATGTCTGTACCTGGCCCAATAAGCCAGAAATTCTGTCTCAAAGTCCAGCAAACACAATAATCGGAATCCCTGACGTCACCGATCCCACACTTGTTGATTTCAACACCAGCCGTTACTAGGACTTTTTCTCTTAACATACCTGGATTCTCCATAGCAATGAATACTGGCTGATGTGAAAATCAACAAGTGTGTGATCGGTGACGTCGTTATGAATTCCGATTATTGTGTTTCCTCGACTTTGAGGCAGAATTTCTGGCTTATTAGGCAAGGTACAGACATCGGCGGACACATCAATGGAAAGCTCAGAGAAAAAGGATTTATTTTCCGTATGATCAAAAACTTTCCTCCTCTAGGCAGGCTGTCGTCTGGTCATTGGCAGGCAAACGAGGTTGATTTTGGCCAGGCCACAGCCTGCCCAGAGGGCAAAAGTTTTTGATCATACGGTATTTTGTTTTGTCGGTCATGAATTTTCGAATTCTTGTGACTCGTCAGATTCAATTTGCATTTTCTCAGAAACTAGAGCACCTACAAGCATCGGCGTCCCCTCAAAATAAAGCTAAAAGATCAGGCTTTCCCCCAATTGAATTTTTTTTTTGTTGCCTTGATATTTTCTGAAAAAATCGCGCTGGATTGTTTGCGTTGGGACACCTGTATACTATCCAGCAATTATGTGCATTGCTTGCTCGGGCTGTGGGATTCTCCACTACCAGTGTGCCTCAGATTGTAGTGGAGAACCAGAAACATGAAATTTTCTTTTGAAAATTGTGCCGAAGATGTCACATACATGCCCATGTTGGTGTACTGGTTTCTGGGTTTTCATCCAGCCAGCACGTCCTCATTCTTTGCCGTATTCAGGTTTTCCAATCAATGTCTTATTACATTTTTTGTCGTGTTGGGATTTGTGGAATTGCCGATTGCGATGCAAAGAGGATTCATGACGTTCCTGACAACGCTACATTTGACTGGTGCCTTGCTGATTGTGAGTACATCATCAACTTGTTTACGCTCCATCTAACATCTACTAACTATTATTTTCCTATGTGTCACCTTCGAATTTTCTGCAATAATCAGTCTAATCGTTGATTTATCCGTAGAGTTTCTTCAAGTGTTCATCCATTTGGTACCGCAGCAACATTATGGTTGAATTTCTCAGCGAATCTTCGAAATTTTGGCCTGTGAATGACGATGAATTGGTCAACGTGTTCAGAAAAACCAACAAGTTCATGCAGTTTTACGTGTTCATATCCTTTTCGGTGGTTATTCTTTATGCGGTAGAGGCTTTGGTCTTCGAAATAAGTTTATTCCCGGTAGAGGGAATCATGCTTCGCATATTGCAACCGTGGTTAGTAGCGGTGTGTACGCTCTGTGCTATTGGCTTCGAAACTACAATGATTGCTTTATCTTGCGAAATCTACGCTCAAATCAAGATGTTAACGCCAATGATAACAAATCTAAGCGACGACCCCGCACAGTTTGAAGTTGAACTTGGAATTGTGGTCGACCATCACATCTTTTTGTTGAGGTATGCGTGACATATTCCGACGCATTCCTACAAATAGACTACAATAAGTATTACAGATTCTATAAAAAACTGCAGGCGTTTGGTCAGGAGATTTTTCTTGCACAATTTCTGAACACCTTGTTGGGGTCTTGTCTGGAACTGTTCTTCTCGACCCAGGAGTGAGTCACGTGTTAAGGCATTCAGTATCACACCCAATAATTCCTAATGGTTTCTAGGAAGAAAATCTCGTACATGTTGATCAAATTGATTGTATTCTTCATCTTTCAGATATTCCAGTTGGGAATATATGCCTTTTCAGGGCAGTATCTGTCGGAAGCTGTAGGTATTTACTAGTACTGTGAGAAATTCATTGACGAAAAGATTAGTTTTCAGATTTAGGTGGAGTGATTTATAGCAAATGTGTGTGGTACAAGTATTCTACGCGATCGACAATGATGCTGCTCATGATGCTTCGTGGAACACAGCGTAAAATGAACTTGACAGGATATGGTTTGGTTACACTCAATTTGGAATCGTTCAAGAAGGTTTGCTTCTAGAATTTGAATGCTTTTTTTCTGTAAAACTATTTTCAGACCTGCCAGATGATAATGTCGTTTTATACTTTCCTTCAAACTATCGATGAAAAACTACAAACATCATTAATGAATATGGACACCAGTATTTCACCATAGTGTGTATGCAATGCATACCGTGAAAAACCAAGGGCACAGAGCTTTATTCGGACCACCGAAAGATAGCAGCAGTAGTACTAGCTATATCCCGCTCACTTTCTATTTTCAGTAGAATGACTTTTTGGAGCAAAAATAAAGTGACAGGCTGGAGCGCTGGGAGGATACGGCTGATGGCCGCTGATAGTTTCGCTTCAAAACTCTGCAGGTGCCACATTCGTACATGAAAATTATTTGATAGTACTTTCACGACTTTAGGAACAAATGAGGCTCACGATCTTGTCAAAATAAAAATCAGGTCTGGTACATGGTTTTCATGTGCAAGAAGCTTTGAAGAAGTGATTTCGTTTCTTTATTTCTAGGACGTTTAGAAAGATCTGGATCTGCATCGTACAGGTAAGGAACCGCGCCAACGCCGGAATCAGGTCATCCCGTAACAGATCTAAGTATTTTGGATCGGTCGGCGAGACTTCATTGAATAATCGGCTCGGTGCCCAGATCTAACTCCGGTAGATTCTTTCTTATGGGGCTACATCAAAAGGAAGGTTTACGGCCAAAAATAGCATCGACCAGTTGAAAGAGAGAATTCGGGACGAAATAAGGGCAATACAGCCCGAAACTCTCCAAAATGTTTGATCCGAGTTTCAAGCTCGATCGGCTTACTGCCAAGAAGAAAATGGCCATCAGTTTGAACATTTACTTTGATAGTTTTTGTAAGAGTTTCACACATTTTATTTTTGTGTTTGCAATAAAAATCTGTTTATTTGGAAAGTTCATTAAAACTCTATCTATTCTTGTTTTTCGATATCAAAAAATGTATATCTCCAGAACTATCGACCTAGATGTCATAAAAAATGTGCATATTGTTGAGATCAGAATTTTATAATCTATCCAAATCTAGAGAAAAAAATAGGGGTTGCTATTGAAAAAAATATTGATGACGTCACTGCCTGAAAACGGTGAGGGGTAGAAAAATAAAAATTATTGGAAAATACGGGGTGTTTATAAATGTCTGTGATCGCATCGCCTTTGGAATCTGCTTTCAATCACTACAATTGAGGTCTCCAATTTTCCGTTGTCTCTCTCTACTGTGACGTCATGCGTATGAGAGACGGTTAATCGAGGTCATTGGGCGCTTCCCAATAAGGCGTATAAGGACAGACTTCGACACAATTTGACACAGCTAGCGTTCCAATAGCAGTAATAGCACCACATGTCGACACAATCGAAACATTGACGAGGCTGAGTTTAGAATTGAGCTGGCAAGTGCACTTTGACATTGTGTATCCGTCTTGTCGCAGTTATTGGAAAGCGCCCTATGTTTCTTGAGATATGACATTTCGTTTCTGACAATGGGACATTTTTCGAATCTGACAAGCGCTCTGTCGTATATTTATTTGATTTCAGCATGGATTCCATGATTTCACTTGTTCTTACCCTCGTTCTTACCAATAAGTGTGTTATATGTAGTGGAAAACTGAGAAGATACTTACAGAAATGGTTCAAGTGTGTTGTGTCGCTCTATGCGAGTCGAGAATAAGACGAATACACCCAGCATAACCATGCACCGGTTCACGAAAGACCCAAACTTGATGGAAGTGTGGCTGCACCAGCACCAGCAGGGATCACGCTGCACCAGACACGTGCATCTTACTACGAAAAAACTCTATTACTTCGTCCATTAAAAACTCCCTTATGGGCTCTAGTGACTTTTCCCACAATCATGATAATGGGAACAGTATAGCTAACCGATTCAAAATTCCCGCAAAAGTCAGAAACAAAACGTCCAAACGTCATAAACGTCAAAACGTCAAAGGTGATCTCGAAAAACTATCTATTTTCTATCTCCTAAAATTGGAAAGGTCAATTGGGCCTGTTACTACGTTTTTAGGCCTGACCCAAGCCTGCCGCGATCACAGATTCTTATAAACACCCCGTATTTCTACGAAAGAAAATCATATCGACCTGTTCAAGAGTTTTTCGATATTCCTGACAGGAAAGAAATAATTGGTGCGATTCTCTAAAAAATTACATTCCATAAAGGCTCTGTTACGTTGTTATTACCTAGGCAACAGCCAATGGCCGACAGGAATTTTCACATAACAGAGCGTTCATGGAATGTTATTTTTTACAGAAAAGCACCATAAATCGATTATTACAAACTTTTGCCGCGCACTGTATAAGCCTCAATGTATGGATATGCTCTCGATTCCTACCAAATCAGTTTTGAAGAGACGCCTGACTGCGTGAAGTTATTAACCGGTTCATTACTCCGATTACTGTGACAATTACGGGAGTCTGGGGGTACTTGCAATTACTGCTCCGAGTTTAATTCATGTAGGTAATGCCCTGCACTGTTGCGCTTGGTATGGTTTCAAAATTCACCTGCCAGATAAAGGGATCTATTCCGAATTTCACGCCTCAAGTCATACTGAGCATATGATTCTGCAACATAATGTAAAAGAATGAATAAATAACCAGAGTACAATGACAGAGATATTTTTTCTACGCTGGGTTGCTCACTTCGAGTCTATCTTTAAACCCGGTGTGGTTACTATGGAAATAATTGTTGCAACAAATCAATCTATGGCAACCAAACCAAGTTTAAAGTTACACTTGAAGTGAGCAACTGGGCCTCAATCTTGTGAAAAATCTGTACTTTTCCATTTGTTTTTTGAGCCTGAAGCTCTTGTATTGTGAAGTCGTGTGTGAGGTGAAAGTCATGTAGACTGTAAGCAGGAACCAAAGCAACGAACAGAAGAGGGCGAATACAAATTTCTAGCGGTGGCACGCACAACGTTCTCATCTGTTGAACGGATGTGTCACTGTCAAAAAATTACACAACCCACGGAATTTGACTTGCTATATTTAATTTGAAAGCCGTTAAAAAACTGTATTCAAAACAGTTGAAAGTATTTCTTCAACTGTCACCTGTCAACTATTACAAAATGTCAGTATTCAGAATCGATATGTTCATGTCAATTTAACTTCCATGTCCATATTTTCCAGTTTTCATCCCTTGGAAGAGATCACTTCATTACGTTCCTCCCATTGATAGAGTATGTAGGTCCGCGACAACCGGGTAGTGAACACAAGGAACGGAAGCTCCAACCTTCCGCTTTGTAGGCCAAGTTCCTCAGTGGGATGCAGAATAATCTATCAGAATTTGCACTAAAAAAGTGCGCTACTGAGTCTCACGCGCGTGAGAGCATATTACTTATTTCATCATTTCGTTTGTCGGTGATTGGGGCCATCTTCAAGATATCCGTTGCGGCACATTTTTCAATTAATTTTTAGCTTCGTGCCTTAATCTACCCCTAACTTCGAGCGTACGGTTTGTAAGAGCAGAGTAGGAATTCTCCAGTCGAGTGATGAACCCTTCAGTGCAGAATTCAATGGTCAACGAGACTCTTGCCAAATTCAGCTCCACCAAATCGATGCCCACCTCAAAGCCTGAATTTACAGAACTATAGTCCATAGTCTGAATACCAAGTCCAGTTCTAGATAAGCTTGAGCTCGGCAGGGACAAAACGAACTGTGTAGATCTTTGGATCGCACTCATGTTAGTAGAGTTCTTTTGGCGGCAGTTTTTTTTTCAGTTCTTCGTGTTATACTAAAAAAAGTTAATACACTGCACGTCTTTCGAAGTGGATATTGCGCAGTGTATATTAGGTCCACGAGAAAGTAAAGTTGGATACGACATGTTTGGTGAATGATCTGGGACCCTACTTTCGGAAACGGGGAACGGATCACATACCACATCACCTAGCCAATCATCGCATCAGAAACATGAATTCCAACCAATCACAGTGATGTGGATGTGATATGTTCCCTGTTCCCGAAAATAGGGCCCCTGGAGTTTTGCTTGAAAGAATGATGTTCTTCGAGAAAACCGCCTCTTATTGATGGCATTCATTTTTTTCTGACTTACTTTCGTTGATTTTCGAGTAGGAAAAGTATGGTGTTTGGTCCATACGTCAACAGGATACAACTACCTAGTGAAGAATAACCATTCGGGGTGGATAAGCATCAGTAGGTAATTGCATTTTGAGGAACAAATCGATAAACGATGAAATTGGCCAGTAATAATAATTGAAGCGGTCAGCAACTTGATGATAGATAAATAAAAGAACAAAACTCTCAATTTGCGTCATCTGCGAGTAACAAGAAAACGCTATCTCATAAACGATAGCAATCACCCATTATAGAAACGATAGTCCAGCCGCCACCGCTTCCACCTTCGCCTCTGCCCCTGCCCCTGCCCCCTTTCGATACATAAATATTGCCTCCGCTTATTGTTCCGGAATAAGGCCGTCCATTACAACTGAAGACGTTACACAAAGGAAAATGACAGAGAATATAAGTAGTAAATCTGGTCCGGGATGGTGCTTGCAATCCGGCTTTGCGGGAGAATTATGTCGTCTCTCGCTCCACTATACCTATGCCATCCTCGGAAACTTCAATTGAATCCACCATGTGTGAATAGATTTGGAGAAACGATTATATAGACCGAAATCCATAAGGTGAAATACGAACTGGAGGGCCCGGTTGCACCATCCTTCATCGCAGAGGCAGCGTAATAAGAAAACTAGAAGACTATTCAGCCGCAGCGCTATCTATCGTTCAAAAAAAGGGGAATAATGCATTATGTGTTCTCCACTATAATACTACTGGCTGGCTCTCTCCTCTTGCAGCATGAGCATCAATAAAAATTTAATCTTGCGCTTCTCTCTCTGAGATGTCTGACAATGAATCGCAGGCGGCGGGTAGAGAACTTCTTGTGCAGACATGGAGCATTGAATTTCTTTTTCGTCCTGTTTAGATGGAACCTTCTTCTTTTAAATTTGTCACAACGAGACATGCATCTCGTCTGGTGCCATCCTTTTGACGGGAATTGCAGAAATAACGTGCGAGCAAAAACTATATTAATTTTAGTTTTATATAGGAAACAAACGTACCTGAGTGTCGGTTTGTCAAGTTCACAAATTCTGCATTAGGAGTCTTAAGACATCGGATGTGAAGATGGAGCCCTATTCTTAGCTGATCACAATCTGGTAGCCTAGCAACTCCACATGTGAACTGTAATGGGTAGCTTAAAATTATAAAAAAAGGAAATTATAATTTGGGACAAATTAGTTTTGGTTTAGGAATGCGAAGAATATCGATTTTTTTCGCCGCCTGGTCTTGGAGTGACACCGCATGCCGCGCATCGGTTCGGTGGATCAGGGGAGATTTAAGAGAGGGGATGAGAGCAAGAAAGGAATGGCCCAAGAGAAGATCTCGGGGTTGGAGAGGATTCGCGTGGTGGTACCCGACAACGGCAGATGTGTGTGAAGAAGAAAAATTATTACTCGACAAGAATAAGTTATAAGAGTGGAAAAAATCACTGTTAATAGTTGTAGTGCATCAGTTACGAGAAAAGAAAACCATTGAGGCAAGTCTGATTTCCATTGTTATCAAATACTAATTGTTCAAATGGGGTTTGAAGTAATTGTTTTGTTTATAAACGTTAGTAGGATTTGTTCTTCATATTTCGAACAGCCATAGGAAGCGTCAAACCGATTTAATACCTGTAGTTGCTGTGAGCTTTCAAATACCTGTTTCAGCCACCTTCAAGGCACCAGAAAAAGGGTGAAAACCTCAGTAACCCTTCCGAAGAGATCTCGCTTCCTACAGAGCATGATTTTGTAGACTCTATTAGCTTTAGACAAAGCACTAGCAGTATTTATGCGAATCAAATCTGGGCCAAATCTCGACCACGCGTTATCTCTTCCCATAGAATAAAAGAGTTGACCCGTTTTGCACGACAAAGAGTTTATGAGCATTAAAAAGATAGCGTTCCATCCCGAATAAGAGAACCTCTTTAGAAAAATGCCAGAAAATTCAGTGTCGCTTCGAAAACGCTTCAAGACAGAAAGGAACATAGCATCATTTTTGCAGGCTGCTTAATTAGAGGCTTACCGCGATAAATTGTACACCTGATTGCAGATTTGAATGAATGTTATTCAACCCAGCGCAAAATAGAGCTGCTGGATAAGTCTGTGAGTTCAAAACTACAGCCCCAGCCGGGTAATAATGATTGATGGAATGTGAATACTCAATTTTTATGTAAATTATTTGATAGATAATAATTAAAAGAATGGCTATAATCTCGAAATACCAAGACAATACAACATGACAATTAGTGAATGACTATCTTTAAGTAAAATTAATAATCGAGATTTCTTTTCGTACAAATGAAAAATGAGCGAGAAGGAAGAAAGGGTTAAAATTAGAACTCAACGAAGTATTAATTAAGTAAGCAGGGAATTGAAAACCAAGTGCGTTAGGAAATGAGTTCACCAATAGTTCTGAAAATTAGGAAGAATGCGAAACGGAATCAAATTGGAAGGGTTGAACTAATTAGTCGCAGGGTTTCGCACGTAATTAGGGTGTACTTTTCTTCCAAAAACCGAATGTAAACCTGAGTTAACTAATTCCTAATGCTAGCTGGTTTCAGCACGTCTGGAAATTATGTAATGAATAATTAAGCTAAACCTAATTTAATGGCGATGATTGACCAATCCGTAATAAAGATTAGGTGTGGTGGTCAATGACTTTGTTTATTCATCAATATTTATTCAATTCATCCTCTTTCATAGAACTGAGGTTACTCGCATGACAGGGGTATTATTAGGGCATGACTGGGAAATCGAGGTAGGTGTAATTGATTTAAATGACTTAGGTAAAGGTAGTTAATAATCTACGGCACAACAAAAACATAACGTAGGGTCACTGAAGGTATCACAGCTAATTAATTCAATTTAGAGAAAGCGGTTTTCTGACAGAACGGATCACATCCTTTCTAGAAATAGAGTCCTTGGTATGTCTGGCAATAAATAATGATCGGTCCAAGACCAAGTCCAACACTTCTATGAAAGTGAGAGAAAACTGCTCCAGATAGCTAGGTTGGTTAAGAGTCGGACTAAACTTCTTGGTGCGGTATGAAGTAGAACTTTCCGTGGATTGTCAATGAGCTCCTTCTTGTTCATTCTGCTCGCTCTGCTTTTATTTTGGCAAACATCGACCTAGTATACCTCTATTCAACATTTTCTGACAAGTTATGGTCAAATGGAGGTTAATACTTCCGCAATTTTGGAGAAAGTATTACCAGACACCAGCTTTACACCCTGTCCGAAAACCTGTCTGCACGATGAGTAATTTCTGCCCTAAGAAAAACATATGGCTGATTTCATAAGTCACAGCATTAACAAAAAAATTGAATTTTAGAATTGATTTCAAACACAATACTTGTTCACTTTAATGATAACATAACGAGGAGACAACATACCAACCTGCACCAAGGAAACCTCACCAGTCAGTGAGCAGGCAACCAGTCATACACTTTTTCGCACTTTTTCTGGGAGTAAGCAAGATGGGTAGGTTCCTTACTACCCATAGTTATTCAATCCACAGGTGGATATTTCGTTCTTCATAATTCAGCTTCACTTACGTTAGATTCATGGTGTATTCATTTCAGCATATAATCAAATCAAATCAATTGACAGGTAACGGGTATTTTTGACATAACGATTTTTAGAAACAGTTCCAAATGAGTTACGAAAGGTTTGCTAATTATCTACTTTGGCAATTGGTGAAAATCGAATTGTTTCATTATTTACTTTCCCAGAAAAACTGCAAAAAATTAGGGAATCACATAACGGGTTACTTGCTCACTGGTGAGCAATTTACTTTTTGTCCTCGCTCACTCAAGTCTTGTGCTTGAAGCAAATACCTCAGCGCGTCTGCTGGGCCTTCACTTGTATTTCAAATCCGAAGATTGCCTTCGCCACTCAAACTCGCACGCCTTTTAAAATTAAATCCAAACAAAATCGCATCAGCAAGGCGAGTGGGGTTGGCGAATTAAAAACTTTTTGAGGCAGAATTGGTTCGAGGAACAGGAGAACCGGGGGGCCCCCCATCCTCGGCTTGAGCGTGGTGTAGCTGAGCTAAACTGCTAAGTGATTAGACTCGACACGTGCGCGGAGCCCCACGGGGGCACCGTGATTGATCGATCCTACACGGAAAAAATGAAGTAGAAATTTACAGTGCAAATGCCATTTATCTTTATTACAAAAGGGAGGTGTAGCAATTTGTAAGGCAGCCAGAGCCGCTCGAAGATTGTATCAAGCAAAAACTTTTCACCTGGATGATGACGGTTATTGCTGAGCTCGTTAGCCCAATTTTACCTTACTTATGGAGACTAATGACATGTAAAATGGGTTTGTGCCGCCAATCCAGCCGAATTAACTTCTTGCGGTGTATGTGAGGTTTTGCATTCGTACATCAAATTTAGTATCTTTGACTATCAAGGGGGTTGTTTCCCATTGTTCCTCGTCATCCTCATCTAGAGTGTGCTAATCGGAATAAATGGTTTAAAAGTTGAACGTATATTGGTTATCTTGAAACTACACCACAATTTTTTGTATTCTCTTTTGCCAACCGGTTTTGCCTCTCGGCATCGTCAGGGCTCTGTAATTATTTAGTTATATGAATAAATTTATATAAAATTTAATAAAAGCTCACTGTATAATATTTAAAAGATATTCTTTCACGTTCAACTTCATACAACACCACTGCAAGATTGAATGGATTTTTACTGAAGGTGTCGATTTGAAATTGTCATCACTTCAGTGAAAAAGTTGAAATCGTCGGTGGAGGAACCCATTATTTTACGATTTCTCTTACAAACTCCCTTTGATGTGAAGACCTCCTGTACAAGTTGTTTTTCGAAATTTGGATTCATCACATATGTGATACTTCAAGCTCAACATTTTGTCATGTTTTTTCGCAAACAACTCATAAACGACTTGACATACCAATTTGTAATCTGATACAGAAACGGTTTGACTCATCAGTGTCTTTCCCAAGTCTTAAAAAAAAATCCATCAGTGATTCCAAAGTCAAGTGACAAAAAGTGGTAATAAACTTACTTTACTTGAAACTTGAAGTACTCTATGATTCTTTTTCAGCTATCAATTTTGGGACACTTGTGTTGCAAATAGGAATGAGATTTTGAGGCACATCCGCCTGTGAAATTGCCAGGTCTTGTCCTTACGGCGTGACTGAATTTAAGATGATTAAATTTAGATGAAACTTTGCACTTGATACTAAATATAGGGGGGGTACACGTACCATAGTAATTAACCATCAAGCTCGATCCGATTAATAATAAAGATATTGCGAGGCCGCAGTTGCGATTCTGAGATTTATCGGGAGAAGAGCACGAATAAGTCGGGTTGCACACCAAGTGCCGTCCAGTTCACTCGACTACATTTATATTCATTACCCCTTAATACCCTAACAGTGCGGTTGACCGAGGGGTCGAGCCGAACTCAATGTCTTGCTGCTTGTTGTAAATACCGTATACAACAGCACCACCCAGCCGTAGTGGTTTCGCAGTGTTCCATGTTCAATGTTCATGGATAGATAATCCTGACAGAATATTAAACTAGACCGATTGGTGTTAACGTGATGGATCGACAAGGCAATCAACGACCATCTGCGCCAGAGAAGGGTCATTCTGGAATCGTTTAATAAAACCTCCAGTGTTGCAGAACTGTTAAAAGTCGTCATCCGGCACGAGAGGAATTTGCATTGCATGAAGAATCCCCGGCAATAAAACTGAACGAAATGAGGTGGATGCCGGCACACCGGCGACAATTAAGCCCAAACGAACCCGGGAATATTCACTTTACTCGTAAATATTTAGTTCCGAATGGACAATTAAGTCGCTTTCACGCCTCGTCCTCCAGTTTCACCGCGCCAGGCTATGGCAACGCAGGGGGTGGCGTGCGCGGGTGTAAGAACTAGTTCCGCATAGCGTAGACCTCAGGAGTACGCGGGGTCGCTCCTTAGAGAGGTCCTTAGTGCCCAAACCGCATCCTGCTTCCTTGCCCCATTTACTCCATAACCCATCTGTTAATTACACCGAACCGACCCCCCACGACATCAACCCTTGCCACCTCCCCCCAGCTCACTGCCACAGAGCGCACATACACACCACCCACACTCCAAGCCGGGTCCAACCGCTTTTATCAGCATGTCCAACTTTTAATTCTAATCTGAGAGATCGGAGATTACGGGCCCCGGACTAATTTAACGCTATTCGTAATTCAGAGTAAGTTATTTGATCCAACTATTGTAATTAACTCGGTTAATATACGTATATGGCGAGGGATGGAGACGCGACCGAATCTGGTGTTCAACACAAAGGCCGGTTTCGTGCGGTGGTGGTAAATGCAAAATGTGATATTTGCGAGTTTCCTTCTCGAAACGCATAATGCCTGATGAGAGATTCCCGTTTTAATTTACCCGAAACCTAAATGACGAGAGACGCGAGCGGCAGCAGCGGCGGAAGCTGTGCCTAATCTGTCCCTCAAAAAATTATCTCTTGAACTGGGGAGATTAGCATAATCTCTCTTTAAGATCGGAGGGAAATGAAGGGAGGAAAGCGCGTGCAGATTAGATTTATCGAGATTTAAACAATCCCAGATTTCATGTCATCTGTCTAGTCAACGCCCAGGCTTTGCCAAAGTTGATCCGGTTTCGGCGCGGTTCTTCGTTATCGGTTAAAGTTAAGCCAGGAAATCAAGCCGTAATTCGCTCAATAGAAACGTCAATAAAGTCTGATAATATAATGTTGCGATGCAAATATCTGTTTCATTAAATTATCTCATGAATTTAAATGAAATGTTTGCATTCTTGCGCAGACTTTTGCTAAAAAGTGCTCGTTTGGCCTTCCCCACATCGTTCGTAGCTCTACTACACTTTCTCAATTGCCAATGTGCATGTTCATAATTCATCATTTGAGAAATTAAGTTTGTGGACAATTTTAATCGAATTTCACTTACTGCACTGGACATAGTGTCCGATTGCACAAAGGTGGTATCAATTTTCAGCTTTATACCTAACGAGGGATCAGTTTTGAGGCGGAATAAAATACAAAACCAGTTACTTCAAGGAATGTGCAGGGAGCTGGTCCCAAAGGTTTAATGTGCGTTGATAAGGTTGTTAAAAATTTCTTTGTCTTACATGTCAGACCGGGGGCTTTAAGCTGCTATGGGGTACTATTGGCCCATTAATGAGGCCTACGTGCCAGGTGAAACTGTGTTCCGCCAACTCCCCAAAATGGAATCCATAATCCAGGATGCTATGAGCTTGACAATTTTCGAAAAAGGGCCAAAATTTACCTCATAAGGCACCTAGTCCATCCGCTAGGTACTATTCTGTATTTTTTTAGAGGTCGAAAAGGTTTTTTTTGGAATTCCAATCAGTTAAGGTCCACAGAATCATATTTTTTTGGTGGCAACGCTCAAAAGTGGTGCGGTCACCCTGTGCACCCCCATGGGGGCCAGCCCCCAGTTAATCAAATTTCAGTGCTGTAACTCGGAGGATCGACACAGAATTGCAAAAAATTAGGGATGTCATGAAAAATGTCCCTCAAAAGTCATCCACAATGAAGATACAGCCCTTCAAGTTTCAAAAAAGGCGATTTTCGTGGAGGTACAATTTCCACAATTTTCAACCGATTTTGCTGAAAATTTGGCTAGGTCCTTCTGTAACAAGTATCTAGAAGGGGGAATTTCATTTTCTGGATAAATTGTCCAGTGGCGGAGCAACTGGAAATTTTGACATAATGCCGTCCCTCCTCATTTCTCAAGTCCCTGGTCAACTTTGAACTCTGAAACTTTCACTATGTATCGAGTATATTGTTCAGCTACGATGTTCCCAAAAAAAATAGAATCAAAGCTGGTTTCTGGGTTTAATGTTGAATATAGAAGAGGAGGATTTGCTTTAATTTTTTTAGCTGAATATCCTAGTATTCTTTTTATATGAAAAAATTGTGTACAAATTTTTTTGTTTTTTTTTTGGGAGCATCGTAGCTGAATAATGTATTCGATACATAGTGAAAGTTTCAGAGTCCAAAGTTGACCAGGGACTTGGGAAATGAGGACAGACGGCATTATGTCAAAATTTCCAGTTGTTCCGCCGCTGGACAATTTATCCAGAAAATGAAATTCCCCCTTCTAGATGCTTGTTATAGAGGGGCTTAGCCAAATTTTCAGCAAAATCGGTTGAAAATTGTGGAAATTGTACCTCCACGGAAATCGCCTTTTTTGAAACTTGAAGGGCTGTATCTTCATTGTGGATGACTTTTGAGGGAGTTTTTTCATGACATCCTGATTTTTTTGTAATTCTGTGTCGATCCTCCGAGTTACAGAACTGAAATTCGATTAACTGGGGGCTGGCCCCCATGGGGGTGCACAGGGTGACCGCACCACTTTTGAGCGTTGCCACCAAAAAAATATGATTCTGTGGACCTTGACTGATTGGAATTCCAAAAAAAACCTTTTCGACCTCTAAAAAAATACAGAATAGTACCTAGCGGATGGACTAACCGTCAGGAGCGAAATATTACATACATCAAAATTTTTGTCATTGGAAAAAAAGCGACAAGGTCTTGCTTCATCGAAAGTATGGCCTAACAGAATAAAAGGCTTGGCTCCTGGCTTTATTTTGAATGTACAAACTACGAAAAGGCTTCTTCATGGCTATGTCACTTTTTTGTAGTTACAAAAAATTTGATGTATGCAATACAGTGCTCCTGACAGTACATGGATGAAACTAACGGGCTTTTGTGTGGGAACATCCTCTTTATTAAAAATCGGTCGTACGACAACATTTTTGGGGGTTTTTGGTCCATAAGACAAGTTTTGGAATTTTCAAAAAAGGGCCAAAATTCACCTCCTCCTGGAGACTTCTCCTTAGACAGCGGTTTTCGTTTTTTTGATGGAAACAAAAGACCTGGAAACGTTTCCACGTGTAAAATGAGATGGGTATGGGTATTTGAGCAAATTGCAAACGGCATTCAATAGAATTCATCAAAACGGTCAGTATGATGATAACTCAATGTGCAATGGCTATTTTATAATTTTGAGATCTTCCGTAATAGAAATTTTAATGGGTAAAATTGAATTGCCTCGAAATTTTGGAATAACTATTCCATGTTATTGAATCATACACCATACTTACCGTTTTCATAAGTTCTATTGAATGCCGGATGCAGTTTGAAGAAATACCCATAGATTTTATACGTGAAAAACGTGTTTTTCCAAGTTTTTGTTTTTGTCATGAATAAAAAACCACTAGAAATTTTTTACATTTTTTTTCACTATTCCAATGTTGAACTTTTGAAGCACTTTTGGATGACGTATCATTCAACATTGTACAGTGTAGAAAAAAAAATACAAATTTTTGAGGCGCCCCCGTGCACAAAGTTTTGGTGGAAAAAAATCTGCTAGTATATGAATCGGATCTTGAAGATATTGTTAATTCAACAGTTTTTCCCTCGACTCGATAGCTCAAACGGTTCTCGAGAAAAATGGGGGTGAGCATGTTTTATGAATCTTGTATGCCAGTCTCTGTTCAATCAATTTTTGTTTTTGTCCTTCGTCTTCATTGATAACTTCAACTTCTAGTGATTCTATTTCCACCTCAACGATTCTTAGCTTCTCGGGATCTTGACACGGGAAATACCCGACTGTATCAGTAGACATAGCTTTATGTCAAAAAGTGTTTTGTTTTTCCTTCCAGCAACACCGTTTCGCTCAGGATTATATGAAACCGTGAGGCGTCGGTTTACAACTTCACTTCTTAGAAACTCACCAAAGTCATCGCTTGTATAAATAATTCAGTCCAATTGTCAGTTTGCCTACATTTAACTGTTCTCCCTGTTCTCTTTTTAATTAATGTGATGACATATCGCATGATTTTGAAACCGACCAGCACTTAAGCATATTAAAAATTAACTTGAAACATTGTGGGCTTCAGTAATAGTAATACACCTGAAAAGGGGGAGACGGTCATCAAGAAACGGAAGTGGAAAAAGAAAAAATGACGGCGGATGTCTGGTACAAGAACACGAGAGATATTGGTATTTCCACGCTCCAGATACTAGAGAAGAGAAGATTCCAGTCTATTGTCACGTGATATATACTTTGCATCTTTATCTGAAGCTACCTGCCCTGAAGCCCCCAACCTAGTAGACCTTCAACCCCGCGATATAGGGAACCCTTAATCGTGACACTATTCCGATGTTCAAGACTTCCAGAGTACAGCTGCTGCCGGGCCTCCAGAATGCTCGCAAGTTCAGTTATTTGATCTCTTTGTTAACTTGTATCTATTCATGTTATGAAGAAGTCAATGGTTGTTGAATTCATAACTGAAATGGAGGATCGCACAGTAAGCGAAGCAAGGGGATGCATGTACAGTTGTGGGTCACTGCTGCTGAGAGTTTGAGAATGGTGAAAGAGTACAACGATGTCGCCACAAGATATCCAGATGACCGATGGACATGGTCGGAATATTCTTCTCCATGAATATTGATTATGTGTATTCCTGTGATTATGGATTGATTGTTTTATTGTTGATATTTTATCGTTTTATTATGGTACAATTAAAAGACATCCATAGATGCACACACACACACTGTTCTCTTTTCTTCTTTCGGCAGCAGGTCCAAGGGCATCTGCGTGCTTGCCAAAACCGTCTCTATTCTACCACATATCCCTAATCAATATAGATCATCGTAGAACTTACTAACAAACTTATTCTCACTGCTTCACTCTGCGCCAAGTGACGTACTGACGATACTCACACATTGGTCTGCAGTCTTCTTTTCCTTTCTATCCCAGGTTCCTCAGCAATTTAGGTTCGTGGAACAAATATAACCTGTTCTAGCGAGAGCAACATTCTATCTCTCGTCTTTCTCTTATTCTCTCTGCATCAGTGGCTTACACACTCCATTTCAAATAGTGGGAGGATGGGGTAATTGAATTGATATTATATTTTTGAACATGAGTCGATATATTTGTCTTTGAAATGAAATTGTTTTTTGTTGATTTGAAGTCTCTGTGTTTAATTTCCAAGCCTTCACTTACCTATGCTACCTTGTGGAGCTTCTTTGAGTTGGGGAATGTTTATTTTTGTATGTGGGGTGAGGGTTAGCGGTCACAGTTTTCATAAGTACTTTTTTTTCGATCCCAGAATCCACACGATGCACACCCACTGTCTGGAGCAGTTATCGGTAAAAGAACCGAAATAGTTTGGTTTGCTCCGTGATTCTACTCTCATAGGTCCATGAACATCGTAATGAATCATTAAACTTCAATTGTTTTCAATAAATACATCTTGATGGTATCTAACAGAATTTGAGTATTGCGTAAAGCACCAAGATAGAAGAAAGCCGAGGGTGAAGTGCAGATAAAGGTGCAGTATTGAATGATATGTTGCTGGATCTTGCTCAGGGTTCTGGTTGGTTGATCTATCGAGATTCACAACGAGACAAGACCATTATTATGGTTCGTTGGTGACGGTTCGATTCGCATTCACAATGTTTCTGATCGGAAGCGCATTGTCTATTTTTTATAAATAGAACCTCTGTTTGTAACACAATTACTAACACTCAACCATGCAAAACCAACGACGCTTTTCTTTAGCTGGGAGATCTTGAAAACTATGGCAATCCTAATTACAAATCCTTTCCACTGAAATTCCCTGTCTCGCTCATCGAAGACATTAAATTTATCACGTTTTAGGCGATTTTGAGGTTGAATAAACTGGCAACATTGAAAAGCAGCCACATGATGTAGACAACCATTTTTCTAGATTTTATAAAGGACCGTTCTAATAGGAATCAATCTGAAAGCCTATGGAAATAAAAACCTGTGGCGAATCGGGGGCATATCGTATTCAGACAACGCAGCATCAACAGCATTAGCAGACAAAAGGGCTTTGGCGGCGGGTCTCATTTGGATATACTACTCACGTCGCCCACACAAAGTATTAATATCTGCTGCAGCGCCCCCGATGACGGTTTCTACGACGCCATACGCATCCAGCCGCCGAATACGAACTCCAGATTTTCGGAAGAGAGGGAGTTTATGAACCTGCTGGATGCGCCCAGGCCCTAGCCATCGAAATCAATGTCAATGCAAATATTTAAACTCTAAAATATGCCAGAGTTGCGATGGCGCCGTGATTCATAATATTCTTTGTTCAAAGGTTGAACCACTCAAGTTTGCATCAGCACCACCAGTGCAATTTTTCCGTTTTGCGTGCGGCATTGTGGTGTGGCAAAATGGGCATGTTCCATTAGCGCACATGCATACCGCATAATATATACACTTTTGTCTGATGTTATTCTGCTGTTTGTGGAATAGATTTTAATTAAATGGCGGCGGATGGGTCGCGTGTGTGGAGTGGAAAATCACGTTCGGCCGCCACCATCTAACAGTTCTCTGTTAATAAATATGACCACCCCGACGTGTCGGTGCTTTCCTCTGCAATCTCCCCTAAGCCCGGTGATTATCTCCCGACGGGAAGTCAAAGGAGAGCAAGGAACACGCACTGGATGTTGTTGCTTTGCAGCAGTGGAAGGAGCCATGCCGGATTGGGATTTATCGCACTTGAATTTGTCGAGTACTTGCCTAGTTTGCATAAGGGGAGTGAACTCCGGCAAGGGAGCAACCACAATCCGGTCCTTTTTCAACCATCTTGAGATTGCGGCATGGAGAGGTTCTCAATTAACACGAATCTGTTGCGATTGCCATTCACCGACGTAGTGATATGATGACCTTCCGTTGTTATCCTTTCAAATGAATTGTGCTTGGGTTTTCTGAGGATAATAGGGTCCTTGCATGAATTTTATTTCCAGACAATCACTTCATAAAATCATTGGAAACGTTATCCACAATAATTTCTGCCCAAAAAATCGAAAAAATTGACCCACCCTTTAAATGAAGATCAAAGTTTTAATTTTTTTTTTCGCGCCAAAAACGCGGTCGCTTCTGCAATTGACTTTGTATGACCACGATGACGTCACTCCGAGAGTTCTATTTTTTGTTTGCAAGTTTTTTTTCTTTTCAAGGTTGCAGCCCTGCGCAAAATTCAAATCTTCATTATTTTACCCAAGGAGACTATTTTACCTATCAACTTGCTATCAACCTAAATCAGTCCCGAAAAATTCAAAATCATTGTATTTTCATTCTATATTTTTATTACCACAGTACCTGAATAAATTATTACAAATTGAGTCTATTAACAAAAGAATCAAATAAATAAATTATGTAACAGAATGTTGGGCTTCCCTTTTGTCGACCATTTTCTTATCTTGCTTGTGTAATTATCATTCCACCTTCTGCACTACCAAAGAATACCAAACATAGCAATGACGGATCTTCTATTATACAATTTGTTTCACTGTTTTTGCAAATAAACCAAGAGAAATCTTCTTTTGCTCTCATGTAGAAAGTATAATCTTGCATTTTTTTCTAGCTCTGCTCTGACGTTACATAGGTATACTACCGGTACGGAATCACTTAAAAAAATTGCAGGATGGTGGACTAAAATAATAATTATTGTATAGCAACGCGAGCATCGGACCCTTCAAACTGGTCATCTGGTCCATTCCTCTTTCATATTAAGAAAGGATGTGCATCAGAACTGGCAATCAAAAATAGTAGTGACGTATTATAGGTGTGCTCTGCTTGGTATTTATGATGTCAGATCTTCAGATTGCTGATGCAGGTCTGGTATATCGTAGGCGAAACATCCGTTTATATGAATGATGATTGAAGACAAGATCGCTAGAACGAGCTGGTGTGTTCTTTCTTCTCATAATTTCATGGAAAAAATTGGTTTGGTGAGCTCGAGGGTGAGCTCAATCAAAATTTCATTCGTTGAACTTGTAACAGCTGCGATTGATTTGCCACTAGGTGTTTCTGTAGGTACGGTCCTCGATCCTAATGGTATTGAACAAAGGCAATCTTCATTTAGCGCCCTAGCTGTGGATAAGTAGTGACCCCATTTTCCTCCACATATTTCCAGATCAATGCAGTCGTTCTAATGGACGCATTAGAGATAGCTTTTGCAACAGAAAGAGACGACTTCTCTTCAAAGTACCTGTGAAGAATATACAGGGTGTTTAAAAAAGTATGTGCCATATGTGAATGGCAGATGGAGGATGTCAAGGCGAGTTGAGATCAAGAAGAGAAATTTTTTTTTGGCGATCGGTCTCGAAGATACAGGGTGTTTTGTTCTTTGGTCACAATTTACAATAAGCGATTTCTCTGAAGCGGTTTAATATGAACAAATGAAATTTACCTGACACATTTCTCAGCTGGTACTTGATCAAATGCCATAGCAGGCAGAAAAAAAATCAGGTTCGGACTTGGAAAAAAAGGTTTTGAGTTTGCCTGTCAAAAAGTACATTTTTGAGCGGATTTCGGAAAAAACACTACCATATCTGGAAAGCCCAGGAAAAATGCTACAAGAGTGACAGTTCAATTTTTAAGGCACACTTGAAATCATGCGACAAAGAAATTGAGAAACAACTCATACCAGTGTTACTATTCAGGGTGAAATTTTCATTAGGCGCAATAATGGATACAATTCGGTACGATCACTGCAGATTCTTTAGTTCTATCATATATCTCACTAAGACTCGACATGTCTCACAAGGAAAGACATTTCTAAAAAAAATCTCGAGAAAACCGAGGAGAAAACCAAAATTCTCGCCAGAGTTGGACTGTTACAATTTCGTTCTTTTGTTTCATTCAAATTCATTTGGATATGCAGAGTTCACAGATTTTTGTTGAAATTGTTATCACATTTGGCCGAAATAATCGGTTTTCTTAGTAGGTACTTTATTTGATCATACAAAAAATTAAATAAGAGAGTTCCATCATTTCTTGTACCACAAAATATTCGCTGGTTTTTGTTATACCTACCTAGTTCACCTAGGTAACTTTATTTTTTTTTTGAAACATTTATTGTTGTGTTGTGGGTTGTGTTACAAGTTGTTTGTTCGGTCCAAATAAATCCTCGCAAACAAAATTGCCAACCGTTTACAAACGCTGACTTCGCCGATATTATTTTCGTGTATGGGTTCTGCGATGGCAACGGGAGAGCCGCCAAAAGGGAATACGAGCTAAGATATCCAGGTCGCAGAATACCATCTCGAAACACGTTTGGAAGAATCTTTCAATACAGTCGTGAACATGGGAGATTCCCCGGAACTGCTGTTGTAGCTGTACCTCCAAGAAACATCGAACGACCGAGAGTGGATGTCCAGGAAGAAATTCTGGAGATGACAAAGGAAAATTCTTCCATAAGCACGAGGAGGATAAGACATGCCCTTGGTATTCCCGATGCTCGTGCATGGAGAGGATTGAAAAGCGAACGCTTGTAACGCCTTACCACCTGCAGAAGGTGCAGCGACTAGAGCCAAATGATTCAGCCCCAGGCCTCACCTTTTGCAGATGGAACCATCCACGAACTGTACCTCGGATTTTATTCACAGATGAGGCCCAGTTTACAAGGGACGGCGTTTTCCCGAGATTTTTTTTAGAAATTTCTTCCCTTGTGAGACATGTCGAGTCTAAGTGAAAGATATGATAGAACTGAAGCATCTGCAGTGATCGTACCGAATTGTATCCATTATTGCGCCTAACAAAAATTTCACTCTGAATAGTAACACTGGGTATGAGTTGTTTTTCAATTTCTTTGCCGGATGATTTCAAGTGTGCCGTAAAAATTGTCACTCTTGTAGCATTTTTCCTGAGCTTTCCAGATATGGTAGTGTTCTTTCCGAAATCCGCTCAAAAAATGTACATTTTGACAGGCAAACTCAAAAAATTTTTTTTCCAAGTCCGGACCTGACTTTTTTTCTACCTGCTATGGCATTTGATCAAGTACCAGCAGAGGAATGTGACAGGTGAATTTCATTTGTTTATATCAAACCGCTCCAGAGATATCGCTTATTGTAAATTGTGAACAAAGAACAAAACACCCTGTATCTTCGAGACGGATCGCCAAAAAAAAATTTCTCTTCTTGATCTCAACTCGCCTTGACATCCTCCATCTGCTATTCACGTATGGCACATACTTTTTGAAACACCCTGTAGAAATATTTTATAATTGAGTTCTTACGTAAAACAAACAATTCCGCAATGAAGCTCATTTTTAGCCTTTGTCAAATTTCAGTAACAGAACAAGTAAAACCAATTTCGCAAGTAGTAAAATGGATTTCAAAAAAAAGTATAAATTTTGAAAAAAGTACTTTATATCAGTTTTGGAGAAAAAAAATCTGCTCAGGAGGCGAGTGCAAAAAAACTGCAGATTTTTTCGGCATGTGATACATGATCCTGATTAAATACTGACTCGAACATACTTTAAATTGCGATTTCCGGGCACCGCACAGACACCTCAAAGGTAACAGTGGCTCCAAAAATCTCTCTTCATTCCTGCATCCACGTTCGGCTGCACTTCCCTGCAGTAATGCAGATAAATCCTGCATTTTTCTGAGATAACCTGGACAAAACTTCGGAATCTTCTGGAGACATGGAGGCGAGCATGGTGTTAGGAGAGTACCATTGATTTCATGTGAAGATAGCACAGAAGAATTTCAGACGCCACCAACCACAGCATTCCAGCATCGCCGTGGATGGCTACAAAAAAAATTGTTTCAGTTGAGTACATCAGAAATCACAGAATTATGCCATGACGAGTGCTATGTACGGTTGCGGCCAAAATAAAGTGGACGACAACGTCAATGAGTTGGCTTGCTGTCATGCGACGTTCAGGCCAGAATCCTGAAAAATCTGTCAACTGTCGTCCACTTTAAAAAGGCCGCAATGGTACCTGCCATATTATTATGGATAACTAACTGTGTTATTTTATAAACTGCTAATTAACTTGTAGCCAACCCACAACAGAGGCAGACTTCAGTTGTTCTCCATATTATTAATCTAAATATTTAGTTGGACCTTGAACCTCGCATTTCCCCATTTCTTGTCCTCTGGTGTGCAGTCTAATGAGTAAATTGTTGAAAAAATTTGTACGAAAGAGGCAGCCTCTAGTTTCCCTGGTGAGTTTCTTCACAGTTTCCCCAGGTTCCTTCAGTCTTTTTTCATAGGCCCTCCAAGTTCCACGCAGTTCACCTGGCGAGTGCCAATAGAAGAGTTTTCCTTGAGATCCTTTAACTTGTACAGAAGGGGTCCCTAGCAATTTACCATTGGATTTATCCCTCAATGGAGTCATGTCAGGAATGCCACATGTTCCATAGTAATAGCCAGAGTAATATGGCTACAATCTATGTCCCATCGTACGCTTTTGTTTATTTCATGAAGCGGTTCAGGCTGAGTCATTAAGCTAGGTTCAATTCACAAGAAAAAGAAACGACCTTCACCTTTTTCGTTTTTCTTTGTGCATTCCAAAGCTTAATCGTGTTGAAAGCAAGGGTCCGTACTCCATAACTTCTCGCAGATTTCATTCCTGCAAAAGATCAGTAATGATTGTGCTATTATTTCAACCAATTCCTCGTCTTTACCTCTTCAACCGTGGATGTTCCAACCGGCCAACTCATCAACGTTCAAACCAATTCAACGGCACGCCACAACATACATAAAATAATTACTTGATCACCTTTCTTCAAGACTCCGGCAGATTGTCCAAGTGCATAAGAATGACGCTGTCTCACCTTGTTCTTGTTCAAAAAATCACTTGGTGACAAATCATCTCCACACTCTCATGTCTCCACAAACAACGAAGGACGGTTAGTACTAAAATTTACTACGTAGCGTCACTTGTCTGGCAAATATTCTTCCATTTCCGTCGCAATTGAGGGTCCCTGGCGGAGCGAAAGAAAGTTTTGTCCGTTGCCTCCATGGCATAGCTGTTCCCTCCGGGGAACTCTTCTCTTGTCCTCCATGTAGCTCTATAGCTAAACAAAACAGACCTATTTCAATTTTGGGATGTAGCGCCCTTGTCAGCCAACCTTTACCTGTATTTATTGCACGTATTTCCGTACTCAGGACACCAGAATACACCACTAGAATACACCTACTTTTACTGTTACATCTTACAAAAAACTGACCTCACGGAAAGCCGCCGCGCCATAGTTAATGAAAGTATGAAAGCCGTGAACATGCGCCGTCGCCCTTGCTCACGTGTCAGGGCCATCCTTAAGCTCATGCTGCGCGCTTTTCAAACTGAACTGAGGTATATCTCCCACAGACGTCTGAGACGGTGACAGTGAAATATGTCAAACATTTAAAATTCGTAGTCGCAATCTGTTAGTGTAGAACAGGGATCGTGTAGAATCAAGTAGCCCCAGCCCGGGGCACGACACAATCCGCAGCTGACATATCGGTGCATAGAAGTTGCATGCCTAACAGTTTTTGTGTTTTAAATTTATTTACAAATTGAAATAATATCAAGATTTTCGAAAAACCGTTCAGTCTGTGGTGCTATTTGGCTACCAAAGCATCATTAGAGGCAATAATAAACAAGTGAGTATGCCTCCACGTGCGTGAGTCTCAGTAGCGCATTTTCTCAAAGAGGCATAATTGTGAACGTAAAGAAATTTGGTTGAAGGAGAAACACCATTCCTTGCCCACTTTCTTCATTCGAAACTCATTGTGATATTGTGTCATCAGAATGGGGTACTTGCCAATGAAATAGATTTGAATGAAAATTCTTTCACTCATCAATATATTTTTTTGTTTGAGGGCGGGAGCTGGGAGCGGCGACTAATCAACAGTAGTCTATTCTTTCCAATTTTTAGTCGGCTATCCATCTAGCGAAAGAATTAGATCGCTATGTCTTCGGGTTTATGTTTTCCATTTATATCTTACTTTGAGGGCAGCGTGTGGGGGTGGCAGCATTCGGCAAAGTAACTGTTGCACAGTTTGAGTTGAGAGTTTCTGAATGTTTAAGGAAATATGACAATCAGTGAAAATTGTGAAAGTTGCATTTATTTTGTTTGGGGGCGGGAGCTGGAGGCGGCGACTAATCAAAAGTGGTCTATATCTTCCCATTTTCAGTCAGCTATCTATATAGCGGAACAATTTGATCGCTATGTCTTCAGGGATATATTTTACATTCATCTCTTACTTTGGGGGCGGCGTGTGGGAGCGGCAGAGTTTGGCAAAGAAATTCTTCCACAGTTTGAGTTGGGAGTTTCTGAATGTTTGAGGTAACATTAAAATGTAATTCAGTGGAAATTATTGAAAGTTGCACTTTTTTCTTTTGGGGGTGGAAGTTGGAGGCGGCGCCATGCCAAAGGTAGCCTATTCTTTCCCATTTTTAGTTAGCTATCCATATAGCGAAAGAATTGGATCGTTATGTCTTCGGGTTAATGTTTTTCATTCATCTCTCACTTTGAGGGCAGCGTGTGGGGGCGGCAGCATTCGGCAAAGTAACTGTTGCACAGTTTGAGTTGGGAGTTTCTAAATGTAAGGGAAATATGACAATCAGTGAAAATTGTGAAATATGCATTTTTTTTTGTTTGGAGGCGGCAGCTGGAGGCGGCGGCTAATTAAAAGTGGCCTATATTTTTCCAATTTCAGTCAGCTATCAATATAGTGAAAGAACTAGATCTCTATGTCTTCAGGTTCATGTTCTACATTTATCTCTCACTTTGGGGGCGGCGTGTGGGAGCGGCAGAGTTTGGCAAAGAAATTCTTGCACAGTTTGAGTCAAGAGTTTCTAAATCTTCGAGGTAACAGTATCAGCTAAATCAGTGAAAATTGTTGAAAGTTGCACTTTTTTTTTGTTTGGAGGCGGCAGCTGGAGGCGGCGGCTAATTAAAAGTGGCCCATATTTTTCCAATTTCAGTCAGCTATCAATATAGTGAAAGAATTAGATCGTTATGTCTTCGGGTTCATGTTTTTCATTTATCTCTTACTTTGGGGGCGGCGTGTGGGAGCGGCAGCGTTCGGCCAAGCAAATGTTGCACAATTTGAGTTGGCAGTTTCTATATGTTTGAGAGAACATCTCAATCAGTAAAATTGTGAAAGTTGCACTATTTGTCGTTTGGGGGCGGAATCTGGGGGCGGCGACTAACCAAAAGTAGCCTATCCTCCCCAGTTTTTAGTCAGCTGTTCATATACCGAAAGAACTAGATCGCTATGTCTTCGGGTTTATGTTTTTCATTTTAAAGTGATTGGGGGCGGTTTTTAGCAGTTTTTTCATGTCGGCGGCGTATATTGATGACGGAATGTTTCTTGGCTTACGTTTATAAGTGGCAACTATGTATTATTCAAAAAATGAGAACACCAGAGCATCAGGTCTGGTAAAAAGTGCAATATTATGTTATTTCAAGTTTATCGGGGGCGGTTTTCTCTATGTTGGCGGCGCAATATAGACATCCAATATAGCCTAGCCCTCCTTTGGGAGTGGCAGCTATGTAACAGCGAAAAAATTAGAAAGCTAGGTCGTCTAGTTTGGGAGGAGTTCGAGGAACGGACGGACGGACGGACGGACGGACGGACAAAGCGGTTGCAATAGCGATTTTCATCAAGATTGAAAATGCGCTAAAAATCGTGCAAGGACCCCATTAGACTGGTTACTGCTTACAAAGTCTGCGTACCATCGAACGTTCGAGCCAGGAATGAGCTCTGAGACACGTGTTTCGGCCTTTTGGGCCTCATCAGTGAGGGAATAACGTCCACACAAGGAAGCTCAACGATACACAGATAAGAACAAAATATATGTGTACTTGATCCAGTGTACACGCGGGTGGGATGGTTCACAACACCTTCTGTTGGTAAAGCTTCATTTTAGCCAGACTACTATAGACACTTACATAAAATATTAGGTACCATTTACTAGACTAGTATATGTATTGTTTCATTCACAATGAGTTAGCAATCGATGCATTTCTAACTCTTAAAAAGTTGGGAAGTGAAATGACTCCTTACAGGTTGGAAAATAATGTCACTTTGACGTATGCAGAGAGGTGATCTGATCTAAACAGCTGTCGCGGAGCGCGGAGTGTTGATGAATGCGTTGTTTGAAAAAGTTGCCTATACCTACCTGATAAAAACGTTTGACGCGAAAAACTTCAAATAAAGCCAATTATTTGCATTTAAACTGGATCATTGTGAATAAAGTCCCAAACATACCACGGAGTAAAGCGTCATTACAGCCTACGGGATTCTATCTCACCTCGGTAGTATATTGAATCCCTTGGCTGTAATGAGTCGCTTTCCACCTTGGTATGTAATATACTATTACCGTTCCCGCCGGTTTTCTCCTGAGTGGTGTTGGCACGCGGTTTGAAATGTGCCGTTCAGTTGTTGAAAATCGAGTTGGAAATTCAATTTACCGATTGTTTCGCAGTGTAGGTATCTGTAAAGTTTGACGAGACGTTAGCGTCGTTCTGATTCTTGACACACAATCGGTCGAAGGAATAAAAGCATCAACGACCGAAAAGCCATTTATTTCACGATTTCACCGAGACTGTTTCGAACAAGCAGCACGCGAAATAAACCGCTTCTGACGGGACCGTTGAGTGTCTTTGAAACAAGCAAGAAATTAAATAAACCCGGTGCACAAACTGGGCTTTACGCGAAATCGATGCCCGCACGCCAACAATCGTAAATCGACATAAATGAGACGGCCATGATATGTTTTGTAGCTCTGCAGATAATGTCCTGTTGCAAACTGCAAACAAATCATCCCCTACGCTGATGCCTCTCGTCAACGCATCGCACCAAAATACTACAATATTTATTTTTTTAATTATAAACTATTGCTATATTATACCCTTTCACCCCCACTAGAAGGGTCGGTGGTAGTGCACCTCGTGATCCAAAAAGTGTCTCTCTCAGTCTCTCCACAGGATGATCTACAGCCCTGCACTATAACCCTGGAACGGCTTTTATGATCTATCGCCCAATAAAAATGCCCTCATCAAAATTTCAGTCGCTTTAGCAAACATCCCACACATCACTCGCAATCAATACCGCACAGACTTTTCCCAGTCCGAATTCAGCTGAATTGTTCTTTTCGTTCTGTTTTTTTTTTTTGTATTTTCCATTCACTGCAATTGAAACTCCGTGTATGTGCCTGCCTACTTGCCAGCTGCAGCTTTCCACCATATCGATCAGGTTTCAAAGTAACTCCAAAGTCTGCCATTATCAATAATTATTATCATTGAAAATCTTCAACAAGTTTGACTTTTCGCTTTGTTTCGCGCAGCCTTAAATTACATACAGACGCTGGTGGAAGCCAAACAACAAGTTAATTAAAAGCAAAATATTACCGCACCACCACAACCACCAGTTCGTGTATAAACTGAACTCGCTTCAAATATTTACTCGTGGTTTGTTTCCATGCGGTTAATTTCGCCAGTCTACAAAACGCTGAAATAATAATTACGTTTAATCAACAGCATTTATGTGGTAGTTAATGCTGCCATCTATATCTGAGGAGAGCGCTTGTATGTTCGAGCATGCACACAGGGTGTTGTATAAATTACAACGTATATATACGGTTGCAGTCCACACGATCTCAGAAGTGAGACTTGGAAAACACATTGTTGCGTGACTTCCATCATGTGCCGCATAAGCGAAGCTTCTGTGTTGAGTCCATGGATGGCTAACAAAAATTGAAATGGACTTGGGAAACATTATTGTAACCAATCAGTATACCGGGTAGCCGCGCGAAAAATTACAGTTGCGATAATTTCCGCACTTTTCAAGATATGGATTTCAAATTTCACAGTAAGAACGGAGCATATTATTCACCCCTAGCAACTAAAATTTTTCTTCAAATGGCACCCCACCTTTTTTTTTCTGAAAAAAATTTTTTTCTTGATATATCTGTGGAAAATTTAAGAAGCTCACAATTTTTCCAAATATCAATTTTTCAATAATGTAAAACTGTACACATTTCATTTGGATGTTTTTTGTCGAAACAAGGAGCCATTACAACCGAATTGCTTGGAACTTCATGCTGGATGTTACTAAACAAATTGTACCTGTCAACAACTTACCCTCACTCCCGTACGAGCCCCATTTTTCAATATATGAAATGCCCTTCCAATGTCACTTTTCAGGAATCTAGCCTAGTTTAATTGGCTTCAAAAAATCAAATACTTCGCTTTCCAGCGGATTCAAAGTAGTTGAAACCGAATTTGAGACTCGTCTTTATTGCTGTATGGAGGTGAATGGCAGACATTTTGAGCATTTTTTATGATTGTGCCAGACATTGGAGTATTCCATTTCCGTACTTACAGTTACAATTATTGGTTTATTAGCTCTCCTTTTACATACTTGATCGTAATAGAATTTGATTTTTTGAAGCCAATTGAAAAAATGTTTAGTTTGACAAATAAAAGCTGTCTACACCATGTTTGTTTCAACTAAACTGAATTGTATCTTTTTTCTAACAAAGTAAACTAACATTCTCACATTGAAAAATAATCTAAAAATATAGCGGGCTTTGTACGGGGGGTGGGAGTGAGTTGTTGACAGGTACAATTTGTTTAGTAACATCCAGCATGAAGTTCCAAGCAATTTGGTTGTAATGGCTCCTTGTTTCGACAAGAAAGTCAAGAAACATCCCAATTAAATGTGTTGCAATTTAAGATGATTGAAGAATTGATCTCTCGAAAAATTGTGAACTTTTTTCTGTCATTTTTTGCAGATGTATCAAGAATGACATTCTTTTTTCAGGAAAATAATTCAAAAAGTGAAGTGCTATTTGAAAAGAGATTAGGGTTGCTAGAGGTGGAACCAATTGGTCCGTTCCATTCCTACTTGTGCCTACCGATGTCCCCCGTGTTACTAATTGACACTGTGAAATCTGTTTCTTGAAAATTGGAGAGATTATCGCAACTGTAAGTTTTTGCGCGGACACCTGGTATGATATCCAACGAGCATGTGATGATCGGGGATTCCTGATCATCTCTTCGGCCGCTATTCAACGGTCAGCTCAAAACTGGCGCTTTTGCTTTTTTTGGTGGCAATGTCACTCGATATATACAATACAATACAATCTTCATTAATACCCAACAGACAGTCAAACAGTCTATCACAGGGCATAGAAAATTCACAAATATTAGATACAAAAATGAAAATATACAAAAAAGCGAGATACAACACCTTGAAACACATACAAATCACAAACCTTAAGATATGCCAAAAAAAAAAGTTTACATACATTCACAAACACTCCAAAATCATCAGCAAAAAGATCAACTTCAACTTTGAAACTTTGAAATATTATTAAAATTTCGATTTTCGGCATTGAGTATTAGCGAGTACACGTGTTGGTTAGTTCTAGTTGTTTCAATGTAAAAGACATGCGAGTTTCTAGTATTGAACCTTTCTGCAATAAATTCCAGTTCGCGAAGTATTGCAGGTGACAAAATCAGGTTATTTACTATTTTATATACAGGGTCTTTTTTTAGCAATGTCACTATTTAGGAAGCTTCTGGTGAACAAAGTACGCATCTTTTTGACAGGGGTATGGCAGCATCTTGTAGTTTACAGTTTCAAGTTTTGTTCGACACTACAACCATGGTTGGCAGTCATCAACATCGTGTACACGGTGCCAAGAGCCTTGAAGTTGCAAATTTTTTGTTTCTTCATTTTGAAATTCAAAATTCTCCTCCATTTCTGTACCAAGTCACTTGAAACTTGTAACACATTGAAACTTAAAATTTGAATTTTGATACGGTGAAAGTTGTCTTCGTGCAACTTCAGGGTGATGGCTGCCCTTTCCCAAAAAAGTCTTCAATCAGAAATGCAGTGCTTGGCGGGTGTCACAGAATCTCGAAACGTTACTTCAGTGCAGATATTTTTGATTCTCTTCTCAAGATAACGAATGTCCCTGATTACTTCTGTGAATACCTGGTCTTTGAGAATGCCTACAAAGAAAAAACAAGTGAGTATGCCTTCACGTGCGTGAGTCTCAGTAGCGCATTTTCTCAAAGAGGCATATTGTGACCGTAAAGAAATTTGGTTGAAGGAAAAACACCATTCCTTGCCCACTCTCTTCATTCGTAACTCATTGTGATATTTTGTTATCAGAATGGGGTACTTGCCAATGAAATAGATTTGAATGAAAATTCTTTCACTCCTCAATATTTTTTTGTTTGAGGGCGGGAGCTGGGAGCGGTGACTAATCAACAGTAGTCTATTCTTTCCCATTTTTAGTCGGCTATCCATATAGCGAAAGAATTTGATTTATTTATTTATTTATTTATTTAATTGTTATATTTTACGAGGCGGCATTCAGCTATAAGCTGCTCTACCATGCAACCTCGGGGACAGCACAAAATATCCATGGATGAAGTAGGATTCGAACCCACACAGGGCAGCGCGAATGGTTTGGCTTGCCATCACCTGTACCACTCGGCTACCACCGCTCCCACTATGTCCTTGATCACTATGTCTTCGGGTTTATGTTTTACATTTATCTCTTACTTTGGGGGCGGCGTGTGGGAGCGGCAGAGTTTGGCAAAGAAATTCTTCCACAGTTTGAGTTGGAAGTTTCTGAATATTTCAGGTAACATTAAAATGTAAATCAGTGGAAATTATTGAAAATTGCACTTTTTTTCTTTTGGGGGTGGAAGTTGAAGGCGGCGCCATATCAAAAGTAGCCTATTCTTTCCCATTTTTAGTTAGCTATCCATATAGCGAAAGAATTAGATCGTTATGTCTTCGGGTTTATGTTTTTCATTCATCTTTCACTTTGATGGCAGCGTGTGGGGGCGGCAGCATTCGGCAAAGTAACTGTTGCACAGCTTGAGTTGGGAGTTTCTAAATGTAAGGGAAATATGACAATCAGTGAAAATTGTGAAAGTTGCATTTTTTTTTGTTTGGAGGCGGCAGCTGGAGGCGGCGGCTAATTAAAAGTGGCCTATCTTTTTCCAATTTCAGTCAGCTATCAATATAGTGAAAGAATTAGATCGCTATGTCTTCAGGTTCATGTTTTACATTTATCTCTCACTTTGGGGGCGGCGTGTGGGAGCGGCAGAGTTTGGCAAAGAAATTCTTGCACAGTTTAAGTCAAGCGTTTCTAAATGTTCAAGGTAACATTGAAATATAAATCAGTGGAAATTATTGAAAGTTGCATTTTTTTCTTTTGGGGGTAAAAGTTGGAGGCGGCGCCATATCAAAAGTAGCCTATTCTTTCCCATTTTTAGTTAGCTATCCATATAGCGAAAAACTTAGATCGCTATGTCTTCGGGTTCATGTTTTTCATTCATCTCTTACTTTGGGGGCGGCGTGTGGGAGCGGCAGCGTTCGGCTGAGCAAATGTTGCACAATTTGAGTTGGCAGTTCCTAAATGTTCAAGGGAACATCTCAATCAGTAACATTTATGAAAGTTGCACTTTTAATCGTTTGGGGGCGGAATCTGGGGGCGGCGACTAACCAAAATTAGCCTATCCTTTCCCATTTTTAGTCAGCTATTTATATACCGAAAGAATCAGATCGCTATGTCTTCGGGTTTATGTTTTTCATTTTAAAGTGATTGGGGGCGGTTTTTAGCAGTTTTTTCATGTCGGCGGCGCATATTGAAGACGGAAATGTTTTTTGGCTTACGTTTATAAGTAGCAACTATGTATTATTCAAAAAATGAGAATACTAGATCATCAGGTCTGGTAGAAAGTGCAGTATTATGTTATTTCAAGTTTATCGGGGGCGGTTTTCTCTATGTTGGCGGCGCAATATGGACATCCAATATAGCCTAGCCCTCCTTTGGGAGTGGCAGCTATGTAACAGCGAAAAAATTAGAAAGCTAGGTCGTCTAGTTTGGGAGGAGTTCGAGGAACGGACGGACGGACGGACGGACGGACGGACAAAGCGGTTGCAATAGCGATTTTCATCAAGATGGAAAATGCGCTAACAAAGCGACTTTTCAACACGGTTTCTTTCTATGGCCAAGCACAGCATTTTGTTCTGTCGCACCGTGCAGATAAAGTTGATGTCTGACAACTGTGGTTGTAGTGTCAAACAACGGCCCCCTAGCACAGGTGGTCGTGCATCAGCCTGTGGTACGGTTGGTCCTAGGTTTGATTCCTAGTCATGTCTGGGTGTTTTGTGCTGTCCACAATTTGCGTTAATTAAGGTTTTTTCAATTGTACAAATTTGAATAAAAACGCAAATAGCTCCTATGGCGTTGAAGAAGCCGATAAGGAGGAAAACAAACTTTTTTTTTGAACTTTTTAGTGTCAAACAAAACTTGAAACTATAAGTTACAAGATGCTTCCATGCCCCTGTTGATAAGTTTCATACTTCGCCTGTCAGAAGCTATTCAAATGATGACATCCATAAAAAAATACCCTGTATATAAACAAAACAAATGAATAAGTACGTCTTATATCTAAAAATACAAAATTAAATTCCTCAAGTAGTTGAGTTTGAGGGGAGCCGCGCGTAGGATATATTGGTGGATCCCTCCCCTCTTGAACTGATCAAAATTGATAGCCAATAATTTTGGTTTGAAAACTCCCTTCTTGTAACCGGATCAGTTTATACTGTGAAAATTTGTATAAACATGCTTGATTCAATTTTTATCAAGGTGCAGTGAACTATTTTGGAATGTCTCCAAAAATTTTCGAAATATCTTGAAAATGAAATCCAAAAAATTCAGAAAATTGTCCTTGATCACTTAATTTCTCAATAATTATTCACTGATGATTCCTGATGTCTTGCTGCAAAACAGGTACGACCACATCCATTTGGTCAAAATTGACAGAACGTGATGCCAACGCGCATTTCAAATTCTGCAGCGCAGCGACTTTAGCGTCACCTATCCGGCGCTGGCGAGCCGCAAGTTTTGGCGGGGGACGTGTATGATTTTTTGACGTCTTTTTCAAGCAGGTCAGAACTTGATTGAATAATTGCTAACATAACCAGCAGGTTGAGTATCCTAATAGACAATTTTGCGTCTGTCTGGGATCATCAAAAGCACAATTTCTTTAAGAATGTGAGGGTGATTGCAGAATCCAAAAGACTTGAAAAATGCTTAAAAAAGCACAAAACGCATTAGTGATAACGGAGAAGTCCTGTCAAAGGAATGAATTTTAACAAATATTGTCGGCAGGTACCTACACCATGGGTTGGGTGTATCTGGCGCCAATGCACGCGTTTAGCCGTTCCAAGTGATTTCGGCCAGGAAACGATTTTGCGCTAGTTCGCCTGACCAAAAAAAAAGAAAATCCCGCCTTCTGACTCGTCGTTGCCTTACTTTTTGCCGAATTCGATCAAATCCATTAAGTGGTTTTTGAGTTACCAAAAGGGCAGTTAGATGGAGCACCTTGAACTATTTTGGATAGTTTTTCAGAGGCTGTCAAATGACATAATTTTATACAAGTCAAGTTCCTTGAGGAACAGCTTCTGAGTTACACTACCGTTCGATAAATGAGCATCAAAAACTAATCAGAGTTGTCCCAGGATAAAATTATGCCTGCATAGTGCATACCAAGGTAGAAAATGACAGATATACATGAACAGACATTATTCTGGGAGACAGGTACTTGCTTGGCTTCAATTTGGGACATTTTGGCGCAAAATGAGAAAAAGAAAGCTAAATGAGGTTCTATACTGAAGCTAAACCCCCTTCCGGGCATTCTCACGCTCATGCACGAAAATCTGCCCGTAATTAATTTGAAAAACCAACCCTTTCTCTTCATCCATTATTATTATAGTGGCATGGTTTCCGGCATTTGCGGCAATCCCCTGGATGAGGCGTCGTCCCGAGTCCGGTCTCGTAATGAAAATCATATTTCAGCAGTTTTAATTTCGCACACACCACCCTCCAAAGCAGCTCAACAGCAGCAGCAGTGCAGAAAGCACAGCCCAATTTCGTCGTCCTTTCGTACGCAGGATAACAACGTGACTGACAGTTTGATTTAATTTTTAATCGTCCTTTCGAGGTGCCGCTGGTCGGGAGAACTGGCGCGCGAGAGATAGTAGAGAAGATAATATGGTAGATGAGGGGCCCCTAAACGCTCAGAAATGTACAAAAGCGCAGCAGAGAGAGCCGAGCGAAGAGAGCAGCGCCAGAGGAGAGAAGGCGATTTTCGCACAGGCTTGGACGGAGGCGGGGACGGTGCGGGAACGGGGAACGGCATGGGGTGTTATGTCCAGTTCAGTGACGTCGCACCGGGATTATTTCATCGTACGAAAGCGCACCGAGCACTAAATGCCTCTCGAAGCTCTGTGAAAATTTAATCCCCGCATTAAATTCACCGAAAACAGTTCCGGAGCTTAATACCCTTTCAATTAAGCTCGCATAGGGTGTGTAAAAATGTAGTTAAAAGACCAAACCAAATGGTGCCGCAGCAAAAAACACGTATGCGGCTGACAGGTCATATAAGCAGGAGCAGGTGTTTTTTTTTTCACAGAATTGGCTTACAAAGTACTCATTCTCATTGAGCACTTTTGTTCTCGGTTTCAAACGTTATACAGCGTAAAATAGAAGGAAGCTCTCCGACTATCGCAATTATACAGGGTGTGGGCGAAGGTGTGAGGTACTGGTAATTACAAACTTTGAGGGAAGATTCCTTCTGAAAAATGAAGTCGAAAGAATTGAAAAAGTCCCGGTCCTAGGATGTTTTTCTGAGAACACAATCATAGGGTGTTGCAGTTGAGTTTTCAAAATCTTTTTTTTACTAGAACGAGAGAGCTACGAGAACTTTTTTAGAAGAACGATTTTAGAAAGTAAACTTCAACACCCTGTATCTTTCAAAGAAACATTTTGGGACCATGAATATTTTTGACTTCATTTTGAATGGGGAATCATCTTTCAAAGTTTGTAACAACAAGTACCTAACACTCTGTATAATGTTTGAAATCGAGAACAAAAGTGCTCAACAACAGCTCTCGATTCCAGTCACCCATTCTGTTTTGATCATTGGTCCAACCATTCATCTAATCGATCTAATATACACAACACATATTACAAACATGGTCCTTCGAGCCAGGCAGGTAGAAGCCGCCATATCACTCAACCATGGATACCAAATCCATCATCAATTGGTATCCTGCGAGGTTTCCTGTCATGCCAGCATATCACATATCATTTTGACGATGCAAGGAAGTGCGAAATCGAACCGGAATTTCTCTGCTGCATCAGGAGGCACCCCTCCAAATTTGCAGGTATCTTACGGAGGCCGTAAAAACTTCTTTTTCCTGATTCTGGATGGGAATCATTTGCGCTCGGTCCTTTAGCATCGTGACAAGTGTTTGCATTAGTGTCGCAGTGAAATATACCTGCTCGACATAACTGGGCCATCCAGAGAAGCAGCAGCGCCCCGCTGAAACATGTCAACGCGGGGGCGGTTATCGCGCCTTGCCCTCTTGTGACTGAGTGCCGAGAGCATTTTATCTGTGACAGTTACAAGAAAAATGCCCAAGTTAAAAGGTTTAATATCCAGGGAGCCGCCAGGAGACGCCGATTAAAAGTTACGAGCTAGATACGGCCCTAATGATTCACGACACTCACACTGTCGTCGTCGTCGTCTCCTGCTCCTCTCGGGAGGTCGCTGTTAATGGCGCCTCCAACACCGGCCTCGGAGCCAATCATCACCATTCGCGCTGTCGACAATCACCAATTTAATAAGAGTTTCGCACTCAAACACGCCGTTAATTAATTTTAACGCACTCCGAAAACCTGCCTTCAACAACTGGTTGCTCGATGCCAACTTCGGCTACCGACATTCCGAACCGCTATAGGACCAGCATCCTAGAAATGCCAATGTCCAAGTCCAACATGACGAAACACAAATTCACAGCCCCTTCCGTTCTCTTTAAAATGTCAAACCTACCAAATAGTTGTTCACGATCCGATTTGCATCGACGAATTTCCATTTCAATGGACGGATCTTTGCCGTGACCTGATTTTGTCAAAGGCTTCCCCAATGGTGTGTACAGATGCGTACATGCGATAATTCGCTCGTCTCTGAATTGAAATAACATATTTCAGAGGTAAATCCGTGCTAACGCCCCGTAATTTTAGGTTGTAAGCCGTTCCCCGCGGTCTGGTCCCTCTCTACAATAACGGCTGCAGAAATTTCAATAATGACCGTGCATTAGTTAACATTAACCGAATCCTACAGGACTATATCCGGAACGGAACCCTGAAGCAGCACTAACATTACTGGATATTATCCGTAACGTGTATAACAATGAAATAACGGTGTGCGCCGAATTCGACTGTACCCCCGTATCTGTATAATGCTAAATACTCCATCTAATTCGTTCTATTCTATTCTGTTCTATTCTGTCGTCGTACAGGGTGACATGGAAATGCACTCTCCCCATGTTCAGAACTGAAACTGCGAGTCAAAGTTCGCTTAATCGGCCTTATAGCAGGTATAGGTGAGATAAGGTGAAAATTGTGAACGTCACAATGGGTGCTTTCCACCTAGACGGTACAAATACCACCAGACGGAACATGTTCCACGATTGGGTACAGCTAGATGGAAAGCACCGGCATCGTTGACCGACGCGACATCTCTGGTCTGGAGGCGAAAGATGACTATAGCATTCAGAAATAAAGAAATGGCAGCGTAAATCTTAATCGATCGTACGTTATCCCTGCAGAGAAATAAAATAAAACATGGATGCATGGATAAAACGACACAGAGAGAGACATATGACAACGGAGTGCTGGATTACAGCTGATTACAGCTGGCACACGTCGCATCCGTTTCCGGTGTGCCTTTCGATGGCACAAAATTCAAGGTGATCCACGGGACGGCACAAAACCAGGTAAGAACACGTAGATGGAAAGCACCGTTTGGAACCCGCACGTGCGCAAATGGAAGGTGTACCAAACTTGGAGCTAGGTGGAAAGCACCCAATACTTCTTCCCCGGCGATATCCGGCAACGTAGGTACGAAGTAGGTAACGCATGTGTTCCATCTCTTGGGCAGAAAAACCTAGCCTTCTATGATCGCTGGTCTTTGACGTGATTGCGTGCGAAAATTGCATCCACATGACACTTGACAGATCGCTGTTTGTTTCGTTCCAGGTTATGTTTTGGCGTGATTTTATTCAAAAAAATATTCTATTAGCCTTTTTAGGTACATCGGCATGTGATTATTGAGAGGGAAGTGAAGTGGATGACTCACATTTTGAGAAATGCTTGGAATCTGGGATTGCGACATGTCAGTTTCGACACTTATTTTCACCAAGCATTTTAGCATGGAATAGGTAGCCCGTAGGCCCAACATGTGCCGGGCTTCTATTTCCTCAAAGAGAAATTTTTTCTCGTATCGATCGCGACTGTTTTTGGGTAGCTATTAGATTTACCGTAGCTTCTTCGGCCGCTTGCCGAGATTCAGGAGGCGTGAGATCAAACATTTCTAAGTTTGGTTCATACGTGATCGGTTATTTTCAAAAGAAAAATTGGCTATGACCTGTTCTTATGTCAGATTGTCAATACGTCAAAGTGAGAGCCACTGTCGTGAAGCGCTCACTTGATAAAACGATTTTCAACACAATAACAATTATTGTGGCTTATATGTATTGCTTATAATAATATGTATTTAATAATTGTCAGTAAAATAGCATACATACCTCGGCAAAACTGGTTACTACTGCGTCGGGCTAATCTTTGCCCTCCGCAGTAACAACTCGTTTCGGAAACACAAACACAAAAAACACGTCAAGTGGCAGAGTTCGATATCAAGGCTTTTTCTGTAACGCCACGTGACACGCGGCTGATCACCCCAATCTTTTCGCCTCAGCTTATCTTGACGGGTCGAAAATAAACTTGACTGATCTGGTGTATGCGTCCCTAATGCATCAGCGTCCGCCGTTCCTAGTGAATTTGTTCAGGGAAGGTTTTCAGCAACTTCGAAAAATCGTAGCGCCCTACGAAAAATGGTGGAAAGCCGCGTCTGCTGACTAAAGTCTTCTTTTTTCGTTGCTTAGCCTATTGCCGAGTCCATCGGATGGTTTTTAAATTACTACATTAAACTTTGTTATTTTATAACTTTCGACAGATGGAGTAAAGTTGAGTTCCGTGAGAAATAGCCTTTGCTATTTTCTGACAGTCACATTTCCGTCTGACGTATGACAATCAAAGACTAAGCTGATCGTTCCAGCATGGAACCATGTTTGAATACCAAATTTCACGTTGATCAGATTAACGGTTCGGCAGTTGTTGTGGAAGATTACAGACATACAGACAGACAGACATCATTCTGGAAATGGTAATAATCCTCTGGGGGGGGACCTCTAAATGGAAATATCCGTCAAAATCCGAAAAAAAAATCTGAACGATCATAATACTTTCTTTTCTTGTAGAGGGACCCTGGGAAAATGGTTGGGCTGAAAGTGAAGGTCCAGATTTGAATGCCCTACAACAAATCAAAAACCACAAATCGGGGCTAAACAAATTGCAATTTAAAATGGAGGGGATAGAATGCGTCAATTTGTTGGTGGTTGGAGGGCATCATTTTGGCGGAAAAAGGTTCACTGATTGCTGATGTTGACGCGTGAGAGAAGGAGTTCAGCTAGGTGGATGTTCTGCTTTTTACAATAAGTTTGGTATGATTTCTGACTAAATTTCATCTCCTGAAATCAAATCCGCTGTTGAAAATTCAATATTATAAACCAATCTAGCACGTTATTTTTTTTTATTCAGAGGTTTTTCTGCCTGAAAATATTGAATTACATGGTCGTTGTAAAACTTACATATGGAGGTATGGCCTACTCCAATTATTAATCGCGTAAGACAGCAACGTCATTCAGTTGTGGTACCACAGGCTTGTTAAGGCAAAATACCAATTTTCCCTTTTTTTTTTAGAGGCAAAGTAGCGCCGCTATACCCTGTTTGAAAACTGACCTCAAGAAGGTGTCCGCCGCAGATCGACTGATAGATAATAGTTATTGTGTCTCTAATGGAAAGAGCCGTTGCGCAGGAGATATAATGTCGCTACATTCTCTCTGATCACGACGTCTTCCTCGTAACTAGTGTTTAGTGTGCCGTCTTTCGTTTTATCCTCTTCGTATTAGTATGAAATAGTAGAGACGATATCATAAAGTGCTGGTGATGAGACATCACTTTCGCACAAATCCGCTCATATAGGGGACGCGGTAACAATGACTGGACGGCAATAATTAAGCGTCAGCTGAAAGTTCTGGACCGCCTCGGCCCCCCGGGCCGTTTTCGATATCGGCAGTTCACAAAATGAAACAGACAAAGACCGAAACGCCCGCCACCCAGAGATGGAGACCCTCAGGGCGCTAATACTCATTTTTTCTTCGCAGCAGCTTTCGATAAGATAATACGCAAATTAAACCGAAGTCTAATCGGTCCGACGACGGCGCTCCGATCTAATGCCCAGAAGACCTGTGAGTTGTTTCCCCATTTGTGAAGGACACCGAGCAAATACGAAGTATGATTGTGGTTCCAGTAGGCTCTGATATTTGCCCTCTCATAATGTCAATGCCTATAGGCGCTCTGCACATTTTGAATATCCCGCCTGTTTCAACACCCTCATGCGGCGGAAGTTTATGGATTGTTCAAAGTGACATTTGCAGGTGGTATGATTATTCAAATGGCATTGTTGTTATGGAAATAGATAACTTCCCGTAAGAAAAGCCATGGTCCATGGGAAAAGCACAAAAAAAAACGCTACTTTTGGCGCTGAAGCAAATCCGCAGAGTGCCATTAGTCAAGTCCGTTAAGGAGAGGGGGGAAAGGGGCTCCCTTACTTAACCTAAAAATGTGCAAACGGTAAAACGCCCATTTCTTCGTAACCGTTGAACAGAAAAAATCGGGAAAGTGAATTAATTAAGTAAATGTAGCTAAAAATCAGGAGATTGGAAATGGTACTTCAATTTGTTCGTAAAATATGACTTTTTTTCAAAAATTTGAGAGAAGTTGAGAGAATTCAATGGTGGCTGTTACATTTGTAGAACCCCCACAAAAAATAAGTACATGCACACTATAGCCGTTTTCTTTCGGTCTGGATCACGGATCATGATCCGGGAATCCGCTCACGGGGTTGGTTGGCTGTGCCACGCGCAACCAATCCAACCAATCCAGTCAGAGGATTTCCGAATCATGATCCGTGATCTTGAGCGAAAGAAAGCAGCTTATACCGTCAACATTTGGCTTTCTCTCACTGCTATAAACTTGACAGTTTTCTTTCTGGGCAAGATGAAATGGGCGTAGGTTCCTCACTGAAACCGAATTTTATCTCTGTGTAGAAATGTCACCGTGCCATCAATAGTATATTGTGTGGTTAGTACAGAAAGTGTCATATTCCTGGCCGACGACGGAATCTTGCAGTCTCTGAGGCGCCAGCCGAGGACTGCAACCGGCGGAGGCCTGGAAGCCACTTTCTGTACGAACAGCACATACTATTTTTTAGCCGATCTAATGAGGTAGTTACACCTATCAAAATGATAAACTTCAAAGCCATGCATTTCATTTAATTCAATAATGGCATTGATCTATCAAAGTTGTCAAAAACATCCAATATTCCTGGCCGGCGCGGCGGCTAGTAAGTTTTTTCCCGTACTGTTATCCTGACTTCCTATATGTATACCCTCCCTGCATTTCCCGTGAATCAGACATCAGAAATCCGATACTTGTATGATGAACAGAGCTCTCGGAGTAGTACAACACCAGACCGTTAAACTAGAACTGCGCTGACACATTTTTCGGCCTTACTCGGGGCTCATCAGTGCATTTTTGCTGTGGTTCCTGGAGTATGAAGACATCGGCAAAACTAATCCTGCAGTAATTTCAACGCCGACTTGGACAAAACCCATGCAGTCATTTTAGAGACACTCTGCAGAACGGAACGCTGAACATTTTTCTGTTGTTGTGTGAAACTTCCGCCAGGCTGTTGGTAACACGCATTTTGGCTCCATGTAGGAAGTTGGTGAGGGCGGGGTGGCGGCGGTCCGTCGTAAAGTTGTGTGCGGTTGGCAGCGGCTTTCGTCGCTCCGGGCTTTTTGCGTCCCTCGGTTGGCGGCCCTGTGCCATGTCAATCACACGCAGAACATCCGAACATCTCTGGCCCCGGCCACATTTGATGTGACATTACGAGCGGTCGCGGGTCGGCCCCGGGGAGCCCCCCGAAACGGACTAATGATAATGACTGTTGTTGCTTTCATTGTTTTATTGCGTCGACATGTGTCTCAGACGACCACGACCGCATTTGCCGGAAAACGCCTCTTTGATGCCCTCATTCTCATCCTTCCCACACTTCTATTTCCTGCTAACATCCTAGGAAGTTTGGATACATAAGTTTGGATACATTCTAGATTCTACAAGAAAAATACTAAGAAGTCCATGAAGTATCTTCTGTGCTACAAGCCTATTCTGTACCTATTTCGCAACGAGCTCGTTATGTAAAATGTGAATGCTTTCTTTGTCTGTATCTATGAATCCCCTATACCCCTCTCTCTGTCTTAACGAGTCGTTACAGGATGCAAAATATCTTCAATTTTTCATTCACCAGGTACCTTACTTACATTTGAAGTTGCAATTATATCATCGGTCATGTTCACTGCTCCATCAAGTTGTCTGGCAACTTACATACCCTCAAAGTGAATGGGAAAATTGAATTTGAAGAGGCTTTTGTGAGTTGATGAAGTGACCGTTATGTAAGCAGGTACCCAAACTTGTTAAATGTCTTGCCATGCAAACTATTTCAACACTTTTTATATAAAAATTTCGTTGTATCATAACTGAAAAATTCCACCACGACCATCAAAGTTCTGCGATACTATAGTATAATATTAATTCACACTTGAGCACTCGTACCTGAACTATGCGAGGGGTATGAGAATTCCAAATTAATAAATCATAGTAAAATTGAAACTTCAGTGGAGCTATATTTTCAAAGTGGTTAAACGACTTTTATCTACGAGTATGTAGTAAATTTATACAGCGAACAAAGCAGGCTTTTATGGGGGAATTTATCTGTACCTGCATTGCGCGCTTCTCTCACTTTTACTACATTGTTTGAAGTTTCAGCTTTTACAAACATTGTATAGGGTACGTACCTTCCCACGTACCTACCTACCTATCTAATTTGTTGGCATATTCACCTCATAATCCTCTAAAGTATGTAAGTAGGTACAATAATAAGAAGAACAAGAAGAAGAAGAATACAAAACTTTCTGTATCATCTACAGTTAGGTAGGACGAATGTTGAATTTTGATTGTTGATTTATTATTGTTAAATGATCAGTTATTGATTTGATAAGTATTGCGCTCTCCGAAACCCAGCAAACTGAGCTGCTTCCAAGAAGGTCAATGTGAAATTTTCGTGTCTTCAATTGAGAATGTTGAGACAATTCAAGGTGATCTACATAAAGCATCTCTGTAGACCATGCATCCCTATCGGTCCAGCACAACAAGCTTCTTGCTTCTAAGGGTTTACTAGATATTTTAGGATATGTGTTTTGGGGCCTCGCGGCGTCTAGGTGCAGTTTCAGTAGGTACCTAGACACCTAGTTAGGTACCGCATGATCAAAAACTTTCTTACTCAAGGGAGGCTGTGGCCTGGCCAAAATCAGCCTCGTTTGCCTGCCAGTGACCAGGACCACAGCCTGCTTTGTGTATGAAAGTTTTTGATCATACGGTAGTTGACTTGGCGTGCCACCAACAGTACGACCATTGAGAAGTGAGTGAGAATGCATTTCCGTCCATATGAAGTCCTTCAAGCTGCGGCCGCGATCGGTGACAACGACATCGACCGACACTCCGCCTAGCCTCATAAATATTACAGTTCTCCAAAAACTCGAACGGCACCTTGCCCAGCTTTCTCATCAGTCTGCAATTGAAATCGCCTCCCAGAATACACACCTCATTAAGATAATTCCCAGCTACTTCGTCGAGCACACTAATCTGAAAGTGGCAGAACATCCATCAGAAAGTCTTGTCAATCATCAAAAATCTATAGTTCTCTTTTACAAATACAACAGAGCTTCCGCTGGCGCTACCCCTTGATTTGTCTTCCACTGCTAAGCTCAGAATAGTTCGACTACGGACTAAGCACAGATACTCTGCTATGTTTCGTAGACACAGAGCACATCCAAATCATCACGAAAGTCAGAGACATTGCCTATTGAAAGCAAATACCCTTGGTCTTCCAAAATATCACTTTGCAAGACTGCGACTGTAAACCAGAGAAAATGGTGTGGTGTGTTGGCAGAGATCGCCAGAAAAACTCTCACTTGGTTCCGCTGACTGCTACTTTGCGTACGGCGTGTAGTTTGTGTTTCTTCGGATAATCTCAGCTTGTCTGATGCAACCGAAACGGTAATTCCATTTTTTCGCCCCAGAAATAGTTTTTCCAATTTTTACAGGTTATTTTGACAAAAATGCTACAAGTGTTTTATATCCTTGGTAAAGCGAAAGAAAAAATGAGTTTTTTTGGGTGAATAAATGATATGGTGTCCATAAGAAAAAATTAAGTTGACTGTTATACTTCGAAAACTAGTAGGCGCAGGAAAAAATATTGACCTCAGTCGATCAAGGACCCTCAAAAATGTCAGGATAACAATTTTGATAGCTGTCATACAAGAAGTGATTTAAAATTTTCAAATTCGGCATTTCTCAGTCTTTTTGGGATATTTCAGAAATGATATTTTGGATATCTTGACATACTTGAGATAGTCATAAAATAGCGCAACTTTTTTCTAATTTAACCGACTTTATATCTCTTACCGTTTCCGAGATCCCATTAGTGAGTGGTGAAAAACGAGAGACCTGTATATGAAGCATTATGATTATGATTATTTAAAAGCTAACTTTAAACTTGAGTGTCCTCGATAAGTTTAGGGAAGATTAGATAATGAATTTACAATTTCAATATCTTGACCTTTTTTTTTTTTGTTTCAGGTAATTTTGCAGTGCATCTTGTGGCAAAAGCTGTAAGTATACTCTGACTTACACTTCTTTAACAATAAAATATAACGCCTATAATATCGTGTGATCAATGGAATTCCTAATTTAGGCAGGCTGTGGCCTGGTCGAAATCAGGGGTGCGAAGCTGCATTTGGCTAGGGCACAGCCTGCCTAAATTAAGAATTCAATTGATCACACGATAGATGTGAACTAACTCGGCACTCAGTATAACAACAAATGATGCACCTGTTACTCAGGAAACCAACAAAACGACTTCACCAACAAAGTGGAGTGGCGTTCTGTTCATGACGTCAGAATAAAAAGAAAAAATCCTATTATTGGAAATATTCCAATTCTGTCTGCACCATTTTGTTAACCTTATCTTTTGGTAATCTATCTCATGGCCATGGAACTCAAGACTCTTCAAATGCAATTTGTACAGAGTGGTACCTATGTAATAACAATGCAAAATTCCGATATGTTCAGCCAAACCCCATTAGTAAATATATATATTTTTGGCACTTTTACCGTGGCATTATGAAGATTCGTGCCCCACCTGTGAAAGGTTTTGGAATTTTTTGAATCCAAAGTAAAACAACAAATATATGAATTTTTTTTCCGAATAGATACCCAGCGACATTTTTTATCGGCGTCAAGGCTCCCAGCATCACATTGCGGCTTGGTAAATAGAAAAACATCTTGAAATCTCCGCTTTCATGGGCCGACAAATTTTATGTCATGAAAACTTCAAAAATGGTGGTTTACCAACTTGAAACACTTGGAAAATCTCTTAGTTGGGGAATCGTGAGTTTTCTTGGATTTTCATTTTTAAACCCTTGGAAGTGGTGTTAAAAATGTTGTTCCAAGTTTAAAACCCAAATATTTCGAAAAGAAAGCTTCTTATCAAAAATTGATGAGTACCTTTTGTAAACGTCGCCCCTAAAAATTTTTGAAGAGTTTTTGAGAATTTTCGGTGGAAAAAGTGCTAACCAAATTCACCCCATTGCTCTTCCCCACCACAACATCAAAATTTAACAAAACACATCCTACTTTGTGAAACATCAAATTAGAGGGAATTGAATTCTCTTTCTGAAAACAATTGTTTTGAAATTCCCAACTCCCCCCCTCCACATTCAAGTGGACATTTCGAGTATTTAAGGAGGGAAAGGGGGGGTTTTGAAAATTTCGAAAAAAATTTATCCAGGAAGAGAATTCAGTTTCCTTCAATTTGATGTATCACAAAGTAGGTATTGTTATTTTAGATTTTTAAGGTGAGGTGAGGGGAGCGAAGGGGTGAATTGGGGTGGCAGTTTTTTCTGTTGGACAGGGGTGAGAGCTGTTTCTTCAATCTGTCGCCGTAGTTAAGGTGACTGAAGAGTCTACTGGTGTAAGAAAGAATAGGACTCGTTGTTAGTAGCTTGAAATAATTATTAAAATTGAGACATTATTTATATGAGTGAGCAAATTATGATTGATAATAATCGATTGATACCATTCTTCCAAGCATATCAAGAGCCTTTTATTTATACAGACTTGATAACCATCATGTATAATAATTACTATATTTTTATTATTGAACTGATAAAAGAAGACTCATTCAAGTACTTTGAAATTATAATTGCATTAACTAAATACATAGTTAGTGATAAAAATCGATTGTATAAGACTTTTTCAAGAATTACGAAATCTTTTTCAACGATTTATATCTAATTTTTTTAGCTTTATATTTTAAGAAGCAGTGGTTGGTGTTGTCACTGCTATACAGGTATGAACTTTGATCTTTTGCGAGAGCGGCAACTAAACTGCTAAACCGCAATGTCATTATTATTTGGCATAATAACAACTTTGCTTTTTATTATCATCTAAAAGTTGCGTCAAGATTACCTATTTACGCATGTCGCCAAAACGACACATACACCCATCGCGATTCGGTACAGATAATGAAAACCTTCTTAAGATAATCGTCAAACGCGAAAGGTTCAGTTCAGTTGGCAATAATTCAGTGGCATGGTTCTCCTGACCGGAAGTTTTGTCTGCGACTTCCTCGCTGTAACAGTAGCGATTGTTGCTGCCGTGGTAGCTTATTACAAATACAAGTTCACGTTTTGGGAAAAGTCGGGGCTACCAACTGTGCTGACGCCGTCCATTCCATTCGGAAATGCGACCGGACTAATCACCGGTAAGCTCAGCCTTGGCGAGCAATACCGAGAATACTACAAATTTTTCAAGTCGAAAGGCTTAAAACATGGAGGCATCTATTTTGCGACGGGTCCAACCTACGTGCCGGCAGACCCCGAAATCATCAAGAACATCATGCAGAAAGACTTCGTGAATTTCGTCAACCATGGAAGGTACATAGACGAAAAGGCGGATCCACTGTCTGGTCATTTGTTCAACTTGGAAGACGCCAAATGGAGGCAAATGAGAGTTAAATTAACGCCAACTTTTACCTCGGGAAAAATGAAGATGATGTTCCAGACTCTAGTGGACTGCACCGCTGGTTTGAAGGATATCATGGATCAGGCAACCGTTGACAAGAATTCGGTTGACATCAAAGACACGCTCGGCAGGTTCACTACTGATATCATTGGGTCTTGTGCGTTTGGTTTAGAATGCAATAGCCTAAAAAATCCGGATTCGGATTTTAGAAAGTTTGGCAAGAGATTTTTTGAACAGAACTTCATGGACAACGCAAAACGCCTCTTGACTTTCGTTCTTCCGCACGGCTTGCTCAAAGCCTTTGAATTGAGTCTCACTCCGAGTGAGGTAGAAGATTTTTTCATGAAAACAGTGAAGGAGACCGTCAAGTACAGGGAAGCGAACAACATTTTCAGAAAGGATTTCATGCATTTGTTGTTACAGCTCAAAAATAAAGGTAAATTGACAGAGGATGGAAACATCAGTATTGGATCTGACGGTATTGGAGAGAGAGCTTTGACTATTAACGAACTTGCGGCACAAGCATTCGTTTTTTTTGTGGCTGGATTTGAAACGTCTTCGACTACCATGACATTTGCTTTGTACGAACTTGCAACCAATCCCAATATTCAGACACGACTACGTGAAGAAATCAACAGTGTTTTGGCTAAACACAACGACGAGTTGACCTACGAAGCGATGATGGACATGACTTACATGGACAAAGTTATAAATGGTTTGTACTGATTGGTGGTAAAATGTTAGGTGCCTTATTGATAAGCGTTACGATTACAGAGGCTTTACGGAAGTACCCACCAGTTCCACTCTTGATCAGAATATGCAATAAAGACTACGTTGTACCCGGCACAAATGTTGTGATAAAGAAAGGAACGAACGTTGGAATCTCAGTGCTTGGTCTGCAACATGATTCGGAGTATTTTCCGGAACCGGAAAAGTTTGATCCCGAAAGATTCAGCGAAGAGAAAAAGAATGAACGACATCCGTTCACGTTCATACCGTTTGGCGAAGGGCCAAGGCTTTGCATTGGTACTGGAGTCTTTTGACAGCAAAGTTTTGTTTATTAATTCTTGATTGATTCCTAGGATTACGTTTTGGTTTGATGCAAAGTAAAGTTGGGCTGACGACGTTGCTCAAAAACTACAAAATCAAATTGAGCCCCAAGACCCAAGTGCCACTTGAATTCGAAAAGAGGGGCGTCATCATGTCGACTGAGGGCGGGATATGGATTGATGTGGAAAAATTAAGCTGAATAGCTTTTATAATGTCTTGTTGTCTAAAATTATTTTTCAAGTACTGAATATTTATCAAGGGCTGAATATTTATCAAGGGCTCAACTTAAAGTCAAACTTGCATCTACGTCTCAAATGTCGGGAAGGTTTTTATCCCAACATTCAAATTCAGTACCTAGGAGGCTGCAGATTGATGTGAACGTTGATTTTTTTCAAGTTTGACGGCACACCTTTGCGTTGGTTACATGTCAGGCTTGAAATTGAGCCCTTAGTTGATGGGATAAAAAAATATACTTACCTATATCATAATTTTTCCTGTTATCCTCTTATACCTTGCGAGGTAGGAACTAAATCATCACATTTCAAAATAATGTTACATATTTCACGATTAGTTTCGTTTATAATTGAGACGATCGTTTTAAAACACAACACTGTTCATTACTGCTTACTACAATAAATACACGTCAACAATTACTTCTTTGGAATATCCCTGATTACTACTCGCGTTCTATCTTTCTCGATCACTTTGAATTCAATACTACTCCGTGGGCGATCCATGGTACTTATTTATACCTCCGACTAGTGTTCTCGAATCTTCCATCGGACCTCCAGCAAATTCCACAATGACCCCGGCATACGGTTTCTAGACGACTCTCGAAAAATCACACACCTTTCGCGTGCTTCCCGCGTGTTCTGGAATGACGGCGCCTCTGACAATTCGGCTGATTTTTTTCTGATCGGCCGTTCAAGTCTCCCATTCAGTTTCAATTAGCAAGCCATCACGTATACTCTGGAAAGCACTAGAACGCTCCGCACTTGTACACTGCAACCTAATGGAAGACTCTAGAAAGATCGCGTGTTTACCAGAATGCATGGGAATCGCCGCTCGTAACAATACTTTCTCCCTTGAGATTGCCTTCTCCACTGCGTTATCCCAGCTTTTGTGAGGTCTTCCCCTGTCCCTTCTGTTCTGTGTTCTGGCTTCCCATACTCTTCTCACTTGTCTTCCCTCTCCTATTCTCTGCAAATGTCCCCACCATCTAAGCTGTCTCTCTTCTGTGTATTCTGGTACTGGTTCAATATGCAACTCAATGTCCACGTTTCTCATTTTGTCTATACTTGTCACTCCTTTCACTGCCGTCAGATATTCTTCATTTCCACTGCCTAGACAAACGAGACGGCAATCTCGAAATTGTTATAACAGTTTGAACACAATGAGACATGACTTGGCGCAAATCGGATTCGTAGCACGCTCCCTAATTTGCTCATTTTATTTCGCACTCATGTAAATGGTGTCTTTTTTAAAGTGAACCCTTTTGAAACTTGGATAAAAATGGAACTAATAAGAGGATTTTATTGAAAGCATGAAGTGAATGAAGAGCAAATATTCAAGTTTTGATTCGAAAAGTTATTTCAAGTTGTTTTGAAGATCTCACTTGCATTAAATAGCCGCCACGTCTCTGAATGCATATTTCGGCAGAAATTTCAGCAATAAATAATCAAATGGGGTTTTTCAACTCTTCCAAATCATTCAGAGATTCCAGGAAGATTTTGGACTTCACGTAGCCCCATCAAAAAAAAACCCAAGACGCTCGAATCGGGAGGGCGCGCTAGATAATTTACATCACCGTTTTGAGACATCAATCGATTTGGAAACATTTCTTGGAATAAGCTTATGCTCATGTTAGCTGTCTATGTGGTCTCGCACCATCTTGTTGGTGCCACATATCATCACGAAGTTGTAGGTGATGCATTGCGTCCACTAAAAATTGTTGTCGCAGAGGGAGCGATATCTTCTTGTAACTGCCGGAAAAAATCTCTCTTACCTTGAACAATGGAGCCACTTCTCAAGAAGAGCTCCACCTTTTCTATCTGGTCTTCTATCAGCCAGCGCTCCATATCACACAAAACTTGATACTTGGTGCTACGGATGAAAATGTATTCACTTTCAAAAAGACACCCTTCATCATTTTGCGTTTTTAAATTGAATTGTCCATTCGACTCATGGCTGGAAGTAATGCTGAAGATTGAAACTGCTGAATACAGTAATGTATGGATAATCCGAACCCTCTATAATCCGAACTACTCTATAATCCGAACACCCCAATTGTGTAAAATGATATCCATAATCCGAACCCCTGTATCTTGTAATCCGAACTGTCACTTATTTTTCTTTGTGCGTGCGCGCGCACCTTCCGAAAGAGTACTGGACATTTTGTGCGAGCTTGAAAGTCTCAACTTGCATTGTAAGCTGTATTTGAATCATGTCTTCAACATGGAAGCAGGTCACGTTGACTCTTCAACAAAAAGCTGATATTTTGCGTAAATTAGAGTCTGGATGTTCATACGCTACCCTGGAAGTACGGTTCGGTGAAATAATTCGAATTTATTTTAAATAAACCTTTCATAGCTAGATTGCATACTTTTCAATGTATATTGGCGGCATTTTTTTGGTTGAGTAAGATATCTATAAACCGAACACGTTCGGATTATAGATGTCATTTAATATGAATTCTATAATCCGAACATTTTGGTAATCCGAACGGGGTCCGCAAACTTTCTGTTCGGATTATCCAGACATTACTGTATTCCAAATAAAATCAGCGATACTAACTTGATAGGTATGATGAGTATCAACGTAGGATTGCGTCGAGCGAAATTTTCGGAATATTCCACAATTGCCAAATCAGTCCGGCAATAAAACAAAATGTTTTAACGATGCCGAAATAATATGGGTCGCATTTACGACCCCGAGTCCCCTGGTCCTCCATTGGCGACGGGCGTATAAAATCTTGGTTTTCGTGAATTTCTCGCGCGTCCCGGATTCCCGGCCTCCTCTCTTGTCCGTCGGTCCGTCCTCGGTGAAAAACAGTTCTGCGATGCGGACTCCAGGGAGCCTTTATGCTGAGGATTAGGCCCATTCTCCCTTTATTTCCCTTTCGCGCACACATACCCCACATCTTTCTCCATTCCGCCTGGAATTTGCCCCCAGCTCTCCCGGCCGCCCGTCCCTCTTCCGCACCCAGACCTGGCGGATAGGGTTGTCCCTGTTCCTGAAGGGGCGCCTCCCGTTTTTGTCTCATAGCACGTCTGCGGTTTCAAAGTTTCTTACTGTTGCTCTCTTGGATATATACGTAGAGGTATATATAACAAAAGGATCGTAAGAGTTTAGAGATGAATGTCCGTAAATTATGAACTTGTTGAGGAAAACAGGGAGATGCTCAAGAACAGCAGTTACATTTAATGCCGCAGTAAAGTGCTAGGCGTTATGCCTCTGTGCCCTCTCTCATCCGCGTGTTGTGTTAGCATGGTATGGGGCAAACTTTCAACACTTGGTGCATATGTGCCCGCTTGTGCCATTTGTTTCAATCAAACTTGGAACTGCCTCCTGGAAGGCTCCCGAGGCTCTTCTACACAGGTACCTGGCTATTATCAGTGCTGTACTACTGTATTCGTTTAAAATTTCCGTGTATTCCAATATTTGCTCAAGCGCAAAAGTCATATTTTCCGACTTCCTCCTGCGTTCTTTGATGATGGGGGAATTGGAGAAAAGTTTTGAACGGAACGCATCGGACGAGGAAATTTGCGAGCCGTGAAATAAGTCGATCACGGGGAAAAGCTAAACAAACTCAAGACGGCGGCAGAAGGGACCGTTGGGAAAAAGGAAATATCGTTTGAAGACAGGACGTTGGAATTCATATAGGAGGCGCATCAACTAATTCCGTAATTTCACATGTCAGTCACGACACAGAGATGAAGAGATGAATTAAAGCTACTCACTGTTTTTCAGTTCCATACAGCTAGAAATAACGGGGATCGGATTTGTTTGGTTTGAGACGGGGTAATAGGATTTGGGGATTCCTAAGTGCCTTATCGAGTTTCGTATACAAAGGAATTAGAGACATGGCCTCTATCGTACTTCTTTTAACCGCCAAAGAAAGCAACCACGATAGTTAACAGCTGTTAGAAATGGCATGAGCGTGAGGAATTTTGATGAAGGCAGTTTTTCGGAATTTCAAAAAATACAATACACCTACTCATACCTAGCTGTAATGTTATTCTAAAGCTCCCGCAGTTTTATTAACACATTACCGGGGGTTTGATACGTGTGAATGTATTTAATAGGACATAAATAAGGTTCCAGGGTATGGTGTACCTACTCACGCACGATAAGGCGAGCCAGGTCTTATCGGAAACTCTGATCTCTGACCATTGTGAAATTAAATAGATCATATAAATCATGTTGAATAATTTATTTTCGTTTATGTGTGCACGCTCTTCCATAGTGGAAACAAGTCGGGCCCTGAGCGAGGACAGTGGATAAGGATCTTGTTTTTCAGCTGTTTTCCAATCGCTTCGGGATCTCGCCATGGCCGTTTTCCAATAGCATTTTTTCCGCTAACCACTTCCATCTACTTTGGCCATGATTGTCATCTCAGCTACCCTACGTTCCATATTATGTAAACAAATTGTAACATGTTTTTCAGTCTCTCGTAGTTTGCGCCTTGTAGCAAACATAAATTATAACCTAAGTATATATTATTCAAGTGTAAGATATTTTTCATATGACCGTCTACCCGAATGACCATAATGCAGGACAATGGTTTTCAATCCTGACTTTTGCGAATACTTTTCGGTTATAACTTCTGGATATCCAACCAGATTCCGCCTTTTGCGGTCATGACGAAACTTTGCTCATCCATGACTAATGGATTCTTTGTCTTACTGTTGAGCGTTATTCTGTAGTTTAGCAACAAAGCAGTCAGTCCTACCTTGCTTTGCATCAAACCAAAACGCAACCCTGAAAAAGATTCATAGTATCATAATGTTTCCGATATCTAAGTGAGACATAAGCCCAATTTACAGTGGACGGAAGCGTAAACGAAGACGCAATCTTGACGAAAGTCGAAAATGCACCAATTATTGTCAGTATCCAGCTTGGCTCCTCCCTTTTGGTCGGTAGCGATTGGTTTCTATCCCCGTCGACTATAAATCGGGCTATACTTGCTCATCTAAACTTGACTTTTTTACTGTGAAAATCATTGTTACAACAACTGAATCTATGACAATAGAACCAAGCAGTTGGTCCTAAGTTGGGGGAAGCGTTTGAATTATACAGGGTGGCCCAACGAAAACACAACAGAGAGGTTTTTGGGCATTTCACTTGATTTTTTTTTGACTTTTTTTCAAAAGTTCAGACAGGTCGATTTTTATATCGAGGGGGACATCTGAAACATACATTGGCAAATTTCTATCCTTAGCCTTCTCACTCCCACTCACCTCAACTTTGAAATTTCAAATGACACCATCTACTTTCCGATACATCAAATCAAAGAGAATCAAATTCTCTTTCTGAAAAAAATATTTTTTTAATTTATAACCCCACCCCCTTTCTCCATAAAGTTCTCTGATTGTCCCATTTTATAGTCTCGACCCCTCAATTCTCTTCAATTCAATCAGCGTCATCCTAGATAGCATCAAAGGAGAAAATTTTTGGTGAAAAAAGTGCTACACAAATTCACCCCTTTGCTCTCCACCTTCAAAATTTAACAAGACACCACCTACTTTGTGAAGCATCAAATAAAAGGGAATTGAAGTCTCGTTCTGAAAACAATTTTTTCAAAATATTCAACCCCTTCCCCAATAAATTGAACATTTTGAAAATATTATATTCAAGAAGAGAATTCAATTCCATTCAATTTGATGATCACAAAGTAGGTACCTAGTGTCATTTTAGATTTTGAAGGTGGGGTGAAATAGTGAATTGGTGAATTTGAGTGACACTTTACACAAAAAATTTTCTACCTCGATGCGGTGCAGGATGACGTTTACTGTACTGAAGAGAAGAAGAGAATTAAGAGGTTAAGAATATTAAATTGGAAACTCAGAGAATTTTAGGAAGAAGGAGGGTAGGGTAAAAACTACAGCAATATTTTTTTAGAGAGAGAACTAATTTCTCTTTAATTTGATGTATCGCAAGGTGGATGGAGTTGTTTGGAATTTTGAAGTGGGGGTGAGGGGGCCAAAGATAGAAATTTGCCAATGTATGTTTCAAATGTCCCCCTCGATATAAAAATCGACCTGTCCGAGCTATTCTGAAAACAATGAGGTGAAATGCCCAAAAACCCTTCTGTTCTGTTTTCGTTGGGCTACCCTGTATACTGTTTCAAGCATATCAAGATATCAAGAAATTTGATTTTTTGCGTGAAGTCATGCGTTCGGTAAATGAAATCGAGTTCAACATCACGGGTTATCATTAGACGTTAACAAACATCATAGCCTTTGAGTTGAACTCGATTTGACTAGCATTGTTTCCAGTACAAATTTCAATTATTTTGAAATAATATGTCAATGGTGATTTTAAGTATAAAATCAGTTATACAGCGTGCCCATTTGAAAACTTGCCACCCACGATTTCTTCCAATTTAAAATGGGAATATGGATCTAGTAATACGTATTTTGAAGGCCTTTCAACTCTCATAGTTTTGATGTAAAAATAAATGAAATCGAATCACCTGTTTTCAAGTTACAATTTTTTTTATTCAATAACTTTTCTACTCACATTTTTGATCATAAAATAAATGTGACCTCAAATCAAGTGGTTCCAATTTATTTCTTTTCAGACCAAAATAAAGAGATTGATAGGCCTCCAAAATTATGTGTTACTTGAACCCTTTTTGGATTTTCGACAGGGGTGGTCACTCTGCCTCGGGAGATTTTGAAAAATAATGAGAGCTGAAATATTTTCAAAATGATGTTTTACTCAACCCCCATTCCCATTTGAATTCTTTGACTGATAAATGGATGAAGCAGTCGACCTGTCCCGGGATTTTTTGAAGAAAAATTCCTCAAGGGAGAACTCGGGGGGTTGACAGGTAATCTTCCAAATGAACACCTGTATGTATAGATAATTTCAATTCTAGATTTTGAGATTGGTCCATTTTGAATAAGAACCTACCAATTCAGAAGTTGTGGCAAAAGGAGAGTTTTGGCGACACTAAACTATCGAGGAAACCCAGAGTTAGATAATAGAATGAATAGAATGCATACCAATACAAGCTCTGGGACCCTCTCCAAATGGCAGGAACGTAAATGCAGGCCGTTTATTTTTGTTCTCTTCAGAAAATCGTTCCGGATCGAACCTCTGCGGATTTGGGTAGTACTCGGGATCATGTTGCAGTCCAAGAACGGAAATTCCAACATCCGTTCCTTTCTTCAAAAAAACTTTAGTGCCCGGAATCACGTAGTCTTTGGTGCATATCCTGGGCAGCATCGGAACTGGAGGATATTTCCGCAGAGTTTCTGGAAAGAGTCAATTTCAATATACCCAACCCGTATAACTGAATTCGCAAAACCTTACCGTTAATGACCTTGTCCATGTAAGTCATATCCATGATGGCATCGTAAGTCATTTGGTCGTTGTGCTTCGTCAAAACTGAATTGATTTCATCACGAAGCTTCGTCTGTATGTCTTGATTCGTGGCGAGTTCGTACAAAGCGAACGTCATGGTGGTGGACGATGTTTCGAAACCCGCCAGAAAGAAAACAAAAGCTTGCGCAGCAAGCTCGTTTATGCTCAGAGCTTCTTTCGTGCCGCCATTGTCATTGGTTATTTTATTGTCGTCCGATACAACACCTCTGTTCTTCAATTGCAACAGCAAATGCATAAAGTCCTTTCTGTAGACGTTGTTGGTCTCTCGGTAGTGCACAGTTTTGTTGACGGCGTTCAGGAAGAAATCTTCGACTTCAGGTTTGGTAACTTTGAAGCGGAAGAACCGCAGCAAGTTATGGGGAATGGCGAACTGCACTATCATTTTGATTCTTTCCCAGGTACTCGGCTCAAAAACTAGTTTGCCGTATTTCCGGAACTTTGCTTCGGGGTCTTTCAAGCTGTTGCACTCGAGGCCGAAAGCACAAGATCCGATGATGTCGGTAGTGAATCTTCCCAAGACGTCTTTTATGTCAACGGCGCTCCGTTCATCGGCAGATTGGTCCATGATGTCCTTCAGGCCCACGGTGCAATCCGCCAAAGTTTGGAACATCATTTTCATTTTACCAGAAGTGAATGTCGGAGTCAGCTTCACTCTCATGTTTTTCCATTTGGTGTCTTCCAAATTGAACAGGTGTCCCGACAGAGGGTCGATTTCTTCGTCGATGTAATTGCCGTGGTTGACGAAATGTTGAAAATCTTTTGACATGATGTGTTTGATGATTTCTGGATCGACAGGCACGTAGCTGGGTTTGAACATCATGTAGACGCCTCCATGTCGCAGGCCTTTCGACTTGAATTCATCGTAGAACACTTGGAATTGTTCACCGAAACTTAACTTGCCTGTGAAGAGTTTCGCTGTGCTTCCGAATGGTATCGATGGCTTTATAGTCGGTAGACCTTGCTTGTCCCAGTGTGTGAATTTCCATTTGAAATAGGCTATAGTTGCTAGTGTCAGAGCAATAAACACTATGACTAGTTCATACAAAATTGTAACCGCCATGTTATCACATCGAACACTTTTACTAAACTGGCTTTCGCTTGGTACCAAATTCATAAGAGAGCATAGTCGCGTGTTGTTTATATTTGACCGCCCATCGCAGATGAGAGGTAGGTATATGTTTAGCAGCAGGTATAAAATAACATGATTTTTGTTGGTCATTCCAAATAATTATAAGCAGATTATAAACAACTCTTGAATGACAAGGATGAATAAACCTCTAGTAATAGAATTATAAAGCCTGGGTTAAAATACAATGTAGCTCTATTTTCTGTAATTGCTACCTAATAAGTACCTACTTGATAATTATTATTTTATGAGTGCTAGGTAGGTATACCACATACCTGTAATATGAACTGCTAGGTAATTTGAAATAGGTCTAGGTTAAAACAGTGGGTCAAGTAAACGTGTTTCAGTAACGTTAGTAGTCCCAGAGAAGGGTGGAAGGGAAGCAGAGATCCGGAATGGATTCTCCCGTGAACGGTGATCATCCTGTATCTACACTTTCCCCGATTGAAGTCGATTCAAGTTCAAAATAATGTTCAAGTTGATACAGGGTGTTTCAGTGACGTTGCGTCAAGCTTCAGGAGTGGTTCTTCTCACAAAAAAATAACAAAAAGAGGGAAGAAACTAGTTTGTATCTTCAATCATTATTGAGAATAAAATTTAAAATTTTGTTTTAGTTGTCTTTCAGGGCTTGTTTTTACTCCATACGAAACAATTTAGGACAAAGTATCACTTTTGTTTTCTTGTCTATATTTTTGTGAGAGGAATCATCAGCTGGAATCTTCGCCAAAAACACCATGGACTCTGGATATAAATTCAAAGATCTTGCAAGAATGTTAACACCAAATGTTGAACATTTGCTCATATCACTTGCTTGAGTCATGTTTTCTAATAATTCAAGTTTTTTAGTTTATGACGTAAGGAACGCTTGCAGGTAAAAAAGTTCTGATAAACATCCATTCAAATTTATTTTTGCCTAGTAATGCAATTACGTAACTATATGACAAGAACCGCTTCTCGCGTTGCCGGCACTAGGTACATTAGGCACTTAGAAAAACACTTTCAGACAATGTTATTGGTTGATGCTATCGGCTATTGGCCTCCAATTACACTATGCATCTTTCTGAACCAGAGTACAGTATAAATTCGAATAAGTAACAAAATTTTTTACACAAATCACTTGAATTTCTCAACATCCAACCAAATGCCGCCTTCAGCAGTCATGATGAAACTCTGCTTTTCCACTTGTATCGGTACTTGTGTCCTCTTGTTGAGCTTCACCCTGTAGTTATTCAGCAGAGTCGTGATGCCAACTTTGGTTTGTGTCAACCCGAAACGCATGCCGATGCACAACCTGGGCCCTTCACCGAAGGGCAAATACGTGAATGCGGGTCTGCTCTGCTTGTTTTCCTCTGAGAATCTTTCCGGGTCGAATTTCTCTGGATCAGGATAGTACTCAGGATCATAGTGCAGTCCTAACACAGCAATCCCAACGTCTGTGCCTTTCTTGATGTTAACGTTCGTGCCTGGAACGACGTAGTCCTTTGTGCATTGTCTCGGGAGCATTGGTACTGGTGGATACTTCCGAAGAGTTTCTGAAACAGTATATTAGTGAGTTTGTACATTGATTTTCACCGTGATTTCATTACCGTTGATCACTTTATCCATATAAGTCATTTCCATAATTCCTTCGTACGTCAACTCGTTACCGTGCTTCGCCAAAACAGTCTTGATCTCTTTCCTTAGTTTATCTTGTATTTCTGGATTCGAAGCGAGCTCATACAGAGCGAAAGTCATGGTCGTGGAGGAAGTTTCAAATCCCGCAGCGAAGAAAACAAAAGCTTGCGCTGCGAGCTCTTTCATAGTCAAACCCGGACTTGCATTTTCTCCATCTTGATGGATTTTATCATCGTCAGTAACTATTCCTCTGTTCTTCAATTGCAACAGCAAATGCATGAAGTCTTTTCTGTAAATGTTATTCTTTTCACGATACTCGACATTTTCTTTCACGATTTTCATAATAAAGTCTTCTACATCCGGTCTCGTAAACTTGAACCGGAAAAACTGCAACAGCGACCGTGGCAAAGTGAACGACATTACAGCTTTAATCCTCTGGAACCCGTTGAAATCGAATATGGCTTTTCCGTATTTTCTGAAGTCCACGTCGGGGTCTTTCAGACTATTGCACTCGAGTCCGAAAGCGCAAGATCCGATGATGTCGGTCGTGAACCTGCCCAAAATATCTTTGATGTCGACGGGCGTTTTGTCTTCGACGGTTTTATTCATGATGTCCTCCAGGCCGACGGTGCAGTCCACCAATGTCTGGAACATCATTTTCATTTTGCCAGAAGTGAAGGTGGGAGTGAGCTTGACCCGCATGTTTTTCCATTTGGCATCTTCCAAGCCGAACAAATGACCGGACAGCGGGTCGAGCTTTTCATCGATGTAACCTCCGTGGTTGACGAAATGCTGGAAGTCTTTCTGCATGATTTGCTTGATAATCTCGGGATCTACAGGAATGTAGCTAGGTTTAAACATCATGTAAACTCCTCCGTGTTTCAGTCCTTTCGATTTGAAGTAGTTGTAAAAATCGCGGTATTGCTCTCCAAAACTTAAAGCGCCGGTGACCAGTCCTTTGGCACTGCCGAAAGGTATCTGAGCTGGTATTGTTGTCAGTCCCTCATTTTGCCAGTGTTGGAATTTCCATACATAATATGCGATTATTGCACCGACTATTCCAGCGACTAACGCCAGGAGGTCGTATATTAGCGCCGAAAGCATTATTCTGAAATAGTTACATTTTCAGTTACGTAGCGCTTCCTTACTACGAAAAACTAATGGCGAATTCACTTGACTGCTCTAGTGCTGCTTGGCCAAGGGAACTCCAACAGGATGAGCTACTCCGTAACAACGAATGCGGCCGAGACCACTGGAGCAGCCAAGTGAATACGCACTTTTAAGAAGTAATAACTGTTGTATAATAGGTAATTTCAAGTAATTAAAATCAAGTTTATGCGCTTGGTTTTAATGATTGATAATAAGTATGTACAAAATATTGTATACGACTGTCATTCTTGCAAATTTTAATCTCATACAAGAACTACGTCGTATTGCCAAGTAGATACTTGACATTTGAAATATTTAAAATGAAGTGCAAGTCACGATAGCAGCAATTTTGAAGTGAAGGTAAAAAATCTACACGGGATTGAAATGAAATTCGAATCCATCACAAGACATGCATTATTATGAAATAATGTAGTCGTACCTAGAATCAAAATTTTTGAATCAGTTCCAGTCGTATCAAGTACTTATTAAAAAAAAAATTTTACACGGCTTTTGAATGTTTACATAATGCATTATTGATGAGTTGATTGCCATAAAAAAGTTTGTCAAGGCCATTTCCTCATGCATGGCATGATTAAAAGACACGTGTTGAGTAAAAATGAATTTTAGTAGCAATGATTGTGTGAAAATTTCCAAAATACTTACTTTTCTGCCTCTTTACTTCATGAAGATTTTTTAACAATCTGAATTTTTGCTTCGTCACTGTTATGTTCGCACTGAACTTTCACTCTCGTCTTTAACGCAACGGTGTGGGCAGCTTCAATCTAATACTGATCTGATGCCTACCTGTTGCAAATTGAAGGTTGAAGACCAGGCGGAACTATAATATAATGAGATAATTTGGCAAAAGTTGCGCATCATCCCATTCTTTCTGGAATTTTGATGGATGGGATTCGGAATCGGCCATCGTATTTTGATTTATTAAAGTCCACATCACATACAAAACCAGATGCATTTTGTATTTTATGTAAATATTTTTGCGAAGAAAATTAAAATAGATAAAAAAGTAATACGTGATTACTGACTCCGTTTGTATTTCACTGTATACTTAGATAGCCTGAAGGATTTCCAGGTCATAGGAATACTGGTTGGAGCCCGCGGAACTATCACCACTTTTTTCAAAGAATTTTGCCAGCTTCCTGGTTTGCTTTCGAAATCACTAAAAATTATAGGGCTATCTGTTTTGAAAAATTCCCCCCTAAATTCTCTGAGTATCCAATTGAATATTCTTGACCTCTCAATTCTCTTCAGGGCAGTCAACGTCATCCTGCACAGCATCGAAAGAGAAAATTTTCTATGGAAAAAGTGCCACCCAAATTCACCCCTTCGCTCCCCCCTCCTCACCTCAAAAATCTAAAATGACAATACCTCTTTTATGATACATCACATTAAAGGGAATTGAATTCTCTCCCTGAACACATTTTTTTCGAAATTTTCGAAACCCCTGTTTTCTCACTAAAATACTCCAAATGTCCAGTTGAATGGAGGAGGGGTTGAAAATTAAAAAAAAATTGTTCTAAGAAACGGAATTTATTTTCCTTTAATTTGATGTATCACAAAGTGGGTGGTATTTTGTTAAATTTTACAGTTGAGGTGGGGGAGAGCAATGAGGTCAATTTGGGTGGCACTTTTTCCACCGAAAATTCTCTTCTTTGAAGCTATTCAGGATGATGCTGACCAAACTAAAGAGAATTGAGGGGTCCAGAATATTGAAAGGAACACTCAGAGAATTTTTAGGGAGAAGGGGGGTAGAGTTGAAATTTTTGAAAATATCTTCTTCAAAAAAAAATTCAATTTTCTTCAATTTGATGTATCGCAAGGTGGGTAGTGTTATTTAAAATTTTATTTATGGGATGGGTGGGGGCGAGGAGGCTGAAGATAGAAATTTGCTAATGTATGTTTTAGGTCTCCCCCTCGATATAAAAATCGACCTGTTTCTGCTCGAAGAAATATTGACTAGGAATCGGGAGTTATTGCAGGTGGATAGTTTTCAAATGATCACCCGGTAGTATGCAGGGTGAGTTTTTTAAAACTTACCAGTGGCGTATTTTCTGAACCTAAGCGAGAATAAGAAAATGCAGAAACAGGTCAATTTTTATATCGAGGGGGACGTTTTTTTTACGTGTAAACCACATTTGTAAAATCATCCCTCTAACCCCTAGCGGCTACCCTTAAATTTTTTTAAATGACACTACCCCACTTGTGATACATCATCTTGTGTGATGTATCACAAGTGGCGTAACGGTGGCGACGATCCATGATTCAGAGCTTGAACGCTTTTTTGAGATTTTCGCTTTCATCGCTTCCAAATTCCAAATTTCATTACTATTGCGGCCAAAATAAAGTGGACGACAATGTCAACGAGTTGGCTTGCTGTCATGCGACGTTCAGGCCAGAATCCTGAGAAATCTGTCAACTGTCGTCCACTTTAAAAAGTCCGCAACGGTACACGAACGGCCTAGACAGTTTTACGTATGAACCTAAAATTTCATCAGATTCGCTCAACATTTCAGTATAAAATCAAGTGTACAACTGTTTTTTAATTTAAAACAACTTGAATTTTTTCTTATTTTGTTTTTGAAATTTTGAAAACTAGATAGTATAGTAACGCCCATCTATTTTCATTCAAGAAAGTCGCATACCGAATCTGAACTTTCTGTTTTACCTACACTTTAAACCCTACACCTCAACCAAGGCAATTGGGCTTTTTCGATCAATATATTATATACAAGGTGATTCGTAAAACATGCTCAGCTCCATTTTTCTCGAGAATGGTTTGCGATATCGAGTATCGAGTCGCGGAAAAACTGTTGAATTAGCAATATCTTTGAGGTCCAATTTCATATGCTATCTGAGTTTTTTCAGCAAAACTTTCTGTACGGGGGCGCAGAAAATTTAAATTTTTTTCACACTACATTGCTGAGTTATAGGTATGTCACCTGGACGAATTTTGTCAGCTCAATGAAAAAATGCAAGAAGTTTTGAAAAAATTTCAGCGGTTTTCATTTTATGATGAAAACTAAAACGTGGAAAAACACATTTTTACGTATAAAATGAGAATCTATTGGTATTTTTTCAAACTGCAAATGGCATTCAATTGAACTTAACAAAACGGTGAGTACGGTGTGTAACTCAATATGGAATGATTATTTTAAAATTTCGAGGCAATTCAATTTCACCCAGAATTTTAGCCATTGAAATTTTGATTTCGGCATATCTCAAAATTATAAAATGGCCATTGAATATTGAGTTATACATCATACTGACCGTTTCGATGAGTTCTATTGGATGCCGTTTGCAGTTTGAAAAAATACCCATAGATTCTCATTTTATACGTGAAAACGTTTTTCCAGGTTTTTTATTTTCGTCATAAATGGAAACCGCTGAAATTTTTCAAAAATATTTTGCAATTTTCCATTGAACGTCCAAAGTTCTTCTAACTGACATATCACTTAATATTATACAGTGTGAAAGAAGTTACAAATTTTTGAGGCGCTCCCGTACAGAACGTTCAGGTGAAAAAACTCTGGTAGCATATGAAATCGGACCTTAAAGATACTGTTGATTTAACAGTTTTTTCCGCGACTCGATATCGCAAACGGTTCTCGAGAAAAATGGGGGTGAGCATGTATTATGAATCACCTGCATACCGGGTGATCATTTGAAAACTATCCACCTGGAATCATCATTCCAGGTGGCCATTCCAGGGCAACTCCCAATTGCTAGTGAATATTTCTTCGAGCAAAAACAGGTCGATTTTTATATCGAGGGGGACATCTAAAACATACAGTGGTGAATTTCTGTCTCTAGCCCCCTCGCTCCCACCTACCCCAACTTAAAAATTTCAAACGACACTACCTACCTTGCGATACACCAAAATAAAGAGAATTGAATTTTCTCTTTGATTATTACATACTACGACCTTGATTATCAGACCTACAAGGATAATATCCACTTATCTAAATACCACTGTCAGTGGCAACGGAATAAAATTGATGTAAACAACAAAATCTGACAGTGTCACTTTGAACTTCTTCTTGAAAATAATCATCAAAATATCACTCGTGCTCGAGATTTTCTCAGATAATTTTGGCCAAGCGTTTTCCTCGGGCTGGTTGTCCCTAGACAAATACCTTCCTTCTACGGAGTCGGGCATTTATCGCTACAACCAGCACTCGCGATCGCTAGGCCAAAATTATCGTAAAAATCTATGCACTTGTGGTATTATTGTTGGAAAAAATTTAATTCCTGACTGCAGTTTCGGGAGCCTCTAGTCTCCCGTCGTCAGAGGTAAAATACTAAAACAATATTTGAAATTAAAATAACCATAAAATGGGTGAGTATAACATACGTAAAGGTTTGTAAATATTTGATAAAGGAGTATAAGTAAGTGTTTTGACATAAATTGTCAAATTTTTCAAGGTATCTTGTATCTTCAATTGAACACGGAATTTTCTTGAAGATGGTTGTAATAGAACTATAATTTAGCGAACAATCGATCAAAGTCTAAAGCGTTATAAAAATTCTTGAAAGGAAAATCGACACAATCATTCAATAATGTTGATGTCAATCAATAATGAGTGATCGTTTGTGGCTTTACAAATCTCTAAAATTTCTAAATTAGTTTCCAAACTAGTTTCAAAAGTTTACCTTTATTACATATATGAAGAATTTCAACATTACTGTCAATTTTGGAATAATGGTGTTCAGAACGTTCAGAAATTATGTGATTTGCAAATGTCGAAGAGGTGTAACTTTTTCGACTGACACCTCTTTGACATTTGCAAATCACATAATTTCTGAACACCATAATTTCAAAATTGACAGTAATGTTGAAATTCTTCATATATGTAATAAAGGTAAACTTTTGATTGATTTAGAAATTTTAGAAATTTGTAAAGCCACAAACGATCACTCTGTTACATTATTGAATGATTGTGTCGATTTTCCTTTCAAGAATTTTTATAACGCTTTAGATTTTGATCGTTTGTTCGCGAAATTATAGTTATATTACAACTATCTTCAAGAAAATTCCGTGTTCATTTGAAGATACAAGATACCTTAAAAAATTTGACAATTTATGTCAAAACATTCACTTATACTCCTTTATCAAATATTTACAAACCTTTACGTATGTTACACTCACCCAGTCTATGTTAATTTTAATTATTGTTTTATTATTTTACCTCTGACGACGGGAGACTAGAGGCTCCCGAAACTGCAGTCAGGAATTATTTTTATAAACGTTTTGTGGGGATGACCGCCTTTTATTTATATTTTTACATTTTACACCCACTGTGAGCCATGGCGGATAAATTTCTAAAGATGGAAACCCCTTGTTCAGAAAATATTTGAATAAATTGATTTTATGACAGCTGGAGATTAATCTCCATGTGACAGGTCAATATGGCGCTAATTGTGAAACTAACATAAAAACCATCAATGCATACAAGACACGACTAGGTTCCAATTTTTGTCAAAATCGGACCACTTTAACCAATTTCAACATGGCGGACAAAATTGCGGCGGATCAAGAAGAAAACATTAAAATCATGTAGAAATCACTTCTACATAATATAAAACATGCGTGTATTTCAAGTTTCATGAAAATCGGATCATTTTTGAGAAAATTTGACATTGCGGATCAAGGTGGCGACGGTTTGAGAATTTTTTTTTCTTAATTCTATTCTCCGATGACTACATGTTACACACAAGAAGTCTATTTTAGCTAGGTCTTCTCGTTCAGGGGCAATTAATTGATAAGACAGACAGTTAGACCGATGGACAGACGGACATCAAAATGCCGCTAAGAGCAGCATTTCTAGTGAAGTACGCTAGAAAGACAATGACGTGAAGTTCGGTTTGTATAAATATCATCGGGTGTACTCGAAAATGTTAAATAAAGAAATTTGCCATAGCTAAACTATGGACTGGATAGTTGGAGTAACGAGACCTGTCAAAAAACGATGCTGAGCGACATTTATAGTAAATTTTGTTGTTTAATTTTATTCAGTTTCATTTTTCCAATTGGAGGTGCCGTTGATGCGAAAAAAATACAAACCACAAGAACTACATATTTGGCGCGGTTTTTTCAAAATGGCGGTCTTAAGCTACTCGATACAAAAACGTATTATGGCTTAATGTTGAAATGTCTGAAATGTTTTGATAAAATGTTAAAAAAATATATCAAAATGTTGTGTTAATTTAATATTTCACGGTTCCAACTTTTATGCTTATGGTTTTTTTTCTTGTTTCAGGTAATGGTCATTTCTCTTCGAGTACCTGTTTCGCGGCTTGCCGTTGTGGTATCTTCTCGATGGACATGCAATGAACGTTTACTGTAGTAGAAGTAATTTTGGATACAATACGGCAAGCGGTATTTCTTGTTCTTCTAAACAACTCGTCCGTTAAATAATGAGGTACGTTCGTTTTTGTCGATTTTCATTCTTGTCAGTGTTCAAAAGCAACGTTTTTATTATATCAGTTTCTTATACATAGAATAATAGTGTATCAATCGGTAACAAACGGTTCCCTGTTACAGAACACAAATGAGTTAATTAAATAATAGAGCACATCCTTTGAGTAATCTCCTTCTGGTAAACTTTTTCTGTCTGCATTGCAAGCATTGCACTCTTATAGTGTTTGATGGTAACCTGCTTTAGCTTCGTTCCAACAATTTCCTTGATGTTTGACTCTTTTGGTCAAATTTCAAGGTCAAATGGGAAGTGGCCAATAAGATTGTCTGGAAATTGTTTGATATCGGAGTTAGAGCAAGTCACCCGAGAATTCGATAACAAACAACATAAAAATAAAAGTCATTGGTATTCACTTATTCACATATGTATAAAAATGGTTCACTTATCTAGTTTTTTCACATCTAGCCATATGCCACCTTTCGGAGAGGTGAGAAGTGCTTTTTTGTCCATTTCTAACGGCAGTTTGGTCTTACGGTTCAACGTAATTTCATAATTCCTGAGCAAAGTTACCAATCCCACTTTACTTTGCAACATTCCAAAACGCAGACCTAAAAACCGAATTGATTTCCTTGAATTTCTGTGATATCAAACAAAGCATACCAATGCAAATCCTAGGGCCTTCTCCGAAAGGCAGCCAAGTGTATTGGTGTCTTTTGTTTTTGTTTTCTTCTGAGAATCGTTCAGGGTCGAATTTTTCCGGTTCGGGAAAATGTTCGGGGTCCATGTGCAATCCCATAGTGGCGATCCGAACAGACGTGCCTTTCTCCAAATGCACTTCGGTTCCGGGTATTGTGTAGTCTTTCGTGCAGATCCTCAACAGGAACGGTACAGGTGGGTGTTTTCTCAGAGTCTCTAAAAGTTTTCAATACTTCTTACACGTTTGCCTGGAACACGAACGATCTTTGCTTACCCTTAAGAACTTTATCCATGTAGGTCATCTCCATTATTCTTTCATAAGTGAGTTTGCCATCCGTTTTGGCCAATACCATGTTGATTTCGTCTCGAACCTTTTGCTGTATGTCGGGATTGGTGGCCAGCTCGAATAAGGCAAATGTCATTGTCGTAGATGAAGTCTCAAAACCTGCCAAGAAGAACACGAAAGCTTGCGCCGCAAGCTCTTCCATGGTCAAAGCCTGTTGCTCTCCTGTTATTCTGTCATCGTCTGTGATTGACCCTCGGTTTTTCAGCTGTATAAGCATATGCATGAAATCCTTTCGAACTATTTGATTCTGCTCCCTGTAGTTCACAGTATCCTCGACGACTTTCAAAAAAAACTTTTCCACTTCTGGATCTGTGAATTGAAACTTGATCAGTTTCAACAGCCAAGGTGGTAGGAAGCTCAACAACATGATCCTGAGCATCCCTTTTCGATCCAGCTGAAAAATTTTTCTTCCGTATTTTCTGAATTCGCCGTCGGGGTCTTTGAGACTGTTACATTCCAAGCCAAAAGCACAGGAACCTATGATATCAGTGGTAAACCTAGCCAAAATGTCTTTGATTTCCACTGCCGTGTTGGTGCCAGCGGGTACGTCCATGACCTGTTTCAATCCCTTAGCGCAATCAGCCAAGGTCTGGAACATCATCTTCATTTTTCCCGACGTAAAAGTGGGAGTCATTTTCACTCTCATGTTTCTCCATTTCGTATCTTCTAGATTGAACAGGTGCCCGGATAGTGGGTCGTCTTTGATGTTGGTGAAGTTTCCGTGATTCATAAAGTGCTCAAAGTCTCTCTGCAGTATATTTTTGATGATTTCGGGGTCTACCGGTATGTAATAGGGCTTGGAAAAACTGTATCCACCTCCGTGTTTCAGACCGCGTCGCTTGAATTCTCGGTACATGTCAGCCAACAGGTCGCTGGACGATATCTTTCTGAAGAACGCATCTTTCGAGTTTCCGAACGGAAATTCGGGCGTGATAGATTGCACCCCTTTCTTCTCCCAATAAGTGAATTTCCACTTGTAGTAGGCTATGTATCCTACCACAATGACGACGACAACGCCTACTAAATCCAATATTGTAATCATGCCTACAAATTCATTTTATAGGTTATAACTTTAGAGATTTCAAAAACATGCTCACCCGTAGATTGATACTGGTTATCTGTTCAATAGCTGAGCTCGGGTCATGTTATGGAGCAGATAATAAACACAACATATACTTATACAATACCTATGTAGTGATTATATCAGCGCATTAAATGACTTTACATTTATCTGAATCCCTCTCGGAAAATCTCAGTAGGTAACAATATTTGCATGATTACTCGATTGTCACCTTAGAACAAAAGGTTGTTGTGGTAAAACAATGTTTTTTGAGATTATTGCCTTGATATTTTCGTGAATCACTTTGAGATACTTTAGATTGAATACTTTACTCATTACAGATAGTTGTTACGTTCGTAATAATAACTGTATTCATACCACAGTCACTAAATTACTAACCAGTGATCTTTTACTTTCACGACCCACCCACCACCCAACTAGGAAGGGAAGTATCACGAACGCGCAAGAAAAATTTAAGATGAAGACGGAAAGATCTATTTTGAGGTCCCCCAAGACGATTGAGGGGTTTCTGATGCCAGTGAAAAAGTGGATTAGTAGAAAACACTTTTGATACCTTTATTATGAAAATAGAAAATCAAAATTTGGCATGCGTTTTCCTTGGAAGAAAATGTATGAATGATGCTATTTGATTTTCAGAAATTTCAATCGGTTTCAATTTCATTCTACTCCGAATTGAAGAGGAACGTCCATACATTCCTTTTCAAGGAAGTCGCATGCCAAAGGACCCCGCACATTTTATGGGTAAAATGGTTCTCGGTCAAATTGGTTAAAATTTGGATATTTTGTAGGTTTTGGTCCACAAAAGCAATGCTGTGAAGCATAATCTATTTGCATGACCAGTTTGCCCCCTACAGGGGGCTAAAGGGTGACTCAGTCATGCTTTTGCGGCATCATTCAGGAACAACGCGATAGTTTCCCGGGAAACGCCAAAACAGTTCGATTTTCTATTCGAGGGACGCAGCTTTCTGTCATGAATTCACTCATTTTAGGTCAACCCCCCTAAGGGGGTAACTCACCCCCTTAGAACATTATGAGCAACATAGGTCGAGTTGCATATCGTTGAAAAGGTTTTTCGATGCTCTTTGTAACAGTGCTACGCTTTTTCAATTCAAGACTATCGTTCTTGAGATAATGAATTTCAAACTCTCAGGCAGTCGGTCATTTTCAAAAAAATCAACTGAATTCAGGTTTAGGAATTTTATTAAGTTAGTGTGGGTTCCTAAACTACGAACTAACGATATTTCAACCTATCGTAACAATTTGATTTGATCTGTAATCCACAGTCCAATACACAGAATAAGAAATTACTTTAGCGTTTAGTTGTTGATATTACCAGGTCCAAGGAGGGGTTTTAGTGGGCATCCTTTCGAAACTGTGAGTCCCACAATACCAAGGTGGGACTCACAGTCAACTCACTCAACCGCTACCAGGGTACCACCCCAGCCAGGGTGTGCGTGAGTGCATCTTCCCTTCTCCCAAAAAAAGGTCGCCATCGGTGATTCAAGGTTCATCGGAGACTCCCACATTGACAAAATGAAAATTCTTCAACCTGAATTTGTTCAATTTCTTTGAAATCGATCGACTACCTGAAACGTAGAAATTCATTGTCTCAATAAGGATGACTACCTATCTTGATTTGAAGAAGCTGAGCACTGTTGCAAACAGCTTTAGTTCATGTTGAGTTTAGCTCAGCTTCTTCAATTCAAGATAGTCGTTCTTGAGAGAGAATGAATTTCAAAGTTTCGATGTAGAAAGTCTCCATAAGGAATTGACCGAATTTAGGTTGAAGAATTTTCATTTTGTCAATGTGGGAGTCTCTGAATCTTCAATTACCGATGGTGGCCTTTTTTGGGAGGAGGGGCCGGGGAAATGGACTCATGCACACTCTGGCTGAATGGTACCAGGGTAGTGTGAGACTCGCAGTTTCCAAAGGATACCCGCTAAAACCCCTCCTCGGACCTGGTAAGATCCGGACATCCTAACGCCAAAGTAATTTTTTCTTCTGCATGAGAATGTGGGTAACAGACCAAGTAAAGTTGTTAGGATAGTTGAAATGTCAGTAGTTCAAGGTTTAGAAACCCACACTAGCTAAATAAAATCGTTAAACCTGAGTTCAGTTACTTTTTTTTTTAATGATCGACTACCTGTAAGTTTGACATTCATTATTTCAAAAACGACTGTCTTGAATTGAAACAGCGCAGCACTGTTGCAAAGAGCGTTGAAAAACCTTTTCAACGATATCCAACTCGACCTATGTTGCTCATAAAGTTCTAAGGGGGTGAGTGACCCCCTTAGGGGGTTGACCTAAAATGAGTGAATTTATGACAGAAAGCTGGACCCTTCAAATAGAAAATCGACCTGTTTCGGCGATTTTCGGAAAAGTATTGTCTTGCTCCTGAATGATTCCACAAAAACATGACTGAGCCACCTTTTCGTCCCCTGTAGGGGGCAAACTGGTCATACAAATAGATTATGCTTCACAGCATTTCCTTTGTGGACCAAAAGCTACAAAATATCCAAATTTCAGCCAATTTGACCAAGAACCATTTTACTCATAAAATGTGCGGGGTCCTTTGAATGCTCTATTTTCAAAATCAAAGAACCAAGAGTGATTTCTACTAATCCACTTTTTTAGTGGCATCAGAAACCCCTTAAGACCATCTCCAGAATGATGTCTGTCTGTCTGTGATCTTCCACGATAACAGCCGCAACGTTGATCCGATCGACTTGGAATTCAGTGTGCGTACGTGGTTTTGCTGTCAAATGAGCCCAATAGTTTTTCGCTGTCATCTGTCAAACGGAAATATAATTTTCAAAAAAAGACACAATTATCAATTTCACGGCTTTCTGCATTAGAGCAAGCTATGGAAAAATTGTGTTGTGTTGGCACGAATGCTTATGGCGGCTTAACAGAACTTTGTATGTCGCCGGCGACAGTCCCCCACTCCACTGTAGTTGAATAATTTGAACGACACGAAGACAGAAACCACTCGTGTTGCGGAAATTAGGGAGGGAGGTAGGGGAGTACAGGCAGATCGAATCCTATTGACCAGCGACACTGTCGCCGGTGACATACGAAGTTCTGCAAAGCCGCCATAACACAAATTGATAGAATATTCACAATGACACTGACTGATAGCTGTTATGTCTGATGTGTCAAGTGATATCTAGTAATTTTCATTTTTAGAAAACCAAAAACTTAATTCCAGGCCCTGCTGTGTTGAAAATAAAAGCTGAACGGATAGTATGTAATTTTGTATGGATATTAATATAATACACATTCAGATAAAAATAATTACACTCTTTCAATATCTAACCAAACGCCTCCCTTGGCAGCAGGTATTATGGTACGGGGATCAAATGCAACTGGATATGGGGTTTTTGCATTCAATTTAACTCTGAAGTTTTTCACCAAAGTAATGAGTCCAACTTTGCTTTGCAGAATCCCAAAACGCATACCTGAAATGGTAGGTACATTTTGAAATACAACATCCAAAAACATAATTTCAGAACATACCAATACAATGTCTTGGTCCTTCGCCGAACGGAATCCACGTGAAGGGATGTCTCTTGTTCTTCTCCTGTTCGGAGAACCTCTCTGGATCAAACTTGTCAGGTTCGGGGTAGTATTCAGGATCCATTTGTAGACCCATCGCTGGAATCCGTACCGGAGTACCCTTCTTGATAGTGATCGAAGTACCGGGAATCACATAGTCTTTGTTGCACACTCGTAAAAGTACCACCAATGCAGGATATTTCCTCAAAGTTTCTACATGAAATAAAAACATTACATTGCTATCACAGGTCATCCATGGTAGAAAACCTTTCAATACTTTGTCCAAATAAGTCATTTCCATTACAGCGTCATACGTGAGTTGTCCATTATGTTTATTCAACACGCTGTTGATTTCGTCTCGTAATTTGCTTTGCACGTCAATGTTGTGGCCGAGCTCGTACAGAGCCCAAGTCATGGCGGTTGAAGAAGTTTCGAACCCTGCGATGAAGAAAACAAAAGCTTGTGCGGCCAATTCAGTTACGGTCAAAGCTTCTTCCTTGGCTCCGTCTTTTCCCGTGAGTGTTTCATCGTCAGTGACTTTGCCCAAATTCTTCAACTGAATCAGCAAATGCATAACATCTTTGCGGTACACTTGGTTCTTTTCCCGGTATTCAACAGTTTGCTTGACAATATTCAAAAAAAAGTTTTCAACTTCTGGGTTTGTGAATTTAATCCTGAGAGCACGCAAAAGTCCATGTGGTAAGGCCGCCGTAAGTCCTCTCTTGACCCTTTTATAAAAAGTCGTCTCAAAAACTTTTCGTCCGTACTTCCTGAACTCCGAATCTGGATCTGAAAGACTGTTACCTTCGAGTCCGAAAGCGCAGGAAGCTATTATATCCGTACTGAAACGACCAAGCATTTCTTTAATATCGGCCGGTTGTCCAGTATTAGCGCTTGTATCGACTAGCTTCTTCAGGAGGTCTCCGCAGTCTGCTAATGTTTGGAACATCATTTTCATTTTTCCTGACGTGAATGTTGGTGTGAGTTTCACCCTCATGTTCCTCCACTTGGCATCCTTCAAGTTAAACAAATGACCTTGGAGAGGATCGACTTCTTCGTTGACGAAAATACCATGATTCATGAAATGCTCAAAATCAGTTTGCAGGAGTTTTTTGACTAATTCAGGATCGATGGGTACGTAAACTGGGGTGGCAAACTGGTAGATTCCGCAATGTTTCAGGCCTTTGTCCTTGGCCGTTTTGTATAGTTCGCCAAATTGTTCAGCAATTGATTTTTTAACGGCTAATAAACCTGCTACGTTCCCGAAAGGAAAGCGAGGCTGTACTGGTACCGGTATTCCTTTTCGGTCCCAATAAGTGAACATCCATTGGAAATAAGCTATCAGGCTCACGGTCAGAGCTACCAAAACGGCTAGGGCGTCGAAAATGAAACTTCCGGATATCAGAGCCATGGTCTAGGAGCTGCAAAAAATTACTATAAACTTACGATAAAATCAAGCAGTGAATGATTTTTCATCTACTTACGCGTTCTCCTACAACTGTCGTAAACGGTTCTCCTAAGGCTGATGCCGAGATTATAATGCATCCCGTTTTTATAATTTAATAAAATAAAAAGTCATTGTGAGTGAGTCATTATCTTCAAGTGATACCAATCTAATCAAGCTACAAACACTGCGAAGCACTTCGTAAAGCTTGAATTCTACTAAGCACCTCCTTTCTGAATCAGATGAATTGTTTGAATTCGAAACTGACTGCAAATTTGCTCTCAGAAATAGCGGGAGGTAATCTTGTTTTGATTGAATATTGAAAATGTTTCATAAGTTGCATCTTAAGAATGAATGAAACGTACTAATACTTATACGTACGTAGGTACAGATCTCATATCAAGATTCGGTAAATACAGGGTGGCCCAACGAAAACGAAACTAGAAGGATTTTCGGGCACTTGACCTTATTTGTTTGTATATACTGTAATAAGTTTATAGAGAGACATAAGCCCCGTCATGGGTTCGGCAACTTTAAGCCACCCTCTTGGAAGGGGCTGTAACCCTTCGAAAACACTAGAATTGGCTTTATCTGGAAAAATTTGCATCGAATCAAAAAAAAATAATAACACCACTGTAAAGACAATTGAACCAACTTTGAAATGATGTATCACTCAACCCCAGTTGTTGTTATCTAAAATTTTTGAAGGGCTGCCACCTTGACTACAGTCGTGAAATTTCACGGTTAAATTAATAGCACTTGAACTGCCCCCTTGAAAGCAAAGTTGACCTGTCCGGGCTCACTTCGAAAAAATGAGGGCAAACGCCCGAAAATCTGTTTCGTTTCCGTTGGGCCACCCTGTATATCATCAGTGAACCAGGAGGAATGCGAAAATACCTAAATTGATTTCACTTCTTTCTACCGCCTACTACCAACGCAAAAGTCACAACAATCACAATACACACGCTAAAGTAGTGGCTCAATTCATCAGTTCGTCATTCGTCAGTCTTGTGGCAGAGCAAATGGGCTTTGGGCCGACGCTGAATATTCAAGCGCCATATTCACCGCGTGTTCACTGCCTACTTCAGGTGGCCTCTTGTGTCAGAGACCTGGTGGATTTTCCAAGTGAATTTTATTTCACCTCACGTCGTTATGATGCATAGCGGAGGGTTCCAAGTCCTCGCTATGAAAAGTTTGTTACCTACTGTATACCGTCGCTTTTACCGTCATAGGTCGGTATCGAAAGCAAGAACTGTCATTGATTTGACTGTCCAAATAGCAGAAATTCATACTTCACACAGCATTATTTATTCATGCTATTTTATCTGCATCAATTTCTTACTTTCGAACAGTCTGCTTCATTATGTTGGTTGTTCTTTCGTTTCGAGAGGCAATAAGTATACTGTCGCTGTGAGAAAGAATATGACTTTCTTCTACACAAAACCCAAGTTTTATTTCAAGTAATAAATACATGTAATTATTAAATATTGAATGCATGTGTGTTGAGATGAAGGCGATTATATTTTTTCAATATCCAACCAAACTCCTCCTTTGGCGACAGGAAAGAAGGCACGTGGTTCGAATCCAACAGGATATTTGGTTTTTTCATTCAATTTAATTCTGAAGTTTTTCACCAAGGTAATGACTCCAACCTTGCTTTGCATCATCCCGAATCGCAAACCTAAAACAATCATGTTATATGGTAGTATAGAATAGTATATTATAATACAAGTTTTTATAAGACATCGTACTGTCACACGCGTCATTTTGAAGCACGAGGAGCGAAGCGACGAGTGATTCAATTGACGAGTGTGGCAATAGGTCTCATTAAACGTGTGTTATATAAATTTTTTTCTATTTTGCAACTATTCCATCATGCTTTTTTTAATAAAAAAAAAAGTAAAATATGTGCCTCTCCTAACATAATTGTTGGAAATTGCTCTTGATGGTGAAAGCACAGTTTATCGTCAGAAATAAGCCGGATTTTTCTAAAATAAACCCCTTATGCGAAGTGATGTCACCTAAGCTGTCTCTTCTGTCAGTGAGTGCTGTCATGTCGATGTCATGCCCGCTGACATTGCCAACATTTGGGATTAAAAAAATGCGTATCGTAATGGAGCCACTTACGATACGCGAAGAACTTTCTTATGAACGCAAAATAGAAAAAATTCATCACGAAACCTGTTTTCAAAGCCTACCAATACAATGCCTAGGTCCTTCACCGAACGGAAGCCATGTGAAAGGGTGTCTCTTGTTCTTCGCCTCCTCCGAGAATCGCTCCGGATCAAACTTTTCAGGTTCAGGGTAGTATTCAGGATCCATTTGTAGTCCCATAGCTGGAATCCGCACTGGAGTTCCTTTCTTGATAGTGATCGAAGTGCCAGGGATGACAAAATCCTTGTTGCATATTCGTAAAAGTATAGCCAGAGCAGGATATTTCCTCAAAGTCTCTGCCAAAAAAATTTAAATAATATCTTGATTTTATAAGTGTTGAGCAGACTCACCTTTCACAACTTTGTCCAAATAAGTCATTTCCAACACGGCGTCATACGTGAGCTTTCCATCGTGTTTTTGCAATACACTGTTGATTTCGTTTCTTAATTTACTCTGCACTTCGGTGTTATGGGCTAATTCATACAGGGCCCAAGTCATCGTTGTCGCGGAAGTTTCGAATCCTGCGATGAAGAACACGAAAGCTTGTGCCGCCAATTCATTCATAGTCAAAGCTTCTTCTTTGGCTCCGTCTTTGGTGATAAGGGTTTCATCTTCGGTAACTCTGCCCAAATTCTTCAGCTGAATCAGCAAATGCATGACATCCTTGCGGTACACTTGGTTCTTTTCTCTGTGCTCGACCGTTTGCTTGACTATATTCATGAAAAAGTTCTCAACTTCCGGATTGGTCACTTTCATCTTGAGAGCTCGCAAGAGTCCATGCGGTAAGGTTTGCATAATGGCCCTTCTGAGTCTTCCAAAGAAAGCCAACTGGAAAATTTTTCTTCCGTATTTCCTGAACTCGGAATCTGGATCCGAAAGGCTGTTGCTGTCCAGTCCGAAAGCACATGAAGCGATTATGTCCGTGCTGAAACAAGCCAGCATTTCTTTTATGTCGGCCGGTTCTCCGCTATCAGCACTTTGGTCGACTAGTTTCTTCAGCAGATCACCACAATCTGCTAACCTTTGAAACATCATTTTCATCTTTCCTGACGTAAACGTTGGGGTCAGCTTCACTCTCATGTTCCTCCATTTGGCATCATTCAAATTGAACAAATGACCTTGGAGAGGATCAACTTCTTCGTTGACGAAAATGCCGTGGTTCATGAAGTGATCGAAGTCAGTTTGCAGGATGCTTTTGACCAATTCAGGGTCGATCGGTACATATGTTGGGGTGGTCAGCTGGTAGGTCCCGAAATGTTTTAAACCTTTACTCTTGGCACTATTGTAGAGCTCTCCAAATTGTTCGCCCACTGATTTGTTTGCGGCCAATAGACCCACAATGTTTCCAAAAGGAAAGCGGGGCCGTATTGGTACAGGTATGCCCTTTCGGTCCCAGTAGGTAAACTTCCATTGGCAATAAGCTATCAAGATTACGACTAGAGCTGTAAATACGGCTAGGACGTCGAAAAAGAAACTGGCGGATAACAAAGCCATCTTACTGTTGTGGAGCTGTTAAAAAAATACTCTACATTATACAATTAAATGTAACAATGATTGTGTCCACTTACGCGTAGTTAACCGACTGGCGAGATCAGAGCTCATCTCCTACTTATATGTAACTGAAATTTAACAAAAAGTCATTGTTAGTCACCACGCTTTCAAGTGATAACAAAACATCTTATCTATAGACACTTTGCGTAAAGTATGCAATGGTAGCAGATACCCACACTAAAGATTTAGTTCTTAGTAAATAATGTGATTCAAGTGATTTCCATCTAAATCGCAGCCTGTGACGAATTGAAGTACTTCATTTTTGAATTTCCTTTTTGAATTTTCAAAAACTAGTACTCTCAAACCGAAAAATTACTCGAGTACTTGACATTCTTTAATAGCATACAAGATAAGTTTACGTACTTTTTCATAAAATACACACAATATCTTATCTAGATTGTTTAGCAGATATTCAATAGACGGATAGGCTAGACCTATGGTGCTTTTCTTTTGCGTTAAATTTACTGTGAAGGTTTTCAGTAATGTAATTAGTCCAATAACTTCGCTTTGCCACCATCCTGAACACTTGCCTGAAATGAGTCAATTATTTCAGACTGCCCAAAAAGTGAATCCTGAAGACCCACCTCGGTTCTTCGCCGAATGATAGCCATGTAAGAGGATGTCTCTTGTTTTTCTTCTTTGCGAACCGCCACCACCAAAGCAGGATATTCCTTCAGAGTTAATAGCAGAAATCAAACAAGTGAATATGCCCTCACGGGCGTGAACCTCAATAGCGCATTTTTTTTTGGTGAATCCGCATAGTAAAAAGAAGTTTTCCTGAAATCAGTTGACTTAATGGGAAAGTCAGTAGTTCGAGCCAAGATGGCAGCGAATCGCAGAACCAAAGCTCTGAGACTACCAGAGCATCGAACTACCAGACCAGAACTCCATAGACACGTGTTTCACCTCTATTGGGGGCTTATTAAATCAGTGCGGAGACATTCAGGTCCGACGATTCGGTGAAGTAGCAGTCGCAAATATCCGTAAAGTACACCATTGGAGGACTCATAATAATGTGAGTCTGATGCGAAGCCATCAGCCATCTATCCAAGGTATTCCGCGAGCCATAAACCCAAGCATCAGGCAGAGAGGCAGTACAGTATCGAAATTTCACGTAAAGCCAAGCCGTCACACGAAGCATCGATGGTGATAGTTGCACCCATAGACAAGGACAAAAGTAGGAGAGGCAAGATACCTGCGCGGCTGTGTAATTTGTAGGCCGGCTATTTTGATTACATAACGGTTTTTCCTGGCGGCAATTTTAATTATGACAGGTGGGTGATAGTACTGACAGTGTACTTGATGACAGCCACGAAGTTTTAGGTTAGACTGATTTGTTGTGATCGAACTTTTCTCGGCGCCGATATTTGGTTTTGTGTAAAAGATAACAATAGAATTGAATGTTGAGTGTTATTCAGTGTTCGTTTCCACGAATTCTACTTCATAACCAGATATTATATTCCTGGGATGCATTGCATAAATAATGCATTGTCGGGTGCATTGTACTTGATGAATTATTGTCAAGAAATGGAGAATGATGTCCGCAGTTTTATCTTCACTCAGAAGCTGTGAAACAGATATCGAGGCCTCTGTGTGAAGTGTTCGTTTTGCGATTTTCCCTGTGTAATAGAGTTTGATCGAACCTGATCGAACTTAGCAAATGCATCTATCACAATTTGCAAAAACATCAAGCAATTGATGAACCCAGAGATGAGAAGATATCCTTTCATGCGTAACGCTGAATTTAAATAATCAAATTTCACTCCGGTAACTAAATTTTGTTTTTAGTTTTCCACGGGGTGATGGGCCTCGATTGTGGCTCGAGACAATTGGAATGATGAAGAAATAGCTTGGAAACGTCTTATGAGAAAGGCTCAGTGCTGCTGATTTGTTCGAGGCATTTCGAAGTAATGTAAATAAAATTTTATCCACCCTCCCAGGACCCGAGCCAGGACCTCGTTTCGGACAATGACATTTTGGAACACCACAATTTTATCTTAATGGAAAGTGCTTGTAAGATGCTATTTGAAATTAAGATTAGGTGCACAATCTAGCAAAAATGTGAAGCGAAGAGCTGATTCAGTGTAATGTTCAACAAACACTTTCCAAACTTGTATTATTTTATCTCAAGTAAAACATTGAATATTTTTCTTGAAATTTTATTCTGTAGCTCAAATTAAGCACATGTCGTGGGCCTTATGCCCATACGTCTATGGCCCATACTCACAGTTGGTCTCCGATTTAAGCACAATCCAACTATGGCAACAATTGTTATAATTGTCCGAAGGACTTGAGAGATGCGAAGTCGGATATCGAGCGAAGTATTGACTATGAGTATGAGGATTAGTCAAGGTCGTGAGCAGAAATTCTTGAGCTATTTGTTCCGTTTACAAAGTATAACCTACAAATTGTCTCATGAATGTCATCTGTTTTGACGTCTGTCTATGATTTTGACTCGCGCGTACTCCCCCCATTTAAATTGCCGCCTTGGAAAAGCCGTTATGACCTAAAAATGGCGGACCCCATGCGATATCGGCTGAAATGGATGCGCAGTGGTTCTTCCTTCTTCTACTTTTGTCCTTGTCTATGGCTGCACCCGTATACTCAAGTCGAGTAACGCAATCATTTTAGGATGAATAAACACGCTAATAAGTGCGCCTCTTAAGGCCATAGCAAACCCAACAGTTTAGCTCATATATTTTGAGTCTCCCAATGGTTCACTTCACGGATCTTTTTGACTGCTACTTCACCGGATCGCCGGACTTGGATGCTGGATGCCTCCGCACTGATGAGCCCTCAACATGGGTGGAGCATGTGTCTGTGGAGTTCGGATCTGGTGGTCCGGTGCTGTGGTAGTCCGAGAGTTCTGTTCATCAGATTCAAGTATATTTCAAATTTCATCAAAATCGGTTCATTCACGGAAACGTTCAATATGGCTGGCCAAAATGCCGTAGAATCTCGAAACTGACATAATGGATCGTTATACGAGACAAACGTATGTTTCAAGTTTCATCAAGAGCGCTTTGGTCAATATGAACTCCAATATGAAGGCCGCGCCAAGATGGCGGCAAATCGTGAATCGAACTTACAATAATAAATCTTCAACGTCTTCATGATCTGCAGCGATATAAGTACACACTAGGAAGGAATCACATGGAAGGAAAACTGGGCAATACTGGTACAGGTACATTTTTTCAATCCCAGTAGGTGAACGTCAACTGATAGCGAGCAATAATAGATTTAACCGTAGATAAGACCCTTATTATCAGCAGTTTGGTAAAATATATGAAAGCCTTGTTATTATTAACTTTTATCAGAAATTAGTCACCCACTGTTTAAAAACAATCTTTTATCGTATCAAAAATTTGGCGATCACTCTCATAATCAAGGTCATAATGATTGATTATACAATTCAAGCAAAAATCAGGTGTTTTTTACATTCTTACAATATTATGACCAGACTGCAGATTGCAGCTTCCATATTATCAGGCTGCTCCCGTCTTATGAACAAATTCATTTAATCAGATTTCATCGATTTATATGTCCCCTATTGCCAACATAACCATCGCAGCCAAGGTAGTATTGCTCTTTAGTATTCCCAGAGCACACGAAAAACACCATATACATAGGAGACTCTCACTGCAACCTATTCACAGTCCGTCTGCTGTATACTTCAGTCTTTGATCAACTCCACTTCAACTGACCAGACCTCACTCACTGAAATTTGCAACATTACTAATTCAACTCCATGTTGTAAATAAAACTTCCTTCACGAACAATACCATAGGTAATACAATTCCATCCCTTGACATGATGACCTGCATATTATGTAAATGAACCAAAACTTATATCTATGTAGGTACCCAAATTACATCTATGGCTTCCCAACGGTCGATTGTGCTTTATTAGTTTATCAAAATACTTTAATAATAGCTTAAAATCTTTTTAATTTGGAACTTAATGTACAATATACGTACGGTCTTTAGGTAACAATATGAGCTAGTGCTGTGTTGGTCATCCAACATAATACCGATTGGCATGTTTAACCAAAAAAAAATCAATAGGTAGTGCCTCGAGTATAATACTACTTATTTAATAAGTATAGTAGTTGATTTAGCTCAGGTGCAGTGAAAATGAATTAGATTTTTTCAACGTCGATCCATATACCACCTTTAGCTGCTGTTATGAAACTGTGAGTGTCCAGTTTGATGGGAACTTGTGTCTTCTTGCTCAACGTAATTCTGTAGTTGCTTAACAGCGTAGCCAAGCCGACTTTGCTCTGCATCAATCCGAATCTCAGACCTAGAATGAGATTTTTTTTATTATTAGTGAAAATGCGTCTCCTTCAGATTTATCCCAATAAAATCTGCAGTTTCTCCAAACAGTTAGTTCCATAACATTTGAACACATTTGACAGGTAGCGTAGTATAAAGGTCGAAGCTGTGTAGGCTGTACGAATATTCATTTTGTACGACTATCAACTTATTGATACATCTCCGTTAAAATTAGGTATCTTACGATTGATGACGTACTTTACGGCTAGTAGTAGTAGAGAAGTATATGCATGTATTTATCGGATTCCGCTTGTTTGTCGTCGACATTTTGGGTGTAACTCTGACGCCCCCTACATGCAATCGGTGTATCGCGAAAATGAAAATAAGAGAACTTACCAATGCAAATTCTCGGTCCATCACCGAAAGGCATCCACGTAAAAGCTGGTCTCGTCTTCTTGTTTTCTTCCGTAAATCTGTCGGGGTCGAATTTCGCAGGGTTAGGATAGTAGTCTGGATCATTGTGCAAGCCCCAAAGTGGAACGATAACCCTCGTGCCTTCTTTTAGTGTGATGTCTGTTCCGGGTATCTGATAGTCCTTAGTGCAGACTCTCGGCAGGAACGGAACTGGTGGGTATTTCCTAAGCGTTTCTGAAAAATAATTATAAGAAACTGATTTATTCAAAACCGCTTTCATTTACCATTGATGACTCTATCCATGTAAGTCATTTCCATTATACCATCGTACGTAATTTTGTTGTCGTACTTGGCTAGAACCTGATTGATTTCTTCTCTTAATCTCACTTGGGCTTCAGGATTGGTAGCTAGTTCGTGCAGAGCCCACGCCATGGTAGTGGAAGACGTTTCAAACCCTGCCAAAAAGAATACGAAAGCTTGCGCGGCAAGTTCCTTGAGGGTCAGGGCTTTTTCTTCACTGGTTCCGTGTTCGTTTGTGATTTTTTCGTCGTCGGCTACGGTTCCTCTGTTTTTAAGTTGCAGAAGAAGATGCATGAAATCCTTGCGGTAAATGTTGTTCTTCTCGCGGTAGTCAACGGTATCTTTGACTGCTTTCATGAAAAATTCTTCCACGTCCGGCTTGGTTATCTTGAAACCTGCCGTTCGAAGCACACCCTGAGGAATGGCGAACAGCAACAAGTTCCTCAACCTCTCCAGCGACGTGTTCTCGAACACTCTTTTGCCGTACTTGCGGAACTCGGCGTCTGGATTTTTGAGGCTGTCACATTCGAGACCGAAGGCACACGAACCGATTATGTCCGTGGTGAACCTGCCGAGAACTTCCTTGACATCGACCGGGTCTTTCTGGCGTTCGGCTTCGTCCATTATGGATTTCAAACCTACGGCGCAGTCGGCCAAGGTCTGGAACATCATCTTCATTTTGCCGGAAGTAAACGTGGGTGTTAGCTTCACTCTCATGTGTCTCCACCTGGCATCCTCCAAGTTGAACAGGTGTCCCGAAAGCGGATCGCTCTTTTCGTTGGAGAAGTTGCCGTGGTTCATGAAGTGCGCAAAGTCCCTGGTTATGATGTTCTTGATGAGTTCCGTGTCCATCGGCAAGTAGAAAGGACGCGTGAACATGTACACGCCTCCGTGTTTCAAGCCGCGCGATTTTAAGGTGAAGTAGTGCTTTCGGAATTGTTCACCGAAAGTCAGCTTGTTCAGCACCAGATCTTTGATGCTGCCGAAAGGTATCGAGTTGTCTACCGTTTCTATGCCCAGCCGTTCCCAGTAGCCTAGTTTCCATTTTAGATAGGCAATGACACCCACTATTAGTGTGGTGGCGAGTGCTATAACGTCGAAAGCTAGGCTTCCTGTGAACAATCCCATTTTTACTCGAACTTTCAATTCACAGAATTTGAGTTTATTCAGATAGGTATATACACATGCCGCGGAAAACTTTACAACACTGATGGAGTGTGGATGCGAAATCACAATAATAATATACTCATATCTCGGCGTGAAACTTGAAAGTCATGTCATGTTGTGTATTCTTACTTATCGCACCAAGAGTCTTTACTGCTCACACAGTATTATAACAACTAGATGATACGCAAATAAAATTATATTATAAGCTGATAATAATTGTCGTGAATCACAAAGTTATGCTGCGTTTTTATTTTTTTAGCTAGTAATTATTCTCCGTATGCGTTCCTTATGTGTCATTATTGTCCAACTCAAGAACTCACATTTTTAACTTATCAGTCTCATCTTCACGTATCTTACCATCTTAGCTTCCATTCTATTGTGCTTTCTTATCTTTTAGATCTTATCGCTAATTTTACCTTCTTCTTGATTTTGTTCCAGTACAGTTGAACTTCTTAGCACTCTTGAAGGGAGAAAACGGATTATTTTCACTCGCACAATTCTTCCACCCAACCGACCTCTTCTTCTTTTGGGTAGCTATGCCATGATGCAAAAATTCTTTGCAAGTCGTCAATAATAATGATAATTTGCACCAGGGAGATCCACAGAGATCCTGTTTGTTGGCTGTCTGCTGTTCAAGTAATTGAGTAGGTACCAACCTATCATTATTTTGCAATTCTAATGCATTTCGAATTACACCAAAATTACGCGTTTGTAATGGTGAAAGATACCGAGTGACCAAAAAGTCACGCCGTTTAAAAAAAAATCGGAAGGTAAAAAAATTTAACTTTTAAATTTTTTCGAAAGCAGTCCCAATCTCAAAACTTGGGAAAGGACCCCGTACATTCCTTATGGGATTTGGCTCCCCGTGGGATTTGGTTCAAACTTTGATATGTTGTAGCCCTTGTTGAGGTGATCAAACTTTATCATTGCGCAAATCCTCTAAACTCAACGGTTCACCCTCTAGAGGGGGTGGAATGCCGGTAGTCACAGAACTAATTTATTGCAATTATGGGCTTCAATGAGCAAAAGGTTGATCTATTTTGACGCCACGAGGTGGTTCTAGGGTTATACTTGCCATAACTTTGAACTGGTCAAAATATTTCATAGACCTTTATTTTTAGAACCACCCCTAGCATTTCGAAAAATGACTGGAAATTCAAAGTTGAATAACGAACAAAATAAACGGGGAATGTTTTTGAATTTCTGACACGGTATGTTCAAAGTGTCGCTGATCAACTATTTCTTGCGTATCAACCCCTAAAATCTGGCGTTCACCCTCCAATAAATTATGAACTTCTGCTCTGCGCTACTGGAAATAAATTGTTTCTTGTTGAGTTAAAATGAATTTCTACTATTTTAGCGCTATATCTAGGAAAGGGTGATACACGATACATATTCATCCCTTATGTCTACTCACCCTTACCCGTATAACACTTATACCCTGGTAGTTTTTCCAGAAATGATTAGTTCAACTCATTCAACTAGAAAATGTGCAACGAGTGCTTCCACTGCCGATTTGGGACAAACTATTAGGGTATAGGGGCTATAGGGGTAAGGGGTAGACATAAGAGATCAATATGGACTAACTTTTTTCAACACATAACATGTTACAGTCGTAGAAACTTATTTTAACTTATCAAGAAACAATTTATGTCTAATAGGGCAGAGCAGAAGTTGATAATTCAGTAGAGGGTGAACGTCAGATTTTAGGGGTTGGTTCGCAAGAAATAATGGATCAGCATCACTCTGAACATACCGTGTCAGAAATTCCAAAAAAATCACCGTTTACTTTCGTCGTTATTCAACTTTGAATTTTCAGTCATTTTTCAAAATGCTAGGGGTGGTTCTAAAAATAGGGGTCCATGAGATATTTTGACCATCTCAAAGTTATGGCAAGTATAACCCTAGAACCACCTCGTGGCGTCAAAATAGATCAACCTTTTGCTCATTGAAGCCCATAATTGCAATAAATTAGTTCTGTGACTACCGGCATTCCACTCCCTCTAGAGGGTAAACCGTTGAGTTAAGAGGATTTGCGCAATGATGAAGTTCAATCACCTCAACAAAGACTAAAACATATCAAAGTTTGAGCCAAATCCCACGGGGAGCCAAATCCCATAAGGAATGTGCGGGGTCCAAAGGATCCCGCACGATTCTTATGGGAAATGGCTCCCGGTTAAATTCTCTGAATTTTTGATCTGTTGTAGCTCATAATATACTTATCAAACACCGTGAACCCCAAACTCAAATAATGGACAATTTTTTACCCACAGGGGGTTGAAGTTGGAGATTTTGACGGCTTAAAAATGATATTCTGACGTAAATAAAAGTATTTTATTTGGTTTCTCTTCAAGTTCTGTTTCATGCTAAATGTGTTTATTTGAGAGAAAAATATCAACCACCTCCTCCACCCCCAACCCCTATCTAACATCATAAAATTCGAGATTACTTTCAAAAGCCATGCAGATGGCTTCTGTGATTTAAATTATGAATTTTGACATAAACATTATTTTCCACCCCTGATGTTAGGGTGACAATTTTCCAATTTTCCTTGGTTAATTTGGCTGAATTTTTGGTATTGTGTACTTCTAATGCTGCTGAACAAAAAACTCTCTTACAAAAATTTATTCCTATGAACAGTTTTTGTTTTATATTTATGCTCTCAAGTATTCAAATTCAGTCCTCTGTAGAAGGAAAACTGTTCATAGGAATAAGTTTTGGCATCATGTGAACTTTTTGTTCAGCACAATTGGAAGTACACAATACCAAAAATTCAGCCAAATTAGCCGAGGAAAATGGAAAAATCGGCTCCCCAACATTAGGGGTGGAAAATAATTTTTATGTCAAAATTCACAATCTAAATCACAGAAGCCATTTGCATGGTATTTGAGGGTAATCTCGAATTCTATGATGGTAGATAGGGCTTGGGAGTGGAGGAGGGGGTTGATATTTTTCTGTCAAATGAATACATTTAGCTTGAAACACAACTTGAAGCGAAACCAAATAAAAAGCTTTCGTTTATGTCATAATATCATTTTCAAGCCGTCAAAACCTCCAACTTGAACCCCCTGTGGGTAAAATACTGTCCATTATTTGAGTTTGGGGTTCACGATATTTGGTAAGTATCTTATGAGCTACAACATATCAAAATTTCAGAGAATTTAACCGGGAGCCATTTTCCATAAGAGTTGTGCGGGGTCCTTTTATATTCCAGCAAATCAATGAAATTAACGAATTAGTTGTAACGTAGGATCATTTCTTAACTTTTTGATCAACATTTTAATCGACAATTTTTGCATGCGTTTAGTTCACAAGGTAGCCAGGATTCTTCCGCCCTTTCCACAAATCTCTTTTCAATTTGTCACGTTTATTCAAATTATTTAGAAGAATATTACTTATGAAATACTTGTTTTACACTTAACCTTGAGTTGTAAGTTATATCACAGGTAGAATACCCAAACTCTGTTCATATTTTTTCCACGTTAATCCAGATTCCACCATCTGCTGAAGTGATGAAACTGCCCTTGTCCATTTGGATCGGAACTTGCGTTTTGTTGTTCAGAGTGATTTTATAGTTGCTCAAAAGTGTTGTTAAACCTACTTTGCTCTGCATCACACCAAACCTCAGACCTATTTTTAAATAAAGTGTTGTTAGTTAAATTTACCAGTTTCTTTTATTACCCATACTCACCAATACAAATTCTTGGTCCGTCACCGAATGGTAACCATGTAAATGCTGGCCTGGTTTGCTTATTTTCTTCAGTGAACCTTTCGGGATCGAATTTTTCTGGATTAGGGTAGTACTCAGGATCATTGTGCATACCCCAAACCGGTACTATGATATTAGTGCCTGCTCTAAGAGTAATGTCTGTTCCAGGTATGACATAGTCTTTGTTACACATCCTTGGTAAGAACGGAACTGGTGGGAATTTCCTCAGAGTTTCTGGAATAAATTAGGATAAACCATAGTTATTCACGTTATTGAAAAAATGTTACAATACAGTAGATATTGTGTGGGACAGTTGGCGATATCAGAAGGGCAGGAAACTTAGTCGCAGAGACATCTCATTTCCCGAACGAATAAGACTGCCCAATCCCGTGTTACAAACACTATTCAATATTTATTACTCCTGTTTTATTGCGCGGATTTTTAGATCAGAAAAACTACCTATACTCTACTGTGTGTGAACATACCATCAATGACTTTATCCATGTAAGTCATTTCCATAATACTGTCGTACGTCACTTTGCCGTCGTGCTTCGCCAAAACCTCGTTGATTTCTTGTCGAAGTTTGGTCTGCACCTCGGGATTCCTCGCCAATTCTAGAAGTGCCCAGGTCATGGTTGTTGAAGATGTTTCGAATCCTGCAGCGAAGAAAACAAAAGCTTGCGCAGCCAGTTCTTTCAAGGTCAAGGCTTTTTCTTCGCTAGTGCCATCATCACTGGTGACCTTTTCGTCGTCGGCCACGGTTCCCCTGTTCTTCAGTTGCAGAAGCAGGTGCATGAAATCTTTGCGGTAGACGTTGTTCTTCTCGCGATAATCCACTGTTTCTTTGACGGCCTTCATAAGGAACTCTTCCACGTCGGGTTTCGTCAACTTGACACGCATCGTTTGAAGTAGCCGTCGCGGCAAGGCAAAGAGAAATATAGCTTTTATCTGTTCGATCGTCGTGTTTTCAAATATTCGTTTGCCGTACTTCCGGAATTCCGCGTTCGGATCCTTGAGTGAGTTACATTCGAGGCCGAACGCACACGAGCCAATGATGTCTGTGGTGAATCTGCCGAGCACATCTTTGATGTCGATGGGGACTTGGCTTTGCTCTGCTTCGTCCATTACCGACTTCAATCCGACAGCGCAGTCGGCTAAAGTCTGAAACATCATTTTCATTTTGCCGGAGGTGAATGTGGGAGTGAGCTTGACTCTCATGTGCCTCCACTTGGCGTCTTCCAAATTGAACAAGTGGCCCGATAGCGGATCGTTCTCCTCGTCCATGAAGCCTCCGTGGTTCATGAAGTGCGCAAAGTCTCTTTGCAACATGTTCTTGATAACTTCTGGATCCAGTGGCATGTAGAATGGACGCGCAAACATATACACCCCTCCATGTTTGGCGCCTCTGGCTTTCAAGTCGTCATAGTGAATTCTGAATTGCTCTCCGAACGACACTTTGGTCAAAATCAAGTCTTTGATGCTGCCGAATGGTATGGAATTTTCAACCGTGGACACGCCTTGTCTCTCCCAGAAACCGAGTTTGTACTTGAAATAGGCAATCACACCGATCAAAAGTGTGGTGAAAACTGCTATGAGATCGAATGTTAAGCTGTCTGCGAAAATCATTTTATCGGCTTGAGGTTCACTTCAACACTGATGAAATGCCGATCGGAAAGCAGATTATATACATCTACAGTTCAAAATCAACAGTCATGTTACTGATGTCAGCGCATGGGCCATATAGAAATTGGTTGTGTGCGCTTTTTCTATTTGTTTAGATTTTATCTTATCTGGCCTATCAATTAACTCCATCGAAGAAAAAAAAACTCAATATACGTTGTTTCAGATTAATTGTCATCTCATCTCAGTATAGGTCATGGAAGTATATAATTAAAGTAGCTTTAGCTTTTATTCAATTCAAAAAATTTGTTTGTTTTAGTTCCAAGTCAGTTTGACAAGTCAGTCAGAATCAACCGCGAAATTTCTTACTGTCATCCAAATGTCGTCTATATTTCAGTCCACCACCCTGGATATCTTTTCAACAGCCCAATCCACTAAAGTTTCATGAGCTGATTAACTTTATCGCGCTCGTAGTAACTAAGCAACTGGCCATGCCATTGGCTGTTGCGTAGCAACTGTGAGCTTGATAAACTTCATTTATGCATGAATACACGGCAACAGTTATTTACTTGGAAATATTGCCCATTACTACTCGATTTTTATCGCTCTCGGTCACTTCCAATTCAATACTGGTTGTTGGCCGAGGATCGGTGACTTATACAGGGTGTTTCCAAAATGGTGTTACAAACTTCTAGGGGAGATTCCTCATCAAAAATAGACAAGGAAAATATATACCTTTGATGTCCTAAAATGCTCAGTTGAAAAGTTACAGGGTGTTCAAGTTGACTTTTTAAAACTGATTTTTTGACATAAGTTTTGAACTGTTTAACCGATTTTGTTCAAGTTCTCACCAAAGTTAACTGAAATAAGTCTCTATCGAATAATAGTAACGTGTTGGAGAAAAAAGTTCAGGGGCGTAGATAATGGGGGCTGTCCTCATATTTCCCCCCCTATTTTTTATACCCCTAGCTATTTTCCCAAATTGTTTTTATTTTTTAATTCTACGTTCAATTTAGAGAAAAAAGTTACTCTTGCAAAATTTTGATTAGAGGCTTCGTTTTTGAGATATCTGAGTTTGAAACTTTGGAAAACATCTCGAAATCGCCACTTTCAATGAGCCCAATTTTTTTTTCCTGAAAAGCTCTCGTTTCTCAGAGGAAATAGTGGTTTATCAACTTATAAAATTGAAGAGAACCTATTTCTGCTGAAAAATCATGAGTTTTTTTTTTATTCTAATTTTTTGGCCTTGGAAAGTGGCAATTTCGAGATGTTTTCCAAAGTTTCAAACTCAGATATCTCAAAAACGAAGCCTCTAATCAAAATTTTGCAAGAGTAACTTTTTTGTCTAAATTGAACGTAGAATAAAAAAATAAGAACAATTTGGGAAAATAGCTAGGGGTGTAAAGAATAGGGGGGGAAATATGAGGACAGCCCCCATTATCTACGCCCCTGAACTTTTTTCTCCAACACGTTACTATTATTCGATAGAGACTTATTTCAGTTAACTTTGGTGAGAACTTGAACAAAATCGGTTAAACAGTTCAAAACTTATGTCAAAAAATCAGTTTTAAAAAGTCAACTTGAACACCCTGTAACTTTTCAACTGAGCATTTTAGGACATCAAAGGTATATATTTTCCTTGTCTATTTTTGATGAGGAATCTCCCCTAGAAGTTTGTAACACCATTTTGGAAACACCCTGTATAGCTCCGAACTATTATTCTCGAATAATCCATCGTCCTCTAGCAGATTCCACAGTGACCCGGCGTACGGTTTCTAGGCGACTCCCGAAAAATCCTACACATTTCGCAGGCATTATCAAGTGCATTAAATCCGGCACCTCCGCCAAAATGGACAAATGTGTCTTACTCGCATGTTCAAGTCTCCGCGTAAATTCCATTTGCTGAGCCATCGCAAATGACAGACATACTTCCTGACTGAAAGGTTGAAGGTCTGACTTATAACCTTGAAATAAAAATTTGAAGTTAACTTCAGGTTGACACCTTTAAATTGACGGTTTATGTAACTAAACGTAACGCTGTTCTAACATTGTCATGACGTAACGAGATGGCAGTTTCACAACAACAGCCAGAGGGCCAGAGGGTTGAAATAAAAACTATTATTTCGGGAGCAACCGAACTTTAGATGAAGCAAAACCGTTCATTTGTTCTTGTATGCCCTCAGTATGCCCATCGAGAGGAGAGGTTGTCTGATGTCACAAGACTTTTCCAGAGCTGTTTAAAAATTTTGAGTGCATAGTCAGCTGCCCTAATGCTCGTATTTGATTGTTCCTTTGTTCACAAAATTTCTCCTTTTGGCTAATGTTGTGAAATTTTTTCATACTAAAATTATGCAGTCACTGTAAATCTTGGTTGGGAGTCACTGTACCAAACCAAAAATTTATTTTGACTGATGTTAGCCAGTGTCAGATGAAAAAAAATCTCGTCCGCACAATAATATTTTCAATTCATCGAGAAACATGACAAATCAAAAGTTACTGAATAAATAAATAAGTAAAACCCAGTCGGTAGCACGGTGAGCTCGGCCCCGCTTTTAAAGGCGAAGGTCCCGGGTTCAAATCCGCACTGGGCCAAATGGACTTTTTCACGCGTCCCCTAGTACTGGGGCACCCACTATCGTGCGGTGATGCCCCGGGAAGAGGGATGAAACGAGGAAGCCATCGAAACAAAACTTCACTGATAAATCCACCACTGATCCAAAGATGTAAATCTTACAGTACTTCGTTGCTATTGTCATCATTGTTATCGTTACACAAAAACCCCGACGGAAAAAAGCCTGCTATTAACCTAGCTTTTGATGCAGGGCATATAAAAAACAATAACTAAGTAAGGTCAAGGTATCTCCAAAACTCTCCCCTCCCTTTCCGCTCTTCTCTCTAACAACAATCCAAGTCAGCTAGAATGTTGTGAGCTCTTCTGTCGCCCTGCTAGCAGGTATTTATTTGTTACCAATTTGTTGAATTATTTGACTTTCGTTGCGTTCCATTCTCCAAGGTCGAAGTGACAGATCGTTGATGCAGGTACTAGTTTGCTGTCAAAAACTAAGAAAAAAGTTTATGCTCAAATAGATTGTGAAGTGATAAGTATACCTGCTTATCATGTTATTATCACTTAATAAGTTGTTGTTGTTGTTTAATATAAGAGAGTTGTTAACCGGCATTTTTTACTGAATGAGTTAACAGAATGGTCCAGTACTCGTATGACGTTCTAGAGACATCTTTAAAACAGTATTTACCGAATCATTGATATATTTTGATTGTGATGATGTGATGATTGATCACATAAGTACCTACTTTGACATCCCAGTTAGGTACGATTAAGAGCCATGAATATCTTTTTACTTATTATTAGGCCGAAATAAGTAATTGTGTACATTCTGAAGATCAAAATACTTTGCCGGAAAGCCTTCTTCCGGAATTTTTTGGCCGTGATGGTACCATGACTTTCAAAAATTTTTGAGATTAAACTTGGCTTGAAAGTGTACCCTGGCCAAAAATTCAATTTTGGCTAATGTGTGACCTGGCATCCGTCACACTGACGTTAACTTGCTTTGCCTTTATTGTTCAACAATTTTTTGGCCACGAAAGAACCTTAGTACAAAGTACATAATATACTTGTACATATACATATCGCGTCTTGCTGATAGTTTTTTTGGACGATAGAACAAAATTCCGATTATCTCGATTTCGAAAACTTGAAAATTTCATGTCTCACTTGATTGAAAAAAAATCACAGGTTGAAAAATGGAGCTAGTTTTGAAGTGACTTCCCTAACCGCAGTCAATAACTGTTTCATTTCGCTTTACACTCCATCCCCTCTAGTTCCTCAACCGAACCGTAGACTTTGCTTTGTATCCAGAACGCAAGCTTATCAAAAATATTCATGCACTTTGTAGCAAGTTGTGCGTGCTAATTTAATTAACTTCACCTTCTACCTATGCATACTCCAGGACCGTCACCGTCGGGCATGCAAGTTGGAACCGCGTAGTTTTGTTCTTATTTCCTTAGTAAAGCGTCTGGATCGAACTTTTCCGGCTCGATGGTGAAGTTTCAGTTCATTTCGTGCATGCACCTAGATACCCCTACACTCGCACCTGAACTCGTTGTTGGCTGTTATTGAAGTAGTGTGCAGTATCATTAGAAATAAAGCTCACTTTTACCTATTACCTCCCAAAACAAACTTCTTCATCCTTGGTTTTGGAAAGCTCTTTCAGATTAGTCATGTCATCAGCAATAACACTGATGCAGTAATTTTACAGCTAATATATCGATACCTGCCGGCCAAAACATCGTAAGCCACACTTTGTTCAAAATTCGAATTCTGTTCTTACTAATCTGGTTATCAACTATTATCCTGTAACAAAATTGTCGCGATTTAGAGCAATTTAGGTGATTTACAGCTACTTCGAAATATCGTAACCCTCATCCTGGGTCGCAAAATGAACGCACTTTGTGGAATTTATCGTAAGTACTGTGCAAGTCCCGCAAGACTATCGTAAGTGAATGCTGGTTACGATAACTTTGTGTCACCTGCAATATTTCATGGTTTATCGTAAGGGCAGAATGGTTCATTTAAATCCTGAGGATAGCGTAGAACTTAAGAACGTGGCTCTCTTATAGTTATTCTGAAAAGTATGTAAAGTAATCTAACCTGTGTCTACTTCTGCGACTCTTTATTCCCATCCCCGCCTCGAGTATTATGGCGAACTAGTTCTTCGTGTCTCAGAAGGTGTCCTACCATCCTATTTCTCGTCATCCAAAATCAGTCGTGTGACAGTACTATGTCTCATGAAGCTTGTATAACAATATAGTATCATAATACTATCGATACCTGTCGGCCAAAACATCGTAAGCCACACTTTGTTCAAAATTCGAATTCTGTTATTTTCTTACTAATCTGGTTATCAACTATTATCCTGTAACAACATTGTCGCGATTGAGAGCAATTTAGGTGATTTACAGCTACTTCGAAATATCGTAACCCTCATCCTGGGTCGCAAAATGAACGCACTTTGTGGAATTTATCGTAAGTACTGTGCAAGTCCCGCAAGACTATCGTAAGTGAATGCTGGTTACGATAACTTTGTGTCACCTGCAATATTTTATGGTTTATCGTAAGTGCAGAATGGTTCATTTAAATCCTGAGGATAGCGTAGAACTTAAGAACGTAGCGCTCTTATAGTTATTCTGAAAAGTATGTAAAGTAATCTAACCTGGGTCTACCTCTGCGACTCTTTATTCCCATCTCCGCCTCGAGTATTATGGCGAACTAGTTCTTCGTGTCTCAGAAGGTGTCCTACCATCCTATTTCTCGTCATCCAAAATCAGTCGTGTGACAATACTATGTCTTATAAAGCTCATGTAACAATATAGTATCATAATACTGTTCATAATTGAAATGGTTCCCGCAAGTGAACTCAATAAAGTTCGGGAAGAACATCTTAAGCGTGTCACTTACGATAGAAAAAAATTGAAGTGAAGTTACAATCGGACCCAACAAACTATCGTAAGTAACTTAACATCATCACAGGATCAAGCTTCAAGTAAACTGAATCATATTGAGTCATTATATCTGGACCAAAAAGCCTCATTCAAAAATTCATCACCGTTGGACAGATCCAACTATGATAGATAGAAAAAGTGGTTTCCTGAAAAAATGTATTTGTGTTGCTTACGATGTTTTTGCCGACAAGTATCGAATTATTCTTGCACGCTGCCGTTGCAATCGCTCAGAACGATATGGTATCGGCGCCGACTATAACCGAACGCGGCTCTCCTACTAATTTTCAATATTATTGGTGATCGATGATACTGATGAGTAAATAGAATTATTTGATAGTTACCCGAAACTAATATTGAAGCTATGCCATCAGTTTATAACTCAGCATGCCGTCTTAAGGACCAAAACCCGAGAAATCGTTCGCCAAAGATGCGGCTCGGCTCTCGACTGACATCCTGCGAGCAATTTCGTTGCGTTTCCGAACAAAGTAATGGGTTGAATGAATGTACTCGAGATCCGAGTGTACAGAGAGTTACTGTAAAGGCAAAGAACTTCAAATTGGTGGCAAGGTCGAACGAGGGATCGCCGGAAAGTACGAATTTTTACACTTACACTTGGTAAAGTATGGATACCAGTAGCACACGAGTTCACGAGTTCACGAGTTGACCTTGACACAGAACGTAAGGTTCATTGTAACTGCCACTTCCGTCTTTCACTTCTCTTCAGATCTTTCCTAATCAGTCGTGTGTTCCAGGCGGCAGATGATTCCAGTTGTCAGCATTGTCAACATAGTGCCATAATAATATGTATTTGTCGTTAAAAAAACTTGCTGTTGAATCAATTTAAGATGAAAATTCACATTTCTGTTTCTGCAGATTTGTCTTCTCATTTTAGAATCTCTAACGCAGGCTCTAGGCAAGTTCTCTCTGGTTTCGTTCTAGGTGATTTGTTTTGCGTTTTGAAAATTCAAAAATTGATTCAAAATGTAGCTGTACAATGCAATGAATTAAATAATAGTATATTATTGTACGAGTTTTTAAAAACGAAGTTTGTCACTCCGAGAAAGTGACAAAACGTCTTATTAGACGAGTGTACTGTACTACCGTATGTTCGTTAAAATAATGAATTAGAGCAGGCTTTGAACTTCGAAACGTATGTCCAAAATGCATTCCATGACGACGGCTCATCATGTTGACATCAAATTTGAGTGATTATTGATAAATTCACGACATACGTTTCTACTTCCATAGCCTGCCCTAATTCATGATTTTAACGAACATACGGTATTTTATCTAAATATTCTGTCTCAAATATTTGAAAGAAATTGAAAAACCCTAGATATAGCAATGCCATCAAAGTCAAGCGATTTTCAGAGTTTTCCTGGCTTGAGAAAATTCATTTCCAGTAACTGTTCTACCCGTGAACCGATTCACGTTAAACATTAAAATGAGGCCTAATTTATCTGACGATTTTTACCGAGATTTTTACAATAGAATAATTTTGGCTTTGAGGTTTTCCCGGAAAAGTCCAATTCACCTAGATACCTACATAATTAATTGACATATATTTTTTTATCATGGGGGATGCCGATTTTTTTTTTTTAATCTTGCTGTCAAGTGTTTAATAGAGTATTGTAGTGCCACAGCAGGATTTTTTTTGTCAATCGCACGGTTGTTGATGAGTATTTACGAATATTGAAATTGAAATGGACAAGAAATTAAGAGTGCCCAGTCTCGCAGTGTATGCAACACCTGGATACAACTAACAGACTCATTTCATCAGTAACACTTTCAAGCAGCGAGAGCGAATAGCACAGTCATCAACTAATAATGAAAAGTGAGATCGTCAAACTGACCTATCCTTACATACATATTCATCCAATGACTAAGCATAGTTTTGCGCCTAGTGTGTGTGTATATACCATAAATACAAAATTTCAAAGAGCACGTGGGCGGTAAAGTACAGAAATTGAAGGTTTTAACCTTGATTTTGTGTTTGTAAATAAACAACTGAACTATTTTAGAGGCAAATAGTGAGTTATCACTGTTATGACATAGATTAAATAATTTTCAATAATGCTTTGTCACGAGAAAGGACGCCGTCTGAGCGAAGTAATCGCTGACTCTTCACTTTTGGAGTTCCACTTGTTTGCTGCTATTTTGCATTTATAAATCGAATGCACTGCAAGTCATCATCAACATCCTTTAGTGCTTTTTTGCTTCAAGTAACCCAAATTTGACTGAGACTGACTAAAAACCGACAATAATTAGCACGGTAGTTCGAGAAGTACCTACCTACTAATTGATTCAACCTTGATTTTTTTTCATTCTGAACGAGATGAATACAATTCCAGTTATTACTTTCTTTTGAAAATCGGGATCAACTGGAATTGATGAGGTAGCCGCGAAATTTTGACGGAAATTTTGACTGAGCTTATCAACAAATTGATGTAAAGAGTGATTCAAATTGAGTTTCCACATAAGAAGACGCTGTATTTTTGACATTCCAAAGAATTTTTAAATCTCAAAGCGATGTTTGTGAAGTAGAAAGGTGTACAAAATTGCCTACGGAGAAATACATGACTGGAAATCGAGTGAAAATTGTCCAAGCCTATCACAAAAATGGACGTTTCAGAACAAGAATACGTATATTTGTCTTCATGCCACTAATATTGGATCTAGAAAATCGATTTTCTGACCACAAAATTTAGAAGATGTGGAAACTCATGTGTATGTATGTTACGAAGCCATTTCCCTCAAATTTTTGGACATTCCATATTGTGTGCTTATAGAAGGTCGATTTTCTAGATCCAAAATTATTCGGGTGAATCTTCTGAAACGTCTATTTTTGTAATAGGCTCTGACAATTTTCACCTGATTTTCAGTCATATATTTCTCCGTAGACAGTTTTGTAGACTTTTCTACTTCACAAATATGGCTTCGACATTGAAAAATTCTTTGAATTGTCAAAAATAAAGCGTCTTCTCATGTGGAAATTTAATTTGAATTACCCTTTATAACACCTGATGAGCTTTCAACATTGTTGAAGCTTGCCGGTATTCTCCCGGTGCACAAAAAAAGGGGATCCTACTCATATTTAAAATTATGGGCCGATAGCTTTTCTGGTGCCCGGTTGCAAGATCCAGGGAGTTAGGTTTGCTGCGGAGCAAATGTACTTCGGTTGCAAGAACAGGGTATCAAACACGGTACCACTACCAAACAGGCTGTGAATGAGGTTACATAAATTCTGTCACAAACCCGCGATACTCGGTACATTTGAACTACTTGCCTCATTCTACGCATATGTATAGGTACCTAAAATGTCTGATTCAACACTTTTCAAATTTTCCAACATCTCTGATTATTCATTCTTCTTTTCAAGAAGAACAAGAGTTAGTAGGTATCAGGTGCAGCTCGTCCTGTCATGCCGATCGAAAAAACCTCGTAGGTAAAATGTACGTCGCGAATTTGACTTTGAGCTGTCGAGGAAGCGCCTGGAATTTCAAGGTTACCAGCGTGCTTCATTTTTGCGGGTTTTGAACAGTAAATAAGCAAATAATCGCCTCTGTAGATGCTATTGCCGAACAACAATAGCAGGTGTCGGACTGTCGTCGACGGGAGCTATCCACTGAAACTGCGAAAGCTTGTTAGTCCCTCCACGAGCCCTGTACAGCGGAAACAAAGCTGTTGTTCATACTTAGAAGGCGGATTCCCTCATTGCACCGCGCAGCTTACCCTCAAGGACTACTACAATAAACAGGCGTTATCTAGGTGTGAACAGTCATTGACGTGTATTTAGTAGCTAGTAAGCAGTAATAAACAGTGTGTTTAAACGTCCGTCTCTCAGTTATAATAGCACCAACCGCAAATTTGTAACAATATCATATACCAAGGTTGAGAAAGTATTGTTATAGCTGAAGCGCCCGATTGAAAACCAAAGCTGCAGTGGATTTCTTAAGAGTCCTCTGTACGCTCAGAGTGGCTTCAACTAAAATGGCTCTTAATCGAAGCCGGTGATTTTCTTTGAACTGGCATTTGGAGATTTCACTTCATATGTTTATATAAATATGTAAACGGAAAAAAATCCGAGAAAAACCGATCACAGCCGAAGATAGTCAAATCTTGCGCGCGCCACCCTAGGGCTTTTATTTGACTTGAAACAAAAATTCTTTTTTCAGGGTAGACTCTCAACAGTACTCTGCACAATCGTACCGGGTGGTTTTCCAATAAAAAATTTTCAGCTGAAGATATGAAGCTCCGAATTTTTAAGCATTTTTAAAAAAAAATTTACAGCCAAATAACTTTGGCTCCAGATATTTTATTGAAAAATCACCCGGTACGTTGGTGCAAAATACTGTAGAGAGTCCTCCTTGGAAAAAAGAATTTTCTTTCAAGTCAAATAAAGGCTCTAGGATGGCGCCCGTAAAATTTCACTATCTTCGGCTGTGATCGGTTTTTCTCGGATTTTTTTCCTTTCACATGTTTTTATGGAGATATGAAGTGTAATTACTAAATATCATTTGAAAGAAAATCACCGCCTTCGATTTAGAGACCTTTTAGTCGGAGCTGCTTTAAGCGTACAGAGGACTCTTAACCGTGGTTTATATGGTTTTTTACTGCTAGAAAATCGACATTGCGATTCAGGAAGCGGTTAAAAATGACGCACGTCACGGCTAGTAATGATATGGAAAGTAGGTGATGAAAAAATGGAGATTTATCTTGAATTAAAGGTAGGACACAAGTTCACAATCCGCACGTGCGGTTAATTATTACTTAATACTTACCTGAGTTGGTGATACGGGATGTTTCATTACTGTGTCAGGTGACGGTAAGGATCACGTTCAGGGGGCGCCTAGCAAAGCCTTTCGGGCCACACAAGGGTTCAGAATCCCTCTTGCCAAGACGGAAATATAGCACAAGTCCCGTTCCTGGAATCTCCAAGATTGCAGACGGACACGGTCCATATTGAACTGATTTACCGAATATCAAAATAACCACAAAACTTCATTATTCTGCCACTATCTGATTCTACTATTTTGAAAGTGGAACGAATAACAACACAGCATTCAATATATATATGTTACTATAATGTAACTATCTATAACAGTAATTGCTAGGTGCATAGGATCTTTGAAGTAAGTTTATAAAATAACTCAATTCAGTTTATTCACGTCGAGCCAAATTCCCGTATCGCTTGTCATGATGAACGATTTCTTGTCCATAACTAAGGGCTGTTTAGTTTTGCTGTTCAAAGACACTTTGTAATTCCTCAACAAGGCCGTCAGTCCAACTTTACTTTGCAGCATTCCAAAACGCAAACCTTGAAAAACAATATTTCAGATTGGAGTTCAACTGAGCCGATATAATTTCGCTTATACCTATGCAAACCCTGGGACCTTCGCCGAACGGCATCCATGTAAGCCCTGGCGTTTTGGCCTTGTTCTCTTCGCTGAAACGTTCTGGATCGAATTTGTCTGGCTGTGGGTAATATTCCGGATCGTTTTGTATTCCCAAAACTGGCACCACGACCATGGTTCCTTTTTCTAAGTGAATGCCAGTTCCAGGGACGTCATAAGGAATTGTGCATTGTCTGTTCAAGAACGGAACAGGAGGATACTTCCTTAGCGCCTCTATAAAGTGGGACAGTTGTTAATGAAAGATAAATCAAGCGAACAGTTACTCACCGTATATAACTTTATCCATGTAGGTCATTTCCATGATCGCTTCATAAGTGAGCTTGTCATTGTGCTTGCTCAGGACTCGTTTGATTTCCTCTCTAAGTTTGTCTTGAATTTCTGGATTCGTAGAAAGCTCGTACAGTACAAAAGTCATGGTGGTGGAAGAAGTTTCGAAACCGGCAATGAAGAACACATATACCTGGGCCGCAAGTTCGTTTATGTTCATAGTCCCTTTCGTTGCACCATCAGTAATTTTTTCATCGTTGGAAATTTCGCCTCTGTTTTTCAACTGGAGTAAGAGATGCAAGAAATCCTTTCTGTAGATGTTGTTGCTTTCACGATACTCCACAGTTCTCTTCACTACATCCAACATGAAATTTTCTACATCTGGTTTGGTCGATTTGTACTTAGCCAAATTCAAAAGCGATTTTGGCAAAGCAAATTGCAACAGCTGCTGTACGTTTTCCATGACCGTGTGCTCGAAAATCCTTTTGCCATACTTTCTAAAATTTGTATTGGGATTGGATAGGCTGTTGCTTTCTAGGCCGAAAGCACAAGAGCTGATTATATCCGTCGTGAACCTAGCCAGGATTTCTTTGATGTCCAACGGTTCCTTGTTGACGGTGCAGTCGTCCATTAGCTTATCCAGACCTTGAGTGCAATTGGCGAGAGTGTCGAACATCATCTTCATCTTGCCAGAAGTAAACGTTGAGGTCAGCTTGGCACGCAAGTCCTTCCATTTGGCGCCTTCCAGGGAAAACAGATGACCGCTGAGGGGATCGACTTCCTCGTTGACGTAAAACCCGCGGTTGACGAAGTTTTGGAAGTCCTTTTGGACGATCGCTTTGACTAGCACTGGATCCACTGGGACGTAATATGGACGGGCGAACACCCAGGCTCCGCCGTGCTGAAGGCCCCTTTTACGAAATTCGTGGTAGAACTCTGTGAATTGTTCGCCGAAGCTCGCTTTTGCCGTGAACAGCTTCATTGCGTTTCCGAATGGAATCGACGGCTCGACGTATTCGAGGCCTTTGCGCTTCCAGTAGGTGAAGGACCATTTGTAGTAAGCCACCACGCCAGCTACCACTGCCACGAGGATGCCTACCAAGTCGTAGGTCAAGTCTCCAGATAGTCCTACCATTTTGGTCTGGAATAAAAATGGCATAACAGAACAGAATCGGATATACCCAGTAAAAATTTACGAAATCTCTGAAGGCTCCTACGACTCTTCGTTTAGGAGAAGTTCGATGATTAGACGAATAGACATCAAAGCACCGCCGGCAATATAAAATGGGAAATGGTCTAACATGTAAGCAGCAAATCTACCCCAAAAGTGAGTTCCTTGTCTGAATACTGTCATACAGCCATGGCATTGATGGAGGAAATAGTAACCTACTTTCTAACTAAATACTTTATCCTTGTTTAAATTCATAAAGTTCGAAAGGAACCAAATTTGTCTTCGATCACTGTGATGACATTTCTTAATAGTTTAGTCGACGACCTGTCACTCCGTCAGTGATTTTAACTCAGAAAAATAGAGCTCGACTTGGCGACAAAGATTTGCGTTTATGCCACTTTAATAATTGTAAAAACAGATGAACCGCGTCAGACAATGTAAATGTTGGCCAATAAAAGATTTGGAAACAAAATTTGAATTTCAAATTACTTTGCAACGTACCTTAGGTGTCGATCGCCGGTCGTCTTAACTACTACTGATATTTTCCCTGTACCAATGTAAGATTTATGTAATAAATGGCGCCGTAACTTTTTTATCTTCTATGCCTCTAGCGTCCACGACAATTCAAACTGATTAATCATCTTCGAGTTATATTATTTTAAACAATGACCGTGCGAAAAAAGTTTTGTTTTATCATCTTTGTTGGTTTGTTGTTGAGCGAATGAGTATATTTATTTTGAATTGAAGGTGGGATATGGGGTCACCACACGTGCGTTAAATTATTACCTACCTGAGTTGGTGGTACATGATGTCTCATAACTACTGTGTCAGGTGCCGGTAGGAACCACATTCAGGGGCCACAAGCCACAACCATCAAAGGCCATCCGGGCCACACAAGGCCCCATCATTTTTCTCGTCACCGAGGGCGCACTAAACGTGGGGCGTCCTGGTCAAAACCCAGGTGAGCGACCGCCTCGGGTGGAACGGCCAGGAAAAAGTTTGAAAATTCTTAACTCCATGTCGGAAAATGATAGAAAGCTGCGATTGCAGACTAAATTTTATTTCCTTCCAGACAAATTTGGTTCGAATCCATCGGGTAGTTTCCGTGTTACTAAATGTCAAAATTTCAAACTTTGAATTTGTCTAATTACAGACAAGGTAAGTTGGAGAAAAGTTGTAAGTTGGACTGTGATACTATGACTATTTGCCAGCTTTCAACTCAATGGGATCAACGGCTCCACAGTTATTGCGAAAGATCACAAACATACATAGATACAGGGTGATTCAAAAGTGTCGGACCATCTTGAAGGTGCGTAATATTGAGGTGTAGTAGAGTGCTGGAAAGTTGTCAAAAAAATTCTGTGTCTTGTAATTTTGAAGTTATGGAGGAACAAAAGTTGGTTCTTCGATCGCTTCTATTTTCGTTATTTCAAAATATTTTGCTAAACTGTTAATGGAAAAACAATAAGTAGAAAAAATCACCCTCTGAATTTTTGTTTTGTATTTAGGGTAAGTCATGAATCCTGAGAATTATTTTTTTCTAAAAGTGTCTTCAAACAGTCGCAGTGGTCCCATAACCTACGTAGAGCACAATGAAACACAATTCTTTTTGAAAGAATTCTTCTGCTCCTGGTTTCTTAGGAAATAGTACATTACGTAACAAGTACGGAAAGTGATACATTACGCATGAGTGTGTGAGTTAATCAAAAGAAATCACACGAATGAAAGTAAGACCCTTTACGGCGAGTTACGTACACTATTTTTCCTACGAGCGGGAGAAAATTACATTCAAATTGAGACGTCATTTTCGTGTTTTTCTGTAAACGTAGATTGTATAGAAACCAGTGGATAAATAATAATTACAGAAATAAGGGTAATTTTAAATGGGTTTATAAAGAAAATGTGTATGTATTTCAAATTTTCAAAAATTTAATTTTTTTTGCAATTTGCAATTTTTGTTCCAAAAACACCGCTTCTCTGACCACTTATATTTAAAAATACTAATATTTTCCTTATATATTTCAATTTTTTTCCGAAAAACAACGCTATTTTCTGACCAAGCCTGCTTGTGGCTGTTGTTATGCTTGAGCATCTTAGCGGGTGGTACACCAAATTATCGCAAAAAAATCAAGAATCCCATCAAAAACCAGTATTCCAAATATAGATTGCTTTCAAAATATCAAAAAAGATCTTTTTCATGAAAAAAAAATCGGGAAATTGCAGGAATCGAACTCGCGCCCTCTGGACACACGCCTCGAGCCTGGTGCAGCAGGTAAGGTCGGAGGTGGCGTCTTTCACCATCAAGCTATCAGTGTATTTTCGTCAGCCGGCCAAAACCCTCATTAATAAAGGACACGAACAATTTCTTTTATCCTTTGAAGAGCACTAGCGGCCCAAGGCCCCGGCTACCAGCCGGGAAAGGTACGTTTTAGTCATCAGCAGGTGTATGGGACTTCATTTATTAATAACGTCTCCTTGTGAGATAATTGAAAATCCGGTAATGAAATTAGTGACATTTCAACCGTCATTTTGACATTTTAGTATGTTAACTTGATTCAAAGTATTTGGGTGTATTGAATGAGGCTGGTGCAGCTCAAGATTTCTAAATGGACCCCCATTTAATTTTTTGTGGTCACATTTGCACTGCTACCAAAGAATTATTCTGCTTTATTATAAGTGTAGGTGAGAATTTCATTCATAACTTTACAACTACTGTTGTTGAAAGAAAATTATGAAGGATTTTTAGTTTTATACATCTCACCGCTAGGGTTAGGCCTTCGATAAGGTTATATAAGCATGTCAAACCCATACTATCGGTTGAAAGGACATGACTGAAGCCAGTCCTGTAGGTGCGAATTATTGTTGATTTGCTTGTGAATCAGAGTTAGGGTGGTATTGAAAGCCGGTTTTTCGAAATTGTGAATCAATCGTCGTTTAAATTCGTATTGTTTCGTGGTCCGAATGAACTATGCGTTATAATAACGCACGGCTCAAAACGCACAGGTTGGGTAGGTTGACGTAATTGCCAACTTTCGGGCCTACTACAGCGTGTGAAAGGGGTCACTTTCGTAGGTGGTCGTAGGAAAATTAAATTTTTGTAGCTTATGACTCACCCTGTATAGATAACCAAAATTAAAACCAGATCCAGAAGTTGATTTTTTGTACCCAATAGTTTTCCATAAACAGTTTACTAAAATCTTTTGAAACGACGATAATAAAAGCAATCGAAGGACCAACTTTTCTCCCTTCGTATTTTCAAAATTGAAAAGCATAGAATTTTTTTTACAACTCTCCAGCACTCTACTACACCTCCCTATCACGCATCTTCAAGGTGATACGACCCTTTGAAATCATCCTGTATGTATCAAGAGACATCGCTGTCAAAAGAGTCTCAATCGTCTTGGGGGACTTCAAAACAGATAATTATATCCGTCGTTGTCTGAGATTTTTTGATTTTTGGGAGATTTTTGACCCCGCATTGTATATCGCAATGTGATGCTTGAATGCTTGATGCTTAGCCTATCCAATCCCCAACCGCAGGTGTAAGTACATAAATACCCAGCGCCCGCATCCGAGTCTTGGCTCAGTCCCGTTCCCCGCCCACGCTGGCAGATATTCTATACATATTGCCGTATTGCCGGTTGCAGGCGTAATACTCGAAGAGATTTGGTCAAGAGTTCAAGACCATCCGAATAGAATTTATCAGCCTGTTAAAACTTGGATGTTTTGGGGGTCCGCCCGTCCAAATTCCGACTTGACTTCGCGTTGCTGCAGTCGAGTTTTATCTCGTCTATAATAGTGCCATATAGCTCCCCTTATAGCCTGATATTCCCAAACATTTTTTATCTTTTCTTTATGAATTCAAGCGAAAAACTCGAATAGAAGCAACTTAAGTTTCGTTCATAATGGCCGGTAACTTATGCCGCATGCCGTATAATGTAGGATGTAGGATGTAAACTTGACAGTACGGACCATGCACGGTCTATCATATGAAATATACACAGACTTGAAGGTTTGCGGGGTGGGTAGTACTGGTAACTGGTAGTATAATAGTAGGGCTAGTAGTATTAGTTGGTACTAAGTCCCTTGATCTTGGATGTAGAACTTGAATCTTGGACAAGTTTGACAGAACGGCATAACGGCATAAGTTAACATCCTATTGTGAACCAAAACATTGATTTTCAACTGTTGAAGTTTTACGGTTACGGAATAAGTTTAAGTTAACAGCCATTGTGAACGCTGCTTAACATATTCATGGTGACAGATAAAGGTGAGTTCAGTCAGTTTATTTAGCCGCAAGCTTTAATTTTAGTCGTAAGCGCAGCGTCGCTTATTGGCTGATCTGAGGAGGCTGATGGTTCATGACAGCCAATGAGCATTGCTGCGCTTACGACTAAAACTAAAACTTGCGGCTAAATAAGCTGACTGAACGCACCTTAACTTTGTTACCGGTTCCGCACTGTGATTTGTTATTTGTTTTAATGCGCCAGGCGTCACCATATGCCCAGTTGGATTTCGTAAAACCATGAATAAAAGCATTCTTGCGATGTTTCCTTAAAGCGAACCAGTTTCCTCTGATGCCGGCTTTCCGGCTTTAAAACGACCATGCACATACCCCCTCACAATGGCGAATCAGTGCGGACAAGCAAGTTTCGAAAATAAACAGAATTATCCCTCCGCCTCTGCCTGTGGCGCTGAAAAGCTGGTTTTCTGAGCTAAAAGAAGACGCGCGCGCTTTCGCAACATACAACACAAGGGCTGAAATGTCACGTAGACTGCGTAAGTTATAAGATTACGGTTTTGCGTGTCTGTGGCAGATTTCATTGGCTACGTTTCCTATCAGATTGTATTAATTCTATTTAATTCGGGCCTGCCCCGTGTGCATTTCGCTACGCCATGGGGCGCTGGAAGAGGTATGGGCAATGGGTTTTTCATTACACGACGGCGGGGGCGGCCCTTTTCTTGTTTGGAGAATTATTCATTTTGATCTATGCGAGACGTGCTTCGTGCCAAAATTATGACCATCGGATGGAAATTTGCCTGGCGTGGAAGTGATTTTCCAAGGGAACTGTTTCCTGCACATTCGGGCCAAGTACTAGGAGTTTTTAAAGTGCTGCTGCCTTCGCTTATACCATGCGATCAACAAAATTTGGAATTGGGGTAGCCTGTGCTCTGGCCGAAAGCAGCTTGACATACTGAAATTTGACCAAGTCACAGCCTACCTCAATTCCGAATTTTGTTGATCGCATGGTAGATAGGTACCATCAAAAGATCTTCTTACCCCTAATACCCCTAATTTGGCATTGGTGGTAATTTTAATATCTTTTTACACGTGACGTCACGGTGAACTCAAACTGGATTGGTACGGATGATACCGTACATTGTCATGGACCCAGTAGAATGCGAACATAGAAGCTAACTAGATACTGCCATTTTCTCTACAATTATTATTATTGTCCGTTTCGCTAATGTTCTTATTCCTTGCCGCCTTGCCGACATTAATGACAGTGTAGGTATTGAAATGGCATCTTTTAAATGTCTGTATAATTTGCTTACTGACTGCTTCAGGTCGCAAGACCGTTTCCTCTCGCTGCAACACAGACACGATGCAATGAAGGAGCACTCGAATACTTCTCTCTTATTGCTGTTGGCTTCTTGCTTTGCGGCCACCGTTTCTTACCGTTTTTGCCTGCTGCACCTGTTACATTGTTTTGTTTTCTTTCACTCAGCCACGGATAATGTTAGAAATTATATTCAGCAATAAATTAACAGAATTTAATGATTTAACGAAATATGAGCACACCGAATTGGAATTAGACGTAAAAGTATCGCAGGCACATCAACGCGACAACGCATAAATAAACACACGACAACTGTCAATCTGGTTATAAGTACACATAAAACAGCAAAACGCACAGGAATTAAAACAAAGAAGTGTCAAAATCGAACAGCTCGTAGCACAGTGGGTTAACGTGACACCCTTTGGGCTCGGCACGGGTGAGTTGTGGTTCGATTCCGCTTTGCGCCGAAAAATCGAGCTTTTTCATCCAAAGTGGTCAACAAAATAAGTATGTTAATATTTTAAAACTCTGTGAATTGTTTGTAACAACAAATGTCAACTTCCACAGCTTACTGTAATAAAAAGAGCCGTAAAATTGATTATACCTATATTTACAGCACGGCATGCTACATTTTAATACCTTTATCGATTCAGTTACGAATTCTTTGGAGCGTACTGGGTGTTATTTTTTCTTCTCAGGCAGTTAATTATGAAGAGGGGCGCCCTTCTTCTCCAGCACTCCTGGCTTCAGTGTAGTAGACTACTGCTATACTCTCTCGGTCTCCCCATCAATTGATCTCACGTAGCGGGGAGATCTTTTCAATTAGAAGCCGGGGCTACCAAACGGCCTCGCGAACTGCACTTTCCTTTCTTATTTTTTCCATTTCGCTTTTCCTCCGCCTGCATTTATACACATTGTTTGCCCTAATGTGTTCCAAGATTAAATAAATAAGACCTGAGAGGCCCGCTGATGAAAATATATCCGCAGCACCATCTGGCAATTTTCGACCATATGCCAGAAAAATGGACCTTTCCTTTCAATACCAATAACTGACGTCGCTGTTAGTTTTTATCAATCACCCTAGTAATCGATTAAGTTGGCTATAGCACCTATGCTCTTCTTCGCTGCTTATCTTTCATAACTAAAAGAAATTTATCTTTGCTTCTATTGCCCACGAAAAGTAGGATTTTTAACGCTAGCTTGTGGTATTAGAAAGGTCATACCGTTGTACATCGTTAAAAATACATTGAAAATCGTTGAAGAGAGACACCTAGGAGCAAACACCAGTGGGTAGGCAACCTAGTTATACTATTCAAAAGATTATTGCTATTAATTTAAGTTCTTTAGATTCTGGCATCATTTTTGTGAAAAAATTTATATCCATTTTCACAAAAAATGCAGACTGAAGAAATGATATATTGTTACGAGCGGCAATCCCGTTTATATTGGTAAACACTAGATCTTTCTGGATTCTTTCATCCACCCACGGCCGCAGTGTACAAATGCGTGGAGCTCTAGACATTTCTAGAGTGTGCGAGGCATTGGAATGCATGGAGACTCCAACGTTCGATCAAGGCACATCTGTCCAATTTGGCGGAGGTGCAGATTCCAGAACACATGGAAAGCACTCGGAAGGTGTGTGTGATTATTCAGGAATGGTCTAGAAACCGCATATACCGGGCCGCTATGGAATTTGCTGGAAGTAGACAGAAAGTTCGGGAACGCTGTTCGGAGGCCTTATACAGGGTGGTGAAAATTTCGATGCTCACCATTGGTATCTTAGAAACGGTAAGAGATACGAGGTCGATTAAATTAGAAAAAAGTTGCGCATTTTTGTGGCGATTGACAATCTGAAAAGAAACTTTGAATATTTTGATTGGTTTACGATTTATCACGAAAAAACTGAAAATTTTGATTTCAGAAATTATTTTTTATCTTTCCAACCATTCAAGCTATTTCTATCAAACTTGGTAGTTTTATGTTTTTGATCACTTCGAGTCGATCAACGTTGGCAGAAATTTTCCAGGTCTTCTAGATGTCAAATTATGACAGTCAACTTTTGTTTTTCTTATGGCCGCCATATTGGATTCTTGCACTAATAGATTAGCTTTCCGAATTAGTGACCAACATGTTCTTTTTATGACATTTTAAGCGTCAAATTTTGAAATTTTCGTGAATTATTGACAAAATCGGGAATGCTTTGAAAAACAATTGAAATATTATCAATAGCAACAACAAAAAAGTGACAGATGGAGTGCAATTGACGTATCTAACTTCGTAATCGTGTTTTGTGCTTGTTTGTACCGGTAGTTCATGAATTGAATGGGTCAAGGGTGTCCGTGAGTTCAAAGACGACTGTCGGAACTAGCATCGTTCTTGTTAAAGTTTGACAAATTTATTAGAAAAGGAGTAAGGATTACCCTAGTTTCGACAGACGTTTTTGAATTCACAGGCACCCTTGACTCATTTAATTTATGAGCTCTCGGTACAAACAAGCACCAAACACGATTAAGAAGTTACGGCTCGATATCAAGTTGGGGCTGAGACCGCCGTAAGTGCCGTTACCATAGCAACGGCGGATACCAACCAATCAGACCGCGCTGTATTTGGCAAGTTACGCCGTCTCAAACTTCGCGCCTGTAACTTGGTATCGAGCCCCTGGATACGTCAATTGAATACAATCTGTCCTTTTTTTGTTGTTGCTATTGATAATATTTCAATTGTTTTTCAAAGCATTCCCGATTTTGTCAATGATTTATGAAAATTTCAAAATTTGACGCTATTAATGTCATAAAAAAAACATGTTGGTTACTAATTCAGAAAGCTAATTTTTTTCTCCTATCTATTAGTGCAAAAATCCAATATGGCGGCCATAAGAAAATCAAAAGTTGACTATCATAATATGACATCCAGAAGGCCTGGAAAATTTTCAAAGCATTCCCGATTTTGTCAATGATTTATGAAAATTTCAAAATTTGACGCTTAAAATGTCATAAAAAGAACATGTTGGTCACTAATTCGGAAAGCTAATTTTTTTCTCTATCTATTAGTGCAAGAATCCAATATGGCGGCCATAAGAAAAACAAAAGTTGACTGTCATAATTTGACATCTAGTAGACCTGGAAAATTTCTGCCAACGTTGATCGACTCGGAGTGACCAAAAACATAAAACTACCAAGTTTGATTGAAATAGCTTGAATGGTTGGAAAGATAAAAAATAATTTCTGAAATCAAAATTTTCAGTTTTTTCGTGATAAGTCGTAAACCAATCAAAATATTCAAAGTTTCTTTTCAGATTGTCAATCGCCACAAAAATGCGCAACTTTTTTCTAATTTAACCGACCTCGTATCTCTTACCGTTTCCAAGATACCAATCAATGGTGAGCATCGAAATTTTCACCACCCTGTATAAGGCATCAGCTGGCAGCTCGCGGCAGTATTGAATTGGAATGCGAAGTGGTAACGAGTGCGAAGTACCTGCGATATAATTCCAAGTAGATAAGTGTTGGCGTAATTTATTGTAGTAGTACGCAGAAATAAACAGTGTGTTTTAAATCGATCGTCTCAATTATATTCGAACCCGTACGCGAAATATCGTAACAATATTATATTCTGCAAATTTGGGTTTTAATGGATGCAAAAAAAATATATATATATGTATAAAGGTTCTGCTAAAGAATTAAAAACTATCAAGTGAATGTCGTAACGCTGTAAACAGTTGAACATGCTAAGAAGTTTATTTTTGCTGAAGTTGAATCCAGAGCGATTTCAAGTTGAAGAATTTCCACAGGCTGTGAAAAAACCCAAAGAACTAAGATACAAGACAACAAACACACAAATATAAATAAATATTGCGCCTCTTGGGGCCATATAGCGGGCACCTCGCATTTTTGATGAGACAAAGCTCTCCGACTACCACAACATCAGACGGTCGAACCGAAACTGCACAGACACGTGTTTCGCCCCCATTGGGGGCTTATCAGTCCGGAGGCATTCAGCTCAACCATCCGATGCTGTGGCAGTCAGAAATCTCATGGTAATATACACCCAAGAGGACTCCTAAATGTGAGTCGTCCAAGCGGCGCCATCTATCAAAGGCATTCCGCAGATGCTATATTTCAAAGCATCAGACATGCAAGGGAATTAACAGAATTCCACGTATAGCAACACCGTCGCCAAGAGCATCGATGGTAAGTGTACACTACACATGTATACTCAAGCCGAGTAGAGCAATGTTAAAAAGCAACAAACACGCAAATATGGATAAATATTGCGCCTCTTACGGCCATATAGCGGGCACTTCGCATTTTTAGTCGGAGAGCTTTGTTTCATTAAAAATGCGAGGTGCCCGCTATTGGCCCTAAGAGCCTGCCTTGAAATATAGCATCTGCGGAATGCCTTTGATAGATGACGCCGCTTGGAAGACTCACATATTAGGAGTCCTCTTGGGTGTATATTACCATAAGGTCTCTGACTGCCACAGCATCGGATGGTTGAGCTGAATGCCTGCGCACTGATGAGCCCCCAATAGGGGCGAAACACGTGTCTGTGCAGTTTCGGTTCGACCGTCTGATGTTGTGGTAGTCGGAGAGCTTTGTTTCAACTAAGATTACGAGAACGCAGCAACCAACCTACGGTCGTATGTCAAGTTGTTGACTTGTGCTGTTCTTCTCCACAAAATTCAACATTCAACCTCATCAATTTCAATATAAAAAAAAAGTTCGGGCTTCTATTCCAAAAAGTTGGTGGAAATTCCTAACATAATAATTTCTCGTCGTGGGAGAGTCTAATATAGGTCAGAAAACTTTGCGTTCTCTGATGCGTCTCACGCATCCTTTGGTCAGAACCGGAGTACACTTTTAAGGCAATTAATTGACTTTAAGGACCGGTCGTTTGAACCCGAACCTGGCTCCTGTGAAATATCATCCTTGTGGAAGTTGGGATTGGGGGAATAATTATCGAGAAAGAGGGAGGGCAGGAGGGTCTGCTCGTCCCGTCCGATCTAGGCAGAAATAAATACGGCAGCGGAAACATGAGTTGATTTCCTCCATTTCCGAGTCTCTCTTTAACGGTGCGGTCGGCTTGACCGCACCGTTAAAAGCCCTAATGGATCGGCGCCCGCCTGCCAGCACACTGGCGATGCCTCTCAAAAGCACCACCGCCAAGGTACTGCGGACAGATAGATCGATTCTTGTTGCGTGGTAATTGTGCCTCTTCCGCGCCATCATGCTGACGGTAGAACTGAAAGTTATTGGGACAGTCGTCAATCAAACGGAAGCTGCGGAGAACTGCTCTGTTAGAAACGGAGCAAACACGAGTAAACTGCAGTATTGCACAATCTGCACTTACTGCACCGTAAGATTGGACCATTACGTTCCTTTACTCGTGCCACAAATCTCGACGCACGTGTGCTGTATGTCCCGCAGGAAGGGTGGCCCTGAAAAATTACCGGAGCAGACACGGGAAAATCCCGGACATTTTTTCTCCTAGACCTAGGGATCAATTCCGACGTCCTTTTCGAGGTCAGCACGGAACAATTTCTAGTCCTTCCATGTTCATGGTTATCGGTTATTAATCATCAAAGCTTTCTCAAAACATGTTTCCCGAATTTAGAAGAGGCACACTCAATCAATCGAGCCCCACGGGCACCCCAATTTTAAAGCAATTTTAGCTCATCGCCAGTCCGGGAATCAATACATAAAACATCGAAATAGCCTTCAGCCGCCGCACACCGTCCCATACAATATTCCCCCGACTTCCTGACAGGCGGCGGCCGTGATGCTGTTTTCCCTGCTACACTTCTGGCCATACACACCAGGTCGGTTGCCTGGATCTGGGGATGCTAATGCAAATGTGATGTGACCCAATTTGAGCGGTTGAAAAAAAAAGAGCGCCCTCTTGTTTCCTTGTCCCTCTCTTCTCCAATCCTTTTCGGCTGAACACGGGGGCTTCCTCCACCCGTCCGTAGGCTTATTGGGAAGCGATCCGTCGCTGTTTTTTGTGTGTTTGTAATGTTTCCGCGCCACGCAACTCTACGTGTGGCAGCCAATCACTACTTGACTTGATTTATGTCGTCCTTTGAAAACTTCCTTTCCTCTTATATCGCGTCATTTTTCACCGACGATTGCACAGGGATAGGCAGGGCCGGGCCTATATATACGAGTCCTGGAAGAATAAGATGGATTTTAGTCGCGCGACACTTCATGTCAGGCGAAGTTTTTTACAGATCCATCGATGGATGTCCATTCAATCCTTGTTTCTGCCTTCACTCAGACCTGTACTTATAATAGACTGCTGATTGCGATACCAGGCCTAACTATGAATATCCGGTATCAGTTTTCAAAAGCTCACGGAAAGTTTACAAGTTGCATCGAAAATGTTTGTACTACTCGTATATTGATATTTGTAGATAAAATATTCGTTTGCCATTAGGTTTGTTTGGCTTGGAAAAATACATTGCAAGAACGAGCAGTGTAGAAGGTTTGAAAGCTACTGTATGTCAATTTAGTTTGGACAAGTTGGCATATCTGGTTAATAACCAAGCCGTCCGGAGTGCGCGGTTTGTCACACTGTACACATTGAAATTATTAGAAATTAATAATGGTATTTTTGTTTCAGGTGAGAACAATCCCAGTTTCAAACAAACTGCTTAGAACTTCGTGGAAAAAATGGCGACGCCTGGTATGTATACAGGATGTTCCTGTTTTCTCTGCACAGAATTCAAGTAAATAGTCCTCAGATAATGTTAAGGGGTTTCTGATGTGACTAAAAAAGTTGTTGACGGGAATCGGTTTTAATTGTTTTTCTTCAAGTACACACATCAAAAGAATCTAGGGGACAAGCAAATTCAGACGATTTCTAAAATCACCATAACTTTTGATTTCCGTAAGCGATTTCATATCGGTTTTCAGTGTTCGATTGCTCAATCTTTCGTTTTCATGCCTTGATCACGTCAAATACGTACAGTGTTTCATAAGGTTGCTACAGGGTGATTAATGGAACAGTGTAAAATAGCCGAAAGTTCAGTACGAGCGCGATTCACCAAAAAAAATATTTCATGCATTCCAATAGCACAGTTATGAAGATCGGTACTTCAGCTTCAGTGACGTTTTTGAATTTTGAAAATCGAAGGTGAATTGCCAAAGATACTGATCATTTTGTGCCGTCGTGTTGAATTTCCAAAAAAAAAAGAAAGTGGTCCGATTTCATTGAAACTTGGAACACACTAATGTCTGGCTCAAGTAATTGGAATTTCAAGGTTCAATATCACTTTCGATCACTTTCGAGCCGCTATATTGAACTTTTTACATAAATGATTCAATTTGAATGAAACTTGAAACACACTAAAATCGAATCATTTACATAAAAGTTCAATATGGCGGCTTGGAAGTGACCGAGAAAGACATTTGACCTTGAAATTCCAATTACTGAAACCAGACATGAATGTGATCCAAGTCTCAATGAAATCGGATCACTTCTTGGGAATTCAACATGGCGGCACAAATATGATCAATATCTTTGGCAATTCACCTTCGATTTTCAAAATTCAAAAACGTTACTAAAGCTGAAATATCAGTCTTCATAACTGAGCTATTGAAATGCATAAAATATTTTTTTTTGGGAATCGCGCTCGTACTGAACTTTCGGCTATTTTACACTGTTCCATTGATCACCCTGTAGCAACCTTATAAAACATTGTTCGTATTCGACGTGATCAAGACATGAAAACGAAGGATTGGGCTATCGAACACTGAAAACAGACATGAGATCGCTGACGGCAATCAAAAGTTATGATGATTTTAGAAATCGTCTGAATTTTCTTGTCCCCTAGATTCTTTTGATGTGTGTAGAAACTCGTCCGAAGAGGATTCGGATTGATTAGCATTGCTGATTAGCATTGTTGATTAGCGTTGTTGATTAGCATTGTCATTGTACAAACAATGCTATCAAACTTTCAAAATTTCCAAAAAATTGGAAAAATTTTTATTTTGTTTTTTGGAAATTTGAAAACTAGATAGCATCTCGCATACATCTTCCTTCAAGAAAGTCGCATGCCAAATTTGAATTCTCTGTTTTCAAATAAAAAGGTACCAAAATGGTTTCTACTAGCTGATTCACTTTTTCATGTCTACGGAAAACCATTTTTATTACTTTTTTGAAAATAGAAAGTTCAAATTTGGCATGCGACTTTCTTGAAGAAAGATGTACGCGTGATGCTATCTAGTTTCCATATTTTCAAAAAACAATATCGAAAAGTCTCAAATTTTTTGCAAATTTTGAAATTTGACAGCATTGCCTGTACATTTTTTGTTTGGAGGAGTTTCTACTTGGAGAAAAAATGAAATAAAACCGATTCCCATCAACAACTTTTTTAGTCGCATCAGAAACCCCTGCGGCTGTAAAGTTCTTTTGTTTTCAAATCGCTCAATTTTTACTTTCACTTCTGTCAGGCAGCCAACTTCGAAACCTGGTGGAATTTTGCTTTCACGATTCACCGCTTCCTTGGCCTGCCATATTAAACTTATTCATGAGTGAACCGATTTTAATGAAACTTCGAAACATACTACTCGCGTCTCATTGACAAAATCACTGGGAGTGTCTCATTTAAAAAGTGCTTTAATAACGTGAGTAGAAATAGTTCTATGATTTAAAAAATATCAACAAAAAAGAAGAATTCACATTTAATTTTTTCTCACCGCTAATAGAAGGAGAAGTATTGTAATCGTGCGTAAAAATAGATCGGCGGATATATTTGTTTTGAGGTCCCCCAAAATGACTGGGACCATTTTGACAGTGATGTCTGTAAGCCGCGGTAAGCCCATTCCATTCTGTCTGTCATCCGTCGGACGGAAGTGTCACTGTCAATAATTAAGGAATGTCGAGATAAAAAACTTTCACATTTGATTATTCAAAATCTATCCGATGGATTTAAACAAGTTTTGCAGGGAGCAACACAATAAAAAAGTCGGTTGTGTCACACCAAAACTGTCCCGCTCAGTAGCAAGTAACAGATGGGCATTCTTGTTCGAAACGTCCCCTCTGGTAGGAAGTTGAAATTTGAGAGAAAGACTGGAACAAATGTGAAGCATCTTCATAATAATTATATAAAAAACTGACACAATTTCTGAAATATTGGAATGTTACGTATTGGTAGGTTATAATGTATGAAAATGTTCAAGTTACCTCTTTTTTAAAAAGCGGTGTGTAGGTCAGGGCACCGTTGCCATGACTAGATGGATATACAAACCCGAAATGACAGTTGACATTGACCACACTTTTAAACTGCACTTGATCTCCCTTGCACGGTGTTCCGCTGAGAAGAGGATGATTTCTACCTGGAACGGCTTTTTAACATTTCGTTATTTGACAGCCCGCAGCACCGTTTTTTATTGACGATTTTTGACGCAAGTAATGTCAACGTCAACTGCCATTTCAGGTTTGCATCCATGGTTGCCATGGCAACGGCGCCCTGACCTACACCAACCTACGTAATCACTAACTGAGCGTATGACATTATTATTACATACACCAATAAAATTAATTATGATGAACATGGACTTGGGTTACAGGGTACAGGGTATAATAGAGGACTCTTGAAAGCAGCATTGCTCCAAGCCTCCTGCGTCAAGATGACGTCAGGAGCGAGGTTACGGAGCTTGCTTTTTTTGGAACATTCAGAAGATCTAATGGAAAAGATATTAAACTTGCACTGCACTACTGCACTGGTACACATGCAAATACAGTAGCTTTGACCTACCCCCTTTTGTAAAGTTTCGCATTCTAGAAATGTCAAAGTTAATTGCGAGCAATAACGGTAAATCGCACGAAACAAACTCCAGTATGCACTTGGCTAGGTACCTACTCTTAAAACTAAGAATTCACTTGAAATGCAAGCAATTCCATTCTTAATGATCGCATACACTGAAACGAACTTCCACCCTGATGCGACCGATTTCTCATAAGCGAGAAGCATCCCGGGCTTCGGAAACTTCCGGGCGTGCGAAACCTGGGCCCCACCACCACCACCCTCTTCCCCGCCCCCATACCTGTTGTATGCTAATTTAAAATCGTCTTTTGTTTCCGCAAGCTGCGAACTTTTGTTTCTACTGTGAAAGTTTTAAGTCGCCGTTTATTTGTCTACGCGCGGTTCCGAGGAGAAGGAGGGGGTGGGCGTGATAGATATTAAAATTTAATTTGCGCGAATCTGCTCGCCGCATGATGATAAGTTTGGGGGTGTGCGGTGGCGGCGGCAGCTCGCCGCTCTTCTTGGAATTACAGGGTGGGTGGAAGTCAACAACGGACTGGCTGGTGGCCGACCGCATCAGAGTTTCTGCTTATCTGTTCTTGACTTCTGAAACCTACTCATTTTTTCGACCACCCATTCTCTCAAAGTGAATCTTATACCGACATCAGATTCATGACTATTTTGCAAAAGTAGAACCCAATCTCGATATACCTGTTTGGGCATCCATGTCTTTCTTTAATTCGTTTATTCAACGTCGGCTTATTTCCACAACGAGGCCTAACACCGATGCCGGTGAATGCTCTCCTCCACTATACCGGAAATTTTACCGAACCCCTGTCGGCACCGTAGTTCGTATTCTACAGCTTGAACAGCTTGTTTTTTAGACAAAAAGTGGGACTCGAACTCACGATCGAAATGAATAGCTTGTAATATTTTCTGTTTAGAGGTCGCGGGAACATATCTTCACCTTGGCACCCGCTATGGCAACGTTGCAAGTACGCCTGACGTGGCAACAGCGCAATGCGCATTCTTTTTGACGTTGAATTTACACAAGACGCTCGCGCCAGCGCATTGTGGGGTGCCATGGTGCCAAGGTACCGCTGTAGAGATTCGTTTGTTTTTGACATTACTTAGTCAAATCATGAATTTAGCACAATTATTTTTTTGATTAAGTGGCAGTTGTTCAATAAATTATCTATACGATTTATTGCAACTTAAGAAAATTGTATTAACAAGTTCCTACTAGTAAAAATGACATTATACCATATACCCATCTCTAGGCCGCCAGCGCTACGACAAAAAATTGATGTTGAGGTTAAGGACGGGGTTAAATTGGTGAAATCAGCCGTTGCGAAATCAAGTGCTACGGGCTTATTCCTTGACAGAAATTCATCATTCAGGTTTCTTTCAAAAACTACAAGGATGTACTTTGGTTTGAGCCCATTGGCATTTCCAAAATCCCGAAATAATTTTTTCAAATTTCAAAATTTTTTTTGAGTTTTTTTTTTGATTCTGGCAATGCCAATGGGCTCAAACCAAAGTACATCTTTGTAGCTTTCCAAAGAGACCTTAACGATAAATTTCTGTAAAGGAATAAGCCGTAGCATTTGATTTCGCAACGGCTGATTTCACCAATTCAACTCCATCCTTAATACCTGCTTTCTTTTACTTCCCCGACCCACCACCTTACGAGGAGGGGAAGTATTGTGAACGCGCAAAGAAAAAAATCCAAGTTGAAGATGGATATATCCAATTTGAGGTCCCCCATGACGATCTAGAACATTTTTGAAGTGATGTCTGTCTGTGTGTTTTGTGTCTGTCTGTAATCTGCTACGATCACAGCCGCAACGTTGATCCGATCGATTTGAAATTTGGTATACAGACATGGTTTTGCTGTCGGATGAGCCCATTAGTTTTTGGTAGTCATCTGTTAAACGGAAATGTGACTATCAAAAAATGACAGAAGTTATACATCACGGAACTTGACTTGCAATATGTCATTGAAAGCCGTTGAAAAACTTTAATAAGCTGTTGACATTTTTTGACGATCTGTTGATGAAAATCAGATGGATTGGGACCAAATTTGGCAGCAAGCAACAAAACAAAAGAGTCAAATCAAGTCTACAGTTGCAATCTTCCACCATTTTCCAGTCGAGCGGTATGAATTTTCATAATTTCTCCCAGCTGTTGCCACCCGAGAAGGCCTCTCGCCCGAATTTTGACCAGAACGTCTCGCCTTTGATGCAGGACTCCACTCAAAAATTCATTACTGCTCGGCGATCAACTTTTTTCGAAAACGTCAAGCTGATATCGAAAGTATATTGGATTGGGCGTCGTGTAGACCCATTTTCAAAATCGGCACGGTTCTGACGGTAATTTTTTCAAAATGAAATTTGTATATTCCGCGAATTTGAAAAAACTACAATGCCAACTTTGATATGCGGTGAGCCCCATGAAATATTCATTTTAGGTACAGACATGCTGGGAATGAAAGTTGGAGAAAAGATCATATTAATTTTTGGAAAGAAAATTTTCGAAGTCGGACTCGCGGTTTTCGAGTTTTTATCTCTAGAAAAACGGCAAATTCTACAGTTTTTTATCCCGTGAACAGATTTTCACCATTTTTTTTTCAAACAAGAGCATTTGAACATTTTCCAATAAGTTTCTTCTCAATTTCCCGGGAACTTTCCTGTTGAAAATTTAAAACAGGCCTGGGTTATCGAAACCGGATTTGAATGATAGAGCTTAAAGTGAAGCCGTAATTGACGATCTTCATAATAAGATGATTTAGAAAAAGACTTGAGGTTTTTCCGGAAAATTCAAATTTTCAAAATTTCCAATCTCCTGCAAACTATTTTTAATCTTTCTGTGGTGCCAGTTTCAGATCGTTCACCTCTTTCAATGTACTAATGCGTCCGACTGCCTCACTCGCTTCTCTTTCTACATAATTTGGTTCCCAATGAAAACCTGCAAATTTCACTTTTCAGCTTGTGAACAGATCCATACTAACGTTCTTTTATAACAAAGGGTAATTGATTCTTGAACATTTCCAGGCAATTTCTCTTGAAATTCTTCAAGTTTTCCGAGAGTTTTCCGCTTTAAAAGGCCACCGGCCTAGCTTATCGAGACATGACTCAAATGATGGAGCTCTAAATGAATCCCTGATTAGAGAAAATATCTCAGTTCTTCAATCTTTTTCTCTAACTTCCCATCCGAAGGGACATCGTTTCATAATAAAATTTCCATCCGTTTCTTGCTACTCGTCGGGGAAGTTTTGGGGTGACACAACCGATTTTTTTATCCCGTGAACAGATTTTCACTATTGTTTTCATGAACAAGATGTAACTGGTTTTTCAACATCTTTCAACAATTTTTTTTTAATTTCCCGGGAATTTCTATGTTGAAAATGTAAAACCAGCCTAGGTTATCAAGACCAGACTTGAATGTAGTCCGGATGTTAAGAGGAATGACCCTGCATTTTGAGGTAGAGCGAAGCCCCTTTGCATGTGTGATGCTTGGACCCCCCCAGATCCATAATGATCGGTAGCCACCGGCAAAAATCGTGCAGGCACTGTATACAGGGTGAAGCAGAAAAAAAATTAAGAAAATTGGTATTTCGTGAACCAAAACGGATGGAGTCGCGTGAAGCACCATATCTGTTCCAAATTTTGCGCTTATCAAGATAAAGAAATCCGTTTTTGATTATCTTGTGCCATTTTTGAAATATCGGGGAACGAAAAAAAAAAAGAAAGCTTAAAATTGCCTTTCCATAAATGGTTGAAAATTCAAGATATAGAGATGCGATTTGGTTTGTATGCTCTGAGTGATGTTTCAAGTGAAATTCGAGGAGTAGCCACCTGGGAAATCACTGCGGGCGCTGTTACAGGGTGAAGCAGAGAAAATTGAAGATAAATCGTATTTCATGAACCAAAACGAATGGAGTCCCGCGAACCACCAAATTATGTTCTCAATTTTGCTTTTGACAAGATGTAAGCAATAGTTTTTGAAAATCCCATTCATTTTTTGAAAAATCATCACAAGAACTTTTTCTTTTTTGAACTTTATTTTTTTTTATGGATGACTGAAAACCCAAGATATAGACGTGCAATTTGTAGGGTATGTCGATACTGATGTTCTAAGTGAAACGCGATTGATAGCCACCGGCGCCAGTACTGCAGGCGCTGTATACAGGGTGAAGCAGAGAAAATTTAAAAAAAATCATATTCCGTGAACCAAAATGAATAAAGTCGCGTGAACCGCCTTATGTGTTCTAAATTCTGCTCTTGAAAAGATGTGGGCAGTAGTTTTTGAAAATCTTGTCGACAATTTTGAAAAAATCGCCATGAAAACTTTTTCGTTCTTGAATTTCTTTTTTTTTATGATCGTCTGAAAAGTAAGTATAATGAGATGCAATTTTGTGAGTGTGTCGATAGTGATGTTCTACGTGAAACGCGATTGGTGATCACCGACGTCAACACTGCAGGCGCTGTATATAGGGTTAAGCAGAAAAAAAAATTGAAAAATCGTACCTATATAGTAGTTCGACAGGGATGAGGTCGTGTGAACCACCATAATATTTTCCTGATTCTACAATTGTTATTATGCAAAAAACCACTTGAGATACCCTGTTCCGTTTTGAAAGAATCGCGATCAAAATTTTGATATTGATTTTTTTCCAGTGATTGTATTGGCAGAAAGTTGAAGCTGTAGAGATGCCATTCGTCACGCACCTATGTCAAAAAGTATATTCCAAGTAAACTGCAACAGGTGGCCACCGGTGTCAGAAATGTGGGGGCTATATACAGGATACAGCAGAAAAAAAAAGAAATAAAGTTATACCTCATGGTGAGTCGCGACCCGAAACCAATAAAGTCGCGTGAAGCACTATAGGTATATATTCCTTTTTTTAAATTATTAAGATGCAAAACACTGTTTCAGGATGTCTGGTCCCGTTTTTAAATAGGTACAGTTGGGAGCGAAATGATTCATACGGCCTCGTTAGGAAGTTGGCTGGATTTCAGAAATGTTAGCTGGTTGGATCGTTCTTGAATGCCAGTTTTGATTACGATCAATCTCTTATCAAAACTGGCCATCCAAAACTATTCAAGCAGCTAACATTTCTGAAATCCAGCCGACTTCCTAGCGGTGCCGTATGTATCATTTCGCTCCCAACTGTACTACAGTTATTGCGCATAGATTTTTTCTATGAAAATTCTTTCTTTAATGAATGCAAATGGTGAAAAATTTCAAGATATGTGGTTATTATATCTATATAGGAATATAATTTCAATTTGATATGTACTGTCAGGAGCACTGTATCACACACAACAATTTTTTTGTAAATCCAAAAAAAGTGACAAGGCTATGAAAGAGCCCTTACGGAGTTCATTCACCATGAAGTCCTTTTTTTTCGAGTTTTTTTGAATCACAAAAATTTTAATGTATGTGATATTGTGCTTTTGACGGTACCCTATACGTGTGATTTTTCTGGTTCTTGTTGATATTCAATTGAATTCGTTGATAAGTCAATAAATGAAATAGAATAGAGATCATGTTATCGGGCCAAGTTCATCCAAACATGTGTACTTTATGGAGCCTCACTATGTGCTTTAAATAAAAGAGATGGGGGGATACGTCCCATAGCTGTGGGCACAACTCTTCGACGTTTAGCAGCCAAGCTTGCTTGCCAAATGGTACGTGAATCAGTGGGAAACTACCTTCGTCCCGCTCAGGTCGGTTTTGCAACCAAAGGAGGATCTGAATCAGATCATACATGTGTGCCGAAGTTTTATTGAAGATAATAATATAACAACATAAAATAAGGTGATACTCAAAATAGACTTTCAAAATGCCTTGAACTCAATAGAACGTGACAGCATGTTGAACGAAGTTTCAAAACATACTCCTATTTTGTTTCCATTTATCCCAGTATTACAGAAATGTATCATATTTATCATTTGGGGATGAGAAGATTTTATCAGAAGTTGGAGCTCAACAAGGGGATCCCTGGGGATCCCACTGGATCAGTGCTTTTCTACCTTGCCATTCAGCCAATTCTAAACCAACTTAATTGTAAATTCAATGCATGGTACTTAGATGATGGTACCTTAGGAGGAGCTCCAGATTTAATTCTTGCAAATTTCAAAATTGCATCTGAAAATTGTGAAAATCTTAGACCTAAAATCAATGATCAAAAATGTGAAATTTTCTTCTGCTCATCTTTCAACTGTGAAACCTTCAGATCCTTCGAAAACCACCTACCTGTGATCAAAGTAGTTTCAAAAAATCTCAGACTACTAGGTAGACCGTAGAGCGCTGAATCTACAGAAATTATTATGATTGAAAAAATAACAGAACTCAAATTATTACTCGATCGATTAAAGCTTCTAAATACGCACACAGCATAGTATCTGCTTCGCCACTGCTTGGCCATAAATTATTTATCCCGAAATTGAACTACCTTCTTCGGACTACGCCCTTGAATGGATTCCATGACTCATTCAACAAGCTCGATAGCCACATATTTGCAACATTGGAGAAAGTGATGAATATAAAATTAGAGAATATAAAAATGAATAGAAACCAATTACGAATGGCTTCCTTACCAGTCCAATATCCAATATGGAGGACTTAGGATAAAAAAAATTGATGACATCCATATAGAGCCGCTTTCCTCTCATCTGTAGTTTCTGTTTCTCGTTTGGTATTTTCTTTTATGTTCCTTCCCGAAGAAGAAGAAGACTTGACTTGGATCAGTGGGTGCAATGAATCTTTAGCAGAGTGGCTTCTAGTCAGTCATGAGGTTCCTGAGTTGTCACATATCCTGGGATACCATTAACACCAGGATAATAACTTGAGAAATGACGTCGAATCCAACTAATTCAAGGATAGAAATTTTCTGTGAAAAAGCTCGGCCCTTGGTCCAAAGAGAGCGTACAATTTGTGGACCAATTAGGAAAAAGATTGAAAGCTGTGACTGGAAAAACACGTTCAAAAATTTACCTAATTCAAAGAATCAGTCTTGCCATTCAACGGGGAAATGCTGCGAGCATCATGGGCATGTTGCCGTCGACCATTCCCGTCCCATGGATAAAATATTTTCAATTTGACTTTACTCATTATACACATTATAATATTACAATTTTTATTATCAAAAATTTATATCAATGATAAAATTTCAATCGCGATTCTTTCAAAACGAATCAAGCTATCTAAGTGGTTTGTTGCATCATCATAATTGCAGAATCAGGAATATATATGGTGGTTCACACAACATCATCCCTGTCGAACTACTTGGTACGATTTTTTTTTCTACTTAACCCTGTATACAGCGCCTGCAGTGTTTGCGCCGGTGATCACCAATCACGATTCACGTAAAACATCACTGTCGACATACTCACAAAATTGCATCCCTTTATCCTTGATTTTCAGCCGTTCATAAAAAAAAAGAAATTCAAGAACCAAAAAGTTTTTAGGTCAATTTTTTCAAAAATGTCGACGAGATTTTCAAAAACTCCTGCACATATCGTTTCAAAAGCGGAATTCAGAACACATATGGCGGTTCACGCGACTATATTTATTTCGGTTCACGAAATATGATTTTTTAAGAACTTCCTCTGCTTCACTCTGTATACAGCGCCTGCAGTACTGGCGCCGGTGGCTATCAGTCGCGTTTCACGGAGAACATCGCTATCGACATACTTACAAAATTGCATCCCTTTATCCTTGATTTTCAGCCGTTCATAAAAAAAAAGAAATTCAAGAACGAGAAAGTTTTCATGTCACTTTTTTCACAAATGTCGACGAGATTTTCAAAAACTACTGCACACATCTTTTCAAGAGCAGAATTCAGAACACATATGGCGGTTCACGCGACTTTATTCATTTCGGTTCACGGAATATGATTTTTTTAGATTTTTTTCTGCTTCACCCTGTATACAGCGCCTGCAGTACTGGCGCCGGTGGCTTTCAATCGCGTTTCACGAAAACCATCACTATTGACATACTCACCTAATTGCACATCTATATCTTGGGTTTTCAGCCATACAAAAAAAAAATAAAGTTCAAAAAAGAAAAAGTTCTTATGATGATTTTTCAAAAAATGAATGAGATTTTCAAAAACTATCACTCACACCTTGTCAAAAGCAAAATTTAGAACATAACTTGGTGGTTCGCGTGAGTCCATTTGTTTTGGTTCACGAAATACGATTTATCTTCAATTTTCTCTGCCTCACCCTGTAACAGCGCCCGCAGTGATTTCCCAGGTGGCTACTCCTCGAATTTCACTTGAAACATCACTCAGAGCATACAAACCAAATCGCATCTCTTTATCTAGAATTTTCAGCCATTTATGGAAAGGCAATTTTCAGCTTTCTTTTTTTTTTCTTTCCCCGATATTTCAAAAATGGCACAAGATAATCAAAAACGGATTTCTTTATCTTGATAAGCGCAAAATTTGGAACAGATATGGTGTTTCACGCGACTCCATCCGTTTTGGTTCACGAAATACAAATTTTCTTAATTTTTTTTCTGCTTCACCTTGTATACAGTGCCTGCACGATTTTTGCCGGTGGCTACCGATGATTATGGATCCGGGAGGGTCCAAGCATCACACATGCAAAGGGGCTTCGCTCTACCTCGAAATGCAGGGTACCCCCTGTTTTTTGCTCTTAACATCCGGACTAATGATGGAGCTTTAAGTGAAGCCTCAATTGACGATTTTCACAATATACTTATGATGATTTGGAAAAAAAATTTGAGGTTTTCCCGGAACATTCATTTTTCAAAATTTCCAATTTCCTGAAAATGATTCTCAATTTTTCTCTCCAATTCTAATTTCCCACCCGGAAGGACCAGACGTCTTATACAAAAATTCACATCCGTTCTTGCTAATCGTCGAGAAAGTTTTGGGGTGCCACAACCGATGTTTCCTATTGAAGTTTTTGATGTTTTATTTCGTAATTCGCTTGTATAAAAAACTTTGTTCCTTCACTTTTGCGAAATAGTATATTACAAAACAATCAACGAAAGTGACACTTCTCGCATAAGTGTGAAAAATTGTGCACGAGCGCTAGAGAGGCGGTAATCATACGAATGCAAGAAAAGACACTTTGTTGCGAGTTGTGTACACTATTTTTCCTTCGATCGACCTATTTTCTTTGCCCGACGTTGCTCATTGACGATCGAAATATCAAAATACTCATGTCAGAAGGCGTCACTTAACGATACTACTTACTGATATCGTATTTTCTAATGTATATTTTCCAATGTTGTATTGCTACTTTTCCACTTTTATGTAAATTAAATGAAATAACCGAAAACCTGATCAAGTTCCTCCAATTTTGATAAATTTCTTATCAACCTGCAACGCTGCTCGACATTGACAGTTGCTAGGGATTTTGAGATACTCTGTTTGGATTTACTTATTTCAATCTCTTTTGATTTCAATGTCACGGACAGGGATCACGTCACGGATTCAGCCAACATTCTCACGCGATTTGTTTTATTCCTATTATTATTATTGATTACTGGAAGATCGCGACTTTGAACAACAGCTACCTACTAAGGGCGAAGAAGCATCAGTGGCATGCCGAGGAAAGTATGTGGCCCAGGAACGCCCCCCAAATGTTGGATAATGGAAGATCGTTCGCCATGTTCGGCATTGAAAAACGCAGGGCCGAGCCTGGCCTATTTGCCGCCCATCTCACCGGCAGTGGAACCCCCCCCCCCCCCAAATGTGGGAATCAAAAAGATGCTTTGAAATTCAACTTTATTATTATATTGCCGCCACTATGACTTGCCACCTGCGTGCTAGACCCGGCCCTGGAAAAACGAAAGCAAAAGGCACTAGTGACGATATTTTCACTTTCGCGCACAGTGTTTGCAATTGGCAAGTTTCGCGCCTACTGAACCGTACGGAAAGTAACGTTTTCGTGGGTGGTCGTAGGAAAAGTATCTTTTCCGCACTCAACTGCGAGACTATGATGAACTCCGCTTCGTGTTATTCAGTCAACCGCACTTGTAAGAAAAATAACTGCAGTTCAGGTACAGCAACAGTTTCGTACTGTCACGTGCATTTCGGGATTTTATCGCATGTTCTACAAGCAGAAATGAAATTGAGGTACCCTTTCCGTTCTACTTCAATCGGGGAAACTAGGTCGTGCGCCGCATCTCTGCTTCAACGCCCAAATAGGAATGGAAATACGGTGGCGAAAATTAGGCAAGTGGTTTTTTCCGGATTCCATTGTTTCGTGTCGGTTGAAGTGGCGCGCATCTTGGCCCGGTATACAAATTGGGTCCTTAGTACACTCCTCAGCTTTCCGTTGGTAATCCTGAAAGTGGCGCAAGTGGAGAACGACTACTCATAAGGATGAGTGGAAGCTTATGCTCGATCCCTCAATGGTTATTCGAATATTTAGTTTATCTCGCTGAGGGCTTTCCGCCTTCTCCAAAACCTCGCTTTTGTCTTTTACATGAACCGCTGTTCTGTGTGGTTTCCGTCGATTTTGCACCCGCGCGCGTCGTAGGCACTAAAATTAGAGGCGTGTTAAAAATAAAAAAAAACTTTTGAAACTGTCATTCCCCAAACGATTCTCGCATAAAAAATTATTTCGCAAACTTGCGGCCCGGACAAATTGCGCAGAGTGCGCCTTGAAAAAGCTCAAAGGTCAAAGCTGATATTTCCCGAGAGACGCCAAACTCTTCGAGCTTGCTGCGTGAAATTCTAATATCTCCAACAACAAAAAAAAAAGAAAAGCTGTTTTTCGGCATACAATTTTCCGGCAGCAATTTATTTTCCCAATTTCTTACCATGATATAAATGCCAATTAGGCAATTTAGCTTTATTGCTGCAAAAAAACACAACCGAAATTTCACTTGTAATCATGTTATTTGTCATGACCACCTGTCCGAGCCCATATACATCGTGAAATTGTCCATGTATATGTATATGGATACGATGTTGTTATAGATTAGATTTGAGGAAGGCGGCGCATGACATTTTCAGCAGTTTCAGCGACGGAGCTTTCGAGTTTCAGCAGTAAGCTTCCAGCTTTCGCCGTCCCCGAACGCTTCTCGCATTTGTACTGTATACTCGCGCTTTCATAACCGTAGCCAGCTTTCGTCGCGTGTCAGTGTTTGTTTGTTTTTTGTCGGTGCATTTTCTTAAAAAAAGTGCACCATATTCGTGATACCCGTTTTTGGGGTCATGCACGAAGATGGGTTGTCCACAGCTAGTTTCACGCATCGTCTTTTTCGAAAAAATGGTACTTAACATTTTGCTTCAGTCAAAGTACATTTTTACGTTATATGTAGCAGTAGGTTTTATGTTCAGGAATTTAGGCACGTTTGACTATTATTCTACAGCTAGCAATGTTATGGATGTGTTGTTCTCAACATCCCACTTCTTCCACTCAAATCTTTTTTCAGTTTACTTAAACTTGGATTCAGATACCTGAGCTAACTGAAATGTCTTAATTAGGCTAGTTACTGGATGTTTTAAGTAACGTCTTACTTAAATTAATCGATGAAAATAGTCACTTTTCTGCAGGGTAAGTTTTTTTGTTGATACAGACATTTTTGGAAAACGATAAATTTTTTACGAACAATGAAAGTTGAATTGTTAGTGCTAAAAATTAATTTGCTAAAAGCAATACAAAAATCTGTCAAATTTCTTTGACTCCCCTCTTTCAATTCTGCCTAATTTTTGTTCTCTCTGGAATCTCTGTATAATCATCAAAATATACTAACCCTGCCTTCATTACCTTCATTCTCAGCTCAGCCCAATCTAGCATGTTCCGATTGGCTTCAATTATTCTCGGTCACCTGTGTGAATATGGTTTTTTGCCCCGTTATACCATCTCAGAAATAGCACGTGCTCAGTATCTCGCGAATTACGCCCTATTGTGGTGTTTACATATCATAATACGTTTGTGCAACAGATGGAAAAGATACATTGCATGTGTTGCGAAAATTTGACATATTTTCAAAAGTGTCAAACTTTTAATTCATGATTATAATTTTTCCATCTGCAAAAAGTTTTCTTCTGTGGCACTTCTTCACATCGTTATACGATTAATCAACTGAATAATAATGTTTTGGTTTGGCCTTCTGAATGTACTTAACTTATTTTTAGCTATACTATTGCCCGATTTCACAAACCAAACGTGGTATCAAATTTTAGTTCGGTACCAAACAGGGATCAAATGTTTAAAAGTGAAATAAAATGGAAATCCGATCACCTTAGGGAAAGAGCATTAAGGAAATATGAAATATAGCTTCATGCGATTATTTGTATATTGAAACAAACATAGGATATGACTCACTGGTCGCTTATTTTTTATTATTTACAAAAGATCTGTCATTTTCAAAAAAATGTATTCTGCAAGCCAAATAAAAAATAAGGGGGCCTTCTCAGTTCTTACATAATGTTTTGGTATCCGAATAGGTAATCGCTGGAGCTATATATTTTGTATTCCCTTCATTTTCTTTCCTTAAGGCTTTATACGCAGGGTGTCAATATTTCTCTCTCTAAAATAAAGGTGAAGAGATATAAAAATTTTTATGGGATTCCATCAAATGTTTGTCCACCTTGGTTCCATTTGGATTACTCCACATTTTTTTAGGAGCCCAATAGCCCTAAACACTAAAAAGGTTTCTGAAGGATTACTGGGTCATTTTTTGACAAACCAAAAAAAATATCAACTGTTTTATAACTTCGAGAGACGTAGAAAATTGAGTACAGAGCCGTTTTTTGAAAAAAGTTGTCAACAAAAAAGAAAAAAATTCACATTTTTGAAAAACGCTCTGTACTCAATTTTGTAATACACTCAGTACACCGTATAAAAATGAGTTTTTATCTCCATTTTTGAGGGAGAAATCCTTCAGATAGTTTTCACCTACTGAGAATAAAGCCTTAAGGTAAATACGAGCGTGAATTGGTTCTCGTTTTATTTCACCCCAAAAATTTGATCCCGTATTTGGACTGAGCTAAAATTTGATGCCACCTTTGTGTAACCGGACTATCGGACATGAATATTCTTATGCTTATACTGATATCCCTGAATGAATGAGGTAGGCATACTTCTGTCCTAGATACAGGGTGATTCATGAGTGACCTTACATAGGCTAATGGGAGATAGAGGACTTCGAGGCGAGTCAGGATCCACTGAAGGAATTTTATTTTCTCTATTGGTTACGAAGATACAGGGTGTTTTGTGTGTTTCGTATGAAACTTTGATAAGCGATATTTCTGAAACGGCTAGAGATATTTTCTTGAAATTCACCACTTATATTTCTCTGTTGGAAGTCATCCCGAAGCCATACCGGGTAAGTCAAAATCCAGGGCCGGGCTAGAAAAAAGGTGCCCCTTCTTTGTTTCATCAAAAAGTACATTTTCTGACCGCTTTTCTGAAAAACTGTTCTCGGATTCAAAAAGCTAAGGAAAAATGCTTCAAGAATCACTCTTCAATTTAGATAGCACACCTAAACCGTTTTGACAATAAAACTAAAAGTAAAATTTGTGGGTGAGTTCCCATTTTCGACCGAACATAATCGACTCATTGTTTGATTGAATTATTTCAAATTCATTTTGTAGCTTGTCTATGTGGATTACAAGGGCTTGGTAGGAAGAAAAATTCCATAGCCGAAGATTTTTTTGACGACCAAATTGAGTCTAATTTAGATTTCACTCTCGATTTTGTCATAAAAAAAATGATCGGCTCTGGAATTTTTCTTTCAACCAAGCTCTTTTATTCAACAGAGACAAGCCAAAAAATGAATTCTGATGAATTCAATCAAACAATGAGTCGATTATGTCCGGTCGAAAATGGGAACTCACCCACAAATTTTACTTTTAATTTTAATGTCGAAACGGTTTAGGTGTGCCATTTAAATTGAAGAGTGATTCTTAAAGCATTTTTCTTTAGCTCTTTGAATCCGATAGCAGTTTTTCAGAAAAGCGGTCAGAAAATTTATTTTTTGATGAAACCAAAAACGGGCACCTTTTTTCTAGCCCGGCCCTGGATTTTGACTTACCCGGTTTGGCTTCGGGATGAGTTTCAATAGAGAAATATTACTGGTGAATTTCAACAAAATACCTCTGGCCGTTTCAGAAATATCGCTTATCCAAGTTTCATACGAAACACACAAAACACCCTGTATCTTCGTAACAATTGGAGAAAATAAAATTTCTTCAGTGGATCCTGACTCGCCTCGAAGTCCTCTATCTCCCATTAGCCTATGTAAGGTCACTCATGAATCACCCTGTATAGAGGATTGAAAAAGAAAGGGATTTCAGTGAGAAGACAGTTCTAATTTTGGTTAAAAATCCTGAATGGAAGCCTTTTTTCAGGGATACCGTATGATCGAAAACTTTCTTGCTCAAGGCAGGCTGTGGCCTAGCCAAAATAAGCCTCGTTTGCCTGCCAATGACCAGACCACAGCCTACCTTGAGTAAGAAAGTTTTTGATCATACGGTATTTAGGTCTGAATGAAAAAAGAAGAGGTTGTTTGTTTGCTGACGTCATGGGCGGCCTCTGTAGTCAGAGTAGACTCGCTTCGCCCACTGATTTCCTTCGTTTCCCCACACCCTATATTAATATAGAGCTAAGACTTTCCCAAAATCTGTCGAATCCTTGGCTCAGAATTGCACTGTTGTGTATTTTTCTCAGTATTTGGTCTCGTAGGTATACGTTGTTACAACGTTGCATATTCATAGACCAGCACTACTGCTTTACCAAAATAATGTTTTATGTTTTGAGTTCATTTTGATACTCCAGAGGTGCAGGTCCATGCACATATAACCGCATTTGTGACGGCAGCAAGCACAACACTGTAAAAGGCTGCTTACAGCAGTGTTCCTAATTCAGTTTACACCAGAAATTACAAAAAAGTTGCGCTCTTTTGTGACTATCTTAAATATGTCGAGATATCCCAGATATCCTTGATCATTTCTGAAATATCCCCAAAAAAAATCTGAGGAAAGCCGAATTCGAAAATTTTGAATCACTTCTTTATTATGACAGCTATCAATTTGAAAATTGGTATTCTGACATTCTCAAGGTCCTTGATCGACTGTTGTCATAATTTTTTTCTTGCGCCTACTGATTTTCGAGATATGACAGTTGACTTTATTTTTTCTCATGGACATCATATAATCTATTCACCTCAAAAAACTCATTATTTCTTCCGCTTCACAAGGATATAAGACACTTGTAGCATTTTTGTCAAAATACTCTGTAAAATTGGAAAAACTATTTCTGGGGCGAAACAGTCGAGTTATCGTTTCGGTTGCCATGCTCTCGTGGCATAAACAATGGCATTCGGTTTCCATGTTCTGTTGATTTTGGATAAATATGATTGAGTTACGTTCCGTTTTTATGTACCGTGTGATCAAAAACTTTCCTACTCAAGGCAGGCGTTGAGTAGGTCATTTGTCTGGTTATTGGCAGGCAACCGAGGCTGATTTTGGCCAGGCCACAGCCTTCCTTGAGTAAGAAAGTTTTCGATCATACGGTATTTGATAATAAATAACAATCAAACAAATACAAAACCAAGTATAACACAAAATAACATAGCAATAAATATTTATAATTTCCAATTCAAGCAATTGTACATTGCGTGGTGGTCCTTTGACCCTTTCTGTTTTCGTTATTTTGAAAGAATTTAGTAAACTCTTCATCGAACCAAAAATCGAATTTTTTCAACCTTTTAATGTGTTCTGTAATTCTGATTAGTTCACAGGGTGAGTCATAGATCCTAAAAATCTACTTTTTCTCGAAAATGCTCGTGAAAAGTTCTAGAGGTCATAAAACTGATGTAGAACAACAAATAAATAGTTCCCATATGAAATTTCTTGTATGCATTTTTCAAGAAAACTGGATTTCCAGGATTTACGATTCACCCTGTATAGTAAATAAAATTACAAAACACATCCAAAGGTTCATAAACATCGCTTCTTGGTCTGTTGAAAAGAGTTTACTAAATTATTTCAAAATGACGAGAATAGATCGACTGACGTCTCGAGTGGTGTCAAAGGACCACCTTTTGACCTTCCATATTTTCAAAAATAAAAGCCATGCATTATATTCAACATTCTTTCAATATTCATGGAACATTCCTCTACTAACTGCGGTTCAATTTTCTACCCCAAGTTTGCAAACACCCTGTATAGGTACTGTCGCTGTAAAGAAAATTTGGTAAACTTGTACTGACGCGAAAGTATACGCGATTCAACTTAGATTTTCCTGCCACAAGATGGTTGCCAGAGGCGCCATGCGATGACAATGATCGGTTGCCATTGTTGTCACTTTGATGTCATTGGCAGTACGGTTGTCACTGCTTATTACGATCTTCCTTTCGCAGCCATCTTGTGGCGGTAAAAATTAAATTGAATCGTGAATGTCAGTGTCATCACTGTCATAGCTTGAAAGCCGGCGCCCACTGACAAAAAAATTCTCCGTGTCTTCTTATTTATTTTGCTTCAACACTTCAACAGTACAAACGTATACCCACGCATTGTACACCCGAAATTGTAATTAAATCTAATTAGACTGGACAGCTTGAGAACCGCCAGTGGTGTTGCTTCAATTCCGCTTTTCTGAATAATTTCGTTTGAAATCCCGCTGAAGTTCATGAAAAATTCACAAAGCACCCAGCACACAGGTGCTCCCGTACTCCCACGTACCTAAGGTTAATTATTATGTTTGAGATTGCACGTTCGTCGTGTACACCTACCTGCACAACACAGGATTAATTAATTAACCTCTGATGTTTACCTGCCCGATGCAAACTTGGCCAAACTTGTTGTATAGTTCCTGCCATGTCCTCTAGTTGTTGGTGTTGGTGTATGCCCCCGCGCCAAGTCGTCCGGTCCATGAATCAAGTGTTTACCGGCTAATTTAATTTGTCCTGCATAAATGCGGTGCGTTGTGCAGGAACTTCTGGTATTTGTCATCCCCTGAAAAATGGGTCGACTCGCACCTTTTTATATAAGTAATCGCATTTTTCAGTGATGGCGCCTCTTTCTGTGTGTGCCAGGGCGTTGGTGGCCCCGTGATTAATGTACCGCCGCTCCGAATATTTAAACCAACCGGCTGGGAGTTTAATAGATTTCCTTCTTTTTTTTCTCTCTTTTGTAAAGTTTGGCTTTTGAAGCAGGAGAGCAGGGACCACCACCTCCGCCACCCACCACCCTCGACACCACCTTGAAAGTTCAAAGTTCCGCGTTAACGCAATTTGTCACAAACATTACACAAAATGTTTCAAAGCGTGAAGGACCAAGACACGGAAAACTATGTACTATAGATAGGTACGTTTTGCCACCCTGTATTATTGATGGAGAGTTTATGAAGCGACGCACGAAAGGTGAGCACGGTGGAACAACCGCCGATGCGTGATGGACTATAAATAATTGCTTCGGAAAGGTAGGCTTTCCTGGGAATTAATTTGGTCGAGGTCAAATCCACCCGCGATAGATTTTAACAGGTAAATATTTAGTCCTGATGGTTCGTGCGCGAGATCTCTATCGCAATAATTGGGTTCAATTGAAAAAATGCGTTTCAGATTGATCAGAGCGACTGACCAGTTGATTATGAATCAGAATCAGATTTGTAGTTATACGGTAGTCAGTTAACACTAAGCTCACACTTACTACGGTTGAGGTATCCATAAGTATTGTTACGAGCGGCGATTCTGGTAAACACGCGATCTTTCTAGACTCTCTCATTGCGTTGCCGGGTACAAATGCGGAGCTCTGGACATTTCTAGAGTGTACGTGATGGCTTATCACTGAAATACATGGGGAGACTCCAACGCTCGATCAAGACACATCTGTCAATTTGACGGCGGCGCCGGCTCTAGAGCACGGCAGAATTATACGCGAAATGTGTAGGATTTTTCGGGGGTCGTCGCGAAATCGTATGCCGGGTCACTGTGGAATCTGCTGGAAAACGCATGGAACATTCGAGATGAATTAGTCGGACCTATATGAGGCATCAATCGTCGGCTCATGAGCAGTGATGAATTGGGAGCGATCGAGTGCGAAACAAGCGAAGTAGTCTCGGCGATATTTCCAAGCGTAAATAATTGTTGGCGTGTTTTTATTGTAGTACGCGATAATAAAAAATGTGTGTTTTAAAACGATAGTCCCAATTATAAACGAACCCGTACGCGAAATACGTATTATTAGTATTTGGATAGTATTAGGTTGGTAGGCAATTATTATTATAAAAAAGTCTCAAAAGTATCGCATTTCGAGATTATCATCACTGCATTATGGAATTTTCTGTAAAGCCTACAAAAATATTATTGTTACGTATTTCGCGTAGGTACGGGCTCGTTTATAATTGAGACGATCGTTTTTGAACTCACACTGTTTATTACTGCGTTCTACAATAAATACACGCCAACAATTATTTACTTAGGAACATCGCTGAGACTACTCCGCTTCTATTGCACTCGATCACTTCCAGTTCAATACCGAATCTGTGTGCGCGATCCATGGTGCTTATATAGCTCCGAATAATCATCTCGAATGTTTCATGGGTCCTCCAGCAAATTCCGCAGTGACCCGACCTAAGATTTCTGGGCGACTCCCGAAAAATCACACACCTTTCGCGTGCTTCCCGTGTGTTCTGGCATGTCGGCACCTCCGCCAAAATGGACAGATGTGTCTTAACCCACTGCTGAAGTCCCCATTCAGTTCCACAGGCAAAAGCCTACACGCGTGTTCTGAAATGCACTAGAACGCTCCGCACTTGTACATTCTGAAATGCACTAGAACGCTCCGCACTTGTACACTGCGACCTAATGAGAAGAGTCTAGAAAGATCGCGTGTTTTCCAGAATCGCCGCTCGTAACACTATTATAAAAAATTCTAAGGCTTGTTTTCGGTGCTTTGACCCCTTCTACTTTTGTTAATTCATAAGATTTCAGGAAACTTGTGGCGGAATTAAGGCTCAAAAATATCATGTGCATTGTGTCTGGAATATCTGGTGTCTGTGTTAATACATGGCGAATCATGAAAGCTGTAAGTTATTTTTCTTAAAAAAATGCCTGCAAACGACAAAAGATAACACACTTTTGTTCCGTTGAAATTTTATTACGAGATTTTTAAGCAGAATTGGATTTTGTTGGTTTATAACCCACCCTGTATAATAAATAAAAACTTCCTACACACTCAGTAGTCAAAATTGTTTTTCATAATTCTGCCACTGTTCACCACAATCTTATAGTCCAGTCAAATTAAACAAAAATCTGGCCAAACCGGAAATAAATTCGTAAGTTGACAAAATTTGGTGGATCGATGCAGAATTCAACGTAGAATAACATACTGAAATTCCTGAAAATTCCAAGGCTTGGATTTTTTTAGAACCAATAAAAGAGCGCCATCCTTGGAAAATTTTGATTTTTTCTGAATAATTTATAAATTATTACTTTTAGAACACTAATACCTGCGAAGCAAATGTAGCCCGGTCAATTTTTAGAAGGTCAGTACTAAACTCATTACTTTGTGGTCAATAGTCTCCGAGGTACAGCGTCTGCAAGAACGCAGTGAAAATGACTCAAAATTTATTTCCAAATTTTACGTGAGAATTTGCATAATGTCAATTTTTAGAAGGTCAGTACTAAACTCATTACTTTGTGGTCAATAGTCTCCGAGGTACAGCGTCTGCAAGAACGCAGTGAAAATGACTCAAAATTTATTTCCAAATTTTACGTGAGAATTTGCATAATGTCAGTTCAGGGGGCTGTAACGTGGACAGAAAATGTGCGGATTCCAACGTGTTTCACATTTTTGGAAAGCCAATTCAACATTCGGTATCACACTTTTGTCTAGAAGTCGCCAACTTCAAAGTGGTACTTTTCCTCGACCTTTGAAATCGATACTTGAAGTCCCGAAGAATCCCCAAAAATCGATTATTGTCATACCATGCCATTTGCCTAATTTTTCAAGTAGAGCAAAACCATCCAGGAAATATGTGAAGATTTGAATAAAAAAAAAGGGGGTGTTCGAGAATGTTTTTCACAGCGATAGTTCCTGAGTTATATGGGTTGAAAGACTAAAACGACCTATTTGGAGAAAAAGATAGGTAGTCCGGACACTAACTGCTGAATACTGTATGGACCTTGCATTTGATAATACAAAATGCCACTTAGCAGCTGTAGTGGATAAACTTATGTACTTTCCACGTCTGCCAAGTGGCATCTTACACCTAAAATGCGAGGTCCGTACAGTCTTCAGCAGTTATTGTCCGAACCACCAATCATTTTTCCAAATAGGTCGTTTTAGTCTTTCAACCAATATACCTCAGGAACCATCACTAGGAAAAAGATTCCGAAACATGTTATTTTTTTGGTATTCAATCCTTCACATATTCTCTCGATGGTTTCTCCATACTTGGAAAATTAAGCAGATGCGGCATGGTATGAAAATAATTGATTTTTCGGATTCTTCGGGACTTCAAGTATAGATTTCAAAGGTCGAGGAAAAGTACCATTTTAAAGTTGGCGACTTCTAGACAAAAGTGTGATACCGACTGTTGAATTGGCTTTCCAAAAATGTGAAACACACTGAAATCCGCACATTTGCTGTCCACGTTACAGCCCCTGAACTTACACTATGCAAATTGTTACGTAAAATCCGGAAATAAATTTTGAGTCATTTTCACTGCGTTCTAGCAGACGCTGTATCTCAGAGACTATTGACCACAAAGTCATGAATTTAATACTGATCTCTTGGCAATTCAACGGGCTACATTTGCTTTGCTGGTTTTTGTGTTCTAAACGTGATAGTTCACAAGTTATTCAGAAAAAATCGAGAATTTACAAGGATGGCGCTATTTTATTGGTCCTAGAAAAAAAGCCAAGCCTTGGAATTTTAGGGAATTTCAGTATGTTATTCTACGTTAAATTCTGCATCGATCCACCAAATTTCGTCAACTTCCGAAATTATTTCCGGTTAAAACCTATTTTGACTGGACTATTAGTCCAGTCAACGAAAATTGCGAAAATAAATAGAAAATTGGTAAAGATGTTCTCGAAAGCTTGCTGATTACTGTATAAAAAGTCCCCATCGATAGGTGTTGTGGAATCGCCACCATCTTGGATTATTGGTACAGTTCAAGTATTTTTTGTAGTTATCTCGATACCTAAATAGCGATGCCATCGAAAAACGGCTCGGTTCACATGAAAGGCCATCAAATTGTCTACATAAAAGTTGCCCAACACTTTTACGTATCTGTCATAGCTTTAGAGAAATTGGCCTGTGAACATCGGGTGAGAGTCCTGGAGGCGATTACATTTGAACCGAGCCGTTTTTCGATGGTATCGCTATTTATCGAAGTAATTGCAAAAAAGAATTGAAATGTACCAATAATCCAAGATGGCGGCGATTCCACACCACCTATCGATGGGGACTTTTTACCACATCAGTAATCAGCAAGCTTTCGAGAACATCTCTACCAATTTTCAAAGCTAGACTATTTATTTTCGCTATTCTCCTGAATTATGCCTTTATTGACTGGGCTTTCGAAATGCCGAAACTAGGAAGGCTTAAGAACCAGCGTTTGACTCTTCATGACTTCGAAAATGAACGTCGAAAATTCACAAAATCTATTGAATAATTATAATGCAGTGAATTAGAATGAAATAAGGCTTTCAAATCACCTGTTGCTTTTGCCTGGGTGCGGTCAAGCAAAAATTGGCACAAAGAAAAATAGTTTGAGGGACTAGCTAAGCTCCTTCCAATCAGTGTCGCCTTTCGTGGCATCGGTAAGTTAGAAGATTAGAAGGTGAGAAGGTTAGAAACTCCATCGAAAACTCTTGAGGAAGAGCAACTCCCCAGCTCCACTGGAAGTGGAACCATAGTAAGTCAACGTTACGATCTAATATATCTGCGGTGTCATAAATTAAAATGTTTCACGGGCGTTGTCTCCGCAACCGCAAGTCTCTGATTTACCTGTCGTAATTAACTTAAAGCACAATCTACAGTGAGCCAATATTGGTGAAAATAAACTGGGGTTGTCAACCTCTGTGTTTGAAAACGGAACGAGAGCAAGCTTCGAATTCCGAAATAATTGAGTTAATGGCGTTCGATATTTCCTTTCACCCACTGGCTTCTATATTATGCTTCCAAGGACTTGCCTTTTAAGAGCTTAACATTAATTTCTTAAAGGTACACGACCGCAATAAGCAGCTTTAATGCAAAGTCAAATTCCGAGCTCACAAACAGCATAATTCTCAAGCAAATGATCAGTGGCCACTGGTAGTCTACTTGAACGTTATGCTGTTTTGTGAGAATGAAGCTCAAATTCTTCAGGGTTTGTAAGTAACCGCAAATCATTAGAGTATGGGTTTGATGTTGAAAACTGTTCATTGAATCGTCCCTATACCTCCCTTGGTCTCAACCACTTACCTTAGCTTAGCAACCGGTCACGCCACTCCGGCCGTAGACGTGCCTGGAAAATTCCTCGCAGCGTCGCAGATGAAGGTGTACAACAGAAGCTGAAGAACATTCACATGGATTTTATAGCTTTGCTAGTGATCAGAAGAGTTGACCTACATTCATCAAGTTCCCAAACTTACATGAGTTTGGAATCTATGTCTGAAATTTACAAAAATGAACTTTTCGGGTACAACAAGAGGACCTCGTGGGCTTTGAATAGTGCGAATGCTAGAATTTAGATCTTCAAAAATGGTGTCTATTTGATTAAAAAAACCGCCGCACTGCCATCTTTGCACGTGATATTATTACAGGATTATAATAGTCAAAGGCTCCAATCCTCCAACAAACCATTACAAATCACTCAAAAGGTGTATGAATACTTGACACCCAAATGGTAAAAAAGCACTAGTAACGACAATACCTTCACATGTAAAGAAATTGTAGAAGACTTGGAACATTTTTTAAACGTTTCAAAGTCGCCTCTTGTTTGATTACATTAATTGATGAACCAAAAGCTAAATCTTCCATGCTAACCATGTGGCTGATTTTGCAGACTTTTGTAGAAATAATTGTCTTTTGGAAAAGAGTAAAGAAACTGGCACAAATTGTGTACAGATCGACCACAGAGAGTATGGACCATTCATTTGAACTTGTTGAACCGTGACTGAACTTCTTGCGGTCATTCATAAGGTAGCCGAATGAAATCTTGTGAGTGGATTCTCGTACATTGGTGCATTTTAAGCTATGTCACATTGTAACGTTGCGGTACATAAACCTGCAAGTTCAAGGGATTTCAGGTCTCCCGCATTGCACTTTCTTGAAAAACAGTCAAGGGAGCTTCAAAAAAGTGTTTCCTTAATTTTAACGGATAGTATAATTGAATTCAGCCAAGTACTTCCTGCAATTATAAACTTGGTTTGGTAGTTGCTGTCTAACAGAACCTTTCTTCTTTGCTTTACGCCGAGTGTCCTGCTGTCTCAAACTTAATCGAAATTTCGACAAACACTCCTTTCGTACGCCGGCCGCCCGCCCCCCTTCCCTTCTCAAAGCTGACAATCGCTTTTGCAGGGTCCGCAAGTAAACATCATTAATAAAAGCAATTTACCGGGTGTCGTTTCCGTCAGATTTCTTTAAAACTGGCAGACCGTCGCCTGCGGAGCTGCGTGTGGCGCTACGCGGCAAAGGACGAACTCCCGAAAGGAGAGAAAGGAACGGAACTCTTTGAATAAAAGTTTCACACTCCAGCCAGCCAGCCGGCCGGCCGCGCCGTCTCCGCTGGCAAACTTTTAAATTCAATATTCATGATCCCGAAAAACTGAAAGAAGAAGGAGTTGTGATTTATTCGTCGGATCTGAGAGCGACGCGTCGGGTGCTGTGGTGGTGCCGGTGGTGTGGTAGTGGTGTGCTGCATTTAATTAAAAACGGGGATAAAGGAGAGGAGCCCCTGAAGTTTTGCTGCTTGCGCGCCTGAAGGAAAGGAGGACACGAGCACCAGGAGGGGGCGGCCGACCGGCCGCGCGAAGCCTCCGTAATAAACCCCCGGCATTTTATAAACTGCGAGATGAGAAACACTCTTTCCGAAAAAGCGCTGCTCGATGTTTAGGAGAGCAGAGATAATAAAATGATTCTTTTTATATTTTAATGAGGCCTTCCTCGAGGGCGGTGGTGGTGGCGGCATCAGAAAGACGAGGAAAAGAATTTGCACCTGTAATGGAGAGAGAAATTCGCCGTCGTTCTTGATATACCGACAGTTTTTATTTACCCGGTTGGAAGTAATAAACGGTTACCGCGGCAGTAAATTCACCGAGTTCACGGCGTCAGACCATCAGAAGAACACCCCCCAAAAGCAGAACTGCAGCAAAGCTTTCAGCGCTAAATGTCTCGTCGTGATCAGTAACATCAAAGACGTTCAACATGGCGCACATGCCTAGACCATTCTCCTCCAAACACCTAACTGCATATCCATGCTATATGCCAAAAATCACTGGACACCAAAGAGAAGCTTAGGTTCCAGTTTAGTAGAAGTATTTGCGCCGTGCTGGCTAAATTATAAAACCCTATCACTCTGACGTTGTATTTCCAAAGACCAATCTGTAGAATGCTAGTACACCAGCGTAGTTAACATATAGGATCCCAGAAATAACATAAACGGAGAAAACATGCCCGGAAAAACATAGTTGGGCAAAAACATAGACAGGAAAAAACATAGTTGAACAAAGACATAGCCGGAAAAAAATACTAGGTAAAAACATACCCAGGAAAAGCATAGACCGGAGAAAACATAGCTAGACCAAAATATACCCGGAATAAACATAGCTGAAATAAACATACCCGAAAGTAACATACCTGGAAATATACCAGGCTCAAAGAAGGTATAATGGCGGCAGGCAAGGCAAATCTGAATCTACGAGATTCTTTTAATCGTTTATGTGCGACTTACGGTTCTTAAGCTAGGGATTTCAGAACTTCCGGAAGCATCAATTTTCGGTATTCAATCAGCATGTCAAATTGATACCACCGTCATGGATTAATAAAGGTAATACTTTAATAAAGGTAATGCATTTGGAGGATATCAGATACATTCGAAACCCAAACCCATTATTATAATGAAATTTGGGGTCATCATTCAGAATATCCACTTTTCCACTTCGTATCTCTGCCGTTCTGGCCATAATTTTGAAAATATAGCGCCAAAAAAAAACATATTTTCGGAAAATTCTTCATAAAATTCTAGAATTTATATTTTTATTTTTACGAATTGGAAAGAATTTATATCAAAATGAAGGTCCATTAAATTCTCTAAAATTTGACATCTGAATCATCTATATGCAACTTACGGTTCTCAAGCTATACCTTTTCAAAGTCAATTTGCCCTTAGAGTTCACCCTGTAGTTGCATAATAACCATTACCATAATTGATTTTCTGGATATTAATGGTCTGTGGTTGACAACTGACCATTATTCATGGTTAATTTGACTGCCACGTGGAGCTGAGATCAACTTAGCATGCTGATTGGATGCCAAAAGTTGATGCTCCAGGGAGTTTTAGAAGTCATAACCCAAGGACCGGGGGTAGCACACACGAGTAAAGTGTCAGATTGCAGAGGATTGAACGAGCTTCCATTCGCGTATAAACGCTTCTACCTCAATGGACTGAAATGAAGATATTGACAAAAAAACTGTTTTTTTTTGGGCGCCATTTTTCCAATATGGCGGCCAAAACGGCAGAGATACGAAGTGAAAGAGTGGAAATTCGAAAATGGCACGTCAAGAACTATAATACTGCCAAGTTGCAAAAATATCGGATAACCTTCAAAAAACGCCTGAATTTATCATATCATATGAAGAAAATTTGACAGTTCACCAAAGTGGCGTTTGTAAATTTAGGTATGGAATAAGAAGAGAATTTTTCTCTCTATAAAATGACGTTCCAGATGTGCAAATCGGTTGGAAAACAAACGAGCTACAGCCAGTCTCTTATTACCAAATGAAGCCCATTTTGGCGCCTCCACCATATTTGCCTGCAGCAGATGTCAATAATCCACCATAATTTTTCATGGTCCTTGATCACCCAGGAATCGATTGAGACATAACTCTATACAGGGTGAGTCATTGATATGGGCGAGCTCAATTACACCTACGCCATTAATGATATCAAAATGAACCAAACGGCACTGCAAACGGTAGATCAAAGTGCAGTTTGTAAAATTATTTTGCTCTATACAGGGTGCCCCATTTTTGGAAAGCAGTTTTTGAACGAGCTTTTCCAAATAGCACCCTCTGTATATTTTTGCATATTTGGATTGGCCTTTTCTCAGGCATTACAAATTCGTTTAGTTTTTTCAATTCGCTCCAGCCCTTCAGAAGTTATTGATTTTTTTTCTAAAAATTATTGCGTCTGTAGGCAGTTACTAAATAAATCGCAAGGCACTTGGTTTTCAGGTTAGCAAGTTGGGACTTTGCTCATGTTCAAGCAATAGCATCGGATATCTTTTGGCGGTAATATCGCTTATTTCTGTTTCGGTATCACCATGCTGTGACACATTAATTTTGGTAAACTTTGAAGGGCCATAGCTTCGTTTTTTCAAATAGCACCCCCTGTTTTTTATTTTTTATTCGTGTCAGGCGTCTCATTTCACACTTTTTTCACCTCATATGTTTTTTCTCAAAAGTTGATAGTTTGGGAAATAACTCGGGTTTTCTAAAAAAATTGACACAAATTTCATCGATTAAACATAGCGTGCAATGAAAATCAACTAATTCTGAAAACCAACATCAAAGTGACTTCTGTTGTACGTCACTTTCAAATTTTGACAATAAATTTTGTCATTTTAAACAGTCTTTACGATTGCAAATGTAGTAGTAAATGTTTTTACTATTTATTTGTTGCACTACCTTAATATATAGTATTGTTTAGTTGATTGTGCCGACATTTTGAGTTTTTTGATTTTTACATAATAATTTCTTGTCAAAATTTGAAAGTGACGTGCAATAAAAGTCATATTGACGTTGCTGGTCAGAATTAGTTGATGCAGTTTGGATTTAGAATTAGTTTGATTTACAAGTTGATTACTTGATCCGGTGGCATGGCCTGCGAGGTCACCTGACTTGACAAACTCGATTTTTTTTTCAGGGCTTTGTTTACGATCGGGTGTATGAAACTTAATAACCAGGGAAAATATGCAAGAAATAATTGGAGAGGCTTTCCGTAGCATTCTTTATTTTCACTTGATAATTTCTTGTCAAAATTTAAAAGTGACGTACAATAGAGGTCACTTTGACATAGGTTGTCAGAATTAGTTGATTTCCATTGCACTTCAAGTTTAATCGATAAAATTTTTTGTCCAGTTTTTGAAAAAACCGATTTTTTTTTCCAAATTATCAACTTTTGAGAAAAAAACATAGGAGGTAAAAAAGATGTGAAATGAGACGCTTGATACGAATGAGAAATAAAAAACAGGTGGTGCTATTTGAAAAAATGAAGTTATGACCCTTCAAAATTTACCAAAATCAATGTGTCACAGCAAGGTGATACCAAAACGGAAATAGGCGATATTACCGCCAAAAGATACCCTGTGGTATTGCTTAAACATGAGCATAGTCCCAACTTGATAACCTAAAAACCAAGTGCCTTGCGATTTATTTAGTAAGTGCCTACAGACGCATTAATTTTTAGAAAAAAATCAATAACTTCCGAACGGTTGAAGCGAATTGCAAAAACTAAGCGAATTTGTAATGCCTGGGAAAAGGCAAATCCAAAAATGCAAAAAAGTTCAAAACTGCTCTGCAAAAATGGAGCACCCTGTATAGAGCAAAATAATTTTACGAACTGCACTTTGACCTCCCGTTTGCAGTGCCGTTTGGTTCATTTCGATATCAATAATGGCGTAGGTGTAATTGGGCTCGCCCATATCAATGACTCACTCTGTATATCTTCACGAAGCTGCACACGATTACGCCTTTTTTTACCCTATGCCCGACTAGAAGCCTAGTGACTTGAACTACGAGTATGAGTTGAGTTTTTTGTATTTTCCTGTGTCTTCCAGAAGCCTAGGGAGCTTCTTTGTGTATTCTGTGGTATTCTTGACCATTGATACTGAAACGACCCCAGCTATCGTCTTGTACCCCTGAATGGGTAGGCAACCCATTATACTGGCATTTAATTCAACTTATTTGAATTAAATCACTTTTCCCGGTTTTGGGACCGCTTGGTCGATGATCATCTAGTATCAGGACGACATCCCGTTGTACCTCTCTTCTTGTTGTTCGATTATAGAGCTCTCGAGATTGTTGAGATGGGTCTGACTACGAGTTTGAACACAATAAGACACAGTATAAAATTTTAACATAACATCCATCTATTGACTTCTATGTACAATTCAAAATGTTTAAATAATGGCTCGCTTCTATACCTAGTCCTACCATCACAGCGCAGGCTAAATTATCTAAAAGATCTAACCTATTCCCGAAGAGATAACTTTCCCCTAATTATTTCAGACGTCCCAACACCCTAACCCTCCGACGAACACCTGACTCTACACCTTGACCGACATTTAATTCTGACTGGCTTTCGCGGTTCAAAGTTCTTTTTGTGGTTAAATCAGATCCAACACTTATGTTAGTGTTAGAGGTTATGTTAGGGTTAGGCCCGGCTTCTAGACACTGCAAAGAGAAGAGTGACTTCGAACACGAATGCAATCTAAGATTTCAATTCAATTCAATTTCAATTTCAATTTCAAGCCCTTTCGGGCACATTTATTCAGGACTTTTGGAGATTAACAAAATGTGGAGAGGTACCGATGACCCTCTCAGACCACGAAAAGAGACTTAAGATATGATGTAACATAAGATGGCTTCTTCTTGATATAACACATATGGACGGCACAGGTTTGACTCTGGATTCGATTCAGCGGCGGTCGAGACTTTTCTTGCTTCTCGCCCCAGGTGTAACAACCTGAGGCTGGTGGGTTACGTCGGAGTGGCGGCGAGCATCCCCGGTTCCAGATGGTGATTTCCTCGAAGTGGGTTGTTGTCAGGAGTGTTGCGTGTAACAGAAGTTCAGAAACAAAGGAGAATTAGTAAGTGGCAGACACAAAGAGGAACTGCCACTGCAAGGAGACATGGGAGTGCAGCACCACCACTTTCATCGTTTCTTTTTGGTGACTCAACATAACTTTTGGACATAATTGGTATTTAATGACATAATCGGGTTTGACATAACAGGTCATTTTCCAAAACCACACCAGTTCGCCTGACTGGCTCTGCTGAAACAGCAGAAGTGGAGTTGGACGTAAACTCCAAGAGTTTAAATGTCTTAGACATATTTGGAGATTTAGATGAATAGAGTGGACACTGTAGAGTTTATAAATTAGGTTTGGACATTGCAGAGATATATGTGTACGCTATGCCGTCAGACACGTGCCACTGCAAAGGCCGCAAGGAGGCGCAAAGAATCAGAGTTTCGGAGGAGATTGAAGATGTCACTTAGCGGCAAGACAAGACGGCGCTGTCCAAGTTCTGCACACAGTTCGGCTCGTTCGTCATCGTAGAGGGGACAGCTGGTTATGCGGTGTGAAGGATCGTCGGAGACCCGACAGAGGAGACACATGCCATCGTGTTGGCCGATGCGCGCCTTATGCGCGAGAAAGTCGCCATGGCCTGTAAGAATTTGGACAATCCTCCGATCCCCAGAGTAAACACTGCCGTCGCTGACGTTCGGGATGAAGTCGAAAGTTGTGCGTCCCTTAGACGAAGTGGCCCATTCCGCCTGCCATGCAACCTCGGTGATTCGCCTCAGTTCCGCTACACTCTCAGACCTGGAAAGAATAGACGTATCGACCTCGACACCCAGGTGCAACACCGTCGGGGATCTCTTCATCTGCCTGATGCAGATTAATTCTGGTAGAAGAAGATGGAGTGGAGGAATTCCAGCGATGACAGCCGCTGCCTCGGCGGAAGTGGACATGTAGCTACCCACTGCACATCTGCAGCACAGACCGTGAAGAGAACGAAGTTTTCTCTTAACCAACGACATGCCTATTGCATGTTTCCAGATGTCTATGGCGTACGAGATTATTGGAATTATTGCGTGTTCGTAAATGGTTAGGATAGACTTGGCGACCTGTCCCCAGCTGGATCTTACGTATCTAATAAGCATCGAAAAAATCTGTCTTGCCTTATCAACCACTTTGGCTACGTGCTGGGAGAAACCCAGACCTTCGGAAAGGTACACCCCTAGATATTTAACTGTCGACAGTCTTCTCAACGAGACGCCATCGATCCTTATGATCGGACTTCTCTTGAGTTTACCTTTGAGAAGTATGAAATTTGTCTTAGATGTAGAGATGGAGAGTTTGGACGCACTGACCCAGTCGGTCATCACCCTGAGCGAGGTTTCGGATTTTTGTTCTAACTCATTGCGCGATGAGGCACTTATAAGAAGCGCAATGTCATCGGCATACGCCACGAATTTCCCACCCACAGGGAGCTCCCTTTCCAGTAATCCGTCCATTACAGTGTTCCAAAAGAACGGTCCTAATTTTGAGCCTTGCGGGCTGCCCTTGGTTAAGACTTTCTCAGCTTTAGAGTGGATGGTAGAAAGTTCAACAACTCGGTCATGGAGATAACTCTTTATAATTTGGACTATGTTAGAGGGGAAGCGCTGCTGCGCCAGCCGCGCCAGCAGTACATCCCAACGCAGATTATCGAACGCACCCGCAATGTCGATCATTATCGCCAACACATACTTTTGAGGACTCTCTCGCACGAAGGAAGTAACAGCCTGAAGGGCATCAACCGTGGATTTATTTTTGCGGAAGCCAAATTGGTTTTCGTTGTGGAGAACACTCTCATCTCGGAAAGCGTGTATCTTGGACAGAATTATACCTTCGAGTGTCTTACCCAGGACAGAGAGAAGAGTTATGGGTCTGTAGTCTTTAGGATTTGTGGGATTTGGATTGATTCCTTTTGGAATAATCACAAGACGACCTTTTTTCCAGACATTTGGGAAGTAACCCTGAGTAAGACAATCAGAGAGAAGACGTAGAAGGTAATCCGCGATTGCGGGAAAAGAAATTTGTAGAATGAGACCCGGAAGACCATCCGGTCCCGGAGCTTTTCTGCCGTTCATGCGGAAGAGAACCGCTTCAACCTCGCTCAATGTCAACGGCCCACAAGGTGGAACTCCAGCTAAATCGACATCATCAGCATGCTGATCAGGGTCGTCGGGGAGAAGAGTGTGGAGAATCGCGTCAAGAGTGGAAGATGTGTCAGAAGAGTGCTCACCGTTGCCCAGACTCACAGTGGACAACGTGAGAGGAACCTTAGACTTCTTGGCTGCCATCTTGTAGACCGCGCCCCATGGGTTAGCTTTCAGCTGCTCCTCCACGAACTTATCCCACGACTTAGCCTTTGCCCGCTCCAGGGCTTGTTTGTAGTTTTCGAGAGAAATTCTGTATCTTTCGTGGAATATGTCTCGCTCACGACGGACTCGAGACCTTTGGAAAAGTCTTCGCAGACAACGGGACTCACGCCTTAGATCGAGAAGTTCCTGGTTCCACCAGGGGGTGCTACCACGAGCGGGCCTCACCACCTTAAGTACCCTGTCACAAAGATCGCAAAATCTAAGATTTGTGGGCCGGTGTGTGCGGTGGCCCCCTTTTTGTGGAGCCTCTTCTCAAAGGCTAACGCTCTTTTTGGGCTGTGGTTCTCTTTTGCCCGTTTGGAAGGGATGGGATATGGCTGGCCTTTGTGGGGGCTTTTAACCTGTTTTCGCCGTGAATTGCCTCCAACGCTCAGAAAGATTCCCGTGATCGAAAGTGCCTATAACCGGAAATGTTGAACCAAATTTCGCCCTTCCAAAAACTTTCGAACCGATGGTGTACGCGAAACAATTACTCAAGTCAAGGTACTAATTTAATGTGGAGAACGTTTCGAGCACGCCCCGTATACGCGCTAGTTCGTTGTTGTTTAGCAATTTGTGAGAGAAGGCCGCAGCCAGGAAAAACAAAACGCAGAGAATAGACTACACAGGGTGTTCGTCGAAAAGCCGATGCGGAGAGGCGTCGAAATAATCTTTGCCCTAACACGAAGTAATCGCTGTCTACACTATTCCTGATCGAGCCCTAATAACAGTTCATTTTTACAAAGTCCCTATTTGAACGGTGGCGTCGTTGGGTACCGGATTGAATTCATCAGTTTCGAATAAGAACGTCTTCATTCTCGGGACAACTCTACATGGAAATATCAGGAACGGTCGTGGCGCTAAAACAAAATCATTAGTTTCAAGGAGGGGGGGGGTCCATCAATCCGATCAACAATTACAACTCTACGGCAGGGTCCGAACCCCGATCTCAACGCGATTCTATTTTATTTCAATTTCTTGATTTTTCACGTAGTTCTCAAAATTTACATTTTCCGAATAACTAGGAACTTCAGAAACGCAGAGGAAGCTCACCCGCGAGTTTCCAGATCTAACCCACTAGGTCCGGTGCTCTGAGTACCGCAGTCACAAAACCAGACGCTTCGGCCTCTAGGAGGGTCGCGACGCAACATAAACGGGTTCTAACTCAGCTTCCTCGAAGGGGACTAAAACTCTTCGCTAACAGGCCCGCAGAAGCACTCGGCGACGGACGTGACAAGTCGGGAGCGGACGGCAGCCCAGGAGGATTGGTCCAGGTACCACGGTCAATCTCCGGCGATATCCTCCATTCCCAGCAATTCGAAATATTTTATTGCATCCAAAACGACCGCGAACGGCGTATAGACAGCTCAGGTAATCCGAGAAGCCGCTGGAGAATGCGACCGGCGGTGCTAACACGTGTGAATCGGATGGTGGCGGGCAGCGGGCGGGGGCACGGCGTGTCAACACAGCAGGAGTACGGCAGCAACTAGCTGGGTCAATGTGCGGGTGGTTTTCTTCATATGCACCAATTCACCATTTCGTCGGACGTCAAGCAGGAGCGGTTATGGAATGTCGATGAGGGGCCAGTAAATTATGTTATAGAGCTTCGCGGGATTTACACGAATGAATTAAATAGCTAGCGACATCTTTTAATGATGCCTTGACTCTGAATATTCACATTCTCATACCTCGATTTCACGGCTTTGAATTATTTTCCTCCGGATTATTTTCGGCCCGCCAAATGCGGGTGGCTTCAATACTTATTTTTGTGCCGCTTATACCCCTTAACACCATTCGTGTGGGTTTGTGCGAAAAAGCAATACAAAATTGTGGGAGACTAATCATACGGAGACGAATTGTCAGGGTACAAATTGTGCCTTTGCCTAAAGGGCCCTTCACCCCCAATTGCAAGACCGGGACGCCTCGCATACATGGTAATTAAAAAATGGCGCATTTCCTCCCGTGTACATTGTAGGAGACGTTGACGGAGCACGAAAAAAAAAAAGTAAAAAAAGGCTCATTTATTCTTCGAGTTATGAAGAGGTGAAGTTGAGAATTCAACTTTCGCAGTTTGCATAATTTTGAAGCAAAGAATTTTTGCTTACGAAGAATCACAATGCATCTGCCTAAGGAAGGGGTAATGTAACAGACACCACTCGCAATTTTTCCACCGCAACTGCAATGCATTGCTGGTAGCGCAGTCTTCCAGTCCCTCACCTCTGGAACTAGACCTACTAGATACTAGCCTGCTAAATACGCCAACCACAAGGTCAAGTAGGGGACACAAAAGCAAACCGCCTTTTACATTATTCCTACTTGTCAAATTTCATGTCATTGATGTGGGTATTGCAGGTATCTACTAGTGCCTACCTAGGCTACTAGACGTCCGAGTATGGGCTCCTCTCAAAAAATTCCTCCACGATCAAGTTCCGAGCTCTACACCAGGTGGCGTTTTTTAAATGTGAATCGCCTCTACTATTGGAGACACCAGGAGCTGTATTTTCGGGACACATGTGATCTGCTCACGTGTGAAGTAGCTAGGCAACCAGGACTTCGATTGGCCGTAGCCTCAATTACATGAGGAGTTGTTCCTGTTTCCGAAAATACGGCCCCAAGAAATTTCTTTTTGAAGTGGTGCAAAGTAAAAAAAATCACAGGAACAAAAATATTTTGAAATAATTTGATGGAATCAGTGGAATCTGCGGAAAATTCGCGCGTCGCATCGTTTTCGACGGAAGCTCTTCTAAGAATTTTCCATGCATAGGGGATCGCGGCGTAGTTGCAGCTGCCTACACCATCACCCCTCTCCACCGGTACGAGCATCAGCTCAACGCTCAACTCTCGACCCACTACCCCCCATTTTCCGTTATCCAAGCAAATCACGTGCACCGCGGCTAAACGCCAAGGCACGGCGCTTCTATCTGAAATTGCTCCCCCTCCTGTACTTTCTGCTGTGTTGCTGTTATTGTTGGTAAATTCACAAATAAGGATGGGCTATGCTTTGGAAACGCAACATAAACATTTTCCAGCTCATTATATCGGGGTTTTAATGAAAACTAAGGCAGACCGACCGTTTATTTTGCCGCCCGACGAAACGCAAACACAACGCTAGTCATGAAATATTTTATTATGTAGTAGCCAGCACAGCAGTATGGAAATTGCGATATGCATATACACCGTGTGTGTTGTGAAATTTCCAGAGAATTCGAATGGACGGCGTTGTTAACATTCGTTTTATTGCTATATTAAAGTTGTACCACGCTAAGATATTTTAGAGCCGCGGCGGCATAGGATTGCGAAGTTCGTAGGAAACAAAACCGTTTTTCAACATGTCCAACCTTGCAAATTGAAACGTCGCGTTGTATCGTAACCAACGTACCACAACCAAACTTAGATCAGTCTCTTGGCGGTAATCTCCAAAAATAGAAGATGAACCGATAATGGGTAGGTATCTTATCCACGGGGCACGTTTTTCCAGCTTAGGTACTTTAATAATCCTCTTATCAAAGCCGTCCCCTGCTTGTTCTCTCATAACTGAAAGACATTTTGTGCCACCTTGCTCTTCCAGATTTGCGACTCGGCTTAGAAACCGTTCCGGTCCTTTGAACTCCTTCAGAACGGATCAAATCATATGGATCAAATCAAGACGCTGGGACCATATCCGAAAGCAATCTGTTGATAGGCCAGGACGTCATCCCTGATGCGTGGCTCCGAACGCGAAAGTGTTGCATTATTCTTTAAATAAGCATTCCCAGAGGGAGCGTGTTCGCTCACTCCAGTTCGGGTAAATATTGATTAGTCCGACCCACTTTCTGTCATCACCCGTGTGCTACATGTCCCGAACCAAAAGGGAATATTTCCCTTTTACCCCTTTGCCGGCGGTTCAAACGCACAGGGAGGACACACGCCCCCGGACACACGGGCATCTATTTCTTGACGGATAGGAATATATGTGCACGCGAGAACACGCAGGGCTGATCGCTGCTCTATATTTCCCAGTATTTATATACCAGACTGTTTAAAGTGCCATTAAATAGAGATAGGGCCACGATCTTAAGGCTAAAGGGGACTGAAATTGAGTACCAAGTGTGCGACAGAGAGAAAATACATCAAAAGTAATAAAATGTTTTTGGGAAAACCATCAGTCCAATTTCAGATCTAAAAAATGGGTTATACTGAGATTTCAATTCTATTTGATGCACTAGTCGAAAAAAAAATTGAAAAATTTTTTAAAATTTTTTTTTTCAATTTTACAAATTAATTTCGATTTTTTCAAAAATCGCAGGTGATCATTTTGAAGTACTGAAAATATCAAACATCAATCCGTTTTTAGAATTTTTGTAGCATGAATGGTTCTCTCCGAAACACATTTTGAAAATCTCTCTTTGATATTTGCCGCCCGCTGCAGCTGTTCTCCGCGATGAGTCATTCACGATAAAGGTAGTGATCACTTTCTGCACACATGGTGTTATGATGTTTTCTGAGAAATAGGCGATGTAAATAGAGCAGTAGTAAAGATTTGTGACATCGTGGTATTACGCCGATATATTTCGTTGCTACGATTTCTGAAATTGTAATTTTTTTTTTCAAGTTGATCATTTATCTCACGAGATCACACTATCTAGATCTAGAATCTACTGATACTCCAAGATACTTATATCCAATTATAAAGGGACAAACATTGTAAAATCATATTGCAATTGCAAAACAATATACTGTAAGTGCACAAATGTATTTAAAAACTATATATACTGGGAGCAATAACAAAACTGCAAAGAACTACTACTACTACTACTACTACTCCTACTCCGTCTGAAGTATGTCTGTCTGTCTGTCCGTCCGTCCGTTTGACTCCTGTGTGGATATCTGTCTGTTTGTTTGTGTGCCTGGCTGTCTGTGTGGTTATCTTCATGAATGACCTCAGCTCATTTGATTTTTGTTGATATCGTTCCATTAGAATGCACTCTTGTTTCGTATAAAATTCGTATTACGTATCGTAGTACGATACGCGTTTGAGTGTCGAAAAGTGGCTAGTAAGAAACGTTGATGGGAAAAAAGTCATGGCATTTAAACTTTCTCGAATGGGCATGCTCCTACAAGCTAGCAGATCGATGATCTTAAGCAATAGAATTTTGATATTGAAGTCAATTTTGTTTTTATTTTGCCAGTGCACTATGTCCTTGTACTTGAAAATAGTGATTGTGTGTCCGTTTAAGCTGAGAATTTCTCTCCAAACAAAATTTTTGATTGGTCTGTATAGCTTCTTGTATGGTCTTTTGTTTTGCCGACTTCAGGCAATATGTACATATTTTAGAGCTAAAATCATCAATAATAAATTTAATTGATTACTTTCAAATCCAATAGGACATTTCACCCTGATGATAGTACTATTCTGATAAGGAAGAAGCCCGTCTGGCGATTCCGCAAGATATCCATGGGTCGTCGGGTCCACAAACAGGCCTCATAGATCAACTTTATTCCGTTAGGTTCAGTTCTAATCAAACCATACAACTTTTTTCTTATGGTGCGATTCTCTAAAAAATTACGTTCCATAAAGGCTCTGTTACGTTGTGATTACTCAGGCAACAGCCATTTGCCGACACGGATTTTTACATAACAAAGCATTTATGGAATGTTATTTTCTACAGAATAGCACTATTCTTTTTTTCTATCTTGAACGGTAAGGCCGCTATGGGATATTTACGCTAGGATCGGCCACTCTTTATCTTCCCATAGCTTCCAGTTACTGGGTTCAATGCCTGTTCTAAATTTTCATTGAAATCAAAGATTGAAATTGGCTGCTCCCAATGGGCGACAGACTGCTGAGATAAGGTTGTCGTACTTGCACCAGGGTGTACCGTTGGTGTATGGGTGAACTTTTTTTAGAATTTTCGAATATTTCAAGAATTTGATTCCAACAAAAATCGACAGAGTTCTTATTTCTTGCGGACTATAAATAATGTATGATGATACCAGACGGGAACCGCTCGCGCTTGCAGGTGGGCGGCACGCGGTGAACTTCAAAGGAAAATATTCAAAATTGATTTCGGTCGATACTATTGATGATATTTGAATTTTGAAAAAAGGTTATTATACAATATTTACCACAGAATAAAATTACTACCTGGGATTTTCAAAAAAATATTGAAAAATTTGAGGAAATAAAAAAAAATTTTACAAAAAATACAAAAATCAAAACTTTTGACTACAGCATCAAATAATTATATATTCTAAAAATAATAACGTTTGAATTTTTGAAATCGGTCTATTGAGTGAATTTTGAGAATTTTAATAGTTTCCGCGCCATCTCGCGTCTCAGAAACACATTATTTTATCGTCCCCTTTAGCCTTAAGACGTACCCTTTGACAAAGAATAATCCTCGATAAACCAAGTTATTTTTGAGAGTGTGGGAATTATTCCTTCGGAGTTTTAGACGAGCTCTTTTTTATCTAAATTGAAAGAAAATTACAGAATAATTTCCGAAAAACTTCCAAGAATAACCACCGAGACATGTAGCTCCACTGGAATGTTTACTTACATAGTTTGACTGATTTCTGTGAGATCGTTTCTGAAAGTGCTGCGGTCTTGCACCAAGTCAGGTATAAAGATACACTATGTCCACGGAGTCTTGCTGGAGTTGGAAGCTCAATTGCTTGGAGTTACAAATAGTTGTCATATTCGTACTCGTTACGTGTTGAGCTAGATCTTCGGAATTTCGATACCTTCAAGGCGAGAATGTCTTCTTTAGGCTGAGGATTAGCCGAGTAGATCCGTCGAATCGATGCCTTATAAGTGCGATTCGGCAAGGGTATTTATTTCACTACCTTGTGGGTGTTGGGGTTTCTTCTGCTTCCTTAGTTTGTATCTTGCTACTCTGGTGTTTGGTCAGATCTTGGTCTTTGCTGTTTCACCTTAAGACTTAGATTGAATGGAAGATGGAAAAAGGAAGGATCACGGCAACAATGACATATAGGTATACCTAATGTGGTTGAATAACAAGTGATCGAATAAATTTCTCCTCAAGTCGCCTAAGATTCCTGAAAATCTGGCGGAAAAACATGGCTACCAAGGAGACCGAGGCCTACTTTGAGAAGAAATTTATTGGATCACTCTTTACATAGTGGAAGTTGTCAATTTGTTCGTCACTATCAATTCAAAATGTGCGGTGTAATATGCCAGAAGCTCCGTAACCGCTCCAGAGACGTTCTCTGTAGTTTCCTCAGCTCCTTCAGGTGAAGACCTGGAGGAGCCACGTTTGAGCGCTATCTGCGAGTTTGCATTCGTTCATGAAGGACAGTGTGGGTTGTACATAACGGAGACTCTTGGTTTTTAGAACGACCGGTCATTGAGCACCCCGGTGAGGACTGAACAACAACATGAATGGTCCCAAATGTTGAAATAGCTTCATAGTTGGGGCAATTGGAATATCCAAGTGTGCGTGCGATGACAAAGAGACTGCCGGTGAAATCCAACGATTTGCCCTAAATCACCCCCCTCACGCGGAAGGCACACCCGGTACATGAGCCCCGCATTAATGAGATTGTTCATAAATTAGCGCCGGGCGCCATTTTCCGAGCGTGTCCACACAAACGAAACTCAATTACGGCAGCCAATTATGCCGACAGATAATTCACGAATTTTACAGAGTCGGGGGACATACGGACGCGGAATTAAAGCAACGCCATAAATCCGGATGTTTGAAACCGGGCCTACTGATGCCGCTTTCTCCCGGCATTATATACCTATATACGTTTGACTGTGTATGGTGTTCAGAGTGTTCACAGCGGGACTCGCGCCTGTTTGCAGTCACAATATACGTACTAAATCACTCCCGAAAAGCTGATGCACATCCACATCACATCCAGAGCAGCACACACACACAAAACCGAAAACCGGAGGTTTGGGAGGGAGCCAAAACGTCCGTTCGGGACAGCCACCAGCAGCGCGGCACTTTTTTCTCTCTGAAACCTCCACCACTCCCTGGCCAAATGTGAAATGCGGTCGAGTGCGCTTAAATCACCACGTAATGACAGCCGGGAAGCATTACCCCATCTGCAATACCAGAGGTCGTTGTGTTTTTTGTTCCTGTCCAAGAGCAGTGGTGGGGGTTGTCCTTTTACCGTGCCGGACGAAATGGAATAATGCGTTTTATAAAGCTCTCAGGCTATTATTCATCGTTTTCATTAGTGGCTGGGCCTTTTAGAGCCATGTGTCATTGGATGTTGTTGAAAAGAAAATAGTAATTGCACACCTAGGTAGGTGGAGTGGATAGGTGGATTTCCATGGGGGGAGTTGATGAACCATAACTCCATTGGTAGTCCTCGCTTTTGGTCCCATCTTATTACCTCCCTAGACTAGTCGGACTCACCAAGACGCAATGTGATAATTGGATGCTTGATGGTTGGTCTTCACTGAGGCCGCCAAGCGAACGGTATATCGGGATTTGGCCAGACTCATAACTCAGGTGCAGGTATATAATACCTGGTGCCTACACTGATGGTTCCTTCTTAACTAGGCCGTTCTATGCCCACACTGGCGGTTATCCTCTTCACATTGCCGCACCGCCAATTGCAGGCGTAATGCTCGGAGAGGTTTGCTCAAGTCCAGCCTTGGGAGGGAGAGACATCAGCTTGTTCAGAATTGTGATGGGGTCCGACTCATCTAAATTTTGACTTTGCTTCGGGTTGCTATAGTCGGGTTTTATCTCGTCGCTTTCAGTCTTCCACACCTCCTGGGTACGTAGTGAACTACTCACCGTTTGAACAGGCATGCTGGCGTCCAACTGAGTTATGTTGGTGACGGCGAAGGTCAAACTTGAAGGTCATAGCGCCAACTCCACCAGAAAAAAAACAAGCCGCAGTCATAATCACAGTCAGTTATTTGAATGAGAAACTCCAAACCCCAAGTTTCTCTCAATTTTCTGGACAGGCCATTTTTGAAGAGTCCACAACCTGCCGCATTTGGATTCAGGACAAAAAATTGCAACGACTGCAACATCCAAATATAGGATGTTGCAAAAATAAATCGACACCGACACCCTGTAGGTATCAGTTTCACGGCTTTGTTCCTTAGAGCAAGCTATGAAAAAATTGTGTCGTGTTTGCACTAATGGCACGATGCTAACTTGATTGGGACGCCTTTGACATCGTCTCTACCATGCTCGGCGGCTCCTCACTGATGTTGCTAGGTGAGTGGTTATCACTGAAGAAAATGATGACCAAGCAGCCAAGCGTGGCAATACTAAAGAGAATGGAATGAAAATCACCGAGTAGCGAGTACTTCCTACTCTAGCTAATACCTACTGAAGTAGCAAACATGTATGAAGAATGTGATACATACAGGAAATAGACAAGTTTCCAACACAGTGCACTCACGTGTGTGTTGTCTCATGCAATCCATTTTCATACATTGTTGTCCATATAAGGAACTTTTATCAGCCTCAAAGCAAATGGTCCGCTGAGCAGTGGGCATTTTCATTCCATTCTCTAGAGTACTGCCGCGCGTGGTCGTCATTTTCTTCAGTGACCACCGCTCATCTAGCAGCATCAACTAGGAGCCGCAAACCATGGTAGAGACGATGTCCCTTGTCGGCCACAGCAATTTCCACTCCAGAGAGCTCACGTTTCTAGGAAAATCGAAAATACGGGCAGAAATCCATTTTTCTCAAGATTTTTTTGACAACTTTGGCATTGAAATACCATATCAGAATGTTTGGACTGATATTTGCCCCAAAACCGCAATTGTTGAAGTAATATTAATACCCGAAACCCAACTCTGAACTTGACTCACTCGCAGTATTGGAGAGCCCCACCCTTCGTTAATGAGCGTCAAATGTCGATTTTTTCCAACAAAAAATGTTTTCGAAAACAAAATCAATGTGAAGCTCGTAATTCAATGAGACTTTTTAGCGCACTTCTCCAAACGGGAAGGCGCTTTTGCCCTCGCTTTGTCCGTCCGTCCGTCCGTCCGTCCGTCCGTCCGTCACAGCATCTAGTCCTAGACGAAAAGGTTTTTGCGAAAAATTTTTACTCCATTGGGTAGCTCATGACCTTGTATCCCGAACCAAGAAAAATCTCGACGAAATAATAATAAACAATGACAATAATAACAATTTAGTGTGACGCGGCATCGCCGTTGAATGCTGCATTTCAGAAGCCGGCCTGATCTCGAAAGTTATCACATGCGAGGAAGTACCCGATCTTATCATTTTACCATAATACATATGCGGAGTTATATTTAGACGATGATTTGAACTTCATTTTAATGAAAATTTCACATCGGTGCGGGGTGCAGGCCAATAGTTATTAATTTTTGAAAATGACTCCGAAACTACGGCTCGGCCGCAAATGATTTATTCGTTGCTTGCTGGTGCTTGATATCCTTTCCTCCGAACAAAACGAAATTCAATACAGAAACTATTTCAACTCGAATGAGTAGCTCATGGACTTGGAACGCGAATCAAGAAAAATTTTGCCGAATCAATCATGAACAATTACAATAATAACATTTTGGTGTAGGGCGGCTTCGCCGATCAAGTGCTGGCATTCGCGGTAAGATGTAGAAAGTTGCGATATGCAGGCAACTACAATTTCTTAATGAAATACATCACTGTATGTACGGCATTATATTTAGAGAACAATTTGAACTTTCTTTTGACAAAAACCCCACTTCGATCCGACCGTCGGGTCAATTGTTATCCATTTTTGAAAACGACCGCAAAGCCACGGCTTGGCGCATATTACACGACCCTACAAATTTAAAATCAGACGTGCCGAAATAGTAATTGAACATTTTGAAATAGCCAATACTAGGTACCTAAAGGATAATGGCACTCAAATTACGAAACATGTTCGTTCAATAACAAAAAAAAAGTAGGTAGGTATCACTAAAAATCATGTGACAAGGCTACCATTTTTTCGGTTTTTCGATAAAAAAGAAATGTTCCAATTCAAAAGTGAACCCGATATTCGTGTTCAGGAGGTCGAAATCAGTTGGAGAACATTTTTTTATATAAGTAACAGAATGACGCTAATGTGGCCGGTTTGTCTGTCTGTCTGTCTGTCCGAGTCCGTGCAGAAATTAAGACGCTGTACTCCTTCTCGAGAATTGAAACAAGAGTCTTGGAACTTTTTTCCGATTAATAGCTGATGTCCCCAAGGGTGGCCAATGGGCACTATTTTTGTTATCCATACATCGTTATCATTATTCTCAAAAAACAGAGATCTCCTGTACACTTCAATGAAGTTGAACTTCTCCTCGGGAAATAAAGCTACAGCCCTTGAAGATTGAACTTTATCCGGTGGATAGCTTAGGTCCTCAAGGACCAAATAGGCAGGTTGGTTTTCATAATTCGGCCGCCATCTTGGCTGCCATATTGAAATTTCTTATTAGTGGAACGATTGTCATGAAACTTGAAACTTACCCTTGTCTAGTACGATCATTCTTATTTTCAAGCCAAATTTCATGATTGCCCCACCATCTTGGCCGCCATATTGAAATCTCTTATAAGTGGAAGGATTTTCATGAAACTTGAGAGTTACGCTTGTCTCGTACGATCATTCCTATTTTCAAGCTGAGTTTCATAATTCTGCCGCCATCTTGGCCGCCATATTGAAATCTGTTGTTAGTGGAACGATTTTCATGAAACTTGGAGCTTACCCTTGTCTAGTACGATCATTTTGATTTTCAAGCCGAATTTCATGATTCTGTCAATATTTTGGCCGCCATAGTGGAATTTTTTGCCCAAGACGGTAGAACCCTAATCACTTAACATCTTGCGTTCACTAATCCTCCAAAAAGGAAGTGCGCTACTGAGCC